>CM055116.1:672042604-673539479 GCA_029206835.1 Rana muscosa
AGTGTGCTATTCTGTTCTAAACCAATTTTGCTGTTCCATATTTCAAATCCTTGAGTTTAGGGACAGAGAAGGACACTCGTGCAAATTATCAGTGTGCTATTCTGTGCTAAAACTTGTTTGTAGGGAGGGACAGAGTAGGACAGTGAGGGAAAGTGTCAGTGTGCTATTCTGTTCTAAACCAATTTTGCTGTTCCATATTTCAAATCCTTGAGTTTAGGGACAGAGAAGGACACTCGTGCAAATTATCAGTGTGCTATTCTGTGCTAAAACTTGTTTGTAGGGAGGGACAGAGTAGGACAGTGAGGGAAAGTGTCAGTGTGCTATTCTGTTCTAAACCAATTTTGCTGTTCCATATTTTCAATCCTTGAGTTTAGGGACAGAGAAGGACACTCGTGGCAATTTTCAGTGTGCTATTCTGTGCTAAATCTTGTATGTAGTGAGGGACAGAGTAGGACAGTGAGGGAAAGTGTCAGTGTGCTATTCTGTTCTAAACCAATTTTGCTGTTCCATATTTTCAATCCTTGAGTTTAGGGACAGAGAAGGACACTCGTGGCAATTTTCAGTCTGCTATTCTGTGCTAAATCTTGTTTGTAGGGAGGGACAGAGTAGGACAGTGAGGGAAAGTGTCAGTGTGCTATTCTGTTCTAAACCAATTTTGCTGTTCCATATTTTCAATCCTTGAGTTTAGGGACAGAGAAGGACACTCGTGGCAATTTTCAGTGTGCTATTCTGTGCTAAATCTTGTTTGTAGGGAGGGACAGAGTAGGACAGTGAGGGAAAGTATCAGTGTGCTATTCTGTTCTAAACCAATTTTGCTGTTCCATATTTCAAATCCTTGAGTTTAGGGACAGAGAGGTACAGTGAGTGAAACTGACAGTGTGCTATTCTGTTCTAAACCAATTTTGCTGTTCCATATTTCAAATCCTTGAGTTTAGGGACAGAGAAGGACACTCGTGCAAATTATCAGTGTGCTATTCTGTGCTAAAACTTGTCTGTAGGGAGGGACAGAGTAGGACAGTGAGGGAAAGTGTCAGTGTGCTATTCTGTTCTAAACCAATTTTGCTGTTCCATATTTTCAATCCTTGAGTTTAGGGACAGAGAAGGACACTCGTGGCAATTTTCAGTCTGCTATTCTGTGCTAAATCTTGTTTGTAGGGAGGGACAGAGTAGGACAGTGAGGGAAAGTGTCAGTGTGCTTTTCTGTTCTAAACCAATTTTGCTGTTCCATATTTTCAATCCTTGAGTTTAGGGACAGAGAAGGACACTCGTGGCAATTTTCAGTCTGCTATTCTGTGCTAAATCTTGTTTGTAGGGAGGGACAGAGTAGGACAGTGAGGGAAAGTGTCAGTGTGATATTCTGTTCTAAACCAATTTTGCTGTTCCATATTTCAAATCCTTGAGTTTAGGGACAGAGAGGTACAGTGAGTGAAACTGACAGTGTGCTATTCTGTTCTAAACCAATTTTGCTGTTCCATATTTCAAATCCTTGAGTTTAGGGACAGAGAAGGACACTCGTGCAAATTATCAGTGTGCTATTCTGTGCTAAAACTTGTTTGTAGGGAGGGACAGAGTAGGACAGTGAGGGAAAGTGTCAGTGTGCCATTCTGTTCTAAACCAATTTTGCTGTTCCATATTTCAAATCCTTGAGTTTAGGGACAGAGAGGTACAGTGAGTGAAACTGACAGTGTGCTATTCTGTTCTAAACCAATTTTGCTGTTCCATATTTCAAATCCTTGAGTTTAGGGACAGAGAAGGACACTCGTGCAAATTATCAGTGTGCTATTCTGTGCTAAAACTTGTTTGTAGGGAGGGACAGAGTAGGACAGTGAGGGAAAGTGTCAGTGTGCTATTCTGTTCTAAACCAATTTTGCTGTTCCATATATTCAATCCTTGAGTTTAGGGACAGAGAAGGACACTCGTGGCAATTTTCAGTGTGCTATTCTGTGCTAAATCTTGTTTGTAGGGAGGGACAGAGTAGGACAGTGAGGGAAAGTGTCAGTGTGCTATTCTGTTCTAAACCAATTTTGCTGTTCCATATTTTCAATCCTTGAGTTTAGGGACAGAGAAGGACACTCGTGGCAATTTTCAGTCTGCTATTCTGTGCTAAATCTTGTTTGTAGGGAGGGACAGAGTAGGACAGTGAGGGAAAGTGTCAGTGTGCTATTCTGTTCTAAACCAATTTTGCTGTTCCATATTTTCAATCCTTGAGTTTAGGGACAGAGAAGGACACTCGTGGCAATTTTCAGTGTGCTATTCTGTGCTAGATCTTGTTTGTAGGGAGGGACAGAGTAGGACAGTGAGGGAAAGTGTCAGTGTGCTATTCTGTTCTAAACCAATTTTGCTGTTCCATATTTCAAATCCTTGAGTTTAGGGACAGAGAGGTACAGTGAGTGAAACTGACAGTGTGCTATTCTGTTCTAAACCAATTTTGCTGTTCCATATTTCAAATCCTTGAGTTTAGGGACAGATAAGGACACTCGTGCAAAATATCAGTGTGCTATTCTGTGCTAAAACTTGTTTGTAGGGAGGGACAGAGTAGGACTGTGAGGGAAAGTGTCAGTGTGCTATTCTGTTCTAAACCAATTTTGCTGTTCCATATTTTCAATCCTTGAGTTTAGGGACAGAGAAGGACACTCGTGGCAATTTTCAGTGTGCTATTCTGTGCTAAATCTTGTTTGTAGGGAGGGACAGAGTAGGACAGTGAGGGAAAGTGTCAGTGTGCTATTCTGTTCTAAACCAATTTTGCTGTTCCATATTTTCAATCCTTGAGTTTATGGACAGAGAAGGACACTCGTGGCAATTTTCAGTCTGCTATTCTGTGCTAAAACTTGTTTGTAGGGAGGGACAGAGTAGGAGAGTGAGGGAAAGTGTCAGTGTGCTATTCTGTTCTAAACCAATTTTGCTGTTCCATATTTCAAATCCTTGAGTTTAGGGACAGAGAGGTACAGTGAGTGAAACTGACAGTGTGCTATTCTGTTCTAAACCAATTTTGCTGTTCCATATTTCAAATCCTTGAGTTTAGGGACAGAGAAGGACACTCGTGCAAATTATCAGTGTGCTATTCTGTGCTAAAACTTGTTTGTAGGGAGGGACAGAGTAGGAAAGTGAGGGAAAGTGTCAGTGTGCTATTCTGTTCTAAACCAATTTTGCTGTTCCATATTTCAAATCCTTGAGTTTAGGGACAGAGAGGTACAGTGAGTGAAACTGACAGTGTGCTATTCTGTTCTAAACCAGTTTTGCTGTTCCATATTTCAAATCCTTGAGTTTAGGGACAGAGAAGGACACTCGTGCAAATTATCAGTGTGCTATTCTGTGCTAAAACTTGTTTGTAGGGAGGGACAGAGTAGGACAGTGAGGGAAAGTGTCAGTGTGCTATTCTGTTCTAAACCAATTTTGCTGTTCCATATTTTCAATCCTTGAGTTTAGGGACAGAGAAGGACACTCGTGGCAATTTTCAGTGTGCTATTCTGTGCTAAATCTTGTTTGTAGGGAGGGACAGAGTAGGACAGTGAGGGAAAGTGTCAGGGTGCTATTCTGTTCTAAACCAATTTTGCTGTTCCATATTTTCAATCCTTGAGTTTAGGGACAGAGAAGGACAATCGTGGCAATTTTCAGTCTGCTATTCTGTGCTAAATCTTGTTTGTAGGGAGGGACAGAGTAGGACAGTGAGGGAAAGTGTCAGTGTGCTATTCTGTTCTAAACCAATTTTGCTGTTCCATATTTTCAATCCTTGAGTTTAGGGACAGAGAAGGACACTCGTGGCAATTTTCAGTCTGCTATTCTGTGCTAATTCTTGTTTGTAGGGAGGGACAGAGTAGGACAGTGAGGGAAAGTGTCAGTGTGCTATTCTGTTCTAAACCAATTTTGCTGTTCCATATTTCAAATCCTTGAGTTTAGGGACAGAGAGGTACAGTGAGTGAAACTGACAGTGTGCTATTCTGTTCTAAACCAATTTTGCTGTTCCATATTTCAAATCCTTGAGTTTAGGGACAGAGAAGGACACTCGTGCAAATTATCAGTGTGCTATTCTGTGCTAAAACTTGTTTGTAGGGAGGGACAGAGTAGGACAGTGAGGGAAAGTGTCAGTGTGCTATTCTGTTCTAAACCAATTTTAATGTTCCATATTTTCAATCCTTGAGTTTAGGGACAGAGAAGGACACTCGTGGCAATTTTCAGTGTGCTATTCTGTGCTAAATCTTGTTTGTAGGGAGGGACAGAGTAGGACAGTGAGGGAAAGTGTCAGTGTGCTATTCTGTTCTAAACCAATTTTGCTGTTCCATATTTTCAATCCTTGAGTTTAGGGACAGAGAAGGACACTTGTGGCAATTTTCAGTCTGCTATTCTGTGCTAAATCTTGTTTGTAGGGAGGGACAGAGTAGGACAGTGAGGGAAAGTGTCAGTGTGCTATTCTGTTCTAAACCAATTTTGCTGTTCCATATTTTCAATCCTTGAGTTTAGGGACAGAGAAGGACACTCGTGGCAATTTTCAGTGTGCTATTCTGTGCTAAATCTTGTTTGTAGGGAGGGGCAGAGTAGGACAGTGAGGGAAAGTGTCAGTGTGCTATTCTGTTCTAAACCAATTTTGCTGTTCCATATTTCAAATCCTTGAGTTTAGGGACAGAGAGGTACAGTGAGTGAAACTGACAGTGTGCTATTCTGTTCTAAACCAATTTTGCTGTTCCATATTTCAAATCCTTGAGTTTAGGGACAGAGAAGGACACTCGTGCAAATTATCAGTGTGCTATTCTGTGCTAAAACTTGTTTGTAGGGAGGGACAGAGTAGGACAGTGAGGGAAAGTGTCAGTGTGCTATTCTGTTCTAAACCAATTTTGCTGAACCATATTTTCAATCCTTGAGTTTAGGGACAGAGAAGAACACTCGTGGCAATTTTCAGTGTGCTATTCTGTGCTAAATCTTGTTTGTAGGGAGGGACAGAGTAGGACAGTGAGGGAAAGTGTCAGTGTGCTATTCTGTTCTAAACCAATTTTGCTGTTCCATATTTTCAATCCTTGAGTTTAGGGACAGAGAAGGACACTTGTGGCAATTTTCAGTCTGCTATTCTGTGCTAAATCTTGTTTGTAGGGAGGGACAGAGTAGGACAGTGAGGGAAAGTGTCAGTGTGCTATTCTGTTCTAAACCAATTTTGCTGTTCCATATTTTCAATCCTTGAGTTTAGGGACAGAGAAGGACACTCGTGGCAATTTTCAGTGTGCTATTCTGTGCTAAATCTTGTTTGTAGGGAGGGGCAGAGTAGGACAGTGAGGGAAAGTGTCAGTGTGCTATTCTGTTCTAAACCAATTTTGCTGTTCCATATTTCAAATCCTTGAGTTTAGGGACAGAGAGGTACAGTGAGTGAAACTGACAGTGTGCTATTCTGTTCTAAACCAATTTTGCTGTTCCATATTTCAAATCCTTGAGTTTAGGGACAGAGAAGGACACTCGTGCAAATTATCAGTGTGCTATTCTGTGCTAAAACTTGTTTGTAGGGAGGGACAGAGTAGGACAGTGAGGGAAAGTGTCAGTGTGCTATTCTGTTCTAAACCAATTTTGCTGAACCATATTTTCAATCCTTGAGTTTAGGGACAGAGAAGGACACTCGTGGCAATTTTCAGTGTGCTATTCTGTGCTAAATCTTGTTTGTAGGGAGGGACAGAGTAGGACAGTGAGGGAAAGTGTCAGTGTGCTATTCTGTTCTAAACCAATTTTGCTGTTCCATATTTTCAATCCTTGTGTTTAGGGACAGAGAAGGATAGGCAGGGGACAGTGTCAGTGTCATTGTTGCTAAGCCTCCTGCACAGTATACACCTGAAGGTAGCCCTTATTGCTCTTTTTCCCATCTCCCTGCAGGCCATCCATTAAAATGTCTGGAAGGCAAACAAGGAGAGGCAGACAGTCAGGAGGCAAAAAAAGAGGGCAAGCAGGCTCTGTGTCTGGGGGCAGCAGTGCTGGTCGTGGACGCGGTGCATTGACATCAGCACATGGCCATGGGACACGCTTGTCCTTCTTTTCGGCAGCTGGACATGTTGAGCCACATCATGCCGAAGACTTGGTAGAGTGGATGACCAAGCCCACCTCATCCTCCTCATCCTCTCTCACCCAGGCTCAGGGTACTGGCAAAGCAGCTGCCAAAGCGTCCTCTTCTCTGGTATCATTATCTTCATTAGTCAATCCTTCCCTAGACCCACCATGTCCTCCTCCTGAGGAGTCCCCCGAACTGTTTGAGCACAGTGTTGGGTACATGCTCCAGGAGGATGCCCAGCGTTTGGAAGGATCTGATTATGATACCCAGCTAGAGGAAGGCAGCAGCGTGAGAGCAGAGAGAGGGGATGCTCAAGAAGGACACCAATCTGGCAGTCATGCTCCAGCAGCTGCAGCATACTGCCAGATTGGCTCCAGTGATGAGGAGGGAGGGGATGATGAGGTCACTGACTCCACGTGGGTGCCTAATAGGAGAGAGGAGGAGGAGGAGGAGGATGAGGAGGAGGCACATCTCCAACGAGGCAGGATGCCCTTGAGTGGCCAGCGTATGGGCAACACACCGACGGAATCACACCGCAGAGCTCCGCCTGTGCAGGGCGCTGCCTCTGCCCGTCATTCAAAAAGTTCTTTGGTGTGGGCCTTTTTTGAGGCGAGTGCATCAGATCGCACAGCTGCTGTTTGCAACATATGTCTCAAGCGTATATCGCGTGGCCAAAACATCAGCCGCTTGGGCACCACATGCTTGATCAGACATATGTTGACCTGCCATGCAGCTCGTTGGCAAGCCTACCTTAAAGACCCACACCAAAGAACAAAGCTGACCTCTTCTTGCACCGCATCAGCTGGGATCTCCAACCCCACTATACCTTCACTCCTCTCTGAAACCTGCTCTGAGAGGAATGAAGGTGTAGAATTAGGTGTGTCACAGGCAAGTACTTGCGGGCACTCTGCTAGCAGTACACCAACGTCCGATTCTAGCAGGCAAATTTCCCTGCCCCAGCTGCTGGACCGTCGAAAGAAGTTCACTCCCAGCCATCCACATGCCCAGCGGTTGAATGCTAGCTTGGCTAAATTGCTAGCGCTTCAACTGCTGCCTTTTCAGTTGGTAGACTCGGCCCCCTTCCGTGAGTTTGTGCAATGTGCGGTTCCTCAGTGGCAGGTTCCCAAACGCCACTTTTTCGCACGGAAGGCGATTCCGGCTCTCTACAGGCATGTGGAAGGCAATGTCTTGGCCTCGCTGGACAGGGCGGTCAGCGGTAAGGTGCATATTACCGCTGACTCATGGTCCAGCAGGCATGGACAGGGACGTTACCTTTCTTTCACGGCCCATTGGGTCACTCTTTTGGCAGCTGGGAAGGATGCAGGACAAGGTGCAGTAGTGTTGGAGGTTGTTCCACCGCCATGCCTCCAAAATGCTACTACTGGTTGTGACACACCTCTCTCCTCCACCCCCTCCTCTTCTTCTTCCTCCATGGCCTCTTCCTGTGGTTTGTCCTCGGAACCAGTGGTGCTCCATAGGCGTTCAAGGGGCTACGCAAGTACGCAGGCAAAAAGATGCCATGCCGTGCTTGCGCTGGTGTGTTTGGGGGACAGAAGCCACACTGGGGCAGAGGTCCTGTCTGCTCTGCAGGGGCAGGCCGAGAGGTGGTTGACGCCACGCCAGCTTAAGCCAGGAATGGTGGTTTGCGACAATGGCACCAACCTCCTCTCCGCTCTCCGACAGGGACAACTGACCCATGTGCCCTGTATGGCTCACGTCCTTAACCTGGTGGTGCAGCGGTTCTTGGGCAGGTACCCGGGCTTACAGGATGTCCTGAGGCAGGCCAGGAAAGTCTGTGTGCATTTCCGCAGATCTTATAATGCCAGTGCTCGCCTGGCTGAGCTGCAAAAGGAGTTGAACCTGCCCAAGAACCGCCTTATATGTGACATGCCCACCAGGTGGAACTCAACGTTGGCCATGCTGCAGCGGCTGCACACGCAGCAGAGGGCCATCAATGAGTACCTGTGCGACTACGGCACCAGGACAGGGTCAGGGGAGCTTGGGTTTTTTTCACCACGCCAGTGGGGCATGATCAGGGATGCATGCACTGTCCTGGCTCCATTTGAGGAGGCCACGAGGATGGTGAGCAGTGACAGTGCATGCATCAGTGACACTGTACCTCTTGTCCACCTGTTGGAGCACACGCTGCGTGGAATAATGGACAGGGCACTTGAGGCAGAACAGAGGCAGGAAGAGGAGGACTTCCTTGCCTCTCAAGGCCCCCTTTACCCAGACAGTGTTCCTTCTGTCCCACCCATCGCACAGGAAGAGGAGGAGGAGGAGGAGGAGGAGGATTGTGTCAGCATGGAGGTGGAGGCTGGCACTCAGCATCATCAGCAGCAGTCTTTTAGGGATGATTTACAGTCCCAAGAAACCAGTGGACTTGTACGTGGCTGGGAGGAGGTGGCTGCGGATCATGTCGTCCTTAGTGACCCAGAGGACTCCGGACTGAGTGCCTCAGCTAACCTACGCTGCATGGCCTCCCTGATCCTGCAAAGTCTGCGGAAGGATCCTTGTATTCTTCGGATCAAGGAGAGGGACCATTACTGGCTGGCCACTCTCCTTGATCCACGGTACAAGGGTAAGGTTGCGGACTTTATCTTACCATCGCAGAGGGAGCAGAGGATGAGACAACTCCGGGAGGCCTTGCAGAAAGGTCTGTGCAACGCGTTCCCAGAGACTGGGAGGTTACAAACTCCTGGTCCTGGACAACGAGTTGCTGAGGCTTCGGGCAGTCAAAGAAGGAGCGGTGGGGAAGGTGGCCGTCTGACCGATGCGTTCAGACAATTCTTTAGTCCGCAGCCCCAAAGTATGATCGGTTCCAGCAACCATCGCCAGCGTCTGATATACATGGTCCAGGAATACCTAGGGGCAAGGTCAGACTTGGACACCTTCCCCACCGAAAATCCTCTGGCTTACTGGGTCTTGAGGATGGATCACTGGCCAGAGCTTGCACAGTATGCAATTGAGCTACTGGCCTGTCCTGCATCCAGCGTTCTTTCAGAACGCACATTCAGTGCTGCTGGAGGATTTGTCACGGATCACAGGGTGCGCCTGTCCACCGACTCGGTTGATCGACTGACTTTCATCTAGATGAACCAGTCTTGGATCACCACCAGCTACCACACACCTGATGCTGATATAACAGACTAATTGATTTTAAAATGTCACATCCCTTCAAGACTGATGCTGATGCTGAGTGCCTGTGCTGTTATGTTGACTGGCTATCCTCCTCCTCCTCCTCAATGATACGATTAATGATGATAGCTTGGAAGATCATTTTGGTTTATGGGTGACGCCACCAGTGGCTAAGGCCCAATTTTTCAGCCCCTGTTTAACAGGGGCGTGTAATTAAAATTTTTGATGCAATACTTTGCAACAGGCCTCATTGCTGTGCTCCAAGTACAGTATCTGTGAGGGGTTGCAGTGTTGTGCCACCAGTGCCTAAGGCCCAATTTTTAAGCCCCTGTTCAACAGGGGCATGCAATTATAATTATTGATCTAATAATTCACAGCAGGGCCCATTGCTGCGCCCACCAAGAGTAACTGTCAGGCCTTACAGTGTTGTGGCACCAGCACCACCATCACCACCACCACCACCACCAAAGGCCCAATTTTTCAGCCCCTGTTCAACAGGGGCATGCAATTATAATTATTGATCGAATAATTCACAGCAGGGCCCATTGCTGCGCCCACCAAGAGTAACTGTCAGGCCTTACAGTGTTGTGGCACCAGCACCACCATCACCACCACCACCACCACCACCACCAAAGGCCCAATTTTTCAGCCCCTATTCAACAGGGGCATGCAATTATAATTATTGATTGAATAATTCACAGCAGGGCCCATTGCTGCGCCCACCAAGAGTAACTGTCAGGCCTTACAGTGTTGTGGCACCAGCACCACCATCAAAGGCCCAATTTTTACTACCACTGATCAACAATTATATGTTATTACAATTCCTGATATAATAGTTGACAGCAGGGCGTTCCAGCACCCACCAAGAGTAACTGTGAGTGCTTACAGTGTTGTGCCAACACCAACACCTAAGGGGCCAATTTCTGCAGAGTATATACGGCAGGTCCCTACTTTCAAACATCAAACTTACAAACGACTCCTACTTGCAAACGGAAGAAGACAACAGGAAGTGAGAGGAAATCTACCCCTTGGAAGGAAAATTCTCCCCTGTAAGAATTAATATGGGAGAAAGGTGTCTCCTCTCTACTGATGCTTTATCACCAATCCTTGTTTCAATAAAAACACCACATTTCAAAAACAGTTGTCATTGGGACGCAAAGTGAGGTGAAATGTTCTGAACAGGGGCACAGACAGCAAAAAAAATGTGACAGGGGTGATAACCGTTCCCTATGTTTTCCAAAAAGCTAAAAAAAAGGAATTTGGCATGGAGCTACACTTAAACAATGCAGCTGTTCAAAATTACAAACAGATTCTACATAAGAACAAACCTACAGTCCCTGTCTTGTATGCACCGCCTGTATACGGCTGTTCAGAGTATATAGGGCCTTTTTTAGTTTGTGTGCGGGGTTCCCCTTAATATCCATACAAGACCCAAAGGGGCTGGTAATGGGCTGGGGTGGGGTTGATGGGGTAGCTATGCCATTTTTCATAAAGATTTTCATCCATATTACCGGAACCAGACATTGCATTAAAGCCGCAAGCAGTTTTAAATGGCTTTTTTTCCTTTAGAAATGTTATTTTGTGCAGGGACAGTTCTAAACACGGGAAACACGTGGCACTTCACAGGCATACTTTAGACACCCCCCAGGTACAATATTTAAAGGAATATTTGACTTTTTTTTTTAACTTTATGCATCATTAAAATGACTGCTCCCGGAAAACGTCCGTTTTTAAAACTTCTTTTTGCATTGATACATGTCCCCTGGTGCAGAACCCGGGTTCCCAAACTCTGTTTCGGACAATAGCATGGATAATAGTCGTTATAATTAGCACTTTAGAATCCGAACGTTCGCATCCATTGTATTTAATAGGGTTCTAATGTTCGTGCGAACTTTCGGTCCGTTCGCGGGTTCTGGTGCGAACCGAACCCAGGGGTGTTCGGCTCATCACTACCTGTGACATGAAACTGTATTCCACAACCTCACTTTGGTAGCAGAGATTGGCTGTTTCTCATCCAGGTTTAAGCCTTTGTTTCAACCTACATAGAAAATTGATGATCATTAGCACCTGCTTGGTATAATTGGTTACTCATGCACCTGACTATAATCCTACAAAATCCCTAACTTTGTATTAGTGTACTAAGTGTGCAAGTGTAAGAATTGATGCTGGTGTGAAGCCAAAGGGTAATCACAACAAATATTGATTTGATTTCGATTTTTCTTGTTTGCTCACTTTTCGTTTTGTAAGTTGATCAAAATAAGCAATTAAAAGACATATTTATACTTTACAACATTTATTCACATCTGCCTAAAACATTGTGCATACTACTGTATGCGTCACTAGGCGGCAGATGTTTCTGTCCTGAGAATGCACAGAGACCTAGCTGTCAAACACAGCTCTTGGTCCCCACTTACAATTGGTAGCCGGCAGGACCAACTTCCAATCATGTGACCACTGTGACAGTCACAGTGGTCACATGTTTGGCAATCCTTCACACCCCCAGGCGATCAGAGCCTTTTAAAAGCACATTGGAGTGGAGTGGGAAGCAAAGGGTTAATGAATACATCTGCCATTCGCTGTAAGCCATATATTTAAAAAAGTACATTAGCTTTTTCTTGTGTATTCAGTTATTTTTGGTCTCATGGATTTCAATGGGAGTGCCTATAAATGCATGATACACAATTTATTGCAATTTTGAAATTGTTTTTACACCTGGAGAACTCCTCTCTTCCTATAGGACTGATCCCCTTCCCTTGTCCAGCACATAAAACAAACTCCTGAAGTTTGATACATGTGAAAAAATGAAAAATACTCAAAATTACCAGTAAGTTGTTCTGCTTATGCTCTGCTCAGTCGTGAATGCAGGCTAACAGTATCACAGACATTAAAGGTTGATTGTCATGTCCAAAATGCCAAAACCGGTTTACACTGCATATACCGCCAACCAGTGACATACATTTCTCTCACTAATTGTATAATTGTCAGAGGATTCACTGAGTAGCACAGAACATAGTTATATACAATGGTGTCCCTAGGGGAGGCAGAGGGGGCCCTGACCCCCCCCCCCCCAACATTATGCTGTGCCCCACCATGTGCAATAAAAACATTTATTTATTTTTTGCATTTTTTTAATTTTGCTTGGGCCGCCGCTGGAGTAACACAGTCTCTCCTGAGAGGGAGAGCGTCCCCAGTCAGCTCCTGCAGGGGATTCCTCCCCCTCCCTCTGCTCCCTGACACTGCATAATGCGAGCGCTCACACAACCACAGCCGCCCGTCTGCTCCTTCCCCTGCATCCTCATTGGCACGGAGAAGAGCGAGTTGCCGGAAGGACTCCACGAGCACTGTGGGGGGGGGGGGCAAGCCTTCATCTCAGTTACTGAAAAAAAAGACTGATTTCTCCCGTCCTTAGGACAGGAGAACCAGCCTGTAAATTCCGAGAGTGGTGACTGCAAGCTGAGCCGAGTGTCAGTCTATGACACTCTTTCACAGCCCATCGAGTCCAGCCACCCCCCTCACTCTCCTCACATATGAGCAGGGAGGAATACAGCTCCTCCTCCTCCTTCCAGTCCCGCCCACACTATCCCGGCGTGCTGTATCTGAAGAGAGGGGACGTGTGGGCGGGAAATATGAAAATCAGCAGCATTCCTGGCTGTGTGTGAATGATGCCTGAGATTCTAGCCTGGACCGTGGGTAAGTGTGTGCACTGCAGACTGCAGTACACTGTAATCACTGAACTGCATTATCTCCATCCCTTCTCTCCATCCCTTCTCTCCCCCATCTGTCTCCCTCCCCCTTTCCTGTTCTTTCAAGACATTCACAATTTACTTTCACTTTTTGGTAGGCAGGTAATATACGGTGCAAATTTCTTTCCTGCATCCACAGATTGCAGGAAAGAAACTTGCATGATTCCCCCATCAACACAGACAGTGGTGACAGGGGAATCCCTCCTGCCCAGCAATTGTATTTTCCAGACAAACAGTGATTATCACTAGTGGCTATAGCAACCACTAGTGATAATCATAAGAGAATCTGATCATTAATGGTTCAAATCTCAGCCAGTTCCTGCTGAACCAGCAGAGATTTTAACTGTCTATGGCTGGTCGTTAGCAACTATTAGGTTGAATAAAAAAAAAAGAAATGATCCAATTCCCCCATCTATACATTATAGGTGGATGGGGGAATCCTCCCAGTGTGGACCAGTGCTGGAACAACCAGAGTTGCTGTCCTGTCCCGGCTATTCACAGCGCTGGTCTCTGTCTCCATGGCAGCGGCGGCAGCACATTGGAACCCAGTGCTGGTTACTTTATGGGGCTGATGTACAGGAGGGCCAGCACAATTTGTTGTTAGAGTTGGGCTGGGCATGTTCAAAATTCCACATGCCAGAGCCTACCAGGAAACCCACACTGCACAGTGCTAATCACAGGCAGGGAGACATTTCCCGGTCCGCAGCTGAACAGATCAGGAAATGTCTCACTGGCTGTGATTAGCACTGTGGAGTGTCAGCTTCCTGGCGGGATCGGGCATGTGGGATTTCAAACACACCCGAGCCCATCTCTATTGGTTGTAGACAGTTGAGCTCCATGCAGGTTGCTTAGCAGCAGTGGAGCCTTCTCTGACATGCTGATCGTGATGCAATCCAGGTGATGCTCCTAGTCAAATCCTGGTGTTAAATATCAGTGATTTTATTGATCAAAGCCCACACTTTACCAGGCATAGAGCCCACATGGCTGCTGAACATACGGTTGATTATATATATGTGGTTGTACTCTTGATGCTAATAAATACTGTGCTTATTAGATCTGACTAGGAGCATCACCTGGATCACATCCCGATCAGCATGTCAACAGAGAAGGTTATACAGCATTACTGCTGCTAGGTGACCAGCTGGCGGCTCGGCTCTCTATAACCAATAGTGCCAGCCTTCCCCTACATGCACCCATAATGTCACCAGCACTAGGTCCTAATAGACTGCCGCCACTGCCAAGGAAACAGATGCCAGACCAGCGCTGTCAATAGCAGGGACAGGACAGCTGGGGAACCCCACAGTGGCAGAACACCAGGGCCCGGTGGCAAGACAACCTTTGCAGCCCTGATAGTTCTCCCACTACTTTGGACCCTTATATTTTCTTGGTGTGCTGGTGACATATATCTCTCTATATATATATTTATTTGCATTTTATAGTTGCCCCCCTATTTTTGTCCCAAAGCTGGAGACGCCACTGGTTATATAATTTGTAAAGTTGAATAAAGATACATTTTAAGGTTAAACCACTTCTCATCCGACATCATTTAGTGGCCACATGTCTTTTAAGTGACCTGAGACTGAATAGTTTTCTCCCTATTCTAGAATAACCATTTAGGTATTAGTATATTACAATCATATCTCCTCTTAAACGTCTCTTCTCCATGGAGAATAAGTATATAATGTTCTCAGTTGTTCCTCATTAGGGATGAGCTTCGAGTTCGAGTCGAACCCATGTTCGACTCGAACATTGCCTGTTCGCCCGTTCGCCGAACAACGAACAATTTGGGGTGTTCGCTGCAAATTCGAAAAGTCTATGGGAGAAATCTAAAGTGCTAATTATAAAGGCTTATATGCAAGTTATTGTCCTAAAAAGTGTTTGGGGACCTGGGTCCTGCCCCAGGGGATATGTATCAATGCCGTTTTTTAGGAGCAGTGATTTTAATAATGCTTAAAGTGAAACAATGAAAGTGAAATATTGCTTTAAATTTCGTACCTGGGGGGTGTCTATAGTATGCATGTAAAGTCGCGCATGTTTCCCGTGCTTAGAACTGTCCCTGCACAAAGTGTAATTTTTGAAGGAAAAAAAGTCATTTAAAACTCACTCGCAGCTATTAATGAATTGTCGGCTTTTATCAATACATAGAAAAGTCATTGATAAAAAAAAAAAAAAAAAAAGCGTTCCCCCAAATTCAATTACCAGGCCCTTCAGGTCTGGAATGGATATTAAGGGGAACCCCGCCGTAAATTAAAAAAAAATGGCGTGCGGTTCCCCCTAAATATCCATACCAGACCCTTCAGATCTGGTATGGATTTTAAGGGGAACTCCACCCCAATTTTTTTTTAAAAATGGCGTGGAGTCCCCCCAAAAATCCATACCAGACCCTTATCCGAGCACGCAACCTGGCCGGCCGCAGGGGAAGAGGGGGGGATGAGAGAGCGGCCCCCCCTCCCTCCTGAACCGTACCAGGCCACATGCCCTCAACATGGGGAGGATGTCCCCATGTTGATGGGGACAAGGGCCTCATCCCCACAACCCTTGCCCGGTGGTTGTGGGGGTCTGCGGGCGGGGGGCTTATCGGAATATGGAAGACCCCTTTAACAAAGGGGACCCCCAGATCCCGGCCCCCCCTATGTGAATTGGTAAGGGGTACATTGTACCCCTACCATTTCACGAAGAAAGTGTCAAAAATGTAAATAAAAACACAAACACCTTGAAAAAGTCCTTTATTAAAAAAATAAAATTAAATTAAAAAAAACATTACAGCGATGAAATCCAGTGTCCCGCGGCGATCCGATGTCCAGCACTGTCCGTCATTGGTTGAGCCTGAGCGGACCTGATGGGGAACTTCCTCCGCAGTGTTTTAAATGTATAGACCCGCCCCTTCTAAAGTTCCCCATCAGGTCCGCTCAGCGGACCAGATGCGGAACGCGAGAAGGGGCGGGTCTATACATGTATTACAAAGTGAGAGAAGTTCCCCATCAGGTCCGCCCCCTCGGTATGTCCGACCCCGCCTACGTCATTGGCCTGAGCGGGGAACTTCCTTCACTGTGTAAATTTAAATTACACAGTGAAGGAAGTTCCCCGCTCAGGCCAATGACGTAGGCGCGGTCGGACATACCGAGGGGGCAGACCTGATGGGGAACTTCTCTCACTTTGTAATACATGTATAGACCCGCCCCTTCTCGCGTTCCGCATCTGGTCCGCTGAGTGGACCTGATGGGGAACTTTAGAAGGGGCGGGTCTATACATTTAAAACACTGCGGAGGAAGTTCCCCATCAGGTCCGCTCAGGCTCAACCAATGACGGACAGCGCTGGACATCGGGATCTCCACGGGACACTGGATTTCATTGCTGGAATTTATTTATTTATTTTTTTAATAAAGGAATTTTTCAAGGTGTTTGTGTGTTTTTATTTACATTTTTTGACACTTTCTTCGTGAAATGGTAGGGGTACAATGTACCCCTTACCAATTCACATAGGGGGGGGGCGGGATCTGGGGGTCCCCTTTGTTAAAGGGGTCTTCCAGATTCCGATAAGCCCCCCACCCGCAGACCCCCACAACCACCGGGCAAGGGTTGTGGGGATGAGGCCCTTGTCCCCATCAACATGGGGACATCCTCCCCATGTTGAGGGCATGTGGCCTGGTACGGTTCAGGAGGGAGGGAGGGCCGCTCTCGTCCCCCCCTCTTCCCCTGCGGCCGGCCAGGTTGCGTGCTCGGATAAGTGTCTGGTATGGATTTTTGGGGGGACTCCACGCCATTTTTTTAAAAATTTGCGGTGGAGTTCCCCTTAAAATCCATGCCAGATCTGAAGGGCCTGGTATGGATATTTAGGGGGAACCGCACGCCATTTTTTTTTTAAATTTGCGGCGGGGTTCCCCTTAATATCCATTCCAGACCTGAAGGACCTGGTAATTGAATTCTGGGGAACCCCCACACTTTTTTTTTTTTTCATCAATGACTTTTCTATGTATTGATAAAAGCCGACAATTCATTAATAGCCGCGAGTGAGTTTTAAATGACTTATTTTCCTTCAAAAATTACACTTTGTGCAGGGACAGTTCTAAGCACAAGAAACATGCGCCACTTTACATGCATATCATACACACCCCCCAGGTACGAAATTTAAAGGAATATTTCACTTTTATTTTTTCATTTTAAGCATTATTAAAATCACCGCTCCCGTAAAAACGTCTATTTTTTAAACCTATTTTTGCATTGATACATGTCCCCTGGGGCAGGACCCGGGTCCCCAAACACTTTTTAGGACAATAAATTGCATATTAGCCTTTATAATTAGCACTTTAGATTTCGAACATTCGAGTCCATTGTATTTAATAGGGTTCTAAAGTTCACACAAACATTCTGTCTGTTCGCAGGTTCTGGTGCGAACCGAACCGTCCTCTAGTCCCCTTATTAGCTTTGTGTCTCTTCTCTTGAGTATCTCAAGTTCCAGCACATCCTTTCTTAGGACTGGTGACCAGAACTGGACACCACACTCAAGATGCGTTCGAACCAGAGTTTTGTAAAGTGGTAGAATTATAGTCCTATCTCTTAAACAGATATTCTTATTAATGCACGCTAATAGTCTGCTAGCTTTGCTTGCTGCATCTTGGCATTGCATGCTATTGCTGACCCCGTGATCTACTAGGACTCCCAGATCCTTTACCATCTCCGATTCCCCCAGAGGTTCTTCCCTTAGCGACTAACTTGCATTTATATTTTTAGCCCCCAAGTGCACTACTTTACATTTGCCATGTAATTGCCCACCCCTTTATTTAAGCAAGGTCTTTTTGTAAAGTTTCTATATCCTGTGAAGTTATTACCTTGCTTAGATGTGTATTGTCAACAAACACTGTGATTGAACTATTTATGCCAACCTCTATATCATTTAAGAACAAATAAACAAAATTTGTTCCAGGACAGAAACCACATTAGAAGATATGCCATTTGTCACCACCCCCTGGACACACTTCTTCGATAACCAGTTTTCTATCCATGTACATACACTATTGGCATTGCCAACAGATCTCAATTTGTGAATTATGCATTTATGGGGAACTTTATTGAATGCTTTGGGAAAATTCAGATAAAGCAAGTCCACTGGTCTTCCTCTACTGAGGTTACAGCTCACTCCCTTATAGAATGTTAACAGGGTGGAATGGTAAGAATAATCTTTCATAAATCCATGCTTGTTACTACTACTGATACTTATTGCATAAGAACATTATTGAATATGGTCCCTTATCATTTCCTCCAATGGTTTACATACTATTGATGTTAGACCGATTGGTCTGTAGTTTCCAGGTATATATCTTGACCATTTTTAAATATTGATACTATGTTAGCTTTTCTCCAATTGGTTGGTACCATGTCAGTCACTAAGCTGTCCTTAAAAATTAGCAATAATGGTCTGGCTATAACCTGGCTAAGTTCTTTGAGAACTCTCAGGTGTAAGCCTGGTAACTTATTCCCATTAGGTTTTTTTCAAGTCTTTTTTGAACACTGGCTTCTGTAAGCCACAAGGGTACATTCTTTGCAGTGTTACTAACAACACAGCCATGTTTATTATACCCCTACTTTCATTTGTAAAAACTGAGGAAAAGAATGTATTAAATACAGCTGCCTTCCCCTTGTCTCTTGTAACCAACTGCCCCTGATTATCCTTTAGGCTAGGTTTATGCTGCTGCGATCTGATTTTGATCCAACTTTCAGTCGAATTATTTAGTGCAATTTGGATGCAACTTGTATCCTTTTCCAAAATAGCGTTGTGCTAAGGTGCACTGATGTGAACAGTTATCATAGAAAACAATGCGATTTCCATTGGTTAAGGCCCCACCTAAAAGTATAAATGAAGACTAAACTTTTATTTTCCCTGTTGAGTAAAGAATGGTGAAAACCCTGTCATGTTTTCTTCTAGCCATTTGTGCCCAACTGGGGAGTGAGGAAAATCCCCTTAGGACCTGTTCACACATTTGTCCATTTTCATACAGTAAAAATAATACAATTTACTGTGCAAAGATGCATTTAAAGTAGTCCTATTCTTTCCTAAGGGGCTGTTTCACATCTACTGTATGTATGTTCTGAAGTCTAGTGTGAAAGGGAAACTACAACATATGGGTCTATTCGTGCCTAGCTATGAGTATGTATTAGCATACATGTTGCAAGGCACACAGAGCAATGTGAATCCAACCTTAGAAAATCTTTGGGATTTTCTCAAATTTTCAGCCCCAGAGACAATGGTGACCAGCAGGTACACAGACAGAAATAAAAACCTGATTGGCTCTAATACTTTCCAAATTTATCCAAAGCTATACAAAATCATCTTTAGATACTTAAGGCCTACAGTTTTTTACTAAAAGTAAAGAATTTCTTGTTGCTTAGCCTTATCGGCATTAACCCAATTTTAAGAAAAGCTGTTGAAGAACAGAATGTAAAAGGAGGGAACATCTATTTGGGCCCACCTTCATGGGCTTGCAGTAGCCCAGCCCCCCTTTTTCTGCAAGTCTGAGGTGATTTTATATAGATTCTTATTGTATAGGTTACTGACTCTTTAAAAATTTTGAGGAGAATTTTTGGCCAATGGGAGTTCATGGAAGTTTCGAGAATTCCTAGGGAGCCCTATAAAAAGGGATGAGCTCCCAGTTATTTGCGCAGTTGATCAAGCCTTGCCAAAAGAGCTACCCTCCCTTCCCACCCTTGTCGCTGGTACTTATGTGGTTGGTCACCCTGGACAGCTAGGGAGGATATTTATTGTTATTTTAGTACAAGATGGAGAAAAGGATTGCTGCTCTCAAAGCTTCTGAACTTTCACAGGAAAGTGTCCCGCCCTACTAGGAGCTGACAGGTGCTGGCTCTGCACAAGTTTGATGAGGAAAAATATCCTGGACGCCCGCACACCGTGAAAAAGGCATCTTTATTGTAGAAAATAAAATACAATAAAGTTCAAGATGGCTCGAGTTCCAATAACTGAGCTTATATAGATTTAAATATTTACTTTATTTTGTTTGAATAAATTATTAATAAATATTAATGAATTGTTTTAATTGCAAACCAATAAAGTATCGTGGCCATTATCTGCCAATGTTGTGTTTTTATTTTATGGCTGTAAAATTGTTCAGTTTGGGGGATGGGCTGCCTGCAATCCCATAAGGATGAAATAACTATTTTACCAAAACATAACCAAAGCAACCTGCAGTCCATTTTATGCATTGCATAAAACAGTTTATGGCTGCACAAGGAAATTCTTGGGGAATGAAAACGCAGTTGGAGAACACTTGGATGGTAATGCTGTGAGGAGGGAATATATATATATATAATACAGAACTTTTAACCTTACATGTAATATGCTGGCAGCAGCCACACAGTGTTAAGCTGGACAACATTTTCCAAGGAAACCTTTTTATTATAATTGCTCCAAATAGTTTCCCCTGACAATAAAACTGAAAATGGCACACTTTCACCATTTTAAGTCTAGGTCATAGATCAGAAAAGTGTGGGTATGTGTACTGAAGAGAAGTATCAAGCTTCACACCACTTTAATTAAAACTGTTGCTTTGGTTACCAGGTATATAACACCTTCGAGCATGGCACAGTGCCCTTCAAAGTTTAAGGGTCGTTTAGTCTCCAGTTATAAATTTAGGAACATGTGCTTTACAGCAAAGTCTGTTGCTTAGAGCAAAATGTCAGTTCCAAATAAAATGTAGATTTAGGTAGGATATTAATTAGTTTTTCTAAACACTTTCTGTGCCCATAACTCCCTGGTGCTACAAGAAGGTCATCTCATACAACTTTTAGTTATAATAATCACCCCCAGCTAATGCCAGAAGCACACTTTAACTTCATGCTTTCTGGGATTGTTAGTGGATCTAGCTGTTCATGTTCTGGAAAAAGAATGTTTAATCATAATATATATAGCTAAAAATGGCATGTGCGACTAGTGGAAGGACACCCTGAGCCTTATTTTTACTCCTTTTAACCATTTATTAAAATGTATTGTAACATCTACAGTAATCCTCTTTCTAGTAAGCCCTTCTGATTTTCAGTTATAGTATCCGTTTCCTCAACCATATCCACTCATCATGCTCAAAGCTTTGTTAATGCTACAGTGCCATCCTAAAAGTTATTTACATTGTAAATCAGGTAAAAGAGAAAAGAGAAGGTCTCTGCAGGAACTTTAAAAGATTTTGATAGTGTGGAAGTGCACTTATGAAATGTATTGTGTACTACATGCTGCAGTCTTGTAACTGATAGACAGCATTGCCAAATCAGAAGTTAGCAGCATGCAGTACTGTTCATGTTTTGTGAAAATGGGAGTTTTGCAACATATAGCTAAAGCCTGGCACACATGGGCGGAATTTCGGCTGGTATCAGCCATTTTAACAGAAACCTGATGATATTTGGCTCATGTGTACACCAGCCTGACAGAAGCTGGCCGAAACGGTTGAACGGTTATGCTGGAAAATCAGCATACAATCGGCATCCGATCAGCGCTGGCATTAAATGGCTGTGAGCACTGACCGGTGTGTTCTGTCAGAACAAAATGACGACGTGTGGAGATTGCTGTACTAACAATGGATAGTTTGCACAGCTCCTCTCAAGCTCCTCAGTTTTTTTTTTGTTTAGCCCACTTGGTTGAAGGAAAACAAAAACTGATAGTGAGAAGAATTATTTTGCCCCTAGCAAAAGATGCAGCAGGAGATCATAAGACAACACAAAAAACATGTGAAAAAAAAAAAAAAATGAAAGAAAAGTTTACTTATAGCAACAAATCTGTTTGCATAAGTCTCTAAATTTTGTCACGGTGTCACGGGCCAGGAAATCAACTCCCACTAGGGGGTGGACTGGGCAACCAGGAGTTAGTAGCAGCAGCTGAAACTAGGCAGTGGCGCCCCGCATGGTGGAGACACAGGTGGCTATGAGGTTTCTGGTATGGGCTAGATACCTGAAGTCACTGGTGGAGAGAACTCAGTGTTCCCACTCAACAGCAGAAGTGAGAGCCCTTAGAAGGGCCAAAGCACAGAGTCTATAGCGCCATCTTGTGTTCATGAGATCTCCTGATGGTGGAGATGGATTTGCCTGCAGGAGAAGTCGAGGTTGTGACCCTCCAACTCATCTAAGCAGGCAGCTTTTGGGAACTGAGGGTAGATTGGTTCCAGACCTTGGGAGACCATATGGAGACCATATGGAGTTACTCTTTTAATAAAGCCTCTGGTTTAGCGAACTTCACACAGCAGGAAGGGTAAATATACCACTAATGCAAAATTGAATATATGTTGGCACGTTTTCTGTTTGTGTTCTCGCAGTGTAACAAAACATAAACTATACTATATATATATATATATATATATATATATATATATATATGTGTAGCGGGTAGGTACCTTTCAGTATGCTAGTTCGGGTGGAGACATCAGTGATGTTCAGTTCCCTGCGGCCCAGCAGGTGGTGCTGTCACTTTGGGCCGGGGTTGAACCATCACTGGAGTGCCGTACCCTTTTTGGTCTCTCCCGGCTGTTGTGCGGCGGGGCGGGGATGCTGGCTGGGAGAGGCTATAAAAGGGCGGACATCTTCGCCATGGGGTTCGAGTCCCAGGCACCTTTAGCCTGAGGGCTGGTGTCCAGGCGGCCTAGGCCTGGACACGTGGAGTTTGGGAGTCACCCCAGACACCCTCGGTCTGTGGTGGGGTGCATCATTCAGGCCTGGGGCCCAGCTTCTTCCACTGGGATCCGCCCGGGAGGAATCGTCCTAAGACACCCACAGAATCGAGTGTCTGAATCCAGGCATAAGGGACCGCGCAGGTGACCTTCCCGTAGATCTGGTGCAGCAGATTGCCAGTGTCGGGACAGGGCCTCTGGAGACCGTCGGGATGGATGATCTCGCCAAACAGGGGCCATATTCATACGGAAGGTAGTCCATGTTCTAAGGTCTGTGGCAGAGACCGCTACTCCGGTCAGTGGCAAAGACCGTTACTCAGGCTTATGGCAGAGGCCCCAACTAGTTCACCCGGTAGGTGGCAGCTACCAACTTCACGGTCTGTGGCAGAGACCGTGCGCCAGGCCTATCCGCAAGAGAAAATGATAGGAGAGTTCATTGTGCCTGGGCCTACTCGTATCCACACCCCTGTTTGTCTGTTATGGAAGTTCAACTGAGTATGTTCATTCTGGTATTGAAGAAATAAAGGAGTGTTGAACTTTTAAATGGTGTGGGGCTTTATTTCTGGCAGATACACCTCCACGGAAGAAGCGGAGGCTCTATACGCAGAATGCAGACCCGAGGGTAATCTAAAGAGACTTTGCTAAAACCTCATATACATTTAAGGTGATAGCTGGGCGTAGTGTCCTGCACTCTCTCCTCCAGAGTACCCCTAGACAACAGCCAAGAACAACAGATACAAGAGAGAGAGAGAGAGTGAGGCCGCTACATATATATCTATATATATATATATATATATATATATATAGATATATATAAAACATGTATATTCTAACTAATATGAGATACAAGAAATGCGCCATAGTAATAATACTAATGCACTTTGCTTTTTTGATGCCCTATAGAAATGTAAGATCCCCCTGAGGAAGACCTAGAATTTGACGGGTCGAAATGCATTGGGGCCTTTCCTCAAGATTCAGTTGAAGTTAATTGGTTTCTCGGCCAAAACTAAATACTATTTGTGTTTGCCTGAAAAACTACTGTCTGTATTCGCTTCTTTGTAAACCAGAACTCATAAATTTTAACAATTGTATATGCCCTTTTTCCACTTTTTCATTATTAAAAGAATACAATTTATCAACATTGAATAATTTTTTGCTGCTAATAAATCCCACAGGGAACTGTTTCTCTATGTTTTAAGATTGCTGGAGAGTATCCTTAGCAGTGGTTGAAGAAAGACAGGATGCTGGTAGCAGAGCAAGGGATGACTGGAATAAGAAACAGAGGGGTGGACACAAGGATCACAGACGCGTGCTCAAGGCAACAGGCTGAAGTGCAAAGAACTGGAATCAGACTGGAAACCAAAGATACTGGGAATGCTGGGATACTGAGACACACAGGAGCCAGCTGGCCAGACACTGCAAACATGGGTCTCGGAGACAATACTGGAAAACAGAGGGTCCAGCTGCTAGTGTGTGGATGCATTGCTCAAACACTGAACCACCTGCACGCTAACCATTTAAGGCAGTGCCCCCCTTGTATTTGGCTGGAGGTCAGCGGCTGCACACAGAGGGAAAGCCCCAGCACTGGAGAATGAAACAGGCGAGTTTGACACATGGAAAAATTAGAGTTTGGAATTTGTCACCAATTTTTCTTAAAATAGATGCAACACCAACTGAATGACAATAGATTTGCTAAAGCACTGTTTGCTATGGAATTTTTGGACAACTGTTGGCCAGGGGCGGATCCAGAGTCTAATCCCGGGAGGGGCACTGCCAAAATTTTTGCAGGCAATTTGTAGGGGCAATGGCTGGTGTTGGCGCTTCAATCATCATGGCACCACGGTTGTTATGGTGTCAGGATGGTTGAAGCACATTATTTCTATTATTACATTGTAATATAAAATGAAATAGTTCAACTCACCATCATGCAGAATCAGTGGGAGCCCTGAGCTAGTCACTTGCTATGTCGCCTGTTATCAGATGCAGCTTGTCACTTGCCAGTGGCCAGTGACAGTGTCCCTGTTGTCCCAGAGTGAGGGCGGGCAGTGAGAGATGATGTCATCTCTCTGCTGCCCACGCCTGTACAGTAATGGCAGTCTTCTTTTAGATGCAGAAATGCGGTGATGCAGGGGGGGCAGTGAGAGATAGGGACATCTCCAGCTTTCATATTTAGGGGGGACACATGGGGGGACAGGGACAAAAGTAGGGGGGCCAACTATAAAATGCAATTATATATACACACACACACACAAACACACACACACATATAAATACACATTGTCTTGAAAAATTATTGGTGGTTGCAGCCAGGTGGAGGGGAGGACAGGGTGGATGCAGCCAGGTGGAGGGGAGGACAGAGTGGGAGCAGCCAGGTGGAGGGGAGGACAGGGTGGATGCAGCCAGGTTGAGGGGAGGACAGAGATTGGGAGCAGCCAGGTGGAGGGCAGGACAGGGTGGATGCAGCCAGGTGGAGGGGAGGACAGGGTGGATGCAGCCAGGTGGAGGGGAGGACAGAGTAAGAGCAGCCATATGGAAGGGAGGACAGAGTGAGAGCAGCCAGATGGAAGGGAGGACAGGGTGGGAGCAGCCAGGTGGAAGGGAGGACAGGGTGGGGGCAGCCAGGTGGAAGCTCTGCAGTACCGGCTCAGGAATACTGAACTGCTGGAGGGAGAGGTGTTCTCTAACAGACGTTGTGTCTGTAGTGCAATAGTGTCAACAGGGTAAGAAGTATGACCACAGATTAGAAAGTGTGCGGGTATTCTGCTTGCTTCTAAGTCTGGAGTATGGTCCTTTATGTTGATTTTACTATGGTCTATGCATTAACAAGTGCAATTCCACTTGGTCACCTTGAAGTGGTAGTAAACTCCTGGGTGTTTTTTTTTTTTACCTGAATGGTAAAGGCATAATGTGCTAGTATGCAATGCATACTAGCACATTATGTGAAACTTACCTGAAAACAAAGCTTTCTAGTGATGCGCTGTCACCACTGGAGACCGCTTCCAGCTGGAGCTGTGACAAAGTCACCCCCGCCTTTATGGCACATGACTCTGAAGGAACAGCCCGGGTGCCCGTTCATTCAGAGTGCATGCGCCAGTGACGTCATCGACTGCATATACTATAAAAATCTCCTAAATGATGCACGTTCAGGAGATATTTACAGTACCTATAGGTAAGCCTTATTATAGGCTTACCTATAGGTACAAGTCAGAGATGGGAGTTTACTCCCACTTTCCTGTCCACATGCTGGCCAGGTAAATCTGCACTAGGGATGAGCTAAACACCCCCTGGTTCGGTTCGCATCAGAACATGCGAACAGGCAAAAAATGTGTGCGAACACTGTAAAAGTCTATGGGACACAAACATGAAAAATCAAAAGTGCTCATTTTAAAGGCTTGTATGCAAGTTATTGCCATAAAAAGTGTTTGGGGACCCAGGTACTGCCCCAGGGGACATGTATCAATGCAAAAAAAGTTTTAAAAAATGAAGTTTTTTAAGGAGCAGTGATTTTAATAATGCTTAAAGTGAAACAATAAAAATTTAATATTCCTTTAAATATCGTTCTGGGGGGTCCCATTAGTCTGCCTGAAAGAGTAGCGCATCTTCCCCATGTTCATAACAGTCCTGCAGCAAAATTAAATTTCTAAAGGAAAAAATGTTATTTAAAATTGCTTGCGGCTGTAATGTATTGCCCAATCCCAGCAATATACATAGAAATCATTGAAAAAATGGCGTGGGTTCCCCCAGTTCATTACCAGGCCCTTCGGGTCTGGTATGGATATGAAGGGGAAGCCTGAGCCAAAATAAAAAAAAATGGCATAGGGTCCCCCCAAAATCCATAACAAGCCCTTCAGGTCTGGTATGGATATTAAGGGGAACCCCACGCCAAAAGGTAAAAAAAATGGCGCGGGCCCTCCTCAAAATCAATACCAGGTCCTTCAGGTCTGGTATGGATTTTAAGGGGAACCCCACGCCAAAGTTAAAAAGAAAATGGCGTGGGGGTTCCCCCTAAAATCCATGCCAGACACTTATCCGAGTACGCAACCTGGCAGGCCGTAGGAAAAGGGGGGACACGAGAGAGCGCCCCTCCTGAACTGTACCAGGCCACATGCCCTCAACATGGAGAGTGCGCTTTGGGGCCCCTAAAAAGCACCTTGTATATGCTTTTGGTATGTTTTTTGGTGGGGACCATTACGCCCTTTTTTTGTTTTGGTGCAGGATTCCCATTAAAATCCATACCAGACCTGAAGGCCCTGGTATGGATTTTGCAGGGGGACCCCCACACCATTTTTTTTACATTTTGGCGCAGGGTTCCCCTTAACCACTTTAATACCATATAGTATATATACTACACTGCCTGAATAAAGATTCTACACTCAATATCTAATCTATACTAAATGCAGAGTATATACTAGGCTGTATATATTTATATATATATATATTAGGGATGAGCTTCGAGTTCGAGTCGAACTCTTGTTAGACTCGAACATTGCCTGTTCGCCCGTTCGCCGAACAGCGAACAAATTGGGGTGTTCGCGGCAAATTCGAAAAATCGATGGGAGAAATCTAAAGTGCTAATTATAAAGGCTTATATGCAAGTTATTGTCCTAAAAAGTGTTTGGGGACCCGGGTCCTGCCCCAGGGGACATGTATCAATGCAAAAACAAGTTTTAAAAACGGACGTTTTTTCGGGAGCAGTGATTTTAATAATGCTTAAAATGAAAAAATAAAAGTGAAATATTCCTTTAAATTTCGTACCTGGGGGGTGTGTATGATATGCATGTAAAGTGGCGCATGTTTCCCATGCTTAGAACTGTCCCTGCAAAAAATGTCATTTTTGAAAGAAAAAAAGTCATTTAAAACTGACTCGCGGCTATTAATGAATTGTCGGCTTCCGGCAATACATACAAAAGTCATTGATAAAAAAAAAAAAGAAAGCGTAGGGGTTCCCCAGAATTCAATTACCAGGCCCTTCAGGTCTGGAATGGATATTAAGGGGAACCCCGCCGCAAATTTAAAAAAAAATTGACGTGGGGTTCCCCCAAATATCCATTCCAGGCCCTTCAGATCTGGCATGGATTTTAAGGGGAACGCCATTCCAAATTTAAAAAAAAATGGCGTGGAGTCCCCCTAAAAATCCATACCAGACCCCTTATCCGAGCACGCAACCTGGCCGGCCGCAAGGGAAAAGGGGGGGATGAGAGAGCGGCCCCCCCTCCCTCCTGAACCGTACCAGGCCACATGCCCTCAACATGGGGAGGATGTCCCCATGTTGATGGGGACAAGGGCCTCATCCCCACAACCCTTGCCCGGTGGTTGTGGGGGTCTGCGGGCGGGGGGCTTATCGGAATCTGGAAGACCCCTTTAACAAAGGGGACCACCAGATCCCGCCCCCCCCTATGTGAATTGGTAAGGGGTACATTGTACCCCTACCATTTCACGAAGAAAGCGTAAAAAAATGTTTAAAAAAAACACACAAACACCTTGAAAAAGTCCTTTATTTAAAAAAAAAACAAAAAAAAAAACATTCCAGCGGTGAAATCCAGTGTTCCGCGGCGATCCCGATGTCCAGCGATGTCCTTCATTGGTTGTGCCTGAGCGGACCTGATGGGGAACTCCCTCTCAGTATTCTAAATGTATAGACCCGCCCCTTCTGAAGTTCCCCATCAGGTCCGCTCAGCGGACCAGATGCGGAACATGAGAAGGGGCGGGTCTATACATGTATTACCAAAGTGAGAGCAGTTCCCCATCAGGTCCGCCCCCTCGGTATGTCGGACCCGCCTACGTCATTGGCTTGAGCGGGGAACTTCCTTCACTGTGTAATTTAAATTTACATAGTGAAGGAAGTTCCCCGCTCAAGCCAATGACGTAGGCGGGTCCGACATACCGAGGGGGCGGACCTGATGGGGAACTGTTCTTACTTTGGTAATACATGTATAGACCCGCCCCTTCTCATGTTCCGCATCTGGTCCGCTGAGCGGACCTGATGGGGAACTTTAGAAGGGGCGGGTCTATACATTTAAAACACTGAGAGGGAGTTCCCCATCAGGTCCGCTCAGGCACAACCAATGAAGGACAGCGCTGGACATCGGGATCGCCGTGGGACACTGGATTTCACCGCTGGAATGTTTTTTTGTTTTTTTTTTAAATAAAGGACTTTTTCAAGGTGTTTGTGTGTTTTTTTTAAACATTTTTTTACGCTTTCTTCGTGAAATGGTAGGGGTACAATGTACCCCTTACCAATTCACATAGGGGGGGCCGGGATCTGGGGGTCCCCTTTGTTAAAGGGGTCTTCCAGATTCCGATAAGCCCCCCGCCCGCAGACCCCCACAACCACCGGGCAAGGGTTGTGGGGATGACGCCCTTGTCCCCATCAACATGGGGACATCCTCCCCATGTTGAGGGCATGTGGCCTGGTACGGTTCAGGAGGGAGGGGGGGCCGCTCTCTCGTCCCCCCCTTTTCCCCTGCGGCCAGCCAGGTTGCATGCTCGGATAAGGGGTCTGGTATGGATTTTTAGGGGGACTCCACGCCATTTTTTTTAAAATTTGGGGTGGAGTTCCCCTTAAAATCCATGCCAGATCTGAAGGGCCTGGAATGGATATTTGGGGGAACCCCACGTCAATTTTTTTTAAATTTGCGGCGGGGTTCCCCTTAATATCCATTCCAGACCTGAAGGGCCTGGTAATTGAATTCTGGGGAACCCCCACGCTTTTTTTTTTTTTTTATCAATGACTTTTGAATGTATTGCCGGGAGCCGACAATTCATTAATAGCCGCGAGTCAGTTTTAAATGACTTTTTTTCTTTCAAACATTTCAAACATTTCTTTCAACATTTTTTGCAGGGACAGCTCTAAGCACGGGAAACATGCGCCACTTCACATGCATATCATACACACCCCCAAGGTACGAAATTTAAAGGAGTATTTCACTTTTATTTTTTCATTTTAAGCATTATTAAAATCACTGCTCCCGAAAAAACGGCAGTTTTTAAAACTTTTTTTTGCATTGATACATGTCCCCTGGGGCAGGACCCCGGTCCCCAAACACTTTTTAGGACAATAACTTGCATATTAGCCTTTATAATTAACACTTTAGATTTCGAACGTTCGAGTCCATTGTATTTAATAGGGTTCTAAAGTTCACACGAACATTTTGTCTGTTCGCAGGTTCTGGTGCAAACCGAACAGGGGGGTGTTCGGCTCATTCCTGATATATATATATATATATATATATATCCAAAACACTGCCTGCATGCCACTAACTAGGCTGCCTAATCTCTCTTAATTTATTACACAATATATACGGCCGCCGTGTAAGCAGCAGCCTTATATAGTGTAGGGCGTGGAATTAGCCCCCTGAGCCATGAGCCATTTATGGCTCTCTCAACAGAGCATGCTGTGATTGGCCAAAGCATGCAGGTCAGGTGCATGCTTTGGCCAATCATAAGACGCCAATGCACTGCGATCTTGCAATGCATTATGGAGTGTTCTGTGGCGCTCGAATTTGCCGTGAACGCCCCATATGTTGGACTCGAACATTGGGTTCATCCCTAATCTGCACTTAAATTTGTTGAAACTGCAGCAGTCAAACCCACAGGATTCTTCTTGAATCCATGTTTTCATTCAACCCGAACCACATTCCTTTTAATAATGTATTTGTTTATTTCATCCTTTGCAGCATCCTAGTGCTGCTGATCTCCTGAAGCCTCTTTGCAGCCACTTCCAGTCTGTGCACACATCAGTGATGGCTTCATAGCATATCTCAGGGCAGATAACTGACAGTGACATCAGTGATCCATGTCTGCCTAATGTGTGTTGAAATGACCACAAAAATGTATACAATTCTGTGCTTAGTGCATTAACCACTTCAGGCCCGGACCATTTTGCAGCTAAAGTACCAGGCCCCTTTTTGCGATTCGGCACTGCGTCGCTTTAACTAACAATTGTGCGGTCGTATGACGTGGCTCCCAAACAAAATTGGTGTCCTTTTTCCCCACAAATAGAGCTTTCTTTTGGTGGTATGTGATCACCTCTGCGTTTTTTTTTTTTTGCGCTATAAACAAAAATAGAGCGACAATTTTGAAAAAAATTCAATATTTTTTACTTTTTGCTATAATAAATATCCCCAAAAAATATATAAAAAATCATTTTTTTTCCTCAGTTTAGGCTGATTCGTATTCTTCTACATATTTTTAGTAAAAAAAAAAAATCATGACTGCGACATTATGGCGGATACATCGGACACTTTTGACACTATTTTGGGACCATTGTCATTTTACAGCGAGCAGTGCTATAACAATGCACTGATTACTGTGAAAATGACACTGGCAGTGAAGGGGTTAACCTGTAGGGGGCGCTGAAGGGGTTAAGTGTGACCTAATGTGTGTTTCTTACTGTAGGGGGGCGTGGCTTGGCGTGTGATGTCACTGATCGTCGTTCCTTATGACAGGGAACAGACAATCAGTGACAGGCTCACTAGGAAGCACGGGAGAGGTTTGTTTACACTTACCTCTCCCCGTTCTTCAGCTCTGTGACCCGATCGCGACCCATTCTGCCAACCTATATCTGCGTGAGGCGGTCCTTAAGTGGTTAAGCTATCAACAGGGTAGCCACTTGCATAATATCTTGATATATGATGTAAAACAAATGCGATTTCCCAAATATGCTGCACTACCAGTTTAACCACTTCAGCACCGGGCCTATTCTGGCACTTCTCTCCTTCATGTAAAAACCATAATTGTTTTGCTAGAAAATTAGTCAGAACCCCCAAACATTATATTTTTTTTTAGCAGACACCCTAGGGAAAAAATGGCAGTCATTGAAACTTTTTATCTCACATGGTATTTGTGCAATCATTTTTCAAACGCCTTTTTTTGGGAAAAAAAAAACGGGTTCATGAATTAAAAAATAACAAAACATGAAAGTTAGCCCAATTTTTTTGTATAATGTGAAAGATGATGTTACGCCAAGTAAATAGATACCTAACATGTCAGGCTTTAAAATTGCACACACTCATGGAATGGCGCCAAACTTTGGTACATAAAAATCTCCATAGGCGACGCTTTCTTTTTTTTTACAGGTTAATATTTTCGAGTTACAGAGGAGGTCTAGTGCTAGAATTGTTGCACACACTCTAACGCACTGGCGATACCTCACATGTGGGGTTTGAACGGCGTTTACATATGTGGGCGGGACTTACATGGGTGTTCACTTCTGAGCCCGAGCTATCGGGGACAGGGGCGTTTTTTTTTTTTTTTTTTTATTATTATTATTTATTTTATTTTTTTTACTTAGTTTTTTTTATTTTTACACTTTTTTTTACATTTTTATTTTTTTGATCACTTTTATTCCCATTACAAGGAATGTAAACATCCCTTGTAATAGGAATCTATTGTAACAGGTCCTCTTTATGGAGGGTCAATAAGACCCCACATCTCTCCTCCAGGCTGGAAAGCATGGGATCGGGAAAAAAAATTCACCGATCTCATGCTGACAGCCGCGATTGCTTCTGAGTTCCCGGGCATGACGTCACAACAATCTCTATCGTCGTGAGGCGGCGCCGGCTGATTCATTCTCCGGGCCCCCGATGGCACGGAAGAGCCCGGAGAAGCACCGGATGGCGGCGAGAGGGGGGGTGTCCCCTCCCGCCACCTATAAGAACGATCATTCAGTGGAACTGCCGCTATGATCATTCTAATCGTGCACAGAATCGCCGACAGAAAAGAATGATATCTGAATGATGCCTGTAGCTGCAGGCATCATTCAGATATCACCGCACAAAGTCGAGGACGTCATATGACGTCCTCGGTGTAGAAGTGGTTAAATATACATATTGTGAATAATGTGAATAAACTGACTTAATACAAAATAACATATGGTACAAGCTAAATATATATATAGTGCCTTGAAAAAGTATATATATGTAGCACCCGCCAGGCATTCTGTTTCACCTGCCTTTGGCTCACTTGCAGGAAAGACACACCCTGCTACCTGCCCGTACCCTCTTGTGTGAAGAGGTTGAGCAATGTCACAAACTAGGGTCCTGCAGCAAGGTTCTCCCTTTAGTTGGTTCCCGTCTCTTAGGATGTAAGGACAAGTCTTTATATCCCCAAGTAACTCCAAGGCCCACACCAATAGTAAACTCCAACGTAGAGTTTATTTCTTTATATGCAAAGTCAATGGATAGAAAAGGGTGGATAGAAGACAGGACAGTAAAGCCCTGTACACATGGCCGAGATTCTCGTCAGGAAAACGGTTGTTTTTCCTGACGAGAATCTTGACAAGAAACTTGTCCCGGCCGAGTGTACACACGTACGATTCAAAAGAACCGCCGTTCTTTTGAATGGCACGAACGCGTTGATGTCATCGACTACGACAAGCGTGCGCTCGTCACATTCAATGCCGTCGCCGCCATCTTGCTACACCCTATGCCTAGCAAGCTACCGCGCATGCGAAAAACAGGCCGACGAGATTCTCGACGAGAAAAAAGACCGCAGGTCGTCTTTTTTCTCATGAATCTGGGCAGTTTTCTTGACGAGCAAACTGAAACCCACGTACACACAGCCGGTTTTCTCGGCAAGAAAGCTCTCCCGGCAGTTTTCTTGTCGTTTTTTTGCAGAGGAAACCGGTCGTGTGTACGCGGCCTAAGAGTTTGGATATGAGTCCAGGCACAAGACAAATGATATATTCACTACTCATTCCTCAAGTAGGCTTAGCTCACCCGGATAGTTCCCTATGAAAGCGGATCCTAGCAGCCGAAGTGATGCTCGGACGTTTCTTTAGTTTTCCCTTTTCTTTAGATGCGACTAGGAGTTTCTCTGCCACAGAACCGTTAATCCCAATCCTCTAGTGTTGGATGGATCTAATCCCTCCAGAGAGTTCCTTCTTTCTCCGTGAACTTTTCACCGGTCCTTCAGAAGGGTCCTCCCCCGGCCTCCTCATCTCAGAGCGGGTCCCCATGCCAGAGGCACCCTGGGATTTCTCCTTCCAGGACACGGGCCCCAGCTAAAGGTGCTGGGCCCAAGGTTGTTGCTGCAGCCCCAGGGCTAAAGCTGCCTGGGACTTATGCGTACGCGGGCCCCTGGCCAGGAGGGCCAGGTACCACGTACCAGGACTCCAACTCTGGAACCAAGACCAACTCTCCCAACCGAACCCCCCGCAAGCAGCGTCTGCCCCTTTTATATCCTCTCCCGGCGTGCACAGCAGGCCGTCCACGCCCACCACACAACCGCCAAGAGAGGACATCCAAGGCACAGCACTATACCAGTGGTTCAACCCTGGCCCATCATGGCAGCGCCACCTACAGGCCACAGGGAACCACACACCAGTATACTACCTGCGGTATAAAAAACAGAATGCCCTAACAATCAAGGTGATCTGAGCCCAACTACAGCTCAGACCTTCCCCTAAATTTAGGTATAGCTGGTTTAAATTTGGGGACCCCGCTACATACACCCCCGAGAAAAATAGACACTGTCCCCAGTGTCTGGAGTAAACTCACGCTCCTCAAGCCTGAGTCAGCGCAGGTTTATTCCAACTATGTACAAATTTGCAAAGGGTTTGTGCCCGAACTTATGCAATGGGGAAGGGACATGAAGGAAAGAATTGAAGGAAGAACAACAAAGTACAATATGGACATCCCATACTCAATGTTACATAGCATAATAAACATTATTATTTACATTTCCCACCCTTCCAAGGCTAGCTAGTTCCACCCATCCTCCGGCGGTTGCTCGTAGTTCACCTGCAGGGTGGGAGGGAGAGAAAAACAAAAAAAACAACATCCTACCACTACTTTATACACACGAAGGGAGTTATCCTTCCCGAGGGAAAAACAACTTCCTTCACTAAGTTTTAAATACACTAGGCCTAGTATAAAATAGACATTTCTTAATAGGGCGTCCAAAGAATCCTGCAGAACACCGCCACCTGGTGGAAGTGCTACCGTCATGACACCTTGTTTAAACATTGAAGAGACATTCTCCAACTTGAACACATGGATCTCACGATGACCCTCACTGCATCTACCCCAAAGTCTGTATCTTTGTGATGCTGTGAGCGGAGAGAAATGGCAACAGCTCCCCTGACTCTCTCATCTCAGCGGGTTACCCCAATTCAGTAAGGGCAAAGTCCTTGAGCTCCCAGAGGATACACTCCGGAACAAAGGGGAAAAAAAAACACAGAGTCCAGTCTCTTACAGATAGAAGCGAGGGTCTGGCAAAACAAGGAGCTTCCAGTTCTTATCAAAAGTCTCAACAGATAACAGAATCCACTCGCTCCTTACAACAAATGACCACCCGATCCGCGTGTATGTGCCGGCCAAGGTTCCAGTCCTGTTTGCACCCATTGAACCTGTCAGTAACAGCAGCAGAGCACATAAAATATCTGCGGGCATTGGGCACTTTCAGGTAGTTCCAGACAAAGTCTGCATACCACCTCTCTCTGTAGGCCTCAACTTCAAATAGCAAGTCCCTCGGAACATAGGGATACTCCCATCTGTACTCGACAGCCACTCTCTGGTTTAAAAGCCGCTGCAACCTCAAAATCGGAGGAAGGGTAGCACGGTCTCCTGCACCCGGAAAGACAATTGCATCCGGAGGCCTAGGCACTTTCACTGCCTCAAGTTTCAGCAAAGGGGCCCGCAATGGCACACGTTCCGCCACAGCAGCAGGCGCTGGCGACACAGGTGCGGATAGTGCGGGCATGGGATCATTCCTCTGCTCAGGCGCATGGGCCTCCACCCGGGGTGTTGTATCCCCAGAGTCCATGGGTGAATCCTTTCTACTTCTGGATGAGGATAAGGGGATTTTGTCCCAACTCTTCCTGGCAAAAAGTTTGTCTATCTCGACATCATCGCCAACTTCAGAAGAAGAGTCTATCTCTGAGGTATCACACTCCTCTGCTGGCAAATAGTTCTTAGTGGAAGCAGACTCACTGTCTCCCAAAAGTTCTCTAGGGTCAGGCACCCAAGCATCCCTAATGCTACGGACACTTATTTTCATACCCTTCCCAGGCAGTCTCCGAACAGTCATGACCCCAGCCTCCTTACCGTCACCCTCCGTGGATCGCTTGGAGGTCCCTCCGACTGGACGATCCGGTTCGGGCAGTTGCTGGGATGTACCTCGACCGCGGCCGCGGGAGGCTTTCACATAGCCCACTTTCCACTTGGGAGGTGGAAGGGAAGACTCGGTAACGACAGAGGCAGCATCCGCCGGCTTCTCCGTCTCTGGCTCCGCAACGACCGGAACATCAGACCTGACTTCCTCCGAAGTCACAGCAGTGCACGTGGGGGTGTCTGTGGAAGCGCAGGTTTCCTCCTCTGGAGCGGCGGTGCCCGTCAGGCAATTCATCCGGTAGGCCAGAGGCTTCTCTGTAGGCTGCTCCACCTCAAAGATGAATTCTCCACACTTGGTACACCTCGCGAAGGGCCGCAGGTGTACCCCCAGTCCCTGGCATTCAGAACAGACCATCCCAAGGGCCTCCGCATCTCATTTGACATAGAGAGCGAAGCGCCCTCGAGGCTTCAACCGAATCCCCGTATCGGCCAAGGGGGCAGTCAGTGAGACAACGTCCATGGTTGTAGCAGAAACAGAACTCCATGGGACAGCTGACATGTTGCTCACTCGCTGATCCATCACGCACTGTTCACTTGGCGCCAAAGCCACCACGTGCATCTCACGGCATGGCAAGGCTCCTCCCATTTTTCTCTTCTTTCTGCAGTGTGCGTGGGCTTTCCAAGCTCTAGACACGCCCACGAACTACGCAGCTGGAGCTCTCCTCGTGGCGCAGTCCAAATTTCACCAAAAATGTCCGACCTCCACGGAGCCTCACAGGGGAATAAAGTCCAACGTCTGAGGGGGGTTTTCACTGCAGAATCCTGGACCCGAGCCCCCACGTGTAGCACCCGCCGGGCATTCTCTTTCACCTGCTTTTGGCTCACTTGCAGGAAAGACACACCCTGCTACCTGCTCGTACCCTCTTGTGTGAAGAGGTTGAGCAATGTCACAAACTAGGGTCCTGCAGCAAGGTTCTCCCTCTAGTTGGTTCCCGTCTCTTAGGATGTAAGGACAAGTCTTTATATCCCCAAGTAACTCCAAGGTCCACACCATTAGTAAACTCCAACGTAGAGTTTATTTCTTTATATGCAAAGTCAATGGATAGAAAAGGGTGGATAGAAGAAAGGACAGTGAAGCCTCGTACACACGACCGAGTTTCTCGTCCAAAACAGTCAAGAAAAGTGCCGCAAGAGTTTTTTTGTCTAGAAAAACGTTTGTGTGTATGGTTTTACGACGAGAAAATTGCCGAGAATCTCGACAAGAAAATAGAGAACCCGCTCTCTATTTTCTCGTCAGGATTCCAGATTTCCTCGTCGTGTTTCTCGTCGGCCTGTTTTGTGACGAGAAAATGGTTCGTGTGTATGCTTTTACGACTCTTCCAAAAGCGCGCATGCTCACAAGCAACTATGAGACGGGAGCGCATATTCTGGTAAAACAAGCCTTCGTAATGGAGAGAGCATATTCGTCACGCTCAAAAATATTTCCTCGTTTAAATGTTCTGCATTGAAATCTTCGTTAGAATGTTACATTAATCAAAACGAGTGACCTTCTTTTGCTGCTGATATTCACACAGAGTTATGCCTTATTTTTAACCTTTTTCATGCTGCTCTTTCTAAGATTTATGTGTATTATATTGTGCAAGTTTTTAGGAATAATTTAAATGGTTAGATTTTTCAAAATTATGTTAATTATAATTTCACAATGTTTTGATAGTGATCTCCCATTTAATTTTGGAATCTATATTATTTAAATTTCCCACCATGTTTTTGTGATAATCAGATTTAGTTATTCTTTTGGGGGGGGGGGGGTGATATCTGTCCCTTTTATTGTCAGTCAAATGTATCTGCTTACTCCAAAGCTTGATTTTGTTTATTTAAAAATACACATAGTCAAGTATGAACTTAAACAAAAATCACATTTATTCATGTTTATAAATTAAATAAAGAGAAGGCAGCGCTGGAGAAGCTGCTGCCATTTGTGCATCCCAGGGACCCCAGAGCACACAGCAACCCTGTGTGGACACTAAAATTGGGAGCTTGAGAAGGCCAACATTTCTGAACACAATCTGATGCTGGCCTCCCAGAGGTCAGGAACAGCAGCAGGTGATATATATGTCCCAAGTGTGTGGTACTACAACAGGCTGCCTTCTGTCTGACCACAATGAAGCAAGGCCATCACTTCCTCTTCTTCCTGGCAACCTTCCCTGCAGCCTTTCCTGAAGCCTTCCCTGCAGCCTTTCCTGAAGCCTTCCCTGCAGCCTTCCTTCTTCGTTTGGCTGGAGGCTGGCCCACTGGAGGGGTACTCCTGTCAGGAGGAGGAGGTGGAGGTGTAGCAGAAGGGGGTGGGGCAGAAGAAGAAGGTGGAGGTGTAGCAGAAGGGGGTGGGGCAGAAGAAGAAGGTGGAGGTGTAGCAGAAGGGGGTGGGGCAGAAGAAGAAGGTGGAGGTGTAGCAGAAGGGGGTGGGGCAGAAGGTGGAGGTGTAGCAGAAGGGGGTGGGGCAGAAGAAGAAGGTGGAGGTGTAGCAGAAGGGGGTGGGGCAGAAGGTGGAGGTGTAGCAGAAGGGGTGGGGCAGAAGAAGAAGGTGGAGGTGTAGCAGAAGGGGGTGGGGCAGAAGAAGAAGGTGGAGGTGTAGCAGAAGGGGGTGGGGCAGAAGAAGAAGGTGGAGGTGTAGCAGAAGGGGGTGGGGCAGAAGAAGAAGGTGGAGGTGGAGGTTGAGGTTGGGTCAGTTGGGCCACCTCACATATGGCGGTATTGGGTGTAATTTTCTCCATCACCCCCTTGTTGAGCAAGGTGATGAGCAGGGGCTTGCATAGGAGGCGTTGCTCCATGCTCATCACCTTGAACTTAGCCTCCACTAGGCCGGCAATGGCCTCTTCAGGGGATGTGGGCTCCTTGAGGGTGGCATGGGCCTCTTTAATAAGGGCCATTGCTGCCTCACTGGTGGTCCTGTCCCTCCTGCCTCTTTTGTGAAGCCGGATGGGAGGCACCTGGGATCTGGTGCTTCTCCTTTGCCCTGCCACCTCCTGTCTGCCACTGGGCCCTGCCACCTCCTGGCTGGCACTGGGCCCTGCCACCTCCTGGCTGCCACTGGGCCCTTCCTCCTCCTGCCTGACAGTTTCCAGACCCTCCTCCTGGTTGATTTCATCCTGTGTATGAAAAAGGAACATAGTTTAATATGTTGGTTTAATCTTTGCATCAAACTTTGTAATCCTGATTGAAGCAATTAGAATGTAAATGCATAAATCCTTGCTTTAAATTTACCACTACATCAGATTGACTATTTAGCACACAATTAAGTGCAGAATAATGTCTACAGATCTTGATTTCACTTGTGGAATCCAAAATAATGTATGTTTCTCATCTTGACATATTTGTCAAACATTAATTTTAACCCAATACATTTTCAGTTAATACTATACCTGGCTCCAGATGGCCAAATCAGGATCATCCAGGATGGCTGCCTCCTCTTGCTCCAGAGAAGGCTCAGGTTGGCTGCAGGGAAGTCTGGGGGGAAGAGTGGAGAGTGATGGCCTTGTCTCAATGTGGTCATCCAGGAAGGACATCCTGTTGTAGTACCACAAAATCGGGACATAAACATCATCTGCTGCTGCTCCTGACCTCTGAGAAGCCAGCACCTTAGAGCGTTCAGTCCTGTAGGTACCTCTCAAGCTCCCAATTTTAGTGTCCACTTGTTTTGCTGTGGCTGTGGGCACCTTGGTATGCACAAATGGGAGCAGCTTCTCCAGCGCTGCTTTTCTCACCCCTCTTTTTTTATGGATGGGGTTTTTCGTCTCCCACAGAGCCAGCAGCTCCCTTACACGGTCAATAAATTCCGCCAGGAACTCTTTGTCGCTAATAAAGACATTCATGTTGTATCTGCAAGTTAAATAAATTATATTTAACTAATGTGAGGCAAACAGTCTAACCTCCTTAACATCCTAGTCACCATATATATCCTCCAACAATCTCAAGACAGTATAGGCCAACAATTTTTACAAGTCACAAAATCACATACCTTCGTTCGCACGTCCGTCACTTGAACTCCTCTCTCCGCACACCGAACGTACTATAGTCGCATGTGTGTTTGCTATATACACACCATGCATGCGTCAAAATTCGAACACGTCGCTCCGCACACGTCGCCCGCCCATGACGTTCTAACTAACATCTTTTCCCCGCCCCTTCTCTTTCAGCGCGCAGACAGATATGGCGGAGTTACAGCAGCTGTCTGATAATTCCGCAACTAACGAGGAGACAAGCCCGGAGACCGAGGACACGTCACGATCAAGGAGGAGATTCAAGGCATCGAATATGTCTTTGGCGGAGATGGCGGAGATGGTGGACATCTTGCTCAAGGCTGATTATGATGCCAAGCATGGGCCGTATAGCAAACCAAATAGAAGGAAGGCCAAAATCCTCACTAAAGTTGTGAAGAGTCTGAAGGCGAAGTTCGGGGTGAAACGCTCAAATGAGCAGCTCAGAAAGAGGTGGTCAGACCTCAAACTGAGGGAGCCAGACCAGTTGAGGAGCATAAAGAGAATGCTCGCTAAAAGTAAGTAAAATGTAGACTTTTCTGCTATTAATCTTTTTATAAACTGACCTGTTTTTTTTTTCTCATATTGGACTCCCTTCCAAAATGTAATATTTTGAACTTGGTTGGGCACAGTAATCGTTTGTTACGTTACCGACACTTCGTTCGGCCACTATCCGCGGTTTTGGCTTATTTTAGAGCCACAAAAGTAATTAGACATCTGCCATTTTTGTTCAAATATTGTTGATAATTTTTTAGTCTAGATGATGTGTTTGTAAAGAGAATGAAATGCAAACTTTTATCAGTGTAAAGGAGAGGACACTCAGCAGCTGCTTCCACATCTGTACTTTGGAGCACTATAGTGTGGGCCACCAGACCCGCCTTTTTTGGGTGTCCCACACAGGTGCATCAGAGAATTTTTGTGGTGCCTCCATGTCAAAAAAATTACATTCAAATGTGAATACTAAACATATTTTGGGTCATAAATAATGCATTCTTCTTTAAATTCCGCACAAACACACACTTGTACCCCACTTCCAAGCAATGTTTTTATTTTAACAATGACATTTACAGTGTGATAAATAGACCTTTTGTTTTATTCTCATAGGGGAGAGAAGACTGGGAGGAGGACACTCCAGGGAGCACATGCACCCCACAACTTCCAAGCAACCCCAAACTCCCAAAGACCCACAACCGAAAGATGTGCAGGAAGTTGAGGTGGAGGAAGGAGAAGTGCAGGAAGGAGAGGTGGATGACGTTGTGGATCTGGTCACCACAACAGGTCAGTATCTGTCACCACAGCTTCAGGTAAGAGAGGTAGGCCTGCAGAGTTATAATACATATTTTTTTTGGTTTTTAGGGGATGTAAATGTTGTGAAGGATAGTACACGGTTCTCTGCTGACAGTGCCCTCCGCTTCATCCAGCAAGTGATGGAATGTAGCACGGAACTGGACCTTATTAAACAAAGAATCCATGTGATGGAACAAACATTTAAAGACATTCTCAATGTTTTAGGGAGAATTCAATAAGCCATCCAAACACATTTGTTTTTACATGTTTGTTTTTGTAATTTTTTTATTTTTTTTTTACTATAAAACCAGGCAAAAATTGAATATGCACACAGTGTGTCAACATGTGCTATCTGCCATCAGGGGATATCCATGTACGTCTTTTGTGGGTGCAACCCCTTTCCTCGTATCTAAAGTCGGTGAACTGAGGAAGGGGATGCACCCCCAAAACACGTCCATTGATCACCCCTGATGGCAGATAGCACATGTTGACAATAGGGATCAGGATTGTAAACTTCCTAGATGAAAAAAATCCCAAATGTGTGCATATTCAATTTTTGGCTGGCCAAGGGGTGGCAGGACCCCATATTAGGACGGGCACATAGAGACATAGTTTGTGTAAGTGAATGTCTCCGATTGCTCAGAGGTATCCAATGTTGTAATTTTTGAAATGCAACTGTTATTTTTGTATTTTCATAAGCAAGAAATTGCCGGGTTGGGGCCAGGCCAACCCAAAATTAAAAAAAAAAAAAAAAAAATGAAGAGAATGTGCACAGAGTAAAATATTTGACCACAAACAACGTGTAGCTTCTTTTTATAATAGCCTCTAAGCTTATTTGGGTCTTTTGTAAGGTTACATAGTGAAATGGTTGTTATTTACTAAAGTAAATTACACTTGCCACTACAAATGCACAAAGACAAACTAGGAGACAGGAAAGAACAAATAATTAAAGGTTTAAACAAGCTTTTTATTGGGATACTTAGACATAGGCTGGCATAGGAATTGCCCCCCTACCCGTGAAATACTCCATGTATTTGTCCCGAACCTCACGGGCATTTTGGGGGGGCAAGCCAAGACGGGCAGATTCCAGGCCCGGCAGGGGATTTGCAGGGGAAAGTCCAGCCTCTGGCAAAACTGAGGCCATATATGAATTAGATTTGCGGCAAAGAAAATTGTGTAGCACACAGCAGCATAACACTACATAGTTTATTTTGTAGTCCGCCAAGTGGATAGAAGTCATAAAAAGGCGGAACCGGCTGGCCATTATGCCGAAGGCATTTTCAACGACTCTTCGGCCCCTGGCCAGCCGGTAATTGAACACCCTCTTCTCTGGGGTCAGGTTCCTCTGTGGAAATGGCCTCATAAGATGCCGTCCGAGTCCGAAGGCTTCATCAGCCAAAAAAACAAAGGGGAGTCCTTCAATATTCCCTGCATCCGGTGGCAATGCAAGGTCGTCACTCTGGAGACGGAGGGCAAACTCCGTCTGGATGAAGGATCCCCCATCGGGCATCCGGCCATTTTTCCCTACATCAACATAGAGGAATTCATACCGTGCTGACACCACCGCCATCAGCACAATGCTATGAAACCCCTTGTAGTTGTAGTAGTAGGACCCAGAACGGGGTGGCGGCACGATGCGGACGTGCTTCCCGTCTATGGCACCACCGCAGTTGGGGAAGTCCCACCGCGTGGCAAACTCCGATGCCACAGTCTGCCATTCCTGTGGCGTGGAAGGAAGCTGTGGAGTGAAACAAGATGAAATAATATTAGAAAAACAAAGTCATACATTACAAGGAAATTCTATCCCAAAAAATTAGAGGCCAACATCAATCAACTTATACGTTTATTAAGGTGTTTAAAAAAAGTATAATGGAAGGCTCATTTATCATATTCATCACCCCCTCTGATGGGCCATTACTACATTATTTTGGGGGGGGAGATGTGTTTGGCCACAGGATAGCATTGCAGTGGCAGTGCGTCCAGAGTGGGCGCTGGAGCACTGCCCCCTCTCTCCTGTGCCCATCACTCAGAACAATACATAGGTTCATGCGTTGCATGAACCTATGTATTGTCTATGCCGCACACTATTCAGGTGGATGGCCTCTTGTAAAGCGACCGACATATGAATCATTGCGGCATTTAGGGGGTTAAAATTACATAGCAGAAACAGGTAGTAAAATAGTCTTGCACATTACAACCTGAGGGATGTAATTGGCTTCCTAAAAGTAAAATCGGGGACGCAGGGGGGGGGGCATTCCTTGGGTAAACACTGACAGGCTGCTCTGCCAATCATGTTCACCAAGTCTGTTTAATGGTAACATGATTGGCTGATGCAACATGAAGGGAAGGAGAAGACATCAAGGACAGAAGAAGGATGGCGCTGACCACAAGAAGGTAAGTGCAGGGCTGGGGGGAAACTGGCTGCATTAGAGGGGACTAAATGGCTGCATTTGAGGGAAAAAAATGGCTGCATTGGAGGGGACAACTGGGGGCGTTTAATAGGCACCAGAGCAAAAAAGGAGGAAGTTTATTTCCTAAATTGGGGTTTGAACCCCCAAACATTTGGAGCAACAGGCGCCCCTGCTGGAAAAGGTAGTGAAGGGAAATATTTATGGAGGAGAAAAAAGGGGCAATCTAAAGCTTCCAACATGCATGGGGACAAAGGGGACATTCTCAGCATATTACAATCATGGTAATTAGGGAAGGATGAAAGAAATACAATACATTAGCATACATGTAATACATAAAATGTGATGTTAAGGGAGAAAACTTACCCTAATATAGTCCTCCTGCAGGACTTGTATAATGGCAGAACAGGTGTCTGGGATTATGAGGCCCAGAGCCTGGGGGGAGATGCCTGTGGTGAACTTCAAGTCCTGAAGACTTCTCCTTGTCGCCAGATAACGTAACGTGGCGATGAGCCTCTGCTCAGCACTGATGGCTTCCCGCATAACGGTGTCCTTCCTGGTAATATAGGGGGACACCAAAGCCAACAGTTCCTGAAAAACGGGGTCAGACATCCGCAGAAAATTCCTGTAGTCCTCAGGATTATTCTCGACGATCTCCCGCAGCAGAGGCATGTGGCAGAATTGGTCCCGCTGGAGCAACCAATTCTTGGTCCATGAACTCCTCCTCACACCATTCATGGACTGGTCTTGGTCCAAAACAAGCAGACCAACACCAAGCGCACGCACAGCACGAGCTCCACGACGAGAACGTCCAGGCGACATGGCTAGGAAACGGTCGTCTAATCAGAACGTACAGAACAGAACGCACTTTAGAACAGCAAGGCCTATGAATAACGAACTGAAAAACAGAAACGAACAGGCAAGAACGCACTGTAAAACAGATACGACCTGCCTAGACGCCCTGAAATTCAAGATACAAACCCACAAGCACAAACTGAACCGCAGATAACGATCTGAAAAGTACGAAGACTGAAAAGCGCGAATCGTCTCTTCCCAAACTTTTACTTCACACGCGGTAACACGAGATCAGCAAAAGCAGCCCAAGGGGTGGCGCCAAGAAAAAAGATCTTCCCCTTTATAGTGCCGTCGTACGTGCTGGACGTGAGCGCAGAGAACAACGAGGAAATTGGGAAATGACAGTGTGTACGCATAGAAAGCTTGACGAGAAAATCGACAAGCTTAACAAGAATCTCGTCGAAAAAAACGACGTGTTTTTTACGACGAGAAACTCGGTCGTGTGTACGAGGCCTAAGAGTTTGGATATGAGTCCAGGCACAAGACAAATGATATATTCACTACTCATTCCTCAAGTAGGCTTAGCTCACCCGGATAGTTCCCTATGAAAGCGGATCCTAGAAGCCGAAGTGATGCTCGGACGTTTCTTTCGTTTTCCCTTTTCTTTAGATGCGACTAGGAGATTCTCTGCCACAGAACCGTTAATCCCAATCCTAGTGTGGGATGGATCTAATCCCTCCAGAGAGTTACCAGGCCCTTCTTTCTCCGTGAACTTTTCACCGGTCCTTCAGAAGGGTCCTCTTCCCGCGTCCTCATCTCAGAACGGGTCCCCATGTCAGAGGCACCCTGGGATTTCTCCTTTCAGGACACGGGCCCCAGCTAAAGGTGCTGGGCCCAAGGTTGTTGCTGCAGCCCCAGGACTAAAGGTGCCTGGGACTGATGCGTACGCGGGCCCCTGGCCAGGAGGGCCAGGTACCACGTACCAGGACTCCAACTCTGGAACCAAGACCGACTCCCCCAACCGAACCCCCCCCAAGCAGCATCTGCCCCTTTTATATCCTCTCCCGGCCACAGCAGGCCGACCACACCCACCACACAACCGCCGAGAGAGGACATCCAGGGCACAGCACTATACCAGCAGTATATATATATATATATATATATATATACACACACTGACAAGTCTTCTAAGTAGGCCTACTGTTGTCTGCTTTAAATTACAAATAAAAACAATAGTAATCATAACTAATAAGGAATACTTAATATTAAAAGGAACAAAGTGGAGGAGCTTACATTTGTGGTTTTGTGTGTTGACCCTTCTCCTCTTTAAAATGTCACATATATATATATATATATATATATATATATATATATATATATATATATATATTTTTTCAAAATAGTTGAGGAAAATAGTTATCGTTTTAATGTTTTATATATGTAGGTTGTGGGGGTATTACTGATATTCACTATCCCTCTCTAGCCAGTACTCACTTTTTTATTTATGAAGAAATCAAATGCAGTGCACTACATAAGCTCCCATGTTGACTGTGTAAGGCACTGAGCTTTTTAACCTTCCACTGAGATGGAAAGGAAATTTCATGTTTTCTGTTTTTAACAGTTTGTGTTATGTAAGTGTGTATCACATGCACATAAAAAAGAACAATTCATAAAAAAATGTGTTATGCTTTTTTTAGTTGGTCAGTTTAAAGTGCATCATTGATTGATTTCATGGACAAATCTGAGATTTGTCAATTCACTTAGCAACTGCTATGCACATATATATATATTGAATTATTGATATAAGCTTGACATTGGTTTAACAGGAAATAAAACTTTGGCCTGAAGCAACTTAAAGTAGAACTCTAGCCAAATATTTTCTTCTCAGGTTTTAGAGTTGATAAGGGTTATTGTTATTTTTTTTGCTGTCTCTAATCCATCTTGGCGGATTACCAACCAGTTCTTGTTCTGTGACACCAGGGAAAATATCACCAGCAGATACAGACATGCTGCACACACAGGGATCTAATCCTCGCCATATAAAAATTGTATTGTTTTTACCAGTGTTTCATCCCCCCTGTCTGACAAATTACATCTGAAACAAAATCTGACTGTGTGTGGACAGTATCAGAGCAGAGGCAGCCATAGAGTTGCTACTGTTGCCAAAGTTGTTATATTAATATATTAGAATGCTTAGGCCTGTGAAGTCCAGCCACATCTTCAGCTCAACTGACATGCAATAAGTAATTTAGTTCTTAAGAAATAAATAATATGTTATTGAATATGGCTGAGAATGCAGCAGTGCTTTTACTATGTGTTTTATCATTTTAAAACAGTTTAAAACCAATAAAAAGTTGGCCAGCTCAATCCCTCGTTCTCATGGGTACTCCCTTGAACTTACTGTTGCATTAGATGTTCTTGAAGTGCCGGCACAACCTGTTTTTTTTTTCTGCTTTTATAAAGCCATAAGGTACCACAGCTTCCATGGAATCGGGAAATCAAAAGCGTCAACTTCAAAGAAAATTGCTGAGTTAGTTGTTAGATGTAACCATTGATTTTTTTTCTACAGTAGCACAAAAAAGTGAGGCATACAATTGTGGAATTCCAAGTACTCTCTGGATTTCTGAGTAATTTGCTTTTTGCCCATAGTCCAGGGAGTATACGGCAGAATTGCATGTGATACTGTTACAAGTCATATTGTGTTTTATTATATACCTGCTTGCAATTGACATTAATAGTAACATGTCTATTGGCTGTGTGTTGCAGTTAGGTTTTAGTATCTTTAGTCATATTTATAAAAACAGGGGAAATTGTTTCCTTGTTTGCCACAACATTACATTAGAATGGCTAGTTGAAGTAAAAAGTAAATAATTGGTGGAAACCATGTTGAGGGAAGTTTACCCCTATTAACTATATTTTATTGTACCTGGTGTAGGGTGGCTTCGATTATCATTAAAACAGAAGAGATTTTACTGGTTATTTTTACCTTGCTCAGAATATGGTGAAATTGATGGACACAGTGATTAAAGCCGCTTTCAAAATAGGTGAATTTCAGAAACAGTATTTTCTTTGAGTTTAAGTACCCACTGATACCTTGTCAGCTCTTCCCTGCCACTCCTTCCTCCATTACAACTGGTGCTAAAATCCCCAGTGTCAGATCCTAGGGGCGATGGTGACAACACTCTATTTGTCATGTGACACTGGTGGACCCAGAAATTTGCTGCTACATTGGCTGCCAAGCACGGTCTCATGGGAAGAGGATACATACCCTCCTATTCCTGGAAGCACGTGGTCTTTTCACCAGCTATGATGGTGGAAGGTGTTATGGGGGATTGCTAGCAAGTTAGGTATCAGTTGGTTGGAGTGGCACTTTGCAAAGACACTGCCACTTTTCCCTTAATGGGCAAAGTAAAAGTGTCTCTTTAAGTGTGCACAATTGCACAATTCTATAATTACAAGCAAATAATATGTAGCCCACCCCGCTCTTTGTTCCATCAATTACCAACCATTTTTGCTCCAGTGTAGCTTAGGAGTAAAAGTCAGACTTAAAGCCAGTGAAAAATTAAACAGATTGGTTGGTTGAAGGATATTTCACTTAGGGATCTATTTATCAATATTTTACCAAAGATTCTTAAACTTTCAACCAAGATTCACAGATTTTGTTAACTGAATCCTATGAAAAAACCAAAGAATATTGGTTGAAAGTTGCATGAATTTTGGCTGAAAACATTGAGGCTGGGTTCACACTGGAGAACGCAGCAACTCACAACAGGGGTCCGGTGTATCCCCATTCACCATTTCAGGTCCGATTTCAGCCTGAATTTTTGGCTGAATTCAGACCTGAAACAGAACAAAAGACGCACAGGACTTCTGTGCAATTCGCACCGGAGCCGCTGCGGAGATGTGTGAACCGGCTCCATAGAGAGCCAGGCACAATCTCCTGCAATGCTAATTGGATGCAGGGAAGCCCGCATCCAATTCACAATAGTGTGAACCCAATCTAAAAGATGACCCCTTAGTGACTCTTGCTACTTTGACTTCACTGCAATGGTTTAAACATGGCTCATTGGGATACATAATTTGTTCTTTCATATGCATTCATACTGTGTTTATGCTGAATTAAAAAATGCACCTGACTGCATCTGGTGTAAATGAGCCCTAAGACCTGCCATGTTTTAACTATCACTTGGTTTAGCTAGTGCAACTCCATCAAAGTGATTTACCTAAGATACTCTATCTGACTCTAGCCCTGCTGATCAAGCTGCCACACCCTTTCTTTAGTCAACTGTGCCACATTAATACTCAATTTTAGTTTCCCTAGAGACCAGCAAAAAGTTCTGTCTCTGCTTTTTACCTTTTTTTTTTCTTACCTTTTTACCTTGTCTATTTACCTTTATTACAAAACAGCTTAGCTAACTAGACTCCCAAACTGGTGTGGTAACTTCACAAATGCTGAGTCATCATGAAATTAGAGGAATCCCTTAATGTTTTAAAGGGTACCCCTGTGCCTCCTGAGATTAATAATTGAACCCACAATCCTTGCAGTGAGGGAACTACTTAGATCCATTGGCCTCTTCCTATTCTCATCTACATTATCGACAGTGATTGGAGACTCAGATTTCCCTCCAGGTAAGGGGAATAGGAATATCCAGCATTTAATCACAGAAAACCGGTTTCGACTTTTAGATTTCATACCTAATGGGAAATGGCTTTCCCAAGCTTAAATCGTTAGTTCATAAAAAATAAAAAGGAGAACTTACTCACTACACTCTCCTCACACCCCCAGTCCCTGCTACACTTATCTCATACGTTGATTACCATCTGCTGCCCATGCAAGCTGGTGTAGTGGTCCAGGCATCTGAAAAATACAAAGGCTGCGTAGGATACGTGCAATGGTGATTGGGCTTTGGTCTAAACCACTCCACGGCCAATGCCATCCTAGCATCTTAGAGGAAAAAAGGGTACAGACGAGAGTAGCTTTCAAATTCCTAGACTACTACATAAGATAGCATGCACAGTGAAAGATAATCATCCAAGGAGGTAAGTGCAACCAGAACTGGAGGGTGTGTGGAGGATTTGAAAACGTGACCTAATGCTTTAAATCCAGATTCTGGTTGACCCACCACAAGATGTATGGAGCTTGTATCAGCTTAGACAGTTTGTACTATCTATTGCCATCTAATTCATATTCATTGCAAAACAACTTCTAACATCTTTTTTTTATCAGAAAAGATTTTATTTAGAAAATGAAACAAAAAAAATAAAACGGTATTGTACATATAGTATTTCCAAGATGGCATCTAAAACTTCCATGAATATAGTGACATCATATAGGTCATGTACATAAAAGACAAGGATACATGTATAAAAAGGCAAACAGGAGCAATCCCTCTGCTGTCAGTTTGTAAAGCAATCAAAATACACATAGTTCGATGTAGGCAGTTGCTGTCCTACATTCAAAAGTATTAGACAAGTGAATTATCTTCAGCCTATTAGTAGTCTGTCCAACACCAACTCCAAAGGGCTCAAACCTGGTGTGTCTAGCCATGGACCCCACAAGTTTTTACATTTATGGGGCCTGCCCCTGTGCTGGTAAATATATTTCTCCAATCTGAGAGGTTCTCCCATACAGTGTAGCCATTCTTTATGGGGGGGGGGGGGTCAGAGGACTTCCAGTGTCTAAGCAGAACCCTTCGGACTTGAAAAAGAGCTCTAGCAGCAGCTTCTCTTGTGTGAACCGTTAACTGAAGGTCATCCAAGATGCCCAGAAGACATGGTTTGGGATCTAATGGTATGGACATCTGGAACACCATGTTTATGGTACCCAACACCTCCACCCAATATCTATGCAAATTTGGGCATCTCCAGGTAAGATTAATTAAGTCACCATTATCCCTGAGGCATTTGCCACATGTAGGAAAATACCCATTCTATACTGTATAGCCTAACAGGGGAAAATAATCTCTCAGAAGTATGTAAAATTGCATGACTCTCTGTGACACATTGAGAGAACATTGAGGTACTGTCTGTAAGGCCTCCTCCCACTGATCATCAATGAAAGGGCCCACGTCCCTCTCCCAGCTTTTATGTTCCTTCAAAGGAAACAAAGCCAGAAAATTATTCAACATTGCATAGCATCGGGATATAAATCCCTTAGTAGAGACAGTTTCGGCCATTAGATTGAACACAGGGTCAGGGATTGGTGCCGCTCCACCACCGGACCCTGTGCTGTAACCACATGTTTAAGCTGATAGTAGAAAAAGAACATGGACCTACGGAGGGAGAACCTCGCAGTCGCAGCCAGCAACTCAAAGGAACACAGTGAGCCATTAATAAAGATATGGTGAAGGTGTGTAATTCCCCACTGACTCCATCTCGTGACCTTCTGAATTTTGTCTATTTATAGTTACTATTACGCCATATTGTACTGTAACATGTAAAACCAGTAACCTGTTGGAGCTGCCTAACCTTGTGCCAAACCTTATGACTAAGTATAAGAAAGTAGTATGCGATTTGATTTAGCAAAGGCGCCGGCTTCCAAACCTGTAGGTAGGTCGCGTACCTCAGTTGTATGAAGAAGAATACTTAAAGAGGAGTCGATACTGGGCTGAGGGGGATCAGCAGCAGGCCTAATGCTTTACATAAGTGCTGCAATTGAGCGGCCAGGTAATACAACCAGATGTTAGGCATGTCTAACCCTCCAGCATCTTTAGGTCTCTGGAGGTATTCAAGCTTCACTCTAGGTACTTTGTTGTACCACAACAGCTGTCTAAAAATAGAGTTGACCTCTTAAAAAACACACAATGGTATTACTACTGGGGTGTTATGCAAAAAGTACAGCAACTGAGGCATAAAGATATTTTTTTATCAAGTTTACTTTACCTGCCAGGAACAACCAGAGCCTGTTCCAGATATTAATTTTATCTCAGAAGCGGCTAAGCAGAGGGTTAATGGTAATGCGACAGAAGTCCAGTGGCTGGGGCATAATTAGAATTTCCAAGTACTTGAAGGAAGATACGACAGGAACTGGGCATGATGGCGCAATGGCTTGCGGGGGGTCATTCTCTAGCTGCAGCAATGCAGACTTGTCCCAATTAATGAGAAGACCAGAAAACTCCCCAAACATCATGATAGTTTGCATCGCCGTCTCAAGGAAATTAGAAGTGTCACCCAACAGTAGCAAGGTATCGTCAGCGTAAAGCATGACTTTTTCCTGGAGGTCCCCAAATTGAAATCCCATTATGTGGGGGTTTTGCCTGATAGACGCAACCAGAGGTTCTTTCACTAATGCAAACAATAATGGGGATAAGTGACCCCCCTGATGAGAATAGGTCTTAAATCTGCCCTGCCTCCCTTATGGGTGCTAGATGGTGGCTGTACAGTAATTGAACCCAGGATTTAAAAGTGGGCCCGAAGCCAAACTTTACAAGAACAGCCCTGTTACCCAATTTGTCTGCCCTCGCTTGGATATTAAGAAACAACCTCCTCAAGTTAACAGCCGTGGACTTCTGAGGCATAAAACAGGATTGATCCGGATGTATTATGGAGGAAACTACCTTGTTAAGCCTGAGGGCCAGCACCTTAGCCAAAATTTTTATATCACTTTGAAGTAACGAGATCGGCCTATAACAGCCCAGATCAGCAGGATCCTTACCAGGTTTTAGTAACAAGATGATGTTAGCTTTCTTTAGAGAATACATCAAGGTACCAAATTCCTTATCAGCATTAAACACCTTCAACAGGTAGGGCAGTATCTGATCTCCATACTGCTTATACACTTCTATTGGCAACCCGTCATCCCCTGGTGCCTTGCAATTGGGAACTGCAGCGACTGCCAGTTGCATCCCCTCTAATGTAATTGGGGAGTCAAGCATTTTTCTATTGTGAGTAGACAATTCTGGTAAATTAATACTGTTCAGATAGTTCTGGATATCCTCAAGTGTACAAATTTGTTTTTCGATTGATACATGGTATAATAGAAGGACACTAGCTCGGTCATAATAGAATCAGTGGTTGTAGCAAGTCCCCTTTCACAAAGCACCAATGGATCCTCCCAAAGTCTGCGATATAGCTATCCTGGCCAACAGTCTCCCTGTCTGCTCTCCCTCCTCAAAAAATGCAAGTTTTGAAAAAAAAAAGCTTTATCTGCAGAGGATGTCACCACATGGTCTAAGGCACCTTTTGCAGACACCCAAGCACTTCTGCTGGAATCCATGGGATCACCAACATATACCTGTTCCAAACGATGCACCTGCTGCTCCAGTTCCACCCGTATGCCATAGGAGTTTTGTTTAACAATGTCAACTTGGCCAATGAGTATGCCACATAAAAATTCTTTGAATGCATCCCATGTTTGCAGCAAATCCTCCTGGTCGCCAGAAAATCTGTGATGCACTTCTACATGGGATGGGAAGAGATTGAGCCAACAGGCATTAAGTTTTCATGGAGATGGCAGGAGCGAGGTAGTGGGGCCCACAGCAAGGCGTATCACCAGAAGGGAATGGTCGGATATCCTCGGGAGAGAGCTAATTTCCGATACATATGGCAAAAGTGAGGGAAAGCCCAACCCTAGATCAATTTGTGATAAAGACATGTAAGACTTAGAGAAACATGAGAACTGCCTCTCACTGGGGTGCCTAGCATGGCAAAGGACAATCCAGCCTACTTCTTGTGCTCCTGCTCTTATGCTCTTCTTGTGCCCCTTTCCCCATTCCTCCTAGCAGGTGGCGGGTGTTTGTCCAGCCACGAGTGGAGACAACAATTAAAGTCCCCCATTAAAATTAGGGGCAAATCAGGCTTATCTAGTAGATACGCCAAAAGAGTCTGTAGGCCTTCTCTGGAAAAGGGGGGAGGAACATGTACCACAGCAATTACACACCAGAGCATACACAATTGACAGTATAGAAAGACATATCTCCCCTCTATGTCCACCAGAACATCTATTGCCTGAAACTTTAGTCATCGGTGTATCAAAACAGTCACCCCCCTAGAGTAAGAGGTGTGCGTGGAGTGATAGGACCAACCCACCCATGCATATTGCATACAAGACAGATCCTCCCTGGTTAGATGAGTTTCTTAAAGGCCGTAAATACCCGGATGGAACTTGCAGAGAGTGAATAAAACCATTGCCCTTTTCAGTAGGTCCCGTAGGACCCACCTTTCATAGATTGTGGGTGTCATCCAGAGCAGGAACGGAAAAAAGAAAAAGCAACAATGCCTGAAAGCAAACATAAGCTTCTGACAAATATCAAGGCCTGGAAGAGGTAGCATTCCATCACCATTGGCTGCTTCATATGTATCGATCCACTCCAAGGCTGGCACTGCTGAGTTTGAGAGCATTGCAGGCGTTTGTGAACATCTGTAAACTTCACCCGGCTTCTCTGCACTTTGGCTGAAAAGTCTGGGTAAAACGAAACTCTAGCGCCATTGTATTGAATATTTCTACTCTTACGAGCTATACGCAGAATAGTCTCTCTGTCACGGTAGCTGAGTAAGCGGGCCAGCACAGGCCTAGGTGGGTAACCTGGTGGTAGTGGCCTGGTGGGCGTGCATGGGCATGTTGGGGATCTGAGGCCGCTCCATCCTCCTTCTTAGATCTGGTCATCCCTGCTGCGTAGCGGCATGGGTGATGGACCGTTCTGGTCAGCGGGCTGCAGGGAGTGTAGATGTTGCTCTTAGAGTGGCTTAAACAAGGCTGTGAGCCACGGAAAGGATCAGTGTCCGGATCAACCGGATCAATCACGGGAGCTCAGAAAAGCAAGTCTTCTCACATGCCATGCTGGCTCCGCCCCCTCCCATTCAAACAACCAAACAACTTTATTTTGTACCAATCCTTTTATACGTGCAATATATGTGCAATATATGTGTTCTTCTGTGTCTCTCATTTTGTTACACACACACTTTTTAGTATATTTGCATGTCTTACTACCTTAAGTATAGCCATTGTTTTAAATTAATTTTATGTGTAGCCTTTGCTTTTATTATTCCTTCTTGTATTTTCCTATATTAATATAAATTGGGTAATAATTGATCAGTCCTGAAAAACCACAACATTTGAGGAAAATATATAATGCTAGGGAGAAGCACTTTCAAAATGAATTACTAAATATTGATTTTCATCTCATCAGTGACTACATTGTGAATGTCCCAAACTGTTTTTTTTTTCTTTCTTTTTTTTTTTTTTTTGCAAAAAGGCCCCAAGCACATTTATCTCAGGGAGTTGTTCATGTCTCCGGACAATGGGCTCCAGTAACTTTATGTAAGGTTTTTGTAGTTGTATTGCTAGTGCACAGAGAACAGGGAGGAGGGTGGAAAGGGCACATAATACCTCAGAATTTCAACTTATAAAATAGTCTTTGGTCTTCTGCACATATTTATTAACTTTCTGGGTCCTTCTCTCACAGGACTATACTGACTGGACTCCTAAACTTCAAGTGTGGCTCCTTGACAACTCAACTTTTAGTGGCATTTTAATCTTAGTATTCAAGGACAACATAGAAAGGTTACTTTTCACTCAGTGCATCACTCACCCCCTTCATTGTGGGAGACAACTGTGGTTTACTTCCACTAGGCCCAACTAGAACATCTATAACAACCAAGGGTTCTTTCCAGAGGGGGAGAGCCAACACTCCAATTCTCTAGGCCCATAGGACAGAGAACAAGACAGATGCTAAACTTGCATGCCCACTGGGCAAAAGCTTAAGAGGAAAAAACCATATGCCAAGAATAAATTATTCACTCCACTCTTAGAGAACATCAGCAAGCACATGCAGACTAAACTCTATTCTTCTTACAAACTCAAAAAAAATAACATTTTGGAAAAATTCCCTTCCCAGCAATATGAACATATTATGATGTTTGTTAAAAAGAATAGTTAATTGCACACACAATTTTTTTCTTCCATTTTAGGTGGGAGGGAGTAGGGTTTAATCCCCTACAGTATGTATTGGGATACAATGCTTTGCTTGGTATTTGAGCTAAGCTTCCATTGGCACCTACAGATCTGTGTTATTCATCTTTGTGGAGAATCCACTAGAAGACAATGATATAGTACTTATATGTCCTGTACCATATAGTGTATTCTCTATAGGAATATAATACTACACAAACTCGCCATGTGACACTGAAAGCTTGGTGTAAGGATCAGGTTACTATTAAGACAAGATGACGACTGTTGTAGCACTCCTGAGCTGTCAATAACACTTTATATGCATTCACTGGTAATTATTTTCCTTCCCCATGTTATAAAGACTAGGGATGAGCTTTGAGTTCGAGTCAAACTCATGTTTGTCTCGAACATTGCCTGTTCGCCCGTTCGCCGAACAGCGAACAATTTGGGGTGTTCGTGGCAAATTCGAAAAGCCGCGGAACACCCTGTAAAAGTCTATGGGAGAAATCTAAAGTGCTAATTTTAAATGCTAAAGCCTAGTACACACGACCGAGAATCTCGTCAGAAAAAAAACGTTGTTTTTCCCTGACAAGATTCTTGACAAGAATCTTGTCCCGGCCGAGTGTACACACGCTCGATTTAAAAGAACCGCCGTTCTTTTGAATGGAACGAACGCAGTGACGTCATCGATTACGACGAGTGTGCGCTCGTGTAACGCCGAGCGCTCCGGGTGTCCCATCCATCCCGGAGCGCCCGCAGAGTCTGTTCCCCTGCAGCGCTCCGGTCGGCCCCTCTGACCGTGAGCGCTGCTCTGATGCTGGCGGGGATGCGATCCATGCGGCGGCACCTGTCCGCCCGCAGATCGCATTCCATCCTGCTCACCGGCCTCCTCCTCCTGCTCCGTCCCGGCGCGCGCGGTCCCGCTGCTCTCCAGGGCGCGCGCGCGCCGGTCTTCTTAAATTTAAAGGGCCGGTGCACCATTGATTGGTGCCTGGTCCAATTATTGTATACACACCCAAAACACTTAAAAACCCACTCCCCCTTCCTGTCCTTGCTGGATCTTGTTGCCTTAGTGCCCTGAGAAAGCGTTTTGTAGTTGCCTTGCCAGTGTATCTGACCTTCTGCCGTTGCCCCTGACTACGAACCATTGCCGCCTGCCCTGACCTTCCGCTACGTCTGACCTTGCCTCTGCCTAGTCCCTGTGTACCGTGCCTATCTCAGCTGCCAGAGAAGTCGAGCCGCTACTGGGGGACACGACCTGGTTGCTACCGCCGCAGCAAGTCCATCCCGCTTTGCGGCGGGCTCTGGTGAAAACCGGTAGCTGCTTAGAACCGGTCCTCCAGTGCGACCCGTGCCTTCGCCTCTCTGGCACAGAGGATCCACCTCCTGTGTCCTCACTAGCCACCAGTCCGGGCCCTGACAGTAGATCCGGCCATGGATCCCGCTGAGGTACCGCTGCCAAATCTCGCTGACCTCACTACCGTGGTTGCCCAGCAGTCGCAACAGATCGTCCAACAAGGACAGCAGCTGTTGCAGTTGACCGCCATGGTCCAGCAGCTTCTGCCGCCACAGCCTCCAGCATCTTCCCCTCTCCGAGCTGCCGCTACTACCTCGAGAATTCGCCTGTCTCTTCCGGAGAAATTTGACGGGGATTCTAGGATGTGCCGGGGATTCTTGTCCCAATGTTCCCTACATCTTGAGATGATGTCTGACCAGTTTTCCACAGAACGGTCTAAAGTGGCATTCGTGGTCTCTCTGTTGTCTGGAAAGGCCTTGGCCTGGGCCACGCCACTCTGGGACCGCAATGACCCTGCTACAGCCACCGTTCAGTCCTTATTTGCTGAGGTTTGCAGCGTTTTTGAGGAACCAGCCCGAGCCTCATCCGCTGAAACCGCCCTGCTAGGGATGAGCTTCGTGTTCGAGTCGAACATACGTTCGACTCGAACATCGGCTGTTCGATCGTTCGACGAAGATCGAACGATTTGGGCCGTTCGCGCCAAATTCGAGTGACGCGAACGGCCCACAATGCACTACGCCATCGCAGTGTCATCCAGGCGCTGTGATTGGCCAAGCATGCACTGTGACCCCGCATGCTTGGCCAATCACAGCGCCGGCAGCGAGGAGAGCAATGATTGGCCACAGGCAGGATGCCTGTGGCCAATTATTGCTGAGGGTGTTTAGTACACGCCCCACACTATAAAAGGCCGCCAGCACGGCGGCCTAGTGTAGTGTGTTCCGGAGCAGGGAAAGAGAAGCATAGGCAGGGACAATGACATTTATTTTTTTCTTGCTTAACCTGGATTCCTTTAGTTTAGGGAAAGAGAAGGATAGGTAGGGAGAGTGTCAGTGTGTTTTACTGTGCGAATCCTTGTTTCTAGGGACAGGGAAGGACAGTGAGGGAATTCTCCTTGTGCTATAGTGTGCTTTAAAAAAACATTTTTTCTAGGGACAGAAAACTATAGGTAGGGAGAGTGTCAGTGTGTTTTACTGTGCGAATCCTTGTTTCTAGGGACAGGGAAGGACAGTGAGGGAATTCTCCTTGTGCTATAGTGTGCTTTAAAAAAACATTTTTTCTAGGGACAGAAAACTATAGGTAGGGAGAGTGTCAGTGTGTTTTACTGTGCGAATCCTTGTTTCTAGGGACAGGGAAGGACAGTGAGGGAATTCTCCTAGTGCTATAGTGTGCTTTAAAAAAACATTTTTTCTAGGGACAGAAAACTATAGGTAGGGAGAGTGTCAGTGTGTTTTACTGTGCGAATCCTTGTTTCTAGGGACAGGGAAGGACAGTGAGGGAATTCTCCTTGTGCTATAGTGTGCTTTAAAAAAACAATTTTTCTAGGGACAGAAAACTATAGGTAGGGAGAGTGTCAGTGTGTTTTACTGTGCGAATCCTTGTTTCTAGGGACAGGGAAGGACAGTGAGGGAATTCTCCTTGTGCTATAGTGTGCTTTAAAAAAACATTTTTTCTAGGGACAGAAAACTATAGGTAGGAAGAGTGTCAGTTTCTTTCACTGTGATAATCCTTGTTTCTAGGGACAAAGAAGGAAAGTGAGGGAAATTCTCCTTGTGCTATAGTGTGCTTTAAAAAAACATTTTTTCTAGGGACAGAAAACTATAGGTAGGGAGAGTGTCAGTGTGTTTTACTGTGCGAATCCTTGTTTCTAGGGACAGGGAAGGACAGTGAGGGAATTCTCCTTGTGCTATAGTGTGCTTTAAAAAAACATTTTTTCTAGGGACAGAAAACTATAGGTAGGGAGAGTGTCAGTGTGTTTTACTGTGCGAATCCTTGTTTCTAGGGACAGGGAAGGACAGTGAGGGAATTCTCCTTGTGCTATAGTGTGCTTTAAAAAAACATTTTTTCTAGGGACAGAAAACTATAGGTAGGAAGAGTGTCAGTTTCTTTCACTGTGATAATCCTTGTTTCTAGGGACAAAGAAGGAAAGTGAGGGAAATTCTCCTTGTGCTATAGTGTGCTTTAAAAAAACATTTTTTCTAGGGACAGAAAACTATAGGTAGGGAGAGTGTCAGTGTCTTTTACTGTGCGAATCCTTGTTTCTAGGGACAGGGAAGGACAGTGAGGGAATTCTCCTTGTGCTATAGTGTGCTTTAAAAAAACATTTTTTCTAGGGACAGAAAACTATAGGTAGGAAGAGTGTCAGTTTCTTTCACTGTGATAATCCTTGTTTCTAGGGACAAAGAAGGAAAGTGAGGGAAATTCTCCTTGTGCTATAGTGTGCTTTAAAAAAACATTTTTTCTAGGGACAGAAAACTATAGGTAGGAAGAGTGTCAGTTTCTTTCACTGTGATAATCCTTGTTTCTAGGGACAGGGTAGGAAAGTGAGGGAAATTCTCCTTGTGCTATAGTGTGCTTTAAAAAAACATTTTTTCTAGGGACAGAAAACTATAGGTAGGGAGAGTGTCAGTGTGTTTTACTGTGCGAATCCTTGTTTCTAGGGACAGGGAAGGACAGTGAGGGAATTCTCCTTGTGCTATAGTGTGCTTTTAAAAAACATTTTTTCTAGGGACAGAAAACTATAGGAAGGAAGAGTGTCAGTTTCTTTCACTATGATAATCCTTGTTTCTAGGGACAAAGAAGGAAAGTGAGGGAAATTCTCCTTGTGCTATAGTGTGCTTTAAAAAAACATTTTTTCTAGGGACAGAAAACTATAGGTAGGGAGAGTGTCAGTGTGTTTTACTGTGCGAATCCTTGTTTCTAGGGACAGGGAAGGACAGTGAGGGAATTCTCCTTGTGCTATAGTGTGCTTTAAAAAAACATTTTTTCTAGGGACAGAAAACTATAGGTAGGGAGAGTGTCAGTGTCTTTTACTGTGCGAATCCTTGTTTCTAGGGACAGGGAAGGACAGTGAGGGAATTCTCCTTGTGCTATAGTGTGCTTTAAAAAAACATTTTTTCTAGGGACAGAAAACTATAGGTAGGGAGAGTGTCAGTGTGTTTTACTGTGCGAATCCTTGTTTCTAGGGACAGGGAAGGACAGTGAGGGAATTCTCCTTGTGCTATAGTGTGCTTTAAAAAAACATTTTTTCAAGGGACAGAAAACTATAGGTAGGGAGAGTGTCAGTGTCTTTTACTGTGCGAATCCTTGTTTCTAGGGACAGGGAAGGACAGTGAGGGAATTCTCCTTGTGCTATAGTGTGCTTTAAAAAAACATTTTTTCTAGGGACAGAAAACTATAGGTAGGGAGAGTGTCAGTGTGTTTTACTGTGCGAATCCTTGTTTCTAGGGACAGGGAAGGACAGTGAGGGAATTCTCCTTGTGCTATAGTGTGCTTTAAAAAAACATTTTTTCAAGGGACAGAAAACTATAGGTAGGAAGAGTGTCAGTTTCTTTCACTGTGATAATCCTTGTTTCTAGGGACAAAGAAGGAAAGTGAGGGAAATTCTCCTTGTGCTATAGTGTGCTTTAAAAAACATTTTTTCTAGGGACAGAAAACTATAGGTAGGGAGAGTGTCAGTGTGTTTTACTGTGCGAATCCTTGTTTCTAGGGACAGGGAAGGACAGTGAGGGAATTCTCCTTGTGCTATAGTGTGCTTTAAAAAAACATTTTTTCTAGGGACAGAAAACTATAGGTAGGGAGAGTGTCAGTGTGTTTTACTGTGCGAATCCTTGTTTCTAGGGACAGGGAAGGACAGTGAGGGAATTCTCCTTGTGCTATAGTGTGCTTTAAAAAAACATTTTTTCTAGGGACAGAAAACTATAGGTAGGAAGAGTGTCAGTTTCTTTCACTGTGATAATCCTTGTTTCTAGGGACAAAGAAGGAAAGTGAGGGAAATTCTCCTTGTGCTATAGTGTGCTTTAAAAAAACATTTTTTCTAGGGACAGAAAACTATAGGTAGGGAGAGTGTCAGTGTGTTTTACTGTGCGAATCCTTGTTTCTAGGGACAGGGAAGGACAGTGAGGGAATTCTCCTTGTGCTATAGTGTGCTTTAAAAAAACATTTTTTCTATGGACAGAAAACTATAGGTAGGGAGAGTGTCAGTGTGTTTTACTGTGCGAATCCTTGTTTCTAGGGACAGGGAAGGACAGTGAGGGAATTCTCCTTGTGCTATAGTGTGCTTTAAAAAAAAAAATTTTCTAGGGACAGAAAACTATAGGTAGGAAGAGTGTCAGTTTCTTTCACTGTGATAATCCTTGTTTCTAGGGACAAAGAAGGAAAGTGAGGGAAATTCTCCTTGTGCTATAGTGTGCTTTAAAAAAAACATTTTTTCTAGGGACAGAAAACTATAGGTAGGGAGAGTGTCAGTGTGTTTTACTGTGCGAATCCTTGTTTCTAGGGACAGGGAAGGACAGTGAGGGAATTCTCCTTGTGCTATAGTGTGCTTTAAAAAAACATTTTTTCTAGGGACAGAAAACTATAGGAAGGAAGAGTGTCAGTTTCTTTCACTGTGATAATCCTTGTTTCTAGGGACAAAGAAGGAAAGTGAGGGAAATTCTCCTTGTGCTATAGTGTGCTTTAAAAAAACATTTTTTCTAGGGACAGAAAACTATAGGAAGGGAGAGTGTCAGTGTGTTTTACTGTGCGAATCCTTGTTTCTAGGGACAGGGAAGGACAGTGAGGGAATTCTCCTTGTGCTATAGTGTGCTTTAAAAAAACATTTTTTCTAGGGACAGAAAACTATAGGTAGGGAGAGTGTCAGTGTCTTTTACTGTGCGAATCCTTGTTTCTAGGGACAGGGAAGGACAGTGAGGGAATTCTCCTTGTGCTATAGTGTGCTTTAAAAAAACATTTTTTCTAGGGACAGAAAACTATAGGTAGGGAGAGTGTCAGTGTCTTTTACTGTGCGAATCCTTGTTTCTAGGGACAGGGAAGGACAGTGAGGGAATTCTCCTTGTGCTATAGTGTGCTTTAAAAAAACATTTTTTCTAGGGACAGAAAACTATAGGAAGGAAGAGTGTCAGTTTCTTTCACTGTGATAATCCTTGTTTCTAGGGACAAAGAAGGAAAGTGAGGGAAATTCTCCTTGTGCTATAGTGTGCTTTAAAAAAACATTTTTTCTATGGACAGAAAACTATAGGTAGGGAGAGTGTCAGTGTGTTTTACTGTGCGAATCCTTGTTTCTAGGGACAGGGAAGGACAGTGAGGGAATTCTCCTTGTGCTATAGTGTGCTTTAAAAAAACATTTTTTCTAGGGACAGAAAACTATAGGTAGGAAGAGTGTCAGTTTCTTTCACTGTGATAATCCTTGTTTCTAGGGACAAAGAAGGAAAGTGAGGGAAATTCTCCTTGTGCTATAGTGTGCTTTAAAAAAACATTTTTTCTAGGGACAGAAAACTATAGGTAGGGAGAGTGTCAGTGTCTTTTACTGTGCGAATCCTTGTTTCTAGGGACAGGGAAGGACAGTGAGGGAATTCTCCTTGTGCTATAGTGTGCTTTAAAAAAACATTTTTTCTAGGGACAGAAAACTATAGGAAGGAAGAGTGTCAGTTTCTTTCACTGTGATAATCCTTGTTTCTAGGGACAAAGAAGGAAAGTGAGGGAAATTCTCCTTGTGCTATAGTGTGCTTTAAAAAAACATTTTTTCTAGGGACAGAAAACTATAGGTAGGGAGAGTGTCAGTGTGTTTTACTGTGTGAATCCTTGTTTCTAGGGACAGGGAAGGACAGTGAGGGAATTCTCCTTGTGCTATAGTGTGCTTTAAAAAAACATTTTTTCTAGGGACAGAAAACTATAGGTAGGGAGAGTGTCAGTGTCTTTTACTGTGCGAATCCTTGTTTCTAGGGACAGGGAAGGACAGTGAGGGAATTCTCCTTGTGCTATAGTGTGCTTTAAAAAAACATTTTTTCTAGGGACAGAAAACTATAGGTAGGGAGAGTGTCAGTGTGTTTTACTGTGCGAATCCTTGTTTCTAGGGACAGGGAAGGACAGTGAGGGAATTCTCCTTGTGCTATAGTGTGCTTTAAAAAAACATTTTTTCAAGGGACAGAAAACTATAGGTAGGAAGAGTGTCAGTTTCTTTCACTGTGATAATCCTTGTTTCTAGGGACAAAGAAGGAAAGTGAGGGAAATTCTCCTTGTGCTATAGTGTGCTTTAAAAAAAACATTTTTTCTAGGGACAGAAAACTATAGGTAGGGAGAGTGTCAGTGTGTTTTACTGTGCGAATCCTTGTTTCTAGGGACAGGGAAGGACAGTGAGGGAATTCTCCTTGTGCTATAGTGTGCTTTAAAAAAAAATTTTTCTAGGGACAGAAAACTATAGGTAGGGAGAGTGTCAGTGTGTTTTACTGTGCGAATCCTTGTTTCTAGGGACAGGGAAGGACAGTGAGGGAATTATCCTTGTGCTATAGTGTGCTTTAAAAAAACTTTTTTTCTAGGGACAGAAAACTATAGGTAGGAAGAGTGTCAGTTTCTTTCACTGTGATAATCCTTGTTTCTAGGGACAAAGAAGGAAAGTGAGGGAAATTCTCCTTGTGCTATAGTGTGCTTTAAAAAAACATTTTTTCTAGGGACAGAAAACTATAGGTAGGGAGAGTGTCAGTGTGTTTTACTGTGCGAATCCTTGTTTCTAGGGACAGGGAAGGACAGTGAGGGAATTCTCCTTGTGCTATAGTGTGCTTTAAAAAAACATTTTTTCTAGGGACAGAAAACTATAGGTAGGAAGAGTGTCAGTTTCTTTCACTGTGATAATCCTTGTTTCTAGGGACAAAGAAGGAAAGTGAGGGAAATTCTCCTTGTGCTATAGTGTGCTTTAAAAAAACATTTTTTCTAGGGACAGAAAACTATAGGTAGGGAGAGTGTCAGTGTCTTTTACTGTGCAAATCCTTGTTTCTAGGGACAGGGAAGGACAGTGAGGGAATTCTCCTTGTGCTATAGTGTGCTTTAAAAAAACATTTTTTCTAGGGACAGAAAACTATAGGAAGGAAGAGTGTCAGTTTCTTTCACTGTGATAATCCTTGTTTCTAGGGACAAAGAAGGAAAGTGAGGGAAATTCTCCTTGTGCTATAGTGTGCTTTAAAAAAACATTTTTTCTAGGGACAGAAAACTATAGGTAGGGAGAGTGTCAGTGTGTTTTACTGTGTGAATCCTTGTTTCTAGGGACAGGGAAGGACAGTGAGGGAATTCTCCTTGTGCTATAGTGTGCTTTAAAAAAAACATTTTTTCTAGGGACAGAAAACTATAGGTAGGGAGAGTGTCAGTGTCTTTTACTGTGCGAATCCTTGTTTCTAGGGACAGGGAAGGACAGTGAGGGAATTCTCCTTGTGCTATAGTGTGCTTTAAAAAAACATTTTTTCTAGGGACAGAAAACTATAGGTAGGGAGAGTGTCAGTGTGTTTTACTGTGCGAATCCTTGTTTCTAGGGACAGGGAAGGACAGTGAGGGAATTCTCCTTGTGCTATAGTGTGCTTTAAAAAAACATTTTTTCAAGGGACAGAAAACTATAGGTAGGAAGAGTGTCAGTTTCTTTCACTGTGATAATCCTTGTTTCTAGGGACAAAGAAGGAAAGTGAGGGAAATTCTCCTTGTGCTATAGTGTGCTTTAAAAAAACATTTTTTCTAGGGACAGAAAACTATAGGTAGGGAGAGTGTCAGTGTGTTTTACTGTGCGAATCCTTGTTTCTAGGGACAGGGAAGGACAGTGAGGGAATTCTCCTTGTGCTATAGTGTGCTTTAAAAAAACATTTTTTCTAGGGACAGAAAACTATAGGTAGGGAGAGTGTCAGTGTGTTTTACTGTGCGAATCCTTGTTTCTAGGGACAGGGAAGGACAGTGAGGGAATTCTCCTTGTGCTGTAGTGTGCTTTAAAAAAACATTTTTTCTAGGGACAGAAAACTATAGGTAGGAAGAGTGTCAGTTTCTTTCACTGTGATAATCCTTGTTTCTAGGGACAAAGAAGGAAAGTGAGGGAAATTCTCCTTGTGCTATAGTGTGCTTTAAAAAAACATTTTTTCTAGGGACAGAAAACTATAGGTAGGGAGAGTGTCAGTGTGTTTTACTGTGCGAATCCTTGTTTCTAGGGACAGGGAAGGACAGTGCGGGAATTCTCCTTGTGCTATAGTGTGCTTTAAAAAAACATTTTTTCTAGGGACAGAAAACTATAGGTAGGGAGAGTGTCAGTGTGTTTTACTGTGCGAATCCTTGTTTCTAGGGACAGGGAAGGACAGTGAGGGAATTCTCCTTGTGCTATAGTGTGCTTTAAAAAAACATTTTTTCTAGGGACAGAAAACTATAGGTAGGAAGAGTGTCAGTTTCTTTCACTGTGATAATCCTTGTTTCTAGGGACAAAGAAGGAAAGTGAGGGAAATTCTCCTTGTGCTATAGTGTGCTTTAAAAAAACATTTTTTCTAGGGACAGAAAACTATAGGTAGGGAGAGTGTCAGTGTCTTTTACTGTGCGAATCCTTGTTTCTAGGGACAGGGAAGGACAGTGAGGGAATTCTCCTTGTGCTATAGTGTGCTTTAAAAAAAAAATTTTCTAGGGACAGAAAACTATAGGAAGGAAGAGTGTCAGTTTCTTTCACTGTGATAATCCTTGTTTCTAGGGACAAAGAAGGAAAGTGAGGGAAATTCTCCTTGTGCTATAGTGTGCTTTAAAAAAACATTTTTTCTAGGGACATAAAACTATAGGTAGGGAGAGTGTCAGTGTGTTTTACTGTGCGAATCCTTGTTTCTAGGGACAGGGAAGGACAGTGAGGGAATTCTCCTTGTGCTATAGTGTGCTTTAAAAAAACATTTTTTCTAGGGACAGAAAACTATAGGTAGGGAGAGTGTCAGTGTCTTTTACTGTGCGAATCCTTGTTTCTAGGGACAGGGAAGCACAGTGAGAGAATTCTCCTTGTGCTATAGTGTGCTTTAAAAAAACATTTTTTCTAGGGACAGAAAACTATAGGTAGGGAGAGTGTCAGTGTCTTTTACTGTGCGAATCCTTGTTTCTAGGGACAGGGAAGGACAGTGAGGGAATTCTCCTTGTGCTATAGTGTGCTTTAAAAAAACATTTTTTCTAGGGACAGAAAACTATAGGAAGGAAGAGTGTCAGTTTCTTTCACTGTGATAATCCTTCTTTCTAGGGACAAAGAAGGACAGTGAGGGAAATTCTCCTTGTGCTATAGTGTGCTTTAAAAAAACATTTTTTCTAGGGACAGAAAACTATAGGTAGGGAGAGTGTCAGTGTGTTTTACTGTGCGAATCCTTGTTTCTAGGGACAGGGAAGGACAGTGAGGGAATTCTCCTTGTGCTATAGTGTGCTTTAAAAAAACATTTTTTCTAGGGACAGAAAACTATAGGTAGGGAGAGTGTCAGTGTGTTTTACTGTGCGAATCCTTGTTTCTAGGGACAGGGAAGGACAGTGAGGGAATTCTCCTTGTGCTATAGTGTGCTTTAAAAAAACATTTTTTCTAGGGACAGAAAACTATAGGAAGGAAGAGTGTCAGTTTCTTTCACTGTGATAATCCTTGTTTCTAGGGACAAAGAAGGAAAGTGAGGGAAATTCTCCTTGTGCTATAGTGTGCTTTAAAAAAACATTTTTTCTAGGGACAGAAAACTATAGGTAGGGAGAGTGTCAGTGTGTTTTACTGTGTGAATCCTTGTTTCTAGGGACAGGGAAGGACAGTGAGGGAATTCTCCTTGTGCTATAGTGTGCTTTAAAAAAACATTTTTTCTAGGGACAGAAAACTATAGGTAGGGAGAGTGTCAGTGTCTTTTACTGTGCGAATCCTTGTTTCTAGGGACAGGGAAGGACAGTGAGGGAATTCTCCTTGTGCTATAGTGTGCTTTAAAAAAACATTTTTTCTAGGGACAGAAAACTATAGGTAGGGAGAGTGTCAGTGTGTTTTACTGTGCGAATCCTTGTTTCTAGGGACAGGGAAGGACAGTGAGGGAATTCTCCTTGTGCTATAGTGTGCTTTAAAAAAACATTTTTTCAAGGGACAGAAAACTATAGGTAGGAAGAGTGTCAGTTTCTTTCACTGTGATAATCCTTGTTTCTAGGGACAAAGAAGGAAAGTGAGGGAAATTCTCCTTGTGCTATAGTGTGCTTTAAAAAAAACATTTTTTCTAGGGACAGAAAACTATAGGTAGGGAGAGTGTCAGTGTGTTTTACTGTGCGAATCCTTGTTTCTAGGGACAGGGAAGGACAGTGAGGGAATTCTCCTTGTGCTATAGTGTGCTTTAAAAAAACATTTTTTCTAGGGACAGAAAACTATAGGTAGGGAGAGTGTCAGTGTGTTTTACTGTGCGAATCCTTGTTTCTAGGGACAGGGAAGGACAGTGAGGGAATTATCCTTGTGCTATAGTGTGCTTTAAAAAAACTTTTTTTCTAGGGACAGAAAACTATAGGTAGGAAGAGTGTCAGTTTCTTTCACTGTGATAATCCTTGTTTCTAGGGACAAAGAAGGAAAGTGAGGGAAATTCTCCTTGTGCTATAGTGTGCTTTAAAAAAACATTTTTTCTAGGGACAGAAAACTATAGGTAGGGAGAGTGTCAGTGTGTTTTACTGTGCGAATCCTTGTTTCTAGGGACAGGGAAGGACAGTGAGGGAATTCTCCTTGTGCTATAGTGTGCTTTAAAAAAACATTTTTTCTAGGGACAGAAAACTATAGGTAGGAAGAGTGTCAGTTTCTTTCACTGTGATAATCCTTGTTTCTAGGGACAAAGAAGGAAAGTGAGGGAAATTCTCCTTGTGCTATAGTGTGCTTTAAAAAAACATTTTTTCTAGGGACAGAAAACTATAGGTAGGGAGAGTGTCAGTGTCTTTTACTGTGCAAATCCTTGTTTCTAGGGACAGGGAAGGACAGTGAGGGAATTCTCCTTGTGCTATAGTGTGCTTTAAAAAAACATTTTTTCTAGGGACAGAAAACTATAGGAAGGAAGAGTGTCAGTTTCTTTCACTGTGATAATCCTTGTTTCTAGGGACAAAGAAGGAAAGTGAGGGAAATTCTCCTTGTGCTATAGTGTGCTTTAAAAAACATTTTTTCTAGGGACAGAAAACTATAGGTAGGGAGAGTGTCAGTGTGTTTTACTGTGTGAATCCTTGTTTCTAGGGACAGGGAAGGACAGTGAGGGAATTCTCCTTGTGCTATAGTGTGCTTTAAAAAAAACATTTTTTCTAGGGACAGAAAACTATAGGTAGGGAGAGTGTCAGTGTCTTTTACTGTGCGAATCCTTGTTTCTAGGGACAGGGAAGGACAGTGAGGGAATTCTCCTTGTGCTATAGTGTGCTTTAAAAAAACATTTTTTCTAGGGACAGAAAACTATAGGTAGGGAGAGTGTCAGTGTGTTTTACTGTGCGAATCCTTGTTTCTAGGGACAGGGAAGGACAGTGAGGGAATTCTCCTTGTGCTATAGTGTGCTTTAAAAAAACATTTTTTCAAGGGACAGAAAACTATAGGTAGGAAGAGTGTCAGTTTCTTTCACTGTGATAATCCTTGTTTCTAGGGACAAAGAAGGAAAGTGAGGGAAATTCTCCTTGTGCTATAGTGTGCTTTAAAAAAACATTTTTTCTAGGGACAGAAAACTATAGGTAGGGAGAGTGTCAGTGTGTTTTACTGTGCGAATCCTTGTTTCTAGGGACAGGGAAGGACAGTGAGGGAATTCTCCTTGTGCTATAGTGTGCTTTAAAAAAACATTTTTTCTAGGGACAGAAAACTATAGGTAGGGAGAGTGTCAGTGTGTTTTACTGTGCGAATCCTTGTTTCTAGGGACAGGGAAGGACAGTGAGGGAATTCTCCTTGTGCTGTAGTGTGCTTTAAAAAAACATTTTTTCTAGGGACAGAAAACTATAGGTAGGAAGAGTGTCAGTTTCTTTCACTGTGATAATCCTTGTTTCTAGGGACAAAGAAGGAAAGTGAGGGAAATTCTCCTTGTGCTATAGTGTGCTTTAAAAAAACATTTTTTCTAGGGACAGAAAACTATAGGTAGGGAGAGTGTCAGTGTGTTTTACTGTGCGAATCCTTGTTTCTAGGGACAGGGAAGGACAGTGAGGGAATTCTCCTTGTGCTATAGTGTGCTTTAAAAAAACATTTTTTCTAGGGACAGAAAACTATAGGTAGGGAGAGTGTCAGTGTGTTTTACTGTGCGAATCCTTGTTTCTAGGGACAGGGAAGGACAGTGAGGGAATTCTCCTTGTGCTATAGTGTGCTTTAAAAAAACATTTTTTCTAGGGACAGAAAACTATAGGTAGGAAGAGTGTCAGTTTCTTTCACTGTGATAATCCTTGTTTCTAGGGACAAAGAAGGAAAGTGAGGGAAATTCTCCTTGTGCTATAGTGTGCTTTAAAAAAACATTTTTTCTAGGGACAGAAAACTATAGGTAGGGAGAGTGTCAGTGTCTTTTACTGTGCGAATCCTTGTTTCTAGGGACAGGGAAGGACAGTGAGGGAATTCTCCTTGTGCTATAGTGTGCTTTAAAAAAAAAAATTTTCTAGGGACAGAAAACTATAGGAAGGAAGAGTGTCAGTTTCTTTCACTGTGATAATCCTTGTTTCTAGGGACAAAGAAGGAAAGTGAGGGAAATTCTCCTTGTGCTATAGTGTGCTTTAAAAAAACATTTTTTCTAGGGACATAAAACTATAGGTAGGGAGAGTGTCAGTGTGTTTTACTGTGCGAATCCTTGTTTCTAGGGACAGGGAAGGACAGTGAGGGAATTCTCCTTGTGCTATAGTGTGCTTTAAAAAAACATTTTTTCTAGGGACAGAAAACTATAGGTAGGGAGAGTGTCAGTGTCTTTTACTGTGCGAATCCTTGTTTCTAGGGACAGGGAAGCACAGTGAGAGAATTCTCCTTGTGCTATAGTGTGCTTTAAAAAAACATTTTTTCTAGGGACAGAAAACTATAGGTAGGGAGAGTGTCAGTGTCTTTTACTGTGCGAATCCTTGTTTCTAGGGACAGGGAAGGACAGTGAGGGAATTCTCCTTGTGCTATAGTGTGCTTTAAAAAAACATTTTTTCTAGGGACAGAAAACTATAGGAAGGAAGAGTGTCAGTTTCTTTCACTGTGATAATCCTTCTTTCTAGGGACAAAGAAGGACAGTGAGGGAAATTCTCCTTGTGCTATAGTGTGCTTTAAAAAAACATTTTTTCTAGGGACAGAAAACTATAGGTAGGGAGAGTGTCAGTGTGTTTTACTGTGCGAATCCTTGTTTCTAGGGACAGGGAAGGACAGTGAGGGAATTCTCCTTGTGCTATAGTGTGCTTTAAAAAAACATTTTTTCTAGGGACAGAAAACTATAGGTAGGGAGAGTGTCAGTGTGTTTTACTGTGCGAATCCTTGTTTCTAGGGACAGGGAAGGACAGTGAGGGAATTCTCCTTGTGCTATAGTGTGCTTTAAAAAAACATTTTTTCTAGGGACAGAAAACTATAGGTAGGAAGAGTGTCAGTTTCTTTCACTGTGATAATCCTTGTTTCTAGGGACAAAGAAGGAAAGTGAGGGAAATTCTCCTTGTGCTATAGTGTGCTTTAAAAAAACATTTTTTCTAGGGACAGAAAACTATAGGTAGGGAGAGTGTCAGTGTCTTTTACTGTGCGAATCCTTGTTTCTAGGGACAGGGAAGGACAGTGAGGGAATTCTCCTTGTGCTATAGTGTGCTTTTAAAAAAAAAAAATTTCTAGGGACAGAAAACTATAGGAAGGAAGAGTGTCAGTTTCTTTCACTGTGATAATCCTTGTTTCTAGGGACAAAGAAGGAAAGTGAGGGAAATTCTCCTTGTGCTATAGTGTGCTTTAAAAAAACATTTTTTCTAGGGACATAAAACTATAGGTAGGGAGAGTGTCAGTGTGTTTTACTGTGCGAATCCTTGTTTCTAGGGACAGGGAAGGACAGTGAGGGAATTCTCCTTGTGCTATAGTGTGCTTTAAAAAAACATTTTTCTAGGGACAGAAAACTATAGGTAGGGAGAGTGTCAGTGTCTTTTACTGTGCGAATCCTTGTTTCTAGGGACAGGGAAGCACAGTGAGAGAATTCTCCTTGTGCTATAGTGTGCTTTAAAAAAACATTTTTTCTAGGGACAGAAAACTATAGGTAGGGAGAGTGTCAGTGTCTTTTACTGTGCGAATCCTTGTTTCTAGGGACAGGGAAGGACAGTGAGGGAATTCTCCTTGTGCTATAGTGTGCTTTAAAAAAACATTTTTTCTAGGGACAGAAAACTATAGGAAGGAAGAGTGTCAGTTTCTTTCACTGTGATAATCCTTCTTTCTAGGGACAAAGAAGGACAGTGAGGGAAATTCTCCTTGTGCTATAGTGTGCTTTAAAAAAACATTTTTTCTAGGGACAGAAAACTATAGGTAGGGAGAGTGTCAGTGTGTTTTACTGTGCGAATCCTTGTTTCTAGGGACAGGGAAGGACAGTGAGGGAATTCTCCTTGTGCTATAGTGTGCTTTAAAAAAACATTTTTTCTAGGGACAGAAAACTATAGGTAGGGAGAGTGTCAGTGTGTTTTACTGTGCGAATCCTTGTTTCTAGGGACAGGGAAGGACAGTGAGGGAATTCTCGTTGTGCTATAGTGTGCTTTAAAAAAACTTTTTTTCTAGGGACAGAAAACTATAGGTAGGAAGAGTGTCAGTTTCTTTCACTGTGATAATCCTTGTTTCTAGGGACAAAGAAGGAAAGTGAGGGAAATTCTCCTTGTGCTATAGTGTGCTTTAAAAAAACATTTTTTCTAGGGACAGAAAACTATAGGTAGGGAGAGTGTCAGTGTCTTTTACTGTGCGAATCCTTGTTTCTAGGGACAGGGAAGGACAGTGAGGGAATTCTCCTTGTGCTATAGTGTGCTTTAAAAAAACATTTTTTCTAGGGACAGAAAACTATAGGAAGGAAGAGTGTCAGTTTCTTTCACTGTGATAATCCTTGTTTCTAGGGACAAAGAAGGAAAGTGAGGGAAATTCTCCTTGTGCTATAGTGTGCTTTAAAAAAACATTTTTTCTAGGGACAGAAAACTATAGGTAGGAAGAGTGTCAGTTTCTTTCACTGTGATAATCCTTGTTTCTAGGGACATGGAAGGACAGTGAGGAAAATTCTCCTTGTGCTATAGTGTGCTTTAAAAAAACATTTTTTCTAGGGACAGAAAACTATAGGTAGGAAGAGTGTCAGTTTCTTTCACTGTGATAATCCTTGTTTCTAGGGACAGGGAAGGACAGTGAGGGAAATTCTCCTTGTGCTATAGTGTGCTAAAGCATTCCTCATCAATCATCTTTGAAATCCTTGTTTTTTTGGACAGTCAGGGAAATTGTCGTTGTGCTATTCTGTGCAAAAGCAATCATCCTCAACCATATTTAGAAATCCTTAAGTAAAGGGACAGAGAAGGACACCTGAAGGTAGCCCTTATTGCTTTTTTCCCATCTCCCTGCAGGCCATCTATTAGAATGTCTGGAAGGCAAACAAGGAGAGGCAGACAGTCAGGAGGCAATAAAAGATGGCAAGCAGGCTCTGTGTCTGGGGGCAACAGTGCTGGTCGTGGACGCGGTGCATTGTCATCAGCACATGGCCATGGGACACGCTTGTCCTTCTTTTCGGCAGCTGGACATGTTGAGCCACATCATGCCGAAGACTTGGTAGAGTGGATGACCAAGCCCTCCTCCTCCTCCTCATCCTCTCTCACCCAGGCTCAGGGTACTGGAAAAGCAGCTGCTCAAGCGTCCTCTTCCCTGGTATCAATGTCAGACTCATCATCAGTCACTCCTTCCCTAGACCCACCATGTCCTCCTCCTGAGGAGTCCCCCGAACTGTTTGAGCACAGTGTTGGGTACATGCTCCAGGAGGATGCCCAGCGTTTCGAAGGGTCTGATGATGAAACCCAGCTACAGGAAGGCAGTAGCGTGAGAGCAGACAGAGGGGATGCTCAAGAAGGACACCAATCTGGCAGTCATGTTCCAGCAGCTGCAGCATACTGCCAGATTGGCTCCAGTGATGAGGAGGGAGGGGATGATGAGGTCACTGACTCCACGTGGGTGCCTAATAGGAGAGAGGAGGAGGAGGAGGATGAGGAGGAGGCACATCTCCAACGAGGCAGGATGCCCTTTGGTGGCCAGCGTAAGGGCAGTACACCGACGGAATCACACCGCAGAGCTCCGCCTGTGCAGGGCGCTGCCTCTGCCCGTCATTCAAAAAGTTCTTTGGTGTGGGCCTTTTTTGAGGCTAGTGCATCAGATCGCACAGCTGCTGTTTGCAACATATGTCTCAAGCGTATATCGCGTGGCCAAAACATCAGCCGCTTGGGTACCACATGCCTGACCAGACATATGTTGACCTGCCATGCAGCTCGTTGGCAAGCCTACCTCAAAGACCCACACCAAAGAACAAAGCGGACCTCTCCTTGCACCGCATCAGCTGGGATCTCCAACCCCACTATAACTTCAGTCCTCTCTGAAACATGCACTGAGAGGAATGAAGGTGTAGAATTAGGTGTGTCACAGCCAAGTACTTGCGGCCACTCTGCTAGCAGTACACCGACGTCCGATTCTAGCAGGCAAATTTCCCTGCCCCAGCTGCTGGACCGTCGAAAGAAGTTCACTCCCAGCCATCCACATGCCCAGCGGTTGAATGCTAGCTTGGCTAAATTGCTAGCGCTTCAACTGCTGCCTTTTCAGTTGGTAGACTCGGCCCCCTTCCGTGAGTTTGTGCAATGTGCGGTTCCTCAGTGGCAGGTTCCCAAACGCCACTTTTTCTCACGGAAGGCTATTCCGGCTCTCTACCGGCATGTGGAAGGCAATGTCTTGGCCTCGCTGGACAGGGCGGTCAGCGGTAAGGTGCATATTACCGCTGACTCATGGTCCAGCAGGCATGGACAGGGACGTTACCTTTCTTTCACGGCCCATTGGGTCACTCTTTTGGCAGCTGGGAAGGATGCAGGACAAGGTGCAGTAGTGTTGGAGGTTGTTCCACCGCCACGCCTCCAAAATGCTACTACTGGTTGTGACACACCTCTCTCCTCCACCCCCTCCTCTTCTTCTTCCTCCATGGCCTCTTCCTGTGGTTTGTCCTCGGAACCAGCGGTGCTCCGTAGGCGTTCAAGGGGCTACGCAAGTACGCAGGCAAAAAGATGCCATGCCGTGCTTGCGCTGGTGTGTTTGGGGGACAGAAGCCACACTGGGGCAGAGGTCCTGTCTGCTCTGCAGGGCCAGGCCGAGAGGTGGTTGACGCCACGCCAGCTTAAGCCAGGAATGGTGGTTTGCGACAATGGCACCAACCTCCTCTCCGCCCTCCGACAGGGACAACTGACCCATGTGCCCTGTGTGGCTCACGTCCTTAACCTGGTGGTGCAGCGGTTCTTGGGCAGGTACCCGGGCTTACAGGATGTCCTGAGGCAGGCCAGGAAAGTCTGTGTGCATTTCCGCAGATCTTATAATGCCAGTGCTCGCCTGGCTGAGCTGCAAAAGGAGTTGAACCTGCCCAAGAACCGCCTTATATGTGACATGCCCACCAGGTGGAACTCAACGTTGGCCATGCTGCAGTGGCTGCACACGCAGCAGAGGGCCATCAATGAGTACCTGTGCGACTACGGCACCAGGACAGGGTCAGGGGAGCTTGGTTTTTTTTCTCCACGCCAGTGGGGCATGATCAGGGATGCATGCACTGTCCTGGCACCATTTGAGGAGGCCACGAGGATGGTGAGCAGTGACAGTGCATGCATCAGTGACACTGTACCTCTTGTCCACCTGTTGGAGCACACGCTGCGTGGAATAATGGACAGGGCACTTGAGGCAGAACAGAGGCAGGAAGAGGAGGACTTCCTTGCCTCTCAAGGCCCCCTTTACCCAGACAGTGTTCCTTCTGTCCCACCCATCGCACAGGAAGAGGAGGAGGAGGAGGAGGATTGTGTCAGCATGGAGGTGGAGGCTGGCACTCAGCATCATCAGCAGCAGTCTTTTAGGGATGATTTACAGTCCCAAGAAACCAGTGGACTTGTACGTGGCTGGGAGGAGGTGGCTGCGGATCATGTCGTCCTTAGTGACCCAGAGGACTCCGGAGCGAATGCCTCAGCAAACCTACGCTGCATGGCCTCCCTGATCCTGCAAAGTCTGCGGAAGGATCCTCGTATTCTTCGGATCAAGGAGAGGGACCATTACTGGCTGGCCACTCTCCTTGATCCACGGTACAAGGGTAAGGTTGCGGACCTTATGTTACCGTCGCAGAGGGAGCAGAGGATGAGACAACTCCGGGAGGCCTTGCAGAAAGGTCTGTACAACGCGTTCCCAGAGACTGGGAGGTTACAAACTCCTGGTCCTGGACAACGAGTTGCTGAGGCTTCGGCCAGTCAAAGAAGGAGCGGTGGGGAAGGTGGCCGTCTGACCGATGCGTTCAGACAATTCTTTAGTCCGCAGCCCCAAAGTATGATCGGTTCCAGCAACCATCGCCAGCGTCTGATAAACATGGTGCAGGAATATCTAGGGGCAAGGTCAGACTTGGACACCTTCCCCACCGAAAATCCTCTGGCTTACTGGGTCTTGAGGATGGATCACTGGCCAGAGCTTGCACAGTATGCAATTGAGCTACTGGCCTGTCCTGCATCCAGCGTTCTTTCGGAACGCACATTCAGTGCTGCTGGAGGATTTGTCACGGATCACAGGGTGCGCCTGTCCACCGACTCGGTTGATCGACTGACTTTCATCAAGATGAACCAGTCTTGGATCACCACCAGCTACCACACACCTGATGCTGATATAACAGACTAATTGATTTTAACATGTCACATCCCTTCAAGACTGATGCTGATGCTGAGTGCCTGTGCTGTTATGTTGACTGGCTATCCTCCTCCTCCGAGTCCTCAATGATACGATTGATGATGATAGCTTGGAAGATCATTTTTGTTTATGGGTGCCGCCACCAGTGGCTAAGGCCCAATTTTTCAGCCCCTGTTTTACAGGGGCGTGTAATTACAATTTTTTTAGCAATAATTTGCCATAGGGCTCATTGCTGTGCTCCAAGTACAGTATCTGTGAGGGGTTGGAGTGTTGTGGCACCAGTGCCTAAGGCCCAATTTTTCAGCCCCTGTTTAACAGGGGCGTGTCATTACAATTTTTGAAGCAATACTTTGCAACATGGCTCATTGCTGTGCTCCAAGTACAGTATCTGTGAGGGGTTGTAGTGTTGTGCCACCAGTGCCTAAGGCCCAATTTTTCAGCCCCAGTTCAACAGGGGCATGCAATTACAATTCTTGATCTAATAATTCACAGCAGGGCCCATTGCTGCACCCACCAAGAGTAACTCTGAGGGCTTACAGTGTTGTGGCAACGCCACCACCACCACCACCACGAAAGGCCCAATTTTTCAGCCCCTGTTCAAAAGGGGCATGTAATTACAATTCTTGATCTAATAATTCACAGCAGGGCCCATTCCTGCACCCACCAAGAGTAACTCTGAGGGCTTACAGTGTTGTGGCAACACCACCACCACCACCACCACCACGAAAGGCCCAATTTTTCAGCCCCTGTTCAACAGGGGCATGCAATTACAATTCTTGATCTAATATTTCACAGCAGGGCCCATTCCTGCACCCACCAAGAGTAACTCTGAGGGCTTACAGTGTTGTGGCAACACCACCACCACCACCACCACCACCACGAAAGGCCCAATTTTTCAGCCCCTGTTCAACAGGGGCATGCAATTACAATTCTTGATCTAATAATTCACAGCAGGGCCCATTGCTGCACCCACCAAGAGTAACTGTCAGGGCTTACAGTGTTGTGGCACCAGCACCACCATCAAAGGCCCAATTTTTACTACCACTGTTCAACAATTATATGTAATTAAAATTCCTGATATAATAGTTGACAGCAGGGCGTTCCAGCACCAACCAAGAGTAACTGTGAGTGCTTACAGTGTTGTGCCAACACCAACAACTAAGGGGCCTATTTCTGCAGAGTATATACGGCAGGTCCCTACTTTCAAACATCCAACTTACAAACGACTCCTACTTGCAAACGCAAGAAGACAACAGGAAGTGAGAGGAAATCTACCACTAGGAAGGAAATTTTTCTCCTGTAAGAATAAATATGGGAGAAAGGTGTCTCCTCTGTACTGATGCTTTATCAGCAATCCTTGTTTCAAGAAAAACACCACATTTCAAAAACAGTTGTCATTGGGACGGAAAGTGAGGTGAAATGTTCTGAACAGGGGCACAGACAGCAAAACAAATGTTACAGGGGTGATAACCCTTACCTATGTTTTCCAAAAAGTTTAAAAATAGATTTTTGGGCTGGAGCTACACTTCAACAATGTACCTGTTCAAAATTACAAACAGATTCTACATAAGAACAAATCTACAGTCCCTGTCTTGTATGCACCGCCTGTATACGGCTGTTCAGAGTATATAGGGCCTTTTTTATTTTATGTGCGGGGTTCCCCTTAATATCCATACAAGACCCAAAGGGGCTGGTAATGGGCTGGGGTAGGGGGGGGGTCATGGGGTAGCTATGCCATTTTTCTTAAAGATTTTCATCCATATTACCGGGACCAGACATTACATTAAAGCCGCAAGCAGTTTTAAATGGCTTTTTTTTCCTTTAGAAGTGTCATTTTGTGCAGGGACAGTTCTAAACACGGGAAACACGTGGCACTTCACAGGCATACTTTAGACACCCCCCAGGTACGATATTTAAAGGAATATTTGACTTTTTTTTTTCACTTTATGCATCATTAAAATGACTGCTCCCGAAAAACGACCGTTTTTAAAACTTCTTTTCGCATTGATACATGTCCCCTGGTGCACAACACGGGTTCCCAAACCCCTTTTAGGACAATAACATGCATAATAGTTGTTATAATTAGCACTTTAGAATTCGAACGTTCGCATCCATTGTATTTAATAGGGTTCTAATGTTCGTACGAACTTTCGGTCCGTTCGCGGGTTCTGGTGCGAACCGAACCCGGGGGTGTTCGGCTCATCACTACGCCCTGCTTAACCTTGTCCAAGGAAACTCCTCTGTGGGTGAATATGCCATACAGTTCCGCACACTGGCCTCAGAGTTAGCCTGGAATGATGAGGCTCTCTGCGCGACCTTCAAGAAGGGTTTATCCGGCCACATCAAGGATTGTCTGGCCGCACGAGAGATACCCTCTTCCTTGACGGAACTCATACATTTAGCTACCCGCATCGATATGCGCTACGTCGAAAGACGCCAAGAGCTTCGCCAGGAGAAAGATCTCGTTCGCACCAAGCGTTATCCGCGCCTGGCTCCTCTCTTTCTGAATCCAATGCATCCTGTTACCGTGCCTCCCGCCGAGGAGGCCATGCAAGTGGACCGGTCTCGCCTGACCCTACAAGAGAGGTCTCGCCGTAGGAACGAGAACTTATGCCTTTATTGTGCAAGCTCTGATCACTTCCTAAAAGACTGCCCTATTCGTCCTCCGCGTCAGGGAAACGCCCGCACCTAGTGAACGTGGGAGAGGCGTTACTAGGTGTGAATTCTTCCTCTCCACGTCTGACTATTCCTGTGCGGATTTCTCCTTCTGCGGGCTCCCACTTCCCTGCGGTGGCCTTCCTGGACTCTGCAGGAAACTTTATTGAAGCCTCTTTCATCAACAGGTTCAACATTCCTGTTACCCGTCTCATCAAACCCTTCTTCATTTCCTCCGTAAATGGAGAGAATTTGGATTGTACCGTGCGTTACCGCACCGAACCCCTGCTCATGTCCGTTGGTGTTCTTCACCAAGAAAAGATTGAATTCTTTGTTTTGCCGAACTGTACTTCTGACATCCTTCTTGGCCTACCCTGGCTCCAGCGTCACACTTCTACCCTCGACTGGACCACTGGGGACATCAAATCCTGGGGTGACTCCTGTCACAAGCATTGCCTTAAGTCTGTACCGACCTGTCAAGTCCCCATCACTACTCCTTTGCCTGGCCTTCCAAAGGCCTATCAGGACTTTTCTGATGTCTTTTGCAAAAAACAGGCGGAGGTCTTACCACCACATAGACCCTATGACTGCCCCATTGACTTGCTCCCAGGTACTACACCACCCCGTGGCAGAATTTACCCTCTCTCCTCTCCTGAAACCAAGGCCATGACTGAATACATTCAGGAGAACCTCAAGATAGGTTTTATTAGGAAATCATCTTCTCCAGCCGGAGCGGGTTTCTTTTTCGTGGCCAAGAAGGACGGATCTCTACGCCCTTGCATAGACTATCGTGGTCTCAATAAAATCACTATTAAAAACCGCTGCCCTCTGCCTCTCATCTCGGAGCTCTTTGACCGTCTGCGCGGAGCAAATGTTTTTTCTAAATTGGACCTCAGGGGCGCTTATAACCTCATCAGAATCCGTAAAGGAGATGAATGGAAAACCGCATTTAACACCAGAGATGGTCACTTTGAATATCTTGTCATGCCGTTCGGACTTTGCCCCTGCAGTCTTTCAAGATTTTGTCAACGAAATCTTCCGGGACCTACTGTATACCTGTGTTGTTGTCTATCTTGACGACATCCTAATTTTCTCTGCCAACCTTAAGGAACATCGGCTCCATGTCCGTCAAGTGCTCCAGCGCCTCCGCGTAAATCATCTTTACGCTAAATTTGAAAAATGCCTTTTTGAGCGCAGCAGTCTTCCTTTCCTAGGTTATCTGGTCTCTGGACAAGGTCTTCAAATGGACCCTGACAAACTCTCCGCAGTCTTGGGTTGGCCACGCCCCTCTGGACTTCGTGCTATCTAACGCTTCCTTGGATTCGCCAACTACTATCGTCAGTTCATACCCCACTTCTCCACCATCGTTGCTCCTATAGGGGCACTGACCAAAAAAGACGCGAATCCTAGGTCCTGGCCGCCTCAAGCGGAGGAAGCCTTTACTCGCCTTAAGACCGCCTTCTCCTCTGCACCTGTCCTGTCTCGGCCAGATCCTCTAAAGCCGTTCTTCCTTGAAGTTGACGCCTCCTCGGTAGGAGCCGGAGCTGTGCTTCTTCAAAAAAACGCTAAAGGGAAAAACGTCACTTGTGTTTTTTTCTCTAAAACTTTCTCCCCTCCGGAAAAAAATGATTCCATAGGTGACCGTGAACTGTTGGCCATCAAGTTGGCATTAGAAGAGTGGAGACATCTCCTGGAAGGATCCCTTCACCCTATCTCCATCTACACTGACCATAAAAATTTGTCCTACCTTCAGTCCGCTCAGCGCCTAAATCCTCGCCCGCCAGGTGGTCATTGTTCTTTGCCCGCTTCAACTTCCAGATCCATTTTCGGCCCGCAGAAAAAATGTCAGGGCTGATGCCTTGTCCCGTTTCTCCGATACCTCTGAAACCGAGACTCCTCCTCAACACATCGTACCCCCTGAGTGTCTGATTTCCTCTGCTCCCGCTTCTCTCGTGCCAATTCCTCCAGGAAAGACTTTCGTTCCTCCACGCCTTCGGCTTCAGATACTCAAGTGGGGCCATTCCTCCCATCTAGCCGGTCACGCTGGGATCAAAAATTCCATACAATTGATTGCCAGACACTATTGGTGGCCTACCCAGGAGAAAGATGTGACTGACTTTGTACGGGCCTGCACTATCTGTGCACGTGACAAGACTCCTCGCCAGAAGCCTGCAGGTCTTCTCCTTCCCCTACCTGTGCCTGAACAACCATGGTCCCACATCGCCATGGATTTCATCACGGACCTCCCTTTGTCTCGTAGTAACACTGTCATCTGGGTGGTCATTGACCGCTTTTCTAAAATGGCTCATTTTGTCCCTCTCCCTGGTCTGCCTACTGCACCTCAGTTGGCGAAGCATTTTTTTCTTCAAATTTTCCGCCTCCATGGGCTGCCCTCACATATCATCTCGGATAGAGGCGTTCAATTCATCTCAAAATTTTGGAGAGCTCTCTGTACTCAACTAAAGATTAAGTTGAATTTTTCTTCCGCTTATCACCCGCAGTCCAATGGACAGGTGGAGAGAGTTAACCAGGTCCTTGGCGACTACCTACGACATTTTGTCTCCGCCCGTCAAGACGATTGGATCGACCTATTGCCCTGGGCAGAATTCTCATACAATTTCAAGAACTCTGAATCTTCCTCCAAGTCGCCTTTCTTTGTGGTCTACGGCCGTCACCCATTGCCTCCCCTCCCCATTCCCACGTCTTCTGGAGTTCCGGCCGTGGATGAATTAACTCAGGACTTTGCCTCTATCTGGAAAGAGACTCAAAAGTCGCTCTCACTGGCCTCTGCCCGCATGAAGAGACATGCAGATAAAAAAAGAAGAATCCCTCCTGTTTTTGCCCCTGGTGACAAAGTGTGGCTCTCCTCCAAATATGTTCGGTTTCGGGTACCTAGCTACAAGCTGGGCCCTCGTTACCTCGGGCCATTTAAAATCAAAAACCAAATCAATTCTGTTTCTTACAAGCTCCACCTTCCTCCTTCTCTTCGTATTCCCAACTCTTTTCATGTGTCTCTTCTTAAACCCCTCATTCTTAACCGATTTTCCCCTAAGGTCACTGCTCCTGCTCCTGTCTCTGGTTCTTCTGATGTCTTCTCGGTGAAAGAGATCCTCGCCTCCAAGGTCATCCGAGGTAAAAAATGTTTTTTAGTTGATTGGGAGAACTGTGGTCCTGAGGAAAGATCCTGGGAACCTGAGGCCAACATTTTAGATAAAGAGCTCATCCGTAGATTCCTGGGTTCCAAGAAGAGGGGGAGACCTAAGGGGGGGTACTGTAACGCCGAGCGCTCCGGGTGTCCCATCCATCCCGGAGCGCCCGCGGCGTCTGTTCCCCTGCAGCGCTCCGGTCGGCCCCTCTGACCGTGAGCGCTGCTCTGATGCTGGCGGGGATGCGATCCATGCGGCGGCACCTGCCCGCCCGCGGATCGCATTCCATCCTGCTCACCGGCCTCCTCCTCCTGCTCCGTCCCGGCGCGCGCGGTCCCGCTGCTCTCCAGGGCGCGCGCGCGCCGGTCTTCTTAAATTTAAAGGGCCGGTGCACCATTGATTGGTGCCTGGTCCAATTACTGTGTACACACCCAAAACACTTAAAAACCCACTCCCCCTTCCTGTCCTTGCCGGATCTTGTTGCCTTAGTGCCCTGAGAAAGCGTTTTGTAGTTGCCTTGCCAGTGTATCTGACCTTCTGCCGTTGCCCCTGACTACGAACCATTGCCGCCTGCCCTGACCTTCCGCTACGTCTGACCTTGCCTCTGCCTAGTCCCTGTGTACCGTGCCTATCTCAGCTGCCAGAGAAGTCGAGCCACTACTGGGGGACACAACCTGGTTGCTACCGCCGCAGCAAGTCCATCCCGCTTTGCGGCGGGCTCTGGTGAAAACCGGTAGCTGCTTAGAACCGGTCCTCCAGTACGACCCGTGCCTTCGCCTCTCTGGTACAGAGGATCCACCTCCTGTGTCCTCACTAGCCACCAGTCCGGGCCCTGACAGCTCGTCACATTCAATGCCGCCACCGCCATCTTGCTACACCCTACCTATGCCTAGGAAGGTACCGCGCATGCGTCAAAGTAATTTCGAGCATGCGCGGGTTTCTACGGCGACAGGTAAGCGTACACACTCTCAGGTTTCTTGTCTGGAAACAGGCCGACGAGAATCCCGACGAGAAAATAGAGAGCAGGTTCTCTATTTTTCTCGTCGAGATTCTGGCCAGTTTTCTTGACGAGAAACCTGAAAGCCTTGTACACACGCACGGTTTACTCAGCAAGAAAGCTCTGCCAGCAATTTTCTTGCTGGTTTTTGCTGAGAAAACCGGTTGTGTGTACGAGGCTTTATATGCAAGTTATTGTCATAAAAAGTGTTTGGGGACCCGGTTCCTGCCCCAGGGGACATGTATCAATGCAAAGTGGGGCAGTGGATGGTGTCAGAAGGGCAGAAAACTGTGGGCAGAAAACTGTGTCAGTGGAGCAGTGGATGGTGTCAGTATTTTCTTATTTTTATGTATTTATTCTTTTACAATTTAATTTGTTTTTCATTTTATTTCACAATGCTTTTTGGGGTGGAGGTGGTTTTCGGGCAGTGAACAGTGTTGGGGGGGGGGGGGGTCAGTAGTTTTTTCATTTTATATTATTTTTTTACAATTTTATTTTTTCAAATTTGTTTTCAATTACATTTTTTTATATTTATTGCACTTTGTTTTATCAGCCCTGTTGGGGGGCTTGGTGAGACGTTAGGCCCCTGACATTTCTCCTTTGAGATAGAGAACAAGGACAGAGGACAGAGATTCCCCAGTCCTTTTTTTTTAGCAGCCTCAGCATTGAAAATTAATGAACAGGAGACAGAAACTCCTGTTCATTCATAAACTAAAGCAGAGTAAACACAGGTCAGCACAGCTCTGAAGAAGGGGGTGTACCCCCGAGACACATCAGCGTGCTTAATGTGAGGTTTTAGAAGCACTTACTCTTTCTACCTCATATTATCTTTCCATTTACATGCTGTACATCTTTGTACTTTTGTGAGTATGCATTTTATTGGTTTCCTTTCATTTTAATAAATATTTTTTTTACTCGGTTAATGCATCAGGGGTTTGCCCCTTCCCTTTTTTGTTTTTGTAGTTACACACTGGATACCCCTATCCAAGGAGGGCTGCATCCACCAGGCATAGGACCGAGCATGCATGTGTTACTGGTTTGGCCATCCCTCTGTTGAGGACCACTGAGCGCTGGAAGTGTTTGGCTGTTTTTTTCTTGTACTCAGTTATCAATGGACACAGCACTCAGTGCTCAGTTATCAAAGGACACAGGAGTGATTGCTCACTGTGTCCAATTCATAAAAAGAGCATGTTTACCAGCCCCTTCCTCCGCTCTCCATCCTGACAGACCCCCCACAGCAGCTGGCGTGAGAGGAGAGGAGGGAAGCCGGCTGGGGGGAGGGGGGATGAGGGGGGATGGAGGAGGAGCACACAGGGGGCCCGGAGGAGGAGGACACGGGGAACAGTTGGGTCGGTGCGGCGAGAGGGACAGTTGCAAGAACCGATCTCCCTGTATGGAATTTCAGCTGACAGCTGCGGGAGGAAGATGAGGAGAAGCGGCTGTCAGCTGCTTTACTGAAAACTATACAGGGAGATCGGTGCTTGCAACTGTCCCCGTCCCGCGGCACCAATCCTCCCCCACTGTTAACCAGGGACAATCATACATGGGTAAAGTGTGGGTCACCATGGCCCCCCCCCCTGTATGAATGACAGACCAGTTCTTAAACCTCTCCAGTGTGTTGTCAGACTGGGGAAAAGATGAAACACTCCCGCTTATGGAACAGAACTCCATGCCAGAGCCCGCAGCCGAAAAGTCATTGTGGATGGCTGTGAATTTACACACTTGTGACAGATTGCAAGTTGTTGCCAAGGTGACACATTTTGGGGGCACAATGAAGAGGTTTAGAATTAATTTTTTCTCTTATAGTTTTTTAATTCCCTATGCTTCAAATCACTATCTGTAGAATATTTTGCTCTTTCTGTCCTATTTCAATGTTTAGAACTTGGTGGACTCTATCGGATTACCTATTCAAGTTTTATTGAGTATAATGGATGGAGGGCCGCTATTAGGGCAATAAAGCCATAGCTACAGTATGTGGCTTAGTCATCCATCAGTTAGTATGAGACTAGACATCTGGAATTTACATCACCTGCTATGAGAAAAAGAGGTTGCTGTCAGTGTCAGACTACATCAGAAGAACAGAGCCAATGCTGTGAAAGAGGGACATTTTCAAGTGATTCTGAAATGAATAGCAGGTCTCAGTGTGTCAATTTATTCTAATGCCGCGTACGGACGATCGAAAATTCCGACAACAAAACCGTGGATTTTTTTCCGACGGATGTTGGCTCAAACTTGTGTAGCGGGTATTTGAAATTAAGGGAAGTATCTGGGTGGTAGTGTAACCCAGATGCACTGATTGCTATGGAATCCGAGACCCTTTTATGGTTCTTGGAGGACTCTGGTGGTGTCAGGTTACCTGCGGCCTGCAGGTGGCATTGTCGCCCTAGCCGGAGTTGAACTCACACCGCAAGACTGCTTCCTTTTTGTCCTTTCCTGGCGCTGGTACAGTGGGGCGGGGAACCTGCTGTGACGCAAAAGGCGAGGGGATAGAAGGGGCGGACGCCCTGACCTTGGGGTTCAGAGTCGGAGGACGCGGCCGCACCCAGGCACCTTCAGCTTGAGTGCTGGCGTTCCGGAGTTCCGGGCCCAGGTGCCCTTGACCTGGCCGGGGCGAGAGATGGAGTCCATCTCAGGCACCTTTAGCCTGGGGTGAGGTACTATGGCGGATGCCTGGGGCTCAGTACCTTCGACTGAGTTCCGCGAGGGTGGAGGAATCTGAGGGGGCCCTAACTCCTTGGGTGCCCGTGTCTGAGGTCGAGGAGACTGGTGAGCGGACCTTCTCTGGAGAGTCCGGCGCAGCATTTGCTGGTGACAGAGAGGCCCCAGGTGACTCCCTTGGACGGATATCCTTCCCCTGACAGGGGCTGTGCTAGCGAAGGTAATTCATGTTCTACCTCATATAGTCAGTGGCAGTGACTATTCGCCACTGGTGACACCACAGTGGTTAGCGATACTTTAAAGGATTGTGCCTCGACCTACTCCCATTAATACTGAACTGTTGCAAAGGTCCCAACTTGACTGTGCTGTATGTTTATTCGCTGAGAAGAATAAAACTGTGTTGGACCTATTCAGTGTGTGGAACTCTGGTTACTAGGAGCAAAGGGGAGTGGATCCGAGGAAAGGATTTGACCCTAGGACACCTACACAAAGCCCGATCTTTTTGGCCTTCACCTCTTCACAATGGAGGACATGGGCTGTGGTGTATCTCATTCCTCCCCCCGGTACTGAAGCCCCTAGACAAAGACAGACAAGCCGAGAATGAGAAGGGATGAGAGGGGTGAGGTCGCTACACTTGTCTTGCATACACATGGTCACACAAATGTTGAGGGAAATTCCGAATGCCAAGAACGCGGTGACGGAGCCCACAGACGGTCGTTTTTCTCGTCAAGAGAAAAAATTACGGGAAAAACGACAATGTGTAGGGAACCAAGCGGTTCCCTCGTTTTTCCTGTCATTATTCACGGCGGTTTTTTAACCGCCGTGAATAATGATCGTGTGTACGCGGCATAAGAATTTTCCATTGTCAGAAAATTTTATATCTGAAATGTAATTTGTATAGTTAATTTATATATGAAGATGTCAAGACCAAAAAAAGCTTTATTATAATAACTACTAATAAAGTACAATAACAAGGGACCCAAACAATCATATAAAGGGGTTATGTGATTTTGCATGGAAGCCCTGGGGGCCTTGGATAAGATGTTCCAGTGTAGATCATGACATTTAAAACCTCAATAATATGTCACTAGAGTGTGCTATAATATGCTGGCTTACATTGAGTACAGAAAAATATTATTACTATATGTATTGGATATTGTTGCTTAGGCTGAACAGTCACGATTATTAATTAATTTGCTCTGATGTTTAGACCTTTGCTTATGATGGGATTATAAATCCAGTGTGCATAGGGTACCCAATAATTTACTGCAATACACACATACCGGTGTTAATGCAAAACAGGTTCAGGATGGCAAAAACATGCATACCTTAACAATAATGAAAGCTGCACAAACTGATGAAAGCTGCACAAAATTAACTCTTTACAGCAGCTTGTGACTTAATCAGGGTAATATGTGGCTGCATAGCAAAGACTCTATAAGAACAGAGAGTCTAGCTGAGAGTCACTATTTCAGTAAAATATTTCAGACCAATTACTTGTGCTTATCCTCATAAATAGCATCCCTCTCAGTGAGGTCCAAGCTCTGGAACTACTCATGAAGGATTAAAGGGCCACCTCACTGGAAATAGAGTACTCCGTTAGTCAGGGAGGAGCTCCCCACAGTATCTGGGTGTTTTGGATAAGCCGCATGCTATTAGGCTCCTGCCCAGCTGCTCGCACACCAGCTCTAATGTCCTGTACACACGATCGGATTTCCTATGGATTCAAATCCGATGGATTTTTCCATCAGAATTCCAATGAAGCTGACTTCCACCAGTCTTGCCTACACACCATCAGTCAAAAATCCGACCGTCCAAAACGCAGTGACGTAAAACACTCCGATGAGCTGAGAAAAAATGAAGTTCAATGCTTCCGAGCATGCATCGACTTGATTCTGAGCACGCGTGGGTTTTTTCTCCGATGGAGTTCCACACAGACGATCGGAATTTGCTATCTTTTTTTTTTCCATCGGATAAATTTTAAAAATGTTCTATTTTTTCTCACCGATGAAAAAAAGACAGATGGGGCCCATACACGATCGGTTTGTCCGATGAAAAAAGTCCATCGGACTGTTTTCATCAGTAAAATCGATCGAGTGGAGGGCTTATCACTTGGCTACAGATCACTTTCGAGCAACCACTGCCTCATCAGATGTGGCTTATTGGAACTGCTGATGGAGGGAAGTAGAGAAACTTCTCCCTGGGCTTGTCTAAGAACCCAGGATGTTATGACAAAATAAGTTAAAGGGGACTACACCTGCATTTGTGCATGTTGAGTAAATGGGCACTCTGTTACACTATAAAAAAAAATTGAAATAATTCTTGCAGATAGACTATTCTGACATATTTTTCCTGCCATTCCCATGTGAAACTCTAGAATGTGCACGTATCTAAAAATAAATTTTTAGAGTATAAATTGCTTTTTGTGGCATCTACATCATATAGCTCAGTGAACATGTTTGTTTCCCTTGTTACACTGCTACCAAACCACTCAAAGCAAAGAACAATTTATTTTGCGTAAAGTTATTCAGTGTAATAGCGTTTTACGCTAGCTGCATCTTGTATACAGAGGTGCATATAACCTGACGCAGAACACTGACAACATGAAGACTAAAGGGAGTTAGGGGATGCAGTGTTGGCATGGCAGAAAATAACACCTTGTTAAGATGTTGGAGTTTTATACGTTTGTTTTAAAATACAAAATAGGAAAGAAACCAAGCATTAACCACTTCAATACAGGGCTTTTTATACCACTTCCATACCGGGCCTATTCTGGCACTTCTCTCCTACATGTACAAATCATCATTCTTTTGCTAGAAAATTACTCAGAACCCCCAAACATTATATATGTTTTTTTTAGCAGACACCCTAGGGAATAAAATGACAGTCATTGCAACTTTTTTCCTTGCAAGGTATTTGCGCAATAATTTTTTGGGAAAAAAAATGGTTTCATGAATTAAAAAATAACAAAACAGTAAAGTTAGCCCAATTTTTGGGGAAAATATGAAAGATGATGTTACGCAGAGTAAAAAGATACCTAACATGTCATGCTTTAAAATTGCGCACACTCATTCCAGAGGAGGTTAAACTTAGGGATAGGTTTACAATGATGCAAATTCAGCACTTCCTCCACACCTACAATTCGGACACCATTAATCTGAACAAAGCAGTATGGGATTCCTATCATGTGGACTCTACCTCGAAAAAAAAAGGCATATCATTTATGTACTCCTTACTACAACCCGATTCCCCAATCAAAGACACTCCAGCGATAATTAAATGGGAAGCAGAACTAAAGAGAACATACTCTCCATTAGAATGGTCTCAAGCAATTAATTGTAGTCTAAAAGCCTCGCACTGTGTGTCACACTGGGAAAATGTATATAAGATCCTGTATAGGTGGTACTTGACACCGACGCGTTTGGCTACGATCTACAAAGGTAGGTCTCCGGATTGTTGGCGTGACTGCGGACAACCGGGGAACTTGCTTCATATACTTTGGTATTGCAAGTCATTAACGAGCTTCTGGAACTCCATCTTCCAGTTGATCTCACAGATTACAGGGATAATAAACGAAACCATCGCCAGATTTAGCACTACTCGGTTTACATATAGGGGAATTCCCCCTTGACTTTAGGAAAGTGGTTCTACATATCTTAATTGCGGCTAGACTATCAATAATGTGCCAATGGAAAAAAAACACAGTCCCTTCAATTCAGGAAATCATCTCCAGGGTGACTCTACAGTGCTCTTATGAACACTCTTTTGCCATCTCCAAAGGCAATAAAGGAAAATTTCTCAAACAATGGGAAATATGGCTTAAAATACAGTATATAATTTGACTGATATGATTTAGAATGGCTATACACATAGATGAATAAAATAAAAAAAAAAGCAATGAACAGGAAATGCACCATAACAGAACAGATGTGGATTGACGCATGCAACTCTTGGTTACCACATATATGGTAACCTTGCTATCCTCATTCTTTGTTTTAGATCTAGTTTTAGTTCTAGTTTAGTCTTAGGTTTTTAGTTATTGCACTCAGTATATATTACTACAAGGTCATACGGGTATCTATTACCCGAGCCGGATTGGCTTTCTTATAGGACCGAGTAAATCTACTCATGTTTTTGTTTTGTTTGATCTTTTTTCTATACTATGAGGTCCTCATTATGTCCTTGACTCCTTAGTCTATCCTTTTATTGAAAGATAAGAACCACGACGCATGACTGTATCTATGTACTGAGGATCCTGTAATACGACTGCTGTCCTTTTATGTCTTTTTGTCATGAATACGACCTTGTAATTGTTAATATTTAATATTCAATAAAAATCTTAAATATTAAAAAAAATTGCGCACACTCATGGAATGGCGCCAAACTTCGGTACTTAAAAATCTCCATAGGCGAGGCTTTAATTTTTTTTACAGGTTACCAGGTTAGAGTTACAGAGGAGGTCTAGTGCTAGAATTGTTGCACGCGCTCTAACACACGCGGCGATACCTCACATATGTGGTTTGAACGGCGTTTACATATGTGGGTGGGACTTATGTGTGCGTTCACTTCTGATCGCAGGCTACCGGGGACAGGGGCGTTTTAATTGTTTTTTTGGTTTTTTTACTTTTTTTTTTTTTTTACAGTTATTTTCGTTTTTTTAAACACTTTTATTCCTATTACAAGGAATGTAAACATCCCTTGTAATAGGAATGTGTGTGACAGGTCCTCTTTATTGATGCGGGGTCAATAAGACCCCACATCTCTCCTCCAGGCTGGAAAGCATGAGATCAGTGAAAAAAAATTCACTGATCTCATGTTTACTAGCCGCAATGGCGGCTTTGTTTACATGTGAGGACCCGGGCGCGACATCATCACATCGCGCCCGGGCCTCCGACGGTCATAGAGATGACTGGTGACCCACGTGACCCACCACCGGCGCTGGACGATTCTCTTCGGGTCCCCGATGGCATGGGAGAGCCCGGAGAAGCACCGAATGGCGGCGGGAGGGGGGATGTCCGCCGCTATGATCGTTCTTATGGTGCACAGAATCGCCGGCACAACAAAAGGATATCTGAATAATGTCTCTAGCTGCAGGTATCATTCAGATATCCCCCCTCAAACCCAGGACGTCATATGACGCCCACCCAGGATGGGAGATCCCATCTGTGGGCGTCATATTACTATGGTTGGGTATTGAAGTGGTTAAATAAAGTAGGCAATAATTACAATAATAATAACAATTACAAAATGTGATAGCAAAAAAATGTCCACCTATCCAAACAACTTCTAAAAATGTAGAGGTAATATAGAATAATGGTACCCCATTATATTGATTTAATAAACGCTTTTAAACAAAATGTTATGCATAGAAAATAATTGATATATATATACTGTATATATATATATATATATATATATATATATATATATATATATATATATTGTGAGGGGGTTAGCTCGGCAGCGGGTGTGTGTGACCCCCGGGATGGGCTCCCCACACAAAACAGGCCCAGCAAACGGAGGTTGTGGTTTTCAAAATCAAAAAGGTGCGGTTTATTTTCTATTTACAGTGACAAAACACAGCAAAGCAAAAGAAACATAACCAAAATAAATCCTGGTCAAGTTGACCTCTGACTAAACATGCAGGTTTCCTAACTAACAACTGGGATCAGCCTAGTGCTGTCCTAGTCCCTAAGTCCCTGGTTTTAAATGTCCAAGCAAATAGCCACACAGGCTTTGTCTCACCGCACAGGGGTTCACTCTCCCTAGACAGTCCACACAGGTCTGGTTCCAGGCATGAGCTAACATCTAATGAAGCTGGGAGTTCTTATAGAGGCCTAAATGAGCTGACAAGCTTCAGCTGGTCTCATCAACTCCCTGTCTGCACGACGCCCCACACTCTCCCTAGAGGTATGAGTCATCCATGAGCCCACTAGCCTTATACAACTCTCCACCTAGTTGTATAAGTCGGCGTAAAGCCTGAATCTGGGCAAAATATATCTACCCCCCTGGATGCAACCAGGTAACTTTACCTTCCTGCTGTCACATACCCCCCCCTCTTGTTTTAACCTCGGGGTTGGAACACCAGCAATCAGGCATTCATGTACTCGAGACAAAGCATCCACATTCCCCATTTGAACGCCAGGGCGATGCTTTACTGTGAAGTTGAATTCCTGGAGGGCCAGGAACCACCTATTCACTCTTCTATTTGTTTCCTTGTTTTGAGCCATCCACTTTAACGGAGCGTGATCCGTAACCATGTCAAAGTGCCTACCTAGCAGGTAGTACCGAAGGGAATCTAGAGCCCACTTCACCGCTAAACACTCCTTTTCAACGGTGGCGTAATTTACCTCATGGGACTTCAACTTCCTGCTGAGGTAAATGACTGGGTGCTCTTCCCCGTTCCAGACCTGGGACAATACTGCTCCTAACCCCACATCTGACGCATCACTTTGTACGACAAAGTCTTTAGAGAAGTCGGGTGAGTACAACACTGGCTGGCTACATAAGGCTTGTTTCAAGAATTGGAATGCTGCCTCAGCCTCGGGGGTCCATTTAATCATGACCGACCCTTTCCCCTTCGTCAGGTTGGTTAGGGGCACAGCCTTAGAAGCAAAGTGGGGAATGAATCGCCGATAATACCCAGCGATTCCCAGAAAGGCTCGTACCTGCTTCTTGCTGTTGGGACGTGGCCAACTCTGGATGGCCTCGACTTTGTTGAGTTGGGGTTTTATTACTCCCCTCCCAATGGTGTACCCAAGATATTTGGCCTCCTCCTGCCCAATGGTACACTTCTTGGGGTTAGCCGTAAACCCCGCTTCCCGAACAGAGTCCAGGACTGCTTGCACTTTTGGCAGATGTGAGGCCCAATCTGTGCTATGGACAATTACGTCATCCAGGTAAGCCGCAGCATACTTCCGATGGGGCCTCAGCATCTGGTCCATTTTCCGCTGGAATGTGGCCGGCGCATTCTGTAACCCGAACGGCATTCTTTTATATTGGAACGCCCCGTCTGGGGTTACAAATGCGGTTTTCTCTTTGGCCGACTTGGCCAGGGGGATTTGCCAATACCCTTTTGTGAGGTCAAGAGTCGTCATGTATCGGGCTGTTCCCAGCCGGTCGATCAACTCATCTATACGTGGCATGGGGTAGGTGTCAAATTTTGTAACTTTGTTCAACTGACGAAAATCGTTACAAAATCGCCAGCTCCCATCCGGTTTAGGCACCAACACGATGGGACTAGACCAATCACTTTGGGACTCCTCTATCACCCCTAAGTTCAGCATTTTCTGTACTTCCTCCCGTATTGCCTCCCGTCGAGCCTCTGGGATCCGATAGGGTTTTAACTTCACCCTTTCACCGGGCGGGGTAATGATGTCATGCTCTACCCCAGATGTTTGTCCCGGCAGCTCAGAGAATACCTCCTTGTTGCGAAGCACAAACTCCTTAACCTCCTGTTGTTGGGGTTGTGACAAGGTGGCTGCTATTCCAACCTCAGGAATCACGCAACCAGTTTGAGCTGGTGACCAAGTGTCTGCGACTAGGGACTCTCTATCCCTCCAGGCTTTCAACAGATTAACGTGATAGATCTGTTCGGGCTTTCGCCTTCCTGGTTGTCTGACCTTGTAATTCACTTCGCTCACTTTTTCCATTATCTCGTAGGGGCCTTGCCATTTGGCAAGGAATTTACTTTCAACCGTAGGGACAAGTACCAATATCCTATCCCCCGGGGAAAAGGTACGGGTCTTGGCTCCACGGTTGTACACTCTCTGCTGTGCCAACTGCGCTTGGGCCAAATGTTCCTTCACGATGGGCATTACCTGTGCAATTCGATCTTGCATCAGGGCGACATGCTCAATCACACTCCTGTGGGGAGAACTCTCACTTTCCCAAGTTTCCTTGGCAATATCCAACAGCCCTCTTGGGTGTCTCCCATACAGTAACTCAAAGGGGGAGAATCCCGTAGAGGATTGGGGCACCTCCCTAATAGCAAACATCAAATAAGGAAGTAAACAGTCCCAATCCTTTCCATCTCTATCCACCACTTTCTTCAACATTTGTTTTAGGGTTTTGTTGAATCTTTCAACCAGCCCATCGGTTTGGGGGTGATACACAGACGTACGCAATTGCGTCACTTTGAACAATTTACACAGCTCTTTCATAACCCGGGACATAAAGGGTGTACCTTGGTCCGTAAGCAGTTCTTTACAAATACCCACCCGGCTAAAAACAAGAGATAGCTCTTTGGCTATGGTTTTGGCCGAGGTATTTCGGAGAGGGATCGCTTCTGGATAACGGGTGGCATAGTCCATTATAACTAATATGTACTGGTGCCCCCTAGCGGACTTGATTATAGGACCTACCAAATCCATGGCGATCCTCTCAAACGGGACCTCAATGATGGGTAGAGGGACCAGCGGGCTACGGAAATGTGGCATCGGGGCCAACCTCTGACACACAGGGCAGGAGGAACAATAATTTTCTACGTCCTTCATCACCCCCGGCCAATAGAATCTCTGTAATACCCTCTCTCGGGTTTTCTCTGTCCCCAGATGACCTCCAAGAATGTGCCCATGGGCCAACTCCAACACCAACCTCCTGTAAGGTTTGGGCACCACAAGCTGCTCAACGGTTTCTTCTGCCCTTTTTGCCACCCGATACAGTAGGTCCTTCTCTACGCTGAAGTATGGGTAAGTGCAGGTATTATCTGGGTTCACTAACTCGCCATCTATTTTCACTACGTTTTCCCGTGCCTTTATTAGGGCGGGGTCTTTCAACTGTTCTGTGGCAAAGTTTTCCCTGTGAACCTCAAGATCAGAAAACTCCACAGAAAGTCACACTGCATGGGTTCCTCCACAACCGGGCAATTGGCTGCAATATGTCCCGCTTGCCGGCAGCGGTAGCAAACGATCCTTCTTGCCGCCTCTTGAGCCGCTGATTTCCCAGGCTGTTCTCGCCAAACTTGGGGTAGAGCTCCCACCCTCTCACTCTCTCCACCCTCACCCCTTGGAATCCTCTTATCCGCCCCTGGGGATGGTCTGGTCTTAGGGTGGAAAGTCCGAGTGTCTCTGGAAGAGGCCGTCAGGTTCTCTGTAGCCAAGTATTTCTCCACACGATCCACAAGACCATCGGCCGTCTCTGGGTCTCCATGGCTTACCCACTTTTGGATGGCAGTAGGAAGAGCTCTCAAAAACCGATCCATTACAACACGTTCCACAATCTTTGGTGCGGACAAAGTCTCTGGCTGTAGCCACTTTCTGCTCAGGTGAATGAGATCATACATTTGAGACCTGGGGGGTTTTCCAAGCTGGAAAGTCCAGTTATGCACACGCTGAGCCCGGACAGCCTGGGTGACACCCAGCCTTGCCAATATTTCAGCTTTTAGCATCACATAGTCTTTTGCTTGGTTAGGCTCTAGGTCATAGTAAGCTTTCTGCGATTCACCAGTTAACAGAGGAGCCACCAGTCCAGCCCACTGCTCCTCAGGCCACTTTTCTCTTTCAGCGGTCCTTTCAAATGTGGTCAAAAATACCTCTGGATCATCCTCTCCAGTCATTTTTGTCAATAAACGACTCACCCCAAAGGACGCGGTATTAGTGGGATGGCTTTCCTCACTGGTCTGCGGACGTTGCTGCATTACTGCTTCCATCTGTTGTTGTAGTCTCTGCTCTTGCTTCTGCAACAGGTCTATGAAGCGGGCCTCAGATTGCTGCTGGGCTCGTTGCTGAGCCTCCAGACTCTGTTGCAAAGTTGCGTTTGTCTGCTGCTGGGCTGCAAGGCTCTGTTGATGAGCTTGCTGCTGGGCTGCAAAGTTCTGTTGTTGAGCTGCAAGGCTCTGTTGATGAGCTGCAAGGCTCTTTTGCAAACCTGCATTTGTCTGCTGTTGATTGGCATTTGCTAGAGCCAGCTGCTTCAGTATCTCCTCCATGCTGGCTTAAAAAAAAACTGCCACTGGTTCTCCACCAACTGTGAGGGGGTTAGCTCGGCAGCGGGTGTGTGTGACCCCCGGGATGGGCTCCCCACACAAAACAGGCCCAGCAAACGGAGGTTGTGGTTTTCAAAATCAAAAAGGTGCGGTTTATTTTCTATTTACAGTGACAAAACACAGCAAAGCAAAAGAAACATAACCAAAATAAATCCTGGTCAAGTTGACCTCTGACTAAACATACAGGTTTCCTAACTAACAACTGGGATCAGCCTAGTGCTGTCCTAGTCCCTAAGTCCCTGGTTTTAAATGTCCAAGCAAATAGCCACACAGGCTTTGTCTCACCGCACAGGGGTTCACTCTCCCTAGACAGTCCACACAGGTCTGGTTCCAGGCATGAGCTAACATCTAATGAAGCTGGGAGTTCTTATAGAGGCCTAAATGAGCTGACAAGCTTCAGCTGGTCTCATCAACTCCCTGTCTGCACGACGCCCCACACTCTCCCTAGAGGTATGAGTCATCCATGAGCCCACTAGCCTTATACAACTCTCCACCTAGTTGTATAAGTCGGCGTAAAGCCTGAATCTGGGCGAAATATATCTACCCCCCTGGATGCAACCAGGTAACTTTACCTTCCTGCTGTCACAATATATATATATATATATATCACTTTTTTTTTCTCCAAGAATAGATGCAAGTTCTGAGTCACCCCTTGCCTCCACCCCCTATAGACCTCCAAGCACTCTCCCTTGGTTACACCCCCTACCCGCTTCCAGGTATCTCCATTTTTAGAGAATACAGAACCATGTATCATTTTGCTAAGTAATTTGTATGGAATGTATTAATAAAAACAAGTAAAACATATTCCCTGCAGCCAGCAAGAATAGACACCCCCAACAACAACAGACCCCCCCCCCCTGCATAAATACATCCCCCACCAGTAACAATAGATCTCTCAGAAGCCAGCATCTGGCGACTCTTATCTCAACAGTAGATCCCTCCCAGCAACAGTTGACCCCTCAGCAACTACAGTGCCTTGCAAAAGTATTCACCCCCTTGGCTTTTTACCCATTTTGTTACATTACAGCCTTTAGCTCAATGTTTTTTTAATCTGAATTATATGTGATGTATCAGAACACAATAGTCTAAGTTGATGAAGTAAAATTAGAAAAATATATACATAAAACTATTTTTCAGAAATAAAAAAACTGATAATTGGCATGTGCGTATGTATTTACCCCCTTTGTTATGAAGCCCATAAAAAGCTCTGGTGCAACCAATTACCCTCAGAAGTCACATGATTAGTGAAATGATGTCCACCTGGGTGCAATCTAAGTGTCACATGATCTGTCATTACATATGCACACCTTTTTGAAAGACCCCAGAGGCTGCAACACCTAAGCAAGAGGCACCACTAACCAAAAACTGCCATGAAGACCAAGGAACTCTCCAAACAAGTAAGGGACAATGTTGTTGAAAAGTACAAGTCAGGGTTAGGTTATAAAAAATATTCAAATCTTTGATGATCCCTTGGAGCACCCTCAAATCTATCATAACCAAATGGAAAGAACATGGCACAACAGCAAACCTGCCAAGAGACGGCCGCACACCAAATCTCACGGACCGGGCAAGGAGGTCATTAATCAGAGAGGCAGCACAGAAACCTAATGTAACCCTGGAGGAGCTGCAGATTTCCACAGCAGAGACTGGAGTATCTGTACATAGACAATAAGCCATACGCTCCATAGAGTTGGGCTTAATGGCAGAGTGGCCAGAAAAAAGCCATTACTTTCAGCAAAAAACAAAATGGCACGTTTTGAGTTTACAAAAAGGCATGTGGGAGACTCCCAAAATGTATGGAGGAAGGTGCTCTAGTCTGATGAGACTAAAATTTCACTTTTTGGCCATCAAAGAAAACACTATGTCTGGCGCAAACCCAACACATCACATTACCCAAAGAACACCATCCCCACAGTGAAACATGGTGGTGGCAGCATCATGCTGTGGGGATGTTTTTCAGCAGTCGGGACTGGGAAACTGGTCAGAGTTGGGGGAAAGAGGGATGGTGCTAAATACAGGGATATTCTTGAGCAAATCCTGTACCACTCTGTGTGTGATTTGAGGCTAGGACGGAGGTTTACCTTCTAGCAGGACAATGACCCCAAACACACTGCTAAAGCAACACTTGAGTGGTTTAAGGGAAAACATGTAAATGTGTAAATGTGTTGGAATGGCCTAGTCAAAGCCCAGACTGTATATTGTGACAGCAGGAAGGTAAAGTCACCTGGTTGCATCCAGGGGGGTAGATATATTTCGCCCAGATTCAGGCTTTACGCCGACTTATACAACTAGGTGGAGAGTTGTATAAGGCTAGTGGGCTCATGGATGACTCATACCTCTAGGGAGAGGGCTGGGCGTCGTGCAGGCAGGGAGTTGATGAGACCAGCTGAAGCCTGTCAGTTCGTTTAAGGCCTCTATAAAAACTCCCAGCTTCATTAGATGTTAGCTCATGCCTGGAACCAGACCTGTGTGGACTGTCTAGGGAGAGTGAACCCCTGTGCGGTGAGGCAAAGCCTGTGTGGCTATTTGTTTGGACTTTTACTAAACCAGGGACTTAGGGACTAGGACAGCACTAGGCTGATCCCAGTTGTTAGTTTAGGAAACCTGCATGTTTAGTCAGAGGTCAAGCTGACCAGGATTTATTTTGTTTGTTTCTTTTTGGCTTTGCTGTGTTTTTGTCACTGTACATAGAGAAATAAACCGCACCTTTTGATTTTGAAAACCACAACCTCCGTCTGCTGGCCCTGTTTTTGTGTGGGGAGCCCAACCAGGGGGTCACACACACCCGCTACCGAGTTAACCCCCTCACAGTTGGTGGAGAACCAGTGGCAGTTTTTTTTAAGCCAGCATGGAGGAGATACTGAAACAGCTGGCTCTAGCAAATGCCAATCAACAGCAGACAAATGCAGGTTTGCAAAGGAGCCTTGCAGCCCAGCAGCAAGCTCATCAACAAGCCCAGCAGCAATCTGAGGCCCGCTTCATAGACCTGTTACAGAAGCAAGAGCAGAGACTACAACAAATGGAAGCAGTAATGCAGCAACGTCCGCAGACCAGTGAGGAAAGCCGTCCCACTAATACCACGTCCTTTGGGGTGAGTCGTTTATTGACAAAAATGACTGGAGAGGATGATCCAGAGGTATTTTTGACCACATTTGAAAGGACTGCTGAAAGAGAAAAGTGGCCTGAGGAGCAGTGGGCTGGACTGGTGGCTCCTCTGTTAACTGGTGAATCGCAGAAGGCTTACTATGACCTAGAGCCTGACCAAGCAAAAGACTATGTGATGCTAAAAGCTGAAATATTGGCAAGGCTGGGTGTCACCCTGGCTGTCCGGGCTCAGCGTGTGCATAACTGGACTTTCCAGCTTGGAAAACCCCCCAGGTCTCAAATGTATGATCTCATTCACCTGAGCAGGAAGTGGCTACAGCCAGAGACTTTGTCCGCACCAGAGATTGTGGAACGTGTTGTAATGGATCGGTTTTTGAGAGCTCTTCCTACTGCCATCCAAAAGTGGGTAAGCCATGGAGACCCAGAGACGGCCGGTGGTCTTGTGGATCGTGTAGAGAAATACTTGGCTACAGAGAACCTGACGGCCTCTTCCAGAGACACTCGGACTTTCCACCCTAAGACCAGACCATCCCCAGGGGCGGATAAGAGGATTCCAAGGGGTGAGGGTGGAGAGAGTGAGAGGGTGGGAGCTCTACCCCAAGTTTGGCGAGAACAGCCTGGGAAATCAGCGGCTCAAGAGGCGGCAAGAAGGATCGTTTGCTACCGCTGCCGGCAAGCGGGACATATTGCAGCCAATTGCCCGGTTGTGGAGGAACCCATGCAGTGTGACTTTCTGACGGGCAGACGTCAGTCGCTGTGTGCGACAGTCGCATGCACTGCCATTCGAGGAACTGAGAAACATTTATGCAAAATGTGTATTAATGGTAGAAATGTTGTGGTATTACTGGATTCAGGTAGCCTTGTGACCCTGATAAAGGCTGAATTAGTTAAAACAGAGGTCTCTGGGAATAGCAAGGTAGCTGTTATTTGTGTGCATGGGGACACCCGAGAGTATCCAGTGACTACAGTGTGTTTCGAGACCCCCAAAGGTACCCTCTCTCATCCAGTGGGCTTAGTATCTCAGTTACCGCATGACGCCATTGTGGGAAGGGATTTTCCGAAGTTCTGGGAACTGTGGGATGATCCTGAGCCCCCCACTGGTGCCCCTATGTACCAGGAATGTGATAGCCAGAACTCCTCTGAGAGTGGTGAGGACTCTCCAGAATTTCCCTTGTCAGTATTTGCAGGGGAGACTCAAGAAACTGGAGAGGAGCCCACCTCCTCAGACGAAAACCTACCGTCTGTGGAGTTTTCTGATCTGGAGGTTCACAGGGAAAATTTTGCCACAGAACAGTTAAAAGACCCCGCCCTAATAAAGGCACGGGAAAACGTAGTGGAAATAGATGGCGAGTTAGTGAACCCAGATAATACCTGCACTTACCCATACTTCAGCGTAGAGAAGGACCTACTGTATCGGGTGGCAAAAAGGGCAGAAGAAACCGTTGAGCAGCTGGTGGTGCCCAAACCTTACAGGAAGTTGGTGTTGGAGTTGGCCCATGGGCACATTCTTGGAGGTCATCTGGGGACAGAGAAAACCCGAGAGAGGGTATTACAGAGATTCTATTGGCCTGGGGTGATGAAGGACATAGAAAATTATTGTTCCTCCTGCCCTGTGTGTCAGAGGTCGGCCCCGATGCCACATTTCCGTAGCCCGCTGGTCCCTCTACCCATCATTGAGGTCCCGTTTGAGAGAATCGCAATGGATTTGGTAGGTCCTATAATCAAGTCCGCTAGGGGGCACCAGTACATATTGGTTATAATGGACTATGCCACCCGTTATCCAGAAGCGATCCCTCTCAGAAATACCTCGGCCAAAACCATAGCCAAAGAGCTATCTCTTGTTTTTAGCCGGGTGGGTATTTGTAAAGAACTGCTTACGGACCAAGGTACACCCTTTATGTCCCGGGTTATGAAAGAGCTGTGTAAATTGCTCAAAGTGACGCAATTGCGTACATCTGTGTATCACCCCCAAACCGATGGGCTGGTTGAAAGATTCAACAAAACCCTAAAACAAATGTTGAAGAAAGTGGTGGATAGAGATGGAAAGGATTGGGACTGTCTACTTCCTTATTTGATGTTTGCTATTAGGGAGGTGCCCCAATCCTCTACGGGATTCTCCCCCTTTGAGTTACTGTATGGGAGACACCCAAGAGGGCTGTTGGATATTGCCAAGGAAACTTGGGAAAGTGAGAGTTCTCCCCACAGGAGTGTGATTGAGCATGTCGCCCTGATGCAAGATCGAATTGCACAGGTAATGCCCATCGTGAAGGAACATTTGGCCCAAGCGCAGTTGGCACAGCAGAGAGTGTACAACCGTGGAGCAAAGACCCGTACCTTTTCCCCGGGGGATAGGATATTGGTACTTGTCCCTACGGTTGAAAGTAAATTCCTTGCCAAATGGCAAGGCCCCTACGAGATAATGGAAAAAGTGAGCGAAGTGAATTACAAGGTCAGACAACCAGGAAGGCGAAAGCCCGAACAGATCTATCACGTTAATCTGTTGAAAGCCTGGAGGGATAGAGAGTCCCTAGTCGCAGAAACTTGGTCACCAGCTCAAACTGGTTGCGTGATTCCGGAGGTTGGAATAGCAGCCACCTTGTCACAACCCCAACAACAGGAGGTTAAGGAGTTTGTGCTTCGCAACAAGGAGGTGTTCTCTGAGCTGCCGGGACAAACATCTGGGGTAGAGCATGATATTATTACCCCGCCCGGTGAAAGGGTGAAGTTAAAACCCTATCGGATCCCAGAGGCCCGACGGGAGGCAATACGGGAGGAAGTACAGAAAATGCTGAACTTAGGGGTGATAGAGGAGTCCCAAAGTGATTGGTCTAGTCCCATTGTGTTGGTGCCTAAACCGGATGGGAGCTGGCGATTTTGTAACGATTTTCGTCAGTTGAACAAAGTTACAAAATTTGACACCTACCCCATGCCACGTATAGATGAGTTGATCGACCGGCTGGGAACAGCCCGATACATGACGACTCTTGACCTCACAAAAGGGTATTGGCAAATTCCCCTGGCCAAGTCGGCCAAAGAGAAAACCGCATTTGTAACCCCAGACGGGGCGTTCCAATATAAGAGAATGCCGTTCGGGTTACAGAATGCGCCGGCCACATTCCAGCGGAAAATGGACCAGATACTGAGGCCCCATCGGAAGTATGCTGCGGCTTACCTGGATGACGTAATTGTCCATAGCACAGATTGGGCCTCACATCTGCCAAAAGTGCAAGCAGTCCTGGACTCTGTTCGGGAAGCGGGGTTTACGGCTAACCCCAAGAAGTGTACCATTGGGCAGGAGGAGGCCAAATATCTTGGGTACACCATTGGCAGGGGAGTAATAAAACCCCAACTCAACAAAGTCGAGGCCATCCAGAGTTGGCCACGTCCCAACAGCAAGAAGCAGGTACGAGCCTTTCTGGGAATCGCGGGTTATTATCGGCGCTTCATTCCCCACTTTGCTTCTAAGGCTGTGCCCCTAACCAACCTGACGAAAGGGAAAGGGTCGGTCATGATTAAATGGACCCCCGAGGCTGAGGCAGCATTCCAATTCTTGAAACAAGCCTTATGTAGCCAGCCAGTGTTGTACTCACCCGACTTCTCTAAAGACTTTGTCGTACAAAGTGATGCGTCAGATGTGGGGTTAGGAGCAGTATTGTCCCAGGTCTGGAACGGGGAAGAGCACCCAGTCATTTACCTCAGCAGGAAGTTGAAGTCCCATGAGGTAAATTACGCCACGGTTGAAAAGGAGTGTTTAGCGGTGAAGTGGGCTCTAGATTCCCTTCGGTACTACCTGCTAGGTAGGCACTTTGACTTGGTTACGGATCACGCTCCGTTAAAGTGGATGGCTCAAAACAAGGAAACAAATAGAAGAGTGAATAGGTGGTTCCTGGCCCTCCAGGAATTCAACTTCACAGTAAAGCATCGCCCTGGCGTTCAAATGGGGAATGTGGATGCTTTGTCTCGAGTACATGAATGCCTGATTGCTGGTGTTCCAACCCCGAGGTTAAAACAAGAGGGGGGGTATGTGACAGCAGGAAGGTAAAGTCACCTGGTTGCATCCAGGGGGGTAGATATATTTCGCCCAGATTCAGGCTTTACGCCGACTTATACAACTAGGTGGAGAGTTGTATAAGGCTAGTGGGCTCATGGATGACTCATACCTCTAGGGAGAGGGCTGGGCGTCGTGCAGGCAGGGAGTTGATGAGACCAGCTGAAGCCTGTCAGTTCGTTTAAGGCCTCTATAAAAACTCCCAGCTTCATTAGATGTTAGCTCATGCCTGGAACCAGACCTGTGTGGACTGTCTAGGGAGAGTGAACCCCTGTGCGGTGAGGCAAAGCCTGTGTGGCTATTTGTTTGGACTTTTACTAAACCAGGGACTTAGGGACTAGGACAGCACTAGGCTGATCCCAGTTGTTAGTTTAGGAAACCTGCATGTTTAGTCAGAGGTCAAGCTGACCAGGATTTATTTTGTTTGTTTCTTTTTGGCTTTGCTGTGTTTTTGTCACTGTACATAGAGAAATAAACCGCACCTTTTGATTTTGAAAACCACAACCTCCGTCTGCTGGCCCTGTTTTTGTGTGGGGAGCCCAACCAGGGGGTCACACACACCCGCTACCGAGTTAACCCCCTCACAATATATATATATATATATATATATATATATATATACACATACATACTGTATATATATGTAGCACTACCCACGCAGGAGCCACTGGTGAAGAGGAAACCCCCAACCTGCACAGCCAGGCACACAGAATATTTGCAGCCCTCTGGAGTCAGGATACAGTCCTTACAGGTTTTTTTTTGTTTTAGTAGGAGAATTGAACTTGGATGGGGTTAGGGGTATTATGGGATACCCACTTTACTTTAGCAGAACTTTTCAAGGACAACTTCTGTACAGTATCATTCCACAGCTCCTCCAGCCCAACACTTGCTTGAGCACCAAATTCCCAGGACCAGCTGGCACACTGTTAGGTGATCTGACAATAGGGCTGTGTCAGATTGTACCAAATGCCCTTTACAGGCAGGGACCGCGAGCCCCTTAGTTGTGTAGAAAAGTATTGGTGCCCAGCTGTCCTTCTGTAGCTACTGATCCCAGTACCACCTCTTCAGGCACTGCCAGCCCACCTGGTTGCAGGTGCCCCTCTTTCTATCCCTCTTGGCTAAGCTTCTACAATCCTCCCAGACTGACTCTGCATTCATCTCAGACTGCTCTCACCCAGTCCTCTCAGACTGCCTGTCAGTCCTCAAAGCATAGAAGAACACAGAGGGTGCGTAGGCCTAGCGCATTATCCTCAATACATGTTTTTATTGACTAAAATTGAGGTGAATATACTCACAAACCAGTATTGTTTAGCTTTATCATAAAATCATCCGCTTAAGTCCATATGCGAAAATCCACCACATCCAGTCACATCGGCTAATGTGTTACAAGGTTTCCCTCTTCTTCAGAGCCTTGTTTAGATGTCGCTTAGTGTTGACAAGAAACTTTTCAGTCAGAATCAGTGCTTCTCCATTTAGTGCTGCTGTATATAGCTTCCTTGTTCCTCATGTCCTCCCCGACTGTAAAACAGATCTGCAGACGTGCTCACTGGCTCCTGCTGTCCTCACATCTGCTTCTATGCCACTGGACAGGATTCTTCCTTAGGATATGAGAGAATCCCTCCTGCACCCGAGCTCCCAGGTCCAAGGTCACCCCTCCAGACTTGGGGATTACCTCCAAGGACCCACCGACAGCCTCCTAGCACTCCATTTCAACTTCCACCAAAACTCACCTCCCCAGCTGGGCTGACCCTGAGTATTTGAGGGGGCCTGCCCCCTGCCAACCCATCTGTTGGGGATTGGTCAAGGCCCTCATGAATAATCCAGGCAGCTCTCCCTAACCTCCCTCCTATTCTTCGGGAAGTTTCCAGCAAGTTCCAGAAGTAGGGGGAAGTACCAGAGATGCATATAGAAAAAGGCAAAATACTCCCAGGGGCCTATACTTGTTTTTATAAAAATAAATTATTTATTTGAATTAATAAAAGGGATTTTTTTCTATCATATTATATCAAAAACAATATAAAAAAACAGGAGAGGGGGAAATACATAAACAAAAAAGGACAACAAGAGCTCTGGTGTACATAATTTTTTTCATAATGGATGTCCAAAATGACAATAACAGTATGCAATACACAACAGTGGATTGCCGTTAGAGGTAACCCCAATGTGCTTCAATGTTAATGTTGTATTCAATCTTCTTCAGGGGAAATGTGAACATCTATAATGTATCAATACACAATATTAGTGTTCATTATAATAATCATTTAGAGACAGCCTGTATATACAGGGATCCAAGAAACTAAAATAGGTCCTACCTTAGGTGAAAACAGAGTGTTTTTGGCCAGAGCGAAAATACAAGAAACATCACACCAGGTTTTTCCCACAGGGGTCAATCATCCAAGGGACAGGCAGGGAATTCAGTTCTATCTGCAAGAGGTCACACATAATTGGCGCGGAAGGGGGAGGGAGGAATCTGAGCTTGGGGTCTACACCTCCCACTTTATCTATGGCTATGCTGGGGCTCCATTCCGCATCAGCGGCTCTCCGTGGCTGACTCCAGATGCTGATGTCCCTGCGCATGCGCACGGCCGCCGTGAGCTGGCGGCGTGCATGTGTGTGACGTCATGATGTCAGAAGTGTTTCCATGGACTCGGCGGCGCTTGCTGGGATCCTCCCAGAATGCAGAGGCCACCCGACTGGCCTTTGACTATGTCATGGCCGGGGGGGGGCATGTGGGGGAATGTGGTAAGGAGAGACACTGGTGTGCTTATTAATGCACAGAGCACACACACAGGTGAGGCAAGTTAGGTCAATTAGCAACCTCTATTGAGGCCGGGTTCACACTGGGGCGACAAACGCTCCGACATTGGGAGCTCATGTCGCATGACGTGTGAAAATCAATGTTTCCCTATGGGAGCCGTCTTAACTGGTCCGACACATGTCGGTCCGACTTTGAGAATGCTCCCTGTACTACTTTGGTCCGACTTTGATCCGACTTCAGCCCATTGACTATTATTGAAGTCAGATCAAAGTCGGACCGCAGTCTTGCATGATCCGACTTTGGCATGCGACTTGTGCTCTGCTGCTCTTGAGGCTGGGTTCACACTAGTGCGACACGACAGCCGTCCTACTTTGGATCCGACTTTGCCCCGCGACATGAAGCCGACATATGTCCGACTTTGATGCTGGGTGTTGCGGTGCGCGTCGATTGATATAGGCTTTGTGTAAGCGACGTGTCAACATCGAGAAGGAGAAGAGGGAAGAAGACGCCGACGCCAACGATGGGAAGACTGGCCCCTCCACTAGCAAAAGAGCTGGAAGAAGATGGTGGAGGGGCCGGCAGAAGGACAACGGAGAGCCGGACGAGACGACGGGAAGACCAGGCCTCCGCTAGCAAAAGAGCTGGAAGAAGATAGCGGAGGCCCGGCGGAAGAAAAAAAGAACTGGAGAGCGCGGAGACTACACCGGAGACCCCCGAAGACGGAAGAAGACCCCAGAGCTATGCAATAAATTACTTTAAAAACCTGTGTTGTGTTTTTTTTCTTGACATTTTTTCCCACCAGGTGAATGGGTAGGGGTACGATGTACCCCATACTCATTCACATAGGGTGGGGGGCCGGGATCTGGATGCCCTCTTATTAAAGGGGGGCTCCCGGATTCTGATAAGCCCCCCGCCCGCAGACCCCGACAACCAACGACCAGGGTTGTCGGGAAGAGGCCCTGTCCTCATCAACATGGGGACAGGGTGCTTTGGGGTGGGGGGGCCGCAGGTCGCCCCCCTGCCCCAGAGCACCAAACCCCCCATGTTGAGGGCATGCGGCCTGGTATGGTTCAGGAGGGAGGGGGGGCGCTCTCTCGTCCCCCCCTCTTCCCCTGCGGCCTGCCAGGTTGTGTGCTCGGATAAGGGTCTGGTTTGGATTTCGGGGGGACCCCCACGCCGTTTTTTCGGCGTAGGGGGTTCCCCTTCAAATCCAGACCAGATCCAAGGGCCTGGTATGCTCCTGAAGGGGGAACCCATGCCGGTTTTTTTATTTAAAATTTGGGGTGGCGTTCCCCCTCAAGATTCATACCAAACACAGTGCCTGCTATTGGCAGGGATCCAAGTCGGATCCCCGTTCATTGAAAGTCGGACATATGTAGGCTTCATGTCGCGGGGCAAAGTCGGATCCAAAGTAGGACGGCTGTCGTGTCGCACTAGTGTGAACCCAGCCATAAAGAACACATTCAGGGCACACCATCATTTCCAAACAGACAACACATTGAATAACTGCAGGATAAAAACGTTGTGGCAAAAACAGCTCCCAGTAAGTAGAACCTTATACATCTCTTTTGCAAAATGGCTTGTTGACCATTGGGTTTGAGACAGTTGTCCCAGCCCCCCTGGCCAATCCATTTACTCATTCATACATATATGGCATACCAGCCCTCCCTGGATCGCTCACCTGACCCAGATAAAAAAAACAGGCTTGGCATATATATATCGAACAAACAGTCGAACGCACTGATAATTTGGGTGGTCAACAAACGGGCGAACAGCCAATGTTCGGCTCAAACTCATAGTCGGGCCAAACCGTTCACCCAACTCTAATGATCTAAAAGAAGTGATAGAATCTGAAAACCATGTTAAAAATACAAATAGACAATATTTCAAAGTCTTCTTTAGATAAGATAAGCGAAAGAAAGCACATTGGGATAGCTGGGCCAGAAATGACAATAGAAAACGTTTCTATTTATTATGAAACCATATCAAAATCAATATATTCCTGTTGCATCAAAACAAAAGGTGTTCCAAGTTTTTTTTTTCTCAAAAATTCCATAAAAATTCCATAAACTAAATAGAGAAGTAAGTTCTCAGCATGCTGCAGAGAAAGGCTCTTGAGCTCCATGTGGAAGTAGTGGGCTATCTGCAAGGGTCTGACACAAACCTCGTTTAATTAAACCTATAGCTCTGCATACAGCAAAGCTCATGTTCCCAGCAACGGAGAACTCTAAAAGATGTTAGACCTCTGTAGGGAGACCAGTACATCTACATAGAGAGCAAGGGTCCTTCTCTGCAGCATGCTGGCTGGGAACAGGCTTTTTTAACTCATGTTGTGGCTGCTTTCTAAGGAAAAGGAACTATGTGATTTTGAACACCTTAGACTTAATACAAAAACAAGAATTTTTATTTCATTTTATTTATGTAATTTGCATATCATATTGAGCTGAACCGAGCTGTCACTGGTGTGTTAGCTTTGTGAATTCGTGAATTAAACCTCTTTTGTTTGATACACGTGGATTGTATTAAGCTTTTTTAAACTGAAAGCTCCGTTTGGCTTTAGAGTTGAAAAGTGGGTAAAATATTTATTAGGGCATTATCTAGGTGCCAATAAGGGACCTTTAATGATGCACGCCCCATTGATAGCTGCTGGTTTCTTGAAAACTGTTCCTTACATGCAGCCTCTGATGGTGATGTCCCTGCTGAAGTTCTAGTGGTGAAACTGACAGTCGGGCAAATAGATCACAGTGGGTTGCTCACTGTGCAGCTTCTACAATCAGAAAGCACCTTGCATTAATTTCAATGGAAAGATTGTGGTATTCATCCCCTGTCCAATCACATAAGGCCTTGTATTATTTGAAAAGAATACAAAACATTTTCTGAACGAAGGAGGTGCTCATAGAGAAACCAGCTGCGATTGGTGTGCTCCAGTTCTAACCAGTGGCGGTGCGTCCACAAAGGGCGCAGGAGCGCCGCCCCCTTTCTCTTGTCGCCCCTCTATATACAATGCATGAATCTATCTATGGTCGCCGCTGCCCCCCCCCCCCGTATTCAGGTGTCTGGGCCCTTGTCGGGCGCCGGGCATCTGAATTACAGCAGCGGGGGTGTTTTTGGAAACGCCTGATTAGAGCCGTGGGCTCTAATAGGCGTCCTGATTAGAGCCATAGACTCTAATAGGCTTCCAAAATGGTAAACAGCAAGCGCAATGCTTTGCGTTCGCTGTTTACTTAGTGTTGTGTTAGGGAAGCAAATAAATTGCTTTCTTAACTGTGACCCGCCTCTCAGCCAATCAGGTGCTTGGGTCTGGTTACCTGTCACCTGATTGGCTGAAGTGACAGGCGCTGTGATTGGATGCCTATCAGGCGTTCAATCATAGCAGAGGATGGGAAGAGGACAGGAGAAGACATCGAGGACTCGGAGCATGGAGGACAGCGCCATCACCTGAGACAGATAAGTGCTGGGCGGGGGTTGCATACTGGGGCAGCATTTGATGGGGGACAGTAGCGGCAATTGATGGGGCACAGTAGCGGCAATTGATGGGCACACTGGCAGCAATTTATGGGGCACAGTAGAAGCAATTTATGGGGCACAGTAGCAGCAATTGATGGGGTACAGTAGCGGCAATTGATGGGGCACAATAGCGGCAATTGATGGGCACACTGGCAGCAATTGATGGGGCACAGTGGCAGCAATTGATGGGGCACAGTAGCGCCAATTGATGGGCACAGTGGCAGCAATTGATGGGCACACTGGCAGTAATTGATGGGGCACAGTAGCGGCAATTGATGGGCACAGTGGCAGCAATTGTTGGGCATACTGGCAGCAATTGATGGGTACAGTAGCTGTGTTTGATGACACAGTGGCAGCAATTTATGGGTACAGTGGCTGCGTTTGATGGCACAGTGGCTGCGCTTGATGGGAACAGTGGCTGCATTTGATGGGCACAGTGGCTGCATTTGATGGGCACAGTGGCTGCGTTTGATGGCACAGTGGCTGCGTTTGATGGGCACAGTGGCTGCGTTTTGATGGCACAGTGGCTGCGTTTGATGGGCACAATGGCTACGTTTGATGGGCACAGTAGCTGCGTTTGATGGGCACAGTAGCTGCGTTTGATGGGCACAGTGGCTGCAATTTTTTTTTTTTCAGTTTGTTTGTGCCCCCCAAAAAAATTTGAGCACCAGCTGCCACTGGTCCTGACTGTCAGTTTTATCATCAAGGTTGCATGTAAGGAACATTTTTCAAGAAAGAAGCAGCAGCCACCAGTGGGTCACACATTATCTCCTTTTAATTATGTCTTGATGATGGGCACACTGGTCACGTACATCGGTACTTCCACCGAGTGGAACGCACGCTGGCTCTGGGGAATTGCAGAGCAGCAGCAAATCCAGCATTACAACAAGTTGGCAGATCATTCCACGTGTTGGGACACGGCACAAAACTACTGTGGTTGAGTAATCCATACTGTGGCCCAAAGGAATCCTGCAGGAACATTCCTGAGAGGCCCTGGTATATAGCCAAAAGAGCTAATGACCTTTTTCTAACAAAGGTCCACTTTTATTGGTAAGCAGGCAGTTTTACCATACCAAGGTGCGGTGCCTTTTGCGGACCATTATACACAAGGTGATGCTAAATGCAAAAAAGATCCTGCGAGCCACCACTCCTAAATGCTTCCTAAAAGCTAAACGCTCAATCTAGAATAAATTAAAGCTGCTAGCGTGAAACACGTCTCATAAATCATGCCAAGACTAATGAATGTACAAAACGCAGCGCTACTGGAAATGCGGTAAACACACCACTGTGAAAATAAATATGTATACTGGTATGGGATATCCAGTTAATAAATATAGGTAGTGTACAAATTAAAATAAAATATATAAGTGAAAAATTTGTCAGTACAGATATGTATAAATCCACAACACACTAAAGTGCTCTAGTGCAGAAACATGCATATGAATATATAACATCATAAACAAAAGTGCATATTAGTGGTAATAAATATAGTCCTTGTACAGGGTAATGACACACAAGTCCATATATGGATACTCCAAAGTGCTTCAGTGAATAAAGTAATACGTTTCAGCGTTCCAGGGAATGATGCTTAATACAGTTCATAAGTACCACACGGGCCAGTGGATGATTCAAAAAAACATGCCAAGGTGCAATCACACAGGTGCTCCCCTATGGTAGTGGACGCTCACCTTAGAGCGTGCGACTTTGCAACTAGGCTCAGTCTAGGCACGCATCCCCCTGAAGAAGATACGACGCCCCCTGTATCGACACGCGTTGGGGAGGGGACAGGACGGCAGGAGAGTCTGTTTGTGGCTGCGGAGGACTTTCATTATATCCCGGTACCGATATCATATGTGCCTTCCATAGAGTGGTGCACTAGCGCACCTGTTCTGTGTAAGTACCCCAGCAGGGGATTTCTTTTATTTAAATAAAAGTTGCAAAATGTTATTTGCACCATCTGGTCTCTTTCTATTTTTATATCATCTGGAGACACCTATTGAGAAGCCCAGGAGCCCAGGATTGTCCAATAGATACCAGGTGTGGTTCAAAAGCGTGCCTAGACTGAGCTTAGTTGCAAAGTCGCACGCTCTAAGGTGAGTGTCCACTACCATAAGGGAGCACCTGTGTGATTGCACCTTGGCATGTTTTTTTGGATCACCCACTGGGCCGTGTGATACTTATGAACTGTATTAAGCATCATTCCCTGGAATGCTGACACTTATTACTTTATGCACTGAAGCACTTTGGAGTATCCATATATGGACTTGTGTGTCAATACCCTGTACAAGGACTATATTTATTACCACTAATATGCACTTTTGTTTATGATGATTATATTCATATGAATGTTTCTGCACTAGAGCACTTTAGTGTGTTGTGGATTTATACGTATCTGTACTGACATATTTTTCACTTATATATTTTATTTTGACTTGTACACTACCTATATTTATTAACTGGATATCCCATACCAGTATACTTTTTTTCTTTTCACAGTGGTGTGTTTACCAAATTTCCAGTAGCGCTGCGTTTTGTTCATTCATACACATGGTGATGGATGGTGACTGTATGTTTTTACACTTGGGTCACACTTTGGTCACATATGAGGAGGACTTTTGATTGTGTTTTACAGTTAGAACACACATGAGGGAACACATTTAACCCCTTGATTGCCCCTAGTGTTAACCCCTTCCCTGCCAGTGACATTTACACAGTAATCAGTGGTTATTTTTAGCTCTGATCGCTGTATAAATGTTGCTGGTCCCAAAAAAGTGTCAAAAGTGTCCAATTTGTCCACCGCAATGTCACAGTCCCGCTAAAAATCGCCGCCATTATTGGTAAAAAAATAAAGATAATAAAATTGCCATAAATCTATCCCCTATTTTGTAGACGCTATAACTTTTGTGCAAACCAATTAATATATGCCTATTTTTTTTACCAAAAATATGTAGAAGAATATATATTGGCCTAAACTGATGAATAAATTTGTTTTTCTATATTTTTTGGATATGTATTATAGTAAAAAGGAAAAAATATATATATATATATATATATATATATTTCAATTTTCGCTGTTTGTTTGTTTATAGCACAAAAAATGTAATCTGCAGAGGTGATCAAATACCACCAAAAGAAAGCTCTATTTTGGGAAAAAAAGGACATCAATTTTGTTTGGGTGCAGCGATGAACGACCGTGCAATTGTCAGTTAAAGCGACACCGTGCCGTATTGAAAAAAATGGCCTGGTCATTAAGGGGGCAAATCCTTACGGGGCTGAAGTGGTTAATACATGACTTCTACTACGTTTTTCATACAAAAAAATGAACTGTTAGCGTGACTCTGTTAATAGACTGTATGGTTATGTGTACATGTGCTTATATCATGCAGTAGAGTTGCAGCTCACATTTATATTAAGTTTTATTTAATTTGTATTCTACCTTTTTAAGGTTTATAAGCTCAGTTTTTTTCTTCTTTTAAAACACATCATTAAATGTATCTTGTTGGCAACTAGCTAATTCCCCAATAAAGTTTTTACCCGCACTTTGCCTTTGAGATTTTTGTAATGTGTACAAATGACCTTGAAGGTCTTGTTTTTTTTCCCTCTATGAAATTGAAGTCTTATTTGTAGCTATATTTTGGACCTTCTTTCTAGAATTGCTAAAAGTTTACATCAACCATAACTGATTTCCATGAAACATGCTAGATCTGCTACATTTTGTTAACCGTTTTAACATTTTTTAGTATAAATGAATAGAAATAGCAGTTTAATTTTAGTATGTCATAATTAGCCCCCGAGTCTCAGTTTAGGTTTCTCATCCAGAATGCATAAAGCATGTATTACGGCCGTTACTCCTCTTGTACAGTATGCAAAATGTGAGAAGAATTTAACATTTGAGAAAATTTTACACACAGACTTTGAAAAAAAAAAAAAATCAATAAGCCAATTTTAGTTTCTCTCTATCAAAGTTGTTTCATACTTGTCCATTTTACAACAGGGCTGCAATACTTTAATGGGATTGAGAGAGTTCTTTGAAATGTATGCCAATGATTCCTGTCATTTCATGGCAGCCCGGCCATGGTTCACTGAGCCCCCTCTTTCTCTCTTGTCAGCTTAGCTGAAGACAAGCATTTAGTTGCAAACTTTAAGCAGGTTGTGCAAAACAGAAATGATGTGACTGATTCCCCTCCCACACAATAATGTCACTCTGGGTCAATGTGAGAAGGTCAGGGTGCTCCTTGTAAAACTACATTACCACTTGCCCGTTTGAACAAGTTAACTGCTGAATGTGTTCCCAGCAGACCCAGACAATGCAATCTCCTTACACAATGCAATCTCCTTAACTGCTGCTTGTGTGTTTCATTCATTGAGTGGGGGAGGATGCTTTTCCTCTACTACGTTCATGCATTTACTACTATATTTTTTACCAACCGTTGTTGCTGGTTTCAGTTATTGTATACTGGGTTGAAGTATATAAACAATAAATCAACCTTCAAAACAGCATAATATTATTTCATCTTTTTTTTTTTCTTGGATTAATTTTCCCCTGCTGCTATTGGTGAGACTCGAGAGTGATGCCCATCTTTGATGTTGACAGGATTTCAGCAAAGCCATTGCCCTGATTTTTTTTTCTGCCTTGTAGCACACAAAACTAAAATTGTATGTCAGGCCGAGATGTCGGAGGGCTGACAAGATGCCCCAGTGACATTTCAGCTGGAAAGAGCAAGTGTCTTGCAACCAAGTGGTCAAATATCAAATAATAGGTCAAGCAGGAAGCAGTTCAGTTTTAACCGCACTGAGAGGCTACTGGTAACTTATTTGACAAGCTTTAGGCCGCTCTGTGCCTTGACAAAGTGATGTTCTGTTGGGTATCGCTCGACAGACTGTTCTTTAGCACCTTCAGAAGATGAGACATTTGACATTGATTAAACCTTTTAACCCTTAAAGGTTAAAATGCCACTACAGGTTTCAGAAAACAAAATGAAATATTATTTCTATTCCTAGTTAAACACAAGAGCACTGAACAAATCCAGGTACCGTGATCTTTGTCCCTTTCATTATTGTTTAAACGGCATGCTCCTTTTAATTTGCACACTTTAATAAAAGCTATCCTGATTCTGTCATTTATCTTACAAAATTATGAATGTTTTGTCACAAAAAAATAAAATAAAAATACCGTAAATGCAAAAGTAATATAGAGGCACCCACGGGTCACGAATGACTATACTATTTTTGGGATTTGCATGGATCTCTTTGTAGGTGAGCACCTGGGAATTTATTTCAAACATAGAGTGCTGAGGCTACCCTTGGGATTTTGTATATATACAGTATCTCACAAAAGTGAGTACAACCCTCACATTTTTATAAATATTTTATTCCATCTTTTCATGTGACAACACAAATTACACTTTGCTACAATGTAAAGTAGTGAGTGTACAGCTTGTATAACCATGTAAATTTGCTGTCCCCTCAAAATAACTCAACACACAGCCATTCATGTGTAAACCGCTGGCAACAAAAGTGAGTACACCCCTAAGTGAAAATGTCCAAATTGAGCCCAAAGTGTCAATATTTTGTGTGGCCACCTTTATTTTCCAGCACTGCCTTAACCCTCTTGGGCATGGAGTTCACCAGAGCTTCACAGGGTGCCACTTAAGTCCTTTTCCACTCCTCTATGACAACATCACGGAGCTGGTGGATGTTAGAGACCTACCATTTGAAGATGCCCCACAGATGCTCAATAAGGTTTAGGTCTGGAGACATGCTTGGCCAGTCCATCACCTTTACCCTTAGCTTCTTTAGCAAGACAGTGGCCATCTTGGAGGTGTGTTTGGGGTCATTATAATATTGGAATACTGCCCTGCGGCCCAGTCTCTGAAGGGAGGAGATCATGCCCTGCTTCAGTATGTCACAGTACATGTTGGCATTCATGGTTCCCTCAATGAACTCAAGCTCCCCAGTGCCGGAAGCACTCATGCAGCCCCAGACTATGACACTCCACCACCATGCATGACTGTAGGAAGGACACACTTGTCTTTGAACTCCCTGGTTGCTAACACACACGCCTGACACCATCTGAACCAACTACGTTTTTCTTGGTCTCATCAGACCACAGGACGTGGTTCCAGTAGTCCATGTCTTTAGTCTGCTTGTCTTCAGCAAACTGTTTGCGGGCTTTCTTGTGCATCATCTTTAGAAGAAGCTTCCTTCTGGGATGACATCCATGCAGACCAATTTGATGCAGTTTGTGGCGTATGGTCTGAGCACTGACATCCTGACCCCACACACCCCTTCAACCTCTGCAGCAATCCTGGCAAAACTCATACATGTATTTCCCAAAGACAACCTCTGAATATGACACTGAGCACGTGCACTCAACTTCTTTGGTCGATCATGGCGAGGCCTGTTCTGAGTGGAACCTGTCCTGTTAAACCGCTGTATGGTCTTGGCCACCGTGCTGCAGCTCAGTTTCAGGGTCTTAGTAATCTTCTTATAGCCTAGGCCATCTTTATGTAGAGCAACTTTTTTTTTCAGATCCTCAGAGAGTTCTTTGCCATGAGGTGCCATGTTGAACTTCCAGTGACCAGTATGAGAGAGTGAGAGCGATAACACAAAATTTAGCACACCTGCTCCCCATTCACACCTGAGACCTTGTAACACTAACAAGTCACATGACACCATGGAGGGAAAATGGCTAATTGGACCCAATTTGGACATTTTCACTTAGAGGTGTACTCAGTTTTGTTGCCAGCGGTTTAGATATTAATGGCTGTGTTAAGTTATTTTGAGGGGACAGCAAATTTACACTGTTATACAAGCTGTACACTCACTACTTTACATTGTAGCAAAGTGTAATTTCTTCAGTGTTGTCACATGAAAATATATAATAAAATATTTACAAAAATTTGAGGGGTGTACTCACTTTTGTGAGATACTGTGGTGTGTATATATATATATATATATATATATATATATATACACATATACAGTCTATACTGCATTTCTATTTTTTCTTTAGATGAAATATCAGTTATCAGGATAACAAAACTTAAAAATATGTCTGTAATTACCGAAACATGCTCAGTAATTATATATAAATAAACATATAAAGAATGATGTTTTAAAATGTTTTTAAAAGGTAGTTAAAAAATAAAGCTTTCTTGCCCTCTAAATTTTATGTAGAAAATAAACTGTTTGCAATATTAGTATAGCAAAGTGTTTGCATAAATTGTTGCACATAACACGTATGTATAAATTATTTCTAGCTACATATTTGGAGAATATTTGAAACCTACTTTAAAAGTTTGGTTCTATCCAGTTCCGTGTTATGCAGGCTCTGTCCCCTGCCATTTACACTGTTGCTACTTTCAGGTTCCCAAGCATCCTCTTCGGACATTGGGTGACTATCGATGATGTCATTCCAATGCAAGCACACAGGAGTTATATTGTTTCTGGAACCTGGAATCTGTAACAAGGCGGGAATGGGCTAAGAGTGTGCACTGCACTGTACACTGCACTGCATTGTTAGGGCAAAGAGAGATTGTTTGTGGCAGAAGAGATGGGTCAAGTGCTTGGCAATATGTGCTACTGTCACTAAATAAACCTGTAGGCAGATTGCCTACAGGTGTGTTAGTTAGTGGCTGGCCTAGGCTAATGCCCGGTACACACTATAAGATTATCGGACGAATGATCGTCCGTTTTGTTTTTTTGCATGCTGATCTCAGATCGAATATAAAGAGTTTACTAAAGTCGTGAAAATTCGTACGACAATAAAAAATTGGAATTTATGTCATGTGTTGTAATGTATTTTGAACAACAGATGTACTGATTAAACAAAAATTGTACTATCTGGCATTGTCCAAAAAAAATTTCCGTGCATGTCCGATCAAATAATATCACATGAAATGTCCTGATCGGCTCTGTCCTGATTGGATCCAATTATCGTGCGATTGATTCAAAAGCGGTATTTTTCGTATGATTTTCTGATTTTCTGTACTTGGTATTAGGGGGGAAAAGAGTTATGTGTGTGTGTTCAGTTCCTGGGAGAAGGCTGGGTTTGTGGCTTGTTCTTCCTTGTCCTTGCCCATTCAGAGCCGTACACTTTTAAATTTTTTGATTGAGAATTATTCTCCTTTTTTCACACTTACCCCCTCCCAAGCCACTGTGGCCATTTTGGGGTTTGTCGGTTTCCAGTGTCTTGTGCTGAGTTTGTGTTGTTTGGGTTCATGTTGTATTGTTTTTGTCATTGGTTCTTTGTTTTGTTTGTTTTGTGTTGTGAATTGTTTTTGTTATTGTAACAAGCATTTTTGTCATGAAGCACTGAAAGACTATTGGTCATGCAATTTCTCCTTTTGGCCACACGATAGAGATAGGGAGATGTTGACTGGTCCTTCCAGAAAACTGAGAGACAGAGAGTAGGCTGGGAAAAAGTGGAGTTTCAGGAAGGGTTGAGGTGATTTGCGAGGAAGAGTGAGAGAGAGAGTCTAGGAGCCTAGAAAAGAAAAGAAAAAGGGCTCTGACAGGACAGTGCAAAGACAGAGTGAGATGAGAACAACTGTGCCTAAGATTCTCAGTCAGGGAAAGAGAGAGCCTGAGTCAGCAGAAACCCCCAGCTATTTGGGGGATCTCCTGAGTCTGCAGCGAGTTATCAGAGCCATTGTGGTGAGAGGATGAGGCATGGGGTGTCATCTACAGAGTCCAGAGATGGAGGGAGGCATTGCCATTAGAAGCTACTACAGTGTGGGAAAGCAGTTCTGGGCCTGGAAAACGTGCTGCCTGCCAGAGTTGCCCTAAGCGAGTGGACACCTGATCGAAGGGGCAACTAACAGTGTTACCGGGACTGGTGAGCCGGCCTCACATCCACTACTTGCTACCACTGCTAGGGAATAAAGCCATCAGGAGCTACTTAACCAGTAACCCCATGTATTACATAATACTGCCTGCAGGCTTTACTGACGGCTGCAATGCGCGCCAATGAGCTCCAATGAAACGTAGGACTAAGGACTGCCCCTAGTTGAAACTTCCTTGAATCTCTATCTGCTGGCCAGTTAAGGTGGTGTCCTGCCCCCGTCTATTCATATTAATGCACTCAGAACTAGTTCTGAATGCATTTAGAGTTATATATTGCTTTTTGCTAATGATTTAGAAGTTTACTGTTGTTTTTTTTCTCCTTTCCAATTTTCTACTTGGTTATAGTTATTTTACCCTGTTTAGCAGCCTGTGTCTGAATTTGCCTGATCTGTAGTTTAATTCTGTTGAAATTGCCAATTATGTATCCCTAACCTGGTGTGTGTGTTGTTTTCTACTGGCAATACCTCACAGCTAGGTGAAGGGTATTTTACATTTGTGGTGTTACTTGTGCTTGCAGAAGGTGTATCAGAGGAGCTGAGATTGTTCTTGGAGTCGAGGCAGAGATTAGAAACCCAAAATTACCAAGCAGCTCTTTCGGTAGCGCTACATTGTCCTCATCTGTTGTTGTGTCTTTTGTGCTGTTTGATTTGGATTGTTTGTGTGGTATGTGTTTATCTTGTGTTGTAAATTGGTTGTATGGTGTGTATCTTCATTGGTTTAATGTGTATTTGTTCCCATTTTTTATGGCCCTGGGTTTGTGTTAAGGATTTTAGCTCCTCTGTTGTTATTGCAGCTTTGTGACTGGTGACAGCGGGGTCATATGGGAATCCCTGGTTTAAGATGGGTTCCTTCTTCCTGGCGGGTTCCCGTGCATGTGCTGGCCACAGTGACATCACTGTGCCACGTATGTTTGGCACATGATGTCATCACGTCCCCTCGCGTGCGCACTGTTCATCCGAGTCCATCTTGGAGGTGGACGGCATCTAGCCTCGTGTATGATGGCCGCTTGGGTTGCTGGTTCTGGTGCCCATTGCTAGATGCTGGAGGGGTGGGACCTACGGTCTTTCTGGGACTATTTAGGGTGGCTGTGGGGAGGATGATCCTCTGTTACTTTGGAGAGCAGCAGCCTATACTATTGCACTTTTATTTTTTGATCACCGGCACTACAATGACTTAATAAGTGAAAAATGGTGTGCTTGTTCCAAAGTAAATCATATAAACAATTCCAATGTACATACAGAAGACATATCAACCGTGATATAAATGGAAATTAATAAATAAAGTGAGGTAAAAGAAATTTCCATAAAGAAAATAGTCCTTTTAAGGGCTTGATCATGTTAAAGCTTCTAATGCCGCGTACACACGACCGTTTTTAATGACGAGAAAAATTAAATTTTTTAAAAAGGTCATTAAAAATGATCATGTGTGGGCTTTCCAGCATTTTTCCTGATGAGAAAAACGCAGAGAATCACGACGAGAAAAATTGAAACATGCTCTAATTTTTCATGTCGTTTTTTACATCGTCGTTTTTCTCGTCATGAAAAACGTCCGTGTGGGGGGTTTAACGACGTGAAAAAAAATGCGCATGCTCAGAATCAAGTATGAGACGGGAGCGCTCGTTCTGGTAAAACTAGTGTTCGTAATGGAGATAGCACATTCCTCACGCTGTAACGGACTGAAAAGCACAAGGCTGAAAAGCGCGAATCGTCTCTCAACAAACTTTACTAACATGAATGGTGGTGCCATCCGAATGGAACTTCCCCTTTATAGTGCCGTCGTACTTATTGTACGTCACTGCGCTTTACTCGAACATTTTTTTCCACGATAGTGTGTAGGCAAGGCAGGCTTGAGAGGAAACACGAAAAATCACGTTGAGAAAAATGCAGTTTTTTTTCAATGACATTAAAAACGGTCGTGTGTACGCGGCATTAAAGTGCTTCTCCAAAAAACTTTTCAGTGACAAGTAACACCACCTCCACCACCAGGTGAATTGCCAGCTCACCTGAAGGAGCGACCCCACTGGGTCTAGTCATACCTTCAAGATATAAAATCTTAGATGTTCCTGACAAGGAAGTGCTGCTGGATTAGGTCTCTTCAAAACCTTCCTTAATGAAGGCTCTCCTCCTCACCGCTACTACCAGGTAACTGTGACAACGGAAGTGTGGAATCGGAACTAAAACACCAGAAGCATCCATTCTTCATATACTCACATTTCAGCGAGGTCTAAAACCTGTGAAGCTGGAACCTGAGAGCTGTCTCTCCTGGGAGCTGTGGGAGGGTTAACCGTAGAGAAAACAAGCGCACAAGGGTAATTCCCAAACCAAGGGAAAAACAAAATATCCAAAATTGAGATCTGTATGGACTCCATTTCTATGGATTTTAAAAAGTGAAATAACTAAGAGTAAATACCACGATAAATGGGGGGGGGGGGAAGTAGTACAAGAATAGGAGTCAACACCATAATAAAAATAAAAATAAAGATAAAAATAAAAGTAAAAGATACTGTAAGAGAAAAATAAAAATGAAAAAATAGTAAGAGGGGTATGGTAGGCGTGTGAAGGAAGGAACCATACAGTAATTGCATAAAATGTAAAGTTAACCCTCCCACAGCTCCCGGGAGATACAGCTCTTAGGTTCAAGCTTCACAGGTTTTATACTGCGCTGAAATGTGAGTATATGAAGAATGGATGCTTCCTTATCATTTTTCCCAATCTACAGTTATCCATTAGACCACACTGGCTTTACCTTTATACTTTCTTATAGATATGGATGCACCCGCCCCCGCCCCCGAGGAAGTGGTTGATCCACAAAAATATGTCGGGCATACCAGGATGCATCTTGTTTCCATATGGATGTTTTTAAGTTTCTCAATTATTTTAATGTCATTGTACCATCCTCTCTTTCAAGCGACGTTAGAATTTTGGAGGACACTGTCCCACACCACATAATGTATTTTGCTATGATGTTAGGAATTTTTTCTCTAAGCATGATTGACAATAGGGATGAGCAGAACACCCCCCAGTTTGGTTCGCACCAGAACCTGCGAACGGGAGTCGAACGTTCAAAATCAAAATTGCTAATTGTGAAGGCTAATATGTAAGCTATTGTCCTAAAAAGGGTTTGGGGACCCGGGTCCTGCCCCAGGATACATGTATCAATGCAAAAAAAAGTTTTAAAAACTGCAGTTTTTTTGGGAGCAGTGATTTTAATGATGCATAAAGTGAAAACAAAAAGGTGAAATATTCCTATAAATTTCATACATGGGGGTGTCTATAGTATGCCTGTGAAGTGGCACGTGTTTCCCGTGTTTAGAACTGTCCCTGCACAAAATTAAATTTCTAAAGGAAAAAAAGTAATTTAAAACTGCTTGCGGCTTTAATGTAATGTTTGGTCCCGGCAATATGGATGAAAATCATTGAGAAAAATGGCACGGTTATCCCCCCCCCCCCCCCCAGCCCATTACCAGCCCATTACCAGCCCCTTTGGGTCTTGTATGGATATTAAGGGGAATCCCGCACCCAAATTAAAAAAAGAAAAGGCGTGGGACCCCCAGGCCCTATATACTCTGAACAGCAGTATACAGGCGGTGCAAACAAGACAGGGACTGTAGGTTTGTTGTTACGTAGAATATGTTTGTAATTTTGAACTGATACATTTAAAGTGTAGCTCCAGCCAAAAAATCTATTTTTAAGCTTTTTGGAAAACATAGGGAAGGGTTATCACCCCTGTAACATTTGTTTTGCTGTCTGTGCACCTGTTCAAAATATTTCATCTCACTTTCTGTCCCAATGACAATTGGATTTTGAAAATGTGGGGTTTTTAGAATCTGTTTGTAATTTTGAACTCCCTGCCTGTGGTATTAGTATGAGAACACCAGCAATTGTATTCAGGTAAGCTTTAGGTGCACACTGTGCAAAGAACACTAAATCAAAATACTGCAGCTCCCTGCCTGTATTTGTATCAGAACAGCAGCAATTGTATTGAGGTAAGCTTTAGGTGCACACTGTGCAAAGGACACTAAAGCAAAATACTGCAGCTCCCTGCCTGTATTTGTATCAGAACACCAGCAATTGTATTGAGGTAAGCTTTAGGTGCACACTGTGCAAAGGACACTAAAGCAAAATACTGCAGCTCCCTGCCTGTATTTGTATCAGAACACCAGCATTTGTTTTGAGGTAAGCTTTAGGTGCACACTGTGCAAAGGACACTAAAGCAAAATACTGCAGCTCCCTGCCTGTATTTGTTTCAGAACACCAGCAATTGTATTGAGGTAAGCTTTTGGTGCACACTGTGCAAAGGACACTAAAGCAAAATACTGCAGCTCCCTGCCTCTATTTGTATCAGAACACCAGCAATTGTATTCAGGTAAGCTTTTGGTGCACACTGTGCAAAGGACACAGTACACTAAGTGAAACACTGCAGCTAGCACAATCACCTGCCTGCCTGTCAGTATAGAGAATAACAGGAATGGATCTAGCTAAACTCAATACAGTGTGTAAATATATATACAACACCTAGGATGCATATATATTCTCTACACACTGTAACTGCAGCTAACTGACTCGCCTGCCTGCTCTATCTAACTCAAATCAAATTACACTGTCTCTCTCTGTCTCTTTCCTTTAACCAACGCCAACACACTACACAAGGCCACCAAGCCGGCGGCCTTATATAGTGTGGGGCGTGTACCTACTCCTCTGAGCCATGATTGGCCAAAGCCACCCTGGCTTTGACCAATTACGGCTCTCTGTACCTACGGCTCTGTGATTGGCCAAGCATGCGGGTCATAGTGCATGCTTGGCCAATCATCAGCCAGCAATGCACTGCGATGCCGCAGTGAATTATGGGCCATGACGCGCCACTCGAATTTGGTGCGAACGGCCCATAATGTTCGAAATTCAACGAACGGTCGAGCAGCCGATGTTCGAGTCGAACATGGGTTCGACTCGAACTCAAAGCTCATCCCTAATTGACAACACGTCATTTGTAAATTCATGTATGTTTATATGGCAATATGTATTGTATGGGTAATAAATTTATATACATTTTTCAAATGACTAATTTCTTAGCCCTACTGTTTATTTAAAGTCCCAACTGTTTTCTTTTATATATATTGCAACAGGGATGGAGACGGATATTGTCCCTACGTGTCATTTAAAGTCCCAACATTTTTTACCCTCTCCCCTTTCCAGGTGTTCTGGCTCCCTTCCTAGTAGTCGTTTTCCAGTAGCAACCAGAGCCAAACCTGCATTACGGAGATCCGTTGCCTGGTCACATATGTACGGGAAAGAAGGAGTTAACAAGTGCAAGTGCATGTATCAAGTATGCACCAGGTGCATGGTGGGACGCCATTCTGTTACTGGAAGTGAGGTAACAGAGGTACGCTGGTCTGGAGGAGAGGGCACAGGCTCAGAGACATCGCTCCTAATGCAACAAGTTACAGTGAATAGTGACATGGGACAGTACATTTTCAGATGAATTCTGCACTTTTAATGCACACAGTGTGAAGACTCATTTCTAAGTCGGGGAACAGCCTTAATGTTGTATTTTTAACATGAACGCAATCCCAGCTTGGTCCCGGATACTCCAGTGTGCAGGGCGAGTTGGCTCCGTCCCACAAACGCATTTCATTTGGGAATCTTGGTATAATGGACACCATAGACAGCATTTTAAACAGGATAATCAATAAGGCTCTGAACACCAGAAGATATTCAGTATTGTATTAATGAAGGTGTTAAGCCTAACTCCAGACATTTAAAAAAATGCACCTTTGCATTGCCCATCTCCACTCCTGCACTGCAAAGGATAAATGCTTCTCATGTCAAGGGGAGCATGGTGCAGGCTTTGTCACTTATACCTAGCTAAGGTGCCAGCCTCTACCTAAAGCTCCAGTCTGTGGGTGGAGCTTCTAAGTCACCAGATATAATACAAGGACATTAACCATGTATTGTACACTAAGGAGACTGGAGTGCAATCAGAGCTGGTCACAGCTTAAAGCGGAGTTCCACCCTAAAGTGGAACTTCCGCTTTAAGGCATCCTCCCTGGCTCCTGCTTGTGAAACTTAGCTTTTGGAGAGCTGGGGGGAGCAGGTACCCGATTTTGACAGGCCTTAGGTGATCGGAAGTGGAAGTTCTCCTTCCCAAAGTCTTCTAGGACACATGACAGGTCCTAGAAGACCAGTCACAGAGCACAGCACTGCTTGCGCATGCGCAGTGGGCACCCGGCTGTGAAGCTGCAAGCTGTCACTGCCGGGTGCCCATAGTAGAGATCCCGGCGCCAACTAGGGAGGATACGGGGAGAACACAGCGCGGGTAAGTGCACCACTGGATCGTGGGACAGGCTTTGGGGCTTTCTGGAGGGACCTTGCTGGAGCCAAAAGTAAGGGAAGAATAGAGCATCTAAAAAAAATTATAATGCTATGTGAATGGGGACATGTAATAAATATAAAATAGGTGTTATTGCAACTTGGCTACAAAAGTGGAAATACACTTTAAACTATGGTCACAAGTTTAGCAATTGTGGGCACAAATGCAGGACTGGAGTTCTCATTGGAGTACATATTTAAAGCTCCATCCAGGAAAATTTGAAAATTCACCCTTTCAGTAGAACCCCCCTCTGCACTGCAAAGATTAAATGCTCATTATGTCTAGAGGTGTAAGAAACAGGAGTTCTAATGCAGCCATAACATCTAAAAATCAGTAAGCTGCAATATAATAAATTTGCTTTTGGGTTCAAGTTGTTTCCCTCTAATGTAACAATGTTTTTACATCACCTCCCTCTAATGCTGAGGAAGAGACTAGAAAACATAGCATATAGATAATGTGAAATGTGCTTAATACAAAAGGTGACAAGGATTAACAAGGTATTACTGATGAGCCAAATTGCCCTGGGTTTGGTTCGAATAGGGTTCAGCAAACTTAAAAGAAGTTTGGATGCTGGATGCCGAATCCGAACCCCATGAAAATCAATGGGAGCAGAACCTTTATTTTAAAAGAAAAAATGTCACACAGACCCCAACGGTCCCCCAAAATACGGATCCCTAAGGGTCTGTTATGTATTGTGGGGGGGCTTTTGGAGGGGTCTTTTTTTTTATAAAGCCTTGTGGCCATATTTAGACAGTGATGTAACCCTCTCCATTTCCTGCCCATTTTCTTATGTAGTCTGGGATTCCCAGTCATGTAAGTGAGTGAACCTGGTGATATCACTGGTTGGTAAGGACGTAGCAGGTGCAAGTTCCTGCTGCTTCCTTAGCAACCATTGACAGCTGGAAGCTGTCATGTTCACCCATGCAGAATGCCCTTAACAGCGAGTTTACGGTATTTGTCACCACTTATGTTTGGATCGAACTCTGAGCTCATCCTTAGTAGGTATGAACTAAACATACCTCAGTTTGGTTCGAGGCAGGTTTACAGAACATGAGTAAGGTTTGGGTACCAAATCCAAATCCCATTGCATTCAGCAAGAGCCAAATGTGAAAAAAAAACAGTAGTGTCCATTTTTTAGGTTAATAGGCAAAGAGTTGCGAAAAAATTAAAATTTTCTTGGGGGTTCCCCCAAGGAACACGTACCAAAGGAAAGAAAAACGTTTTAAAAATTAAATGTGGTAGGGAGTGGCTACTTATTTTTTTAGTGGCAACTTTTAAAATGTGAAATTCCTTTGAATTACATGTCTGGGGATGCCCTTAACCTGCCTGTTAAGTGGTACAACTGTAGGCTGTATACATTCAACAACAGCAAAACTGACATTTATAGGGAAAACAAATGCCTTTAAAGCGGTTGTATACCGCAAAACTTTTTTTTTTTTTTTGGTTAACCTGCAAGGCAAAGGTATAATGAGCTAGTATGACTAGCATACTAGCTCATTATCAATCACTTACCTTAGATCGAAGCCCCCGCAGCGGTCCTCGGACGCGTCCTCCTTCGAATCCATGATACCCGGAGTGACTTCCGGGTATCGCCGCTCCGGCGCTGTGATTGGCCGGAGCGGCGATGACGTCACTCCCGCACATGCGCGGGGAACGGCACGATCCCCGCGCATGCGCGAATTTCCGGCAGGCTCCCATTCAAGAGCCGCCGCGCTCAGTGCGCCTGCGCCGTTATCTACGGCGCGCATGCGCCGTAGATAGCGGTACAGTTTTTTTTGCAAATATCTCCGAGACTGTGTAGGTCTCGGAGATATTACAAGCACCTACAGGTAAGCCTTAATGTAGGCTTACCTGTAGGTGCTTGTACAAAATTTGGGTATACAACCACTTTAAATTGCAGGCTGATTACAGCTTTGGTAATTTTCTGTTTGTAAACAATCGACCGGGGATTCTCTTCATCTGAACCAGACCCTTATCGTAGATGAGGGTCTGATTTAGATGTTATTTGGGCATCCCCACAAAAAATCAGCATGGGGTTTATCTTAAAAAAAAAAAATACCAAGTTCTTATCCTGCCAGGGTTGCGTGGAAGGGGCCCTTGTCCTGATATATTTCAGGGGGGAGAATACACACTCATTTCACACCCTTCCATTTCTGGTCTACAAGGCTGCATTCTGAGATAAGGGCCTGGTATGAACACACACACACCAGTGCACAAAGCAAGGTCCATAAAGACATGGATGAGCGAGTCTGGGATGGAGGAACTTGACTGGACTGCACATAGTCCTGACCTCAACCCGATAGAACACCTTTGGGATGAATTAGAGTGGAGACTGCAAGCCAGGCATTCTCCCCCACATCAGTGCCTGACCTCACAAATGTGCTTCTGGAAGAATGGCCAAACATTGCCATAGACACACTCCTAAACCTGGTGGACAGCCTTCCCAGAAGAGTTGAAGCTAGTATAGCTGCAAAGGGTGGGCCAACTCAATATTTAACCCTGCGGACTAAGACAGGGATGCCATTAAAGTTCATGTGTGTGTAAAGGCAGGGGTCCCAATACTTTTGGTATATAGTGTATATTTAGAACATAAGCATGCCTCAATGGTGAAGCCCTTTATTCCAGAGACAATTCTTCATGTTTTGAATATACTGTATGTAAAAACTCACATTTAACCGCTTCAGCCCCAGACCATTTTGGTGGTCATGGACCAGTCCACTTTTTGCGATTCGGCACTGCGTCGCTTTAACTGACAATTGCGCGGTCGTGCGACGTGGCTCCCAAACAAAATTGACGTCCTTTTTTCCCACAAATAGAGCTTTCTTTTGGTGGTATTTGATCACCTCTGCGTTTTTTATTTTTTGCGCTATAAACAAAAATAGAGCGACAATTTTGAAAAAATTAAATATTTTTTACTTTTGCTATAATAAAAATCCCCCAAAAATATATAAAAAAACTTTTTTTTTTCCACAGTTTAGGCCGATATGTATTCTTCTACATATTTTTGGTTAAAAAAAAATCGCAATAAGCGTTTATTGATTGGTTTGCGCAAAAGTTATAGCTTCTACAAAATATGGGACTGTTTTATGTAATTTTTATAATTTTTTTTTTTTTACTAGTTATGGCGGCGATCAGAGATTTTTATCATGACTGCGACATTATGGCGGACACATTGGACACTTTTGACACCATTTTGGGACCATTGTCATTTTTACAGCGATCAGTGCTATAAAAATGCACTGATTACTGTAAAAATTACACTGGCAGTGAAGGGGTTAACCACTAGATGGCACTGCAGGGGTTAAGTGTTTCCTAGGGAGTGATTACTACTGTGAGGGGGCGTAGCTACACGTGACACGTCACTGATGACCGTTCCCGATCACGGGGAACAGTCATCAGTGACAGTGTCACTAGGCAGAATAGGGGAATGCCTTGTTTACAAAGGCATTCCCCTGTTCTGCTCTTGCCGACCGCAATCGCGGGACTCCCGGGAACATTGAGTTCCTGGGACCCGCGGTCACACTCTGCACCCGTGCCATTCTGCCGACGTACATCGGCGTGCGGCGGTCGGCAAGTGGTTAAAGACTACATACCCCCCAAATAATATGTATTTTCTGAAAGCAGAATTTCTGTAAAAGAAAATTTATTCAGTTGCAATTTTTATATGTCACATAATAATATCGCAACTGTTTATCTAACCTACAGTATATTTTCAGTAAAAAATATGCTAAAGTTTTTTTTTACTGCATGTCAATTCTTAAAACTGCATGTGTGATAAGGCGACAAACTACAGTACCCTAACTTGTCTTTAGGAGACACTTGAAGGCTGGGTTCACACTAGTGTTAATTGGATGCATGTTTCCTCACATCCAATTTGCATGACAGGAAAGTGTGACCAACTCTCAATGGAGCCAGTTCACACACCTCCAGGGCAGCCATGGTCCACATTTGGAAAGGGTCCTGTGAGTCTTTGGCTCCAAATCAAGTGCAAATTTAAGCAAAAAAGAACAGGGACACACTGAACCCCCTGCTGTGAGCCGAGGCTGCAGCAAGTGTGAACCCGGCCTAAAATCCTTTACAATTTAGAATTTACTAAGAATGATAGCCCTAGAATTATTGCTCTCACTTTCCTACATAGGCGCACCCAACGCGCAGTTGGCTGAAGAAACATAAACAGAATCCCGGCTGCTATAGGAGTCTGTTTACAGGCTGGTCACTGTGCATAGCATTTTTACTCTTTTTTTTTTTTTTTTTAATTGGTACCTGTCACTCATAGCAGTGCTTAGCTATCTGTGACCTTTATTAAAAAACGTACAATTTAGCCTTGAAAAAGGACAAACAATTCAAGATACTGCTCCTAAAGCCTTCAATAGCGTTTAACACTATGTTCCTTTGGTTTGTCAAACAAGCAGCAAACAAAACTTTGCTCATCACTACTGTCAGGCTTTATGAAAATATTCCATTAAAAGCACTTAACACCCAATGATTCTGAACTCAACCCAATGATTCTGAAAAGAACTACTTTCACCTAATTCAAGCAAGCTTTTGCACCAGCATTGGTAACATTACCTACACATTTGGCAAATTCAAGAAGTTCTTACTACCGCCCCTTTAGGAATCTACCGCATTGGCAGCAACAAATTCCTAAATATTTACAGCCAGTTCTCCAGTTAGAAAACTGGCGGTAATTAAGACCAACTATGATGTGGCATACAGAGGTATGCCAGTGCTCAGAATGGGCATGCCTATGCTGGGAAGGTGTTATGTGTGTACAGTATGTGGCTGCTTCCCACACAAGGCTGCATCCCCTGCTTCAATTAACTGCTGGCTGACTGCAGGAGATTTTCCAGCCAAAAGCTAAATGTAAGCAAAAGGGCCAGGGATATAGCTGATGCCATTACTTTAATATGGCCAATAAGCATATTTGGGAAATTCCTTGTCACTGAGTAGGTGTAGCCTGGTAGGGGACTGGGAGACTAGTTCCCCATTAGGACTGCTTCCTAGTTGAGTGGCAGTGCACAGTAATGGGATTGGGCTGAATTGTCACTATGGAGTGTCTTTTGCTAAACTACTCAACCCCTCCTGCTCTCATATCTCTATGAAATAAAGGCTTATCATTCTTTAGTCCAAGATAAGAGCTGGTAGGGTGCTTTGGGATAATACAGGAAGTGTGAAGTGGCCATAGGGAAGCTCTGAATTTCCATCAAGATCAATCGTTTTTTTTGTTGTTGTTTGTTTTTTGCACACAGGTATACAGTAATAATATGGTATAAACAACAGATCATACAGAAACATGACTGGTGTAAGGCTAGTGTGCTTGTTGCCCTAAACCACCCTACACCCATCCACTACTTAACCTTAACTTATTAAATTAAACACTTGACACCTTCTGGATTAAATGGCCAACAAAGGTCCCTTTATTAATTCCAAAAATAACTCTATAAAAATAGCCTTTTTAATAAATATATATATCTTTAAATAAATATATATATCTAACACCATCACCACGGCATCCTGGCCTCTAGCCGTGATCCCACCAGCTCAGAGAAAAATGATTAGAACCTTCTTTCACCGATCAATTCGATGACCAATAGCCCCCATATTACCAGGTAGGGAGGTGCCCATACCGAGATAGGCCCCAACCTGTACCAACCATATATGATATATATACATATACAGTGGGTACGGAAAGTATTCAGACCCCCCTTAAAATTTTCACTCTTTGTTATATTGCAACCATTTGCTAAAATCATTTAAGTTCATTTTTTTCCCTCATTAATGTACACACAGCACCCCATATTGACAGAAAAACACAGAATTGTTGACATTTTTGCAGATTTATTAAAAAAGAAAAACTGAAATATCACATGGTCCTAAGAGTTCAGACCCTTTGCTCGGTATTTAGTAGAAGCACCCTTTTGATCTAATACAGCCATGAGTCTTTTTGGGAAAGATGCAACAAGTTTTTCACACCTGGATTTGCGGATCCTCTGCCATTCCTCCTTGCAGATCCTCTCCAGTTCTGTCAGGTTGGTGGACAGTAGTGATGAGCCGAACACCCCCGGGTTCGGTTCGCACCAGAACCCGCGAACGGACCGAAAGTTCGTACGAACATTAGAACCCTATTAAATACAATGGATGCGAACGTTCGAATTCTAAAGTGCTAATTATAACAACTATTATGCATGTTATTGTCCTAAAAAGGGTTTGGGAACCCGGGTTCTGCACCAGGGGACATGTATCAATGCAAAAAGAAGTTTTAAAAACGGTCGTTTTTCGGGAGCAGTCATTTTAATGATGCATAAAGTGAAAAAAAAAAGTCAAATATTCCTTTAAATATCGTACCTGGGGGGTGTCTAAAGTATGCCTGTGAAGTGCCACGTGTTTCCCGTGTTTAGAACTGTCCCTGCACAAAATGACACTTCTAAAGGAAAAAAAAGCCATTTAAAACTTCTTGCGGCTTTAATGTAATGTCTGGTCCCGGTAATATGGATGAAAATCTTTAAGAAAAATGGCATAGCTACCCCATGACCCCCCCCCCCACCCCAGCCCATTACCAGCCCCTTTGGGTCTTGTATGGATATTAAGGGGAACCCCGCACATAAAATAAAAAAGGCCCTATATACTCTGAACAGCCGTATACAGGCGGTGCATACAAGACAGGGACTGTAGGTTTGTTCTTATGTAGAATGTGTTTGTAATTTTGAACAGGTACATTGTTGAAGTGTAGCTCCAGCCCAAAAATCTATTTTTAAACTTTTTGGAAAACATAGGTAAGGGTTATCACCCCTGTAACATTTGTTTTGCTGTCTGTGCCCCTGTTCAGAACATTTCACCTCACTTTCCGTCCCAATGACAACTGTTTTTGAAATGTGGTGTTTTTCTTGAAACAAGGATTGCTGATAAAGCATCAGTACAGAGGAGACACCTTTCTCCCATATTTATTCTTACAGGAGAGAATTTTCCTTCCTAGGGGTAGATTTCCTCTCACTTCCTGTTGTCTTCTTTCGTTTGCAAGTAGGAGTCGTTTGTAAGTTGGATGTTTGAAAGTAGGGACCTGCCGTATATACTCTGCAGAAATAGGCCCCTTAGTTGTTGGTGTTGGCACAACACTGTAAGCACTCACAGTTACTCTTGGTTGGTGCTGGAACGCCCTGCTGTCAACTATTATATCAGGAATTTTAATTACATATAATTGTTGAACAGTGGTAGTAAAAATTGGGGCTTTGATGGTGGTGCTGGTGCCACAACACTGTAAGCCCTGACAGTTACTCTTGGTGGGTGCAGCAATGGGCCCTGCTGTGAATTATTAGATCAAGAATTGTAATTACATGCCCCTTTTGAACAGGGGCTGAAAAATTGGGCCTTTCGTGGTGGTGGTGGTGGTGGCGTTGCCACAACACTGTAAGCCCTCAGACTTACTCTTGGTGGGTGCAGGAATGGGCCCTGCTGTGAATTATTACATCAAGAATTGTAATTGCATGCCCCTGTTGAACAGGGGCTGAAAAATTGGGCCTTAGGCACTGGTGGCACAACACTACAACCCCTCACAGATACTGTACTTGGAGCACAGCAATGAGCCCTGTTGCAAAGTATTGCTTCAAAAATTGTAATGACACGCCCCTGTTAAACAGGGGCTGAAAAATTGGGCCTTAGGCACTGGTGGCACAACACTACAACCCCTCACAGATACTGTACTTGGAGCACAGCAATGAGCCCTGTTGCAAAGTATTGCTTCAAAAATTGTAATGACACGCCCCTGTTAAACAGGGGCTGAAAAATTGGGCCTTAGGCACTGGTGGCACAACACTACAACCCCTCACAGATACTGTACTTGGAGCACAGCAATGAGCCCTATGGCAAATTATTGCTAAAAAAATTGTAAGTACACGCCCCTGTAAAACAGGGGCTGAAAAATTGGGCCTTAGCCACTGGTGGCGGCACCCATAAACAAAAATGATCTTCCAAGCTATCATCATCAATCGTATCATTGAGGACTCGGAGGAGGAGGATAGCCAGTCAACATAACAGCACAGGCACTCAGCATCAGCATCAGTCTTGAAGGGACGTGACATGTTAAAATCAATTAGTCTGTTATATCAGCATCAGGTGTGTGGTAGCTGGTGGTGATCCAAGACTGGTTCATCTTGATGAAAGTCAGTCGATCAACCGAGTCGGTGGACAGGCGCACCCTGTGATCCGTGACAAATCCTCCAGCAGCACTGAATGTGCGTTCCGAAAGAACGCTGGATGCAGGACAGGCCAGTAGCTCAATTGCATACTGTGCAAGCTCTGGCCAGTGATCCATCCTCAAGACCCAGTAAGCCAGAGGATTTTCGGTGGGGAAGGTGTCCAAGTCTGACCTTGCCCCTAGATATTCCTGCACCATGTTTATCAGACGCTGGCGATGGTTGCTGGAACCAATCATACTTTGGGGCTGCGGACTAAAGAATTGTCTGAACACATCGGTCAGACGGCCACCTTCCCCACCGCTCCTTCTTTGACTGGCCGAAGCCTCAGCAACTCGTTGTCCTGGACCAGGAGTTTGTAACCTCCCAGTCTCTGGGAACGCGTTGCACAGACCTTTCTGCAAGGCCTCCCGGAGTTGTCTCATCCTCTGCTCCCTCTGCGACGGTAACATAAGGTCCGCAACCTTACCCTTGTACCGTGGATCAAGGAGAGTGGCCAGCCAGTAATGGTCCCTCTCCTTGATCCGAAGAATACGAGGATCCTTCCGCAGACTTTGCAGGATCAGGGAGGCCATGCAGCGTAGGTTTGCTGAGGCATTCGCTCCGGAGTCCTCTGGGTCACTAAGGACGACATGATCCGCAGTCACCTCCTCCCAGCCACGTACAAGTCCACTGGTTTCTTGGGACTGTAAATCATCCCTAAAAGACTGCTGCTGATGATGCTGAGTGCCAGCCTCCACCTCCATGCTGACACAATCCTCCTCCTCCTCCTCCTCCTCCTCCTCTTCCTCTTCCTGTGCGATGGGTGGGACAGAAGGAACACTGTCTGGGTAAAGGGGGCCTTGAGAGGCAAGGAAGTCCTCCTCTTCCTGCCTCTGTTCTGCCTCAAGTGCCCTGTCCATTATTCCACGCAGCGTGTGCTCCAACAGGTGGACAAGAGGTACAGTGTCACTGATGCATGCACTGTCACTGCTCACCATCCTCGTGGCCTCCTCAAATGGTGCCAGGACAGTGCATGCATCCCTGATCATGCCCCACTGGCGTGGAGAAAAAAAACCAAGCTCCCCTGACCCTGTCCTGGTGCCGTAGTCGCACAGGTACTCATTGATGGCCCTCTGCTGCGTGTGCAGCCACTGCAGCATGGCCAACGTTGAGTTCCACCTGGTGGGCATGTCACATATAAGGCGGTTCTTGGGCAGGTTCAACTCCTTTTGCAGCTCAGCCAGGCGAGCACTGGCATTATAAGATCTGCGGAAATGCACACAGACTTTCCTGGCCTGCCTCAGGACATCCTGTAAGCCCGGGTACCTGCCCAAGAACCGCTGCACCACCAGGTTAAGGACGTGAGCCACACAGGGCACATGGGTCAGTTGTCCCTGTCGGAGGGCGGAGAGGAGGTTGGTGCCATTGTCGCAAACCACCATTCCTGGCTTAAGCTGGCGTGGCGTCAACCACCTCTCGGCCTGGCCCTGCAGAGCAGACAGGACCTCTGCCCCAGTGTGGCTTCTGTCCCCCAAACACACCAGCGCAAGCACGGCATGGCATCTTTTTGCCTGCGTACTTGCGTAGCCCCGTGAACGGCTACGGAGCACCGCTGGTTCATAGGACAAACCACAGGAAGAGGCCATGGAGGAAGAAGAAGAGGAGGGGGTGGAGGAGAGAGGTGTGTCACAACCAGTAGTAGCATTTTGGAGGCGTGGCGGTGGGACAACCTCCAACACTACTGCACCTTGTCCTGCATCCTTCCCAGCTGCCAAAAGAGTGACCCAATGGGCCGTGAAAGAAAGGTAACGTCCCTGTCCATGCCTGCTGGACCATGAGTCAGCGGTAATATGCACCTTACCGCTGACCGCCCTGTCCAGCGAGGCCAAGACATTGCCTTCCACATGCCGGTAGAGAGCCGGAATAGCCTTCCGTGAGAAAAAGTGGCGTTTGGGAACCTGCCACTGAGGAACCGCACATTGCACAAACTCACGGAAGGGGGCCGAGTCTACCAACTGAAAAGGCAGCAGTTGAAGCGCTAGCAATTTAGCCAAGCTAGCATTCAACCGCTGGGCATGTGGATGGCTGGGAGTGAACTTCTTTCGACGGTCCAGCAGCTGGGGCAGGGAAATTTGCCTGCTAGAATCGGACGTCGGTGTACTGCTAGCAGAGTGGCCGCAAGTACTTGGCTGTGACACACCTAATTCTACACCTTCATTCCTCTCAGTGCATGTTTCAGAGAGGACTGAAGTTATAGTGGGGTTGGAGATCCCAGCTGATGCGGTGCAAGGAGAGGTCCGCTTTGTTCTTTGGTGTGGGTCTTTGAGGTAGGCTTGCCAACGAGCTGCATGGCAGGTCAACATATGTCTGGTCAGGCATGTGGTACCCAAGCGGCTGATGTTTTGGCCACGCGATATACGCTTGAGACATATGTTGCAAACAGCAGCTGTGCGATCTGATGCACTAGCCTCAAAAAAGGCCCACACCAAGGAACTTTTTGAATGACGGGCAGAGGCAGCGCCCTGCACAGGCGGAGCTCTGCGGTGTGATTCCGTCGGTGTACTGCCCTTACGCTGGCCACCAAAGGGCATCCTGTCTCGTTGGAGATGTGCCTCCTCCTCATCCTCCTCCTCCTCTCTCCTATTAGGCACCCACGTGGAGTCAGTGACCTCATCATCCCCTCCCTCCTCATCACTGGAGCCAATCTGGCAGTATGCTGCAGCTGCGGGAACATGACTGCCAGATTGGTGTCCTTCTTGAGCATCCCCTCTGTCTGCTCTCACCCTACTGCCTTCCTGTAGCTGGGTTTCATCATCAGACCCTTCGAAACGCTGGGCATCCTCCTGGAGCATGTACCCAACACTGTGCTCAAACAGTTCGGGGGACTCCTCAGGAGGAGGACATGGTGGGTCTAGGGAAGGAGTGACTGATGATGAGTCTGACATTGATACCAGGGAAGAGGACGCTTTGGCAGCTGCTTTGCCAGTACCCTGAGCCTGGGTGAGAGAGGATGAGGAGGAGGAGGAGGGCTTGGTCATCCACTCTACCAAGTCTTCGGCATGATGTGGCTCAACATGTCCAGCTGCCGAAAAGAAGGACAAGCGTGTCCCATGGCCATGTGCTGATGACAATGCACCGCTTCCACGACCAGCACTGTTGCCCCCAGACACAGAGCCTGCTTGCCCTCTTTTATTGCCTCCTGACTGTCTGCCTCTCCTTGTTTGCCTTCCAGACATTCTAATAGATGGCCTGCAGGGAGATGGTAAAAAAGCAATAAGGGCTACCTTCAGGTGTCCTTCTCTGTCCCTTGAAACAAGGACTTGCACAGTGAAAGAAACTGACACTCTCCCTACCTACAGTTTTCTGTCCCTAGAAAAAATGTTTTTTTTAAGCACACTATAGCACAAGGAGAATTCACTCACTGTCCTTCCCAGTCCCTAGAAACAAGGACTTGCACAGTGAAAGAAACTGACACTCTCCCTACCTACAGTTTTCTGTCCCTAGAAAAAATGTTTTTTTTAAGCACACTATAGCACAAGGAGAATTCACTCACTGTCCTTCCAGGTCCCTGGAAACAAGGACTTGCACAGTGAAAGAAACTGACACTCTCCCTACCTACAGTTTTCTGTCCCTAGAAAAAATGTTTTTTTTAAGCACACTATAGCACAAGGAGAATTCACTCACTGTCCTTCCAGGTCCCTGGAAACAAGGACTTGCACAGTGAAAGAAACTGACACTCTCCCTACCTACAGTTTTCTGTCCCTAGAAAAAATGTTTTTTTTAAGCACACTATAGCACAAGGAGAATTCACTCACTGTCCTTCCAGGTCCCTGGAAACAAGGACTTGCACAGTGAAAGAAACTGACACTCTCCCTACCTACAGTTTCTGTCACCAGAAAAAATGTTTTTTTTAAGCACACTATAGCACAAGGAGAATTCACTCACTGTCCTTCCAGGTCCCTGGAAACAAGGACTTGCACAGTGAAAGAAACTGACACTCTCCCTACCTACAGTTTTCTGTCACCAGAAAAAATGTATTTTTTAAGCACACTATAGCACAAGGAGAATTCACTCACTGTCCTTCCCAGTCCCTAGAAACAAGGACTTGCACAGTGAAAGAAACTGACACTCTCCCTACCTACAGTTTTCTGTCCCTAGAAAAAATGTTTTTTTAAAGCACACTATAGCACAAGGAGAATTCACTCACTGTCCTTCCAGGTCCCTGGAAACAAGGACTTGCACAGTGAAAGAAACTGACACTCTCCCTACCTACAGTTTTCTGTCCCTAGAAAAAATGTTTTTTTTAAGCACACTATAGCACAAGGAGAATTCACTCACTGTCCTTCCAGGTCCCTGGAAACAAGGACTTGCACAGTGAAAGAAACTGACACTCTCCCTACCTACAGTTTTCTGTCCCTAGAAAAAATGTTTTTTTTAAGCACACTATAGCACAAGGAGAATTCACTCACTGTCCTTCCAGGTCCCTGGAAACAAGGACTTGCACAGTGAAAGAAACTGACACTCTCCCTACCTACAGTTTTCTGTCACCAGAAAAAATTTATTTTTTAAGCACACTATAGCACAAGGAGAATTCACTCACTGTCCTTCCCAGTCCCTAGAAACAAGGACTTGCACAGTGAAAGAAACTGACACTCTCCCTACCTACAGTTTTCTGTCACCAGAAAAAATGTATTTTTTAAGCACACTATAGCACAAGGAGAATTCACTCACTGTCCTTCCCAGTCCCTAGAAACAAGGACTTGCACAGTGAAAGAAACTGACACTCTCCCTACCTACAGTTTTCTGTCCCTAGAAAAAATGTTTTTTTTAAGCACACTATAGCACAAGGAGAATTCACTCACTGTCCTTCCCAGTCCCTAGAAACAAGGACTTGCACAGTGAAAGAAACTGACACTCTCCCTACCTACAGTTTTCTGTCCCTAGAAAAAATGTTTTTTTTAAGCACACTATAGCACAAGGAGAATTCACTCACTGTCCTTCCAGGTCCCTGGAAACAAGGACTTGCACAGTGAAAGAAACTGACACTCTCCCTACCTACAGTTTTCTGTCCCTAGAAAAAATGTTTTTTTAAAGCACACTATAGCACAAGGAGAATTCACTCACTGTCCTTCCAGGTCCCTGGAAACAAGGACTTGCACAGTGAAAGAAACTGACACTCTCCCTACCTACAGTTTTCTGTCCCTAGAAAAAATGTTTTTTTTAAGCACACTATAGCACAAGGAGAATTCACTCACTGTCCTTCCAGGTCCCTGGAAACAAGGACTTGCACAGTGAAAGAAACTGACACTCTCCCTACCTACAGTTTTCTGTCCCTAGAAAAAATGTTTTTTTAAAGCACACTATAGCACAAGGAGAATTCACTCACTGTCCTTCCAGGTCCCTGGAAACAAGGACTTGCACAGTGAAAGAAACTGACACTCTCCCTACCTACAGTTTTCTGTCCCTAGAAAAAATGTTTTTTTTTAAGCACACTATAGCACAAGGAGAATTCACTCACTGTCCTTCCAGGTCCCTGGAAACAAGGACTTGCACAGTGAACGAAACTGACACTCTCCCTACCTACAGTTTTCTGTCCCTAGAAAAAATGTTTTTTTTAAGCACACTATAGCACAAGGAGAATTCACTCACTGTCCTTCCAGGTCCCTGGAAACAAGGACTTGCACAGTGAAAGAAACTGACACTCTCCCTACCTACAGTTTTCTGTCACCAGAAAAAATGTATTTTTTAAGCACACTATAGCACAAGGAGAATTCACTCACTGTCCTTCCCAGTCCCTAGAAACAAGGACTTGCACAGTGAAAGAAACTGACACTCTCCCTACCTACAGTTTTCTGTCACCAGAAAAAATGTATTTTTTAAGCACACTATAGCACAAGGAGAATTCACTCACTGTCCTTCCCAGTCCCTAGAAACAAGGACTTGCACAGTGAAAGAAACTGACACTCTCCCTACCTACAGTTTTCTGTCCCTAGAAAAAATGTTTTTTTTAAGCACACTATAGCACAAGGAGAATTCACTCACTGTCCTTCCCAGTCCCTAGAAACAAGGACTTGCACAGTGAAAGAAACTGACACTCTCCCTACCTACAGTTTTCTGTCCCTAGAAAAAATGTTTTTTTTAAGCACACTATAGCACAAGGAGAATTCACTCACTGTCCTTCCAGGTCCCTGGAAACAAGGACTTGCACAGTGAAAGAAACTGACACTCTCCCTACCTACAGTTTTCTGTCCCTAGAAAAAATGTTTTTTTTAAGCACACTATAGCACAAGGAGAATTCACTCACTGTCCTTCCAGGTCCCTGGAAACAAGGACTTGCACAGTGAAAGAAACTGACACTCTCCCTACCTACAGTTTTCTGTCCCTAGAAAAAATGTTTTTTTTAAGCACACTATAGCACAATGAGAATTCACTCACTGTCCTTCCAGGTCCCTGGAAACAAGGACTTGCACAGTGAAAGAAACTGACACTCTCCCTACCTACAGTTTTCTGTCACCAGAAAAAATGTATTTTTTAAGCACACTATAGCACAAGGAGAATTCACTCACTGTCCTTCCCAGTCCCTAGAAACAAGGACTTGCACAGTGAAAGAAACTGACACTCTCCCTACCTACAGTTTTCTGTCCCTAGAAAAAATGTTTTTTTAAGCACACTATAGCACAAGGAGAATTCACTCAATGTCCTTCCAGGTCCCTGGAAACAAGGACTTGCACAGTGAAAGAAACTGACACTCTCCCTACCTACAGTTTTCTGTCCCTAGAAAAAATGTTTTTTTTAAGCACACTATAGCACAAGGAGAATTCACTCACTGTCCTTCCCAGTCCCTAGAAACAAGGACTTGCACAGTGAAAGAAACTGACACTCTCCCTACCTACAGTTTTCTGTCCCTAGAAAAAATGTTTTTTTTAAGCACACTATAGCACAAGGAGAATTCACTCACTGTCCTTCCAGGTCCCTGGAAACAAGGACTTGCACAGTGAAAGAAACTGACACTCTCCCTACCTACAGTTTTCTGTCCCTAGAAAAAATGTTTTTTTAAAGTACACTATAGCACAAGGAGAATTCACTCACTGTCCTTCCAGGTCCCTGGAAACAAGGACTTGCACAGTGAAAGAAACTGACACTCTCCCTACCTACAGTTTTCTGTCCCTAGAAAAAATGTTTTTTTTAAGCACACTATAGCACAAGGAGAATTCACTCACTGTCCTTCCAGGTCCCTGGAAACAAGGACTTGCACAGTGAAAGAAACTGACACTCTCCCTACCTACAGTTTTCTGTCACCAGAAAAAATGTATTTTTTAAGCACACTATAGCACAAGGAGAATTCACTCACTGTCCTTCCCAGTCCCTAGAAACAAGGACTTGCACAGTGAAAGAAACTGACACTCTCCCTACCTACAGTTTTCTGTCCCTAGAAAAAATGTTTTTTTTAAGCACACTATAGCACAAGGAGAATTCACTCAATGTCCTTCCAGGTCCCTGGAAACAAGGACTTGCACAGTGAAAGAAACTGACACTCTCCCTACCTAGAGTTTTCTGTCCCTAGAAAAAATGTTTTTTTAAGCACACTATAGCACAAGGAGAATTCACTCACTGTCCTTCCAGGTCCCTGGAAACAAGGACTTGCACAGTGAAAGAAACTGACACTCTCCCTACCTACAGTTTTCTGTCCCTAGAAAAAATGTTTTTTTTAAGCACACTATAGCACAAGGAGAATTCACTCACTGTCCTTCCAGGTCCCTGGAAACAAGGACTTGCACAGTGAAAGAAACTGACACTCTCCCTACCTACAGTTTTCTGTCCCTAGAAAAAATGTTTTTTTTAAGCACACTATAGCACAAGGAGAATTCACTCACTGTCCTTCCAGGTCCCTGGAAACAAGGACTTGCACAGTGAAAGAAACTGACACTCTCCCTACCTACAGTTTTCTGTCCCTAGAAAAAATGTTTTTTTTAAGCACACTATAGCACAAGGAGAATTCACTCACTGTCCTTCCCAGTCCCTAGAAACAAGGACTTGCACAGTGAAAGAAACTGACACTCTCCCTACCTACAGTTTTCTGTCCCTAGAAAAAATGTTTTTTTTAAGCACACTATAGCACAAGCACAAAACACACTGACACTCTCCCTACCTATCCTTCTCTTTCCCTAAACTAAAGGAATCCAGGTTAAGCAAGAAATAAATAAAAGTCACTGTCCCTGCCTATGCTGCTCTATCCCTGCTCCGGAACACACTACACTAGGCCGCCGTGCTGGCGGCCTTTTATAGTGTGGGGCGTGTACTAAACACCCTCAGCAATAATTGGCCACAGGCATCCTGCCTGTGGCCAATCATTGCTCTCCTCGCTGCCGGCGCTGTGATTGGCCAAGCATGCGGGGTCACAGTGCATGCTTGGCCAATCACAGCGCCTGGATGACACTGTGATGGCGTAGTGCATTGTGGGCCGTTCGCGTCACTCGAATTTGGCGCGAACGGCCCAAATCGTTCGATCTTCGTCGAACGATCGAACAGCCGATGTTCGAGTCGAACGTATGTTCGACTCGAACACGAAGCTCATCCCTAGTGGACAGCCATTTTTAGGTCTCTCCAGAGATGCTCAATTGGGTTTAAGTCAGGGCTCTGGCTGGGCCATTCAAGAACAGTCACGGAGTTGTTGTGAAGCAACTCCTTCGTTATTTTAGCTGTGTGCTTACGGTCATTGTCTTGTTGAAAGGCAAACCATCGGCCCAGTCTGAGGTTCTGAGCACTCTGGAGAAGGTTTTTGTCCAGGATATCCCTGTACTTGGCCGCATTCATCTTTCCCTCGATTGAAACCAGTCATCCTGTCCCTGCAGCTGAAAAACACCCCCACAGCACGATGCTGCCACCACCATGCTTCACTGTTGGGACTATATTGGACAGGTGATGAGCAGTGCCTGGTTTTCTCCACGCATACTGCTTAGAATTAAGGCCAAAAAGTTCTATCTTGGTCTCATCAGACCAGAGAATCTTATTTCTCACCATCTTGGAGTCCTTCAGGTGTTTTTTTTAGCAAACTCCATGCGGGCTTTCATGTGTCTTGCACTGAGGAGAGGCTTCTGTCGGGCCACTCTGCCATAAAGCCCCGACTGGTGGAGGGCTGCAGAGATGGTTGACTTTCTACAACTTTCTCCCATCTCCCGACTGCATCTCTGGAGCTGAGCCACAGTGATCTTTGGGTTCTTCTTTACCTCTCTCAACAAGGCTCTTCTCCCCCGATAGCTCAGTTTGGCCGGACGGCCAGCTCTAGGAAGGGTTCTGGTCTTCCCAAACGTCTTCCATTTAAGGATTATGGAGGCCACTGTGCTCTTAGGAACCTTAAGTGCAGCAGAATTTTTTTGTAATCTTGGCCAGATCTGTGCCTTGCCACAATTCTGTCTCTGAGCTCTTCAGGCAGTTCCTTTGACCTCATGATTCTCATTTGCTCTGACATGCACTGTGAGCTGTAAGGTCTTATATAGACAAGTGTGTGGCTTTCCTAATCAAGTCCAATCAGTATAATCAAACACAGCTGGACTCAAATGAAGTCGTAGAACCATCTCAAGGATGATCAGAAGAAATGGACAGCACCTGAGTTAAATATATGAGTGTCACAGCAAAGGGTCTGAATACTTAGGACCATGTTATATTTCAGTTTTTCTTTTTTAATAAATCTGCAAAAATGTCAACAATTCTGTGTTTTTCTGTCAATATGGGGTGCTGTGTGTACATTAATGAGGAAAAAAAAAATGAACTTAAATGATTTTAGCAAATAGCTGTAATATAACAAAGAGTGAAAAATTTAAGGGGGTCTGAATACTTTCCGTACCCACTGTATATATATATATTAGGGTTGTCCCGATACCGATACTAGTATCGGTATCGGTACCGATACAGAGCATTTGCCCAAGTACTTGTACTCGGGCAAATGCTCCCGATGCTTCACCCGATACCTGGACAGTCAGCGGTGATCAGTGCGTGGGAGAGTTACAAGCACCGATCACCGCTGTATAGATTTAAAAGTCTCTCCGCCTCTCCCCCCCCTTTAAGCTGCTGTAGTGAAATCAGCGGTGATCGGTGCTTGTAACTCACACACGATCACCGCTGACTGTCCCCGCATCCTCCTCCAGCCCCCCTCCGTTCTGCGGTCTCGTGTCCCCTCCACTCTGGTGTCTCCCTCCGTCCGTGACCCCCTCCACTCTGGTGTCTCCCTCCGTCCGTGACCCCCTCCACTCTGGTGTCTCCCTCCGTCCGTGACCCCCTCCACTCTGATGTCTCCCTCCGTCCGTGACCCCCTCCACTCTGGTGTCTCCCTCCGTCCGTGACCCCCTCCACTCTGGTGTCTCCCTCCGTGCTGCCATCCCCTTCCGTTCTCCTCCTCCACCCCCTCTTACTGTCAGGATGGAGAGCGGAGGTAGGAGCCGGTAAATCCGGCTCCTTACTGTTCCGAATGAACAGAGTCAGTGATCACTGACTCTGTTCATTCACAAAACTGAAACATCGTAAACTGTGTTTACAATGTTTCAGTTTATGAATGGAGAGGAGCCGCTGTCTTCTCTCCATTCATTTTCAGCGCAGCTGAGGCTGCTGAGAAAGGGACTGGGGAATCTGTCCCTAGTCCCTTTCTCTGTCTCAAAGGGGAGATGTCAGAGGTCTGTTAAGACCCCTGATATCTCACCAAAGCCCCCCAACAGGGCTGATAAAAAATAAAAAAATTAATAAAAAAATAAATAATAAAGAAATGAATTGTAAAAAATAAATAAAATAAAATAGAAGAAAAAACACACTGACACTGTCCACCCCCCACCCCCTTAAAAAAAGAAAACATTGTAAAAAATCAATAAATAAATAAATAAAATAAATTGTAAAAAAGAAAAAAGAAAATTGTAAAAAAAAAAATATTTTTTTTTTAAAAGAGATAAAAATAAAGTATCGGTATTCGGTATCGGCGAGTACTTGGAAAAAAGTATCGGTACTTGTACTCGGTCTTAAAAAAGTGGTATCGGGACAACCCTAATACATATATATATATATATATATATTGTGACAGCAGGAAGGTAAAGTCACCTGGTTGCATCCAGGGGGGTAGATATATTTCTCCCAGATTCAGGCTTTATGCTGACTTGTACAACTAGGGTGGAGAGTTGTATAAGCCCAGCTGAGGCTAGTAGGCTCATGGATGACTCATACCTCTAGGGAGAGGGCTGGGCGTCGTGCAGGCAGGGAGTTGATGAGACCAGCTGAAGCCTGTCAGTTCGTTTAAGGCCTCTATAAAAACTCCCAGATTCATTAGGTGTTAGCTCATGCCTGGAACAAGACCTGTGTGGACTGTCTAGGGAGAGTGAACCCCTGTGCGGTGAGGCAAAGCCTGTGTGGCTATTTGTTTGGACTTTTACTAAACCAGGGACTTAGGGACTAGGACAGCACCAGGCTGATCCCAGTTGTTAGTTTAGGAAACCTGCATGTTTAGTCAGAGGTCAAACTGACCAGGATTTATTTTGTTTATGTTTCTTTTTGGCTTTGCTGTGTTTTTGTCACTGTACATAGAGAAATAAACTGCACCTTTTGATTTTGAAAACCACAACCTCCGTCTGCTGGCCCTGTTTTTGTGTGGGGAGCCCAACCAGGGGGTCACACACACCCGCTACCGAGTTAACCCCCTCACAGTTGGTGGAGAACCAGTGGCAGTTTTTTTTAAGCCAGCATGGAGGAGATACTGAAACAGCTGGCTCTAGCAAATGCCAATCAACAGCAGACAAATGCAGGTTTGCAAAGGAGCCTTGCAGCCCAGCAGCAAGCTCATCAACAAGCCCAGCAGCAATCTGAGGCCCGCTTCATAGACCTGTTACAGAAGCAAGAGCAGAGACTACAACAAATGGAAGCAGTAATGCAGCAACGTCCGCAGACCAGTGAGGAAAGCCGTCCCACTAATACCGCGTCCTTTGGGGTGAGTCGTTTATTGACAAAAATGACTGGAGAGGATGATCCAGAGGTATTTTTGACCACATTTGAAAGGACTGCTGAAAGAGAAAAGTGGCCTGAGGAGCAGTGGGCTGGACTGGTGGCTCCTCTGTTAACTGGTGAATCGCAGAAGGCTTACTATGACCTAGAGCCTGACCAAGCAAAAGACTATGTGATGCTAAAAGCTGAAATATTGGCAAGGCTGGGTGTCACCCTGGCTGTCCGGGCTCAGCGTGTGCATAACTGGACTTTCCAGCTTGGAAAACCCCCCAGGTCTCAAATGTATGATCTCATTCACCTGAGCAGGAAGTGGCTACAGCCAGAGACTTTGTCCGCACCAGAGATTGTGGAACGTGTTGTAATGGATCGGTTTTTGAGAGCTCTTCCTACTGCCATCCAAAAGTGGGTAAGCCATGGAGACCCAGAGACGGCCAGTGGTCTTGTGGATCGTGTAGAGAAATACTTGGCTACAGAGAACCTGACGGCCTCTTCCAGAGACTCTCGGACTTTCCACCCTAAGACCAGACCATCCCCAGGGGCGGATAAGAGGATTCCAAGGGGTGAGGGTGGAGAGAGTGAGAGGGTGGGAGCTCTACCCAAAGTTTGGCGAGAACAGCCTGGGAAGTCAGGGGCTCAAGAGGCAGCCAAAAGGATTGTTTGCTACCGCTGCCGGCAAGCGGGACATATTGCAGCAAATTGCCCGGTTGTGGAGGAACCCATGCAATGTGACTTTCTGACGGACAGACTTCAGTCGCTGTGTGCGACAGTCGCATGCACTGCCATTCGGGGAACTGAGAAACATTTATGCAAAATGTGTATTAATGGTAGAAATGTTGTGGTATTACTGGATTCAGGTAGCCTTGTGACCCTGATAAAGGCTGAATTAGTTAAAACAGAGGTCTCTGGGAATAGCAAGGTAGCTGTTATTTGTGTGCATGGGGACACCCGAGAGTATCCAGTGACTACAGTGTGTTTCGAGACCCCCAAAGGTACCCTCTCTCATCCAGTGGGGTTAGTATCTCAATTACCGCATGATGCCATTGTGGGAAGAGATTTTCCGAAGTTCTGGGAACTGTGGGATGATCCTGAGCCCCCCACTGGTGCCCCTATGTACCAGGAATGTGATAGCCAGAACTCCTCTGAGAGTGGTGAGGACTCTCCAGAATTTCCCTTGTCAGTATTGGCAGGGGAGACTCAAGAAACTGGAGAGGAGCCCACCTCCTCAGACGAAAACCTACCGTCTGTGGAGTTTTCTGATCTGGAGGTTCACAGGGAAAATTTTGCCACAGAACAGTTAAAAGACCCCGCCCTAATAAAGGCACGGGAAAACGTAGTGGAAATAGATGGCGAGTTAGTGAACCCAGATAATACCTGCACTTACCCATACTTCAGCGTAGAGAAGGACCTACTGTATCGGGTGGCAAAAAGGGCAGAAGAAACCGTTGAGCAGCTTGTGGTGCCCAAACCTTACAGGAAGTTGGTGTTGGAGTTGGCCCATGGGCACATTCTTGGAGGTCATCTGGGGACAGAGAAAACCCGAGAGAGGGTATTACAGAGATTCTATTGGCCTGGGGTGATGAAGGACATAGAAAATTATTGTTCCTCCTGCCCTGTGTGTCAGAGGTCGGCCCCGATGCCACATTTCCGTAGCCCGCTGGTCCCTCTACCCATCATTGAGGTCCCGTTTGAGAGAATCGCAATGGATTTGGTAGGTCCTATAATCAAGTCCGCTAGGGGGCACCAGTACATATTGGTTATAATGGACTATGCCACCCGTTATCCAGAAGCGATCCCTCTCAGAAATACCTCGGCCAAAACCATAGCCAAAGAGCTATCTCTTGTTTTTAGCCGGGTGGGTATTTGTAAAGAACTGCTTACGGACCAAGGTACACCCTTTATGTCCCGGGTTATGAAAGAGCTGTGTAAATTGTTCAAAGTGACGCAATTGCGTACATCTGTGTATCACCCCCAAACCGATGGGCTGGTTGAAAGATTCAACAAAACCCTAAAACAAATGTTGAAGAAAGTGGTGGATAGAGATGGAAAGGATTGGGACTGTCTACTTCCTTATTTGATGTTTGCTATTAGGGAGGTGCCCCAATCCTCTACGGGATTCTCCCCCTTTGAGTTACTGTATGGGAGACACCCAAGAGGGCTGTTGGATATTGCCAAGGAAACTTGGGAAAGTGAGAGTTCTCCCCACAGGAGTGTGATTGAGCATGTCGCCCTGATGCAAGATCGAATTGCACAGGTAATGCCCATCGTGAAGGAACATTTGGCCCAAGCGCAGTTGGCACAGCAGAGAGTGTACAACCGTGGAGCAAAGACCCGTACCTTTTCCCCGGGGGATAGGATATTGGTACTTGTCCCTACGGTTGAAAGTAAATTCCTTGCCAAATGGCAAGGCCCCTACGAGATAATGGAAAAAGTGAGCGAAGTGAATTACAAGGTCAGACAACCAGGAAGGCGAAAGCCCGAACAGATATATCACGTTAATCTGTTGAAAGCCTGGAGGGATAGAGAGTCCCTAGTCGCAGAAACTTGGTCACCAGCTCAAACTGGTTGCGTGATTCCGGAGGTTGGAATAGCAGCCACCTTGTCACAACCCCAACAACAGGAGGTTAAGGAGTTTGTGCTTCGCAACAAGGAGGTGTTCTCTGAGCTGCCGGGACAAACATCTGGGGTAGAGCATGATATTATTACCCCGCCCGGTGAAAGGGTGAAGTTAAAACCCTATCGGATCCCAGAGGCCCGACGGGAGGCAATACGGGAGGAAGTACAGAAAATGCTGAACTTAGGGGTGATAGAGGAGTCCCAAAGTGATTGGTCTAGTCCCATTGTGTTGGTGCCTAAACCGGATGGGAGCTGGCGATTTTGTAACGATTTTCGTCAGTTGAACAAAGTTACAAAATTTGACACCTACCCCATGCCACGTATAGATGAGTTGATCGACCGGCTGGGAACAGCCCGATACATGACGACTCTTGACCTCACAAAAGGGTATTGGCAAATTCCCCTGGCCAAGTCGGCCAAAGAGAAAACCGCATTTGTAACCCCAGACGGGGCGTTCCAATATAAGAGAATGCCGTTCGGGTTACAGAATGCGCCGGCCACATTCCAGCGGAAAATGGACCAGATACTGAGGCCCCATCGGAAGTATGCTGCGGCTTACCTGGATGACGTAATTGTCCATAGCACAGATTGGGCCTCACATCTGCCAAAAGTGCAAGCAGTCCTAGACTCTATCCGGGAAGCGGGGTTTACGGCTAACCCCAAGAAGTGTACCATTGGGCAGGAGGAGGCCAAATATCTTGGGTACACCATTGGCAGGGGAGTGATAAAACCCCAACTCAACAAAGTCGAGGCCATCCAGAGTTGGCCACGTCCCAACAGCAAGAAGCAGGTACGGGCCTTTCTGGGAATCGCAGGTTATTATCGGCGCTTCATTCCCCACTTTGCTTCTAAGGCTGTGCCCCTAACCAACCTGACGAAAGGGAAAGGGTCGGTCATGATTAAATGGACCCCCGAGGCTGAGGCAGCATTCCAATTCTTGAAACAAGCCTTATGTAGCCAGCCAGTGTTGTACTCACCCGACTTCTCTAAAGACTTTGTCGTACAAAGTGATGCGTCAGATGTGGGGTTAGGAGCAGTATTGTCCCAGGTCTGGAACGGGGAAGAGCACCCAGTCATTTACCTCAGCAGGAAGTTGAAGTCCCATGAGGTAAATTACGCCACGGTTGAAAAGGAGTGTTTAGCGGTGAAGTGGGCTCTAGATTCCCTTCGGTACTATCTGCTAGGTAGGCACTTTGACATGGTTACGGATCACACTCCGTTAAAGTGGATGGCTCAAAACAAGGAGACAAATAGAAGAGTGAATAGGTGGTTCCTGGCCCTACAGGAATTCAACTTCACAGTAAAGCATCGCCCTGGCGTTCAAATGGGGAATGTGGATGCTTTGTCTCGAGTACATGAATGCCTGATTGCTGGTGTTCCAACCCCAAGGTTAAAACAAGAGGGGGGGGTATGTGACAGCAGGAAGGTAAAGTCACCTGGTTGCATCCAGGGGGGTAGATATATTTCTCCCAGATTCAGGCTTTATGCTGACTTGTACAACTAGGGTGGAGAGTTGTATAAGCCCAGCTGAGGCTAGTAGGCTCATGGATGACTCATACCTCTAGGGAGAGGGCTGGGCGTCGTGCAGGCAGGGAGTTGATGAGACCAGCTGAAGCCTGTCAGTTCGTTTAAGGCCTCTATAAAAACTCCCAGATTCATTAGGTGTTAGCTCATGCCTGGAACAAGACCTGTGTGGACTGTCTAGGGAGAGTGAACCCCTGTGCGGTGAGGCAAAGCCTGTGTGGCTATTTGTTTGGACTTTTACTAAACCAGGGACTTAGGGACTAGGACAGCACCAGGCTGATCCCAGTTGTTAGTTTAGGAAACCTGCATGTTTAGTCAGAGGTCAAACTGACCAGGATTTATTTTGTTTATGTTTCTTTTTGGCTTTGCTGTGTTTTTGTCACTGTACATAGAGAAATAAACTGCACCTTTTGATTTTGAAAACCACAACCTCCGTCTGCTGGCCCTGTTTTTGTGTGGGGAGCCCAACCAGGGGGTCACACACACCCGCTACCGAGTTAACCCCCTCACAATATATATATATATATATATATATATACACACACACCAACCACCATCCGACCTTCAGGAACCATAGACCCCTGCCACAGACGCCCAACGTGACCCCTTACGCGTGGGTAACCCGCCACAGCCGTAAGGCACGTTGGAGACCATTCTGGAGCTCCAGGATCCACATATCAATGCCCACCGCGGACAAGTGAACTCCATTACCCCTTAAATAAAGGCTATCTTTTCCTTCCAGGTCGCAATTGCGAACCACCAGCCCCCCATTACGGACTACAATTTTTTTATTTATTTTTTTAGCCACCACCTTATTAACCCTTTTTCCTGGCCTTATTGACACGTTCTCGGACCGGGCCCCCCGCCAAGCCGACCTCACAATGATGTCAGACCATACTACAATGGTTTCCGGGAAGGCCGACCGCAGTCGGAGGAAATCCCACTTCACATCCCTGATAAGATCCCAGGAAGCCCTGAGGCAGAAGTCGTTGCCCCCAACATGCAACAACAGCACATCCGGGGGCCTGGCCAATCAAGCATGCCGCTCTACTTCCAGCATTACTCTGGACCACAACCGGCCTGTGATTCCTATCCACCGAACTGTGGCATCCACCAGGGAGAAAAACCCATCTGTCTGGCTTAACTTCTGGCCTAACCAGAGCCCGTTTTTCCCCCCAGTGAACGTAAGAATGACCCATGATCCACAACAGACACACTGGGGCTGAAAGACAGAGAACACAAAGAAAACATAGATACAGAACCCAGGCACATACAGAACACCCACAATGCACATCCCCAGAAAAACAGCCCACATAACACAAACACAGACACAGAAGTTTTTAATACACCGGGCAGGACTACTCCCCCCCCTCAGAAGGAGAGGGCAGATGTACAGCTTGAACCGATGGAATTTCCAATGCCCTATACGCTGCAATATTTGATCACTCAACCCCCCAGCGTGAAGCCTCTGAATGAATGGGATGAATAGTCTGCGACATTGAAACCCCCGCCCCAGGCAGCGTTTTGAATACTGACACAAATTTATACCTGGACAAACGCAACCCCTCTTCGTGAACAAAAAACGGGGGCCCATGCCAGGAGGCCGTACCACCGACCAATTCCGGATTACCTCGACCGGGCACAGCACCAGCCCTGGAACCCTTCCCAACACCACCCTAGTCCCTTTTTCCAACGGGTCAGTCGTAGACTTCCGTATGACATCGTGACTGATTCCCCTTGCCTCGATACATCCGAGACATCCAACCCACCTGCTAACGACTTAGAAGGGCTAACCAACTCGCCCACTCTCAATGCCCCCTAAAAAGGCCACCACGAAAGCTGTCTGAAACAACTAGACTTCAAAAGGAGAAATACAAACCTGGGGTAACACCCCTACTAACCCTTTCAACATACCCAATGACATCAGACGCCTGTAGTCAGGCCTGACGCGCCCCTTCCGGTAACCCCACCAAGCCTTGCACACTCCAAACGCCTTCGTAACATCCTGAACCCCCTCCCAATTGAAACAAGAATGCCAAACCAGCCATCTTAGCATTCACTGCCACAGCAGGCACCCCTTGCTCAAAATTGAGGCCCAGAAAATACAGCAACACCTGGAGCCTGTCATACACACAGGAACCAACCCCAAGGTCACTCACCAGCTCGTGCCACTCCCGCCACACACCCTCAAGCAATCGCCAGGTCGATTCCTCTACAGACTGCCGAACCAATGACATCACCAGACCAACACAAGATATCATAAACCACTGTGGCACGGAACCTCAAGCCACTCCGCCTCCAGAGCAAACCGCCGGAATCTGTCCCACTGCAAACAAGGGAACGCATCCGCCACCTCATTCTCAACCCATGGGCTATGCACAGCACACCGAACAACGTTCAATGTTAGACACCTTAACACCAAATGATGTAAAAAACTAACAAACGGCAAGGACGATGCCAACAATGAGTTTATCGCATGTACTACCCCCAGGTTTTCACAATGAAAACAAACCCTCCGGTTCTGAAATTACGCCCCCCAAAGCTCCACTACCAGCACCATGGGGAACATTCCAACAACATCAAAGCCCTGATAAACGCCAACCCCGCCACCTCCTCCAGCCACTGGTGAGCCACCAACACCCCTTAAAATAAGCTGCAAAAACCCACCGATCCTGCCGTGTCCGTGAAGAGCTCCAAGTCTCGGAGCCAGCCAAAACAACCTACCATTGAACTGCTCCAGAAACACCACCCAAACACTACCCAAACCTGCAAATCTTCCCATGGTCCCGACCCAACCGAACAAAGTGGTGCGGGGCCATGACCCCAGACGAGGCAGCCTCCAGTCGTCTGCAGAACACCCGCCCCATAGGCATAAAGCGGCCCGCAAAGTTGAGTGTTTCTAACAGTGACCACAAGTCCCGCAACTGCACCGTAGAATGGTGGGGCTCTGCCGCCACCGCCTCACGATGAACCTCCAGCTTGTCACTCGGCAATCAGCATACCATCATATCGGTATCCATAATGAGACCCAGAAATTACAACACCGTCTTATTGTAAAAAAATTAATTACAACACCGTCACAGGCCCCTCAGTCTTGGCCTGCGCCACCAGAACACCAAAAACTTTGACAACATGTTGAATGATGGACAACAAAATAAGACAGGGCCGATCGCCTGGTGGACCTATTACCAGGAAATCATCTAGACAATGCAAAATCGAGCCAAGACCCCGACAAATCCTTGGCAACCCACTCCAGAAACGAACTGAATAACTCAAAATAAGAACAGGAGATAGCGCAACCCATGGCAAACATCTGTCCACAAAATAGTCCCCCTCCCAACAACACCCCAACAACCGCACACTATCCTGATGCCCCGGCAACCAACGAAATGCCGACGCATTGACTGTCCTTGCCATAAGCGCCCCCTTCCAAAACGCTGAACCCACCCCACAGGCTCTTTAAAAGATGCATACAACACTGCACAAAGGGCAGTATCACTCGCACCATTCACTGACCCACCCCTCAGGTGGGAAAGGTGGTGAATAAGCCGAAATTGATTCGGTTCACGCTCAGGCACCACCCCGAACACCAAAACCACCACGTCCCCTAACGGCGGCTCCGAAAACGGACCCGCCATCCTGCCCAAACTCACCTCCTTACGCAGTTGACCAGAAACCACGTCCGGATGATCATGCGCAGCTCGCAGGTTGTCGAGACGGGGGGTGTCATCCAACTCACTGGGAATCTGTAATCCTTCCCTAAAGCTCAACCATAACGTACGCGCCGCCCCCCTGTTTGGATACCTACTTAAAAAACACCACCATTTTTTCCACTTTTCACCGGTGTCATCCCTCTTTCCAGCGTCGCTCAGCTTCTTCCCTTTCTTAAAGCAGTTTGAAAAGGGATGGCCCCCCCACAGCCTGAACACTCGTGGCGGAAACAACAGGAACCCCCGAACTTGCAAGTTCCCACGGTGAACTGTCAGCAGAACCCCTTGCTCCTTCCGGCCGATGGCAAAGAGGCTTAGGCACCCCCGCCCCCCCCCCATGCAAGGGCTGCGGCGCAACCCTGGCTTGTGTCATGAGCTTCATCCACAAACCAATGTCCCTTTTTCCGTTTGATCCCATCGCAAGTATTATCTCACAGCCGTACGGTGCCGGAACTGCTCATCACAGCGCAGCCACGCCACCCCCCCCCCCCCCAATACACCCTCTGTACCTCGCTAATGGGGCCAAGATAACGGAATAACCCCGAACAATGCTCAGACTCCAGGATGTAACGCCTGTATCCAATTAGCAAACGTACGTGGAAATAAGGCGATACTGCCGCTTCTCCTCCTCCTCCTTGCTCTCATCCAGCTTAACCTTGTCCAAATTAACTTCTCAAGCGGCAGCAACGAAAATATCTCCACGTAGTCATCCTTCCAACGTACTTACCTGGGAAAATCCTGCCCCCACCGTGGAAATGACACTCACCCCCGCATTCACTTGAGCAGTCCCCCCTCATCGACGAGGGAGCAGCAGCCCCCCCGGGGGACACCGCGGACTGCTGCGGCCCTACCTGCATCACCGGCGAGGCGGCCAGCGGGGACATGGTGGCTGGTCGCCCACCAACCCCAGCCAGCCATGCCGCCACAGGAGGTAATGTGGCAGCAGGGGGGGCACCGCTATGGTCCCCCCACTCACCATATCCCTACCCCCATGCCACAGTGACACCAACAATTGTTGCAGCAATTGCTGTAGCAGCACCGTCCCAGCACCCGGGACACCGCCCCCACCCCGACCGCAAACCATCGCTCCCCGCCACCACCGGCGCTGGTATAGTACAGCAAGGGGGAGGGGGGGCAAGGACAACAAAGGAAACAGGAGAAGGTACAGATAAAGAATTAGAAGAGGCTGCCCAGGGGAAACCGACCGACCAGCCGCGACTCCGGGTCCACGCAGAGGCCCCGACAGGCCCGCCACTGCACCTGGACCATCGAAGTCCATGTCAGAGCGCTTGCCTACGAACACTGGTCCTCCTGGCCAGCAGGGGACACTGCAGAAGCTGATGTGTCCGGGCGCACACTTGCGACGTCAACCACCGGGGCCCTCCGGTCCACGCGTCTCTCTTCCGCCATTTTTCCACGCGGGGCCTTCTGCTCGCCAGCAGATGCCGCTCTGGAACCGTCACCAGCTTCCTCCCGCGATGGCCGTGGCCGCCCTAGGGGAGGGGCCCGCACCCGTTCTAGCAATTCTACCTCACCGCCGCCGAATCCCGATCCACTGCTGCAGGCCATGAGGGGGGAAGGAGACGCCCCCCGGCCGGGGTTGCCTCCCAGCCTCCGCAGCAGAAGCCAGGGCAGGCCGCCTAGCTCTGGGCACTGGAGGGGCCGCGATCGGGCTCCCTGAGTGCCGGCTCACCCTGGAGGACCAATGTGGACCAAAACGTGCCGTAGGCCGCGACCTCCGTGTGCGCTGCGGGGTCTGGGGCGTGGGTTTGGGGGTGGGGTCGGCAGACATACCTTCTCCCGACCCCAGTAACCTCTGCTAGCTGCTCTGGCAACATAGTGGCCCATGCTCCATGGCCGCAGAGCGCACTCGATTAGGCTGTCTGATTACTGCATGAAGAGGTAGCAACACAAAATTCAATGCTGTGTGTTACCTTTAAAATTCAGTTCTGTGTGTTACCTCTTCCTCTTCTAGCACCCGAATGCCAAGCTCCGCCCCCTGCCCATACTAATAGACACAGAGCAAGCTGGCTAGCACCACCCTGTGTCCAAACAATACTGCACTCTTCCTGCATCACTTCCTTGTGAAACCTCCACAGCTCTCCCAGTCATGTGGCCCCTCCACTTAGGTTCCCTTTGCTCTGGGACGTTCTGGATGGATGTTTGTGGGCAAAGACTATTTCCTCTTCCTGTCTTCCTGTCTCTTCACTTGAAACTTCATTCTCAAGCTTGGCCTGCAAGAACCACTGTCAAAAGCCTTGTGTGGGCCAGAGGACATGGCTGCCTATAATGTCACGGGCTGAATTCACGGGACTACAGTGTGTAGGAAGTGGTATCCTGTAGTCAGATTATAGGTGTGCACAGTAGACTGACAACACTGCCACAAAAATCAGACCCTATGGTTGGCGTTGTTTCTATACAGAAGTGGAAAAGTATTTGTACTGACAATTTTTATGAAAAGGATGTCCAATTGCAGTGAGCATAGTGAGAGAAAGCATTTGAACTTGACTTTTTTAGAAGGGGCAGTTTTATAAACAATGCCTTCAAATACGAACAGCTAAATGCCACTGTGTATGAAAATAAGCTGTATGTTTATGTAGCGCCCCCCCAATATTTGGGGGCGCTATGTGGAAATTTAGGGGGAGTCTGAGCCAGTGGTCGGGCTCAGACCAATTGATGGTTCATTGTTTCTTCTGCTCTGGGTGTTATACTGCCTGGCAGTAGTGTTCCCTGTTGCCTGTAGGTGGCACTGTCACCACTGGCATAGGTGAACCAAGAGGGGTATCACAGCACCTTGGGTGTTCTCTCTCGGCGGCCGTGCAGTGGGCGTGGTTTACCCGCTGTGCATGCTGGGAGAGGGTACATAAGGGGCAGACGCCATTGGGGTTGGCGCATTCCAGGGGGCCGTTTGGTCCTGTATGTGTGCCTCGTGGCCCGTATGGCACGAGGTGCTCGAGTGCGTTTGGGCCTCGGGCACCTTCAGCCCGAGGCTGCGTTGCTGCATGGTAGGCCCAGCTCTGCTGGCAGGGGCCTACACCTCAAAGAAGGATCCCAGGCTGCCCATCTGTAGGGAACCCACATTTAGGAAAGGAGACCAGGGGAGGATCAGTCCCTGAGGAGATTAGCGACGGTACTGCTGTCTCGGGAAGAGGCCTGGAAACTCGCCTAAAGAGGGATTCACTGTCTTGATTATCCGTCCTCCATCCCGGTTGCTAGGACCGCTCTCAAAGGGACTATCCGTGTGAGCAATACCCACTCAGGCTTGAGTGGCGACGAAAGATTAACACTGTGCTTTAGGTGTTGCGTGCCTGAACCTTTCCTTTCCCTTACTTCTCTCATCTTCCTACTCCCTATTCAAGTTCACTGAAATTATAAAAGAATAAAACCTTGCTGCTTGGGTTTTACTCCTGTGTGGACATTGACCTTATTCTGAGGAACTTCTACCTAGACAACGGAGAGAGAGGATCCACTCAAGAGAGGTAATTGCTGCAAGACCCAAACAATAACACCGCTCGCTCCTCTCTATATACAGGGAGGGGATACCGGGCAAGTAGTAGGTGTGTCCCGCTGCAGGTGGAGGAAGGCAGTAGAGAAAAAGGGGTCTGTGTGCTACATTTAAAGTGGTTGTAAACCCACTTTTTAAACAAAGACCTACAGGTAAGCCTAGATTAAGGCTTACCTGTAGGTGCATGAAATATCTCCTTAACCTACACGGTTAAGGAGATATTTGTATGTAAATGCGGCGACGCTGACGTCACCCCATTCACAAATTCGGCTAGGTCGCAACATTCGACGACGTAGCCGAATTCGACAGCTCACGCGCGCATGCGCGGAGTCACGTCTTCGCCGCTCCGGCCAATCACAGCGCCGGAGCGGCGCTGTGATTGGCTGCAGCGGCGATACCCGGAAGTAACATTCCGGCTATCGCCGCAGCGATGGATGCGGCTAGAGGAGGGACACGGACGACTTCGGGGGCCCCGATCGAAGGTAAGTGGTACATAATGAGCTAGTATGCTAGTCATACTAGCTCATTATAGCTTTGTCTTGCAGGTAAGTAAAAAAAAAAATTTGTCTACAGGGTTTACAACCACTTTGAAAATGCTAGATGAAAATGTACTGTTTATTGTAAATGTTTCCAAATAATAAATAAAATACATCCTAAAAGCTACTTTTTGCAGTATTTATCAGATGCATTTTGGCATACCGTAGATGGATTCATTACATAATGCTATACAGTTCATTCACTGCCATCTGCCCCGGCATCTCCTATGTATGCAACGTGGTGATCATGTATATAGAATCAGTATTTTTTCCCTGGTTGTTTCCATGTCCTTTCTTCTGCTAAACAAGTCAGATAGGAAAACATACAAACCCAGAAGGCTTCACTGTTGACTGAAAGTGCATAAATCCGCATAAGATGTCCATCCTGTTGTTTACTGCAGTTCATATTTAAGTCAGCTGAAGAGGACATGTGTTGAAATGGCTGTCCGTGCACATTTTAGTCCTTGTTATTTCTTGGCATTGCTGTCACTAGAGAGCCAAGATAGAACTCATTCAACCAGAGCTGTATCAGCCCTAATAGTCAGCTTAGGTCAATTGTCCCACTTGAGATTTGAAGAGCAGGAACAAAGAGTTCATTACACACTTTTACAAAACATTGTTTTCTTGACATAGCATTGCTCACATGATAATTACCTCCTCCTTCAATGCCATCTCTGCGTCCTACCTTCTGCTGCTTGCTAGTGTTTGTCATTTTGTTTATGAAGAATATTTTAAAAGAAAACTAATTATTTCAAACCAGACTGTTATTGTAAAAAAAAGAAAAGAAAAATGAATTAAGCAGTCTCTGAACCAACGCAAGGGCTCTTTATGTCTACCGCAGAAAATTCTTGGTCTTTCATTCTCATCCATTTATCCATGCCAGATATGTGCCCACAATTTTCAGCATTATTAGACTTTGGGGAGTTCATTTAATTTGGTTGTAATTACAGAGAATTTTTTAAGTCATAAATATAAACAATGTTTAATAAATCCCAGGTGCTTAACATCTGAAAACTCTTTCATGGTGGTAGTACAGATTAATATAGAAGTGTCACTTTACACCAAATTCCATTTTAGCATTGCCTTCATAGAAATTGTGTACATTTAACCAAATAAAAATTCAGATGAGAGAGTTAGGTTAAATCATGTCTTATTTGTTCACTATTATATCTTTAAAAAAATACATTTCTGCAGTTGCTAACGTAGAAACAAAATTTAGGTATACAAATTGGTAAACTAAAGACATTCATTTTCTATGGTACTATACTCTGTCTTTTTATCCTGAGTTCTAAGACTAAAGCCTGATACACACTATTAGTTTTTTTGGTTGGAATGGAAAAAAATTGTAAGCTCCGGTCGGAGCCGATGTACTTACTATGCAAAGTAGGTACAGCGATCTCCCCTACTGAGCTGTTGTGTTCTTACAGGGGGACCGCCCCCCCCCCCCCCCGCCAAAACAGTCCCATCCGTGCTCTCTGCCATTTGCTGAGAGTGCTGTTTGGAAGTCCGTTGGCTGCTGGTTTTCCAGCATGACTGTCCACACATGGGCTAAATGTCAGCCATTTTTTTAACCGGCAAATGTCTCCCGACATTCGGCCCGTGTGTAAACTATCCAGCTTTACTATACACACACTTACAAACACACAGCATCAATTTTACAAATATCTGTAAAGAAAAAAAAAAAAGTTTTTTTCTCCCATATGATTAATTTCATTCACTAAGGTAAGTAAAACATCACTTTGCTAAGTGAACAGATGATACTCCTTTAGTAACCCAACCTCAATGGGCCCAATGTACCAAAGGTACTCTAAGTTACCATTCATGTAAAACTTATGTAGGGAGATGTGTTTCATCTCTAAGTATCATCTAAGGCTGTTCACTTCACTGGGTATATATGAGGGTTACATCCACTTTAACCGCTGGCCGACCATGGATATACGTTGGCAGAATGGCTCTGCTGGGCGAAAAACCCATATGGGTACATTGTACCCTTTAAGAGATGCTGCACGGCGGGGGACTCGATGGTCGTCGCCGCCGACCACGCGCAATCGCGGGCATGAGCTCCAGCATGGGCATTTGTGTGTGTAAACACACAAATCCCTGCTCTGTCAGGGGAGAGGAGACATATTGTTTGTTCCTTCTAAGTAGGAACAATGATATGTCTCCTCCCCCAGTCAGTCACATCCCCATACAGTTATAACACACTGAGGGAACACACATTTAACTCCTTAATCGCCCCCTAGTGTTAACCCCTTTCCCTACCAGTGACATTTACACAGTAATCAGTTCATTTTTATAGCACTGATCGCTGCATAATTGTCAATAGTCCCAAAAATGTGTCAAAAGTGTCATATCTGTCTGTCGCAGTACCGCTAAAAATCGCAGATCACCACCATTACTAGTAAAAAAAAAAAAAAAATGCCATAAAAATGCCATAAATCTTTCCCATAGTTTGTAGACGCTATACCTTTTGTGCAAAGCAATCAATATAAGCTTATTGCGATTTTTTTTACCAAAAAATATGTAGAAGAATATATATTGGCCTAAACTGATGAAGAAATTAGTTTTTTATAAACATTTTTGGGGATATTTATTATAGCAAAAAGTAAAAAATATATTTTTATTTTTTTCAAAATGTTTGCTCTATTTTTGTTTATAGCGCAAAAAAAACGCAGAGGTGATAAAATGAAAGAAAGCTCTATTCGTGGGGAAAAAAGTACATAAATTTAGTTTGGGTACAGCATTGCATGACCACTCAATTGTAAGCTAAAGCGACGCAGTGCCAAATTGTAAAAAGTGCTCTGGTCAGGAAGGGGGTAAAATCTTCTGGGGGTGAAGTGGTTAACCAGATACTGATAGAAGTCACAAGACTGCTCTAACTGCTCATGAGAAAAGGTATTTAGCAGTTTATATTTACTAAAACTATTGCATTTCCATGTTCTGTGTACTGTGGGAGACCAGATATAGTGAATGCAGGGCCCTGGGTTTAGTAACACTTTAAGTCTTATGCCTCGTAAAGGGAAGAAGTCAGTCGGGAATCCCGATGGGAAAAAAGAGAGCTGGTTCTTTTTTTTTTGCTGGCGGTTTTTGGCAGTTTTCCCGTCGGAAAAACTGCAAGGGAGCATAGACACGGTCAGGATTCCTGGCCAAAAGCTCTCATCACAGTTTTCCCGTCGGAAAGCCCGGCCGTGTGTACGAGGCATCAGAGTGTTTGTTCAGTTTCTTGAAGTGCTGGTTTCATTCCATCGAACTCTTAGTAGTTTATTCTAACATACTATACATTTTGTTCCTGAAGAAATCTTGCAGCCAAATAGGGCTAAAAGCTCTACCACATCTGTGTAGTGTCAACGCTTGCTAGGCCTCCCCTCCCATTACTATCATTACTATTGGTTTGACTGCAGGAAGTGACAAGCAAGCTTAGAAACTATAAGGAAGCACCAGAGGTTTGCTTATAGGAACAGCCCAAAATTCAGCTATATCTGTAGGGTTTATAAAACTGCTGCAGGTATGTGCACTTTTTCTGTTTTTACTCTAGTGACAAAATGCTCAATTTACAAACTCAAATGGGACTCAAATGAAAATAACTGTCACTTTTCTGAAAATAAGAAAACTTATCTTAGTGTGTTATATGTGAGGTGTAAATTAGAGTCTCTTTAAATACAATCTACAATATGAGAACGTATTGTCATGTAATTTAATTTGTCCAATAACATGGTGGGATCTACAGAATCTGTGAACATCACCGAAAGCAGAAAGATCAATATGCACAAAATTCACACACAGTGCTAAACCATTACATATCCATCATCTATCCACCTTAGTGATTCATATCAGTCATTACATATAGCATTAATAAGTACTGAAATCCCTCCACAATAATAAAACCTTTTGTTCAGTAGTAATATCATACTAGAGATTGATTGCAATTAATTAGAGCTAGGCAAAGAATGAGGAAGAAGACAGACAAGAGGGAGCACAAGTTATTATTCAATTTACAGTGGTGTGCTTTCCTATTTTGGAGTATTTCTTATAATAAAACTAGGGAAGCATGGGCTCAGGAACTGAACAGCGGAATGTTATAAGTGTCAATGGACATGATAAAATAAATGAAAAAATAAGTTAAAATGAATGGTCCAAATTAAAACAGGTCACACTGGAACATGGAGTCTCCTCAACAGCCTTACCAATGTCCAGAGAATCATAGATTAAAAAAATTGCTTCAAAGTCAGATTATAACGGTTTGCTATATGTCCAGTTGTCAACAAGAGATTCTTCCTGGACTTGTAAGTGTAAAAGCAGATCAACAAATTAAAAAATACATCTTGCCTTCTTAGAAAAAGGAGGTATTTTCAGCTAATTTATACTAATCTAAAAGGTGCCATTATACTGAAGAGCAATTATAATCAAAACATATATAACAGCTCAAAGCATTTAAACTTATTAGTGCTGAAGTGCCTACTCAGCAGATTGTCAAAGGAATTTCATTGGCCGAGAACAGTTGCGTTGCTGGCAGGCATCTTCATCGGCTTTTCAGCATACCTGAAATGGCAATTTTGTGCAAAAAATGTACTGTGTATTCGCACAAAAAAAAGTTAAAAGGAAATTTGGGCAATTAAAAGCAATCTTATTTTGCCTATGCATTCCTCTAAAAGTCTATGGTATAATGTTTCAGTTCACCGTATGTAGCTGTTAGAAATCTTCATACCATGTTGCCACATAACAGCTTAAAGGTGAAATTAAGCTTGCAGAAAGAGTGTTTTGACTGAGCAGCAGAGGACAACACTTACAGTATCTCACAAAAGTGAGTTCACCCCTCACATTTTTGAAAATATTTTATTACATCTTTTCATGTGACAAGACTGAAGAAATTACACTTTCCTATCATTTAAAGTAGTGAGTGTACAGCTTGTATAACAGTGTAAATTTGCTGTCCCCTCAAAATAACTCAACACACAGCCATTAATGTCTAAACCGCTGGCAACAAAAGTGAGTACACCCCTAAGTGAAAATGTCCAAATTGGGCCCAATAAGCCATTTTCCTTACCCGGTGTCAAGTGACTCATTAGTGTTACAAGGTCTCATGTGTGAATGGGGAACAGGTGTGTTAAGTTTGGTGTTATCACTCTCACTCTCTCATACTGGTCACTGGAAGTTCAACATAGCACCTCATGGCCAAGAACTCTCTGAGGATCTGAAAAAAATTATTGTTGCTCTACATAAAGATGGCCGAGGCTATAAGAAGATTTCCAAGATCCTGAAACTGAGCTGCAGCACAGTGGCCAAGACCATATAGTGGTTTAACAGGACAGGTTCCACTCAGAACAGGCCTCGCCATGGTCGACCAAAGAAGTTGAGTGCACATGCTCAGTGTCATATCCAGAGGTTCTCTTTGGGAAATAGATGTATGAGTGCTGCCAGCATTGCTGCAGAGGTTGAAGGGGTGGGGGGCCAGCCTGTCAGTGCTCAGACCATACGCCGCACACTGCATCAAATTGGTTTACATGGCTGTCGTCCCAGAAGGAAACCTCTTCTAAAGATGATGCACAAGAAAGCCCACAAACAGTTTGCGGAAGACAAGCAGACTAGGGACATGGATTACTGGAACCATGTCCTGTGGTCTGATGAGACCAATGCCTTGTACACAAGATCGGAATTTCCGATGGAAAAAGTCAGACGAAATTTTTTCATCGGATATTCCGACCGTGTGCATGCCCCATCAGACTTTTTCCATCGGAAATTCCGAGGAATTCCGTCGGAGTTTAGATAGAGAAAATGTTCTGTTTTACTCTGATGGAATTCCGTTGGAATTCCGATGTGATTTTGGCTGGTAAAAATTCAGACCGTGTGTACGGGGCACAAGATAAACTTATTTGGTTCAGATGGTGTCAAGCGTGTGTGGCGGCAAACAGGTGAGGAGTAAAGTCAAGCATGGTGGTGGGTGTGTCATGGTCTGGGGCTGCATGAGTGCTGCCGGCACTGGGAAGCTACAGCTTCTCAAGGGAACCATGAATGCCAACATGTACTGTGACATACTGAAGCAGAGCATAATCCCCTCCCCTGGGAGACTGGGCCGCAGGGCAGTATTCAAACATGATAACGACCCCAAACACAACTCCATGATGACCACGGCCTTGCTAAAGAAGCTGAAGGTAAAGGTAAAGGACTGGCCAAGCATATCTCCAGACCTAAACCCTACTAAGAATCTGTGGGGCATCCTCAAATGGAAGGTGGAAGAGCCCAAGATCTCTAACATCCACCAGCTCCGTGATGTCATCATGGAGGAGTGGAAGAGGACTCCAGTGGCAACCTGTGAAGCTCTGGTGAACTCCATGCCCAAGAGGGTTAAGGCAGTGCTGGAAAATAATGGTGGCCACACAAAATATTGACACTTTGGGCCCAATTTGGACCTTTTTTACTTATGGGTGTATTCACTTTTGTTGCCAGCGGTTTAGACATTAATGGCTGTGTGTTAAGTTATTTTGAGGGTACAGCAAATTGACACTGTTATACAAGCTGTACACTCACTACTTTAAATTGTAGGAAAGTGTAATTTCTTCAGTGTTGTCACATAAAAAGATTTAATAAAATATTTACAAAAATGTGAGGGGTGTTTTAGTGTTTCATATGAGATGACTATCTCCTTGCAGCATTTAGACCCACTCACTTTGTAGCATCTAGGTAACTGGAAAAAAGTAAACCCCCTTTAAATGGGAGTTTGGGGTATCGTGTTAATTTTCTTTAAAGTGTTACTAAACCCAGGACCCTGCATTCACTATATCTGGTCTCCCACAGTACACAGAACATGGAAATGCAATTATTTTAGTAAATGTAAGTTGCTAAATACCTTTTCTCATCAGCAGTATAAAGCAGTCTTATGACCTCTCTCAGTGTCTGGTTAAAGCTTGTAGGAAGAGTTTTCCTTCTACTCTGACTGTCCTATGAGGCTGCAGCACCTCTGCCCCTCTGTCTGGACAGTGCTGATTGGCCATGTTCTAATCACATGCACCCTCACAAGAAAATTAAAAAACTCTCTAGCAATACACACCAAACTGAGCATGAGCAGAGTGCCCCTAAGGCTCTGTTCTATCAGTAGATGGATTAGGGACTGTGGAAGAAGGGGAGGATCAGAGAACAGGATCAAACAGCCTTTTTACACAATGTGGAGGATTAATCCGTTGGGTTCCACAGTGAGTATAACAAGCATGATTTACTGCATGTAATATACAGACTGATTTTACTGTTGTGGGTTTTTATAACACTCTAATGGCTCCATGTAGAAGGACCTTGAGCTTGCAAGTGGGGCTTCCTTCTAACAACACCTTGACCCCAGGCATTACTACTTAATTATGGAATGTAGTAAATGCAAGCTCAGTCTTTTATTGTGTTGAAAATTATTTAATAAAGGGCTCCTACATCTTCTCTGGTTAGAAGTTTCTGAATGGGTCCCAGCATCCAGTATCCATTACTTTACAGCTACCATTCAAGCAATGCAGCTACAAATCAAGAGGTTCTTCTGTTACTCTGTTTCAGCCCTTTCACATTAGCATATGACTAATCCAGGCGAAGTGCATCTAGGCATAATGCCTGCAAGAAAGACAACCCTGTAGGCCTGGACTCCAGCACTGAGGCCTCCTAAAAAGCAGACAACCTGCTCACTGGGAAAACTTCCCTTCAGCTAAGGACTTTTCTAGAACAAGCCCCAGCTGTTTTTTTAAAAACTATCCCAAGCTGCTGGTGATGCATTTACTAGGGGTTTACAATTGCACACCACAGGCAGAACTGTCTGCACCCCATCACAGAATTCTAGAGCATATTCAACAGTCTCAGGCAGATAATATGACACAAAGGGGCCGATTTAAGAAAATGTTGGCGCATTTGCGTGGACAGGAATAATTATTGCGACATGGCGCATGCTGTCGACTTGCACCGGATTCGCGGAATCGTTGCGCGTACGGGCGCATACACATTCTTAAATATGAAACAGACATCGGGCACTTGCTCATTGTAATGCTGATCATGTTAATGAGCTTTTCCTTATCACATGGAGAATATTGCTTCCACTTTTATTCCTTTCATTCACTTCTTTTTGAAACAACAATAATCATTCTAGAGATCTTCCTCCTATCAACAACTGTGCAAATGTTTACTGGACTTGTAATTGTGCATTTTATGGTGATAGTCTATAATCATTGGTGGAGCAAAAACTTCCATGAAAACATCTTCTCAACACATGTCTGTGTATTGTGCATTCTGGACAATTCTTTCCAGCAAGGTCTGGCAAGGTCCCGCATCTGCCATGCCTTCAGCCGAGAATCCCCTGTGCGCATGCGCCACTGCAGTCAGCGGCTCATTCCGAGGGGAATATCTCCTAAACCGTAAGCCATAACAGGATTACACTATTTTCTGCTCTTCTTGTCTTTAGGACCTGTTTTGGAGTCCCTGCAACGGCCAATCCTGCTGGATGGTGATGATCCATTACAAAGTGGCTGATGTGACATCTATCTTAAGGCCCATATATTATTGGCTTCTGGTGAGTTTGACCCCCTGGGGGAGTGTGCATCACACGGTGAATTGCGATTATTGGTCTTTCTGGAAGGTGCACGCTAGGATTACCGCTCATTTACACCATTCAATGCTTTGAACTGTTTACATCATCTTTGCTACGTTCAAGACTTTTCATCATTGGTTTTAACCACGGGTCCATTATAATTTATTTAATCTTAGCGCTGTTTTGTGTATTTTAATGATTCAGTGACTGGACTGTTATATTTTTTATACCGTTATGTTTTATCTTCTTTCTTTTTAAAAAGCTGCTTAGTGTTTTGAATATTTTGCAAATTATATGTCATCACAATTTTATCTATGTACATGCTGCTTATGGTCCTGTGGAATTGATTTGGCGCTGAGTGGGTGTTCGGTAGGCCATTTCTACACCCCTTGTTCTATATATATATATATATATATATATATATATATATATATATATATATATATGTATAAATATTCAGCATTTAGGTATACAGTATGTAAGCTTTTATTGTTGCTCAGGGCTTCTCTATGCTTTCTATAAAATAATTTCCTGTGAACAAAATACATAAATAAGTATATATAGTAAACCTGCTCTCATGTGCTATGGTAGATATGTACAATACTGTATCACAAAGTTTCCCATGTTCCCTGTCTATGACAACTGCCCCTGACATCTGCATAGTTTAATTTTTTTTCAGTCTAAAAGCTACATTTTAAATTTCAGGGACTGTGTCTATAAGCTTGCAGTATTTCAAGTCACAGCTAAAATGTTTGCCCTGACCCGTTTTAAGACACAATCATTTAGAGGCTATAGGATTTTTTTGTGCGGTCTATCACACAACCTTTGAAATCTCTGACATTGGACATTTGGGAAAAAAAATCTTTGAAGTGACTTAAATCTCCAAATAAATACCTTAAGCTCACATTTCTCAGGACAGACAGTAAATTGATCATTTTAAGACTTTAAACAAGGATTATGTCAGAAAAAGTGCAAAGGAGAGGATTTATGCGTCTCCAGCTAGCCCCAAATGCTCCTCCACCCTTTGCAACCACCAAACCAAAACTGAGAGGACAGAAAGTTTTACTTGTCCTGGAGCCAGCCCCAATGTATGAAATGTTCCAGAACAGCAATTACAGGGAAATATTCAGAGACTGGCTATGAAGTGTAATTGTGTAAGTAGGAACAGACTAAATTATGCTATGTCCATGCTGTCTGAACACTATGAATGACACAGTATAAAGGGTTATCATAGAACCATTGGACAGGACAAAAAAAGTCCTTGGCTTAGTTATAAAAATATTTATTTAACAACATTTTATACTCCCATCTGATGAATAACTTGCTCAGATTTAAAGTACTCTGCCACCACCATAAGGTTGCCAATACATGGCCAGATTATTTCAGAGAGAGGTTTTATCTTCGACCATCTTGGCTGAAAAGTGTCCTATGTTATTTTTGGCGCTTTATTTGTTTCCCAAGCAGTTTGGACACTCAGCACCAGCATGAGGCCACTATTTGTATAGAATGGATTACTCACAGGTAATGAAAAGAAGTCTTGGGGAGCCCTCTAAGGGAGGGATGGACATCGATAACTGTGACTATAATGAAAGAAAACATCTCTCAGAGCTTGGATCATCATCATTTAACACACTTAACCACTGAAAGAATGAAAGAAGATAATTGCCATGTGTGATACATAATTCCATACTTAAAAGTAATATATTGTGTATTTGGGTAATTGTTTTATTTATTTTGTTGAGGACTAAAAAATGAATTAAAAAAATATGTCATTATTGGTATTTATGAATTATGTTTATGATTCTCAGCTGGTGAGTTGAGCACTAGACTGTTTGTTTGTTCATCAGGCCACTCATAAATACTTTTTTCATTCCCCTCTCTCTCTTTGGCTCCATACAAGACGACAGCCTTGTACACACAATCGGACTTCCATCAGATAATTCCGTGGATTTTGGTCCGAAGGGCGTTGGCCGTGAACTTGCTATGCATACAGACGGCACAACATTTTCAGCCAACAAAACATAAATATGTGGTTTTTCTGCTCTTTAGTGCAACCCTTTGGGCAACTTCTGCTAATGTTGTCTTAATTTTTAACATTCCTTCTGAGCATGCGTGTTTGTACTTTGGATTTTAGTTGGACGGATTTGTGTACACATGATCGGAAAATCCGACGTAACAGATTTATTGTCAGACAGTTGGTGAGCATGAACAGCCAACATTTGTTGTCGTTAATTCCGCCAAAAATTGTCTGATGGAGCATAAACACGGTCGGATTATTCGACACAACATGTCCATCAGACAATTATTGTCGTAAAATCCGATCATTTGTACGGGCCTTTAGAAACAATCAAAAAGCAGACAAATACTGCAGTGCTTTCTCTTTACTCAAATTATGTTTCACCAGTGTCATGCCTATATGTGGCAATAAATCTTTATTTGTAAAACAAAGAATTTAAATAATAGAAAAACTTAATTTGAAGTGAACACTTGCCAAAATTATGTGCACAAGTATTTACATATCCTGAATAAGCAATATAAGCACTTTAAAACAAGCCCTCATTTATTTATGTGTCTATAGGTATTGTGAAAAAAAAATAAAAAATAGAAGGTCAGGGATGGCTTGTTTTATAAAAAATACAAACAATATTCGCGCCGCTAACACATATAAGCAGCTACAATACCTGTGGAAAAAAGCAACAACAAACAATATACAAAAAATGCAGCGCTATGCGTATAACAATATATGACACCCAAGTGCTCAAAAATAAACTGAATCACAAAGGATTAAATATAAGTCCAAATGTATATAAACTCCAAATGGATGTGATGAAACATAAAATTGAATCAGTTCCAAATTATATAGGTGAATCTTCCGAAGTAAATAAGTGACTTGTGACGTAACCACCACCACGTGAAGGGGAGGCTTACCAGATGTAGTGGACCCAATGCACATATGTGTATGGGGTCAAACAGGCTGAATATGTATATGTCCATACATATGGAAACCAGGCCGGCACAGTGCACCCTTATGTCCAAGGTCCAAGCTCAGGAAAAAACACCAGAAGTTCAAGCCAATAGGAGTAATGAAATGGCTCACATAAAGTTCATGTGGAAAAAGAAGGGAGATGGCACATAGCGTAATAACGCAAAGGAATTTTAATGAATATAGGCAGATACACTTACATTCAATCCATGAATATAGCTCTTTGCAAAGACACTCAATGGCAGCAGTGGAGTCTCCCGACGCGTTTCGCAAAACCTTGCATCGTCTGGGGCATAACTCCACTGTTGCCTGTATACTATTTATAAGTGACAAGGACCTCCCCCTGGTCTGCCCACTGAAACAGTACTTCCTGTGAGATCCAAAATGGCGCCGGAGCGTGCATTCCAAGCCTCTCTATGGAACCCCTCCATAGATAGTTATTACATGTGGGAAGCTGTATTGGCCAAAAAGGGGAGGTGCTAATAAATGTGGTCAACATCTATAACCACTTACCTATGCATGGTAAGGGCTGAACCCTGCAGTCCACGTGTGTGTGAAACCCTCATGGTGCGGAGCAATGACACTTAGGGATGAGCTTCGTGTTCGAGTCGAACATACGTTCGACTCGAACATCGGCTGTTCGATCGTTCGACGAAGATCGAACGATTTGGGCCGTTCGCGCCAAATTCGAGTGACGCGAACGGCCCACAATGCACTACGCCATCGCAGTGTCATTCAGGCGCTGTGATTGGCCAAGCATGCACTGTGACCCCGCATGCTTGGCCAATCACAGCGCCGGCAGTGAGGAGAGCAATGATTGGCCACAGGCAGGATGCCTGTGGCCAATTATTGCTGAGGGGGTTTAGTACATGCCCCACACTATAAAAGGCCGCCAGCGCGGCGGCCTTGTGTAGTGTGTTCCGGAGCAGGGAAAGAGAAGCATAGGCAGGGACAGTGTAATTTTTTTCCTTTACTAATCCTGGATTCCTTGTGTTTAGGGACAGAGAAGGATAGGTAGGGAGAGTGTCAGTGTGTCATTCTGTGCTAAACCTTGTTTTTAGGGACAGAGAAGGACAGTGAGGGAAAGTGTCAGTGTGCTATTCTGTGCTAAACCTTGTTTGTAGGGACAGAGAAGGACAGTGAGGGAAAGTGTCAGTGTGCTATTCTGTGCTAATCCTTGTTTGTAGGGACAGAGAAGGACAGTGAGGGAAACTGTCAGTGTGCTATTCTGTTCTAAACCAATCTTGCTGAACCATATTTGAAATCCTTGAGTTTAGGGACAGAGAAGGACACTCGTGGAAACTATCAGTGTGCTATTCTGTGCTAAATCTTGTTTGTAGGGACAGAGAAGGACAGTGAGGGAAACTATCAGTGTGCTATTCTGTGCTAAACCAATGTTGCTGAACCATATTTGAAATCCTTGAGTTTAGGGACAGAGAAGGACACTCGGGGAAACTATCAGTGTGCTATTCTGTGCTAAATCTTGTTTGTAGGGACAGAGAAGGACAGTGAGGGAAAGTGTCAGTGTGCTATTCTGTCCTAAACCAATCTTGCTGAACCATATTTGAAATCCTTGAGTTTAGGGACAGAGAAGGACACTCGGGGAAACTGTCAGTGTGCTATTCTGTTCTAAACCAATCTTGCTGAACCATATTTGAAATCCTTGAGTTTAGGGACAGAGAAGGACACTCGTGGAAACTATCAGTGTGCTATTCTGTGCTAAATCTTGTTTGTAGGGACAGAGAAGGACAGTGAGGGAAACTATCAGTGTGCTATTCTGTGCTAAACCAATGTTGCTGAACCATATTTGAAATCCTTGAGTTTAGGGACAGAGAAGGACACTCGGGGAAACTATCAGTGTGCTATTCTGTGCTAAATCTTGTTTGTAGGGACAGAGAAGGACAGTGAGGGAAACTATCAGTGTGCTATTCTGTGCTAAACCAATGTTGCTGAACCATATTTGAAATCCTTGAGTTTAGGGACAGAGAAGGACACTCGGGGAAACTATCAGTGTGCTATTCTGTGCTAAATCTTGTTTGTAGGGACAGAGAAGGACAGTGAGGGAAACTATCCGTGTGCTATTCTGTGCTAAACCAATGTTGCTGAACCATATTTGAAATCCTTGAGTTTAGGGACAGAGAAGGACACTCGGGGAAACTATCAGTGTGCTATTCTGTGCTAAATCTTGTTTGTAGGGACAGAGAAGGACAGTGAGGGAAAGTGTCAGTGTGCTATTCTGTCCTAAACCAATCTTGCTGAACCATATTTGAAATCCTTGAGTTTAGGGACAGAGAAGGACACTCGGGGAAACTGTCAGTGTGCTATTCTGTTCTAAACCAATCTTGCTGAACCATATTTGAAATCCTTGAGTTTAGGGACAGAGAAGGACACTCGTGGAAACTATCAGTGTGCTATTCTGTGCTAAATCTTGTTTGTAGGGACAGAGAAGGACAGTGAGGGAAACTATCAGTGTGCTATTCTGTGCTAAACCAATGTTGCTGAACCATATTTGAAATCCTTGAGTTTAGGGACAGAGAAGGACACTCCGGGAAACTGTCAGTGTGCTATTCTGTTCTAAACCAATCTTGCTGAACCATATTTGAAATCCTTGAGTTTAGGGACAGAGAAGGACACTCGGGGAAACTATCAGTGTGCTATTCTGTGCTAAACCAATGTTGCTGAACCATATTTGAAATCCTTGAGTTTAGGGACAGAGAAGGACACTCGTGGAAACTATCAGTGTGCTATTCTGTGCTAAATCTTGTTTGTAGGGACAGAGAAGGACAGTGAGGGAAAGTGTCAGTGTGCTATTCTGTTCTAAACCAATCTTGCTGAACCATATTTGAAATCCTTGAGTTTAGGGACAGAGAAGGACACTCTGGGAAACTATCAGTGTGCTATTCTGTGCTAAATCTTGTTTGTAGGGACAGAGATGGACAGTGAGGGAAACTATCAGTGTGCTATTCTGTGCTAAACCAATCTTGCTGAACCATATTTGAAATCCTTGAGTTTAGGGACAGAGAAGGACACTCGGGGAAACTGTCAGTGTGCTATTCTGTTCTAAACCAATCTTGCTGAACCATATTTGAAATCCTTGAGTTTAGGGACAGAGAAGGACACTCGTGGAAACTATCAGTGTGCTATTCTGTGCTAAATCTTGTTTGTAGGGACAGAGAAGGACAGTGAGGGAAACTATCAGTGTGCTATTCTGTGCTAAACCAATCTTGCTGAACCATATTTGAAATCCTTGAGTTTAGGGACAGAGAAGGACACTCGGGGAAACTGTCAGTGTGCTATTCTGTTCTAAACCAATCTTGCTGAACCATATTTGAAATCCTTGAGTTTAGGGACAGAGAAGGACACTCGGGGAAACTATCAGTGTGCTATTCTGTGCTAAATCTTGTTTGTAGGGACAGAGAAGGACAGTGAGGGAAACTGTCAGTGTGCTATTCTGTGCTAAACCAATCTTGCTGAAGCATATTGCAAATCCTAGTGTTTAGGGACAGAGAAGGATAGGCAGGGGACAGTGTCAGTATACACCTGAACGTAGCCCTTATTGCTGCTTTTCCCATCTCCCTGCAGGCCATCCATTAAAATGTCTGGAAGGCAAACAAGGAGAGGCAGACAGTCAGGAGGCAAAAAAAGAGGGCAAGCAGGCTCTGTGTCTGGGGGCAACAGTGCTGGTCGTGGACGCGGTGCATTGTCATCAGCACATGGCCATGGGACACGCTTGTCCTTCTTTTCGGCAGCTGGACATGTTGAGCCACATCATGCCGAAGACTTGGTAGAGTGGATGACCAAGCCCACCTCATCCTCCTCATCCTCTCTCACCCAGGCTCAGGGTACTGGCAAAGCAGCTGCCAAAGCGTCCTCTTCTCTGGTATCAATGTCATCATTAGTCACTCCTTCCCTAGACCCACCATGTCCTCCTCCTGAGGAGTCCCCCGAACTGTTTGAGCACAGTGTTGGGTACATGCTCCAGGAGGATGCCCAGCGTTTCGAAGGATCTGATGATGATACCCAGCTAGAGGAAGGCAGTAGCATGAGAGCAGAGAGAGGGGATGCTCAAGAAGGACACCAATCTGGCAGTCATGCTCCAGCAGCTGCAGCATACTGCCAGATTGGCTCCAGTGATGAGGAGGGAGGGGATGATGAGGTCACTGACTCCACGTGGGTGCCTAATAGGAGAGAGGAGGAGGGGGAGGATGAGGAGGAGGCACATCTCCAACGAGGCAGGATGCCCTTGGGTGGCCAGCGTATGGGCAGCACACCGACGGAATCACACCGCAGAGCTCCGCCTGTGCAGGGCGCTGCCTCTGCCCGTCATTCAAAAAGTTCTTTGGTGTGGGCCTTTTTTGAGGCGAGTGCATCAGATCGCACAGCTGCTGTTTGCAACATATGTCTCAAGCGTATATCGCGTGGCCAAAACATCAGCCGCTTGGGCACCACATGCTTGATCAGACATATGTTGACCTGCCATGCAGCTCGTTGGCAAGCCTACCTTAAAGACCCACACCAAAGAACAAAGCGGACCTCTCCTTGCACCGCATCCGCTGGGATCTCCAACCCCACTATACCTTCAGTCCTCTCTGAAACCTGCACTGAGAGGAATGAAGGTGTAGAATTAGGTGTGTCACAGCCAAGTACTTGCGGCCACTCTGCTAGCAGTACACCGACGTCCGATTCTAGCAGGCAAATTTCCCTGCCCCAGCTGCTGGACCGTCGAAAGAAGTTCACTCCCAGCCATCCACATGCCCAGCGGTTGAATGCTAGCTTGGCTAAATTGCTAGCGCTTCAACTGCTGCCTTTTCAGTTGGTAGACTCGGCCCCCTTCCGTGAGTTTGTGCAATGTGCGGTTCCTCAGTGGCAGGTTCCCAAACGCCACTTTTTCTCACGGAAGGCGATTCCGGCTCTCTACAGGCATGTGGAAGGCAATGTCTTGGCCTCGCTGGACAGGGCGGTCAGCGGTAAGGTGCATATTACTGCTGACTCATGGTCCAGCAGGCATGGACAAGGACGTTACCTTTCTTTCATGGCCCATTGGGTCACTCTTTTGGCAGCTGGGAAGGATGAAGGACAAGGTGCAGTAGTGTTGGAGGTTGTTCCACCGCCATGCCTCCAAAATGCTACTACTGGTTGTGACACACCTCTCTCCTCCACCCCCTCCTCTTCTTCTTCCTCCATGGCCTCTTCCTGTGGTTTGGCCTCGGAACCAGCGGTGCTCCGTAGGCGTTCAAGGGGCTACGCAAGTACGCAGGCAAAAAGATGCCATGCCGTGCTTGCGCTGGTGTGTTTGGGGGACAGGAGCCACACTGGGGCAGAGGTCCTGTCTGCTCTGCAGGGGCAGGCCGAGAGGTGGTTGACGCCACGCCAGCTTAAGCCAGGAATGGTGGTTTGCGACAATGGCACCAACCTCCTCTCCGCCCTCCGACAGGGACAACTGACCCATGTGCCCTGTATGGCTCACGTCCTTAACCTGGTGGTGCAGCGGTTCTTGGGCAGGTACCCGGGCTTACAGGATGTCCTGAGGCAGGCCAGGAAAGTCTGTGTGCATTTCCGCAGATCTTATAATGCCAGTGCTCGCCTGGCTGAGCTGCAAAAGGAGTTGAACCTGCCCAAGAACCGCCTTATATGTGACATGCCCACCAGGTGGAACTCAACGTTGGCCATGCTGCAGCGGCTGCACACGCAGCAGAGGGCCATCAATGAGTACCTGTGTGACTACGGCACCAGGACAGGGTCAGGGGAGCTCGGTTTTTTTTCACCACGCCAGTGGGGCATGATCAGGGATGCATGCACTGTCCTGGCACCATTTGAGGAGGCCACGAGGATGGTGAGCAGTGACAGTGCATGCATCATTGACACTGTACCTCTTGTCCACCTGTTGGAGCACACGCTGCGTGGAATAATGGACAGGGCACTTGAGGCAGAACAGAGGCAGGAAGAGGAGGACTTCCTTGCCTCTCAAGGCCCCCTTTACCCAGACAGTGTTCCTTCTGTCCCACCCATCGCACAGGAAGAGGAGGAGGAGGAGGAGGAGGATTGTGTCAGCATGGAGGTGGAGGCTGGCACTCAGCATCATCAGCAGCAGTCTTTTAGGGATGATTTACAGTCCCAAGAAACCAGTGGACTTGTACGTGGCTGGGAGGAGGTGGCTGCGGATCATGTCGTCCTTAGTGACCCAGAGGACTCCGGACTGAATGCCTCAGCTAACCTACGCTGCATGGCCTCCCTGATCCTGCAAAGTCTGCGGAAGGATCCTCGTATTCTTCGGATCAAGGAGAGGGACCATTACTGGCTGGCCACTCTCCTTGATCCACGGTACAAGGGTAAGGTTGCGGACCTTATGTTACCGTCGCAGAGGGAGCAGAGGATGAGACAACTCCGGGAGGCCTTGCAGAAAGGTCTGTGCAACGCGTTCCCAGAGACTGGGAGGTTACAAACTCCTGGTCCTGGACAACGAGTTGCTGAGGCTTCGGGCAGTCAAAGAAGGAGCGGTGGGGAAGGTGGCCGTCTGACCGATGCGTTCAGACAATTCTTTAGTCCGCAGCCCCAAAGTATGATCGGTTCCAGCAACCATCGCCAGCGTCTGATATACATGGTGCTGGAATACCTAGGGGCAAGGTCAGACTTGGACACCTTCCTCACCGGAAATCCTCTGGCTTACTGGGTCTTGAGGATGGATCACTGGCCAGAGCTTGCACAGTATGCAATTGAGCTACTGGCCTGTCCTGCATCCAGCGTTCTTTCAGAACGCACATTCAGTGCTGCTGGAGGATTTGTCACGGATCACAGGGTGCGCCTGTCCACCGACTCGGGTGATCGACTGACTTTCATCAAGATGAACCAGTCTTGGATCACCACCAGCTACCACACACCTGATGCTGATATAACAGACTAATTGATTTTAAAATGTCACATTCCTTCAAGACTGATGCTGATGCTGAGTGCCTGTGCTGTTATGTTGACTGGCTATCCTCCTCCTCCTCCTCAATGATCCGATTAATGATGATAGCTTGGAAGATCATTTTGGTTTATGGGTGCCGCCACCAGTGGCTAAGGCCCAATTTTTCAGCCCCTGTTTAACAGGGGCGTGAAATTACAATTTTTGATGCAATACTTTGCAACAGGCCTCATTGCTGTGCTCCAAGTACAGTATCTGTGAGGGGTTGCAGTGTTGTGCCACCAGTGCCTAAGGCCCAATTTTTCAGCCCCTGTTCAACAGGGGCATGCAATTATAATTATTGATCTAATAATTCACAGCAGGGCCCATTGCTGCGCCCACCAAGAGTAACTGTCAGGCCTTACAGTGTTGTGTCAACACCACCACCACCACCACCACCACCACCAAAGGCCCAATTTTTCAGCCCCTGTTCAACAGGGGCATGCAATTATAATTATTGATCTAATAATTCACAGCAGGGCCCATTGCTGCGCCCACCAAGAGTAACTGTCAGGCCTTACAGTGTTGTGGCACCAGCACCACCATCAAAGGCCCAATTTTTACTACCACTGTTCAACAATTATATGTTATTACAATTCCTGATATAATAGTTGACAGCAGGGCGTTCCAGCACCCACCAAGAGTAACTGTGAGTGCTTACAGTGTTGTGCCAACACCAACACCTAAGGGGCCAATTTCTGCAGAGTATATACGGCAGGTCCCTACTTTCAAACATCCAACTTACAAACGACTACTACTTGCAAACGGAAGAAGACAACAGGAAGTGAGAGGAAATCTACCCCTTGGAAGGAAAATTCTCTCCTGTAAGAATTAATATGGGAGAAAGGTGTCTCCTCTCTACTGATGCTTTATCACCAATCCTTGTTTCAATAAAAACACCACATTTCAAAAACAGTTGTCATTGGGACGCAAAGTGAGGTGAAATGTTCTGAACAGGGGCACAGACAGCAAAACAAATGTTACAGGGGTGATAACCCTTCCCTATGTTTTCCAAAAAGCTTAAAAATAGGTATTTGGGCTGGAGCTACACTTAAACAATGTAGCTGTTCAAAATTACAAACAGATTCTACATAAGAACAAACCTACAGTCCCTGTCTTGTATGCACCGCCTGTATACGGCTGTTCAGAGTATATAGGGCCTTTTTTATTTTGTGTGCGGGGTTCCCCTTAATATCCATACAAGACCCAAAGGGGCTGGTAATGGGCTGGGGTGGGGGGGGGTGATGGGGTAGCTATGCCATTTTTCTTAAAGATTTTCATCCATATTACCGGGACCAGACATTACATTAAAGCCGCAAGCAGTTTTAAATGACTTTTTTTTCCTTTAGAAATGTAATTTTGTGCAGGGACAGTTCTAAACACGGGAAACACGTGGCACTTCACAGGCATACTTTAGACACCCCCCAGGTACAATATTTAAAGGAATATTTGACATTTTTTTTTTTCACTTTATGCATCATTAAAATGACTGCTCCCGAAAAACGGCCGCTTTTAAAACTTCTTTTTGCATTGATACATGTCCCCTGGTGCAGAACCCGGGTTCCCAAACTCTGTTTAGGACAATAACATGGATAATAGTCGTTATAATTAGCACTTTAGAATTCAAACGTTCGCATCCATTGTATTTAATAGGGTTCTAATGTTCGTGCGAACTTTCGGTCCGTTCGCGGGTTCTGGTGCGAACCGAACCCGGGGGTGTTCGGCTCATCACTAATGACACTTAAGATGCTGTCATTAGGCCAAATAGTGGCCTCGCGTGTCAGTCCCGCAACACCGCGTCACCCGGCTTGCAGACGCACACAAAGCGTCACCCGGCGTGCGGACGTTCACGTCTCACAAGAGTCACGTAGCAGCGTCATCCAGCTCCACATGACCGCCACGTGACATCGCGTCACATGACCATCACGGAGCGTGACGTAGCAACGTTATCCAGCTCCACGTGACCGTCACGTAACATCGCGTCACATGACCATCACGGAGCGTCACGCTACACGGGGACGTCCGTACCTAACAGGAGTCACTCATCGCGTCATCAACAGCAGGCACGGTTTCCCCGGAAAGGGGTTCTCCCTAGCTGACTACGTTAACTGCGCTGCGCTCCAACGCCATATAATACACAGGGCGTGGAACGCAGCCCAGAATGAAAATAGGTTAACCCTTAACGGTCTGCATAGATTTGATAGATCTACCACTGCGACCAGAAAAGGGGAAACAGATGTGTGCAAACAAAAGGAGATGAATGCAATAGTAACTGCCTTTAGTAATGATAATAATACAACACTAAAAGAGTCATAAGACAATTTAAAATTGAATATTAGATGACCAAAAGGAGGAATTAGACCTCTGGATCATCGCACTGTGTGAGATAAAAATCTCACATAAAAAGTAAATCTCCTATGGGAGACAAACTGGGAAGCCCTTGCCCTAAATTCTCACAAAAGGAATCCCAATTGCAGCAACATTGAACTGTCCAATAGGCAAACCAGAGGCGATCCCAATCAAACCACACAGTGACAAATAAAAACAACATAATATATGACATATATATAAAAAATACACAAAATGCATTAAGTAAAACAAATTAAAAAAGGAAATAGTCATGGGGAATTGTATTTCCCCATACAAATTCCCTTAAAGAAAAGGTGAAATTAGGTCCATGATCCAATGGAAACCGACATTATTAGGATTGGTCGATGAAGGAATTAATATCCCACTCGACGTTTAAACCGGACGGCCTGTGCGTTTGTAATTCATAAATCCAGTAGGTCTCCAACTGGGACACACCCCTAATTTTGGGGGCACCCCTCCAATGGGGAATGAAATGATCAATGATCAAAAATTGTGTGCCAGCTGGATTCCTACCGTGATGTAGTCTGTAGTGTCTGGGCACTGTATGATTAACATCACCCCCCAGGATAAGTGAAACATGTTCCCCCACTCTAACCGAAAAAGGCCTGATGGTGCGGCCTACATATTGTTTCCCGCAAGGGCAAGTGATGAGGTATACAATATGTGTGGTGGCGCATGTACAAAATTGTTTAATCGGATACAACTTTCCTGTACTAGTTGACCTAAACTCTAATGCCGCGTACACACGATCGTGATTCACGGCGGTGAAAACACCGCCGTGAATCACGACATGAAAAAAAATGAAAAACGAGGGAACGGCATGTTCCCCCACACACGACCGTTTTTCCCGTCATTTTTTTCTTTGTCGAGAAAAACGACCGTGTGTAGGCTCCGTGGCAGTGTTTCCCTATGGGAAAACTGCCGCGGAAAAAAATGCTGGAAAAAACGATGAGAAAAATTAGAACATGTTCAAATTTTTCTCATCGTGATTAATGCCGTTTTCCCCGTCGGGAAAAACGGCAAAAAGCCCACAGACGATCGTTTTTCTCGTCCAAAGGAAAAAATGTCATTTTTCCCGACGGGAAAAATGATCGTGTGTACGCGGCATTAGGTTTTGCTCCTACCAGATATATTGTACCTACACACACTACACCTCTTGCAGGGATGGTAGCCCACCAATTGGTGAAAGAAGGAAGGGCGTACTGGGGGGTTGATGATATTAGGTGCTATTCTACCCTGAAGAGTAGGTGCCCCTCTAAAGATGACTTTGGCCTGATCCGGTAAAACTGAACCGAGGATATTATCGTTTTTCAAGATATCCCAGTGCTTTGCTATAATAGCTTTCACTTGTTTATGCTGTAAGGAGAAGGAAGTAAGCATCGCCCATTTGAAAGCATTATTGGGTTCGCCTTTCTGTTTAACCTCCAACAGAGAGCGCCTATCAGTCTCTAATACCTGTCCAAGATCCTTATCTATATTGGCAGGATCGTAACCTTTGTCAATAAAACGTTTTTTAAGGATCTCAGCCTGAGTAAGGAAGATGTTGACATCACTACAGTTCCTTCTCAATCTGAGGAACTGACTCCGCGGGACAGATTTGAGCCACAATTGATGGTGTCAGCTATCTTGTGGAATGTACCCATTCCGATCAGTTTTCTTAAAGTGTGTTTGAAAACAAAACTGGCGGTCATGGATACTAATTTCTAGATCGAGAAACTGGATCATTTCATGGCTGGCAGTGTATGAAAGGGAAATCCCCCTATCATTAGCATTAAGATGGTCCATGAAGATCTTAAGTGATGTAACACTGCCACTCCATAGGAGGAGGATGTCGTCAATATGCCTAGCCCAAAGCACCAAGTGCTGGGTGTCATAGGTACAGACGACATCCTTCTCCCACTTGGCCATGAACAAATTGGCCAAACTGGGGGCATATTTGGCCCCCATGGCCACACCTCTCAACTGGAGGTAGAAATTGTCATTGAACCAGAAATAGCTACTTCTCATGGCGAACTCCAACAATTTCATAATGAACGACCCTTTGAAAGGGAGCTAAAGTTTCTTCCTTCTCCAAAAAATATTGTACAGCTTCTAACCCTTTGTTATGTGGGATGCATGTATAAAGCGAGGCTACATCAGCTGTCACCAGGATGTAGTCCCCATCAATATTCACATCCTGTAATTTTCTAATAGTGGCCCCCGTGTCCGCCAAATGAGATGGCACACGCCTGACCAAAGGTTGGAGATAATGGTCAATGTAGCGGCCAATTCTGGATGTGACGGAATTAATCCCACTCACAATTGGACGACCGGGTGGATGCACTGGATCTTTATGGACCTTCGGTAGGTAATAAATGGTCGGTATCCTAGGGACCACCGGGACCAAAAACGCCTTTTCTTTTTTATTTAAAATATTTCTAGAAAAACCGCTGTCAACCAAGCCCTGAAGTTCAGTTTTGAACCTGGAAGTAGGATTAGAAGACAACTGTAAATAAGTATTGGGCTCATGTAGGATTCTGAACATTTCTTTCTCGTAATCTAATATGTCCAGAACAACTATGCCTCCGCCTTTGTCGGCGGGACGAATTACCAAGTCCTTGTTAGAACACAGAAACTTGAGGCCCACACTGGACACAGTTTGTCGAGAACCTTGTCTCTCTGAAATTTCTGACAAGTCCTTCAATACTAAGTCTCTGAAGATACTTACAGAGGGTGCTACAGGGACGGGGGGGTTAAACAATGACGGGTTGGATAAACCTGAGTGTACCGTCCCAAATGCAGCTGCCCTAGCCTCACTCACAATGGGGTTGGTGATGAGGTACCGTTGAATATTAACCTTTCGAACATATTTTTGAATGTCGATAAAGGTACCGAACTTATCTAGTTTCTTTGGAGGGGCAAACTTGAGACCTTTGTCCAAAACTGATAATTCTTCGGGGGTAAATTCCTTAGTGCTTAAGTTAAAAACGCCCTGGCCTTTTAGACTCTCCTTCTTTTTCCTTTCCCGAACTCTCTTCCCCCCTCTGGTCCCTCTCTTTGGTCTAAACCTCTTTTGTGGGTGTCTGAAACCCCGTGAAAATCCCGTGTACCATGGCCCTGTGAGGTGGAATAACCAGGACTATAATACGTGGGTTCCGGAGGGTACCTGGCACGTGTATGATAACTATCATCACGTATCTCACCTAAAGGAGCAAATCTGTTGTGGGTAGAGATGGAGGGGGGACCATAATAAGATGGATAATCGTAATGGGACGATGGAACAGCTCTCTGTCGAGCTGGGGAGGCATTATATGAATAGTCCTCATATCCATAATGGCGTGGACCACTATGATGACGCGAGTGACCTCGAGAAGAACCTCTAGTGCCTCTTGTCCCTCTAGATTTCCCCCTACCCCTTTGATGAGTAGGGGTATGGGGGTTTCTAGATGGAGGTGCATGAACCGAACCCCCCTGTGAGCTGAACGAAGGGGCTGGAACACTAGGTGCCATCACAGACTGAGTCAATGAAGGACCATTGGTGGGGATCTGGGTGGAACTACCTGCAGAAGGAGCAGAGTCCATTTCTGCTCCAAATGATGTAGAAAATAACTTCTGCCACCCAAATACAGTGTTGTTCCTATAGTCCCCAGCATCCCTGGAGTATTTTTTATGTTTTTTTAACTTCTGATCTCTATCTTCTTTCTCAAGATGATTCTGTAGACTAGTCGATAGAGAGAGATACTCAAGAGATGATTTGTATGAAAAAAGTTTCTCTTTGAGGTCCTTAATCTCTCTATCTAACTCAACCAGTCTCACCTTTTTCCTTGAGATCAGGATGCCTAGGAATTTGATCCCTGCGTCATTAAAATAATTAAACCAGGAATCAATCTCAGAATCCCCCTGTTGGGGTTGAACCTCCCAACGGAGACTTCTGGGAACCATACGATCAACTATGTATTGCTCCAAAAAAACCAAGTCCCATTGAAGGTGTAATTCTGAAGACATTACATTTTTCAATCTGATAAATAAACCCCCTATTTTAGTGTCACTGTTGGTGGTGGAAAACACCCCTTCAGTGTTAACAGTGCGAGAGGCTCTGTAATCAAATACATCCATCACTGGTTGCGTTTGGAACAGAGAATGTAGCTGCAGAAAATATAACAAATCCAAAATAGAACAAAAAATACAAACAATATTCGCGCTGCTAACACATATAAGCAGCTACAATACCTGTGAAAAAAAAGCAACAACAACAATATACAAAAAATGCAGCGCTATGCGTACAACAATATATGACACCCAAGTGCTCAAAAATAAACTGAATCACAAAGGATTAAATATAAGTCCAAATGTATATAAACTCCAAATGGATGTGATGAAACATAAAATTGAATCAGTTCCAAATTATATAGGTGAATCTTCCGAAGTAAATAAGTGACTTGTGACGTAACCACCACCACGTGAAGGGGAGGCTTACCAGATGTAGTGGACCCAATGCACATATGTGTATGGGGTCAAACAGGCTGAATATGTGTATGTCCATACATATGGAAACCAGGCCGGCACAGTGCACCCTTATGTCCAAGGTCCAAGCTCAGGAAAAAACACCAGAAGTTCAAGCCAATAGGAGTAATGAAATGGCTCACATAAAGTTCATGTGGAAAATTAAGGGAGATGGCACATAGCGTAATAACGCAAAGGAATTTTAATGAATATAGGCAGATACACTAACATTCAATCCATGAATATAGTGCTTTGCAAAGACACTCAATGGCAGCAGTGGAGTCTCCCGACGCGTTTCGCAAAACCTTGCATCGTCTGGGGCATAACTCCACTGTTGCCTGTATACTATTTATAAGTGACAAGGACCTCCCCCTGGTCTGCCCACTGAAACAGTACTTCCTGTGAGATCAAAAATGGCGCCAGAGCGTGCATTCCAAGCCTCTCTATGGAACCCCTCCATAGATAAAATGTGAGAAAAGAAGTAAAGGGGACTATAGCGGTGCTAGTATTGGTATCTAGACAACAGTGGAAGACTCAATTCATTTGGTAAAAATAAAAAGTTTTCTCATTTATTAGACAATTAATACAACGCATTTATTAAAAATATATACATATATAAGCGTTTTCACAGAGTTTTACAATAGAGCATGACTGATATGGTGGTTATAAAGATGTTAAACTGAGGAGATCATACGTGGTCCCAACATGTTTCGCCCATCGGGGCTTCATCAGGGGAAGTATGTCTCAAATACTCAAATACATCAAAATAGCTGTTAAAATAGACAATAGAAAAAATCATGTTAGCATATTATCAAATAGATTATGTAAAAAGAATTATATAAAGTTTAGAAGATCGATCTGTAAACAGGTCCACAGTTGGCAAAAAAGGTAGCAACTTACCACCAATGAAGCCCTAGATGGAGTAAATGGGGGTGGAAGCAAGAGAAAACTCTACATTCGGTAGAGGAAGAGAAAGAATCTCCTCCTCGGTGTAAGACGGAACGGAACTCCGAGCAGACAAACCCTCACAGTGACCGCTTATAAGACCTAGCCAAGATAAATCAAAAAAAGTATATATAGATAGACAAGTAAAAAATAAATAAATGAAAAAAGACCCATTATGACTAGATTAAAGGAATATAATAGACATATATAGGCGAAAAGCCCACATGATAGTCAATGGATCATAATCAAATTTAGATTAATGGCCCGATTAACCAGATCAATTATAGGGCAACTTAGATCATTATTTAGTTAGTTATTTATATAATACTCACTTAAAATCGAAATTATGAAAAAAAGGAGACAATAGAACCAATGGGGTGGCGCCTGATTGGTGTTAAATCCACAGGATACAAGATGTCCGATTGAGGTACATTCATAAGGCAGAAACCTTCAAAGAACTTGGTCCAAAAAAGAAAGAGTTCCAGAAGGTGAGATTATTCTAAAAACAAAGTATAATTATTAATTACCCAAAAGTAGACATCTTAGTAAAAAATAAAGATAGTCCAATAGTGGGTATTCTCATCAGTGTGAGATTGGCATTTCAAGATTCATATGTTTTTTTATTTTTTATTTTAAATTATACATGAATGAAATGGCAGAAAGATAGCTGCATAAAGTGTTAGTCAAAACTGACAAAAGAACCAGCGGCCCATGCCAAGTTTTAATATTGAATAAATTGATACATTGCCTTCTGTCTTAATAAACACGCAACAAATCAGTGCCTTTAGTCAGAGAATATATGAGAAAATAACAGAAAAACATCTACTGGGGTATCAATCATAACAATCTAAAAAGCCCAGAGAGTGGGAAGACTGACTGTGATGTTAAGTAAACAGGAGACAATGTATCAGATTCTCAAATAAACAACAAGTAGTTACCTTAAATCGGAACTGTGGATAGACATCAGGCTGCCTCACCGAACCGCTCTGGTTGGTTTACAGCCTAATACTGCCGGCTTATAAGCGATCACCAACTCGGCCGGCGTCTGACGTCGCCGGCGGAGTGCGGACGTGACAACTAGGGTGGAGCTTGGTACAAGCCCTCATATGGACGCCCAGGGCATACCCGGCGTATTTGCCGAGTCTGCCCAATTATACGTTCTGTTGTGGTCCTGCCTTTTTTAACATTCTCGGTGCAAACTTTGTACCAAGCTCCACCCTACTACAACTTTATTACATCATGATCCAGCTTCCTCTCATTGGGAACCTTTGTTCCTAATGATGCTGGTGCGTGAGATCAAGCTCCCTCCCCTAGGGCGCTTGGTCTTCTGGGTCCTGTAGTTTTGGCGCAGCTTTGGGACTCTGGACGCATGCGCACAAACGTTGTCACGTCCGCACTCCGCCGGCGACGTCAGACGCCGGCCGAGTTGGTGATCGCTTATAAGCCGGCAGTATTAGGCTGTAAACCAACCAGAGCGGTTCGGTGAGGCAGCCTGATGTCTATCCACAGTTCCGATTTAAGGTAACTACTTGTTGTTTATTTGAGAATCTGATACATTGTCTCCTGTTTACTTAACATCACAGTCAGTCTTCCCACTCTCTGGGCTTTTTAGATTGTTATGATTGATACCCCAGTAGATGTTTTTCTGTTATTTTCTCATATATTCTCTGACTAAAGGCACTGATTTGTTGCGTGTTTATTAAGACAGAAGGCAATGTATCAATTTATTCAATATTAAAACTTGGCATGGGCCGCTGGTTCTTTTGTCAGTTTTGACTAACACTTTATGCAGCTATCTTTCTGCCATTTCATTCATGTATAATTTAAAATAAAAAATAAAAAAACATATGAATCTTGAAATGCCAATCTCACACTGATGAGAATACCCACTATTGGACTATCTTTATTTTTTACTAAGATGTCTACTTTTGGGTAATTAATAATTATACTTTGTTTTTAGAATAATCTCACCTTCTGGAACTCTTTCTTTTTTGGACCAAGTTCTTTGAAGTTTTCTGCCTTATGAATGTAACTCAATCGGACATCTTGTATCCTGTGGATTTAACACCAATCAGGCGCCACCCCATTTGTTCTATTGTCTCCTTTTTTTCATAATTTCGATTTTAAGTGAGTATAATATAAATAACTAACTAAATAATGATCTAAGTTGCCCTATAATTGATCTGGTTAATTGGGCCATTAATCTAAATTTGATTATGATCCATTGACTATCATGTGGGCTTTTCGCCTATATATGTCTATTATATTCCTTTAATCTAGTCATAATGGGTCTTTTTTCATTTATTTATTTTTTACTTGTCTATCTATATATACTTTTTTTGATTTATCTTGGCTAGGTCTTATAAGCGGTCACTGTGAGGGTTTGTCTGCTCAGAGTTCCGTTCCGTCTTACACCGAGGAGGAGATTCTTTCTCTTCCTCTACCGAATGTAGAGTTTTCTCTTGCTTCCACCCCCATTTACTCCATCTAGGGCTTCATTGCTGGTAAGTTGCTACCTTTTTTGCCAACTGTAGACCTGTTTACAGATCGATCTTCTAAACTTTATATAATTCTTTTTACATAATCTATTTGATAATATGCTAACATGATTTTTTCTATTGTCTATTTTAACAGCTATTTTGATGTATTTGAGTATTTGAGACATACTTCCCCTGACGAAGCCCCGATGGGCAAAACATGTTGGGACCACGTATGATCTCCTCAGTTTAACATCTTTATAACCACCATATCAGTCATGCTCTATTGTAAAACTCTGTGAAAACGCTTATATATGTATATATTTTTAATAAATGCTTTGTATTAATTGTCTAATAAATGAGAAAACTTTTTCTTTTTACCAAATGAATTGAGTCTTCCACTGTTGTCTAGATACCAATACTAGCACCGCTATAGTCCCCTTTACTTCTTTTCTCACATTTCGTCAAAAATTTGGGATGAGGTGCGTCATATTAGGTGTCTACCCTTAGTCAGACCACAAAATCTATTTTTCCCTCCATAGATAGTTATTACATGTGGGAAGCTGTATTGGCCAAAAAGGGGAGGTGCTAATAAATGTGGTCAACATCTATAACCACTTACCTATACATGGTAAGGGCTGAACTCTGCAGTCCACGTGTGTGTGAAACCCTCATGGTGCGGAGCAATGACACTTAAGATGCTGTCATTAGGCCAAATAGTGGCCTCGCGTGTCAGTCCCGCAACACCGCGTCACCCGGCTTGCAGACGCACACAGAGCGTCACCCGGCGTGCGGACGTTCACGTCTCACAAGAGTCACATAGCAACGTTATCCAGCTCCACGTGATGGTCACGTGACATCGCGTCACATGACCATCACGGAGCGTCATGCTACACGGGGACGTCCGTACCTAACAGGAGTGACGCATCGCGTCATCAACAGCAGGCACGGTTTCCCCGGAAAGAGGTTCTCCCTAGCTGACTACGTTAACTGCGCTGCGCTCCAACGCCATATAATACACAGGGCGTGGAACGCAGCCCAGAATGAAAATAGGTTAACCCTTAACGGTCCGCATAGATTTGATAGATCTACCACTGCGGCCAGAAAAGGGGAAACAGATGTGTGCAAACAAAAGGAGATGAATGCAATAGTAACTGCCATTAGTAATGATAATAATACAACACTAAAAGAGTCATAAGACAATTTAAAATTGAATATTAGATGACCAAAAGGAGGAATTAGACCTCTGGATCATCGCACTGTGTGAGATAAAAATCTCACATAAAAAGTAAATCTCCTATGGGAGACAAACTGGGAAGCCCTTGCCCTAAATTCTCACAAAAGGAATCCCAATTGCAGCAACAGTGAACTGTCCAATAGGCAAACCAGAGGCGATCCCAATCAAACCACACAGTGACAAATAAAAACAACATAATATATGACATATATATAAAAAATACACAAAATGCATTAAATAAAACAAATTAAAAAAGGAAATAGTCATGGGGAATTGTATTTCCCCATACAAATTCCCTTAAAGAAAAGGTGAAATTAGGTCCATGATCCAATGGAAACCGACATTATTAGGATTGGTCGATGAAGGAATTAATATCCCACTCGACGTTTAAACCGGACGGCCTGTGCGTTTGTAATTCATAAATCCAGTAGATCTCCAACTGGGACACACCCCTAATTTTGGGGGCACCCCTCCAATGGGGAATGAAATGATCAATGATCAAAAATTGTGTGCCAGCTGGATTCCTACCGTGATGTAGTCTGTAGTGTCTGGGCACCGTATGATTAACATCACCCCCCAGGATGAGTGAAACATGTTCCCCCTCTCTAACCGAAAAAGGCCTGATGGTGCGGCCTACATATTGTTTCCCGCAAGGGCAAGTGATGAGGTATACAATATGTGTGGTGGAGCATGTACAAAATTGTTTAATCGGATACAACTTTCCTGTACTAGTTGACCTAAACTCTAAGGTTTTGCTCCTACCAGATATATTGTACCTACACACACTACACCTCTTGCAGGGATGGTAGCCCACCAATTGGTGAAAAAAGGAAGGGCGTACTGGGGGGTTGATGATATTAGGTGCTATTCTACCCTGAAGAGTAGGTGCCCCTCTAAAGATGACTTTGGCCTGATCCGGTAAAACTGAACCAAGGATATTATCATTTTTCAAGATATCCCAGTGCTTTGCTATAATAGCTTTCACTTGTTTATGCTGTAAGGAGAAGGAAGTAAGCATCGCCCATTTGAAAGCATTATTGGGTTTGCCTTTCTGTTTAACCTCCAACAGAGAGCGCCTATCAGTCTCTAATACCTGTCCACTTGGCCAAGTGGGAGGAGGATGTCGTCTATACCTATGACACCCAGCACTTGGTGCTTTGGGCTAGGTATATTGACGACATCCTCCTCCTATGGAGTGGCAGTGTTACATCACTTAAGATCTTCATGGACCATCTTAATGCTAATGATAGGGGGATTTCCCTTTCATACACTGCCAGCCATGAAATGATCCAGTTTCTCGATCTAGAAATTAGTATCCATGACCGCCAGTTTTGTTTTCAAACACACTTTAAGAAAACTGATCGGAATGGGTACATTCCACAAGATAGCTGACACCATCAATTGTGGCTCAAATCTGTCCCACGAAGTCAGTTCCTCAGATTGAGAAGGAACTGTAGTGATGTCAACATCTTCCTTACTCAGGCTGAGATCCTTAAAAAATGTTTTATTGACAAAGGTTACGATCCTGCCAATATAGATAAGGATCTTGGACAGGTATTAGAGACTGATAGGCGCTCTCTGTTGGAGGTTAAACAGAAAGGCGAACCCAATAATGCTTTCAAATGGGCGATGCTTACTTCCTTCTCCTTACAGCATAAACAAGTGAAAGCTATTATAGCAAAGCACTGGGATATCTTGAAAAACGATAATATCCTCGGTTCAGTTTTACCGGATCAGGCCAAAGTCATCTTTAGAGGGGCACCTACTCTTCAGGGTAGAATAGCACCTAATATCATCAACCCCCCAGTACGCCCTTCCTTTTTTCACCAATTGGTGGGCTACCATCCCTGCAAGAGGTGTAGTGTGTGTAGGTACAATATATCTGGTAGGAGCAAAACCTTAGAGTTTAGGTCAACTAGTACAGGAAAGTTGTATCCGATTAAACAATTTTGTACATGCTCCACCACACATATTGTATACCTCATCACTTGCCCTTGCGGGAAACAATATGTAGGCCGCACCATCAGGCCTTTTTCGGTTAGAGTGGGGGAACATGTTTCACTCAATCCAGCTGGTACACAATTTTTGATCATTGATCATTTCATTCCCCATTGGAGGGGTGCCCCCAAAATTAGGGGTGTGTCCCAGTTGGAGACCTACTGGATTTATGAATTACAAACGCACAGGCCGTCCGGTTTAAACGTCGAGTGGGATATTAATTCCTTCATCGACCAATCCTAATAATGTCGGTTTCCATTGGATCATGGACCTAATTTCACCTTTTCTTTAAGGGAATTTGTATGGGGAAATACAATTCCCCATGACTATTTCCTTTTTTAATTTGTTTTATTTAATGCATTTTGTGTATTTTTTATATATATGTCATATATTATGTTGTTTTTATTTGTCACTGTGTGGTTTGATTGGGATCGCCTCTGGTTTGCCTATTGGACAGTTCACTGTTGCTGCAATTGGGATTCCTTTTGTGAGAATTTAGGGCAAGGGCTTCCCAGTTTGTCTCCCATAGGAGATTTACTTTTTATGTGAGATTTTTATCTCACACAGTGCGATGATCCAGAGGTCTAATTCCTCCTTTTGGTCATCTAATATTCAATTTTAAATTGTCTTATGACTCTTTTAGTGTTGTATTATTATCATTACTAATGGCAGTTACTATTGCATTCATCTCCTTTTGTTTGCACACATCTGTTTCCCCTTTTCTGGCTGCAGTGGTAGATCTATCAAATCTATGCGGACCGTTAAGGGTTAACCTATTTTCATTCTGGGCTGCGTTCCACGCCCTGTGTATTATATGGCGTTGGAGCGCAGCGCAGTTAACGTAGTCAGCTAGGGAGAACCCCTTTCCGGGGAAACCGTGCCTGCTGTTGATGACGCGATGCGTGACTCCTGTTAGGTACGGACGTCCCCGTGTAGCGTGACGCTCCGTGATGGTCATGTGACGCGATGTTACGTGACGGTCACGTGGAGCTGGATAACGTTGCTACGTCACGCTCCGTGATGGTCATGTGACGCAATGTCACGTGGCGGTCATGTGGAGCTGGATGACGCCGCTACGTGACTCTTGTGAGATGTGAACGTCCGCACGCCGGGTGACGCTCTGTGTGCGTCTGCAAGCTGGGTGACGCGGTGTTGCGGGACTGACACGCGAGGCCACTATTTGGCCTAATGACAGCATCTTAAGTGTCATTGCTCCGCACCATGAGGGTTTCACACACACGTGGACTGCAGGGTTCAGCCCTTACCATGTATAGGTTAGTGGTTATAGATGTTGACCACATTTATTAGCACCTCCCCTTTTTGGCCAATACAGCTTCCCACATGTAATAACTATCTATGGAGGGGTTCCATAGAGAGGCTTGGAATGCACGCTCCGGCGCCATTTTTGATCTCACAGGAAGTACTGTTTCAGTGGGCAGACCAGGGGGAGGTCCTTGTCACTTATAAATAGTATACAGGCAACAGTGGAGTTATGCCCCAGACGATGCAGGGTTTTGCGAAACGCGTCGGGAGACTCCACTGCTGCCATTGAGTGTCTTTGCAAAGCGCTATATTCATGGATTGAATGTAAGTGTATCTGCCTATATTCATTAAAATTCCTTTGCGTTATTACGCTATGTGCCATCTCCCTTCTTTTTCCACATGAACTTTATGTGAGCCATTTCATTACTCCTATTGGCTTGAACTTCTGGTGTTTTTTCCTGAGCTTGGACCTTGGACATAAGGGTGCACTGTGCCGGCCTGGTTTCCATATGTATGGACATATACATATTCAGCCTGTTTGACCCCATACACATATGTGCATTGGGTCCACTACATCTGGTAAGCCTCCCCTTCACGTGGTGGTGGTTACGTCACAAGTCACTTATTTACTTCGGAAGATTCACCTATATAATTTGGAACTGATTCAATTTTATGTTTCATCACATCCATTTGGAGTTTATATACATTTGGACTTATATTTAATCCTTTGTGATTCAGTTTATTTTTGAGCACTTGGGTGTCATATATTGTTATACGCATAGCGCTGCATTTTTTGTATATGGCTTGTTTTATAGTTTGTTTGTTTTTTACTGCTTATTTAGAATATGTAAGTTGTTTTATGTCTTTATTCTGCACACAGGTCCACTTTAAATACAATAAAATAAATAAAAAAAACATAAAAATTCATTTAAATATCAGCCAAAATTACATACAAGTTTCCCTTTAACTAGATTACAATAGATATCTTCCATCAAATTCTGTGTTTCACAACTGCAGAATTTCAGACCCAGAGGAATGTAATATAAATGAGCTGGCGGGTGACAGGTCCGTCTCCGCTCAGCTCACTGTGCAGAGATGGACCTGTCAGATCTCCTCTCTCTTCTATGGAGAGATTGGATGAAAACGGACCACCTGTCTGTTTTTTTATCCGATCTGCCAGAAGGATGGAAAATAGGACCACCATCCGTTGGGATTTAGCAGAGCGAATCGGATGGCAGCGGACATGTCACCGCTGACATTCGTTGCTCCATAGAAATGCATGACGTTTCCGTTCAGGTCCGCCTGAAAGAAACAGACATGCGGACCTGAAAGGTCCGCATGTGTGAAAGGGGCCTAACTCAGATAAAAGAATTCCGTCATGTCCCCACAAGGACAATTAATAATTAGAACACAAATCAATCTGATTCGACAAATGCCTCAAATATTAATCAGTACTTGGATGACCTGCACAGAGGGCCTGTGTATCATGGGGTTTAGACAATAGTGTTTTATTTACAATTTATGGAACTATAGCATAAGATTTTTCAAATATCGCATGTCACTAATAAAAAGCCAGATGCAGCATTGTCACTTACCATTCTAGCCTGCCACCAGATGCAGCATTGTCACTTGCCACTCTAGCCTACCACCAGATGCAGCTTATCACTTACCACTCTAGCCTGCCACCAGATGCAGCTTATCACTTGCTACTCTAGCCTGCCATCAGATGCAGCTTATCACTTACCACTCTAGCCTGCCACCAGATGCAGCATTGTCACTTACCACTCTAGCCTGCCACCAGATACAGCTTATCACTTACCAATCTAGCTGGCCACCAGATGCAGCTTATCTCGTACCACTGTAGCCTGCCACCAGATGCAGCTTATCACCTGCCACTGTAGCCTGCCACCAGATACAGCTTGTCAACTGCCACTGTAGCCCGCCACCATATACAGCTTGTCACATGTCACTGTAGCCTGCCATCATATGCAGTTTTGTCAGGTTTTCTCTATGCAGAAACTTCTGTCTGTATATGTCTATGTAGCCTCTCCCCAGTGCTACCGCCTCATCCCTTAGATTAGCAGGCTTCTGTCATTAGATTTGAAAGGAGCAGGAAACCTATACTTGCATCGTAGACAGTGGGGCACTCCACCCATGAGAAACGAATGTGCCGCTGATCAAACAGGAGGCAGACCCTCACAGGAGCTAACAGTAGTCGGTGATGCGAGCGCCACTGTAATAAACAACAAGCCTCTCTGCTCTCTTCCAAGCGCTACTGTAATATAAAAACAACAAGCATCTTTGCTCCCGCTGTACAGCTCGGTGTCCATGACATGGAGGGTTGGGGACCCCCGCTCTAAAGGACAAATCCATCAGTTTCCTGAATAAATAATATTCTCAAATAACTAATTTTCAGGAAATCCTCAGTTTTTTTTATTTTTTTTATTTAAATTGGATTACTGCCATTACTACCATACTGTACTACTATGGCTTAGTTGGACAACATGTAACTTTCTAGAATTACATTGAATCTGCCATTGAACGACTCATATTTTCCGGCTGTACATTCTTCTGGATATTTATACTTCTACATAATTTGTGTCATCAGCAAAAATAGTAGCATATTCTGTTTTATCCTCCAGATCATTATTAAAGACTGAAAGGAACAGGGGAACTAATCCTTTTGATAAATAATTGCTAACTTTAGCCTGTTTTGAGCAAATTTCTTTTACATCTTCTCCCTTTTCTACTTTAACCAGTTTATTTTACTTATGTGCAGACATTTTCTTACAAGTATAGAAAACTATCTTTTTACAAAAATCAGTAAATCACTAAAAATAACCTAAAAAATATTTGTTTTTATTGCAAAGAAACCTTAAAAAATATATCACAAGTGGAACCCTTGGTTCTTGTTTAGACTTCAAGACTGTCCTGAATTTTTGTTTTTAGATTTATTTTGATTTCCCTTTCTGTTTTGTTAGTGGTTTACCTTTCATGGTACACTCATACTGCCATCATATATAAGTATAATTTTGCTTAACTGAATTTATTTTCTGTTATGATTATGGTGTCTTGCACTGTTTGATTACTATATATTATCACCTTGATTGTATACCTATTGTGCTGGTTGACTTCGCCTGTCCATGTGTATGGTAAATCCTTTTGTTCTCAATAAAAACGTAAAAAAAAAAAAAAGTACACACACACACATATATCACAAAATACTATGTGTTACATAAATATTCCTAAAAGACCATGTTATTTGCATTCTTTAACCCCTTTCCACTGCCCAGCAGCTGTTTAAATGGGTCTTAACATCAGTAGGCTGAAAGGGCTGACGTCATCGCTGCTCCGGCCAGTCACAGCGCCAGAGCAGCGATACCCGGAAGTCACTCTGGGTATCATGACGGTGACGGAGGAGGTGACCGAGGACCGCTGCGGGGGCTTCGATCTCAGGTAAGTAATTCATAATGAGCTGGTATGCTATGCATACTAGCTCATTATGCCGTTGTCTTGCGGGTGTTTAGAGAGGGTTACTTCCTAATTAATGCCCTCTCAGCACAGAAGACCTGATTGCCATTGATGCAGTATATACAGTATATGGCACATGGGAGTTAAAAAATATATACCTGTGCTCAAATCCCAACAGCTTCTACATGTATATAATCTATTAGGTGCTAAAGGGGTGTGACCACATGTTAACACTAACAATCCTAGATCAAACCTCTGCACACTACTACAGTGCCTTGAAAAAGTATTCATACCCCATTTTGTCATATTACAACCAAAATGTAAATGTATTTTATTGCCATTTTATGTGATAGACCAACACAAAGTAGCACATAATTGTAAAGTGGAAGGAAAATGATAAATGGTTTTCAACATTTTTTACAAACAAATATGTGAAAAATGTGGAGTGCATTTGTATTCAGCTCAATACTTTTGTAGAACCACCTTTGACTGCAATTACAGCTGCAAGTCTTTTTGGGGATTTCTCTAGCAGCTTTGCATATCTAGATTGTGTCATTTTTGCCCATTCTTCCTTGCAAATTAGCTCAAGCTCTGTCAGATTGGATGCAGTGTGTCTGTGAACAGCAAATTTCAAATCTTGCTACAGATTCTCAATTGGATTTAGGTCTGGACTTTGACTGGGCTATTCTAACACATGAATATGCTTTGATTTAAATCATTCCATTTTAGCTCTGGCTGTATGTTTAGGGTCTTTGTCCTGCTGGAAGGTGAACCTCCACCCCAGTCTCAAGTCAGACTCTAACAGGTTTTCTTCTAAGATTGCCCTGTATTTGGCTCCATCTATTTTCCCATCAACTATGACCAGCTTCCCTGTCCCTGCTGAAAAAAGGAATCCCCACAACATGATGCTGCCACCACCATGTTTCACAGTGGGGATGGTTTGTTCAGGGTGATGGGCAGTGTTAGTTTTCTGCCACACATAGTGTTTTCCTTTTAGGCACACTCATTTAATTTTGGTCTCATCTGACCAGAGCACCTTCTTCCACATGTTTGCTGTGTCCCCCACATGGCTTCTCGCAAACTGCAAACAGGACTTCTTATGGCTTTCTTTCAACAATGGCTCTCTTCTTACCACTCTTCCATAAAGGCCAGATTTATGAAGTGCACAACTAATAGTTGTCCTGTGGACAGATTCTCTCACCTGACCTGTGGATCTCTGCAGATCCTCTAGAGTTACCGTGGGGCTCTTGGCTGCTTCTCTGATTAATGCTCTCCTTGCCCGGCCTGTCAGTTTAGGTCGACAGACATGTCTTGGTAGATTTGCAGTTGTGCCATACTCTTTCTATTTTCAGATGATGGATTGAACAGTGCTCCGTGAGATGTTCAAAGCTTGGGATATTTTTTTTTTAACCTAACCCTGCTTTAAACTCCTCCACAACTTTATACCTGACCCATCTGGTGTGTTCCTTGGCCTTAATGATGCTGTTTGTTCACTAAGGTCCTATAACAAAGCTCTGAGGGCTTCACAGAACAGCTGTATTTATACTGAGATTAAATTACACACAGGTGGACTCTATTTACTAATTAGGTGATTTCTGCAGGCAATTCGTTCCACTAGATTCTAGTTAGGGGTATCAGAGTAAAGGGGGCTGAATACTAATGCACGCCACACTTTTCAGATATTAATTTGTAAAATAAATTTGAAAACCATTTATCGTTTTCTTTTAACTTTGTGTTGGTCTATTACATAAAATGCCAATAAAATACATTTAGGTTTTCGGTTGTAACATGACAATATGTGAAACATTTGAAGGTGTATGAATACTTTTTGAAGGCAATGTATATACCTTTTCATCCTGGATTTGGCTGTTAACATGTGGTCACACCCCTTTGGTGCCTAAATATACATGTATAAACTATTGAGATTTGAGCACACAGGTACTGTATATCTTACTTCAATTGCATTGCAGGTCAGTGGCCAGATCTGAACCTTGTAGGTCTCCTACAACTTGTGCCTATCTGCCCCATATTGGACCTGTATCCACTGGAGCATTTGCAGTTTGCAGAGCAAAGTAGGGACTGGCCATAGACTTCAATACAGTTGGCCATTTTCAACATGTATTGCCATATATATATGAACTAAGAATCAATTTTTTGGGGGGTACATTTTGTTAGAAAGGGTATTTAGCATACCATAAAACAACTTCCAATTCCCTGACAGTATGGCTATGCTATGCCATCCTTTTTATAGTGAGGAGGCTGGCTTGATATAAAACTGCCTTCCAAGGTCCCTCCAAGCATACTGGCGATAGTTTAAAAGCCATACAGTGCATTGTGGTTTTAAAAAAAATTACCGTGGGAAAAACTGCATATATATTCCCTGGGGCTGTAAAACCTGTAGAATTCGATTTGAGCCCATGGTAGTAGTTCAACCTCCTTCCTACTAACCATGTCGGCACAAATTATGTTTCTGTGTGTGGCATGGTCAGAATGCTGTAGGGATAGAAGGGGACTGGCATGATCACTAGGTATTTGCAGCAAAATTTCACTGTTATTTGAAATTATGGAATATGTACATGATTTCTTACAAACAGTGGAATGCATTATAACAATATCAATAATAGGATTTACTTAATGAGGTTGTAATAAAAAAACCTGTAAGACAAAGGCATAATGAGCTAGTATGCAACTCATACTAGCTCATTATGAAATACTTACCTTAGAACGAAGCTCTCTCAGCTCTCTCAGCTCACCCCGCTGAGATGACTGACATTTTCCCTGGAGTTTCTTCCAGGTTCGCGGGCTCCGGCGCTGTGATTGGCCAGAGCCGCGATTACGTCACTGCCACACATGCGTGCGGGAGCCGTCGGTCGTAGCACAGGGCCCTGAAGAAACGGCACGGATGGTAGTTTCTTCAGAACGCATGCGCCGATGATGTTGGCTCAGGGTATATAGTAAATATCTCCTAAATGGTGCAAGTTTTATTAATTTTTTTTAAAGGTAATTTTTTTTTTTTCCGTACACAACATACAACAGACAACAAATACATACATATGGAGTGAACATCACCCAATCCCATACAAAGATATAATAGCTGGTACACATGTCATTTACATATATCAATCCAAAAGTTCTATGTCTATTCACCCAATTAGGACCAGTCAACCGGCAGGGGCTCCAAACAGGATTTAAGGAGCAGATGGTATGGTGCTCTCAGAGTTACCCCAAGAGCCCCAGACCTTTAAGATTTTTTTTGGGCACCCTCTAGCCTCATATGTCAGCTTGTATAGTGGAACAGCATGATTAATGGTATTAATCCAGAAGGCGACGGTAGGTGAAGATTGGGACTTCCAATGGAAGGCTATCGATTTCTTAGCATAGAACAATACTATCCGCAAAAAGGTTTGCATATTCTTAGAGATACCATCATCGTCAATGTGGCCCAATAAACATCTCAGTGGATTACATACATTGAGTAATTGTGTGAGAAAACCAATGAAGGCTGTGACCTCCGACCAAAACTTTCTGATCGGAGCACAGTCCCACATTAGGTGAAAGAACATACCATCAGCCAAGCAGCATCGGGAACATATTGCAGAAGGTAATTTTTTCAACTTGAACAGTAAACATGGCGTAAAATATGATCTGTATAGCAGTTTAGTCTGTATTACCTTATTGCGAGGGGACCTGAAGGGGAAGAACCTCCTGCCAGATGTCCTCTGTCAACTCAGGGATGTCAGCTCTTCAACTGTCTGCCGCTTTGCTGAGCCTATTAGTCGTGGAATGTAAGAGGGACCCATAATACGTGGAGATTATGGTAGTTTGGTGTGAGAAGAGTCAGTCAGTAACCATTCCAGCGGGGACAGTTGAACAACTATATTGCGGAGACCAAAATGTGTTGCCGAAGTATGGCGTATCTGCAAATAGAGGAAGTAGGCCGTGCGGGGTAAATTATAATCTCTTCGAAAGTCCTCGAAAGGACGAAACATATTACCCGAGAACAAGTTCATAATGGTTTTCACCTCTCGTTTCGACCAGAATCCCCCATCAGATCTGCGGAAAAATTCTGGTAGATTCGGATTCCCCCATAGTGGGGTGTTCGGTGAATACGTGGTACTGTCAGTGGAGGGCTGTAGTTTAGTGAGCCTAAAGATCCGTAGAGTCATTGCCAAGACAGATGTGTCCTCCTGCCCTCTAAGGGACATGCAGTGAATCAGGTTTTGCAGGGCCTCATAGGAGGTAAGCATAGCAGCCTCCAGGGCAGTTGCTGCATTGTTGGCTTCAGGGTAAAACCACCAATGTGCATGAGCCAGCTGTGAGGCAATGTAGTAGGCCTGGAGGCAGGGCAGAGCCAGCCCGCCCTCCAGTACCGGTAATTGTAAGGATGTCTTGGCAATCCTAACCACTCCCCCCCTTCCAGAGAAAGGAAGTAAGTATCAAGTCTATTTCCTGAAATTTGGTCTTAGTGATGTATACTGGTGAATTGCCCATAATATACAGAAATCGAGGCAAAAAGATCATTTTAAAAATGTTAATCCTACCCAGTAATGTCAATGGGAGAGTAGTCCATGTTTTAAGAGTGGTTTTCAATTGTCTGATAAGGGGGTCTAGGTTAACTTTGAGGTAGGAAGATTCTGGAAGTTGCACCATGACTCCCAGGTATCGGAAGAAGCTAACTATTTGTAGTGGGCAAGAGGGAGGTAGTATTATCGGTGGCGTCTGGTCAATCATGAACAGGAGGGACTTGTCCCAGTTGACCCGAAAGCGAGAGAAGTGACCAAACCTCCGAATAATCTCCAGCAGGATTGGGAGAGACGACTGGGGGTCCGACAGATATATTAACATGTCATCTGCATAAAGAGATACTTTCTCCTCCAGACCCCCAATCGTCAGCCCCAATACCTCCCCACTGGACCTGATCAGTGCCGCCAAAGGTTCTATCGCCAATGAAGAAAGCAACGGCGACAGGGGACATCCCTGTCTGGTTCCTCTCTTTATGGGAAAAGGGTCAGACACGGATGCGTTTACTCACAATCTAGCAGTGGGCCTTAGATAAAGTAGTTGCGCCCATCTGATAAAGGTGTTGCCGAAACCAAACTTCGCCAAGACCTCCAGCAGATAGGGCCACTCGACCGAGTCAAATGCCTTGTGTGCGTCCAAGGCCAACATGGCTCGAGATCCTATTACATCATGAGTGGTTTGCAGATTAGTAAACAGTCTACGCAGGTTGATAGAGGTCGATCGCCCAGGGATGAACCCAGTCTGGTCCACGCCAATAATAGTAGTAATGACTGTATTCAGTCTCAGGGCGAGCACCTTGGCTAAAATCTTGACATCTGAATTAATGAGTGAAATCGGGCAGTATGATTCACAGAGTATGTGATCCTTATGGGGTTTGGGTATGAGAACAATCAAGTCCTCTGACATAGAGGGCGGCAGCTGTCCGGTTCTCAGAGCAAAATTATATACCCTAAGAAGGTGAGGTATGAGTATGTGTCTGAACTGTATATACCACTCAATGGGGAAGCCATCTAGTCCCGACATTTTATTTCTAGCAAAGGACTGTATAGCTTCCCCAATTTCCTCATCCGTCAGTGACGTCTGTTCAATTTGAAGTCTTGGCAACAAAATTTCAGAGAGATAGTCATCTAATACCACAATCGTGTAGTGAGCTCTAGTAGCATATAGTGAGGAATAAAATGTAACAAAGGCCTCCATAATGTCAGTGTTTTTTTCTACCACTACTCCCTCCGAACTCTTAATTCTGGGTATGCTGCATGGCTGATAGTCAGGTCTAGAAAGGTACGCCAATAAATGACTATTCTTGTCGCCAAACTCGAAGATTCGCTGGTTCTGATATAGCAACTTCTTTTGGGTGCGCTCCAAAAGCACTAAGTCCAGTCCTCTGGCTCTGTGCTTCCAGGTGGCACGTGTCTCAGGAGAGGGAGCCGCAGTGTAAGTAGCTTCTGCCTCCCTAAGATCCCCCTCTGCATCCACCAGTCTAAATTGGGACGCTTTACGGGCGTGTCCAATGGCTGCAGCAAAAGAGCCGCGTGTGGTGGCCTTAAAAGCATCCCAAACCATCGGGATGGAGGTGCTCTGCCTGTTAGTTATCTAGTAGGATTTCATTTCGGCCGTACATCAGTCCACAACAGCTTGGTCCGCCAGCCACAGAGGGCTTAGTCGCCATACCTTATAGGAGGAGGGAGCGCCTAGGGCGAGGTCCACCATCAAAGGGGAGTGATCAGACACCGCCCTAGGGAGATATTTAACCTCTGTCACCATATTGATCAAATCCGACGATACCAGACACAAATCAATATGCGACAGAGAACCATGTGATTCTGAATGACAGGAATATTCCCTCTCATCCGCATGCTTCCATCTCCAGGCCTCCACTAGATCAAACGGAGTCAACAAAGAACCCAACGGGGTAGGGGGCAATGTATTGCACCGTAGTCTATCAATGGAGTTATCTAACACTGTATTATAGTCCCCTGCTATCAACAAAGGGCCCTCTGCTATTGCCAAGACAGAATTCATCACCCACTCAAAGAATATTTTAGTGAAGGGTGGCGGGGCATAGAGGCTAGTCACCGTATATGGCTTACCCATGAGTTCAAGTACAATAATTACAAAGCAACCATTAGGGTCCAATTTAACATGTTTAATGCTGACAGGTGCTGATTTAGCTATGAGGATGGAAGTGCCCCTGGCATACATGGAGTACGTGGAATGGATGGCGTAAGCTATCTTTGCTCTCTTAAGGGCCATGACTCTAAAACCATGGCTGTGGGTTTCCCGGAGAAAAAGCACATGCGGATTGTGGCGTGCCAGATATTCAAACATTAATGACCTTTTTACCTTTGAATTCAACCCCTGTACATTCCAATATATTAAGCGCAGTTTATACATAAGGAAATACAAAGACTATGACCAAAGGAGTCCATTTCTCATAACCCGCTGGTGGCAACCATCGCCTGAAATCCAGCACGTCATAAGAAGTGCTTAAGGTGAAGGGCAAATTTGAGACAAAAAACAGTACCATGACAGTTAGAATTAGCAGGTGTATACGAGAGAGGCCAGCTAGTGCAGCCTTGTGACTCACATGTAAAAATGAATACCAGCATTGCAGGGAAAAAAACAAAAAAAGCAACCCTAAACAAAAGTCCCCCAACATCCCATCCCTCCCTAACCCTCCGGGCTCCCAAACCCAAACCACTGAGAGCTTTGTTCCAAAAACCAAAACCGTAAGGTAGGAGGGCCATGACCCAGACCCCCAACCAACAAACCCTGAGGAGTGGTAAAAGTTCCTTAGTCACGGGCGTCCGTCCATGACCGCACAAGACAAGTAAATTCAATGACCCTGAGTCTGGAAGGATAAAAAGGATGGAGTTCAAAAAGCAACAGGAGAAAGTGTTAAAAAACTGTTCCAAAACTGTTCCAAAAAGATAACAGGTGAATGGTGAGAACAGGGGAATGGTCAGTATATCATCAATGGCATAGATATGTAGCTTAATTCCCCAAAACCACTGAAGAAATAGGGACTAGGAGAGCACAGGGATTAAGACATCCAGGTCCATGCCTGCCCCCCCCCCCCCCCCCGCAGTCCCAAGCAGCAAATGTCATTGCATTCTAGTGTGGAGGGGATCTCCTTTTTGGGTTCTGCGTTCTGGATGTCCCAGGGTGTCCACCCAGTGGGACGCCTCCTTAGGATCTGTAAAGAAGTATGCCTTGCCCTGATAGACGATCCAGAGACGTGCAGGATACAACATGCCGTAGGGCAGGTGAAGCTCATGGAGCCTACGTTTTATGGCCAGGAAGGTAGCCCGTTGCTTTTGCGTGGCCACCGAGAAATCAGGGGAAATAGTGATTTCATTCCCATTAAACAACACTCTTCCCTTCTCCCTGGCAGCCCTGAGAACAGCCTCCCTGTCCCTGAAGTGAAGCAGTTTGATGATCATGGCACGGGGTGGGGACCCAGAAGGCAGAGGGCGCATGGGGACTCTGTGCGCCCGTTCAATAGCGAACAGCGGTGAGAAGGTGGGGGCACCAAACGTGGTGGCCATCTTTCCATAAATACCTCCGGGGTTCTACCCTCAGATCCTTCTCTGAACCCTAGGAAGGGTAGATTATTTCTCCGCAAATGGTCTTCTATTTCAGTGATCTGTGGTGTAATCATGGGCCTGGCGTAGCTCCCTGACAGAGCCCTGTAATGGATGGGCCTCATCCTCTAGCGTGCCAATTTGTTGCTCCGCATTCGTCACTCTATGGCGGAGGTTGTAGGCATCTTGCTTCAGAAAGGACATATCAGCCTGTATGGAGTCTATTTTAGTAGTCAGAGATGTATGGTTATGCTGGATAGCCTATATTATCTGGGACAGGGAGGGCTCTGCCAGGCCTACATTTGCAGCATCCTTGCTGGGGGTCTCAGTATCAGTGTCCTTGGCAGGGGAGAACAATAGGGGGTCCTCAGGGCTCAGTGCAAGGGGAGAACATGATGACTCACCCTTCCCTGCAGGTTTGCTCTTCAGCGCCACTGAGTAGGAAGAAGGCTAGCTGCGTGCGTCTGCAGCATAGTGGCTGGCGCCATCTTGCCTCGCTGTGCATGGCGGAGGTGACGGGACAAATCCTGAGGCTTCCTCCATCGGTGGGCCGTATTTGAACATCTCACAGTGGGCACAAGGTTCCCTGGAGGCTGTGGGTGTTGATGGGAACCCTGGATGGCAATCTGGTCAGCAGGATACAGGCAGGATGTGTGCGGCACGGACCAAGCTCAGGCCAAGCACGTCCTCACATCCCGGTCGTTGGCCACGCCCAAGCGATGCAAGTTTAGGATATATTTACAGTACAATTAAAACGGAAGCCTTTACTTCCTCTTTAAGTCATGTTATTGCTAATGAGCTTGACACAGCTGGGTTTGAGTGGACGTGTTACCATTGTTACCATTACAGTTTTATATACTGTATTATGGTTGAAAAAAAAGTTACTTTTTATACATTTGAATGCACTGAAGAATCATTTTTAAATATGCAACAACTAGATCAAGGCCAACCCAATAATAAAACCATCAGAAGCAAACCTGATTCATTTAGGGAAAACAACATGTGATAATTCTATCTAATGGTCCTAAAGGCCTCATTTATACTTTTTACTTTAAGACAAGAGATTAAGCGGATGCTCTTGTAATGTGTTAGTACATCTGGATAATCTACCCATTAATTACTTATTCCAGGAGACAGTAGTTCTCTTTGGTGGTTATTTGGGATATTTATTCATTTTTCAGTAAACTGTGACTGTAAATGTGCTATAGAATATAAATGTGCCCTTTGCATAACAAATAATTATCTCTGAATGATATCAAAGGTAGACTAGTATGATTAAAACAAGGTCATCATATTAATCTGCTTAGACAGAATAGAGAGACAGTACAAGACTGTGCTAGAGACTTTTACTGAAGAAAAACATTGTTTTAAAAAAAGTAAGTGCTTATTGGAAATAAAATGGCTATTGTTCTTTGTAGAGGTTCTGAAGAAAAAAGCAAAACTTTACATAAAGCTTGAATAAAGTGATAGGTGCACTAACACTGTGAGGCAGGTTTAAAGTAAAAGAATATTGACAGTGAATGACATAAAACATATGTGACAAATCCAAAAGGTAAAAATCCAAAAAATAAAGTCCAAACAATATGGTGATGAAAGAACTAAAGTTCATGTGTGTGAGTGATTCCCACCACCAGAAAGAATAATAATACACACACAGTGCTGCAGAATTCTGTGCTGCAGAATTCTTCAGTGAAACACCTCGGTGTCTGCAAGCAGCTTACCTCACTGCTGTTAAACAAACAGCATATGCAGACAGCAGGGTAAACTAGAGCTGGTGTTTGCAACGGTATGGCAGTCTCATTTATGTTGCTGCAGTCTTGATAGTAAAGGGAGCGTGGGAAAAACTCCACGAACGACGAGTTCGTAAGCCCTCACTGTTTGTATGGCTCTGTATTGGTCCCCTTCTATTACCAGGTCATCAATGGAATAAGTACTCAGTGAAAAATATGAGGAATAGAAAGTTGGTAAACCTAATGCTCCAATCCCAACTCGTATCGTCACATCACGTGACTTCATCAGGGGATTAAAACAAGGTCATCATATTAATCTGCTTAGACAGAATAGGGAGACAGTACAAGATTGTGCTAGAGACTTTTACTGAAGAAAAACATTGTTTTAAAAAAAGTAAGTGCTTATTGAAAATATTGAAAATAAAACAGCTATTGTTCTTTATAGAAGTTCTGAAGAAAAAAGCAAAACTTTACATAAAGCTTAACATACCTCAGTTGACTTCAGCTGGAGCACTGAAGTTTGTGTGGACTTAACCTTAGATTGGATTTTCCGTGATGGGTTGATTGTTATACCAGGTGATGTCATAGGTGCACATAGTAAAGAGTATGATGCTATGACAGCATGACTCCTTTCCAAATACAAATGTTTAAGTCAGGCGACAACCATGTACTCATTCATTAATCTGTAGTGGACATCTTATGTCAATATTTGTTAAAGGGGTTGTAAAGTCAGAAGGTTTTTTTCATCCTAATGCGTACTATGCATTAAGATAAAAACCCTTTTGTGTGTAGCATCCTCCTCAGCACCCCCTAATACTTACCTGAGCCCCATTTCTGTCCAGCGATGTCCACGAGTGTCCAAGACTCTCCCTATTGATTGGCTGAGACACAATCAGGAGAGAGAGGGAGTGGGGCCGAGTCGCAGCTCAGTGTCTGAATGGATACAGGGAGCTGTGACTCAGCCAGGGTGCCACCATAGCAAGCTGCTTGCTCTGGGGGCACTCACAAGGGGGGAGGGGTCAGGAGCACAGAAGAGGGACCTGAGAAGAGGTGGATCCCAGCTGCTCTGTGCAAATGCACTGCACAGAGCAGTGTTCGGGCCGAAAATTGGCTGTTCGCCCATTCGACGAACACCCAAATTATCAGTGCGCTTGACAATTTGTTCGGCCCGCCAAATGACCACAATGCACTGCACCACCACATAGTGCACTGGAATCCCTGATTGGTTGAAGCAATGAAAGCTTTGCCCAATCAGGGCACAGAACACTGTCAGAGCCATGATTGGACGCTGTCATGATGACTTTATCCAATCATGGCTCATTGCTCTTAGTCCCGCCCCACGCTATAAATGTATTCTTTCAATGGCGGCCATTTGTATTGTGATATCGGCATGGAGAGAGATAGAACAAAGCTCTGTTCTGTGCTATTGGACAGTTAGTGTGCTAAAATGTGCTATTCTGGTTCTATTGTCAGTGTAGAATATCAGTTTAGTGTGAATCTAGTGATAGTTCAGTCAGTGTGAGTGTAATGAGTGACCATTAATTTTTACTTAAGTGTCACACTAGTGTAAATCTAGTGATAGTTCAGGCAGTGTGAGTGTAGTGACCGTTTAACACAGTATATTTCATTGCGTTACTGAAAGATTAACGCCACATATTTCAGTGTGTTACGTGCCATTTAACGCAGTATATTTATTTGCGTTAGTGCACTTTTACGCAGTATATTTCAGTACGTTACTGCAAGTTTAACCCTGTATATTTCAGTGCATTTCGTGCCGTTTCACAAAGTATATTTCAGTGTGCTACTGCAAGTTTAACACCGTATATTTCATTGCGTTACTGCAAGTTTAACACCGTATATTTGAGTGCGTTATGTGCCATTTAACGCAGTATATTTCTGTGCATTAGTGCACATTTAACGCAGTATATTTCTGTGCATTAGTGCACGTTTAACGCAGTATAGTTCAGTGCGTTACTGCAAGTTTAATACCGTATATTTTAGTGCATTACGGCATGTTTGACACAGTATATTGCAGTGCGTGAGTGCAGTTTTTCTGCAGTATATTATAGTGTATCAGTGGAGTGTGTCTGTGTAGTGAGTACTCAAGTTAAAGTGCACCAGGCACCACTTTCCAGTGATTAAAGTGCATCCACGTACACATTTCCACATCTCTATTACATTTTGTTAATAAGGAACCCCCATCATGTCTGGGAGGACAACAAGGAGAGGCAGATGTTTTCGTTGGCACTATTAGGGGGTCAGCAGCATATGTGTCTACAGGCAAAGGTGGATGTGGTCAGTCTTCAGGCAGGGCATAATTTCCTCTGTTTAGTTATGTTGCCTGTGCTATCCAGCCACAGCATGCAGAGCAGGTGGTGGACTGGCTTACTAAACCATCCTCATCCTCCTCATCCTCTGTCACCCAAGAAGAGACTAGTGCACAGTCCACTGAAGCTGCCAGAGTGGCCAAACTTGCCTCTTTGTCCACAGCTATTCCTGACATCCCCAGCATCAGGCATGGAGGTGTCAGCTGAGTTATTTGAACACAGCGTCAGCCACTTGCTCCTTGACGATGCACAGCCATTACTTGATTCAGATATTATTTATGAGGTTGAGAAAGGCAGGAATATGAGCCTACAGAGAGGGGAGAACACTGGTACACAAATTGGCTGTCATGTCCCCCAGTCGCAGTGTATTGCCAAGCTGTCTCCAGTGGTAATGAGGATGGAGGAGATGATGATGATAAGGTCACTGACGAGACTTGGGTGCCAGATAGAGCAGAGGAGGAAAGTGAGGGTAAGGCTCAACCCCAATGAGGCAGCCATCATGGAAGAGTAGAGAGCAACCACCCTATTCCATCACATTGGGGAGCTGTTATCTGCCGGACCACTTCCCACAGCTCAGCTGCCTGGGCCATTTTTAGCACATGTGCAGCTGATCACTCTGTTGCAATTTACAAACTTTGTCTCAAGCACATCAAGTGTTGAAAAAACACCAGCTATTTGAGTACCACATGGTTGACAAGGCATTTAACCTCCCACCACTCAGCCCATTGGCAAGAGCACCTGAACGCCACACAAAAGGGGCACAATTCTCTTCCTCCTCTTTGCTCACCTCAGTCTGCCCCCGCTATACCTCGTGACCTCTTAGCAGCCTCCACTTACAGGGATGTCCCAGGTTCTTGCAGCACATCTGCCAGTAACACACCACCAGCTTGTTACATACCAGGCTGGAGGCTGATGTGACTAGATGGCTCCCCTTGCTGCTGAGTGCAGAGTACCCCTGGAGTTGGAGACAGAGGGTATTATTCCCAGAGATGCACAGGTTGCCTGCCGGTAAATCTGTTTGATGGTTCCAGAAGCGCCCAGGAGCAAAGAAGGTGGTCACAGCCAATGATTCCCTGGAGGTACTGGTGGATCTTAACAGGTGGAAAATCAGAGACAACGTCAGAAGCCAGACCGGGGGGTCAAACATAGGAAGGCAGTCAGAAGCAGAGGCAGGAGGGTGTAGTTGTGATCAAGGCAGGGTCAAACACAGGAAGTCAATCTGGAACAGGCAAGAGCAGGTCCGTGAAACAAGCCAGGTTCAGAGCCAGGAGAGAAGTCAGAGCAGGTCAGGGTAACAGGTAATCAAACAGGAGCAAGGAACACAGGATACAGAGCTGATGATAATCTAGCGATTTATGAGAGCAATTGGAGTCTTTATATAAGCCAGCAAACACTGGTAATTAGCACTTTTTGCATACGCAAGTTAGCAGTCGCAAATGTGCGTTCGCCATTGCGTGTTGGTTGCTAATGCTCTTGCGTGGATTAGCGCGGCCATATTGGATATTGGCATATCTGCCGGTTCTTCAATTTCTTCCCTGACAGAGCTGTAGACAATAGCAGGCAAATTCTCTGACCCATCTGCTGCAGACAAAAAAAATACAGTCACTGCCACCGACATGCCCAGCGTCTAAATTCAAGCTTGTCAAAGCTGCTTCTTCTACAACTTCTGCCTTTCCGTCTGGTCTGGTGTATTCTACCCCCTTCCTTGAATTTGCAGAATGTGCTGTACCACAATGGCAGGTTCCCAGTTGCTATTTCTTTTCTTTTACTGCTAACACGTGGTCCAGCAAGCATGGTTGGGGATGATATATTTTGTTCACAGCACACTGGGTAACTCTGCTTGCAATTTAGAAGGATGTAGGACAGGGCTCAGTGCTGCAGCTTGTTGTGTCGCCACATCTTCATACAGCTAGTGGTAATGATGTGAGATTTGTCAGCTCTACCCCCTCCTCCTCCTCCATGGTGTTGCTGAATTGTCCTATGAACCACAAGTACCCCCTAAGCCTTTAAGGGGCTTTTCAATAAGTCAGGCTAAAGGGTGCCATGCAGTGCTTCAGCTGGTGTGTCTAGGACAGGAACCACACAGGAGCAAAGAGTTGGAGCCAGGGACAGGGAAAACCCAAAGACCATGCCTGGCACATGTCCTTAATTTGGTGGTGCAACATTTCCTAAATAGGTACACAGGGTTGGAAGATCTGCTAAAGCAGACCAGAAGAGTCTGTAGCCATTTCAGGCAATCATACACAGCCAATGCTCGGTTTGCTGAAATTCAGCGGGAATTTCACCTGCCCGTAAACCACCTGATTTGTGACATGCCCACCAGGTGAAACTCGACTTTAGGAATGCTGCAGTGGCTGCACATACAGCAGAGGACTGTCAACGAGTACCTGTGTGAGTATTGCAAAATGACAGGCTCAGGCCCACGCCAATGGCTGCTCATGAAGGATGCATGTACTGTACTGTCACCATTTGAGGAGGCCACAAGGATGGTGAGCCGTGACAATGCACGCATTAATGACACAGTCCCTGTTGGAGCAGACTCTGCATGGCATTATGGACAGGGCACTCGAGGCAGAGCAGTGGGAGGAAGAGGAGGACTTCCTTTTCTCTCAAGGCCCACTTTATGCAGACACCATTGTTCCTACACCACAGAACACACAAGGGGAGAAGGAGGAAGAGGATTCTGGCAGTTTTGGAGGCATTAAAGCAAAGGAAGATATACATCCAACCATAAGAGATGGTTTTCCATCTCCAGAACCCTTGGGAGTAGTACGTGGCTGGGGGGAGGCAGTTCCAGATACTTTAATTCTCAGTGACCCAGAGGAATTAGCTTCTCATGCCTCTGCAAATTTGTGGTGCATGGGCTCCCTCATGCTTCAAAGTCTAAGAAATCTTTTCCCGACTCTGGTAGGTTACAGTGTTGTGGAAAACATAGTTTTGAGGCTTCTGTTGGTCAAGAGAGGAGCGGTGGAGAAGACGGCCACCAAAGTAATGCGAATAAACAATAAAGTACTAATAGCCACCAAAGTGATGCATTTTACAATTTTTTTAGTCCTCACTATCCAGGGCTGTCAGCTTTACATATACCATCGGCAGCATCTGCATCACATGGTGGAAAATTATCCAGGGGTGAAAACAGAGATGGGGAGCTTACCAGTCGACAATCCACTGGCTTACTGTGTCATGAAAATTGATCACTGGGCAGAACTTGCCCACTATGCAATTGAGCTGCTGGGCTGCATCCAGCGTGCTTTTTGAACGGGCATTCAGTGCTGCTGGAGGTTTTGTTACTGATAATAGAATGTGTCTGTCCACAGACTCCGTGGACTGTCTGACATTTATCAAAATGAATCAGTCCTGGATGACCAGCAGCTATGATGCCTCTGAAGCCTCTGATGCCGATGTCGCTGGTTAGGTATTTTTGAGATGTGGAATCACTGCAGGACTTCTAGGCTGCCTAGCGTTGTGGGTGTTAATTTCATCTGGAAGATTTTTTTGGTGTAGGTTTCATGGGCACAATTAACAACCAAAGACCAATTTGTCCGTACCTGTTTGACAGGTGCATATCATTTGCAATTTTTGACAACAAGGCCAATTCTTGCCTTCTTTAATTGTACCTCAATAGGGTTACGGTGTGAAGGCACCACCTAAAACCCAAAGACCAATTTTTTCGCACCTGTTTGACAGGTGCATATTATTGCAATTTTTGACAGCAAGGCCAATTCTTGCTTTCATCAAGAGTTCCTCAATAGGTTTATGGTGTGAAGGCACCACTGACACCCAAAGACCAATTTTTCTACACCTGTTTGACAGGTGCATCGCATTGCAATTTTTGACAGCAAAGCCAATTCTTGCCTTCATTAATTGTACCTCAATAGGGTTACGGTGTGAAGGCACCACCTAAAACCCAAAGACCAATTTTTTCGCACCTGTTTGACAGGTGCATCATATTGCAATTTTTGACAGCAAGGCCACTTCTTGCTTTCATCAAGAGTACCTTAATAGGGTTACAGTGTGAATGCGCCACCAAAACCCAAAGACCAATATTTCCACACCTGTTTGACAGGTGCATCGCATTGCAATTTATGACAGCAAGGCCAATTTTTGCTTTCATCAAGAGTACCTCTTAAGGATTATGGTGTGAAGGTGCCATCGACACCCAAAGACCAATTTTTCCACTCCTGTTACTTCTATTCAAAGTCTCTGGAAGAGACAACAGAATTTTTTTCAAGAAATCTCTAATCCTATTCCCAGTGCACTACATTGTGGCCTCATCATACAGACTGGCTCCGCAAGCAGCTGTTGCTTAAAATATAAAGAAAGCTTGCAGAGAAAATATCATTTTTTGGGCTTTATAAATGCAATTATTGCTGCAGCAGCTTCTATACACAATACAGATGTGCCACTTTACAGGTAGACTAAGGGGATCCCTCAGGCACTATATTGAAAGGATTTTTTTTTTTTTTTAACTTTTTTTTTTCTCCATTGATACATGTCCCCCAGGGCAGTACCCGAGCCCCCATAACAATTGTGTGCCCAATAACTTGCTTATAAGCTTTGCAAATAGGCACTTTTGATTTTTCAAGTTCGGGTCCCATAGGCTTCAATGGGGTTTGTTATTTGGTTCTGAACTTTCACGGTTTGAAAGTTCTGGTGCAAACCAATTGGGTTGTTCGGCCCATCCCCATTTACAATCACTTTGACCACTTGCCGCCCGCCCATGTCAAATTACGGATGGGCGGTGCGGCTCTCGTTCTGGGACGATGTGATATGACGTCGTCCCAGAACAGCCGCTCTTGCATGCCCGTGGGTACGTGCAGCACGTCGATCGCAGCCAGGCCATGTTGCTAGGACATAGCACGACCCCGATCTATGTGTAGCAATACCCCCTAGAGGGCTGCTGAATATTTTTGGTCCTGCCTTTACCCCCAGTACTAAAGCCTCGTACACACGGCCGGTTTTCTCGTAAAGTCAACGACAAGAAAACTGCCGGGAGAGCTTTCTTGCCGAGAAAACCGGCCGTGTGTACAAGGCTTTCAGGTTTCTCATCAAGAAAACTGGCCAGAATCTCGATGAGAAAAATAGAGAACCTGCTCTCTATTTTCTCATCGAGATTCTCGTCGGCCTGTTTCCCGACGAGAAACCCGAGAGTGTGTACGCTTACCTGTCGCCGTGGAAACCCGCGCATGCTCGAAATGACTTCAACGCATGCGTGGTAGCTTCCTAGGCATAGGTAGGGTGTAGCAAGATGGCGGCGGCATCGAATGTGACGAGCGCACGCTCATCGTAGTCGATGACGTCACCGCGTTCGTTCCATTCAAAAGAACTGCGGTTCTTTTGAAATGAGCGTGTGTACACTCGGCCGGGACAAGATTCTTGTCGAGAATCTCGTCAGGAAAAACAATGTGTTTTTTCCTGACGAGATTCTCGGCCGTGTGTACGAGGCTTAAGAGTCTATAACTATGATGAGAGATGCAGAATAGATGCGAGCAACAGTCACTTTAGTCTTTTTTCAATGCTTTAATAAAAGAACTTGAAGTAGCCGTAGGACAGAGGGTTAAGGGAAAGTTTCAGATACATTTTAGCAGATCACTGATGGATTCCTTCCGATCCAAAAGACAAACAGTTTCTTTAACAGATCTTGAACACCCAGGTAGGCCTCTCACACAGACCTAGCAGCAGGTAGTGTTTCTAGTTAAGCCTCTCTCACAGGACTTAGCGATCGGTGGAACTCCTGGATAATCCTCTCTCACAGTACCAGAAACTTTAAGCCATCCGGCAGTACTGTGAGGGTAGATTAGCTTAGGTGCATCCTCCAAACGAGTCACCAGGCCCTTCCTGAGAGACCAGCCTTCAGCCTGGTTCTCTCCAGCAAAAGTCCTCCCCTGGATCTCCTCAGCTTGACTTGGTTTCTTCCACGCAGGCAAGACAACCTAGGACCACCTCCAGATTAGTAGGCCCCAGACAGGCTTCTGGGCCTACTCACAGCAACACGGCCTCGGGCCAGCAGGCCCCCGAGGTAGAAGAGAATGACACAGCCTTAGGCCAGGAGGGCCATGAGGTCAGAGAGAATGAAACATGGCGTCTGCCCCTTAAATACCTTCCCCCAGAATGCACAGCAGCAAGAACACTCCCACTAGGCTGTTTCTGGAGAAAAGAATATTCAATACACTTTAGTTTGCTGTATTTCTCATCCTGGCCTGTGGTAACAGTGACACCTACTGGCAACAGTGAGAATTGCACAACACAACCAAAGCTGGAACAGAAGCTAATTTAACTTTGTACAATAAATCTGAGCTGTGTACAGCTCAGCCAAACTAAATTTACAACATTCTTTATGAACAGGACACTACATATGTAAGGAGCCGCGGCTCTTTAACCATGTGATCGGCTGTGTCCAATCACAGTCAGTCACATGTAAGCACGGAAATGCCGGTAATCGTCTCTCATCAACTCACGCTAACAGAGGAGGAGAACAGATCAGCAGCATCTCCTTGTAGGGGACATCCAGACATGTAATCAGGGCACTGATCATCAGTGCTCTGATTACAATACAGTGCCAGCAATCAGTGCCCACCAGTGCCAGAAATCAGTGGCCACCAGTGCCCACCAGTGCCAGCAATCAGTGCCCATAAGTGCCACCAATTAGTGCCTCGTTAGTGATGCCAGTCAGTGCTGGCTATAAGTGCTGCCCATCATTGCTACCCATCAATTCCCATCAGTGCCACCCATCAGTGCCCATCAGTGCTGCCTATCCGTGCCGCCTATCAGTGCCACCTATTAGTGCCCACCAGTGCCACCTATTAGTGCCCACCAGTGCCACCCATCAGTGCCACATATCAGTGCCACCTATCAGTGGCCATAAGTGCAGCATATTGGTGTCTCCTCATCAGTGTCACCTAATCAGTGCCCATAAGTGCCGCCTCGTCAGTGCCCATAAGTGCCACCTCATCAGTGCCCATCGGTGCAGCCTATCAGTGCCCATCAGTGGTGCTCCATCAGCGCACATCAGTGAAGGAGAAAAATTACTTATTGACAAAATGTACTGACAGAAATTAAGAAACAATTTTTTTTTTCAAAATTGTCGGGCTTTTCTTTTTTTTTTGTAAAAAATAAAAAACCCAGCAGTGATTAAATACCACCAAAAGAAAGCTCTATTTGTGTGAAGAAAATTATACAAATTTTACATGGTTACAGTGTAGCATGACCGCGCAATTGTCATTCAAAGTGTGACAGTGCTGAAAGTGGAAAATTGAAGGGGGTGAAAGTGCCCTGTAGGCAAGTAGTTAAGAAGTAAGATAAAGAACTGGCAGTAACTCGTCTGTGTTATAATTAGTTGTTAACCTACAAATGTCTACATTAAAAAGAGGAAAAAGAAAAAAAAAGAAAAGACCAAACATATAAAATATGATTGCCATATCAAAAATGATTTGAAATTGAAACTTCATTGCTTTGGGTTACATTTATTTTAGTTGTTTTTATAGGGTTAGCCAAAGAGGTATCACAGCAGACCTTGTCTGCTTTGAGGTTCTAGTTATCTGATTGAAACTTTGGGCTCAGCTGACTGATAATTGATTAGCCATTCTAATGAATCACCCAGGATTTCAGCCTGAGTTGTTGAATTTTGTAAATGCAAAATAAAAAAAATTAAAAATATCGATTTTTTTTTAATCAAATCAAATTTTTGCAAAACAGTGCTGAATGCTATAAAAGGGAAAATTTATATCATATACTTACCGTAATTTTCCTTTCCTGATGGACTCCATGGCAGCCTATGTGTGGGTTAATCCCGCCTCTCATACCTCATAGGACCCTTCTCCCATAAATCTTTGCTTCTAGCCAGAGACCGTGTTCCGTAATATAGCCTACTCCAGCAATGGGAGGGAACTCCTGCTGCCATGGAGTCCATCAGGAAAGGAAAATTACGGTAAGTATATGATATAAATTTTCCCTTTTCCTGACAGACTCCATGGCAGCCTACGTGTGGGAAATGACTAGCCATACACACCCGGGTGGGCAAATGCTGGTTAAAGAAAAGGTTTAATTGACACCGTCAACAGATAAAACATGTAAACCAAAATTAACCGAGGACAAAGAAGCCGGTTCTACACAATAGTGCGTCATAAATGTGTTTATCGATGACCATGAGGCCGCCTTGCAGATTACTTCTGGGGAGACATGACGGGCGGCCGCCCATGATGTGAAGACGCTCCTGGTGGAATGAGCGGTCACTGCCTCTGGTGGAGCCAGACCCTTCGCCTTATATGCCCCTTGGATGGTCTGAACGATCCAGGCTGCGATGGTTCTGGAAGAAGCACGCAAACCTTTGTTTTTCCCTTGAAAGAAAATGAACAGATGATCAGATTGGCGAAACGAAGCTGTGGCTTCCAGGTATTGTTTCAAAACTTCTCCAACATCTAAAAGATGGACATTAGAGTTCTCAGGTGATCGAAAGGTAGGAAGAACAATTTCTTGATTCTCATGAAACACTGATGTTACCTTAGGATTTGATCCAAGCATGGGAATCATAACTACACGATCCGGAAAGAAGGTCAGGAATGGTTCTTTGGATCCTAGGGAACCAATTTCGGAAACTCTTTTAGCCGATGTTATTGCTACAAGAAAGACAACTTTGAGGGAGAGCTCCTTGATGGATAGTTGACCCGTGTGTTGCCTTTCTCTTTCTGAGAAATAATCCAAGACCAGAGGAAGGTCCCATTTGGAGAATCTCGGTTTTCTCTGAGGTCTGAGCCTTATAGTTCCTCTGAAGAATTGTCTAACAAGAGTGTGTCTAACCCAGGATATACCTGTAAAGGCCGAGATAGCTGAAATCTGTACTCTAAAGCCCTGTACACACGATCGGATAACCTATGGATTTTCTTCCGATGGATTTGTCCATCGGAAATCCGATGAAACTGTTTTTCATCAGTCTTGGCCACACACCATCAGTCAAAAAACCGACCGTTCCAAACGCGGTGACGTAAAACACTCCGATGAGCCGAGAAAAATTAAGTTTAATGCTTCTGAGCATGTGTCGACTTGATTCTGAGCATGCGTGGGTTTTTTAACCGATGGACTTGCCCATAGACGATCGGAAATTCCCATTGGTTTTTTATCCATCGGAAAATTTTAAAACAAGTTCTATTTTTTACAACCGATGGAAAAAAGACCGATGGGTACCATACACGATCGGTTGGTCTGATGAAAACCATCCATCGGACGGTTTTCATAAGTCAAACCGATCGTGTGTACGGGGCTTCAGGGAACTAAATGACAGGGACAGATCCAGACCCGTTTGAAGAAAACCTAGAACGTCTTGTATCCTGGGGTCGTCAGGAGAACCTTCAACCATAGAAATATAGTCTGTGAACTTTTTCCAGATCCTTTGATATACTTTGTTGGTATTAGCCCTTCTAGTGTTCGACAATGTAGAAATTGCTCTGCTTGGGCAACCTAATGCCTCTAGCCTTCCCCTCTCAAAAACCAAGCCATCAGATGGATATGGGATGGTCACGGATGAAGAGTTATTCCCTGTGACAGGAGATCTGATCTGGCTGGGAGAGGAACATGGATCCTGAAAGCTCAGCTGTAACAGGAGAGGGAACCATGGCCTGTTGGGCCAGTATGGAGCTATTGCTACGATTTCGGTCTTCTCCCCTCTGAGTCTCGATAGGAACCGTAGAATGACGGGTACCGGGGGAAAGGCATAAGCCCTTTTGAATCTCCACTGTTCCGTCAGGGCATCCACTCCGAAGCCTGGGGACAACGATATCTCGTGTAATATTTCGTTAGTTTGAAATTGCACGGGGAGGCAAACAGATCTACTTCTGGTACAATTCCCAGGGATAGGATCCAATTGAAGACCTCGGTGTGGAGAGACCATTCGTTGTTGTCGAGGGTTGTTCTCGAGAGAAAATCCGCTTGTAGGTTCTGAGATCCGGGAAGATAGACAGCTGTCAGGTTCGTTAGATTTGTCTGGGCCCATGTCATGATTGGTTCTACCTCCCTCAGTAGAGAGAGACTGTGAGTGCCTCCCTGTCTCTTGATATACGAGACTGCCGACATGTTGTCCAGCCTTAGGAGAACTGAGGAACCTTTTATCAGGTGAAGAAAAGCTTGTAGAGCACAGAAGGCTGCTCGGATCTCCAGGACATTGGACACAATCCTTCTGGACGGGAAGTCCCATTTCCCTTGAGCTACTTCCTGCATGCAGAGAGCTCCCCAGCTGTCACGAGGATGCTATACACAGACATCCAATACAGGTGGTCAGATCATTGGGCTGCACATTAAGGAATCGGGAACAGAGTAAGTGAAAAATATATATATTTATTAAAGATAAAGACACACGTGTAAACAAAACCACAGCAAACCATAAGCAAGAAACGAATACAAAGGAACACAACAAACCCCAAAAACAACCTAATCTAACTAGCTAACTATTTTGTACAAAAGAGAACACACATACATGAACAAGGCAGGGGATGAGAGACAACGGGAGCAGAAGGCCAGGTACTGGGAGCAGTCAGCAAGGGGAAGCTGGTATCAGGGGACAGGTATAAGGGGACAGGCCTCAGGGGACAGGGTACAAGGATCAGAGTCCAGGACAAGGCAGGGAACAGATCAGGATCAGGTTCAGGACCAGGTAACGGATCAGGTTCAGGCAGGGACCAGGCTTACAGAAGGAATTCTGGAGCACTGAGCTTTGTTAAGGGCGGGTTTATATAGTCCAGCAGACCCAGATCAGGTGTGCTTGATGGCTGGTGGAAAGTCTTGGTGAGGAGACACCCGCTGGTGGTCACCAGAACTACACCCACTGCTGCCGAATGCAACAGTGCCACCAGCAGGTGAGCCCAGTAATGACACCATTCCTGACAGTTCCCCCCCCTTAAGGAGTGGCCTCCGGACACTCCATTCAGCCCTTGGTTGGACAGTCCGAGTGGATGCGGAAACACCCAAAAAAGTCTCCATACTATGTCTGCGGACTTCTTCGCACTTCCTAGGCCAGAGTCCTTTAGTTCACTGGGGGACGTGCCACTAGAGTCTGAAAATAGGGCGCGCATCCCACCACCAGGGTCAGGAAGTTTAGATTTAGAAGTAAAAATTAGCAGGGCAACGGGCAAGAACCCATCGGAGGCAGACCACGCAGGGGCATTACATTCAGGCTGGGTGACCATCAGGATTAAAATAGTGGAAAAAAGGGCATCCATCAGGAAGACATCAGCGGCCAGCTGGGCATCAGGAACAGGTCTTAGCAAGGACCATATACTCAGGCTGGACAGCGGGCTCCGAGTCATCAGGCTAGGCAGCGGTAAAGGAACCACCAGGAAGAGTATCAGGAATGGAACCATCAGGAACTGGATCGTGAGGCTGGATACCAGGTACAGGGTCACCAAGCAAGACAGTAGGCTCTGGAACATCAGACTGGGCAGCGGGCAACGGAGCAGCAGACAGGAACATCTCCGGCTGGGCAGCAGACGGGATCATCTCAGGCTGGGCAGCAGACGGGATCATCTCAGGCTGGGCAGCAGACGGGATCATCTCAGGCTGGGCAGCAGACGGGATCATCTCAGGCTGGGCAGCAGACGAGACCATCTCAGGCTGGGCAGCAGACGAGACCATCTCAGGCTGGGCAGCAGACGGGATCATCTCAGGCTGGGCAGCAGACGGGATCATCTCAGGCTGGGCAGCAGACGGGATCATCTCAGGCTGGGCAGCAGACGGGATCATCTCAGGCTGGGCAGCAGGCGGGATCATCTCAGGCTGGGCAGCAAGCGGGATCATCTCAGGCTGGGCAGCAGGCGGGATCATCTCAGGCTGGGCAGCAGGCGGGATCATCTCAGGCTGGGCAGCAGACGGGGTCATCTCAGGCTGGGCAGTAGGCTCCACAGACTGATAAACGGGCATCATAACCTCAGGCCAGGAAACGGGCACCGGATCTTCAGGCGGGGTCTCATGCACCGAATCTTCCGACTGGGACACCGGATCTTCCGACTGGGACACCGGATCTTCCGACTGGGACACCGGATCTTCCGACTGGGACACCGTCATCAGGACTTCTGTTCGGAAGACAGGAACTTCAAGTTGGCAGGCTGGCACAGGAACTTCAAGTTGGCAGGCTGGCACAGGAACCTCAGGCTGGCAGGCTGGCACAGGAACCTCAGGCTGGCAGGCTGGCCCTGGAACCTCAGGCTGGCAGGCTGGCCCTGGAACTGCAGGCTGAAAGGCTGGCCCTGGAACTGCAGGCTGAAAGGCTGGCCCTGGAACTGCAGGCTGAAAGGCTGGCCCTGGAACTGCAGGCTGAAAGGCTGGCCCTGGAACTGCAGGCTGAAAGGCTGGCTCTGGCACTGCAGGCTGAAAGGCTGGCACAGGAACCTCGGGCTGGCAACCTGGCACAGGAACCTCGGGCTGGCAACCTGGCACAGGAACCTCGGGCTGGCAAACTGGCACGGGAACCTCGGGCTGGCAAACTGGCACGGGAACCTCGGGCTGGCAAACTGGCACGGGAACCTCAGGCTGGCAAACTGGCACGGGAACCTCAGGCTGGCAAACTGGCACGGGAACCTCAGGCTGGAAGGCTGGCGGCACGGGGTCTTCAGGCTGGCAGGCTGGTACAGGGTCTTCAGGCTGGCAGGCTGGTACAGGGTCTTCAGGCTGGCAGGCTGGTACAGGGTCTTCAGGCTGACAGGCTGGTACAGGGTCCTCAGGCTGACAGGCTGGTACAGGGTCCTCAGGCTGACAGGCTGGTACAGGGTCTTCAGGCTGGCAGGCTGGTACAGGGTCCTCAGGCTGGAAGGCTGGCACGGGAACCTCAGGCTGGAAGGCTGGCACGGGAACCTCAGGCTGGAAGGCTGGCACGGGAACCTCAGGCTGGAAGGCTGGCACGGGAACCTCAGGCTGGAACAGGTTGGTGGGTGTGGAGGCAGGTTGGGATACCGGTAAGATTGTGTGGGTTGGAAAGTACTTCCGCTTCTTTTTGGGCTTAGTCACTGCAGGTTTGCAAGTACCGGGGGGAATATATGAAAAGGTTGGGATTGGGCAAATAGAAGAAAATGGCAGAGGTGCAGGGACAGTGGCTGGAGGAGGTTCTTGTGGATTGGCTACTGATAGGAGGGAAGAAGCAGGTGGATTGAAGGCAGGGTAAGTGCAGCAGGAGGAGACAGGGTACTGATACTTCATTGTTAGCTGGGTGCATTGTTCAGAAAAAGTGGGAATTGTGGGAAAAGGAGAGGAAGACATCCCAGCAGGTTGGTATCTAGACATACAAATGGATGGTTGGGAGCTGACAGGGGCTGAGTACAACAAACTTGACCAGGCCTGTATTAAGGATTTCACAAAATCAGGTTTGCACACTGCTTGTCTGACCAGAGACTGCACTGAATCAATACATGCTGCAAGCACCTGTTCAGGACAAGCTGAGTACTGCTCATGGAAAAAGGCTGAGTCATCCTCCAACAGCCACACCAAAGATTCTACTTGAGCTGCATTAAAAGGAGGTGTATAATCGTCAGTTCCAATAGAGGCATCAGACAGGGCCAACTCTGTACAGATACAAATCAAAGCTTGTACATCCTCAAACACAAAATTGCCCTGATCCACAAAAACGTGAGCTATGCGGATGCATTCTAATAACTGCTCTCTGGTATATTCTCTTAGTGTCTGATAACAGAAATCTCTGTCATCTGTTGCCAGGAGCGAAAGATAAAAAATATCGTCCACCTCCATCTCAGTAATTTTAACAAGTGCTCAGACCCAATTCCAAGGTGCAGCCGATCTGATTGTATGGCTCCAGAATTCTGTCACGAGGATGCTATACACAGACATCCAATACAGGTGGTCAGATCATTGGGCTGCACATTAAGGAATCGGGAACAGAGTAAGTGAAAAATATATATATTTATTAAAGATAAAGACACACGTGTAAACAAAACCACAGCAAACCATAAGCAAGAAACGAATACAAAGGAACACAACAAACCCCAAAAACAACCTAATCTAACTAGCTAACTAATATGTACAAAAGAGAACATACATGAACAAGGCAGGGGATGAGAGACAACGGGAGCAGAAGGCCAGGTACTGGGAGCAGTCAGCAAGGGGAAGCTGGTATCAGGGGACAGGTATCAGGGGACAGGTCTCAGGGGACAGGGTACAAGGATCAGAGTCCAGGACAAGGCAGGGAACAGATCAGGATCAGGTTCAGGACCAGGTAACGGATCAGGTTCAGGCAGGGACCAGGCTTACAGAAGGAATTCTGGAGCACTGAGCTTTGTTAAGGGCGGGTTTATATAGTCCAGCAGACCCAGATCAGGTGTGCTTGATGGCTGGTGGAAAGTCTTGGTGAGGAGACACCCGCTGGTGGTCACCAGAACTACACCCACTGCTGCCGAATGCAACAGTGCCACCAGCAGGTGAGCCCAGTAATGACACCATTCCTGACACCAGCCTCTGTTACTGGCATCCGTCGTGATTGTGACCCAGGAGACGGGGGCTATGGAATGGCAGTTGAGAAGATTCTTCCGTAATAGCCACCAGGGAAGGCTTTCCCGCATGGACGGGGTTATCCGAATGAAATGGTTGCGAGACCCTGGATCCCACTGCTGGAGAAAACCCTTCTGAAAAGGACGCATCTTCCATTGTGCCCATTTCACCATCGGGGCTGTGGATACCATTGAGGCACTGTGAAGCTTTAAGGAGAGGAGAGGCCATTGCCAGACGAATCCTGTCTAGAACCACTGGAATCTTCTCCAGGGGTAAGGAGATGGTACTTTGTATTGTATTGAATTGAGCGCCGAGAAAAACCAGAGACTGCGTAGGTTCTAAGTGACTCTTCTTTTTGTTCAATAGCCAACCGAACTCTGTCAGCGTGGAGATGACCTGAAACTGGTGTACTAAAAGCTGCTCCCTGTTTTGGGAAAGTAATAGCAGATCGTCCAGGTAATGATGTAGCCGGATTCCTCTGGTCCTGATTAGAGCTACTAAAGCCAACAAGAGCTTCGAAAACACTCGCGGCGATGTTGTAAGCCCGAACGGGAGACATACGAACTGGAGGTGAATATGGCCCACTGCAAACCGAAGGTACTTTTGAAATTCCACAGCTATCGGGACATGGAAGTAAGCGTCTTTCAGATCTATGGACACAAGCCAGTCGCCTGGTTGTACTATCAGACTTATTGTGAGTAATGACTCCATTTTTAATTTTTCCTTTTTGATGAAGGTGTTTAGATGAGTCAGATCTATCACTGGTCTCCAAGAGCCGGTCTTTTTTTGAACCATGAACAGGGGTGAGTACATCTGTCATGATGGGCAATCTCACCTGCAAGCTGGCGACGCGGCGGCGCGCGCGGGTACGCGTCTGCGCAATAGTGTCGAATCGTCGTTAGCGCGTTCACGCCGGCGCAATAGCGGCGAGTCGGCGTTAGCGCGTGCGCGGTAACGGCGTGCGGCGCGCGTCGGTGCTTGCGGGAGCACGCAGTGACACGTTCTGGCGCCAATCTGGGGCTATTTGAAGGGGCCTGTGCTGGGGCTCCTTGCTGTCCGGTCTACAGCGTTTCCTAGACCCACCTGCTATCTGCTATTACCCTACCGATCTGTTCCTGTGACCCGGCTTGTTCCTGACGCTTCTTGCCTTCTGCCTGCCTGCTGACCCCCGGCTTGTTGACCTTGCTTCCGCCTGCCCCTTCTGCTACCTGCTGTCTGCCCGTTGCCAACCCGGACTGTCTAACGACTCTGCCTCTGCCTCTTGCACTGCACCTGATCTGCCTGCCAGTGGATTACCCGGCCTGTTTGAACCTGCCAGTGCCCGGTACTACAAGACACCTCCCCGCTGTCTGCCGTTTGTCTCCTCGGTTCCCTGTGTGCCAAGCCTGCCTGCCGTCCAGCTTCCCTGCTGCCGCTGAAACCTGCACAGAGCTTCCTAGGTCCAGCTCCACCTCTGCACCGGTGTTCCTGACAGGCACTTGTGCGACTCCGCACTCCCGAGCTCCCTGTTCCCATCATCAGGGGTTCCGGAGTAGGAGGTGCAAAAGAGGCCACTCCCTGCATCCCAGGCTCATCACCAGGTACGTGGCAGTACCGGACAGCCATGTCCGAGCCTGCGCAGGGAGCAGACCCAATGGAGGAACTTTGCAGACACCTGGATGGGCTAACCCAGGCCGTCAGAAGCCTGCAAGAGGGTTATACCCGACTGGAGGGCCGAGTCCAGGCCCTATCCTCCTCAGCTTCCTCCTCCACTGGGACTTCCACTTCTCCCTCGGTGGTCATGATGCCGCCTGAACCAAAGGTACCCACGCCTGAGCGATTCTCAGGGGAGCGGAGCAAATACAGAGCCTTTCGGAATGCCTGCGAGCTCTTCTTTGCCTTGCAACCACGGACCTTTTCACTGGAATCCACCAAAGTGGGGTTCGTTATTTCCCTCCTGTCTGGTGAGCCTCAAGCCTGGGCTCACCGCCTCCTGGAGCATAAAGACGTTTCACTTAATACCTTGGATACCTTCTTTCAAACCATGTCACAGCTTTACGAGGATCCGCACCAGACCACCACTGCCGAAGCAACCCTGCATGCCCTTCAGCAAGGCCGCATACCCACCGAGGATTATGTTTCTGAGTTCAGGAGATGGAGCTCAGACACTAATTGGAATGATGCTGCTCTTTGTTATCAATTCCGTTTGGGACTCTCTGAACCACTCAAAGATGAACTGGCACGTGTGGGTGTGCCCGGAACTTTGGATGCTCTAATCAACCTGACCATCCAGATTGACCGTCGCCTACGAGAACGTAGGACTGAACGAGCCACCGGGCCATCTCGCCCGGTCTGGATGTTGCCCCGGGTACCCAGCTCTGCCAACTCAGCTCCTCCATTCCCAGCTTCAGCCTCCTCTGACAACCCAGAACCCATGCAGCTGGGACTTCTCCATCCCTCTCTCACCCCTGAGGAACGTCAACGCAGGCGAACCCTTAACCTGTGTCTGTACTGCGGAGAACCTGGACATTATGTACGGACCTGCCCGGTGAAGATCCGTAAGTGCCTCTCCATGTCATCTGTGTATTTACCCGTTATACCCAGTAATTCCGCTCACCTGGCGATTCCCATTCTTTTGCAGCTCCCAGGAGGGAATATTCAAGTCAGCGCTATCATTGACTCCGGGGCCTGCAGTTGCTTTCTGGACTTAGCTTTTGCCACCATACATCACATTCCTTTGCGCCCTAGAGCTAAAGGGCTTTCTGTATACCTCGCTGATGGGTCGACCCTTAAATCCGGACCAGTCACACAGGAGACCCTACCGCTGGCCACAACCATTGCCAGTACTCATCAGGAGTTACTATGCCTAGATGTCATCAAGTCTCCTCTGTTCCCCATCATCCTGGGCATGCCCTGGTTACAGGCCCATAACCCGCAAATTAATTGGACATCAGGAGAAGTCAGTTTCTGTTCCCCCTACTGCCGTCAACATTGTCTGCAGGAAGTTTTGAGTACCCCTTCTCCCTTGCTTTGCATGGACTCTGATGCTGAGGCCCGCCAGTCAGTTCCTGAAGCATACCATAGCTTCCTGGACGTTTTTAGCAAGAAAGGGGCTGAGACTCTTCCTCCACACAGGCGTTATGACTGTCCGATTGAGCTTCTCCCCGGGGCTGAAATCCCCTTTGGCAGGATTTTTCCCCTGACGGAACTTGAACTCAAGACCCTCAAGACCTATGTGGATGACAATCTCATGAAAGGGTTCATCCGTCCTTCTACGTCACCGGCAGGGGCAGGGATTTTCTTTGTTGAGGAAAAGGACCAGTCCCTCCGGCCTTGTGTGGATTACAGAGAGCTCAACAAAGTGACGATAAAGAACAGATACCCCCTTCCTTTAGTTCCTGAATTGTTTCAGAGACTGGGATCTGCAGTTATTTTCACAAAACTGGACCTCCGTGGGGCCTATAACCTGGTGCGGATCCGAAGCGGGGATGAGTGGAAAACTGCCTTTCGCACTCGCTTCGGGCACTTCGAATACTTAGTCATGCCCTTCGGACTCTGCAATGCCCCGGCTACGTTCCAGCATTTTGTGAACGATATTTTCAGAGACTACCTTGATCTTTTTGTTATTGTTTACCTGGACGACATCCTCATCTTTTCCCCCTCCTTGGAGAAACACCGGGAACACGTTCGGAATGTGCTCGCACGGCTTCGAATGCACAGGTTATACGCAAAACCAGAAAAATGTGAATTCGATCTCGGACGAGGTTCACTGCTGTGCACACAACCCGGAAGAGGTGGCTTAGTGAAACGCAGATGCGCTCCAGCCGTCATAGAGCCGAGGAAAGAGGAGGACAAACAACAAAACAAACACTGCTGCCATATATGAAATATAAAAGCGAAAGTCATACGATACCATCCAGCACGATCCCGATCCAGCCTGGAGCGATAGGAGCCATCCCTTCACTGCACGACCTGGGCATTTTTTCAATGGGCCTCCCGCTAATAGCTAGGACGTTTGGCCAAGTTGCCGCTTGCCTGCCAATGGCCAGCCTAGTAAGCTCTTTGTGGCACCGCAAAACGTTGCCCGCATCCACCCTGCTAATAGCTGGGATAGTTGGATCTCCAACCTGAACCGCCATGAAAACTCGTGCAACCAGGACTGAATCGTAGAGAAAACTTATTTAAGGTAAGAAAAAGCACACCTTGGTCCTAGGAGGAGGACAAAAAAAGGAACACGGTCTCTGGCTAGAAGCAAAGATTTATGGGAGAAGGGTCCTATGAGGTAGAGGGGGGGGATTAACCCACATGTCGGCTGCCATGGAGTCTGTCAGGAAATATACATTGCAAATTGAATGCAGTAAAAATACCTAAAATATTACCCTTCTCACACTTTATGTTTGTGAATAAGATAAGACACATGTAAATAAACAAACCACAGTGATATACTAATTATATTTTATACCGTAAGCTGGGTACACACACGTCAAAAGTTGGCTCAAAATGGTCAGTTTGGGAGGAACTGGCTTACTTTTGGCCCATGAGTACAGCTGTCTGTTCTACAGAAGCCAGTCTTATGTCCGGTTTCTGTCAAACAGGCATGCTGGAAAACCAGCATCCAATCAGCACTGGCAGCCAGCTTTGATTAGTGTGTTCTGGCGGGGCGAGCAGTCCCCCTGTCAAAATACAATGGCTCAGCGGAAAATATCGCCACACTACCAAAGCTCATGTTAGTATGGTAATCTCTCCGTTTTTTTTTCATTCAGCCTGCTAGGTTGGGCAAGAAAAAAATAAAATAAATCTATAGTGTGTACCTAGCTTTACAGTGAATGTGTCAAAAGTGAAAAAAAAAACTAAAGATGAAACCTCTATCATCTGTGAAGTGGGAAGTATTATGCCTCGTACACACGATCAGTTTTTCCAACAGGAAAAACATGTTTTTTTTTCAGCAGGAAAACTGCTCAAACTTGTGTTGTATACACACGGTCACACAAATCTTGTCTGAAATTCCGAACGTCAAGAACGCGATGACGTGCAACATGTACGATGAGCCGAGAAAAATTAAGTTCAATAGGCAGTTTGGCTCTTCTGCTTAATTCTGAACATGCGTGTTTTTTTTTTTTTCGTGTCGTAATTGCATACAGACGAGCATTTTTTTCCTGTCACGAAAATTGAGAACCTGCTCTCAATATTTTCTTGGCAGGAATTCAGATAGAAAAAGTGTGATGGAGCATACACACTGTCGGAATTCCTGACAAAAAGCTCACATCACACTTTTCTTGTCGGGAAAACTGATCGTGTGTACGAGGCATTAGTGTTAAATCAGATACAAATGAATAGCACAAACTACCACCCCAAATGAATAACTATAATTCATAAAAATTCAATCATACATAAAGTGATGGGTATATAAAGTGATGTCCTTGCTTCCCTCCTTGATCCCATTTATGCATGTCTTGTTCTAACTGTTTCACTGTTATGATTTATGGTACCATTTGTGTTTGCACTACGTTTTTTTTTTCTTGGTAGATCTTGGGAAATTTGAGCTAACAAGGTCTGCAGTGTGTTTGTACAAGCCAATCCTTGGCTGACACTACTGAACGATACATGCTGTTAGTCTCTCCCTTGATCCCATAGATACATGCCTCTCCTAGGTGTCTTGAAGTATCATGACATTTGAGGCACTATATGCAATATATTGTGCGATTATCGCTGGACAGGGGTGTACACTTGCGGCTACATTGTTCTTAAAGTTTTCATTTTCACATCATCTGCCCATTATCCTTGTCTGTATAATTTAATTTTTACTATTAGGTGAAGACCGCTGTCTGCCCCATTCTTTGTCCCAATCTGAACTCTATAGCCTCGTACACATGACCCTTTTTTTCGGCAAGAAAACTGCTGGGAGAGCTTTTTGCCGAGAAAACCGTTTGCGAGTATGGTTTCTCGACAGGAAAACTGACGGGAATCTCGACGAGAAAAATAGAGAGCCTTCCCAGGTAAGCCAGCGCATGCTCGATGAGACTTTGACGCCGGCTCGCCGTAGTCGATGACGTCACCGCGTTCTTGCCATTCAAAAGAACTGTGTTTTTTTGAAGTGGTCATCTGTACACAGGGCTTGGCAAGACAATCTTGCCAGGAATCCCATCGAGAAAACCAACGGTTTTCAAATAGACGGGATTCCCGCCCGTGTGTACAGGGCTTCAGGGTCTCTCCCCTTTTTCTTATATAAATAAGTCCTATAAAAGTAAAAAATCTTCATGCACGAATTTTCCTCAAGTCTGTTTCTGAGGTGTACTTCCCAAAATCAGTCCATAGATGATTTGATTTTCCTTCCTTCTAACAATGACTGTGTTGATGGAGGAATGCCTCCCGCAGCGCTATTGTGTTCTGCTGGCAGGGTGAGTGAGGGGAGCCTTCCTTGCCAGCAGAAGACAATGATTACTGTTAGCAGCTATTGCTTCCACCAGTAATTACATGTAAAACGTTTGACAGGCTGGTTGTACCCAATTAGATTGATATACAATCTGCATGCCCATACATGGATCGAAATTCGATCAGTCCCCGCTGAACCTGCTGAATTTTGATCCATGCATGACCCGCTAAGGTGAAACATTTTCCCCCACCTGAAAGCAAACAGACTCACCAGATAAAAGATTAGTACACAGCAAAATCTCAAAGTAAACCATTAGTTCAGGTGATATCTTCAGATCCAGGGGTGGATTAAGGCACATCCCATATCGTAATTCAATTTGTATTAAACTCATGACCACACACCTACATTTTAAAAGTTCTGAAGAAATTGATTTTTATTGAATATGTGTTACAATAGAATGAAGAAAGCATTTTGTTTTTTGTTTTTCAAAAATTTCTGTGTTTTTTTTTTTTTTTATAGGGAAAAATAAAAAACCCAGTGGTGATCAACAATGGTATAAGTTTATTTGTGTACAGTGTTACATGACTAAACAATTGCCAGATAAAGTAGCACAGCGCTGAATGTCAAAAAAATGGTCTGGTCATGAATGGGGTAAAACCTTCCAGAGGTCAAGTGGTCAAAGGAAAAATAGAGCCACTTGTCCTTCATACACCCAGCTAGCCTCAGGTTCACTCAAGAAGTGGTGCATCCCTTTAGGTCACGTCCAACACTCAAAATAGCAAACAAAGATACTGAATAAGTAAAAAGGATCCTATAGTTAAACTTTCTCATTCAAAAGGAAAATTTAAAATATTAATAAACAGTATTTCATATTTAAAAGTGGTATTTTTTATGCTGCCCATAGTAAGGAAAGTAAGAAATTATGTACAGAACCACTATGCTGAAAATATGAACATGCAAAAAAATAGAATTTTTGTACTCACCGTAAAATCCTTTTCTCTGAAGTCCATGGACGGACACAGCTCCTTATAATTTTTGACTTGTGGGTTATGTTCCATCTATTAGGAGAGGACTAGGCAGACATGTTAGACATTTAAAACATGTAACTTTAGCAAAGTTGAACAGCCCCGCCCAGGGGGCGGTCCCTCTGGTCATAACCCCTCTGTCAGGGAACTAGTAGACCAGACTGTGTGACTACACAGAGGAGATCAAAAACGCATGTAAGTGAAATAAAAAGGTGTTTATTTACAAGGTGACAAACAAGTGAAAACAACCAGTGCACAACCAACAACGAATAGTATATACAAATCAAGGTGAGATACCGTAACCGTAAACAAAGCCAGGCTGAGATCATACACCAGGGGATATCAGCAGATGGGTGAGGACAGGAACACAACAGGGCAGGGAGAGGATGGATGGACAGGCTGCGGGGCAGGAATCCAAGGTTAACAGGTAACAGAAGGGGCAGGTCCAGGATGGGCTCAGGATAGGATCAGGTCGGGTCAGATGCAGGCTCAGGATAGGATCAGGTCAGGTCAGGTCAGATGCAGATGCAGGGTCAGGAGAGAGAGATACCAAGGTGAGCATGTGAGGGCTCGCCGGGTATTTATAAGACTGCAGTGACTGTCCTCATGTGACAGCTGAGCGGAGGAAGTGCTGCCTGCCCCACACTGCCGGAATACACCCGCTGGTGGACCCTGGTACTATGGCCCATGGATCAGGCATTACCACCAGCAGGTGAGATCCTCTATCAAAGATACTGGCTGCAAGAGGACACCCGCTGGTGGACACTAGTACTGCAATCCATAGGACCAACAGCGCCACCAGTGGGTGAAGCCTTTCCTGACACCCTCACACTGCCTCAGCAGCTCAGTTCGTCAAAAAGCAGTACAAACTTAAAAAGGAGGGGAGGGTGCTGTGTCCGTCCACGGACTTCAGCGAAAAGGATTTTACGGTGAGTACAAAAATCCTATTTTCTCTTTCGTCCATGGACGGACACAGCTCCCCATAATTCTTGACTTGTGGGATGTCCCCATACAGTGTCAAAAAACGAGGGGTGGGAACAGCAATTAAACAACTTCACCCCAAACAACCAGAGCTCCTCAACGGAGGAGATGTAGCCTCAAACAATCGCCTGCAAAACCTTGCGGCCGAAGTAAGCATCCGAAGATGCATACACATCAACCCTGTAAAACTTAGTGAAGGGATGAACGGGCGACCAGGTCGCTGCCTTACACATCTGTGAAACAGACACATGATGTCGGAAAGCCCAGGAGACACCAAGTGCCCTGGTCGAATGCGCCGAAACAGGAAAGGGAGGCGCCCACCCTCTAAGGGCATTGGCCTGAATTACCGTCTGGCAGGTCCACCAAAAAATGGTGGCCGACGAGACAGCCAGGCCCTTCTTTGGTTCAGTCACAGAGCCGTAGCAGACAGATACACCCGCAGAGCATGTACCACGTCTAAGGGATGTAACGCAACCTCTTTGAGATGCGACGGCCGAGGACACAAGGATGGAAGCACAATGTTCTCGTTCAGATGAAAGGCCCAAACCACCTTTGGAAGAAACAAAGGCTGTGGGCGTAGCACCGCAGTATCCTTACGAAGGATCAAGCATGGGGACTTACAAGACAAGGCCGCCACCTAGAAACCCTTCTGACAGATGTAATGGCCACCAAAAGGCAACTTTCTGAGAGAATGTCAAAAGAGGAATCTCTCTGATGTTCCCAAAGGGAGGTTTCCGAAGCACCGAGAGCACCAGGTTCAAATCCCACGGAAGAAGTGGTGGTCGAACCAGGGGGGCCACACGTTGGACCCCCTGCACAAACATACACACCAGTGAAAAGAGCCGCCAAGGGTCATTGAAAGAAAACAGCTAAGGCTGAAATCTGCCCCTTAATGTTACCTAAGGCAAGTTCTTTATCCAGGATCCTGGAAACTGAATATGCCCGTGGACACCACTCCATCTCCTCACATAGAGATGCAGGCCTTCCACGTGCGATGGCAAATCCTCCAAGAAGATGACATCCGTGCTCTTAGCATGGTGGAAATTACCGAAACTGACAGGCATCTGTCCCTTAGTACCTGGCCTTTAATAGTCATGCCGTTAAAGCCAGCGCTTGTCATCAGCAGTCCCCAAAGGGACATCCGCCACCAGGTGCACTAGGTCAGCGTACCAGAGACGCCGAGGCCAGTCTGGGGCAAACAAAAACCCCATCCCCTCGGCCTCTACTCTTCAGGACCCTGGACCCAAAGGGAGCCAGGTCCTTCTCCTCTACTAGGCAGAAAAAAACTGAGCTGCTGAGGCAGTGCGAGGGGTTATGACTAGAGGGACCGCCCCCTGGGCGGGGCTGTTCAGCTTTGCTAAAGTTACATGTTTTAAATGTCTAACATGTCTGCCTAGTCCTCTCCTAATAGACGGAACATAATCTACAAGTCAAGAATTATAAGAAGCTGTGTCCATCCATGGACGAAAGAGAAAAGGCCACTTGCGCTGCCTGCAAATACCTGCATTAAAATTTAACAGCTTCACGCCCACACTATAGCCAAAAGATGGATACAGCACAGGCTTATTTTGCTGGTAGGGTGTACATGGACGTCCTCCCATGATCGCGCTTCCTGTGCGCCCCCTGTGTCACGCGGGCGGAGCATTCTGTGATCGCTGCGTCCTTCGGACTCAGCTGTTCACAAATCTGGGTTCAGGGCCAATCACAGTGGCCCTTTACTACATGATCAGCTGTGTCCAGGGGCGGACTGACTATTCGGTGACTCGGTGGCCGCCTGAGGGCCCGTGGTGGGCGGGGGCCCAGGCCGGCTCAGTCCGCCCCTGCTCATCATGCCTCCTCCACTGCTCTGTCATCTTCTTCCAACTCCGAGCGAGCAGCGCCGGCCAGCCGTGGTTGCTATGTGACAGGCCCGCCCCCAGGGTTGGACTGACCATTCAGGCTCTCGGCCGGGCTAAGTACAGTACACGTGGGCCGAGGGAACTATGAGAGGCTCCAGGATGGATTCGGCTGTGGGATGGATGGCGACGGCGTGAACGGGCTCCTGGTCCTGAGAGGAGAGAGAGAGGGACCGAGAGAGCTCGGGGAGGAGGAGGACGATGGGAGGAGGGACCGGCGAGCAGCTAAGAACCGGCCAGAGTGTGACAGCCCGCCTTCTACACGGAGAAGGGTGAGACCAGAGGAAACCTGTGTATGCGAGTGGGGGATGTTGTACTGTACAAAAAAAAGTGTAACATTTTATGAAGCATTCTTGTTCTGTATAATGGTGGGACATGTCCCACCATTATACAGAACAAGAATGCTTCATAAAATTTTTAAAGCAAAGGAAAGGATTATAAGTGATATCACATAGCAGACATACTGATCAACCCACCCTCTTTCTCTCAACCTCCCTCTCCCCACCTCCCCTCTCTCACTACCCCCCAACTTCCTACACCCCCTCTCCCCTCTCTCTTACTACCCCCAACTTTCTTCACCCCCTCCTCCTCTCTCACTAGCCCCCCTCTTCCTACACCACCCTCCCCCTCTCTCACTAGCCCCCCACTTCCTACACTCCCTCTCCCTCTCTCACTAGCCCCCCACTTCCTACACTCCCCCCTCTCTCACTAGCCTCCCACTTCCTACACTCCCTCCCCTCTCTCACTAGCCCCCCTCTTCCTACACCACCCTCCCCCTTTCTCACTAGCCCGCCCCCCTCTCCCTACACCGCACCCCCTCTCCCCCTTCTCTCACTACCCCCTTACTTCCTACTCACCTCCCCCTCTCTCACTAGCCCCCCTCTTCCTACACCCCTCTCCCCCCTCTCTCACAACCCCCCACTTCCTACACCTCCTCCCCCTCTCTCACTACACCCCCTCACCCCCCTCTCCCACTACCCCCCCCCCCCCACTATCTACACCCCCCTCTCTCACTACCCTCCTCTTCCTACATCCTTCTCCCCCCTCTCTCACTACCCACCTCTTCCTACACCCTCTCCCCACCTCCCCTGTAAAAGCACCAATCACAGTACACACAAACCTCTGGCTAGGCACACATTTAACGCTTTGATTGCCCCTGATGTTTAACCTCTTCCCAGCCAGTGTTATTAGTACAGTGACAGTGCATACTTTCAGCACTGATCACTGTATTAGTGTCACTGGTTCCCACAAAGTGTCAATTAGTGTCCAAATCACAGTCGCTGATCGCCGTTCATTACTAGTAAAAATAAATAAAAAATCCAGTATATATCCCATAGTTTGTTGACACTATAACTTTTACGCAAACCGATCAATATACTGTACGCTTATTGGGATTTTTTTTACCAAAAACATGTAGCACATAGTTTTTATTTTTTACATATGTTTTATAGCAGAAAGTAAAAAATATTATTTTGTTTTTCAAAATTGTTGGTCTTTGTTTATAGCCCCAAAAAAAAAAAAAACACAGAGGTGATCAAATACCACCAAAAGAAAGCTCCAATTGTGGGGAAAAAAAGAACATACATTGTATTTGGGTACAGCGTTGCATTACCGCGCAAGTGTCAGTTAAAATAACACAGTGCCGTATCGCAAAAAATGGCCTGGTCATGAATGGGGGTATGTCTTCCAGAGGTCAAGTGGTTAAACCTGGAAGTGCCCAACAGCTTCTATGGAAAAAAGCCAGGAACTTCCAGCAGGCTATGCTGCAGTTAATATTTAAATGTCCGCTCTATGCTGCAATATGTAGGTGGAGTTTGTGTAGCTGTGGCTTGAGTGTGGGCGGGGACACAGGGGGCCCCGTGATCTCCTTTTGCCCGGGGGCCCCATGAGCTGTCAGTCTGCCCCTGGCTGTGTCCAATGACAGCTGATCATGGATGTAAACACAAGCTGGTTATCGTGTCTTTCTTTTCAGCTTGAGGAGAGAAAAAGAGAGTCGATAACCGACTTGTGTTAAAGGCACATTGACACTAATAATCAGGGCACTGATTATAAGTGTCCTGATTATCAGTGCAGTCCTAACAGTGCTGCCAATCAGTGCTGCCTATCAGTGTCCACCCGTGCTGCCAATCAGTGCCCACCAGTCCTCCCAATCAGTACCCAGCAGTGCTGCCAATAAGTGCTCATCAGTGCTGCCACTCAGTGCCCATCAGTGCTGCCAATCAGTGCCTCCTCATCAGTGTCACCTATCAGTGCTGCCTATTAGTGCCCATCAGTGCTGCCTACCAGTGTCCATCAGTGTCGCCTATCAGTGCCCATTAGTGCCACCTATCAGTCCCGCCTATCAGTGCTGCCTATCATTGCCACCTATAGTGTTATGAGTGCTGGTAGCTGCTCTGTTCTTTGAAATGTTCATTCCTCTGCCCCCCAGGTACACCTGCAGCCAAGCCAGGGTTATTATGAGTGGCTCCACCTATCACACAGACTCATTAAAAGTGCTGACTCTCTTTAATTAAACCCCCTTCATTTCCTGAAGTTGTGCTATCAGTTTGCAGAATGAAAAGTCTGTCCTCCATTCATTTTATTGCAGTAACTGATAGTACAGCTTCTCTCAATGAAGATGGGGTAGAAAGCAGGGGAAAAGTTGCCACTTTTAAGAAGTGCATCTGACAATAGATACAACAGGATATGAGAGAAAATCTCTGCACATGAAAGGAATTCTCCTCTTGACACAGTGGTCACCGGAACAGGTAGGACAGGGAAGATTTACCCCTACCCCTTGTTCTGGCAAAAACTGTAAAATGTTTTATCTCAGTCAGTAGTCACCAGGACAAATAGACATATTGAACTTGGCAGGGGTGCGTGATCTTTTCTAGTGTATCCAAAACTAAAATAAAGTTTTGAATATACATATATTTTATATCATAAAAATCTTTGTCATGATAATGAACAGTTATGAAAGAAGAAGCATAGCATTTATTATCAAGAAAATTACTAAAACGGACAGACGTGTGTGACAAGCTTGTTTAGTATCATGAAGATTCCATTTCACTTAATACAATTTAAATATAGTTAATCTGTAAAATCTCTGTCTGATTATCTTTTCATTGTGTCCCTTTTCCCTATGTGCTACATGTTTTTTTTAAACAATTAGATAATGTGTGAATGATTTGCCAGTCTGGGAAATAAAATTATAACAATAAAAAGTTGATGAAATGAAAAACATTAAATTAAATATTATTCAACCAATGATTTAGAATTTCCCTCTGGGTTACTATCAGTAAAATCTGGTAAGAGAACAATAAAGGACACATGGCTCCAAGTTAATTAAACATTTGCACACTCCATGTTTAATTATGTCTGGGTGAATCATTAAAGAACAAGCTTTTCCGTAGTTGTCAACTGCTCTGAAACTTTGGTACTTCACATTGACTGGTCCATGGTTCCAATTTAATCATTGAACAGTTGCTGTGTGCATGTACACTAGGACTTAGTTGTAGAAACTGAAGGTATCTATGTAGCCAGCGTATCACTGAACTGCATTTTTAAATTTATGGACATCCTTAGACTGAAGTGAGAAAAGAATATTACTTTTCTTCAGGGACAGGCTACGTTCATTCTTGATGAAGGATTGTTTCATATGTTAATACAATAAGGTATCTTTAGTTGCTACATGTTGTGATTAACATTGCCATTGATTTTATGTTTTGTATTGCAAATAAAAAGTTACACATAAATATATTGCTTAGGTAAGTAACAACAGTGCATAATGGTTTAATTTCTTCAGGGATAACAATCAACAATCTTTGACTTTGATGTTATACGTACAACAGGAAGAAGCCAAATTAGGCAAATTTTATGTTAAAAATCAATTGTTAAAGAGAATGTTTATTGATTTGTTTATATTTTCCTTATTTAATAAGGTTAGGACTAGGGATATGGTTTGGATTTAAATTGGTGTATTTATGTGCAGATTTGCCCAAGATGATTTTTTTTTTTTTTAACTATAATGTACTGAACTTATTTTACTATGGCCAGAAGGCTTATAAGGGTCAAATAGAGAGCTTGTGGTGCAGCCAGCCTACTCACTATACCAAGAGGGTGGGAAGCACAGGGCAACCATAGTGTCAGTGAATTGAAAGCTGATGTATGCAAAGCATAGTGGACAAACTGCATAGGGAGGGATTAGGGTCAATTAAGAAACTGTAATTATGATTATTAGTTCCTAGTACTGGGGGCTTTTTGGTCTTTATTTTAATTTTCTCATTGATTTGAGGTTAGCTGGCTCTTTTAGCTGCCATCGAGTTAATACCAAACTTTTTTCTTGCTGCAAGGCTTTGCTTTAAAGAAAAGTGGCCTTTTGAGTTTTGTCCCAATTCCAGTTGTTTCACAGAAACATTTGGGGATCCTTCAAGTGCAGAAATTAAACCACTGGAATCTGTTCTCCAGGTCCTCAAATTTAGCAAATTGTGTTTTGTTATTGTCTTTAGGTAGGGGCTTTATTGTCTCTGTCATGGCCCTCCATCACTGCTGAGTTGTCATCCATGCTGGGTTCTAGATTTGTTTGGCCTAGTTTGAGTATTTCCCAGGTATGATTGTCAGTAATTTGTTTTGATGTGGATTGCAGGGCCATCTGCAGCACATGATCGATTCTCCGCAGGAACTCTTATGCCCTGTACACACGATCGGATTTCCGATGAAATAAAATCTGATGGAATTTTCCGTCGGAATTCCGATGAAGCTGACTTTCATCAGTCTTGCCTACACACCATCAGACAAAATTCCGACCGTCCAAAACGCGGTGACGTAAAACACTCCGACAAGCCAAGAAAAATGAAGTTCAATGCTTCTGAGCATGCGTTGACTTGGGAAATGGAAAACTTGCTCTGCTTTCAGCATCATCATCTCTGAGGAAAAACTTTACAGTAGGCTGGCATGTATAAGTTGGGCAGTGCCATCTTGGCTTCACCTCATGGCAAGGTAGTATAGTGCAGTGTCAGATAGTTTGGGAAGGTAGTGACAGTGGTTTGGGAGTGAGATAATGCATCTTATGTGGTATATGACCCTTATAGTTCCAGAGAGGTTGCTATGTTCATGAACCCCCCCCCCCATGCTAATGCCATTTTTTACAAAAGACTTTCTGCTTTCATTGCATATCTTATTTGAGATTCAGTGATGTCATCATTTCATTGCTCTGCTTCTTTATGCAATGCAAGCAGATTATGGCTAGTTAGGGGAGGGGGGCGTCAGTGTGCTGTAGATAGCTTCCTGTAAACATCACAGCATCCTGCCTCAGTACTTCCTTTAAGAGTCCTTAGCCTTATGCAGGAAGTGGGCTGGTTCTTGGTGTCACAATCAGAGGGTAAGACCACCTGGGACTGTAAACTCAAGATCTAGCAGGCCAATGGAACAACTGAACAGGTGTACCTGGGTACCGGTCCTCACAGATGCAGAAGCAGTGTGACTGCACTCAAACGGTGGTGTGCCAGAGTTGCAGGATCTAAAGAGCCACCCAGTCTTCACCAGAGCCACTGGAGATGTGAATGTTGGGCTGCAAGGCAGCCCCCAAGTTGCGGCTTTCTAGCACACCTATGCAGTGCAGGAGAGGAATGCTGAGGAACGGTGCAGAGAAAGAGAGAGAGACTCATCAAGCTGGAAAGGGCTGCAGCAAACAACAAGAAACAATTCTGAGAAAGACACACACAGCAACAGGAACTGAAGAGATCCACAGACAGAAGCCAAAGAGAAGATAACTGCACAACCAGAGGGAAAACACTAAGAACAAAGACAGGATCAAACAACACACAGAATATGGGAATACTCAGGCGGCGGCAAAAACCACAGGAACAGAGGGGTCCAGCTTCCATGTGAAGATACGTTGTTTGAACACTAACACACAGGTACACAGGCTTAATAATACTTAGGTTCAGGGCACATAGGCAGGAACCCGAGCAACTCGGACAGGAGACAAAACCCGATCGATGTGTACAGAAGTGTGACATGTGGGAAGAGTTTGGCAAATATCAAAATGTCTTAATGGATGGGGGTATGCTTGGAGTAATGGGCAATCCTAGGCAGGTTGCATGTGCATGCAGACTGCCTTAGGTAATGCCCACATGTAACGATGAGCTTCTATGTTTGAAAGAACTGAAATGCAACAAATGAAAGGTTTGGGCTAGGGACACTTTAGCTGGGGAGGAAAGGGACTGTATGATGATGGACATTCTCCTGCCAGAAAATCAGGCAGACTCTTTCACATTTTCTGATGCTTCTAATGCACACTAGCTCACATGCTCACAGATCACAGTGTGCAATCAAATCAAAGTAAGCATGTTTAGTACAGAGAGAGGAGCCTGTACAACAAGACTGAAGAGAAGTTTGTAGTTAAGTTTTGCAGCTTTCAGGAGGACCTGGCTGCCAGGGAAGGTTCTGAGGCCCACTAAATAGGCCTGAATTAGGAAAGCTTATACATGGACTTTAACCACTTAAGCCCCGGACCAATACGGACCATAATGACCTGAGGTGATTTCACAATTTGGCACTGCGCTGCTTTAACTGGAAATTGTGCGGACATGCAGTGTTGTACCCAAACGAAATTTGCGTCCTTTTCTTCCCACAAATAGAGCTTTCTTTTAATGGTATTTGATTGCCTCTGCGATTTTTTTTTTTGCGATATAAACGGAAAAAGACTGAAAATTTAGAAAAAAAATTATATTTTCTACTTTTTGTTATAAAAAGAATCGAATAAACTCAATTTTAGTCATACATTTAGGCCAAAATGTATTCAGCCACATGTCTTTAGTAGAAAAAAATGTCAATAAGCATATATTTATTGGTTTCGCAAAAGTTATAGCGTCTACAAACTAGGGTACATTTTCTGGAATTTACACAGCTTTTAATTTATGACTGCCTATCTCATTTCTTGAGGTGCTAAAATGGCAGGGCAGTACAACAACCCCCCAAATGACCCCATTTTGGAAAGTAGACACCCCAAGGAAATTGCTGAGAGGCATGTTGAGCCCATTGAATATTTTTTTTGTCCCAAGTGATTGAATAATGACAAAAAAAAAAAAAATACAAAAAGTTGTCACTAAATGATATATTGCTCACACATGCCATGGTTATATGTGAAATTGCACCCCAAAATACATTTTGCTGCTTCTCCTGACTACGGGGATACAACATGTGTGGGACTTTTTAGGAGCCTAGCCGCGTACGGGCCCTCGAAAACCAAGCACCGCCTTCAGGATTTCTAAGGGCGCAAATTTTTGATTTCACTCCTCACTACCTATCACAGTTTCGAAGGCCATAAAATGCCAAAATAGCACAAAACCCCCCCAAATGACCCCATTTTGGAAAATAGACACCCCAAGCTATTTGCTGAGAGGCATGTTGAGTCCATGGAATATTTTATATTTTGACACAAGTTGCGGGAATATGACAAACTTTTTTTTTTGCACAAAGTTGTCACTAAATGATATATTGCCCACACATGCCATGGGCATATGTGAAATTACACCCCAAAATACATTCTGCTGCTTCTCCTGAGTACGGGGATACCACATGTGTGGGACTTTTTGGGAGCCTAGCCGCGTACAGGGCCCCAAAAACCAAGCACCGCCTTCAAGATTTCTAAGGGCATAAATTTTTGATTTCACTCCTCACTACCTATCACTACCTATCACAGTTTTGAAGGCCATAAAATGCCAAGATGGCACAAAACTACCCCCCAAATGACCCCATTTAGGAAAGTAGACACCCCAAACTATTTGCTGAGAGGCATGTTGAGCCCATTGAATTGTATTTATTTTTTTGGCCCAAATGATTGAATAATGACAAAAAGAAAAAAAAAATACAAAAAGTTGTCACTAAAAGATATATTGCTCAAACATGCCATAGTTATATGTGGAATTGCACCCCAAAATACATTTTGCTGCTTCTCCTGAGTACAGGGATACCACATGTGTGGGACTTTTTGAGAGCCTAGCCGCGTACGGGTCCCCAAAAACCAAGCACCGCCTTCAAGATTTCTAAGGGCATACATTTTTGATTTCACTCCTCACTACCTATCACTACCTATCACAGATTTGAAGGCCATAAAATGCCAAGATGGCACAAAACCTCCCCAAATGACCCCATTTAGGAAAGTAGACACCCCAAACTATTTGCTGAGAGGCATGTTGAGCCCATTGAATATTTTTTATTTTTTTGTCCCAAATTATTGAATAATGACAAAAAGAAAAAAAAATTACAAAAAGTTGTCACTAAATGATATATTGCTCAAACATGCCATAGTTATATGTGGAATTGCACCCCAAAATACATTTTGCTGCTACTCCTGAGTACGGGGATACCACATGTGTGGGACTTTTTAGGAGCCTAGCCGCGTACGGGCCTCGAAAACCAAGCACCGCCTTCAGGATTTCTAAGGGCGCAAATTTTTGATTTCACTCCTCACTACCTATCACAGTTTCGAAGGCCATAAAATGCCAAAATAGCACAAAACCCCCCCAAATGACCCCATTTTGGAAAATAGACACCCCAAGCTATTTGCTGAGAGGCATGTTGAGTCCATGGAATATTTTATATTTTGACACAAGTTGCGGGAATATGACAAACTTTGTTTTTTGCACAAAGTTGTCACTAAATGATATATTGTCCACACATGCCATGGGCATATGTGAAATTACACCCCAAAATACATTCTGCTGCTTCTCCTGAGTACGGGGATACCACATGTGTGGGACTTTTTGGGAGCCTAGCCACGTACAGGGCCCCAAAAACCAAGCACCGCCTTCAAGATTTCTAAGGGCATAAATTTTTGATTTCACTCCTCACTACCTATCACTACCTATCACAGTTTTAAAGGCCATAAAATGCCAAGATGGCACAAAACTACCCCCCAAATGACCCCATTTAGGAAAGTAGACACCCCAAACTATTTGCTGAGAGGCATGTTGAGCCCATTGAATTTTATTTATTTTTTTGTCCCAAATGATTGAATAATGACAAAAAGAAAAAAAAAATACAAAAAGTTGTCACTAAAAGATATATTGCTCAAACATGCCATAGTTATATGTGGAATTGCACCCCAAAATACATTTTGCTGCTTCTCCTGAGTACAGGGATACCACATGTGTGGGACTTTTTGAGAGCCTAGCCGCGTACGGGTCCCCAAAAACCAAGCACCGCCTTCAAGATTTCTAAGGGCATACATTTTTGATTTCACTCCTCACTACCTATCACTACCTATCACAGATTTGAAGGCCATAAAATGCCAAGATGGCACAAAACCTCCCCAAATGACCCCATTTAGGAAAGTAGACACCCCAAACTATTTGCTGAGAGGCATGTTGAGCCCATTGAATATTTTTTATTTTTTTGTCCCAAATGATTGAATAATGACAAAAAGAAAAAAAAATTACAAAAAGTTGTCACTAAATGATATATTGCTCAAACATGCCATAGTTATATGTGGAATTGCACCCCAAAATACATTTTGCTGCTACTCCTGAGTACGGGGATACCACATGTGTGGGACTTTTTTAGAGCCTAGCTGCGTACGGGGCCCCAAAAACCAAGCACCTCCTTCAAGATTTCTAAGGGCATAAATTTTTGATTTCACTCCTCACTACCTATCACGGTTTTGAAGGCCATAAAAGGCCAAGATAGCACAAAACCCCCACAAATGACCCAATTTTGAAAAGTACACACCCCAAGCTATTTGCTGAGAGGCATGGTGAGTATTTTACAGCTGTCATTTGTTTTTGAAAATGAAGAAAGACATTTTTTTTTTCTTTTTTCAATTTTCAAAACTTTGTGACAAAAAGCGAGATCTGCAAAATACTCAACATACCTCTCAGCAAATAGCTTGGCGTGTCTACTTTCCAAAATGGGGTCATTTGGGGGGGGGGGGGGGGTTTGTGCCTTCTGGGCATTCCATGGCCTCCGAAACTGTGATAGGCAGTGGGGAGTGAAATCAAAAATTTACACCCTTAGAAATCCTGAAGGCGGTGCTTGGTTTTCGGGGTCCTGTACACGGCTAGGCTCCCAAAATGTCTCACACATGTAGTATCCCCGTACTCAGGAGAAGCAACAGAATGTATTTTGGGGTGCAATTCCACATATAACCATGGCATGTTTGAGCAATATATCATTTAGTGACAACTTTCTGTACATTTTTTTTTTCTTTTTGTCATTATTCAATCACTTGGGACAAAAAAAAAATATTCAATGGGCTCAACATGCCTCTCAGCAAATATCTTGGGGTGTCTACTTTCCAAAATGGGGTCATTTGGGGGGGGGGGTTGAACTGTCCTGGCATTTTATGCACAACATTAGGAAGCTTATGTCACACATCATCCACTCTTCTAACCACTTGAAGACAAAGCCCTTTCTGACACTTTTTGTTTACATGAAAACATATTTTTTTTTGCAAGAAAATTACGTTGAACCCCCAAAAATTATAATTTTTTTAAAGCAAAGGCCCTACAGATTAAAATAGTGGGTGTTGCATTTTTTTTTTCCACACAGCATTTGCGCAGCGATTTTTCAAACGCATTTTTAGGGGAAAAAACACACTTTTTTAATTTTTAATGCACTAAAACATACTATATTGCCCAAATGTTTGATGAAATAAAAAAGAGGATCTTAGGCCGAGTACATGGATACCAAACACGACATGCTTTAAAATTGCACACAAACGCGCAGCGGCGACAAACTACATACATTTTTAAAAGCCTTTAAAAGCCTTTACAGGTTACCACATTAGATTTACAGAGGAGGTCTACTGCTAAAATTACTGCACTCGATCTGACCTTTGCGGTGATACCTCACATGCATGGAGCAATTGCTGTTTACATATGACGCCAGACCGACGCTTGCGTTCGCCTTTGCGCAAGAGCAGGGGGGGACAGGGGTGCTTTTTTATTATTATTATTTATTTTGCTTTTTTATTTTATTTTTAAACTCTTCCTTCCATATTTTTTTTTTTTTTTTTTTTACCATTTTTATTGTTATCTCAGGGAATGTAAATATCCCCTATGATAGCAATAGGTAGTGCCAGGTACTCTTTTTTTGAAAAAAATTGGGGGCTTAGACCCTATATCTTTCCTCTGCCAAGATTGGTGTGATAAAATGCTTTCCCAATTTCCCAATGGCGCTGTTTATATCCGGGGGGGACATTCCCTCCCACTGCTTGTAAAAGCAGTCTAGAGGCTAATTATCTGCTAGGATTGCTTTTACATGAAAGCCGGCCGCTGGCTGAAAATAATGATACCAAGATGATACCTAAACCCACAGGCATCATTCTGGTATAAACATTCAAAGTCCAGCAACATACCAGTACGTTGCTGGTCCTTGTTGGACATGTATTGTAATCTTTTTTTTCATGCAGCCTGTTGGCTGAACGAAAAAGTAGGATTTTTAAAACAGCTTACCTGTAAAATCCTTTTCTTGGAGTACATCACGGGACACAGAGCAGCATAGTCATTACTATGTGGGTTATATAGAATTACCTTCAGGTGCTGGCACTGGCAACTTCCAAAACAGGAAGTACCCTCCCCTATATAAGCCCCTCCCATCCGGGAGTACCTCAGTTTTGTAGCAAAGCAATACGTGTCCCCAAAAGAGGGGTGGGAGCTCTGTGTCCCGTGATGTACTCCAAGAAAAGGATTTTACAGGTAAGCTGTTTTAAAAATCCTACTTTCTTGTTCATACATCACGGGACACAGAGCAGCATAGTCATTACTATGTGGGACGTCCCAAAGCAATGCCAAATGAGGGGGAGGATACACCATACATAAGCTGGGCGCCATCAGGCATGAGGATCTTTTGCGGCCTGCAACACACTGCGCCCAAAGGCGACATCCTCCTGACTTCTAACGTCCACCTGGTAGAACTAGTAAACGTGTGTACTGAAGACCATGTTGCGGCCTTACAAATTTGAGCCAGGGAGGCCTGGTGATGCACTGCCCATGAAGTTCCAACTGCTCTCGTGGAGTGCGCCCTAACTTTGAACGGAGGCGGTCTACTTCTCAAGCCATAGGCTTGTATTATGACCTGTCGAATCCACTTGGCTAAAGTAGATTTTGATGCTGCCTGACCCTTTCTGGGGCCTTCCGGCAGAACAAACAAAGAATCCGTTCTACAAATCTGAGCAGTGGCTTTTAGATAAGCTTTAACTGCTCTTACTACATCCAAAGAATGCAATAACTTTTCCTCTACCGAGCTTGGTTTGGGGAAAAAAGAAGGAAGAACCACATCCTGGTTCAAGTGAAACCTCGATACCACCTTAGGAAGAAAGGCTGGGTGAGGGCGTAATACTACTCTGTCCTTATGGATAACCAGATATGGCTCTTTACAGGACATGGCGGCTAATTCCGACACTCTTCTAGCCGAGCATATGGCTACTAAAAATATCAATTTTCTGGTGAGTAGAACCAAGGAAATGTGCCGCAAAGGTTCAAACGGCTGCTTCTGCAGAACCGACAGAACCAAATTTAGATCCCATGGGCATATGGGAGCTTTAATCGGTGGAATAATACGAGTCACCCCTTGCATAAAGGATTTGACAAGTGAATGCATAGCCAGGGGCCTTTGAAATAGTATTGATAAGGCCGAAACCTGGCCCTTGATAGTACTTAAGGCAAACTTCCTGTCTACAGCCCACTGCAGGAAGTCCAGAATTCTGCCTATAACGTACTTACGTGGATGCCATTTTCTGGCCTCGCACCAAGTGATGTACGCCTTCCAAACTCTATAGTAGTTCTGCCTGGATACAGGCTTCCTGGCATTGATTATAGTTGATACCACAGAGTTAGAGAGACCTCTCTTCTTTAGGATGTGGGATTCAATAGCCAGGCCGTTAAACTTAGAGTTAGTAAGGAAGGGTGGTATATCGGTCCTTGCGAAAGCAGGTCCGGACGACGTGGAAGGGTCCAAGGACTCCCCACAGACATTTTGATGATCTCCGCGTACCAGGCCCTTCGGGGCCACGCTGGAGCCACCAGGATCACCGGCTTCTTCTCCAACCTGACTCTGCGAAGGAGTGGAGGCAACAATTGTAGCGGAGGGAATGCATATATCAGTCTGAACTGATCCCAAGGGAACACCAGAGCATCCGAGCCACAAGCGAGGGGATCCCTTGTCCGGGAGACAAATCTGTCCACCTTTGCGTTGAATCTGGATGCTAGCAGATCTACATCCGGTGTTCCCCACCGCTGACATATTGCTCGGAAGACCTCGGGATGAAGGGACCATTCCCCTGGGCATAACTGTTGGCGACTCAGAAAGTCCGCCTTCCAATTCTCCACCCCTGGAATGAAGACAGCTGATATACATGGGACATGCTTTTCTGCCCATTCCAGGATGTGACTTACTTCCCTCTGGGCTGCACGACTCCTGGTGCCTCCCTGATGATTGATATATGCCACTGCTGTGGCATTGTCTGATTGAATTCTGACAGGGGACCCTTGGAGTCTGGATGTCCAGGCTACTAGGGCATACCGGGCTGCTCGTATCTCTAAGAGATTGATGGGCAGGGTTTTTACTACATTTGACCATCTGCCCTGGAGAGACCATTGCTCCAGTACTGCCCCCCAGCCTATAAGGCTGGCATCTGTAGTGACCACCTTCCAAGATATCGGACTGAAGGGTTTTCCCTTCTGGAGATTCTGGGGGATCAACCACCAGCAGAGACTCTTCCGAACGGAAGGGGACAAAGCCATCGGGAAGTCTAGAGCCTGAACTTTTCCGTTCCAGGCTGACAATATGGCCCTCTGTAAATTCCTTGAGTGGAATTGGGCGTATGGCACAGCTTCGAATGATGCTACCATCTTTCCTAGCAGCCTCATGCACAGGCGTATGGACGGCTGTCTTTTTGCACAAAGCAGACGGACCAAGCCCCTCAAAGAGGATACCTTGTCTAGAGGTAAGAAAATCTTCCTCTGGTCTGAATCCAGCCGTAGCCCTAGATATACCAGGTTTTTCACTGGCTGTAGGGCTGACTTGTCCAGGTTGATGACCCAACCGTGAGATTCTAGATACTTGATTGTATCGACAATTACCACTTCTAGCTTGGCAACTGAGTGGTCCATCAACAACAGGTCGTCTAGGTATGCCATTATCGTTACACCTCGTGTTCTTAGATCGGCCAACAGTGGGGCCAGAATTTTTGTGAACACTCGTGGTGCTGTGGCCAGACCGAATGGTAAGGCTCTGAACTGAAAATGGCGCCCTTCTACTGCAAAGCGTAGAAATTTTTGATGACCTGGAAAGATGGGAACATGCAAGTAAGCATCTTTGATGTCGATCGAGGCTAACCATTCCTCCCCTTGTAGGGCAGCGGTGACCGATCGGATCGACTCCATCCGGAAAGACCGGACGTTTAGAAATTTGTTTAGACTCTTTAGGTCCAATATGGGTCTTATGTCCCCGTTTGGCTTCGGGACTGTGAAAAGGTTTGAGTAGAAACCCAACCCCCACTCTTCCATAGGAACCTCCATAATTACTCCTTGGAGCAATAGTTGTTCTAACGCCAATAGGAGAGACCCTCTTTTCCGAGGGTCTCTTGGCATGCCTGACCACATAAAATGGGAAGGAGGAGACTCTTTTAACTCCAACTTGTATCCCAGAATTACTGCGGAGAGCACCCATCTGTCTTTGATCGTCTCCCGCCAGGTCTCTGCGAACAACTGAAGTCTTCCCCCCACCCGTTTGAGTGGGGGCAGCCCTTCATAGGCTTGACTTGGAGGCTGGTTTAGTACCCCTTCGGATCCAGGGTTTCTTATTACCCTGTGACTGTCCCTGATTTTTACCCCCTGAGTTTGACCGAGGAGGCCGTCGGAACTGCTTAGTAGCAGACGTCGCAGGGATAGGAGAGGTAGTCCTCTTAAAAGATGGACCCCTAGACCTCTTCTTACTCGGTAAGAGAGTACTTTTACCACTGGAAATCTTCTGGATATACTTATCCAGGTCCTCGCCAAAAAGGCGTTCCCCATGAAATGGGAAGCTAACTAAGAGCTTCTTACAGGGAGCTTCAGCAGACCAGTTTTTGAGCCACAGAAGCCTACGCATATGTACCAAAGACAGCGTGAGGCGGGAGGCCTGATGGATAGAATCCTTGATGGCGTCAACCGCAAAGCATAATGCTCTAGGCAGATCAGCCAGAGCCTGGGCCTGCTGGTCTGGCAAATCCCTCAGGACCATTTTCATTTGATCCTTTAAAGCTTGGCAGACCCCAATAGCTGCCACTGCTGGCTGTGTAACAGCCCCTGCTGTGGAAAAAGCAGATTTTAATAAAGATTCCAATTTTTTATCCACTGGATCTTTGAACATTTGAACATTATCTACTGGACATGTCAGTGATTTGTTCACAGAAGAGATGGCTGCATCCACCGTAGGAACATACCATCTCTGGGTGAACTTTTCCTCCATGGGATAGATCACCGGAATTTTTTTAGGCGGAACAAATAGTTTATCAGGATGTTCCCAGTCCTGGTATATAAGTCCTTCCAATAATGGATGTATTGGAAAGGAGCAATTAACCTGGGGAGCTTTTAGCGACCCCAATGAGGAGACAGCAGTAGTTGATGGTTCAACAAGAGGCATTTTAAATGCAGATCGAACCATGTCAGTTAGGGTCTGGACCCACAATCTTTCAGTCTGTGATGCTGAAAATGGTTCATCTACTGTCGATTCCTCAAAAACAGAGTTAACCTCCTCCTGATCCCCTTCAGGTAGGTCGGTCCCTTCCTGGGACTGTTGCTCTGCCAACAGGCACTCTAATGGAGGTGATGGAGATCTGGCGCGCTTTCTTTCCTGTAGAGAAGAAGCGATCAATGCTGCCAATCTCTGCTCCAATCCCTCCAGAGTTGAGGAAAAAACCTCCTCTGTTATATATGCAGGAGCAGGTGGACTGAGGACAGCCGCAGTACCTGGCACTCCCGGGGGTTCCTTATGGGTATTAACCTCTGATTTCTCAGGGGAGGAGGGTGCAGATGACTGCTCCAGATCCTCAGAGCCCGATGGAGACCCCCTACACTTCCTGAGAGGTATATCTCGGAGTTTTTTAGGTGGCATATTCCTTAGTTCAAAGCTGAGGTATTCCAGCCGCAATACACCCCTTACTGAAATAGTCTAATGCAATTTTGCTGCTATGTACATCAGTGGGTTTCTACTAATGCGTCTTTCTGGGGATGCCTGTATCAACCGCCCGCTGTAAGCCCCTATACCATGCTACCAGCTCCTTTTCATGCTCTGTGTCCATAGCAAGCAGCGTGGAACTGAGTCCTTTTATCTTGCTGGGACGCCCGCACATGCGCAGAAGCGCTGGGCGCACAGAGCGCGTCATCCGCCAGGCTCCGCCCCCTTTTTTGAAGCTAAATCTTATAAAAGAAAGCGTGTGTGCGCGCGCGCGCGCGTGCACGTGTGCGCTCTTGGCGCCATGTAGGGAGAGGAGCCAGGGTCCCTGTTTCACCAGGACTCGGGGATGGAAGGAAACTACTTGGCAGCATGACAGAGGAATGCAGCTTCCCTGATAGAGAGCTCACTCATCTGCCTGGACTTTCACCATGGAAGGAATAGTCCCAAGAAAAAAAGACGTTCCACAGCGGCCTCTAGTGGACAAACACAGGTACCGCACTTTTGTTTTTTTTGTTTTTTTAAAACCTCCTTTATGAAAAAACATTTCCAGGTTTATAGTTTTTAAAACTTCCTTTATGAAAAAACATTTCTAGGATTTCTTAGGCATATACAGCTATTAGCGGGAATACCTTTTAGGTAACAGGCAGAAAGACATATTAGGCTTGGGGGTCCCCTCAATAGAACCAAGTTCCTGAGGGGCCCCCACTTACCCTTTCCCCGCCGCAGGACTTTGTTTGGTCCACAGAAGCCCAAACTTCACCTTTCACGGCAGGCATTGTACTAGACCTTCAGGGACCGGGTTCCCAAGGATTCCACTCCCCTGGACCTGTATAGCACCCTGCACAGATAGCCTCTTGGTTTTGGGTATGACCAGAGCTCTGGATCCCAGGGTCCAGCCCTCCTAAGAGAGGCATTACAGGCAAAACCTTGCTCTTCTCTGCAAGGCCCGGGTACCGACCGTTTAGCTATGAAGCTTTTTTGGTCGGATCCGGAATAGCTTGCTAAGGCCCAGAGAACCTGTACACAAGCCCAGATGAATACATGTTAACCTTGGCCAACACCTTAGACACTGGCAAAAAACTGAGGTACTCCCGGATGGGAGGGGCTTATATAGGGGAGGGTACTTCCTGTTTTGGAAGTTGCCAGTGCCAGCACCTGAAGGTAATTCTATATAACCCACATAGTAATAACTATGCTGCTCTGTGTCCCGTGATGTATGAACAAGAAAAAGAGATTGATCGGTGGGTATGCCCACCATTAGAATACCTCCCTTCATCCACCAACTTCTAATGATGGGCATACATGCACCATTTATATATGCCAAAGCATGGGGGCATTTTTTTTTTAACTGTGGTGGTGAAATCACCTCCTACAGCGTTGGAGTCACGGCTTTATGTATCGTGGGAGCAAACGCTGTTGCTGTCAAGATAAATAAATCCGCGCTGCAACTGAATGGCGTACCTGCTAAGCAAATGATGGTTAACATTAAAACAAAGTAACATTACAGTATAGCAGTAAGACCTTACCATACCATACCTGCAAAGCAAATACAAAAAAAAAACTAGTAAAAAATAAAACATTTTTTTAACGCAACCTGTGCCTAAAATATATATATGCCAAAGCATGGGGGCATCCTCCTCCAAAAAAGTTATGTCGCGTACACACGGTCGGACTTTAACTGTGGTGGTGAAATCACCTCCTACAGCGTTGGAGTCACGGCTTTATGTATCGTGGGAGCAAACGCTGTTGCTGTCAAGATAAATAATTCCGCGCTGCAGCTGAATGGCGCACCTGAAAACAAAAAATTACATACCTGAAAAGCAAGCATGATAAAACATTGCAGAATAGAATACAGTAAAAAAGAGCAGAACAATAGAGAGAAAATAGAGAGAGAGAGAGAGAGAGAACAATAAAACAGCAACTATTTTTTTTTTTTTTTTTTTTTTGTGTTTTTTGTTTTTACGTTTTTTTTTTCTTTTTTACACTTTTTTTTGTAACTTTAACAACTGTAATGGTTCGGGTCTCTCAAAATGCGATGGCATCTTGGGAGACCCTGTGTAAGTGTGTCCTAGTCTGTCAATTGCTGTACCCTATGCTAAAACTTCACTTTTGAGTGGAAGCGTTCAAAACATTTACCAATGCACAGACCAGGATTGTCAGGACAGAGTGAATAAAAATAACGGGTGTCACGTCTAAATCCGCGCTTGCTACAGACACAACATCTTTTTTGGGGGGCTCGTTGGGTAGGGGTACACTCGAGGACATACGGATAATGCCTCTCATGCAGCCGGCTTACTGCATTTGGTTGGGGATGGTGAGGTGCAGAACCGCCTGGATATTCTGTGACTATCTCATCCTGGAATTTTAGGAGAGATAACGTCCCGCCTGAAGCTCTGTATAGCACATGAGCGTTCAGCAAAGCCAATTGGAGTAAGGATAGAGACACTTTTTTGTACCAGCGTCTCGCCTTACGGTCAATTAGATACGGCGCCAACAACTGGTCGTTGAGGTCCACCCCTCCCATATTTTGGTTATATTCGTGGACACAGAGGGGTTTCTCCACAACACCAGTCGCCGTACGAATTTGGACTGTCGTGTCTGCATGAAGGGAGGTAAGAAGGAAAAATAGGATTTTTGTACTCCCCGTAAAATCCGTTTCTCTGACGTCCATGAACCGACGCAGCTCTCATACTGATTACATGTGGGTATATGTCCCTGCTCGCAGGAGAAGACCTAGGCAGAATGTTAGAGGTTAAAACATTCTAGAACAAGCCAGAGCTGAACAGCCCCGCCCAGGGGGGCGGTCCCTCCGGACATTACCCTCCCACCTGCAGCTAGCAGCCTCAGTTCGTAACAAAGCAGTACAAACTTAAAGGAAGGGTGGGTGCTGCATCGGTCCATGGACGTCAGAGAAACGGATTCTACGGGGAGTACAAAAATCCTATTTTCTCTTATCGTCCATGGACCGACGCAGCTCTCATACTGATTACATGTGGGACGTCCCAAAGCAGTATAAGAAAAGGGTGGGAGCAAAAAAAGTAAGGAACAACCGAAACTTCACTCCAAACCAGCAGAGCCCCTCAACGGAGGAGTTGCAACATTAGACAGCGGCCTGCAACACTTTGCGGCCGAAGGAAGCATCCGAAGATGCAGCCACAACAACCTTGTAGAACTTTGAAAAGGTATGAACGGACGACCAGGTCGTCGCCTTGCACACTTGTGCAACCGACGCTTGATGTCGGAAGGCCCAGGAAGCACCAATTGCCTTGGTGGAATGCGCCGCAACCGGAAAGGGAGGCGCCCGCCCCTTAAGGGCATAGGCCTGTATGACGGTCTGCCTGATCCACCTAAAGACGGTGGCAGACGACACCGCTCGGCCCTGTTTTGGACCAGACACAGATTTCCGAATGGAAACAGTAGCAGACAGGTACACTCGTAAGGCTTGTACCCATCTTAATGTATGAAGCGCAAACTCTCAGGGATGCGATGGGTGAGGACACAAGGACGGAAGAACAATGTCCTTCTTAAGGTGAAAGGCCAAGACCATCCTTAGAAAAGAAGGATGGTCGTGGGCGCAACACCAACATATCCTTATGGAGGACCAAGTAAGGTGACTTGCCAGACAAGGCCGCCAACTCAGACACCCGTCTAACCGAAGAAATGGCCACTAAGGCCAACTTCCGGGACAAGGTCAAGAGAGGAATCTCTCTGATATTCTCAAAGGGATGTTCTTGGAGAACCGAGATGCATCAGAATCAGATCCCAAGTAGGGAGAGGAGGCTTGACAGGGGGGATCACATGGCGAACCCCCTGCACAAAAGGTGCTATTCAAGGAATGGCCCGGAAGCGGTCATTGAAAAAGACAGCCCGGGCCGAAATCCGACCCTCAAAAAAGGCATGCAAGGCCAGCTTTTGGGTCACACCATGCTGTAAGAACAGCAAAATCCTGGGAACGGAATACATCCGAGGATGCCACTCAAGTTCCTCACACATAGCAATGTAAGCCTTCCAGGTACGGTGAGATATCTTTCTGGAGGAAGATTCCCGTGTCAACAACATAGAAGAGATGACCGAATACGAGAGAACTCGGTCCTTTAGCACCTGGCTTTAAACAGCCATGCCATTAAAGCCAAGGACTGTAAAGCAGGATGAAGTATGCTCTGCGAAGCCGGCGAGGCAACAACAGTAGCAGAGGGTAAGCATATATCAGGCGATACTGCCCCCACGGGGCTTCCAACGCGTCTAATGCATCCGCCCAGGGGTCCCTGGACCTGACCACGATCTTGCCACCTTGCGAGTGAGTCGAGAGGCCACAAGGTCCACTTCCAGTGCCCCACCTCCGGTAAAGAAGGTGGAAACACCTCCGGATGCAAGGACCCTTCGCCTGCAATGCACACGGCTGACAGGACCGTCTTGCAGCGAGATGTATGAAAATCCCAAAGAGACTCCGCAATGTATCGGAGAAGGGAGGCCCCAGTGTACAGGGTGCCTCAAATGTTGGCCAATAAAGGCAACTTGACGGAACTTCCCTAGAAACTCGGTCAGAGGACTAGTACCTCAGCCTCCACAGGTGGCGCAAACCCACCCCGGGCACAGAGACCCTAAAGGCTAAAGCAGTTGTCGTGCACCTGCTAGACGACTGATGGATGAAGCAGAGGCTTTTGCCCAGTCATTGAGCTACAAAAAATGCCAGAGACGCAGCCACTAACGGGCGCAACGCCAACCCCAGCCTGGCGAACTCAGTCCAAGCCAGCGCTTCTGATCACCACTGAAAGCAGGTGGAAAGTGATACCCCTGAAACCAGGGATCCTTGTGACAATGCTCCATCCAGCAGCTACCCATGGATAGGTGCTGATTGTGCAAACACATAGTTTATACTATGTATTGCGTCAAACGCACAAATGGAGAGTGTGGGAGGAAACCCACCCAGCCACAAAGAGCATAATACCACCACATACGGCGTATGTAGTTTAGTATTTGTGGATAAACCTACTAAACGCGTATATACTGTGCCAGCGACGAAGGCGCGCACATCATCGGGGCCTGGACGTAAACCAGCCACGCAGATTGCGTACACAACCGTGTAGGTATGTTAGCCTGCAAATAAACAAATTGCACATGTTTATACTGTGCATAGCGCTGAGAATGCGCACACCATTGGAACGCAGGGGAGAAACCTGAGCACCCGGATGAAACCCATGCAGACTGCATACGCATACCGTGTATGGTATTATAGTATGTGTGCTAAACATTTTGCATAAGCCCATGTGTGCATAGCACCGAAGGCGCGCACACTGTTGGCGCGTGGGAGGAACCAAAGTACCCCACGCATACTCAGAGAATGCAATACCTACAGCTACTGTAAATGTATTTAGTGTAGTGTATAGACATAATGTGTATGTTTACACCGTGTATTGCACCAAAGGCATGCATGTCATGTAGCATGGGCAGAAACCCACGCAGACTGCATACGCATTCCGTGTAGGTATTATAGTGTGTGTGCTAAACCTTTTGCACAAGCTCATGTGTGCATAGCACCGAAGGCGCGTACACCGTTGGCGCGTGGGAGGAACCGAAGTACCCCACGCATACTCAGAGAATGCAATACCTACAACTACTGTGAATGTATTTAGTGTAGTGTATAAACATAATGTGTATGTTTACATCGTGTATTGCACCAAAGGCATGCATGTCATGTAGCGTGAGCGGAAACCCGGAGGAAACCCACGCAGATTGCACAGACATACCGGGTAGGTATGTTAGTATGTGGATATCCAATCGCACAAATTTAGACTGTGCATAGCGCCGAAGCGCCCATACCAATGGAGTGTGGGAGGGAACCGGAGTACCCGGAGGAAAACCACACAGACTGCCTACACATACCGTGTAGGTATTATAGCATGCGTGATAAACATTGAACATGTTTAACTGTGCAGAAGGCCAAAGGCGCACATACCGTCAGCGTGTCGGAGGAAACCGGAACACTCAGAAGAACTCCACGCAGACAGCACACAGATACCGTGTAGGAATGATAGCATGTGAATGAACATATTGCACATGTTTATGCTGTGCATTTCCATTGGAGCGTGGGGGGAAACCGGAGTACCCGGAGGAACCCCACGCAAACAGTATACCCATACTGTAAACATGTATAATATGTGCAATAAACATATTGAACATGTCTATACTGTGCAGAGAGCCAAAGCGCACATACCATGAGAGTGCGGGAGGACACCGGAGCCCCCGCCAACCCAGAGAGTATAATACATACATATACTGTGAATGTATCTGGAGTCGTGCATAAACATATTTTGTACATTTATATCATGTATGGCACTGAAACACAGCATTGGAACGTGGGGACAGCCACGCAGACACAGAGACCAATAACACATACATACACTGTGAATGTATGCAGTGTAGAGGTATAGGATGAGTTTAAATTATGGCGCAGAGGCGCATAATCTTCTCTGTATCATTCCAACCTGCTTGACTGTGCTGCTGAAGCAGCATGCAGGTAACGAGTAACCTCTGATCCTCAGACCTTGTGTCTGTCAGAGCTCAAATCATTCCCCAGGAAATGGCGGGAAATGTTACCTCAGGTATCACACACACAAGGCTCACAGGGATTAGAGACATAAATGAATAAAGTCCTCCCTCATCCATGCTGCTCTTGAGGCAGCGTGTGAGGAAAACAGTGAGGAAACTGTGTAAAAGAAAAGCTTGTCACAGCAATTCCAGCTTGAGTGTGTTTCTCACATCATCAATGAGATCACTTACAAGCACCCTGTCATTCACTGACACAGAACTGGAGTCTTCCTCACAAGGGAATGTCCTGTTCATAAACATTAAATATTCAGAGGTAGGGTCCTGAGCATAGTAGCTAGGCCCATATCTGACTCAGAGCACCCCTTCAGTAAAGATTTTTGTGGGGGGGAGGGGGCTTATAGCTCCTTTTGCTCGCACACCGCTTCTATTCTGACAGGAATGATTCCAGGACTGCTGACAACTGGTCCATAAGGACCGCAGGTGCAGGGAACATATGAACATGTTTAACTGTGCAGCACTGCCAGTTGCCCCAGGCAATGTGGAGAGCAGGTGTATCAGACTCCATAAACGCCACCCTCTGAGACCTTATACACTATACAGTGAATATACAGTCCACCTACTGGCTACGCTGAGGAGGGGATACCCGGGAGGACCCACCAACCCTTAAGGACAGCTCAGTCTGTGAGGAGATTGTGAGGGGATTCGCGCCGCCGCCAGAAATAAATGCGCGGCGGCCACAAGAAAATGGCCGCCGGCCGCAGCTATAACTGCGCCACTGAACGCCAAGATGGGCGTCGAGCGCAAAATTCAAAGCTCTAATGCGCGCCAATGGCGCACGCAATAACCACCTCAAACAGCACCAATGGCGCACGCAATAATCACCTCACACACCAGAAAAAACTGCAGACATGAGCGCCCAGCCAGGCCAGAGTGACCCCCAAGCACCCCACAGCACAGCACCAGTACAGGGTGCAGAGAGCAGCATAACAGGGGGGAGACAGGGAGAAACCCCCACACACAGAAACACAGCCAGCATGTACTCACCTGCAGTAGGAGAGACTACTTACCCGTCCCTTTCAGGGACCCACTGGCTTGTTTCAGACAGACCTATCACAGAGTCGTACTGCGTAGCTGTCGGCCCGGTCCACCGCGAGAGATACAGTCAGTCAAGTACTGTTCAATCTTGAGAGGACCGCGGGAGCATGAAAGCAACCCGGCCACCCCTGGAGCCATGGGGTATGTCGTGAACTGAGTCTCACGCACGCACGGCGAGGATCAGCACGCTCGATGGTCGGACAGGGAAGACTACGAGGATACTAGTGTACCCAACCTGTTGCCCAGCCGACAGTTGATTGAAGATCTCAAAAATAAAATAATAAAATTCCCAAAGGAATAAAAATCAAAAGTAAAATCTTCCAGGAGACTGGCTCCTGAGAGCCACGTCTTCTCCTTCTGCTAGGCAGAAAAAAACTGAGGCTGCTAGCTGCAGGTGGGAGCGTAATGTCCAGAGGGACCGCCCCCCTGGGCGGGGCTGTTCAGCTCTGGCTTGTTCTAGAATGTTTTAACCTCTAACATTCTGCCTAGGTCTTCTCCTGCGAGCAGGGACATATACCCACATGTAATCAGTATGAGAGCTGCGTCAGTCCATGGACGATAAGAGAAACATTCTTATTATCCCTCCACTTCACAGCGAGCAAATTATTACACTTCAAGCAGGCTCTCTCCCCCAGCCTAAGATGGGAATCTTCAAGCCTCTGGGGAAAGCCCCGGCGATTAGGTCGCACGGTGCCACATGCTCCAATCTGATGATCAAACAAGTGACTAAACAGTGGCACGCTCGTGTAATAATTGTCCACATACAAGTGGTACCCCTTTCCGAATAAGGGTGACACCAAGTTCCACACTATCTTGCCAGCGCTCCCTATGTAATGTGGGCAGTTGACCGGCTCAACCTGACTATCTTTTCCCTCATAAACCGTAAAGCTCCATACATAGCCTGTTGCCCTGTCACAGAACTTATAGAGCTTGACCCCGTATCTGGCACGCTTGCTGGGAAGGTACTGCTTGAAAGACAAGCGGCCAGAAAATTTAATCAGGGACTCATCAACGCAGACAACTTGATCGGGAATAAACAAGGCTGCAAAACTTTTGTTGAAGTGGTTTATGAGGGGCCGAATTTTGTAGAGCCGGTCGTATTCAGGGTCTCCACGTGGACGACAAAGTTCATTGTCGTTGAAATGCATGAACCGCAAGATCTGCTCGTATCGTTTCCTGGGCATGGAGGCAGAGAACACGGGCATGTGGTCAATTGGGTGCGTGGACCAATAAGCACGCAATGACGGGAATTTATGTGTGCCCATGTTGAGGGAAAGGCCCAGAAAGGTATTAAATTCTGAAACCGTAATTGGTTTCCAATCTTTGGCAATGGAAGGTAACTGGGGATTAGCAGCGATGAATTGACCAGCATATAAATTACTCTGGTCCACAATAGATCTATAGAGATCTTCCATGAAAAACAGCGAATAAAAATCAATTGGCATAAAATCAGCTGTTTCCACCTGAATACCGGGTTGGGCAGTGAATGGGGGAAGTACGGGTTCTGAAGAAGTGGTGGGGACCCAATCAGGATAGGCAAATTCTGCAGGAAGGGCACTATTGGCACGACGGGCCTGCCTTTGTCTTCTTCTTGGTGGCAGCGGGACACTACTTGTGCTTGCCACCTCGCCAGCTTGAACTGCACTTATGGGACTCGCCACGTCACCACGTGATACTGCAGTGCTGGATGTACGCCCAGGCTGTACTAGGCCGCTGGTGCTTGCCAATTCACCATAAGGAATAGCGGCGCTAGTACTACTCTGCTCCATGATACGAGAGACCTGCGGTTCTTGCTCCTCAACAACCTCAGAAGATCGGGATCGGGTACGCCTGACCTTAGCAGGGACCTCACCTTCGTCTTCAGAGCTATCTGACATGGAGCCGCTGACTTCACTGTCTTCTATGGGAAGATATTCTGAGCCTGAATCTGACAGATACGTGACCTCCTCTTCACTATCTGTCATGCTCAGAATCTCGTAGGCCTCTTTACTAGTGTACCTTCGATTTGCCATTTTGGGCTCTAAATTTAGGGGTACACTAGTAATATTCACAGGTAAAAAAGCACCTGACTGTCAGCAAATTTATCAAACGCTTAAAAAAAAACTGTTAGCGATCGCAGGGATCAGGAGTGTCTCTGCGAACGCTGCAGTTATGTGTGTTGTGTTTGGTAAGTGACAGTGATCGAACGATACTGCACTTGGGTGGGCTGGGCTGGGCTGAGGGGTGCTAGCAGGTATCTGGGCTGATCCCGCTAACACTGCGTTTTTGGGAACCCTAAACCGCTGGGGACACTAGTATAGATCTGATCAGATCAGATATTGATCTGTTCAGATACTATACCACTAAGGGAGGTGTATGCACGTGGGTGTTAGCGTTACTGGCACTAACCTAACGCACTAACCTAACGCTGCCTGGGGCGACGCAAACCCTCTCTGGCGCTAAAACCTAATTGATATCACCCGCCGGGCGATCAGGGGGTTAAACCTTTATTGGGTTATATACGGCGGGTGCCCTGATGCTATAAAAAGCAAACTAACCAACCAGCGTTACCTGTAACACTTATATGGTGATCACTGTTGAAAGGGTTAACTAGGGGCAACCAGGGGGTTAAAACCTTTATTAGGTTATTTATGGGGGTACCTGACGCTATATAAAAACCTGACGGGTAACCTAAATAACTAACTGGCTAACCAGTGTCACCAGTGAGACTTATACGGTGATCCTTGGTGAAAGGGTTAACTCTAGGGGGAATCAGGGGGTTAAAATAATATATGGGGGTACCTGACGCTATAAAAACCTGCGGCGAACCTAAAAATAAATAACTGGCTATCTAGGGCACCACCGACACTAATACAGCGATCGGAAAAACGATCGCTTAGTGAAGCTGGCGTTAGGGGGTGAAAGGGTTACCTGGGGGGCGATCAAGGGGTTAAACCTTTATTAGGGGGGGTTAGGGGGCTACCCTGGACCTAAAGGGGCCTAAACCTAACTGCCCTGCAACTTTTTACTGTCACAAATGACACTGATTGCAGTGATCAGTAAAAAAATGACCACTGCAAACGATGCACTGTGACTGGGGGTACTGGGGGTGATCTGGGGGTGACTGGGGGGTGTAAGTGTGCCTACATGTACTGGTGTCAGTGTAGTGTTGGTGCACTTACTGTGAGATGTCTTCTCTCCTCGCGCCGGAACGAAAAGACCGCCGCATGGGGAGATGACATCACTTCCTCTGCCTGTGTTTACATTACACAGGCAGAGGAAGATTCTCATTCGCCGGGAGCGATCGCGAGGGGGTGGCCGGAAATGAATGGCTGTCCCCTCATCACGGATCGCTCCCGAACAGATAACCACCACTCACTGTATAGAAGGGGGGTCCGATGGGACCCCCCCAACTATACGAAGGCAGTCTCGTACAGGTACGTGATTGTGACTGTCCATGCCATTCTGCCGACGTATATATACAGTGAGCGGTCGTTAAGTGGTTAACTTTGTAAAGCACATATTCTGGTGAAATTGGCAAATCCCAGGTGGATTTTAAGACATTTACTTATCTTTATTTGTGTAATTTGATAATATCTACTGTATGTGCTCATCGTACCCTCCCTTTTAGATTGTAAGCTCTAAGGAGCAGGGCCCGCTGATTCCTCCTGTATTGAATTGTACTGTAATTGTACTGTCTGCGCTCATGTTGTAAAGCGCTGTACAAACTGTCAGTACAGGTAGTGATGGGAAATATTTCATATATGTCATTATGATTGACAGGTTGCCATAACAACGAGGCGGGAACTTCTGCCAATGCTGCTATTGTCATTACTGTGCAGGGGCAAAATCGGGAGGTGCATGCTGGGTAGCAAGCTGCACTGAATCCTGGAAATAAAGACAAGCGGCTTCAGATGCCCACAAGCTCAATGACCCCTGCCTGCTTCCAAGATCAGGTTAGATTGTGCTTACAATGACGAGGGAGCATTAAAAAAAAAAGATTATGGGGACTGGAGCTCTCCTTTAAGGAAAGGAAACATTCTTTCAGTGACAGTGAGATACACTTTTTGGACAAGATAACTAATTGGCAAGACTCCAGAAAGGTGCCATCTATGTAAAACAGTAACAACCATCCCTAAACAGGAGCGGGCTTTTGACACCATCTGAAATGCCATTTTAACATTTCTACCCTGGCAAATTGACAACAATCCACACCTTCAGCCATATAATGTGCACGATTAAGGCTTCATGGCACCATAGTGATTGGAGTATGTAATTAAGAGTGATTTCACAAACATTCACACCTCTCATCAATGTTCTTGGACAATCAGTGTTTGCCTGGACACATTCCATGGAGATTTGGTTAAGGTGAGTTATCTGTGTAGTTTAACATTCCTGGGTATATTTTTGACACTCATTAGAACTGTAGAATCTTTCTGGATGAGCAGCAAAATGCCTTCAACATTACAAAACAAGTCAAGTTGAATATAACTTCCACTAGCTAGTTCATGAAATCTCCTCACTCTTTATGTGCTACACAGATAAGTCATCATTGAGGGAAGCAGGCACATATCTGCAGTGCAAAAAATTAGGGCTGTGGAAATTAACTATTAATTCCTCGATTAATCGATTAATGTTTTTGATCGATCAAAATTCTTTAGATCGGTACTCACCTCTCCGCTGGCTTTTGGGTCTTCGGGGAGTTCCGTCGGAGATCCGGTGACGTCGCGGACACCGGCGGGGCTTGCCATGTCCATCTGAAGGGCTCCTTTGCTGTGCCTTCATATCTGCATGCTGGTGGGACCTTACTATCTGCCACACGCAAGGGCTGTTACACTTCCCTTTATCAACCTGGGATTCTACAGCCATCCACTGGGATTTGTGATAGTTCCCTTCACGGGACATCTATATGCCGACGGACTGATGTTAACCCCTCCTCATCTGGATTCAGCAGTGGTATCATTGTACACATTTTTATACCAGTATCATACTTAGCTACATGTTTTTATGACTGCTTTTGCTACCGTTAGGTATTCCTCGCTTTTTTAGATTTTTTTGTTTTTTATCTCCAGTGCAATGTTTATTTTGTTACCTACTTGAAGACTATAAAACTTTTAATGCTATTCCCATCGAGCGCTGCCTTTGTGTGTTTTTTGTATCCTGCTATCCATTTTTCCAGTGGTTGGTAGCTGCACTGGGAATCAGCCTGCAAGGAGATCAGCTAAAAGTAGTTGGATCTGTATGTGCGTTATAATTAATCGAAATTAGTCGATTTAAAAAAAACGATTAATCGAACACAAAATTTTTAATCAGTAACAGCCCTACAAAAAATATAAGGTTTCACGTTTTTTGCCATGTCATATTATAATTTGGTCTGAAAAAAGTAAACCCCTGACAGCTTGATGACAATAAATCATGATCTTTTTGGTACTTTAAGGTAATGGGTTGCCTTACCAATGAATATTGAGGTTTGCATTCAACTTCTGTCAATAAAAAATTTGGTCGCATTTGACTATAACGCTTTTTCCATGTGGCCTCAGAATCTTCAAGGTGCGTTTAAGGTTGTCAGATGAGACTACAATTGAATGATTTTGGCTCAACACCAAACGGTATGTCTGGCCGAAATACAAAACAGCTCACCATCCAAATAACACCATTCCTACAGTAAAGCATGGAGGTGGTATTATCCTGTTATGGGGTGTTTCTCTGCAGCAAGTACTTGAGCACTTGTCAGGATAGAAGAAAAATTGATGGGGCAAAATACCATTAAATTCTTAAGGAAAATCTGCTACCCTCTGTCAGAAAATTGTCAATGGGAAGAAGGTTTACCTTCCAACATGACAATGACCCAAAGCACACAGCAAAAATTACCACACCATGGTTGAAGGAGAAAAATGTGAATGTCCTTGCATGGCTTAGTCAGAGCCTAGACTTAAACCACATAAAAAATAAGTGCAATGACTTGAAGACTGCAGTCCACAAACGATCACCATCAAAATGAACTAAGCTTGAGCAGTTCTGCAAAGAAGAGTGGTCAAATATTGTAAAGTCTAGATGTGCAAAATTGGTAGAGACATATCCCAACAGACTAAAGGCTGTAATTAAAGCAAAATGTAGTCCAACACAAAACTGACATAAGGGGGGTGATTCTTTTTCCAATTCAGTGATTGTGTGTTTGAATTTTAAAAAAAAATTCTGGCATGTTGGTATTATATCTTTCACTTGGATGTTGAAAGTTGCACTCGTAAATACAGCTGGATAAAACTAAAATAGTTAAAATCTTAAATTCAGGCTTTTGATTATTTTAAAGGGGGTGATTCTTTTCTATACCCATTGTACAGTATATACATTATGCGGTCGCCAAGTGGAAATAAATGAAAAAAATAACAAAAATGTGAAAAAAAGCAAAATTTTCTTTGTCTCTGTTATAACATTTTGCAAGTAAATAATCTTTCGGCATACATTTAGGCCAAAACATATTCTGATTCATTTTTTGGATAAAAAATAACTGAAACTATGCTGGCCATACACTATACGAAAAATCGGGCGAAAATCAGTCGTTCAGACAGTTCTTTCGTTTTTCGAACAGTTAATGGGCATAAAATCGATAATCTTTGGGACGTTTTTGAGCCGAAAAAACGAAGTACAAGTTTGGAAATTTTCTGCCGAACGAACGATAAATCGGAAGGTTAATGTGTTTCCCGTCCGAACTTTCTGCACTAGGTATATGTAAAAAAAAAAAAAAAAATTTTTATTTATTTCCACTGAACGATTTATCGGTCATTACATGATGGCACTATCGTTTGCGCTTACGAACGAACTTTCGTTTTTCGAAAGTTCGTTCGGACGATTTTTCGTATAGTGTATGGCCAGCATTAGTGTATGTTATTGAGTCTTTGTGAAAATTATAGGGTCTACAAATTATGAAATATATATATATATATATATATATATATATATATATTTGAAAATTTATCGATCCTGATGTACTGATGGCCTATCTCATATCTTAACCACTTGCCGCCCGCCCTATAGCAGATTGACAGTGGCAAAGTGGTTTCAATATCCTGACTGGACGTCATCGTGGTGATTGTTGTTGCGGGATGTCAGTCTGACACCCGCAACACCGATATAGGTAAAGAGTCTCCGACGGAGACTCTTTACCACGTGATCAGCCGTGTCCAATCACGGCTGATCACGATGTAAACAGGAAAAGCCATTCATCGGCTTTTCCTCACTCGCGTCTGTCAGACGTGAGTAGAGGAGAGCCGATCGGCTGCTCCTCTGACAGGGGGGGTTTGTGCTGATCCATTATCAGCACAGCCCCCCCGAGGATGCCCACACTGGACCACCAGGGATGCCACCAGCTTATGCCCAGCCCAGCAGGATGCCCAGCTTAAGGTATGCCACCCTAAACCACCAGGGATGCAAATTAGAAATGGCTAATGGATGCCAATCAGTGCCCACAATGGATGCCAATCAGTGCCCACAATGGGCACCACTGATTGGCAGGCATTATTGTTTGGCACTGATTGGCATCCATTAGTACAACACATTGCAGTACAGTGCCACCTATCAGTGCCCATCCATGCCATCTATCAGTGCCCATCCATGCCTATCCGTGCCACCTATCAGTGCCCATCCATGCCGCCTATCAGTGCCCATCCGTGTCGCCTATCCGTGCCGCTTCATGCCGCCTATCTGTGCCCATCCATGCCGCCTATCTGTGCCCATCTGTGCCGCCTATCTGTGCCCATCCGTGCCTACCAGTGCCCATCTGTGCCGCCTATCGGTGCCCATCCATGCCGCCTATCGGTGCCCATCCGTGCCGCCTATCGGTGCCCATCCGTGCCGCCTATTGGTGCCCATTAGTGCTGCCTCATCGGTGCCCATCAGTGCCCGTCAGTGCAGCCCCATCAGTGCCCATCAGTGAAGAAGAAAACTTACTTATTTACAAAGTTTTGTAACTGAAACCAAAAAAAAAAACGTGTTTTTTTCAAAATTTTCGGTCTTTTTTTTTTTTTTTTGCAGAAAATAAAAATCGCAGAGGTGATCAAATACCACCAAAAGAAAGCTCTATTTGTGGGAACAAAATGATAAAAATTTAGTTTGGGTACAGTGTAGCATGACCGCGCAATTGTCATTCAAATTGCAACAGTGCAGAAAGCTGAAAATTGGTCTGGGCAGGAAGGTGTATAAGTGCCCAGTATGGAAGTGGTTAAGGGCCTAAAATGCCAGGATAGTACAAATACCCTCCAAATGACCCATTTTTGAAAAAGTGAGAGGTGAGATTTTTAAAGTTATTATTTTGTGTCACAATTTTTTCAAAAATGAAGAAATGAAACAAAGCTTACCCCTTAGAAAGAGGTGTGCAACAGTCAGACCAGCATTGTGCCAAAGTGCAATAGTAAGGTTAGAGTGGAAGAGGTGTACGACATTTTCAAAGCAATTCCCAAATAAAATAGCAAGCTTAATGTGCCAGTTCCCCTCATACAAGACGTGCAACAGTTAAAAAAGGAATGCACCAAATACAATAGAAAGCTAAATGTACCAGTTCCCCTCAGAAGAGACGTGTGACAGTTTGAACTGTATTTGCGCCATAGTGTGATAAGAATAGATCACCAGTTTTAGTCAGAAGAGGTGTGAGTCAAATTGAAAAGTATTGTACCAAAATCAAGTGCCTGGTCCAGGCATCGTGCACCACTTTCTTACTGCCTCTGAGATACTTTCATGAATTCTGTCTTCGGCCAGTCTTTATGAATTCCAGGGAATGTGTTGACTTATTAGAAGCTACAGCTGCACATTTGCTTGCAGAGAAAAACAGGAAATATCCACAAAACATGTAGAATGGCAAAAACAATCTTCGGATCACTTGTATTGAACATTAAAACTCTTTTAAGGGTGCTGTTTTTGGCACTATTTAAACAAATAATGATAACATGATAACAGTAAGTGAGAGCAGAAGGAGATGATGCCAAGGGTCGTGTGATCAGTGAGTGGGAACAGGAGGAGAGGACTCTGGGGGCTGTGTAATCAGTATGTAGCGCCCTCTACCATAGGTAGGTGTTAGAGGTGAGGATTTTTAGTGGTAGCTGCCAGGCAGGAAAATTTAGGCAGGCCTATGCTGCATGATTGGCCTGCTTGTTTTTGATCTGGGGTCAGGGATGATTAGTGTAGCAGTGGGTGTGACCACCTGTGCTTCAGTTCTTGGGCGCCTCCCCTGCTTCCAGGGAGAATTTTCTAGAAGAGGAGCAGGGCTGGGAACTGGAGCAACAGGGAGATCATGTGAGGACTGAGGAGCCCTGTCCAATCCCCAATTGGAATTGGCAGGGGGCAGGCCTCCCTCGTAAGCTAAGGTCAAGCCCACTGGAGGGGGGTTGTCGACTGGGTGAAGTGAAGAATGGATTGTTAGACTGCAGTAGGAGGCCCATCACTATCTGGGGGGGGGGTGCGCGCCTCTGCGGAGGAGCTCGGGAGCTGGGAGGGTGCCTCATCCTTACACGGTCATGGAGGAGGTATCTTGGAACAGAGGAGCTGGAGAAGCAGTCGGTACGCATGTCCGGGTAAATTCTTCACCAAATTTTACAAAGAGACCCTGATAGGATAATGGGGTGGGCAACTACCTGGCAAATTAGGTTTCATTTAAAAAAATGTAAAGTCATGCATGTGGGTGCTAAATATGAATGCATGTTAGATGGGAGAACCTCTTTTAGGAGGATTGAAAAGTATTTGGGCATCCAAGTAGATCACAGGTTCAGCAATAGCATGCAATGACAGGCTGCATCATACTAGGCTAGTAGACTATTAGTATGCAATAAAGAGAGTATTTACTCAGGATTAGTGATGAGCCGAACACCCCCGGGTTCGGTTCGCACCAGAACCCGCGAACGGACCGAAAGTTCGAACGAACATTAGAACCCTATTAAATACAATGGATGCGAACGTTCGAATTCTAAAGTGCTAATTATAACAACTATTATGCATGTTATTGTCCTAAAAAGGGTTTGGGAACCCGGGTTCTGCACCAGGGGACATGTATCAATGCAAAAAGAAGTTTTAAAAACGGTCGTTTTTCGGGAGCAGTCATTTTAATGATGCATAAAGTGAAAAAAAAAAAGTCAAATATTCCTTTAAATATCGTACCTGGGGGGTGTCTAAAGTATGCCTGTGAAGTGCCACGTGTTTCCCGTGTTTAGAACTGTCCCTGCACAAAATGACACTTCTAAAGGAAAAAAAAGCCATTTAAAACTGCTTGCGGCTTTAATGTAATGTCTGGTCCCGGTAATATGGATGAAATTCTTTAAGAAAAATGGCATAGCTACCCCATGACCCCCCCCCCTACCCCAGCCCATTACCAGCCCCTTTGGGTCTTGTATGGATATTAAGGGGAACCCCGCACATAAAATAAAAAAGGCCCTATATACTCTGAACAGCCCTATACAGGCGGTGCATACAAGACAGGGACTGTAGGTTTGTTCTTATGTAGAGTCTGTTTGTAATTTTGAACAGGTACATTGTTGAAGTGTAGCTCCAGACCAAAAATCTATTTTTAAACTTTTTGGAAAACATAGGTAAGGGTTATCACCCCTGTAACATTTGTTTTGCTGTCTGTGCCCCTGTTCAGAACATTTCACCTCACTTTCCGTCCCAATGACAACTGTTTTTGAAATGTGGTGTTTTTCTTGAAACAAGGATTGCTGATAAAGCATCAGTACAGAGGAGACACCTTTCTCCCATATTTATTCTTACAGGAGAGAATTTTCCTTCCTAGTGGTAGATTTCCTCTCACTTCCTGTTGTCTTCTTGCGTTTGCAAGTAGGAGTCGTTTGTAATTTGGATGTTTGAAAGTAGGGACCTGCCGTATATACTCTGCAGAAATAGGCCCCTTAGTTGTTGGTGTTGGCACAACACTGTAAGCACTCACAGTTACTCTTGGTTGGTGCTGGAACGCCCTGCTGTCAACTATTATATCAGGAATTTTAATTACATATAATTGTTGAACAGTGGTAGTAAAAATTGGGCCTTTGATGGTGGTGCTGGTGCCACAACACTGTAAGCCCTGACAGTTACTCTTGGTGGGTGCAGCAATGGGCCCTGCTGTGAATTATTAGATCAAGAATTGTAATTACATGCCCCTGTTGAACAGGGGCTGAAAAATTGGGCCTTAGGCACTGGTGGCACAACACTGCAACCCCTCACAGCAACTGTACTTGGAGCACAGCAATGAGCCCTGTTGCAAAGTATTGCTTCAAAAATTGTAATGACACGCCCCTGTTAAACAGGGGCTGAAAAATTGGGCCTTAGGCACTGGTGGCACAACACTGCAACTCCTCACAGATACTGTACTTGGAGCACACCAATGAGCCCTGTTGCAAAGTATTGCTTCAAAAATTGTAATGACACGCCCCTGTTAAACAGGGGCTGAAAAATTGGGCCTTAGGCACTGGTGGCACAACACTGCAACTCCTCACAGATACTGTACTTGGAGCACAGCAATGAGCCCTGTTGCAAAGTATTGCTTCAAAAATTGTAATTACACGCCCCTGTTAAACAGGGGCTGAAAAATTGGGCGTTAGGCACTGGTGGCACAACACTGCAACTCCTCACAGATACTGTACTTGGAGCACAGCAATGAGCCCTGTTGCAAAGTATTGCTTCAAAAATTGTAATTACACGCCCCTGTTAAACAGGGGCTGAAAAATTGGGCGTTAGGCACTGGTGGCGGCACCCATAAACAAAAATGATCTTACAAGCTATCATCATCAATCGTATCATTGAGGACTCGGAGGAGGAGGATAGCCAGTCAACATAACAGCACAGGCACTCAGCATCAGCATCAGTCTTGAAGGGATGTGACATGTTAAAATCAATTAGTCTGTTATATCAGCATCAGGTGTGTGGTAGCTGGTGGTGATCCAAGACTGGTTCATCTTGATGAAAGTCAGTCGATCAACCGAGTCGGTGGACAGGCGCACCCTGTGATCCGTGACAAATCCTCCAGCAGCACTGAATGTGCGTTCCGAAAGAACGCTGGATGCAGGACAGGCCAGTAGCTCAATTGCATACTGTGCAAGCTCTGGCCAGTGATCCATCCTCAAGACCCAGTAAGCCAGAGGATTTTCGGTGGGGAAGGTGTCCAAGTCTGACCTTGCCCCTAGATATTCCTGCACCATGTTTATCAGACGCTGGCGATGGTTGCTGGAACCGATCATACTTTGGGGCTGCGGACTAAAGAATTGTCTGAACGCATCGGTCAGACGGCCACCTTCCCCACCGCTCCTTCTTTGACTGGCCGAAGCCTCAGCAACTCGTTGTCCAGGACCAGGAGTTTGCAACCTCCCAGTCTCTGGGAACGCGTTGCACAGACCTTTCTGCAAGGCCTCCCGGAGTTGTCTCATCCTCTGCTCCCTCTGCGACGGTAACATAAGGTCCGCAACCTTACCCTTGTACCGTGGATCAAGGAGAGTGGCCAGCCAGTAATGGTCCCTCTCCTTGATCCGAAGAATACGAGGATCCTTCCGCAGACTTTGCAGGATCAGGGAGGCCATGCAGCGTAGGTTTGCTGAGGCATTCGCTCCGGAGTCCTCTGGGTCACTAAGGATGACATGATCCGCAGCCACCTCCTCCCAGCCACGTACAAGTCCACTGGTTTCTTGGGACTGTAAATCATCCCTAAAAGACTGCTGCTGATGATGCTGAGTGCCAGCCTCCACCTCCATGCTGACACAATCCTCCTCCTCCTCCTCCTCCTCCTCCTCTTCCTGTGCGATGGGTGGGACAGAAGGAACACTGTCTGGGTAAAGGGGGCCTTGAGAGGCAAGGAAGTCCTCCTCTTCCTGCCTCTGTTCTGCCTCAAGTGCCCTGTCCATTATTCCACGCAGCGTGTGCTCCAACAGGTGGACAAGAGGTACAGTGTCACTGATGCATGCACTGTCACTGCTCACCATCCTCGTGGCCTCCTCAAATGGTGCCAGGACAGTGCATGCATCCCTGATCATGCCCCACTGGCGTGGAGAAAAAAAACCAAGCTCCCCTGACCCTGTCCTGGTGCCGTAGTCGCACAGGTACTCATTGATGGCCCTCTGCTGCGTGTGCAGCCGCTGCAGCATGGCCAACGTTGAGTTCCACCTGGTGGGCATGTCACATATAAGGCGGTTCTTGGGCAGGTTCAACTCCTTTTGCAGCTCAGCCAGGCGAGCACTGGCATTATAAGATCTGCGGAAATGCACACAGACTTTCCTGGCCTGCCTCAGGACATCCTGTAAGCCCGGGTACCTGCCCAAGAAGCGCTGCACCACCAGGTTAAGGACGTGAGCCACACAGGGCACATGGGTCAGTTGTCCCTGTCGGAGGGCGGAGAGGAGGTTGGTGCCATTGTCGCAAACCACCATTCCTGGCTTAAGCTGGCGTGGCGTCAACCACCTCTCGGCCTGGCCCTGCAGAGCAGACAGGACCTCTGCCCCAGTGTGGCTTCTGTCCCCCAAACACACCAGCGCAAGCACGGCATGGCATCTTTTTGCCTGCGTACTTGCGTAGCCCCGTGAACGGCTACGGAGCACCGCTGGTTCATAGGACAAACCACAGGAAGAGGCCATGGAGGAAGAAGAAGAGGAGGGGGTGGAGGAGAGAGGTGTGTCACAACCAGTAGTAGCATTTTGGAGGCGTGGCGGTGGGACAACCTCCAACACTACTGCACCTTGTCCTGAATCCTTCCCAGCTGCCAAAAGAGTGACCCAATGGGCCGTGAAAGAAAGGTAACGTCCCTGTCCATGCCTGCTGGACCATGAGTCAGCGGTAATATGCACCTTACCGCTGACCGCCCTGTCCAGCGAGGCCAAGACATTGCCTTCCACATGCCGGTAGAGAGCCGGAATAGCCTTCCGTGAGAAAAAGTGGCGTTTGGGAACCTGCCACTGAGGAACTGCACATTGCACAAACTCACGGAAGGGGGCCGAGTCTACCAACTGAAAAGGCAGCAGTTGAAGCGCTAGCAATTTAGCCAAGCTAGCATTCAACCGCTGGGCATGTGGATGGCTGGGAGTGAACTTCTTTCGACGGTCCAGCAGCTGGGGCAGGGAAATTTGCCTGCTAGAATCGGACGTCGGTGTACTGCTAGCAGAGTGGGCGCAAGTACTTGGCTGTGACACACCTAATTCTACACCTTCATTCCTCTCAGTGCATGTTTCAGAGAGGACTGAAGTTATAGTGGGGTTGGAGATCCCAGCTGATGCGGTGCAAGGAGAGGTCCGCTTTGTTCTTTGGTGTGGGTCTTTGAGGTAGGCTTGCCAACGAGCTGCATGGCAGGTCAACATATGTCTGGTCAGGCATGTGGTACCCAAGCGGCTGATGTTTTGGCCACGCGATATACGCTTGAGACATATGTTGCAAACAGCAGCTGTGCGATCTGATGCACTAGCCTCAAAAAAGGCCCACACCAAAGAACTTTTTGAATGACGGGCAGAGGCAGCGCCCTGCACAGGCGGAGCTCTGCGGTGTGATTCCGTCGGTGTACTGCCCTTACGCTGGCCACCAAAGGGCATCCTGCCTCGTTGGAGATGTGCCTCCTCCTCATCCTCCTCCTCCTCCTCTCTCCTATTAGGCACCCACGTGGAGTCAGTGACCTCATCATCCCCTCCCTCCTCATCACTGGAGCCAATCTGGCAGTATGCTGCAGCTGCTGGAACATGACTGCCAGATTGGTGTCCTTCTTGAGCATCCCCTCTGTCTGCTCTCACGCTACTGCCTTCCTCTAGCTGGGTTTCATCATCAGACCCTTCGAAACGCTGGGCATCCTCCTGGAGCATGTACCCAACACTGTGCTGAAACAGTTCGGGGGACTCCTCAGGAGGAGGACATGGTGGGTCTAGGGAAGGAGTGACTGATGATTTGTCTGACATTGATACCAGGGAAGACGACGCTTTGGCAGCTGCTTTTCCAGTACCCTGAGCCTGGGTGAGAGAGGATGAGGAGGAGGAGGAGGGCTTGGTCATCCACTCTACCAAGTCTTCGGCATGATGTGGCTCAACATGTCCAGCTGCCGAAAAGAAGGACAAGCGTGTCCCATGGCCATGTGCTGATGACAATGCACCGCGTCCACGACCAGCACTGTTGCCCCCAGACACAGAGCCTGCTTGCCCTCTTTTATTGCCTCCTGACTGTCTGCCTCTCCTTGTTTGCCTTCCAGACATTCTAATAGATGGCCTGCAGGGAGATGGGAAAAAAGCAATAAGGGCTACCTTCAGGTGTCCTTCTCTGTCCCTTGAAACAAGGACTTGCAGAGTGAAATAAACTGACACTCTCCCTACCTACAGTTTTCTGTCCCTAGAATAAATGTTTTTTTTAATCACAATATAGCACAAGGACAATTCAGTCACTGTCCTTCCAGGTCCCTGGAAACAAGGACTTGCAGAGTGAAATAAACTGACACTCTCCCTACCTACAGTTTTCTGTCCCTAGAATAAATGTTTTTTTTAAGCACAATATAGCACAAGGACAATTCACTCACTGTCCTTACAGGTCCCTGGAAACAAGGACTTGCAGAGTGAAAGAAAAAAAACACTCTCCCTACCTACAGTTTTCTGTCCCTAGAAAAAATGTTTTTTTTAATCACAATATAACACAAGGACAATTCACTCACTGTCCTTCCAGGTCCCTGGAAACAAGGACTTGCAGAGTGAAATAAACTGACACTCTCCCTACCTACAGTTTTCTGTCCCTAGAATAAATGTTTTTTTTAAGCACAATATAGCACAAGGACAATTCACTCACTGTCCTTACAGGTCCCTGGAAACAAGGACTTGCAGAGTGAAAGAAAAAAAACACTCTCCCTACCTACAGTTTTCTGTCCCTAGAAAAAATGTTTTTTTTAATCACAATATAACACAAGGACAATTCACTCACTGTCCTTCCAGGTCCCTGGAAACAAGGACTTGCAGAGTGAAATAAACTGACACTCTCCCTACCTACAGTTTTCTGTCCCTAGAATAAATGTTTTTTTTAAGCACAATATAGCACAAGGACAATTCACTCACTGTCCTTACAGGTCCCTGGAAACAAGGACTTGCAGAGTGAAAGAAAAAAAACACTCTCCCTACCTACAGTTTTCTGTCCCTAGAAAAAATGTTTTTTTTAATCACAATATAACACAAGGACAATTCACTCACTGTCCTTCCAGGTCCCTGGAAACAAGGACTTGCAGAGTGAAATAAACTGACACTCTCCCTACCTACAGTTTTCTGTCCCTAGAATAAATGTTTTTTTTAAGCACAATATAGCACAAGGACAATTCACTCACTGTCCTTACAGGTCCCTGGAAACAAGGACTTGCAGAGTGAAAGAAAAAAAACACTCTCCCTACCTACAGTTTTCTGTCCCTAGAAAAAATGTTTTTTTTAATCACAATATAACACAAGGACAATTCACTCACTGTCCTTCCAGGTCCCTGGAAACAAGGACTTGCAGAGTGAAATAAACTGACACTCTCCCTACCTACAGTTTTCTGTCCCTAGAATAAATGTTTTTTTTAATCACAATATAGCACAAGGACAATTCAGTCACTGTCCTTCCAGGTCCCTGGAAACAAGGACTTGCAGAGTGAAATAAACTGACACTCTCCCTACCTACAGTTTTCTGTCCCTAGAATAAATGTTTTTTTTAATCACAATATAGCACAAGGACAATTCAGTCACTGTCCTTCCAGGTCCCTGGAAACAAGGACTTGCAGAGTGAAATAAACTGACACTCTCCCTACCTACAGTTTTCTGTCCCTAGAATAAATGTTTTTTTTAATCACAATATAGCACAAGGACAATTCAGTCACTGTCCTTCCAGGTCCCTGGAAACAAGGACTTGCAGAGTGAAATAAACTGACACTCTCCCTACCTACAGTTTTCTGTCCCTAGAATAAATGTTTTTTTTAATCACAATATAGCACAAGGACAATTCACTCACTGTCCTTACAGGTCCCTGGAAACAAGGACTTGCAGAGTGAAATAAACTGACACTCTCCCTACCTACAGTTTTCTGTCCCTAGAATAAATGTTTTTTTTAATCACAATATAGCACAAGGACAATTCACTCACTGTCCTTACAGGTCCCTGGAAACAAGGACTTGCAGAGTGAAATAAACTGACACTCTCCCTACCTACAGTTTTCTGTCCCTAGAATAAATGTTTTTTTTAATCACAATATAGCACAAGGACAATTCAGTCACTGTCCTTCCAGGTCCCTGGAAACAAGGACTTGCAGAGTGAAATAAACTGACACTCTCCCTACCTACAGTTTTCTGTCCCTAGAATAAATGTTTTTTTTAAGCACAATATAGCACAAGGACAATTCACTCACTGTCCTTACAGGTCCCTGGAAACAAGGACTTGCAGAGTGAAAGAAAAAAAACACTCTCCCTACCTACAGTTTTCTGTCCCTAGAAAAAATGTTTTTTTTAATCACAATATAACACAAGGACAATTCACTCACTGTCCTTCCAGGTCCCTGGAAACAAGGACTTGCAGAGTGAAATAAACTGACACTCTCCCTACCTACAGTTTTCTGTCCCTAGAATAAATGTTTTTTTTAAGCACAATATAGCACAAGGACAATTCACTCACTGTCCTTACAGGTCCCTGGAAACAAGGACTTGCAGAGTGAAAGAAAAAAAACACTCTCCCTACCTACAGTTTTCTGTCCCTAGAAAAAATGTTTTTTTTAATCACAATATAACACAAGGACAATTCACTCACTGTCCTTCCAGGTCCCTGGAAACAAGGACTTGCAGAGTGAAATAAACTGACACTCTCCCTACCTACAGTTTTCTGTCCCTAGAATAAATGTTTTTTTTAATCACAATATAGCACAAGGACAATTCAGTCACTGTCCTTCCAGGTCCCTGGAAACAAGGACTTGCAGAGTGAAATAAACTGACACTCTCCCTACCTACAGTTTTCTGTCCCTAGAATAAATGTTTTTTTTAAGCACAATATAGCACAAGGACAATTCACTCACTGTCCTTACAGGTCCCTGGAAACAAGGACTTGCAGAGTGAAAGAAAAAAAACACTCTCCCTACCTACAGTTTTCTGTCCCTAGAAAAAATGTTTTTTTTAATCACAATATAACACAAGGACAATTCACTCACTGTCCTTCCAGGTCCCTGGAAACAAGGACTTGCAGAGTGAAATAAACTGACACTCTCCCTACCTACAGTTTTCTGTCCCTAGAATAAATGTTTTTTTTAAGCACAATATAGCACAAGGACAATTCACTCACTGTCCTTACAGGTCCCTGGAAACAAGGACTTGCAGAGTGAAATAAACTGACACTCTCCCTACCTACAGTTTTCTGTCCCTAGAATAAATGTTTTTTTTAATCACAATATAGCACAAGGACAATTCAGTCACTGTCCTTCCAGGTCCCTGGAAACAAGGACTTGCAGAGTGAAATAAACTGACACTCTCCCTACCTACAGTTTTCTGTCCCTAGAATAAATGTTTTTTTTAATCACAATATAGCACAAGGACAATTCAGTCACTGTCCTTCCAGGTCCCTGGAAACAAGGACTTGCAGAGTGAAATAAACTGACACTCTCCCTACCTACAGTTTTCTGTCCCTAGAATAAATGTTTTTTTTAATCACAATATAGCACAAGGACAATTCAGTCACTGTCCTTCCAGGTCCCTGGAAACAAGGACTTGCAGAGTGAAATAAACTGACACTCTCCCTACCTACAGTTTTCTGTCCCTAGAATAAATGTTTTTTTTAATCACAATATAGCACAAGGACAATTCAGTCACTGTCCTTCCAGGTCCCTGGAAACAAGGACTTGCAGAGTGAAATAAACTGACACTCTCCCTACCTACAGTTTTCTGTCCCTAGAATAAATGTTTTTTTTAAGCACAATATAGCACAAGGACAATTCACTCACTGTCCTTACAGGTCCCTGGAAACAAGGACTTGCAGAGTGAAAGAAAAAAAACACTCTCCCTACCTACAGTTTTCTGTCCCTAGAAAAAATGTTTTTTTTAATCACAATATAACACAAGGACAATTCACTCACTGTCCTTCCAGGTCCCTGGAAACAAGGACTTGCAGAGTGAAATAAACTGACACTCTCCCTACCTACAGTTTTCTGTCCCTAGAATAAATGTTTTTTTTAAGCACAATATAGCACAAGGACAATTCACTCACTGTCCTTACAGGTCCCTGGAAACAAGGACTTGCAGAGTGAAAGAAAAAAAACACTCTCCCTACCTACAGTTTTCTGTCCCTAGAAAAAATGTTTTTTTTAATCACAATATAACACAAGGACAATTCACTCACTGTCCTTCCAGGTCCCTGGAAACAAGGACTTGCAGAGTGAAATAAACTGACACTCTCCCTACCTACAGTTTTCTGTCCCTAGAATAAATGTTTTTTTTAATCACAATATAGCACAAGGACAATTCAGTCACTGTCCTTCCAGGTCCCTGGAAACAAGGACTTGCAGAGTGAAATAAACTGACACTCTCCCTACCTACAGTTTTCTGTCCCTAGAATAAATGTTTTTTTTAATCACAATATAGCACAAGGACAATTCAGTCACTGTCCTTCCAGGTCCCTGGAAACAAGGACTTGCAGAGTGAAATAAACTGACACTCTCCCTACCTACAGTTTTCTGTCCCTAGAATAAATGTTTTTTTTAATCACAATATAGCACAAGGACAATTCAGTCACTGTCCTTCCAGGTCCCTGGAAACAAGGACTTGCAGAGTGAAATAAACTGACACTCTCCCTACCTACAGTTTTCTGTCCCTAGAATAAATGTTTTTTTTAATCACAATATAGCACAAGGACAATTCAGTCACTGTCCTTCCAGGTCCCTGGAAACAAGGACTTGCAGAGTGAAATAAACTGACACTCTCCCTACCTACAGTTTTCTGTCCCTAGAATAAATGTTTTTTTTAATCACAATATAGCACAAGGACAATTCAGTCACTGTCCTTCCAGGTCCCTGGAAACAAGGACTTGCAGAGTGAAATAAACTGACACTCTCCCTACCTACAGTTTTCTGTCCCTAGAATAAATGTTTTTTTTAATCACAATATAGCACAAGGACAATTCAGTCACTGTCCTTCCAGGTCCCTGGAAACAAGGACTTGCAGAGTGAAATAAACTGACACTCTCCCTACCTACAGTTTTCTGTCCCTAGAATAAATGTTTTTTTTAAGCACAATATAGCACAAGGACAATTCACTCACTGTCCTTACAGGTCCCTGGAAACAAGGACTTGCAGAGTGAAAGAAAAAAAACACTCTCCCTACCTACAGTTTTCTGTCCCTAGAAAAAATGTTTTTTTTAATCACAATATAACACAAGGACAATTCACTCACTGTCCTTCCAGGTCCCTGGAAACAAGGACTTGCAGAGTGAAATAAACTGACACTCTCCCTACCTACAGTTTTCTGTCCCTAGAATAAATGTTTTTTTTAAGCACAATATAGCACAAGGACAATTCACTCACTGTCCTTACAGGTCCCTGGAAACAAGGACTTGCAGAGTGAAAGAAAAAAAACACTCTCCCTACCTACAGTTTTCTGTCCCTAGAAAAAATGTTTTTTTTAATCACAATATAACACAAGGACAATTCACTCACTGTCCTTCCAGGTCCCTGGAAACAAGGACTTGCAGAGTGAAATAAACTGACACTCTCCCTACCTACAGTTTTCTGTCCCTAGAATAAATGTTTTTTTTAATCACAATATAGCACAAGGACAATTCAGTCACTGTCCTTCCAGGTCCCTGGAAACAAGGACTTGCAGAGTGAAATAAACTGACACTCTCCCTACCTACAGTTTTCTGTCCCTAGAATAAATGTTTTTTTTAATCACAATATAGCACAAGGACAATTCAGTCACTGTCCTTCCAGGTCCCTGGAAACAAGGACTTGCAGAGTGAAATAAACTGACACTCTCCCTACCTACAGTTTTCTGTCCCTAGAATAAATGTTTTTTTTAATCACAATATAGCACAAGGACAATTCAGTCACTGTCCTTCCAGGTCCCTGGAAACAAGGACTTGCAGAGTGAAATAAACTGACACTCTCCCTACCTACAGTTTTCTGTCCCTAGAATAAATGTTTTTTTTAATCACAATATAGCACAAGGACAATTCAGTCACTGTCCTTCCAGGTCCCTGGAAACAAGGACTTGCAGAGTGAAATAAACTGACACTCTCCCTACCTACAGTTTTCTGTCCCTAGAATAAATGTTTTTTTTAATCACAATATAGCACAAGGACAATTCAGTCACTGTCCTTCCAGGTCCCTGGAAACAAGGACTTGCAGAGTGAAATAAACTGACACTCTCCCTACCTACAGTTTTCTGTCCCTAGAATAAATGTTTTTTTTAATCACAATATAGCACAAGGACAATTCAGTCACTGTCCTTCCAGGTCCCTGGAAACAAGGACTTGCAGAGTGAAATAAACTGACACTCTCCCTACCTACAGTTTTCTGTCCCTAGAATAAATGTTTTTTTTAAGCACAATATAGCACAAGGACAATTCACTCACTGTCCTTACAGGTCCCTGGAAACAAGGACTTGCAGAGTGAAAGAAAAAAAACACTCTCCCTACCTACAGTTTTCTGTCCCTAGAAAAAATGTTTTTTTTAATCACAATATAACACAAGGACAATTCACTCACTGTCCTTCCAGGTCCCTGGAAACAAGGACTTGCAGAGTGAAATAAACTGACACTCTCCCTACCTACAGTTTTCTGTCCCTAGAATAAATGTTTTTTTTAAGCACAATATAGCACAAGGACAATTCACTCACTGTCCTTACAGGTCCCTGGAAACAAGGACTTGCAGAGTGAAAGAAAAAAAACACTCTCCCTACCTACAGTTTTCTGTCCCTAGAAAAAATGTTTTTTTTAATCACAATATAACACAAGGACAATTCACTCACTGTCCTTCCAGGTCCCTGGAAACAAGGACTTGCAGAGTGAAATAAACTGACACTCTCCCTACCTACAGTTTTCTGTCCCTAGAATAAATGTTTTTTTTAATCACAATATAGCACAAGGACAATTCAGTCACTGTCCTTCCAGGTCCCTGGAAACAAGGACTTGCAGAGTGAAATAAACTGACACTCTCCCTACCTACAGTTTTCTGTCCCTAGAATAAATGTTTTTTTTAATCACAATATAGCACAAGGACAATTCAGTCACTGTCCTTCCAGGTCCCTGGAAACAAGGACTTGCAGAGTGAAATAAACTGACACTCTCCCTACCTACAGTTTTCTGTCCCTAGAATAAATGTTTTTTTTAATCACAATATAGCACAAGGACAATTCAGTCACTGTCCTTCCAGGTCCCTGGAAACAAGGACTTGCAGAGTGAAATAAACTGACACTCTCCCTACCTACAGTTTTCTGTCCCTAGAATAAATGTTTTTTTTAATCACAATATAGCACAAGGACAATTCAGTCACTGTCCTTCCAGGTCCCTGGAAACAAGGACTTGCAGAGTGAAATAAACTGACACTCTCCCTACCTACAGTTTTCTGTCCCTAGAATAAATGTTTTTTTTAAGCACAATATAGCACAAGGACAATTCACTCACTGTCCTTACAGGTCCCTGGAAACAAGGACTTGCAGAGTGAAAGAAAAAAAACACTCTCCCTACCTACAGTTTTCTGTCCCTAGAAAAAATGTTTTTTTTAATCACAATATAACACAAGGACAATTCACTCACTGTCCTTCCAGGTCCCTGGAAACAAGGACTTGCAGAGTGAAATAAACTGACACTCTCCCTACCTACAGTTTTCTGTCCCTAGAATAAATGTTTTTTTTAAGCACAATATAGCACAAGGACAATTCACTCACTGTCCTTACAGGTCCCTGGAAACAAGGACTTGCAGAGTGAAAGAAAAAAAACACTCTCCCTACCTACAGTTTTCTGTCCCTAGAAAAAATGTTTTTTTTAATCACAATATAACACAAGGACAATTCACTCACTGTCCTTCCAGGTCCCTGGAAACAAGGACTTGCAGAGTGAAATAAACTGACACTCTCCCTACCTACAGTTTTCTGTCCCTAGAATAAATGTTTTTTTTAATCACAATATAGCACAAGGACAATTCAGTCACTGTCCTTCCAGGTCCCTGGAAACAAGGACTTGCAGAGTGAAATAAACTGACACTCTCCCTACCTACAGTTTTCTGTCCCTAGAATAAATGTTTTTTTTAATCACAATATAGCACAAGGACAATTCAGTCACTGTCCTTCCAGGTCCCTGGAAACAAGGACTTGCAGAGTGAAATAAACTGACACTCTCCCTACCTACAGTTTTCTGTCCCTAGAATAAATGTTTTTTTTAATCACAATATAGCACAAGGACAATTCAGTCACTGTCCTTCCAGGTCCCTGGAAACAAGGACTTGCAGAGTGAAATAAACTGACACTCTCCCTACCTACAGTTTTCTGTCCCTAGAATAAATGTTTTTTTTAAGCACAATATAGCACAAGGACAATTCACTCACTGTCCTTACAGGTCCCTGGAAACAAGGACTTGCAGAGTGAAAGAAAAAAAACACTCTCCCTACCTACAGTTTTCTGTCCCTAGAAAAAATGTTTTTTTTAATCACAATATAACACAAGGACAATTCACTCACTGTCCTTCCAGGTCCCTGGAAACAAGGACTTGCAGAGTGAAATAAACTGACACTCTCCCTACCTACAGTTTTCTGTCCCTAGAATAAATGTTTTTTTTAATCACAATATAGCACAAGGACAATTCAGTCACTGTCCTTCCAGGTCCCTGGAAACAAGGACTTGCAGAGTGAAATAAACTGACACTCTCCCTACCTACAGTTTTCTGTCCCTAGAATAAATGTTTTTTTTAATCACAATATAGCACAAGGACAATTCAGTCACTGTCCTTCCAGGTCCCTGGAAACAAGGACTTGCAGAGTGAAATAAACTGACACTCTCCCTACCTACAGTTTTCTGTCCCTAGAATAAATGTTTTTTTTAATCACAATATAGCACAAGGACAATTCAGTCACTGTCCTTCCAGGTCCCTGGAAACAAGGACTTGCAGAGTGAAATAAACTGACACTCTCCCTACCTACAGTTTTCTGTCCCTAGAATAAATGTTTTTTTAAGCACAATATAGCACAAGGACAATTCACTCACTGTCCTTCCAGGTCCCTGGAAACAAGGACTTGCAGAGTGAAAGAAACTGACACTGTCCCTACCTACAGTTTTCTGTCCCTAGAATAAATGTTTTTTTTAAGCACACTATAGCACAAGCACAAAACACACTGACACTCTCCCTACCTATCCTTCTCTTTCCCTAAACTAAAGGAATCCAGGTTAAGCAAGAAAGAAATAACAGTCACTGTCCCTGCCTATGCTGCTCTATCCCTGCTCCGGAACACACTACACTAGGCCGCCGTGCTGGCGGCCTTTTATAGTGTGGGGCGTGTACTAAACACCCTCAGCAATAATTGGCCACAGGCATCCTGCCTGTGGCCAATCATTGCTCTCCTCGCTGCCGGCGCTGTGATTGGCCAAGCATGCGGGGTCACAGTGCATGCTTGGCCAATCACAGCGCCTGGATGACACTGCGATGGCGTAGTGCATTGTGGGCCGTTCGCGTCACTCGAATTTGGCGCGAACGGCCCAAATCGTTCGATCTTCGTCGAACGATCGAACAGCCGATGTTCGAGTCGAACGTATGTTCGACTCGAACACGAAGCTCATCCCTACTCAGGATATAAAACTATAATTCTACCACTTTTCAAAACTTTGGTTCAGCCACAACTTGAGTATGGCATTCAGAACTGGTCACTAGTTCTCAGGAAAGATGTGCTGGAACTGGAGAGAGTCCAGAGAAGGGACACAATGCTAATAAGGGGGGTGAATGACCCCAGTTATGGGGAATAACTACAAACATTAAACCTATGCTCCCGGTAGAAGAGAGACTTAAGAGGAGTTGCAATCGCAATATACAAATATCTAAATGGTGATTCCAGTATAGGGGGTAAACTACTTAATCTTAAGACTGTAAAGAAGACACAAGGCCACTCAATGAAGTTGGACGAGAAGCGGTTTAACCCTAAACTGCTTTAGCGGTTCTTTATGTTACAGCGGTGTAATTAGACAGGATGTGGAACTCCCTTCCACAGTTGGTGATGTCAGTGGGGAGTGTTGATAATTTTAAAAAACTTTTAGATGGGTATCTAAGTGGACCCAATATGCAGGGATATTGGAAATAGCAGTGACATAAACATATACACAAACACACATGCAATCAGAGGTTGAACTGAATGGACTGGTGTCTTTATTCAACCTTGCTAAACTATGTAACTTATGCCATCTGTATTTTGGCCCACAATAATAAACTCTTTGATATAGACGTAGTGGTCTAGGGATCAAAACCACAAGAGAAGAGCTAGTTTGGGTTAAAATAAAATGAAAAGCTGTGTGCTTCTTTTGTTTCACATAATGCTGTATTTACATTGCAGACCAGCACAATTAATTTGTCACACATAAATTACTGCTAGAGGAAGAATGTAACAAAGACAAAACCACCTACTGAAAAAGAGGCCAAATTAATAGACTAAGCGGCAACCAAGTTCTAGTAGGTTAGAATTAAGATGCCCCTTGCCCTAAAGTAATATTTTCATTTATTTTTCTCCTCAATCAACACTTTCGTGCTTGGAAAATTTCCTTAGTGAAAAGATTCCAGGAGGGAGGCGCGGCAGACTTTCAATAAAGGATTTAGACTTTGATTTGGACATTTTGTTGTAATCTCTCCCTTCCTCTTTACCTTGGCTATGTACTAGAACTGGTAACAAGAGCTCCATTGCAATGCGTTTTTCACAGACCGTTGAAGCGTGAGCTTTACTTCCTTGTTGAAGTGGCAGTAGTCTGTTCGTTGTTTACATTTCCCTTGTAGGCATGTTTTTTTATTTGTAATGGCACAACAAAATTGACTATGGAAAAACAATGATGTCCCCGAGAAATTCTAAGTAAAATCACACTGCAGGTACTGTGTATTTAGGCGTAACCATGCCAGGCCTAAAGAGCGGATTGAAAATATTATAAAGACATCTTTCATCATTTTTTAGCCTTTCCAATACAGCCTTTCATAGTGAGAACAGTTTTGTTTTGGTTCATAAATGTAAAAAGGAAAAAAAAAAAAAGAAAAAAAATTATTATAGTGGATCTGAACACTAAAATCTCATAAGCTTTACTGTGTTCATACCCAAAGTTGTTTTGTAATCTTTCTAAATCTACATTAAAATAAGACACAGAGATCATGCCATTAAGGTTCTTGTTAAGGCTCTGCCTGTAACAGGGTCACAAATATCTCCCACTTTTCTTCTTGCATCTTCACACTTTACCTAGCACCACCAATGGAGACAACAAGCATCCACACACATTGCGCATGCATGGTATATTGAGACAGTAAGTGTCTAAAAGAGGCTGAATGAGATAGGTAGTGCTAGGTAGTTTTAAAAAGAATATGATATTTTATGGGGAAACAGCAATTTCTTATGTTATACGGTGCTTTAACAAACTACATTTTATCCAGGTAGGGTTTAGATCTACTTTAAAGAGGAAGTAAACCCTCATGGGTTTTACTTTCTCTTTTTTTCCCCTGCAAAGTGAAAGCATAATAGACTAGTATGCATCTCATACTAGCCCATTATGTGGCACTTCCTGCAAACGAAGCCTGCGCTGTTCCCGCTGGTGGCCACATCCATCTTCACCCCTTTTCCTTCTGGGGCCGCAGACTCCGGCTCTGTAACTGACCAGAGTCGTATGACGTCGCTCCCGTGCATGCGCATGGGAGCCGTCAGTCATGGCACTTGCTAGTGAAGAAATGGCACACAGGGCCGTTTCTTTACAGCGCATGCGCCAATGACATAATCGGCGCAGTGTACAGCAAATATCTCCTAAACTGCACCTTATTATAGGCTTACCTATAGGTACAAGTGACACAGAGAGGTTTACAACCACTTTAATAGAGTGAAAGATTTTCTTTATCATTTTTATGTGATATTAGAATTTGGGTGACTTTCATTGCATTTGATATAAGGGGACTGACATTGCTGAGCCAATCACAGTCAGAGGTCACCCGACATTTGACTTTTAGCCTAGGTTTATATTGGAGCGATTTGACATGCCGGCAATGGAACCTTCCGAATCGCCGCCGCATTAATTCCCAATAGTAGTTTCTGTACTACTTTTGGCGACTTTGGGGAGTGATTTCCATAGACATCTGTGAAGCAAGCCACACAGATGTCTCTGAAATCGCCCCCGAAGTCGGGACTGACATGCGGGAATGAAATTGTGTGAGTTCAGCTGAACTCGCACAATTTCATTCCTGCTGTCAGTGTGAACCTGGGCTTACTAAAAGCATTTTTACTGAAGGCAAATACAAAGGGGTTGATTTACTAAAACTGGAGAGTGCAAAATCTGCAGCTGTGCATGAAAGCCAATAAGCTTCTACTTCAGCTTGTTCAATTATGCTTTGACAATAAAACCTGTGTAGCAGTACCCTCATAGGGGCTGCTGAGTGATTGTGGCCCACTTGCCACCCTTCCCAGCCCAGCATTCACTTCCAGACACTTCAAGACAATGAACAAGTCCATCAGCTTACTTTTTTTGTTTTTTTTATTGAGGGATTAGAACTTGAATGGGGTTAAGGAATTCATGGGATGCCCAGAAAATGATTCTTGCATGGTTTGGGACAATTCAGATATTTTCCTCCTGCACAACACTTGCTGCAGACTATCTCTCCTTCTCCCTCCAGCACAATTCTTCAGGTGCAGCTAGCACATGGCTAGGCCTGACTCTGATTTCAGCCAGGCCTTAGCAAAAGTACCTTATTACAGGCAGGGACTGCAGGCCCCTATGGTGTAGTAAAGAAAGTTTGGGTGCTAGCTGCCCTCTTTAGTGGACTACTGATCCCAGTCAGCCCTCTGCAGACCCTGACAGCCCTCCCAGCTGCAGTAGCCCGACTTCCCTGCCAGTAACATCACAGTCTCTCCCGCTGGCTCTACATCCATCTCAGACTGCACACTCCCAGTCCACTCTGGCATGCCTCCCAACTTTCTCGACTGTGCCTGCCACTCACCGACACCTGGTGGATCCCTACTGGAAACTTGCCCGGCAGTATTCCTCGCTTTCCTCTCCTGCTCCTGTTCAGGAAACCCCTTGGGTTTTTGTGGGGTCCCTACACAGCATCGAGTCCCCTGGCCCAAGGTCACCCCCCCAAACTGGGGAGTTTCCTCCTAGGCCCAGACAGCTTAATACTCCATCTCCAGTTCTTGCACCCGAACAACTCCCCCCTAGCTGGGCTGACTTCAGGTATTTAAGGAGGCCTGTCCCCTGCCAATCCAGGTTGGGGATTGGTCAGGGCTCCTTAGAAGGCCCCAGACAGCTCCACCTCTCTTCCCCTCATTCCTTCTAGAATCCTCTAGAAGAAGAAGGGAGGTAACTGAAAGATGATGCTATCTGTGAATCACCAGCCTACTGTGGACCACTCCCAGCCCCACAGATCAAAACAAACAGGCCTACATTTTAGCTAGGCCTGCCTAAATTTACCAGTTCTACAAACAAAACTCACTCTAAGCCCTGGTTCACACTGGTGCGATTTGACATGCGATTTGACATGTCAAATCGCATGTCAAATCGGCGATATTTGCCGCAAATTGCGGGCAATGGCACCGTCCTGATCGGTGCAACGCTGCATCTGCGGCGCTGCACCGATTTCAAAAAGTAATTTCTGTACTACTTTTTGCGATTTCAAGCCGCAATTTACATTGACATCTGTGCAGAAACCTGCACAGATGTCCCTGTAATCACGGCCGAAATCGGGACTGACAGGCAGGAGTGAAATCGTGCGAGTTCAGCTGAATTTGCACGGCTTCACTCCCGCAGCCGCAGTGTGAACCTGGGCTAACACCTACGCTAGGTAGAGGGTGCTACACCTGGTAGCTGATTGGTTTCTATGCAGAGCTGCACCAGATTTTGCACTCTTCAGTTTTAATAAATCAACCCCATAGATGGTTGGCAAGTGCATTTTCTCTCTGCAAGTGAATTATCTTCAGAGCTTAGTGAATGAGGTTAAGCACTGCAGACTTCATATATCATGTTAAGGAAAAAAAAAAAAAAGTTTTTTTTTTCATTTTCCTTGTACGTGATTGGTTATTCTTTGCAAAGTGATGTTTAACCATATTCACTAAACTCTGGGGAAAGTTCTCTTGCACAGTGCAACTTCACTTGCAAAGTAAACAATGTATTGTCCTTAGTAAAGAAATCCCACTGTCTACCATGTTTTCTACTTGCACTGCAATTGTCTTACTTTTAGACAATTGTCTTTCACATTTTAAACAAAATGCTTGATTATATGCTTCAGCAAACAACCTTTTTTTTTCCTTTATCAAGCCAAAAACTTTTTTAGTTATGGATAGGTTGAAAATGACTTGCCTTTCCAATAGTAACTGTTATGCTGGGCTTTATTAGAATGATTTCTCTTCACTTTCTGCCCTGCTGACAATGGTTTTGCCTGACATGGAGTGACAGAAAATCTGCAACAGGGATTTATTTTTTCTATTTGTGTTAGGGCTCTTTCACACGGACGGTCCGTTCAGGTCCGCCTGTCAGTTTTTTAGGCGGACCTGAACGGATGCTCCATGTACCCCTATGGAGCCACGGATGTCAGCGGTGACATGTCCGCTGACATCCGACCCGCTCCGATCTGCCAAAGTGTGACGGAGGAAAACCCTACTTTTCCATCCGTCGGCGGAGCAGATCGGATGACAACGGACTCTACGGTCCGTCATCATCCGATCCCCCACAGGGGAGAGCGGCGCTCTGACAGGGTGGTCCGTGCACAGTGTGCGGGGACCGCCCAGTCATCCGCCGTCTCAGCGGGGATCAACGGAGCGATCCCTGCTGAGCAAGCAGAGGTTCACAGGGCGGATCATGACTGATCCGTCCCGTGTGAAAGGGGCCTTACTGTTTTCCTCACTTCCTGTCTGGTTTCTCTCACCAGGACAAAAAGTGAAAGCAAGGCCTTATGCACACAGGATGTTTTTACTGCTACTTTTAGGGACATCAGGTGTTCTTTTTTGCTTCAAAATGCCCCTGCATGTTATTTAACTTGTCCATGCAAACTATGGCTTTTTAGAACCCAGGGCCAGCACGTTATGAAGAGGAGCTTTTCAGTGGTAAAAACACCTGATGTGCCTAAACGCGTGTAAACAAGTGTTAATGCTGTATACCGTGTTTAGCTGCGTCAAACATTTTTTAGCGTTAATGAATGTTATTGGTCACTGTAAGATCTGCAAGCCAAGAAATGTCTGTTTGTACATTTCCCAGTGTTCTTTGCTCAGCCATGTGGACGTGTAAAGAGCTAAGATGGCAACAGATGTCTCCCATAGTGATCTAATTTCTGATGTTGAGGCCCATTCAGAATTGTGGGAGGTGTCCTCTCTTTAATGACAGGGTGCAGAAAGCCAAGCTTTGGATGGACATCCCTTTTTCTTTGAGAGAGGACACCTACCACAATTCTAAATGGGCCTTGTGCCAAATAGTGCACTGTCCAGGCCCTGAGGCCTAGTAGACAAAAATTGCCCCGCACTTTAGTCAAAAGACCCAGCCCATGAGGCGCAGTGCAAAAGGGAAAGCAAATTTGGTGCTGTGACCATGTGTTCTGTTTACATCCTGGGGGCAGCTCCCAGGGGGCACAGGCACCACGGCCCTCTGCCTTTCCAGCCCATGGCCAGACAAGGTAGAATGTTCAAGCCAGGAGGTAATAGGCTCTTCCAGATTTCCCGGGGGAATTACTCGCCAACTGCCTGTGTGCTACCCGGTTTCTGTTTCAGCCGGTACTAACCTTCCAAGCCCCCATCACTCCAGCAGGTTTGCATAGCCGCCAGCCCAACCTTGGTCAGGTCAGGATGGTAGCACAGAACCCCCACTGGATCAATGACAAGAACAGATACTACACTTGATCTTAGCCAAAAGGCCGAGAAGCAGTGGCTGTGGATGCAATCAGCGTCAGAGGAGGGCCAGCTTCGGTAATGAAAACTAGAACTGGGTAATAGCGCTGCTGCAGGAAGTGGATGTGGCCTAGTGTGGATGTCTTATCAGATCTGAGCAACCCATGTGCCTGCTTCTCTCTATAACCTCTATAATGGTGCCCTGGAAAGCAGAAAAAGCCAGATAGACCTTCCTAACTCTATCAAAAACTAATACAAATATGTTTTTGGATTGGCATACATATTAGGATTATCCTTTAGCAGAAGACAGTGTTTAAAATTAATTTTAAATGTATGTTTAGGAAATTTAGGACTAGTTATTCAATGAAATTGGTGATGATGCAAGATATTGTATTTTATGCACTAACCTTGATTGTAAAACCAGTTAAAATAGTGTAGCACTACCCCCGTAGGAGCTGCTGGTTTTGTTTGGGCCTGCCCTCTGATTCTCAACCCCTTAACTGGCTCGAACCCTCCCTTGGCACAACTGGTAGTGAAAAGAATTGTAAAACCCACTGGCTATAGGGGAACACAATTCTGCATATATACACATATATATATATATATATATATATATATATATACCACATTAAAGTGGTTGTAAACCCTGGAAACATTTTTTTTTTAAATCCCACCTGCAAGACAAAGCCATAATGAGCTAGTATGACTAGCATACTAGCTCATTATGCATCACTTACCTTAGATCGGGGCCCCCAAAGCCGTCCTCGTCTCCCTCTCCAGCTGCAGCCATCGCTGTGATTGGCCGGAGCGGCGAAGACGTCACTCCTCGCATGCTAAGCCGGATTTGTGAATGGGATTAACTCTGTGAATGCGCCGTTGTCTACGGCGCGCATGCGCCGTAGACACCGATGCATGTCATTTTTTGCAAATATATTTCTTGCACCTACAGGTAAGCCTTAATCTAGGCTTACCTGTAGGTGCAAGTTGCATAAGTGGGTTTACAACCACTTTAAGTACACATGTATATATTACCTTTCTCTGTTGGGGTCCTTCAGGCTAATAAAAGTACTTCACACATGTATATACTTAAACAAAGATAAAGTTTACTTTATCAAAAGATAGTAACAGGTTTATAGATTATATATATATATATATATCTTTTTATAGCTTTAAGTGACTCTGCAGGGCCCTACAAGAGTCAATAATGTATATAATATAAAGGTTCTATAATATGCTAATGTCTACTTCCTATGAATAAACAACCTCAAGCTCGCGAGCTCCCCCTAGTGGACAATATCATCCTGTGTCCCGTCAATGTTAGTTCCAGTTAGGCCTTACTAAGATTTCTATAAGAGTTCCTCAATGGTGGAAGTCTTCGCTAGCAAAACGTTGGTGCACTTTATAATTGTAATCCAAAGGAGATTAAAGATGGAACCTAAACTCCCGCAATGCTTTTGGGAGTTAAACTCTCAGTCAGTATAATGCAAACTTCAACTACGCAGCTACCACGCGCTGCACTATGTCCTAGTGTAGATGCGGCTCACTATTCGGATGATGGTGGGCCTTAAAAAGTCATAGGCCTAACAACCAGTTGTAGATTATGGGCAGGTGCCCGCTCACCCAAACAGGCCTAGTCCGCCTAACACGATCCGTTGTTGGTACCCGGATCTGCGACCTCTCCTCAACGCACAGTCTCCGGTCCCTCTATCAGCCGCCGTAGATGTCGGTTGGAGGATGACCCGCAAGCTGGTCACACAGAAAGAGATCCCCCTCTGGCTTGATGATCCTCCGCGAAACTACAGGCCCAGGCTTTGGGCCTAGTCGCTCCGGCAGCAGGCCTCACACAGACTTCCTGCTTGGTTGAGGGTGAAGTTCAAAGAGACCGAGCGTGGCCCCTCCCTTCCCTTATGTAACCTCCCCCAGCAGGCTGTGCGGTGGTTGTAATGCATTCTGGGAGTACAGCTGCACTGTGGGTACCATAGTCTATTAGGTATCCATGGCAACGGAGTCTCTCTCTCCCTGTACCATAAGTTCCACACGCATTACTGAACATAAGTAAACAATATTCTATAAAGTTGTAACTGGAACATAGGAGGAAGTTTGGGGTGCACACACATAACAATAGTCCATAACAGTAGAACCCCGCAACAATAGTTCAAATAGGAAAGAGTGTATTGTGAGTGGTCTCCTACCTCTTCTTCTGGAGTCCCCTGCTGTCACTGTCTGCTCCTACTCTTCTCTAAGTGCCCTCATAACAAGCCATGAGCTGAGGGTTCACCCATGCGTGCACGCTCCTGAGTTGAGCTGACACATGCAATGGGCCAAACCCCCAGATCCCTCCTCGTGGGATTTGACTGAAGGCAGCAGGAGCCATTGGCTCCCACTGCTGCTTGAGTTCCCTTTGAGAGAAGGAAGTAAAAATAGAAGAGTTGCAGCCAGGACAGTGCTTGACCATTAGAGGAGACAAGTAAGTGTTTGTGGGGGGGGGCACAACAAGTGGTGAAATGTTTTTTTACCTGCAGGGAATGCATTAGGATAAAAAACATTTTAACTTTAGAACCATGTTAACCAGTTCCCGATCGGCTCACACAGATATACTGCGGCAGAATGGCTCTCCTGGGCGAAATACGGCTTTGCCCAGGAGAGCCACCAGAGGGTGCGCAAGTGCCACCGGAGGCACAAGCGTCCACCCGCTGCACAGCGGGGGACCCGTGCGTGTGGCTGGCGGGGCGTAATTGCCGCCGGCCACGTGCAATCGTGTGCACGAGAGCCAGCACGAGGATTTGTTTGTGTAAACACACAAATCCCTGTACTGTCAGAGGAGATAAGACAGATTGTGTGTTCCTACAAAGTAGGAACAGCGATCTGTGATCTCTCCTAGTTAGTCCCATCCCCGCACAGTTAGAACACAGTGAGGGAACACACAGTTAACCCCTTGATTGCCCCCTAGTGTTAACCCCTTCCCTGCCAGTGACATTTATAAAGTAATCAGTGCATATTTATAGCACTGGTTGCTCTATAAATGTCAATGGTACCAAAAATGTGTTAAAAGTGTCCGATCTGTCCGGCGCAATGTTGCAATACCACAAAAAATCGCAAATCACTGCCATTACTATTGAAAAAATAATAATAATAAAAACGCCATAAAAATGCTATAAATATTTCCCTTATTTTGTAGACGCTATAACTTTTGCACAAACCAAACAATATACGCTTATTTATTTATTTTAATTTGGGGAATATTTATTATAGCAAAAAGTTACAAATATTGTTCTTTTTTCAAAATTGTCGCTCTTTTTTTGTTTATAGTGCAAAAAGTAAAAACCGCAGAGGTGATCAAATAGCACTATTTGTGGGAAAAAAAGAAGCACATTTCGTTTGGGTACATTATTGCATGACCGTGCAATTGTCAGTTAAAATGATGCAGTGGCAAATTGTAAAAAGTGTAAAAAGGTCAGGAAGGGGATACAATCTTCTGGGGCTGAAGTGGTTAAGCATAATTGGTATTTACGTTTCTTTTGAATCAGAAAATATTAAGACCCCTTTCACACTGAGGCAGTTTTCAGGCGTTTTAACACTAGAAATAGCGCCTGTAAAGTGCTGTATACACCGCTCCCAAAACCCCCCCCTGCCCATTGCAATGAATGAGCAGCACTTCCGAAGCGCCAGAAAAGCGATTCGGAAGTGCTGCAACATGGGAGTTTTTAACCCCTTTTTGGGGGTTAAAAGCACCCTGCTAGCTGTCAAAAAGTGCTGCAAAAGCAATGCTTATACAGCGGTAAAACGCCGCTAAAACGAGCGGCGCTTTACTGTGAACGCATGGGCGGCCCTAGTGTGAAAGGGGTCTAAGTACATATTATGACTCAAGGTATACCCACAATAGTTTAATTTATTATTAAGGCTCCATGTACACTGAAGCTCAAAAACGGCCGTTTTGAACGCCAGATTTCTGGCAGAAAAAGCTGCTGTTATCAGCGTTTTGTACTAGCATTTATTAGCGTTTATAAGCGTTTTTTAGCATCAGCATTAATGAGCGTTTTTATTGTATAAACACCAAGGACACTCCAAAAATCCCAGAATGCATTTTTTTTACATATTTCAAAAAAACGCCAAACGCTAATTAGCGTCCGTTTATGCGCGTTTATGAGTGTTAATGAGCGTTTGGCTTTTTTTTTGCTTTTTTACCGCCGAAAAACGGCAATTTGAACGCAAATTTCTGGCGTTCAGAAAAACGCTCATTAACTGCACTGCTCTTTAACGCTAAAAAATGCTATGTGTACATGAACACATAGGCTAACATAGAGTGCAGTTAATGAGCTTTTTCACCAAAACGCCAAATAAACTGCAGTTTATCAGCTTCAGTGTACATGGAGCCTTAAAATAATACCACTATTGTAAAATATACAGTACATGGCAATGTTCTAGGTTTGGAGTAATATTTTTGTTCCAATTCTCTAGGTTTGGAGTAATATTTTTGTTCCAGTTTTTAAATAAATACATGTAAATGTGTATGTCTTATTTATTAATAATGCAGCTTTCTAATGTTCTAGTAATCATTAGATTTTGCATGATAGTCTAAAATATTTACATTTTGTGTAGGTTTGCATTAGCCTGAAATTTTGTTTTTTGTGGTTTGTAATGTTAAAGGCATAGCTCATCTTTACCAAAAAAAACTGCCTACGCAGATAAGCCACGTCTGTAGATAGAAACAAACTGCACAGATTTGACCTAAGTTGAATAATGCCCTTGCTATAGGTGTAGGCCATTTACGTACTGTACCTCATGAAGCCTGACTGGAATAATCACATGACATTGCTAGGACATTGCTAAATGAGGCCTAGCTGTTACTCTTCACCTTCACCATCACAGAAGTGAGCTGTTTCTCTCATTCAAACCCCCTCACCTGCACTTTCTCTCCATTGATGTAGTAGCTCTGAGCTCAGCATTTGAGAACTCACGTCTGTGATGGTGGAGAAGAAAAGTAACAGATGGACCTCTTTTTGCAATGTCCTTAGTATTGTCCTGGGAGTTTTCCAGTCAGACATCATGAGGTAAATAAATGGCCCGCACCTATAGCAAGGGCTTTATTCAACTTTAGTCAAAGCTACACAGTTTTTATCTACAGGTGCCCCTTATTGTGACTTTAACAAGCAAATACATGGGAATGCAATCTCCCAAAATGAACTAGGAACTTTTCTAATTAATATACAAGAAGCTCATTGGGAACATCCACCCTGTGGAGAAAATGTAACTAACCTCTCTACCATACTGGTAGCAATGTATAGTTTTATGTTGCTTATTAGAGTTTAGGTATTTAGAATAGTTAATGCTGAGCTGATGCTACAGTCTATAGTAATCCACAGAATAAGGCAGATATCTTGAATAAATCAATAGCAAAATACAGAATAGTTTGCAGGGTACATAATGTATATTATTGCAGAGAGGCTAGGTACTATGATTCAGAAATCATAACGTTTGCCAGTGCATAACTTTACTATCAGATATCGTTCCTGGATGAAGGTAGACAGGGTGATTAGCCATCCAAAATAAAATTCAAGCCCTTTGCTTCATGTTGTTTCTCAAATTGGAATTACCTCCAATGTTGTGATTAAGACATCAAAATCACACATGTCAAATGTTTCTTTAACTAATTATCTTTGATGCTTAACCTTTGGCAAACTACTTGGTGGGTGCCATTACCCATTTAGTAAAATGTTGCAAAGCTGTTCAAAACACTGTTGGATTGTGTGCATGGCTCCTCCAATTAAATAGTGTAGCTATGTAATACAATACAAAGTCTTTATAGAATAGGCTTTCTTCAAAACGAAAAGCTACTCCATATCATGGCAATTTAATAAAACATGTTTCTATCTTGGCCAGAACAACACAGACAATAAATGCACTGAGCAGGATTTATGAAAAATCTATCATATGAATACATGGATGTACATGTGCATGGATGTAAAATAACAATAAAAAACTGCAACGGGGTTGTACAGAAATATCTTAAAGAGGTGTTACGCCTAGGGGAAAACATTTTTAAAGCCAGCAGCTACAAATACTGTAGCTGCTGACTTTTAATATATGGATACTTACCTGTCCAGGGAGCCCGCAATGTTGGCAGTGGCACCCCAGCCAATTTTCCACTAAAGGAACCCAGTAGTAAAGGCTTTCGGCTTCACAGCCGGTTCCTTACTGTGCATGCGCTTTCTAACTGGCCTGGTGGGGGAGGAAAGAGGAGGGCCAAACTTCTGAGGGACGGTGTCGTGGTGCTGTCTCCCGAAAGTGGGGAGGTACCCTACCTCCCCCTAAAAGGTGTCAAATGTGGCACTGGAGGGGGGAAGAAAGCAAATATGCGGAGGTTCCATTTTTGGGGGAACTCTGCTTTAATCTATAAAAAAATGGAAAGCTTAGTACAGCAGCAATAAATAAATAAATTATTTTGCACTATTCCATCCTCTATAATTGAATAAACAATGTAAAATAAATGTAAAACTGAAATCTTGCAATAGTAAAATCCAATAGTGACTGTAAACCAAAAATCTTAAAAATAATAAATTCCCAATTCAATAGAAATAACAATAATATAGTCAAATAGTGACTGAAATCCAAATATAAACACTGTGATCAATGTGCAAATCCAATAAACTTGTTAATATAGCTTCAGAGAGTCTATGTGCTGCCACCAACACCTCAGTGCTCACAGAACTCTCACCTCATATCCACAGAATATAGGCTTTGAGTTTTATTAAGGACAAGCTATGCCCTCCTGCTGGAGACTCCTCTGCAAATCCTTTCTCAGAAGGTCCAGGATCATGTGTGGGGGTGAAGTAAACATACAAGCCTCTGATAGTGCATTAACGTTTCCAAGCCAATTTAATTAAAAGTATTAAAATCTGCTTACATCTAAGCACAATTAAAAGCACTTCAAATGGTTAAAACAGCTGTGTTTCCGCCTCACACATCACTTCCGGTCCGCTGTGTCTACGGCCACGCCCTACGCATTACGTCACATCACGTGACTTCTTTAGGGGTACTGGATTGGTTGTCAGCTCAGTCTATTTACATGCTGGGAACAGGAAGTGTCTCAGATACCATTTTGTTGAAGCTCTTATAGATATTAATAAGGCGGCCATTTTCCCTATGACTAATGTAATGGTTCTCTATGTTGGAGGAATACAAAACAGACAATGGCCATTTTGTTGAAGTTCAAAACAATGGCATAGCGGCCATTTTTCCTGTGACTGGTGCAATTGTTTTCAATAATAAGAATTAGTTAAATAAATAGATAATTTTAATGCTGAAATAACGTATAATATGTTGATTATCATATATAAAATGATCAAATTTGTCAATATGTGACTAAGTGCAAATGACTGACATGGATGAGTGAATAATAGCACAAAAGCTGCCATAATGCCAGATTGGAATGACAAATTAATATTTGAAAATAGGAGGACAAACCACATATTCAAAATTGTGTGAATTAATACTGGGATAAATTAACTTAAAATTAATCAATCTGCCACGCACACCGGAAATGAGATGTGAGGCTTAGAAGATAAAAATACATCAAAATATCAGGATATTACAGTTCTTAGTTAAATTGAATAAAACCTACCAATATGGTTCATGTATGTGTATAGTTATTTAATAATTACAAATAAAGCAGGTAAGGTCGAACTCCACGTTCATACCTTCTGCCGTGAGGGTTTTCATGGTGTGTATCCATTTGAAACTTAGGGTCCTAATTTGTTGACTCCCTCTCCATGACTTCTTATACTTCTCTATGCCCCAAAATTGTAAATGTGCTCGATCTTTGTTGTGAACCAATGCAAAATGCCTGGATACATTATGTTTGTGAAATCCATTCATGATACTCTGTACATGTTCCTTGATTCTAACTTTTAGTACTCTTGGTTTTCCCTACATATTGTAATTTACAAGAACATTCTAGAACATACACTACTCCTTCAGTGTGACAACAGATGAAGTCTTTGCTTGGATAAACACTTCCTGCTAGTAAACTCAAACTCCAATTTTTTACTTTGAAACTTCTATGAATGTTGGCATACGTAGCAGTATTTGCATGGAAAAAAGCCTTTGCCATTAAATAAGGTAAAATTATTCTTGGGGGGTGGTTCAACAATGTTTTTTACAACTAAATCTCTCAAGGTTGTTGCTCGCTTGTAAATGAAAGTAGGTTTGTCCGATAAGATACTATGCAAGTGTCTATCACCTCTTAATATGTGCCAATGCTTAGTAATCAGTTTTTCCACTTCTTTGTATTGTATGTTGTAGTCCAAGATCAGAACTGGATTTTCTGATAGCTGTTATGGGACTCTTTTATCGCCATATACCATACATTGCCTATCCATTTTTTTTCACAATCAAAGTTTATTGAAAGCTTACATAACAAGTATTAGACATATAACATTTGTCAGAAAAAATTCAATGTACAATAATGTCAGTTTACATTAAGGAAGCACAATTTACTCTTAGGAATAAACCAATTTGATAATGAATACATATAATTCAGCTTTTTGGAAAAAGGGAAGATAAAAGGGGGAAGTGAGAGGGAGGGTAGAAAAATTATAAATTGGAATAAAAGAGGTAAATTGGGAGAATTGTCATATCTGTTTAACTTGGATCTTATCTCAATTCAGCTATCTATTATTTGCGTAAATGGGTAGAATTTGCAAGTTAATAATACTATGATATCATTAGTCCGGATTAATAGTGTCGGTGAGGTGTTGTGTCTATGTGTGTGCAGTTGCAAACGCATCTGAATGTGTGAAGAGCCACCATGGTTGCCACATTTTATTAAACGTGTGCTGTTTTCTCTTTTCATTGCTTAAATTTCTTCCATTTTGTATATGTACTGTACTTTGTCCAGCCAATCCTCGACCTTTGGTGTATACCGTAGGTGGATTTCCAGTGTAATGGAATTAGGGATTTTGCTGCATATAATAGGTGCCTCGTAAGGGTTTTTTATACTTACTTAGAGTGTAAGAATTAATATGAATTAAGCAGGCAGCAGCATTTAAGTTTAGTTAATTTCGGTAATGTGCTTGATCCAGTGTATTATTTTATTCCAAGGATTGGGGGACATGTCCACCAGATTTATAGGAATGTGCCGATTTCTGTGCCACATCTCCAGCATATATTCGAGGTTGTAGGGAACCATCTCCTGGCTTTTTGTAGTGTCACATACCACTGTATTAGGATTTTATATAATGTTTCCTGTAATTTTGTGCTTAATGAGCATTTGTGGGTTAGGATACATGCCTTTTCCCATTGAGCAGCACTGATTTTGATTCCCAGATCTCGTTCCCATTTTTTCTTATGCTTGTCCACCCCTTTGAGTGGCGTCTGATTCAGCCATGAGTATGCAAGGGAAGTTGTTTTTAGAACTGGGGCTCTTTTGAAGCGAAGGGATTCAAAGACTGTCATGGGTAGGCGGTATGCAGCTCTATATTTCTTATTTTGCAAAAAATCTTTCAATTGCATGTGGAACCAGAAGCCAGGAAATGATTTGCCAAACTCCTCCTTGGGTGATTCTAGTGATCTGACCTTGTTTCCTCGGAGACAGAGGGATACTAGTAATTTGGAGCAATTTTCGGGTTTCGGAAGTTTCTTTTGATGTATGCCAGGGATGAAATCAGGGTTGTTGGCGATTGGTGTTAACGGGCCTGGGATCAAGGCTAGTTTGAACTGGAGAGCTATCTTGTGGAAAATGTTTATTGTGGTTGTGATCAGAGGGTGTTTTATATTTCGAAGTGTTTTAGAGTGTGTTGTCCAGGGGTAATAGAGTAATTGGTGCTTATTGTGTGTTGTTTCTAATTGCACCCAGTCTTTGTTACTTCTGTGGCAATGCCAGTCAATGAGTCTGGTAATATGAGTGGCTTGATAATATTTTCTAAAGTCAGGCCCTATGCCTCCCTTATTTTTGGGTAGGGTTAGAGTTTGGAAGTTTATCCTGGGATTTTTGTCTGCTCAAAGGAACCGCCTTTGTAGGGCTACTAGTCTAGTGAAAAAGAGTTGGGTAGCTGTATGGGTAGAGCATTGAAAAAGTACAATAACCTAGGGAGGATCGTCATTTTTAGTATTGATGCTCTACCGAACCATGAGAATAGTTTGGGGGTCCATTTCTTGAGGTCTTTTGTTATCGAATTTAGTAAAGGTTTAAAGTTGGTTTCATAGATAGAGTCAATGTTGGGTGTAAGGTTAATACCTAGGTGTTTGAGAGAGTCATTTTCCCATTTGAAGTTACTGTACAGTTGCTTTTTGTCAGACTTAATTGATCTGGGGGTATAGTGAGATTAAGGGCTTCTGACTTGGTTTGGTTGATTTTAAAATTTGATATAAACCCGAATATTTTAAAGATGTTTTTGAGGTTAGGGATGGAGATGTGGGGTTGTGTAAGGAAGAACAAGGAGGTCATCTGCGTAAGCAGCTATTTTGTATTATTTTTTATGCATTTGGAAACCATGAATGTCAGTTGTTAAATTGATGGCTCGGATAAGTGGTTCCAGTGTAAGGATGAAGAGAAGAAGTGACAATGGGCAGCCTTGGCAAGTACCATTGTTTATGTCGAATGGGTTTGATAAGACATTGTTTATTTTGATTTTGGCTTGGAGACTTTGATATAGGGCCTTTATCCAGTTTAGCATTTTCCTAGGCCGACGTATGAGCATGCAGTAAACATGTAATCCCATGAGACTCTATTGAAGGCCTTTTCAGCGTCCGTGTACAATGCCTATCCATTTCTTTCACTGATTCTATTTGCTTTTGAATGGATTGTTGAGTATAACCTTTATCTATAAACCTGTTGCCAATTAGTTAAGCCTGAGTCATGTAGTCTGGATCTTCAGTGCAATTACGTTTAATCCTAATGAGTTGTCCTTTTGGGGTATTGTACAACCAAGGTTTGAAATGACAACTATCTAGCGGTAAATAACTATTCCTGGCCACGTCCTTAAATTGTGTTTTTGTAAGGAGTTTGTTTTCTTCTATTCTGATTTCCAGATCTAAGAAAGATCTAAGAATCTGTTTTGCGTCAATGTGCCAAGTGAGTTGGATGTGTAGCGGGTATATACTTTTTAAAACTGGTGAAGACACCAGTGATGCATTGTTCCCTGTGGCCCAGCAGGTGGCGCTGTCACTTTGGGCCGGGGTTGAACCATCACTGCAGTGCCGTACCCTTTGTGGCCTCTCGCAGCGGTTGTACAGCGGGGCGGGGAACCCGCATCCTGGGAGAGGGTATAAAGGGGGCGAACATCTTCGCCACGAGGTTCGAGTCCCGGGCACCTTCAGCCTGAGGGCTGTCGTTGCGGTCGGTGTCCAGGAGGCCTAGGCCTGGACACTTGGAGTTTGTGTTCCATCCCAGACACCTTCAGTCTGGGGTGAGGTACTCCGCCGGAGGCCTGGGGCCCAGTACCTTCCAATGGGTCCCGCAAGGGAGGGATCATCCTAGGGGGCCCCAGGAGTGGGGGACCGGAGGAGGGACTCACCCGAAGACCTGGTGCAGCAGATTGCCAGTGCCGGGTGTACCTCTGAAGACCGCCCGGAGGGATATCTTTCCCGAACAGGGGCCAAATTCAAAGAGGAAGTTCAGTCCATGTTCAATGACCGGTGGCAGTGGTCCAACTAGTTCAATCAGGTCAGTGGCAGGGGCCTGCTATTAGGCCTGTGGCAGGGGCCTCAACAGTTCATCCGGTCTGTGGCAGAGACCAAACTCATGGTCGGAGGCAGAGACCGTGCGCCAGGCCTATTCGCTAGAGAAAGGAATAGAAGAGCTTAGTTGTGCCTGGGCCTACTCGTTCCCACACCCCCATGTCCGTCTGTTATTGGAAGTTCAACTGAGTGTGTTCACCGTACTGTATGAGAAATAAAGGAGTGTTGGACTTTCGATTGGTGTGGGGCTCTATTATTTGCAGACACGTTTCCATGGAACAACTGAGGCTTCGTATGCAGTGGACAGACCCGGAGGTAATTCAAATAATTCTGCCCAACCCTCTTATACACACGAGGGAAGAGCTTGGCGTAGTGTCCCTGCACTCTCCTCTCCCAGGTACCCCTAGACGCAAGCCATTCACAATAGGCAAGAGGGAGAGTGAGGGTCCGCTACAGATGTTTTTATTATTCTGGTTTAAATTTGTTAGAAACATTTCCAATGAAGCTTTGCTCCCATTCCAGATGATGATCAAATCATCTATAAATCTCTTGTAGAGAGCCAATTCCACAGGTGGGTTCTTGTAAATTGCTTCTTCTTCCCACTGTGCCATGAATACATTAGCTACACTGGGTGCACATTTTGCACCGATGGCTATACCTGTTGTTTGCCAATAATAGGCTTGATTGTGCCAAAAATAGTTGTTCTTTAGACAATACTCAATACATTTGATTAGATCAGTGTTTCTCAACTCCAGTCCTCAAGGCGCACCAACAGGTCATGTTTTCAGGATTTCCCTCAGATGAAATAGCTGTGGTAATTACTAAGGCAGTGAAACTGATTACATCACCTGTGCAAAATAATGGAAAGCCTGAAAACATGACCTGTTGGGGCGCCTTGAGGACTGGAGTTGAGAAACCCTGGATTAGATATTTTCTCTGTATGCATTTCAACTCACTATGTTGTCTTAACAGCCATTTGGTGGCTTTGCAGGCTTGATGATCTTGGATTATAGTATAGAGGGAGGATACATCTGCTGTTGCTAGTATGGTCTTTCCCTCTAACACTGCTAGAGGTTCTAAAAGTTGTAATACGTGTTTGGTATATCTTAGATAAGCTTTGGCTTGTTGTACTGCAGGTTTTATGAAGTTGTCAATGTACTGGCCCATTCTCGCTGTGAGGGAATCAATTCTGTTTACCATGGATCTTCCTGGTGGGTTGACCCCATCTTTGTGAATTTTCGGGACTGTGTAAATGACTGGTATACTACATGACTCTGGAACTAGGTACTTGGCTTCCTTTTTGTCCAATATAGTTTTCTTGATTCCCAAATGGACAATTTTTTTCCAATTCTTTCTTGCATTGTATTGTCGGGTTTCCTAATAATTTAACATATGTAGTGGTATCTTGAAGCTAGCGGTTTAGTTCTTCTTGGTACTTTTCTTTTTCTTGAAACACGACCCCTCCTCTTTTATCGGCTGGACGTATGACTATGTCCTTTCTCTGTGTTAGTGTGCGTATTCCTTTTCTGATATGTATTGGATCATAGACCTTTTTGATTTTTAATTGGTCCAAATCTTGTAGTACTAATTTCTTAGTAAAAAATTGGAGTTTGACGTTACTAGCACAGGAAGTGTTTATCCAGTCAAAGAAGACTTTATCTGTTATCATACTGAAGGAGTAGTGTATGTTCTAGAATGTTCTTGTAAATTACAATATGTAGGGAGAACCAAAAGAGCACTTAAAGTTAGAATCAAGGAACATTTTGAATTGGTTCACAACAAAGATCCAGCACATTTATAATCATGGAGAGGGAGTCACAAAATTAGGACCCTAAGTCAGATGGAATCCAAATGGATACACACCATGAATACCCTCACGCCAAAAGCTCTGAATGTGGAGTTTGACCTTAAGAGCCCATTCACACAGGGATGACTTTGGATCCGACTTCAAGTCGCCCCAAGTCGCCCCTAGTCGCCTCAAGTCGCGCTGCATGAGAAAATCAATGTAAGTGAATGGAGCCATCTTAATGCACACTACTGCAGTCGCTCCGACTTCAGAAAAGCTTCCTGAACTACTCCAATACGACTTCTAGGCGACTTGTAGGCAACTTGTACCCATTGATTTCAATGGAAGTCGCCTCAGAAGTCGGATCACTGTCTTAACAGAAGCAACAATACAGGAAGAGAACATACATTTCTCAGGCAAAGCCCCTCCCTCCCCCTCCCTCCCAGAGAGCTGATTCTTGTTTGATTGGCCACTGGAAAGCCTCCTGTCCTGGAGGCAACTTGAAGTTGCCTTGTAAGTTGCCTCATGTCGCGCTGTGATTCATAGTTAAGTCGTGTCTGAGTTGCCTCCCAAAGTTGCGCTGGAAGTCGTGTTGCCCCTGTCTGAATGGAGTCTAACTGCTTTATTAATATATTAAATATATTAATGACTATACACATACATGAACCATATTGGTAGGTTTTATGCAGTTTAACTAAGAACTGTAATATCCTGATATTTTGATGTATTTTTATCATGTGAGCCTCACATCTCATTTCTGGTGTGCATGGTAGATTAATTAAGTTTAAGTTAATTCATCCCAGTATTGACTCACACAGTTTTGAATATGTGGTTTGTCTTATTTTCAAATATTCATTTGTCATTCCAATCCGGCAATATGGCAGCCTTTGTGCTATTATTCACTCATTCTTGTGAGTCATTAGCCACTTATTCAAATATTGACTCATTTGATAATTTTATATATGATAATCAACATATTATATGTTATTTTCAGCATTAAAATTATCCATTTATTTTTAAATAATTCTTATTAATGGAAACGATTAAACCAGTTACAGTAAAATTGGCCGCTATGCCATTGTTTTGAACTTCAACAAAATGGCCATTGTCAGTTTTGTATTCCTCCAATATAGAGAATCATCTCATTAATCATAGGGAAAATGGCCGCCGTATTAATATCTATAAGGGCTTCAACAAAATGGCATCTGAGACACTTCCTGTTCCCAGCATATAAATAGACTGAGCTGACAGCCAATCCGGTTCCCCGAAGAAGCCACGTGATGTGACGTAACGTGTAGGGCGTGGCCCTAGACGAAGCTGACCGGAAGTGATGTAAAAGGCGGAAACACAGCTGTTTTTACCATTTTGAAGCACTTTTAATTGTGCTTAGATGTAAGCAGATTTTAATACTTTTAATTAAATTGGTTTGGAAACGTTAATGCACTATTGGAGGCTTGTCTGTTTACTTCACCCTCACACATGATCCTGTACCTTCTGAGAGAGGATTTGTGGAGGAGTCTCCAGCAGGAGGGAATAGCTTGACTTAATAATACTCAAGGCCTATATTCTGTGGATATGAGGTGAGAGTTCTGTGAGCACTGAGGTGTTGGTGGCGGCACATAGACTCTCTGAAGCTATATTAAGAAGTTTATTGGATTTGCACATTGAAGGATTGATCACAGTGTTTATAATTGGATTTCAGCCACTATTGTACTATATTATCATTATTTCTATTGAGTTGGGAATTGATTATTTTTAGGATTATTGATTTACAGTCACTATTGGATTTCACTTTTGCAAGATTTCAGTTTACATTTATATCACATTGTTTATTCAATTATAGAGAATGCAATAGCGCAAAATCATTTATTTTTTTATTTATGTAGGTGTATTTGTGAAATCACTAGGTTTTGCAGAAATTCTGGGTATCCAATTAGGATTTATTGCTGTCACATTCACCACATAATAGCGCAGAGGATCACTATACTATATTCATTTAGTACAGCACCAATAACCTAAATGAAATCCGATTTTTGTAAATATGGATGTTTCATGCCATGCCAGGAAATACCTTCATCTGCCTCGTTTCCTACACACATTTATACTAACCTCTTAAAACACTGACTGTTGTATGATAGCAGAGGAGGGCTTGCAGCCTTAGGCCTGAGGGGCAAGTCCAGTCAAGTGGCCCTTTGAACAACCAAATCAGCTCACCATCCATGCCCACCTGGTTTTATAACTGATATTGATGTTATGAAGCAAGACAAATATAATATAATGTGGTAACATAATTTAATGTTAATAGCAACAAAGGAGGTTTAACAAAAATAATGCATTAATGCAGCTTCACCAGTGCCCGTCAGTGCAGCCTCATCAGTGCCCATCAATGTGGCCTGATCAGTGCCCATCAATGTAGCCTCACCAGTGCCCATCAATGCAGCCTCATCAGTGCCCATTAGCTCAGCCTGATCAGTGCCCATCAATGCAGCCTGGTCAGTGCCCATCAATGCAGCGTCACCAGTGCCAATCAGTGCAGCCCCATTAGTGCCCATCAATGCAGCCTGATCAGTGCCCTTCCATGCAGCCTCGACAGTGCCCATCAATGCAGCCTGATCAGGGCCCATCCATGCAGCCTCACCAGTGCCCATCCATTGCAGCCTCGCCAGTGCCCATCAATGCAGCCTGATCAGTGACCATCAATGCAGCCTCACCAGTGCCCATAAATGCAGACTCATCAGTGCCCATCAGCTTAGCCTTATCAGTGCCCATCAATGACCATCAATGCAGCCTCACCAGTGTCCATCAATGCAGCCTGATCAGTGCCCATCAATGCAGCCTCACCAGTGCCCATCAATGCAGCCTCACCAGTGTCCATCAGCTCAGCCTCATCAGTGCCTACCTCATTAGTGCCCATCAATGAAGCCTCACCAGTGCCCATCAGCTCAGCCTCATCAGTGCCCCTCAGTGCAGCCTGATCAGTGCCCATCAATGCAGCGTCACCAGTGCCAATTAGTGCAGCCTCATCAGTGCCCATCAATGCAGCCTGATCAGTGATCATCAATGCAGCGTCACCAGTGCCCATCAGCTCAGCTTCATCAGTGCCCATCAGTGCAGCCTGATCAGTGACCATTAATGCAGCCTGATCAGTGCCCATCAATGCAGCCTCACCAGTGCCCATCCATTGCAGCCTCACCAGTGCCCATTAATGCAGCCTGATCAGTAACAATCAATGCAGCCTCACCAGTGCCCATAAATTCAGGCTTATCAGTGCCCATCAGCTCAGCCTAATCAGTGCCCATCAATGCCCATCAATCTAGCCTCACCAATGTCCATCAATGCAGCCTCACCAGTGCCCATCAATGCAGCCTCACCAGTGCCCATCAATGCAGCCTCACCAGTGCCTATCAGTGCAGCCCCATCAGTGCTCATCAATGCAGCCTAATCAGTGCCCATCAGCTCAGCCTCATCAGTGCCCATCAATGCCCATCAATCTAGCTTCACCAATGTCCATCAATGCAGCCTCACCAGTGCCCATTAGCTCAGCCTCATCAGTGCCTATCAGTGCAGCCCCATCAGTGCTCATCAATGCAGCCTCATCAGTGCCCATCAATGAAGCCTCACCAGTGCCCATCAGCTCAGCCTCATCAGTGCCCATTAGTGCGAACCGATCAGTGCCCATCAATGCCCATCAATGTAGCCTCACCAATGTCCATCAATGCAGCCTGATCAGTGCCCATCAATGCAGCATCACCAGTGCCAATCAGTGCAGCCTCATCAGTGCCCATCAATGCAGCCTGAACAGTGATCATAAATGCAGCGTCACCAGTGCCTATCAGCTCAGCCTCATCAGTGCCTGTAACGGGAAGGCCCGGGGAACCCAGAATCTCTTAGACAATATGAGATACCTTTGCTTCAGCTTCCCCAATGCCTCTTATGTGTAAACCACCCTGTGTCTCACTTAGGGGCACAGGGTGAATGAGAACCCCCACCATGATCTGTGATAGCCATAACCAATACGGTATATACAGGGCATATATTGGATGTATACTGTGTGTGGGGGTTGTGTAATCATTGCTGTGATGAGGTGGGGGGTGATTTACATTCTACTGTCTAGTGTGGCTTGTGGTAATTAAGTCCGTAATTATAGGTTGTGGAACTAGCAGACAGAAAGGCTACAGATCCTTTCATTGTAAGATGTGTATTGAAAGTTCGTTATGCAAATATTGTGTGAAGTCTTTTGATAGATGGGAGACAGTAAGGCTAGTCTAGAGGTCATGGGCCTGAGACAGCAGCTGTAGCTAATTGACTCATGTAAATTGGGTCTGGTCAGATGGGTATTGGGAGACAAAAGCTAACCTGTTGTCTTCTAGGAGGTGTCAAAATGATGTGTATTGGGCCTTGTTATGTTGTGGGTGAAGTTGGACAATTGTTCATGTAGATTAATGCAGGATTCGTTGAGTGTATAAAAAGACCTGTGTTTTCTCTTAATAAAGTAGTTCATGTTGGAAAGATACAGAGTGTGTCTCGTTCTTTCGGAAGGATTAATTCCTATGGGAAGTGGTCGCCTGACTGTGAAGAATCAGTAGTGGAGCATGTTCTGAGAGAGGGAAGATTAAAACGGCGTTTAACCCCTTTCATACTTGGGTAGTCGTTACATTGGTTGGCAGCAGCGGGATTTTCCCTCCAGTTCCTGGGACACTCCAAACCACCACAGTGAATGACCAGCTATGCAGCCGGCAGGAAAGCCACGCTGAAAGACCTACTTGAGAGCCGTGGAGGGACCAGTGGGACAAAGAACAAGGCCACCTTGATCAGGGAGCTAGCCGAGATGGACCAGAAGGATGGTGATGCAAGACCCTGGTCAATTGAAGATTTGTTTCAGCAACAAGTTCGAGAGCGGTTGGCATTATATGGTGCTAACCCATCAGAGACTGCCATACAGGAAGCCATTAAAGGCATCCAGCTGCAGGATGCACGACGAGAGAGAGAACGACAGCGACAAAATAGAGAACTAGAGCGACAAAAGAGAGAACTAGAGTGACAACATGAGCGGAGAATGGCGGAAATACGGCAATCGGAGATCGCCTACAGACAGCTGCTAGAATCTGCTCAGCAGCAGGGTGGTGCGACCTGTGCCTGGGACTATCAGGAAATACCAGTGGACAACTCTGGAATCCTGGCTGGAGAATCGGCAGTGGAAAATCTGAAGATTGCCATCCCTAAAGCCGAAGTGGATGATATGGAGTTCCAGGGAGCTAGCCTGGCTGAAGAATCGGCAGTGGAAAATCTGAAGATTGCCATCCCTAAAGCCGAAGTGGATTATATGGAGTTCCAGGGAGCTAGCCTGGCTGAAGAATCGGCAGTGGAAAATCTGAAGATTGCCATCCCTAAAGCCGAAGTGGATGATACGGAGTTCCAGGGAGCTAGCCTGGCTAAAGAATCGGCAGTGGAAAATCTGAAGATTGCCATCCCTAAAGCCGAAGAGGATGTTATGGATTATGCATCGCCTGCTCAAATACTGGCAGCAGGACAGAGTACTGCAGACCCCTGCTCTACACCCCTGGCAGTTTTGGAGGCCCGAGGTGAGAAGGTGATGGGTCCTCTTTACCAGGGGATTTCAGAGATGCAGGGAGGAGAAGCAGCCCTTTCCCCCCCCAACAGTTAGCCAGAGCAGATGGTGTAGAGTCCCCAGCAGAAGTGCTGGCAACAGGGCAGAGTGCTAGCAACCTCTGCCCATCACCGGAAACAACTGTGGAGTTTCAGGGAGCCGGGGCAGTTGGCCCCTCTCTCCAGCAACAAACTGAGGTGGTAAAGATTTTACCCCCAGCTGAATCACTGGCAGCAGGGCAGAATGCTACTGGCCTCTGTACACAACTGCAACTTGAGCAGAGATCAGTGGATGGGACTGCGGTCTCCACTCACAGCAACCCAGCAGAAGAGCTGGCAACAGAGCAGAGTGCCGCGGGCCTCTGCTCTCAACTAACAGAAGAGGGAGTTCCTGTGGTACTGGATGGGACTTCGGTCCTCACTGACACAACCCCAGAAAATGGTGTGAAACTGAGACAGGAGGATGTCAGCCTTGCTTTGCAAGCACTGGGGGATTTTCACCTACCAAAAGTGGATGGGACTTCAGTCTCCACTTGTATACCTCCGGGATGCTGGGCAGTCGGCCCAGATCCCCAACAGCATGACGGACTGAGCCCAGTCACCCTGTCTTCTCCCCAGCGGCGGGTATGTTCTCTGAGAGAGGCAAAGGTTGGCTGGGTAAGTAATGCTCTGTTTGGAGCAATTTATTTAGGGTACTGTGTGGATACCGGCATTAGAGGAAAGGAACTAGGGACTAACGTCGGAATCAACCCGTCTGGGGTCGCCTCCTGTGTTAGTCTCCTGCCGAAAGGGGAGAGATGTAACGGGAAGGCCCGGGGAACCCAGAATCTCTTAGACAGTATGAGATACCTTTGCTTCAGCTTCCCCAATGCCTCTTATGTGTAAACCACCCTGTGTCTCACTTAGGGGCACAGGGTGAATGAGAACCCCACCATGATCTGTGATAGCCATGTCCAATACGGTATATACAGGGCATATATTGGATGTATACTGTGTGTGGGGGTTGTGTAATCATTGCTGTGATGAGGTGGGGGGTGATTTACATTCTACTGTCTAGTGTGGCTTCTGGTAATTAAGTCTGTAATTATAGGTTGTGGAACTAGCAGACAGAAATGCTACAGATCCTTTCATTGTAAGATGTGTATTGAAAGTTCGTTATGCAAATATTGTGTGAAGTCTTTTGATAGATGGGAGACAGTAAGGCTAGTCTAGAGGTCATGGGCCTGAGACAGCAGCTGTAGCTAATTGACTCATGTAAATTGGGTCTGATCAGATGGGTATTGGGAGACAAAAGCTAACCTGTTGTCTTCTAGGAGGTGTCAAAATAATGTGTATTGGGCCTTGTTATGTTGTGGGTGAAGTTGGACAATTGTTCATGTAGATTAATGCAGGATTCGTTGAGTGTATAAAAAGACCTGTGTTTTCTCTTAATAAAGTAGTTCATGTTGGAAAGATACAGAGTGCGTCTCGTTTTTTCGGAAGGATTAATTCCTATGGGAAGTGGTCGCCTGACTGTGAAGAATCGGTAGTGGAGCATGTTCTGAGAGAGGGAAGATTAAAACGGCGTTTAACCCCTTTCATACTTGGGTAGTCGTTACAGTGCCTAGCAGTGCAGCCTGATCAGTGACCATTAATGCAGCCTGATAAGTGCCCATCAATGCAGCCTCACCAGTGCCCATCCATTGCAGCCTCACCAGTGCCCATCAATGCAGCCTGATTAGTGCCCATCAATGCAGCCTCACCAGTGCCCATCAATGCAGCCTCATCAGTGCTCATCAGCTCAGCCTCATCAGTGGCCATCAATGTCTATTAATGCAGCCTCACCAATGTCCATCAATGCAGCCTGTTCAGTGCCCATCAATGCAGCCTCATCATTGCCCATCAATGAAGCCTTACCAGTGCCCATCAGTGCAGCCTGATCAGTGCCCATCACTGCAGCCTCACCAGTGCCCATCAATGCAGCCTCACTAGTGCCCATCAATGCAGCATCACCAGTGCCCATCAATGCAGCCTGATCAGTGTCAATGCAGCCTCATCAGTGCCCATTAGTGCAGCTTCACCAGTGTCCATCAATGCATCCTTATTAGTGCCCATCAGCTCAGCCTCACCAGTGCCCATCAATGCAGCCTGTTCAGTGCATGGGGATTAGAGAGCTGCCGGATTACACAGAGCGGGGATCTCCCGCTTACCCAGCGGGGCTGCTGCCATACAAAGTCCTACCTCCTGGACCGGCTCCCATGATAGACATCACCAGTGTGCTGTCTGTCTATCATAGGATCTGGTCCAGGAAGTGGGCCTGATTAGTGACCATCAATGCAGCCTTACCAGTGCCCATCATTGCAGCCCCATCAGTGCTCATCAGCTCAGCCTCATCAGTACCCATCAATGCCCATCAATGCAGCCTCACCAATGTCCATCAATGCAGCCTGATCAGTGCTCATCAATGCAGGCTCACCAGTGCCCATCAATGCAACCTCACCAGTGCCCATCAGCTCAGCCTCATCAGTGCCCATCAGTGCAGCCTCATCAGTGCCCATCAATGCAGCCTCATCAGTGCCCATCAATGAAGCCTCAACATTGCCCACCAGCTCAGCATCATCAGTGCGCATCACTGCAGCCTGATCAGTGCCCATCAATGCAGCGTCACCAGTGCCAATCAGTGCAGCGTCACTAGTGCCAATCGGTGCAGCCTCATCAGTGCCCATCGATGCAGCCTAATCGGTGAACATCAATGCATTTTTTGTACCAAAAATATGTATAAGAATACATATTGGCCTAAACTGAGGAAAAAAATGTGGGATATTTATTATAGCAAAAAGGAAAAGATATTGTGTTTTTTTCAAAATTGTTGCTCTTTTTATGTTTATAGCGCAAAAAATAAAAACTGCAGAGGTGATCAAATACCACCAAAAGAAAGCTCTATTTGTGGGAAAAAAAGGATGTCAATTTTGTTTGGGTACAGCATCGCACGACCGCGCAATTGTCAGTTAAAGCGACGCAGTGCCGTTTCGCAAAAAATGGCCCAGTCATTGGGCAGCCAATTCCTCCGGGGCTGAAGTGGTTACTGTACCTTGTGTGTCAGAGTTCTCCATGCTTTTACACAACACGGGGATGGTAAGTGCCTAATGATGGTGGATATATGTTTGTATGAACTTAGTGACAATACTGACAAGTGTGATGCTGTGCAAACATTGGCATATGTGCTGGGCTTTTAAGTTATATGGACTTGCTGGTTCACATGGTGGACATATCTCTATATGGAGCTATAATGATAATTTGATACACCGGTAATGGTAATTCATCCTATCATATATTTAGTAATCTATAAATTCCGGTGCTGGCCTATGTGGTCTGAGCTGAGAATTTTAAATGTTCTGATGATTCATAAATATGGAATTTATGATACATATTCCACGATGATCTCAATATACACTGCGGAGGAAGTTCCCCATCAGGTCCGCTCAGCCAATGACGTTAAGCGGGGTCTGAGATACGAGGGGGCGGACCTGATGGGGAACTTCCTCCGCAGTGTAATAAATGAATAGACCCGCCCCTTCTCACGTTCCGCATCTGGTCCGCTTAGCCTTACACCTACGTCATTGGCTGTGCGAACCTGATGGGGAACTTTAGAAGGGGCGGGTCTATTCACTGCGGAGGAAGTTCCCCATCAGGTCCGCTCAGGCTCCGCCAATGACGTTTCGCGTGGACAGCGCTGGACATCGGATCACCGCGGGACACTGGATTTCATCGCTGAATATTTTTTTTTTTTAATAAAGGACTTTCCCAACCGTGTCTGTGTTTTTTTACAATTTGTTACACTTTCTTTGTGAAATGGTAGGGGCACAATGTACCCCATTACCAATTCACATAGGGGGGGCGGGATCTGGGGGTCCCCTTTGTTAAAGGGGTCTTCCAGATTCCGATAAGCCCCCGGCTGCAGACCCCCACAACCACCGGGCAAAGGTTGTGGGGATGAGGCCCTTGTCCCCATCAACATAAGGACATGGTGCTTTGAGGGGTCACAGACCCCCAAAGCATCCTCCCAATGTTGAGGGCATGTGGCCTGGTACGGTTCAGGAGGGGGGGCGCTCTCTCGTCCTCCCCTCTTTTCCTGCAGCCTGCCAGGTTGCATGCTCGGATAAAGGGTCTGGTATGGATCTTTGGGGGAACCCCACGCCATTTTTTTATTTTATTTGAGGTGGAGTTCCCCTTAAAATCCATACCAGACCTGAAGGGCCTGGTATGGATATTTGGGGGGAAACCCACGCATTTTTTTTTTAAATTTGCGGCAGGGTTCCCCTTAATATCCATACCAGACCTGAAGGGCCTGGTAATTTAATTTGGGGGACCCCCACGCATTTTTTTTTTTTTTTTTATCAATGACTTTTCTATGTATTGCCGGGAGCCGACAATTCATTATAGCCGCGAGTGAGTTTTAAATGACTTTTTTTCCTTCAGAAAAGACACTTTGTGCAGGGACAGTTCTAAGCATGGGAAACAAGCGCAACTTTACAGGCATACTATACACCCCCCTAGGTACGAAATTTAAAGGAATATTTCACTTTTATTGTTTCACTTTAAGCATTATTAAAATCACTGCTCCCGAAAAAACGGACGTTTTTTAAAACTTTTTTTTTGCATTGATACATGTCCCCTGGGGCAGGACCCGGGTCCCCAAACCCTTTTTAGGACAATAACTTGCATATTAGCCTTTATAATTAGCACTTTTGATTTCGAACGTTCAAGTCCATTGTATATAGGACCATAGGGTTCTAAATTTTGCGCAAACTTTCTGTCTGTTCGCAGGTTCTGGTGCAGGGGGGTGTTCGGCTCATCCCTAGTCTCCATATAATATAGTGCCTGGCTTTACCATCCATAAGATTTACTGTGCCTAACTATTTGTATTGCTTTAGCATTTGCTGCTCATGCATACCTAAATGGACGATATAATTGTTAAAAATATTGCTGTTGTCCTTTCTGAGATGCTTATAATATAAGGGTTGTTTCTATTAGACCCCTTTCACACTGAGGCAGTTTTCAGTCATTTTAGTGCTTGAAATGCCACCTGTAAAGCGCCTGAAAACTGCCTCCCATTCATTGCAATGGGTGCTTTTACACATGGGCGGTGCACTTGTGGGACATTACAAAAAGTCTTGCAAGCAGCATCTTTGGGGCAGTTTGGGCGGCGCGCTGTATACAGCGGTCCCAAAAGGCCCCTGTCCATTGCAATGAATGGGCAGCGCTTCCGAAGCGCCTGAAAAGCACAGGAGCTTTTAAAAGCTCCCGGCTTAAACAATGGTAAATCGCTGCTAAAAACGAGGGGTGCTTTAACGCGAACGCACGGGTGGCCCCAGTGCAAATGGAGTCTTAGTGTTTTTTTGCCAGCTTTTCATCTGTTTAGGTGTTCTTGAATTGTTCAAATGGTTTAGGAGCAACACAGTCTAGGGAGGATGAGGGGGTTACAGAGTTATCACGATGTAAGTGTTCCAGAAAAAGCCACACACTGATGATGTCCCGTAACATGAAAAGGTTTTAATCAGCCAGAATTGACATGCAGATTGGGGGCTTAATATTAGAGATAGGAGTGGCTGGAATATGTAGCGATACCCCCAGACTAAGGGAGCCGCTGGTTTGCTTTTGGGCCCTGTACACGGCACAGCCAACCCCCGGCAATCTACTCAGTCCTTCTCTGGCACAGCTAGTCTAGGGGTGGTATTTCTATATGGCTCTATAACAGTGTATACACAATCCCACAATACCTTTCTTTAAGTGGTAAGATATATATATATATATATATATATATATATAGAGAGAAAAATAGACTCCAATACCTGATTTGAGTAAACATAAAAGGGTTTACTTGTAGATAAAAGGGATCAATAGTCAATAGTACATATAACACATGCATGCAGAGCCCTGCAGTAACACTAACAGTAGTTAATTATAGTGCATAACTAATTCTAACACACGCTAACATATAACTCAAGTCCCCGTTATCAATATGGCGCCCAACAGTATTATCAGTTCCCAGTCAGGCCTGACTCTGGTAATAACTCAGTCTCTAGAGAAGGAATCTTTGCATGCCAGATGATCGATGGTGCACATACAGGAACAATATTTGTAATCCAACAAGGTATAAAGTAGTAGAGCAACTCCCCGGAGACTATGTGACTCTGTCCTCCAGTTAGTCTCCTGACAGGAAAAAGGGAAATATAACCCGATGGGCCAAGGCAGTCTATAGGCCTAATAAGTACTTGATTAAAGCTGCTCTCTCACCACTCCGAACTCGATCCCAGTCCGGAACTCCCACCGCTGTGTCTTCACTCACACACAGGATCTGCCACCGCCTGGTCTCCGGTCCACTGACTTCCCTGAAGCAGGTAGATGTCTGTCGCCGCACAGGCTCTGCAGCGAGGTGGAAGGCTCTTTGGAAGTGCGCAAGGCCCAAGCCTCGGGCCTTGCACTCACAGCAGGTCCGCACAGGAAGCCCTCTTGCCAGCCGCACGGTGTCCAAAGAGGCCGGGCTTAGCTTTGCCCTCCCCTTTTATTCCCCACCCATCAGTCTCTGCGGCAGCCCAATGCACCCTGGGTGCCACACGGTGTTCTGGGTAACGTAGTCCATGGGGCCTCAACGGAGACCCTGCTACACATATAATTGAAAACAACAAGAATATTGACAATGAGGTAATTGGCATGAATGACCTAATGAAGCACACATTAAAACATTTTTTCCTCTGAATATAGTGAATGGAATTCCTAACTAGTAAACTAATACTCAAAAGAAAAACACCTGTTAGCAAATAAACAAAATAAAATCACACATGCACAAATATGTGGACGGTAACGTATAATAGCAGAAGGGTATTCAATGTTCCATGTCAAATATATAAATATAAAATAAATTCTTAAGTCTTAAGGCACTAACGTATCTCTGCAATGTCAAAAATGCCTTATATGTACAATATGTATGTATGTAGCACCCTCCTAGATAGGTGTTAGAATTAGGTAAATTTAGTTCTAGTTCCCTGTACCCCGTGGAACTGCTGTTCCTTGTTAGACAAATTTTGTTTTGCCTCACTGTACCAGCATGGCTGTGTTGATTCAAAATGGGGAGAAAAAATTGCGCTACCAGTGAAAATGTGATGGAATAAGTGAAGCTGCCAGCATAAACAATAAGACCGTATTGCAATGAGAAATGAAAAATAAAAAATGCGGCGCTAAGAACAGGAAAGCTACCAAGTGTTACTCCATAAGGATTAGAAGATACTACTCATACGTAGCTACACTGAAAAAACATCATGTAAATAATGTTGGGTGAACGTGAATAATATCTACTATAAAATGCCAGACATATGTTACAGTGATGGAACCTAAATAGTGAGGAACCAACTTATGTAGCAACCATTAAAGTGTCTATAAAGAAATACAGAAAAAAAGTCTCTGTTGTGCAGTTGTAAACGTGCAGGATTAGCTGTACAACACAGAATTCCCACGTGCTGGATGGGTTGTATTAAAACACAAGGATCACACTTGATGTATACTCCAACATCCGAGACATAAAGGTAAGGATTGAATACTCTTACCACAAACCAGGGATAAGTAGGCTTGGACGGTGTAACATACCTTAGGTGTGAGCCTGACGTGCAGAGAGGGACCTCCCGTACAACCCCGGCTCGGAGACCACTGGAGTGGGGACAGTGGTGGTAAGAGCACGGTGAGGTAAGAGTGCCTGTCTGATCCTCACTGCTTGGAGTGGTGGAGCCGAGTGGAGACTGGAACGGCTGGTTCCGGAAGCAGCGGATGCAGGTCAGCAGGTGCAGCTTGCAGAGCAGACCTTTAGCCGAATGACTGGCGTTGTTAAAGGCAAACTCTGCCAAGGGTAGTAAAGCTACCCAGGAGAAAGGAAGCCGCTCAGGTGTGGAAGTCCCTGGAATTACCTCCTCCCAGCAACCGAGGGTGCAGGCAAATGCAAATGCAATTGAAGAAAGAAAGAAAGGTCTTCTGGACGCAGCACTCCGGTTAAAAAGCCTTTATTCCAAAAAAAGGTTCAGGAAACCAAAAACACTCTGCACAACACAACAAACTGGTCACGTCTGGCTAGACCTTTCTTTCTTTCTTCAATAGTAAAGCTACCCAGTCGTCTTGAACGAAGGTGGTGAAGCATCTGAGGTACTGTTTGAGCGTCTGATTCGTTCTTTCGGTTTGCCCGTTAGTTTGGGAGTGATAGGCCGAGGACATAGACAACTCAATCTTCAGGACCTTGCACAAAGCCTTCCAAAAGCGAGAGGTGAACTGCACCCCTCTATCCGAAACGATGTCTGCAGGGACCCCATGTAGCCTTACTACTTCCCTAATGAAGACCTGGGCAGTTTCCATGGCAGAGGGCGTGCCTTTGAGAGGCACGAAGTGGGCCATCTTGGATAGACGGTCAACCACTACAAAGATGGCTGTGCAACCTTTAGACGGGGGGAGTTCCACTATGAAGTCCATGGCAAACATTTTCCAGGGACGGTCAGGGACTGGTAAGGGTCTGAGCAGACCCCAGGCCTTGCTTCTAGTGGTCTTGCTACGGATACAGGTGGCACATGAACCTACATATTCCCTGCAGTCTTTTTCAAGATCCGGCCACCAAAACGTGCGTTGAATCAGTTCAAGGGTTTTATGCATTCCGAAATGGCCTGCCAGGGGATGATCATGACACAAGTTTAACACTGTGACTCAAACTTCTTCTGGCACAAAGATTTTGTCATTCTTCCAAAGTAACCCATCCTTGGGTACCAGAGTGATTCCAGAGGGACCAGACACACCTGTAGAAGCTTGCTTCAAGCCAGACATCAGGCTAGTTTGTAAAAGTAAGAAGTTGCCTTCCGATAGAATGGTATCTGGAGCTGACACCTCTTTTGGATCATCAAACATGCGGGAAAGAGCGTCTGGTTTGGTGTTCTTGGAGCCTGGCCGGTAAGTTATGTGGAACGAGAACCTAGAGAAAAATAGTGCCCAACGTGCCTGGCGTGGTCTCAGACGTTTGGCAGCTCTCAGATACTCTAGGTTCTTGTGGTCTGTGTAAATGAGTATAGGATGCGCTGCTCCCTCCAACAAGTACCTCCACTCCTCAAGGGCAGATTTAATGGCCAGGAGCTCCCGGTCTCCAACATCATAATTCCTCTCAGATGGGGTAAGCTTACGGGAGAAGAAGGCTACCGGGTGTATCAAGTCCTTGAGACCTTGGCGCTGGGAGATAACAGCTCCAACCGCTGTCTCTGAGGCATCTACCTCAAGTAGATAAGGTAGGGCAGGATCGGGATGACTTAGCGCTGTACCCCCTTTTTGTCTGAAGGTGCAGGCCAATCCAGAATGGCTGAAACCTTCTGTGGGTCCATCTTGAATCCCTCTGTAGAGATCACTAGGCCAAGGAACTGGATACTCTGTCGCTCGAATTCACACTTTTCTGGTTTTGCGTACAGTCCATGCTGGTGGAGACGACAGAGTACACTCTTGACATGTTTCCGGTGCTGCTCGAGAGAGGAGGAAAAAATCTAAATATCATCAAGATAGACAACTACATAAATGTCGAGACAGTCTCTAAAAACATCATTGACTAGATGCTGAAAGGTGGCAGGGGCGTTACATAGGCCGAAGGGCATTACTAGGTATTCGTAATGGCCGAACCTGGTACGAAAGGCAGTCTTCCATTCATCCCCTGCTCAGATGCGTACCAGGTTGTACGCCCCCGCAGGTCTAATTTGGTAAACACAGAGGAAGTCCTGAGTCTTTGAAAAAGTTCAGGTACCAGAGGCAGAGGGTACCAGTTCTTGACCGTGATTTTATTTAATTCCCGGTAATCTACACAGGGCCGAAGAGAATGGTCTTTTTTCCTCCACAAAGAAGATTCCTGCCCGTGCTGGAGAAGTGGAAGGACGGATGAAACCTCTCTTAAGGTTCTCATCAACGTATTCTTTCAGTACCTCAAGCTCCCGTTCAGATAGGGGGAAGATCCGTCCGAAAGGAATCTCAGCTCCGGGAAGAAGCTCGATTGGACAATCGTAAGGACGATGAGGCGGGAGGACTTCGGCCCCTCGCTTGCTGAAGACGTCCAGGAACTCATGATATTGTTTGGGTACAGAAGCTCGTATCTCTGGATCTGAATCCAGGCATAACAGAGGCCCCGAGGTTCTGGGACGTGGAAGCATGCAGTGGTGTTGACAGTATGGTGACTGGAACTTAATACTTCCGGTTCCCCAATCAATCCGTGGATTGTGTGCCTGAAGCCAGGGTAGACCCAGGATAACTGGAAACATGGGAGATGCAATAGCATACAAAGTCAATAGTTCCTTATGGTCCATGGAAGTGATCACAGGCAAAGGAGGGGTCTCCTGGGTCACTACTCCAGACTTGATGCGAGACCCATCTGCCAGGAAAATGGAGAGTCCCTGAGTCTTAGGTTGGAGTGGGATGTGTTGTTGTGCTGCAAAGTCTAGATCGACAAAACAACTACATGCCCCTGAGCCGATTATTGCAGTTACTGGTATTGTCCTCCCTGGTAGTTGGAAAGAGATAGGAAGAGCCAGGTGAGTAGCATTGGTAGATGGAGGTGAGTAGTTGGGAGAAGAGGTAGCCAGGACCTTGCGCAGCTTAGCGGGACAAGAAGAGACATAATGACCGGGTTCCCCGCAATACAGGCATAGATAATTCTGCAGCCGACGAAATCATTCCTTGGCCGATAGGGAATGTTTCATTAGTCCAAGCTGCCCTGGCTTGACGGTCTGGTTGAGAGATGAGGGTTCAGTTGGAACTGTACTGGCACTGGCAGAGTACACAGGGGCTTGTATCCAGGGTAGCATCCAAGCTGGGCGGAGCTGCTGGGTAGACCTTTCTGCTCTGCGCTCCCGGAGTCATCGGTCTATCTGGATAGACAAAGTAATTAAAGTCTCTAGAACATCAGGAACAACGACCCGTGCTAACTCGTTCTTCAGGCTTTCAGAGAGACCAAGACGGAACTGATGCCGCAGAGCCGCCTCATTCCACTGGGTATCCGTGCTCCAGCATCTGAAATCAGTCACATAGTCCTCGACCGCTCGGCGGCCTTGCTGGAGCGCATGGAGAGCAGCTTCGGTAGTAGAAGTCCGCTGTGGATCGTCATAAAGTCGGGCCATGGCATCAAGAAAAGAGGGCAGAGAGTCTAGAACTACATGGCGGACTTCAAGTAGGTGATGGGCCCAAGCTTGAGGTTCCCCCTGAAGCAAAGCGATAACGAAGCCCACCTTGGTGGCTTCAGATGAAAAAGTCTGAGGTAGCAACGAAAAGTAAAGTTCACATGCGCTGCGAAACGCACGGAATTTACTCCGATCCCCGAAAAACTTCTCAGAAACAGGGACCCTGGGCTCAGGAGATGGTATCATTCCAATAGAGGAAGTTGGGGTTGGAGGTGAATCTGCAGAGGTGGCTTGAGTTTGTGTCTGCTTATCCATTCGGACGTGGCTGCCCTGCAGAGACTTCACGATCTGAGTGAGAGCTGTAAGGTGTTGATAGACATTGTCCATAGGCAAGGTATCTCCTGCAGGCTCAGGCATGGCAATTTGATACTGTAATGTACCTTAGGTGTGAGCCTGACGTGCAGAGAGGGACCTCCCGTACAATCCCGGCTCGGAGACCACTGGAGTGGGGACAGTGGTGGTAAGAGCATGGTGAGGTAAGGGTGCCTGTCTGATCCTCACTGCTTGGAGTGGTGGAGCCGAGTGGAGACTGGAACGGCTGGTTCCGGAAGCAGCGGATGCAGGTCAGCAGGTGCAGCTTGCAGAGCAGAGGATGCAGGTCAGCAGGTGCCGGTTTGCAGAGCAGGGATGCAGATCAGCAGGTGCCGGTTTGCAGAGCAGGGATGCAGATCAGCAGGTGCCAGTTTGCAGAGCAGGGATGCAGGTCAGCAGGTGCGGGTTTGCATTACAAAGGATGCAGGTCAGCGTGTGCAGCTCGCAGAGCAGAGGATGCAGGTAAGCTGGTGCAGGTTTGCAGAATCAGACAAGCCGGGTCATACACATCAAGGTAAACATCATAAGTGTCAGGCAGAGAGTAGTCAAAGTCCAGGCCGAATCTTGGCAACAGGCAGACTGGCAGATAACTGAGCAAGGTCAAACGAGCCGAGGTCAGGACTGGAGACAGAAGCGTGGTCAGGAAGCCGGGTCAAACACAGGAACAGGATACAAGCACAGAATCAGGAACTCAGGGAACAGAAGAAGATCAAACCACAAGGAGCAACATCTCTGGAATGTCTTTTATAGGAAGTACATGGGAGGAGCAAGGGGTTCAGAGTTCAACAGTAATCAAGACACCAAGCAGAGTAGTCTAATGGATCAGATAGGTTATCCAGCAGATCAGGCAGGGAATTGTCCAGCATCTCAGATAGCTCCGTTGGAAGAGTCAATGCCAGACACAGAAGAGGTCCCAGGTTCAAGCCCAGCACGTCCCTGACAGACGGGAACTCCCAGGCAGAATCTCCAGTGAGGACAATCCTGACGCCGCTTCCGGGTATCACGAAGGATGTGGTCATAAGCCGATGTTGATGATCCCACATGAAAGATATGGACCGTAATGAACCAAATCTTCAGCAGACCGGAGCATGGGATGTCCTCTTAGACAAGATGTCATAAAAAAAAAAGCAAAGATGGCTGGCTCCACATAGTGTGAGTAACTCCAGGGTGCGGTATAAAAATAGAGCCTTTATTGGCATCACATCATAGATAAAAATGGCATTACAGGCAACTTTGAAGGATGCATGCAAAAATAAATGATCATCGAAATAAAAAATAATGAATAAGTGTAATAACAAGGGTAAAAGCAAGCTAAAAACCCAACATGTTTCGAGCGAGTGCTTTTCAACTGGGGTAAAGGCTGTGTTGATTGCTTTGGTCTGTTCTAGGTTCCAGTAGTTGCAGGCTTGACTGTTTCCCCATGATTAGTCCAGAAAACTCTGAAAATTAGTGAGCAGAAAGAGTCTAATCAGCAGCAAAATATTTATACAGCACTGGCTAATCTCTGGGGAGGGTCACCCAGATGGTAACTGGGAGTCTGTATAAATACTCTGGGATCAGTGGTGTCTTTTTCCTTAGAAGGGTATTACAACTTAGGGGGCTGCTCAGCTTGCTCCCTTAGGCTATCCTGTCAGGTGGCGAGGCTTTAGGTGGGATACCTGGAGGCCTGCTTTGCTGGAGGCTGCAGATAGCTGACTGATAGACCATCATCTTATGATCTAGTTTGGTATCACAGGGAGAATGTGTTGTGTGGATATTAGAAGGATGCAACCAATTTTCCAAGGACATTTGTGCGTACAGACTGGAGAGAAAGATCCTAGAGACTGTGGGCCGAGACCATCCTTCATGTGTTAGGGCTTATTTACACTTGCTTCGGCTTCAACAGACATTAATGGCTAGTTTACACTTCCTTCAAAACAAGGCTTCGGACAGGCTTTGTTAAAGCTCTCTGAACACTAGCCAAAGCCTCTATCACTAAATAAAATGATTAGCTTACAGCCCTGTTTACACCTGCTTTTGATTTGCTTCAGCTTCGCTTCAAAAAATGATACCCCATGTAGCTTTAGTGGTGCTTCAAAGAGTCTTAAAAGACATCATAGAAGTTTATGGCAATGCTCGCTCCACTGAAGCCCCACCGAAGCCTTATCGAAGCCCCGTGAAGCCCCACCGAAGCAACATCGAAGCTCAACCAAGGCCTCAACGAAGCCCCACCAAATCCTCATTGAAGCACCAAGCAAAAGCAAGGTGTAAACAGGACTGTAAGCTTTGCTTTGCTTCCGCTTCATTTCAAAAATTATACCCAGTGTAGCTACAGTGGTGCTTCAAGGCATCTTCAAAGCCTCTATAGAAGTCTATGACAAAGCTCGCTTGAAGCCCCACCGAAGCCTCATCGAAGCCCCACGAAGCCTCACCGAAGCCCCACCGAAGCTCCACCAAAGCTTTATCGAAGCCCCACTGAAAAATCATTGTAGCACCAAGCAAAAGCAAGGTGTAAACAGGACTGTAAACTAACCATTTTATTTAGTGACAGGGGCTTTGACTGGCATTCAGAGAGCTTTAACAAAGCGTGTCCGAAGCCATGTTTTGAAGCAAGTGTAAACTAGCCCCGAAGCCTCGTACACACGACCGATTTTCTCGGCAAGAACCAGCAAGAAACTTACTGGCAGAGAGGTCTTGCCGAGTAAATCGGTCGTGTGTACGCGGCTATCGGGTTTCTCGTCGAGAAAACCGACAAGTAACCTCAACGAGAAAATAGAGAACCTGCTCTCTATTTTCTCGTCGAGATTCTCCTCGGCATGTTTCTCGACGAGAAAAGTGAGTGTGTGTACACTTACCTGTCCTCCCGGAAGCCCGCGCATGTTCGAAATGAATTTGACGCATGCGCGGTAGCTTCCTAGGCATACGTAGGGTATACCAAGATGGCGGCGACGGCATCGAATGTGACGAGCGCATGCTCGTCGTAGTCGATGACGTCACCGCGTACGCTCCATTCAAAGAACCGCGGGTTCTTTGAAACGAGCGTGTGTACACTCGGACGGGACAAGTTTCTTGTCCAAGAATCTCGTCGAAAAAAACGACATGTTTTTTTCAACGAGAATCTCGGCCGTGTGTACGAGGCCTTAGAGTCAGCTGTGTGTGTAAAGGGCGCATCATGGCAAGTGTCCTGAAGCGCTAAGTCTATTTAATTCCCAGTGAAAGGACTTTGCTTGGACTGTTCACCAGCGGAAGATTACTATCTTCAAGTTTGTTACAGGCTCATGGTTCCATAGAAGATAAGCCAGCACACGCACAAACAGCAGAGACAAATCACAGTTCTTTAAATTATTTTATGCACCATCCTGAGGAAGTGGCCAGTGTAGTGCCACAAAATGCATTGATGATGTGTTATACTACTCTGTGAGTAATACATATCGAATCAATGAAGAATACATTTAACAACTTCACTTTCACATTCGGATGCCTCTGCTGACACCACTTTCTTATTTCTTGGAGCTCATAGACCTGTTACCGTAAACACATCAGAATCCTGAGACTGCAGAGCGTAGGATTGTCCAGATCACCCCACCAAGCATCAAGAGCGACCTTATTCTGTGCATGGACAGTCAACCCCATCCAAGCTACCCAAAAATAAAGGTAAAAAACATTCTCTGTGCAGCAGCCCCCCCCCCCCCCCAGCCCCTACCCCCTAATACTTATCTGAGCCACATCGTGATCCAGCAATGTGCATGACAACCTCGGCTCTCCGGGGGCTCTCACTCCCCATTGGCTGAGGAAGCAGCTGGAGCCATTGGCTGTCTATTACAGCCAGTGAGCCAATGAGAAGAGAGAGGGGGCGGACAGAGCAGTAGCTCAGGAGAGCACCTGGAGTGCTGGCGGGGACCAGAGAAGAGGAGGATTCGGGCTGCTCTGTGCAAAAATACTGCACAGAGCAGGTAAGAATGACATGTTTGTTATTTAAAAAAAAAAAACAAGCCTAGAAGAGCACCAATATTAGGTAATATTTTAATATTTTAGCCCTGGGTTTTTGTTAGTCAAAACAACAAAAGAATACTTGGTTGAGTACAAATGGTACAGTATGTTTAAAGGATTTGTAATAAAAAAAAGATGGCACTGTCTTTTTAAAGCAACATAATATGCTTTGTAATATCGCACTGTTATTTAGTCCTTCCTGTGTTAGATAATACCTGGTTGATCCTGTCTGTGCTTTTCTTCCTGAGAGTAAACTGACCATGCTAATCATGGCTGGTAAACCAATGACAACATGATCAGTATAAGTCTTTTGTCGTGCCACTGTCTGTACAGGCACACTGTGCAAGAGTCCAGCATGTCTGTGACTTCCATATAGAAAGCGGCGCCTCGCCCTTCCCTCCTGTCTTGATTGACTGAGGATTCTCCTGCAGCCACTCACAGAGTCAGAACTTAGGACTCCTCAGCTATTAGTACATACGTCAGTGGGGATTAGCACTAGTCCTCCCAGATGAGTCTCTGTGCTCGGGAAAGAGAATAGAAAAAAAAAATCGCATGACTGCACTATATCCCTTCTTATAAATAACATTTAGAGACTTTCTTTAAAAAAAGAAAAAAGCACACACACACTTCCATTCTAAGAACACTGTATTAGAAGGGATAATGCAATTTTATTGTTCTGTGTGTACTACTACTTTAAGTGGTGTCTCATGTTGTTCCTGTTTACCTTTTTCAGAGATCCTCATATGTTCATGTCATATGCCAAAGGTGAGTCCTTTAATATCAGACACTTGGTCAAATGCCTGACAATATACATAATGTATGTTATCTCATGTACAATTTGTAGAAAGCCAACCGGACAGTTGTGTGACCTCATGAGAGATCATTTATCCAACCGCGAGCGGTCCTGCCGGGCACTTACCCACACATGTGGCGGGGCTGTGATGTCCTCTCCTGGAGTGCGGGCAGCAGCCACGGCGGCTCCAGTGTCCGCTCCCCCAGGTTCCTCCAATAGGATTGCCTGATGCTTTGGCCAATCAGGAAACAGGTCTCATAGACCTGACTCATGATTGGCGGTTATGAACTTTAGTGTGATAATAGTGAAAATTAATTTGCTATGGTCACACAACTGGGTGGGCTCGGAGCGCAATGCTCTGCGCTCTGAGCTTACCCTTTTTTTAAGCCTTATAGAGCCTCTGGCTCTAATCAGGTGCTTCAAAAAAACACCCTGAAACCACTGGCACCACTGAAATGTAGATCAGGGGGCCGGACGCATGGATAAGGATAAGGGTGTACCCTCTTAGGACTGACCGCCACTGGTAAGAACACCCATGTAGCAAAACACTTTGTAGCATACTGTATCTTGAATCTAGCATAGAATCCTTTGAAGTTCAAATTATTGACTGAGGTATCAATTAGGGGAGATGACCTTTTTTCACTGTTGAGCAGAAGTATATTCGATCATTAGATTGGATACTCCTATGTATGAATTGTGAATTGATAAAGCACATTATTCTGTGTACTATTTAGTTACAATAACTCCCTCCTCTTTTTCTTTTATTCTTTTCTTTCTTTCCCTTCCCTAAAAAACCCCATTCCCTCTCATTTCTCCTTCCCTGATGATATGCGCATAATTGTTTTTTTGCTTTTTTTTTCATTTGCTCACAGATCTTTTATTTATTTTTTGATCACTGGTTTCATTTACTTTGGAAAGAGAGCATTTTAATGTGTGTCCCTTTAAGTCAGTGATGCCTTTTGCTAATTGCCTGACTGTCAATATCTTTGCTCTTTTTAATTATATGTTGTATATTAGTTTTCTCTTTTCTCCATCCTCTCCTGTCTCTTCGATTAGGCCCAGTCGAGGTGAAACACATTAGTGAGGCATAGCTTTAGAAGGGGACTTTCAGTATGTCAGTTCTGGCAGAGTGAAAACATTTTTTATGTAGCGTGATATCATTAGTGCTCGGTCTTTTCAAGCCGGAACCATCTCACCTTTGGTAAGTGAGAGCATTGGTGTTTGGAGCAATGCTCATTCCTTTGGATTCTTCTAACATTGTCACAATATTTTATTATCATAGTGGGATATTGGGCTAGGGGATGCACATTCAAGATTTTTATCATATGTTAATTAATTAAGTATTTTTTTGGAAGGGTTTTTAACAAGTTCCCCCTCGGCCTATAGCAAAATCACTTCCAGGCAAGACTTTTGTCGATCTGGGTGGACATCATATGACATCCTCCCAGATAGCTCCTCGTATGTGACGATTGGGCCACGTTATGGCGCGATCTCTCACCAGCTGTGTCCATGTACTGTCTCGCTGCCTGTACCACGTGATTGCTGTGACCAATCACAGCAGATCACATGACAATTGTAAACAATTGGGTGACTTCTTTTTATGCCATCCATTGTGTACAATTGTGTTGCTAGCTGTGATTGGTCACAGTGATCACATGGTACAGACAGAGCCAATCACAGCCCTTCTGTACCATGTGATTAGCTGTGGCCAATCACAGTTAATCACAACAAAACACACTGAATGAATAATTTTTATTCAGTAAAAATGGTTGCTTATACCAGTAAAATGTGTAGTACAGCATTATTGTGGTAACACTGCTCTGGTCACAGTGTGTAACAAAAAACAAAAAAACATAAAAAAAATGAAAAAAAATGTAATAAAAAACGTATAATTATAATGTATCTATTTTTTTACATACTGTCACCTCTCAGCGTCCCTGATCACTGCCACACTCAGTATATGATAATGCTGTACTGCACAGGTGACAGTTTTTTCCTAATTTTGCAAAAAATTGTGACAAAAAAATTACAACTTTAAAAACTCACCATCCCTCTTACTAAATACCTTGGGCTTTCTACTTCCCAAAAAGGGGTCCTGGTGTTTTCAGGTCTCAACAAATTAGGCTGTCAGAACATCAGGATTGATCGATTTTCAGATATACAGTATAACATGTGGACACTATAACTTTCCTACAGACTAAATAAAAACCACTGATTAGGATTATTTTCACCCAAGAAATGTAGTAGAATAAATTTTTGCCTAAATTTATGAAGAAACATTTTTTATTTGCCACATTTTATAACAGAAACAATTTTTATTTTTTACTTTTTTTCCTTTATTTAGCAAAAAATAAAAAAACACAGCAGTGATTAAATACCACCAAAAGAAAGCTCTATTTGTGTGAAAAAATGATAAAATATTCATATGGGTACAGTGTTGTATGACCGCGCAATCGCCATTTAAAGTGCGACAGCGCTGAAAGCTAAAAATTGGCCAGGTCTGGAAGGGGGTATTGAAACGGTTAATATACTCTGTACAAAACTAAAACTTTTGGAATTTAGATTTTCTTTAAAGGAAGATGATGCCATTGATTTGCGGCCTTTAACCACTTGCTTACTGGGCACATATACCCCCTTCCTGCCCAGGCGAAATTTCAGCTTTCGGCACTGTCACGCTTTGAATGAAAATTGTGTGGTCGTGCGACGTAGCTCCCAAACAAAATTGACATCCTTTTTTTTCCACAAATAGAGCTTTCTTTTGGTGGTATTTTATTACCTCTGTGGTTTTTATTTTTTACGCTATAAACAAAAAAGAGCAACAATTTTGAAAAAAACACAATATTTTTTGCTATAATAAATATCCCAATTTTAAAAAAAATATATATATATTTTTTTCTCAGTTTAGGCCGATACGTATTCTTCTACATATTTTTGGTAAAACAAAATCGCAATAAGCGTATAGTGATTGGTTTGCGCAAAAGTTATAGCGCCTACAAAATAGGGGATAGAATTATGAATTTTTTTAAATTATTTTTTTTTACTAGTAATGGCGGTTATCTGAGATTTTTGTCAGGACTGCGATATTACGGCGGACAGATCGGACACTTTTGACACATTTTTGGGACCATTCACATTTATACAGCGAACAGTGCTATAAATATGCACTGATTACTGTATAAATGTGACTGACAGGGAAGGAGTTAACACTAGGGGGTGAGGAAGGGGTTAAATGTGTTCCCTAGGAGTGATTCTTACTGTGGGGGGAGGGAACTGACTGGGGGAGGTGACCGATCTGTGTCCCTATGTACAAGGGACACAGCATCGGTCTCCTCTCCATGACAGGACGTGGATCTCTGTGTTTATACACAGAGATCCACTTCCTTGGCTGTGTAATGGCCGATCGCGGGCACGTGGCGGACATCGCGGCCGCCAGGCACGCGCATCGGCACCTCAGTGACGCGGCGGAGATGCCGAGGCCGTCAATAGACGGCCTCCCGGACCTGAAGAGCCACCTTGTGGCCGTCATTTGACAATGGCCCGGGCTCCAAGAAGTTAAAGAATTAAAGTGCTTTGTAAATGTCTGCCACATTCAGGAAGACAGGCAATATGGACAAAAAGATATAGGTACAGAAGTAAACAGTTTGCACTGGTACAGTTTATTTCCACCTTCAGTACTGTCTTGCATTTTGTATGCAACTTGTTATTTTTATCTGTTTAAAATATCACAACACAGTGTCTCTACTGACTTAAAACGCAGGGGCAAAGTCTTCTGTATGAAATTGTAACATGATGCATAGGTTTTTTTACTGTCTGCGATTATATTAGCAGTAGTTAGATACTTGGTTGTCAGAAGTAAAGTAGATTGTGCCACTAAGAATACTGTCTGTAATTTATTTATCAGTTGTTTTTCTAATACACCAAAATACCATCTACTTTGTAGCTGGCTCTAAGGTATCTGAGAGCCCCTGAAGTTCATGGTTTTTCCGGTATTCTAAGTTCTGCTTATGGCTTTTCCTGTATATGACACTCAACACCACCTCTGTGGTCTTAAAGGCCGTTCTCTTTTTACTTTCTTTAGTCACAAATCATTCTGAGGCATCCCTTAAGTGCATTTGTATTGTTAAGTGCACTGGCTTGATTTGGTGTTAATTCAATTGGAGTGCCCTTAATAACTTGTGGGACTGATGCAATACATTCAGCCTGCACCTTGTAAACACAGGTTCCAGGTCTACAGGAGAGCAGTGCACCTATCCCACAGCAATTTACTAAAGTTGCTGATAAAAATTTCATAAGGGAGCCTTTTTAGCCTGACCCTATTGTGTTATTGTACCATTATGAGTCAAACTACTGAGACTGGATTCTGGTGACACATGTATCACATTGTACTTTTGCAGAGAGCTCACTCTTTTTGTGTGGAAAAACACAATGGAACACAGGTTGCACTGCTTCAATATCTGAAACAATATGACTTTGAAAGTCTAAACCATGTACTCAACATTCTAACATTTGTTTTTCTTTGCGAAAACGACATATTATATTTAAGCACTGCAGTATTTCTAATGAATACAATACTCTTCAAGTGCATTTTATCCCCCTAGTTATTATTAACAAAAAAAAAAAAAAAAAACCCACTGTGCATGCATTTTTTAAAACATAAAAAAAAATGTTAAGATATTAAGTATTATTATTGTTGTAATGTAGAAATCACATTTATGAACAAAACTTATTCTGGTACTCATTTTTCCTAATGCATCTGAAGATATATATATTTACTGTATATATATATATATATATATATATATATATATATATATATATATACAGTGCCTTGAAAAAGTATTCATACCCCTTTACCTTTTTTCACATTTTGCCATGTTAAAACCAAAAACGTAAATGTATTTTATTGGTATTTTATGTGATAGACCAACACAAAGTGGCACATAATTGTGAAGTGGAGACAAAGTGATAACTGTTTTTTTCCATTTTTTTTTAACAAATAATTATGTGAAAAGTGTGGCGTGCATTTGTATTTAGCCCCTTTTACTGGGATACCTCTAACTAAAATCTAGTGGAACCAATTGCCTTCAGAAGTCACCTAATTAGTAAATGAAGTCCACCTGTGTGTAATTTAATCTCAGTTAAAATACAGCTATTCTGTGAAATCCTCAGTGGTTTGTTAGAGAACCTTAGTGAACAAACAGCATTATGAAGGCCAAGGAACAAACCAGACAGGTCAGAGATAAAGTTGTGGAGAAGTTTAAGGCAGGCATAGATTTAATAAAAAAAAAATATCCCATGCTTTGAGCATCTCACAGAGCACTGTTCAATTCATCATCCGAAAATGGAAAGAGTATGGCACAACTGCAAACCTACCAAGACATGGTCGTCCACCTAAACTGACAGGCCGGACAATGAGAGCATTAATCAGAGAAACAGCCAAGAGGCCCATGGTAACTCTGGAGGAGCTGCAGAGATCCACAGCTCAAATGGTAGAACCTGTCTACAGGACAACTATTAGTCGTGCACTCCACAAATCTGGCCTTTATAGAAGAGTGGCAGGAAGAAAGCCATTGTTGAAAGAAAGCCATAAGAAGTTTGCAAAAAGCCATGTGGGGGACACACCAAACATGGGGAAGGTGTTCTGGTCAGATGAGACAAAAATTGGCAAGGGTTGTGGGGATGAGGCCCTTGTCCCCATCAACATGGGGACAGACTCCCCATCTTGAGGGCATGTGGCCTGGTACGGTTCAGGAGGGAGGGGGGCCACTCTCTCGTCCCCCCCTCTTCCCCTGCGGCCGGCCAGGTTATGTGCTTGGATAAGGGTCTGGTGTGGATTTTTGGGGGTACTCCACGCCATTTTTTTTTAAATTTGGGGTGGAGTTCCCCTTAAAATCCATTCCAGATCTGAAGGGCTTGGTATGGATATTTGGGGGAACCGTACGCATTTTTTTTTTTTATTTGCGGCGGGGTTCCCCTTAATATCCATTCCAGACCTGAAGGGCCTGGTAATGGAATTTGGGGGACCCCCACGCTTATTTTTTTTGTGTTATCAAAGACTTTCAATGACTTTTATCTGTATTGACAGGAACCAGCAATTCATTACAGCCGCAAGGACTTTTAAATGACTATTATTTTACTTTAGAAATGTCATTTTGCTCTCCAACTGTTATAAACATGGAAAACATGTGCTACTTTACAGGCATAGACACCCGCGGGTATGATATTTAGGGCCAGTTCACACCGGATGCAGTGCAGTGCGTTTTTTTGATGCATGAAAAACGCAAAGAAAGTTGATCACATTAATGCCAATGGCATAGTTCACACCACTGCAGTCCGTTCCAGTGCGTTTCAGAAAGCAAAAAAAAAATTGGTCATGCTGCATTTTTTATTTACAAAACTGTACTGGACCGCAGTAAAACACATCAAAAACGCAACGGAACGTACCAAAAACGCACTGGAATGCACCGGAACGCACCTAAATGCACCAAAGACGCACTGCAACACACTTGTCCTAAGTGAAAAGAGGGGGAAAAAAACACTGGACTGCATCAAAAACATATCAAAAATGCACTGGAATGTGTCAAAAACGCGCATGCAGAAAAGCACCTGGAACGCATCCAGACTGCGTTTCTATAGTGTGAACTAGGGCCAGTTCACACCATAGAAACGCAATCTGGATGCGTTCCAGGTGCTTTTCTGCATGTACGTTTTTCATGCGTTCCAGTGCATTTTTGGTAAGTTTTTGATGCAGTCCAGTGCTTTTTTTTCACCCCTCTTTTTTATTAACTAAAGAGAAGGACAAGTGTGTTCCAGTGCGTTTTTGGTGCATTTAGGTGTGTTCCTGTGCGTTCCAGTGCGTTTATGATGCGTTTTGCTGCGTTCCAGTACAGTCCAGTGCAGGTAAAATGCAGCATGTTCTACTTTTTTGGGGGAACTGGAACGCACTGTAACAAACGCTGCCATTTAGAACCATATAACCAACTTTCCATGCATTTTGGATGCATAAAAAACGCAATGGACTGCATGTGGTGTGAAATGGCCCTTAAGCAATTTGGCCTATTTAAAGGCACTTCTCCTTGTTTTGGGTGTTTTCCAAATTGGTGACATTGATATATGTCCCTTAGGGTGGGACCTGGGCCCCCATTTTAAGGCCAATAACTAGAAGATAAGCCAGCCAAGTGGGGACTAGCAAAATTAACATGTCAGTTCCCATAGACTGCAATGGTATTTGTTGGTGGGGGGGGGTGATTGTCCCATCTCTAATTTTGTAGCATGCTGGATGATGTGCTTAATTTTGGACGGGGGGGGGGGTTATTTTTTGCTAGCTGCATTGGTGTTGTTCTGCACATGCCCAGCCAGTTCGTTTTTTTTTTTGGGTGCTTTTTGTGTGTGAACAGCGCCTGGATATTTCTGGGCATGCTCACTCAGAGAGTGTTTTTATGGGTTAGTAATTGAAGGACATCCTTAACAGGTGTAGCCACTTTGAATTTCAGTCTCTACATTGGGAGAACTTGCATTTTGGGTGTTTCATGGACTGTGCATGTGTTTTCAATTGCCTCATTAGCACACAAACATATGTTATATAAAGCTCACAGGAAGCATTTGTTCGCTTGCCCTGAAAAGAGGCGTGTGTGTGTGTGTGTGTGTGTGTGTGTGTGTGTGTGTGTGTGTGTGTGTGTCTGTCTCAGTCAAAATGTACATGTTGGTGTCCTTATCGAGTTTGTAACACATGTATTTTATTTGTTATGTCTTTGCAAAACAGGTGATTGGTTAACTTTTGTGGATTGTATTTTTTTGTGCGGGGAAAATGTTCCTCTGAAATAATTCTGATGTTGTTAATGTGTGTTGTTTGTTCACTTTGATTTAATTGTCTGTGCTGCATTTTTTTTGGCCAAATATTTCTCAAGATGTTGAGTTTGTAACTGTTTCAAATTGACCATGTTTTTTTATTTTGCCTTCCCTTTTGTTTTGTTAACCAATAAAATTTGATGCAAAGTTTTGATGTTTGTTTTGTGTTTTCTTTGCAACAAATGTGACAGCTGATTGGCATGTCAAAACAAAACAGGTGTGATTTGTCTACCCTGGTGCCTTCATGCTAGCATATGCAGGGATTGTGTGCTGCCATGGAGCGTCACCAGGAAATGAAAAATACAGAGCGGTAAGTATTCAATGTTCCTTTTTTACTGCAGTGGTTCTCAGCCTCAGTCCTCAAGTACCCCCAACAGGACATGTTTTGTGAATTTATCTCATGGAGAATTGCTGTCCAAAAATCAAAACCATTGACTGTGATTTAAAGCACATGTGCAAGATGAAGGAAAACCTGCAAACATGGCCTGTTGGGGGTACTTGAGAAGCACTGATTTAGAGCACTGCACTTAAAAATAGCTCAAGGCAATACAATTCTAATTGTGGGCATTTTGAGGGAAACAAAGTAAGTGTTAGAACCCCTGCGTGTGTTTTTTTTTTTTTTGAAGTTTGGGCTTTGTGTCTCCTTTTCTTAAAATTGGCTTCACTTCCTGTCACACAGCTAAACAGGAATTGAAGGTAAAATCCTACCAATGTCTTTTCTTGGGGACACACAGATCAATCTAACTAGTGTCCCCATTAAGCAAATTGCACTCTAGCACTTTGTTGTGTACACCCCAAATCATTGTATAGTTTGGGGTTTAGTAAAGACAAATCCACTCTGCAGTAAAAGTTTAGCTGCTGAAAATCTGAGGGAAAGTACTGGTGATTGGATGTTACAATCAAGTAAAAGCAAAGATGGTGTTTTTTTTTTGCTTGCATGTCACCCTTGGATATCCAGCAAGTGCACTTGTAGTGCAAAGTAGATTTGCCTTTAGTAAATAAACCCCAAAGTCCAAACTACCTAATAATTTGGGGTGTACCCCGCAATATGCTCGAGTGCAATGTGCATAATGGGGAAAGTATTTAGACTGACATGTGTGCCCCAAGGAAAGACATAGGAAGCGAGGGAAAATCCCTCCCAATGTGGCTATATGACAGGAAGTGAATTATTTGGAAGGATAAAGTGGCCAAATTATTTAGTTTAACTTTTCAAAGACACATTCCTAAGTTGAATTGTGATGCATGTCAATGGCCCATTTAGACCCTCTTTAATCACTTGAGATCAGCGCTATAACTGATCGACGGCCACAGCATGGTCCTCAATTGCCGGGAGTCCGTCAATAAACGTCCTCCCCTTTGCGTGCGCTGTGGTCACAGAGTCACTGAGACTCGGGTGATGACAGATCCGAGTAAGGGGCCGATCCCTGCCCTTTACCATGTGATCAGCTGTCAGCCAATGACAGCTGATCACGTGATGTAAACAAAAGCTGGGTAATGGTTTTTGTTTTCTCCTTGCGCTGACAGCGTGAGCATAAAAAAAGGCAATCACCGGCTTATGTGCAAGGGACATGGGGCCCGAAGAGGAAGAGGCAATTCTGCATCATCTGTGACAATTAGTAGCCCCTGTCAGTGCCACCTATCAATGCCCACCACTGGTGCCAATCAGTGGCACCTAGCAGTGCTGCCTATCAGTGCCCATCACTGCCAACTATCATTGCCACCTAGCAGTGCCACTTCTCAATGCCCACCAGTGCCAACTAGCAATGCCACCTCTCAGTGCCCACCCTTGCCACCTTATCAGTGCCCATCAGTGCAGCCCATCAGTGCAGTCTCATCAGTGTACATCAATGAAGAAGACAAATTACCTTTTTTTTAAATATTAACCAGTTTCCTACCGCCCACCGTCAAATGACATCCTTGGCTTTGTGCGGTGACATCTGAATGATGCCTGCAGTTGCAGGCATCATTCAGATATCATTATTTTCAGCCGGCGATTCTGTGCACAATAAAAACGATCATAGTGGCAGTTCCGCCGCTTGATCGTTCTTATAGGTGGTGTGACAGCAGGAAGGTAAAGTCACCTGGTTGCATCCAGGGGGGTAGATATATTTCGCCCAGATTCAGGCTTTACGCCGATTTATACAGCTAGGTGGAGAGTTGTATAAGCCCAGCTGAGACTAGTGGGCTCATTAATGACTCATACCTCTAGGGAGAGGGCTGGGCGTCGTGCAGGCAGGGAGTTGATGAGGCCAGCTGAAGCCTGTCAGTTCGTTTAAGGCCTCTATAAAAACTCCCAGATTCATTAGATGTTAGCTCATGCCTGGAAGCAGACCTGTGTGGACTGTCTAGGGAGAGTGAACCCCTGTGCGGTGAGAGAAAGCCTGTGTGGCTATATTTTGCTTGGACATTTAAAACCAGGGACTAGGACAGCACTAGGCTGATCCCAGTTGTTAGTTAGGAAACCTGTATGTTTAGTCAGAGGTCAAGTTGACCAGGATTTATTTTGTTTGTTTCTTTTGCTTTGCTGTGTTTTTGTCACTGTAAATAGAAAATAAACGGCACCTTTTTGATTTTGAAAACCACAACCTCCGTCTGCTGGGCCTGTTTTTGTGTGGGGAGCCCATCCCGGGGGTCACACACACCCGCTGCCGAGCTAACCCCCTCACAGTTGGTGGAGAATGCGGGCAGTTTTTTTTTAAGCCAGCATGGAGGAGATACTGAAACAGCTGGCTCTAGCAAATGCCAATCAACAGCAGACAAATGCAGGTTTGCAAAAGAGCCTTGCAGCTCAACAACAGAACTTCGCAGCCCAGCAGCAAGCTCATCAACAGAGCCTTGCAGCCCAGCAGCAAGCTCACCAACAGAGTCTGGAAGCTCAGCAACAAGCCCAGCAACGATCTGAGGCCCGCTTCATAGACCTATTACAGAAGCAAGAGCAGAGACTACAACAAATGGAAGCAGTAATGCAGCAACGTCCGCAGACCAGTGAGGAAAGCCGTCCCACTAATACCGCGTCCTTTGGGGTGAGTCGTTTATTGACAAAAATGACTGGAGAGGATGATCCAGAGGTATTTTTGACCACGTTTGAAAGGACTGCTGAAAGAGAAAAGTGGCCTGAGGAGCAGTGGGCTGGACTGGTGGCTCCTCTGTTAACGGGTGAATCGCAGAAAGCTTACTATGACCTAGAGCCTGACCAAGCAAAAGACTATGTGATGCTAAAAGCTGAAATATTGGCAAGGCTGGGTGTCACCCTGGCTGTCCGGGCTCAGCGTGTGCATAACTGGACTTTCCAGCTTGGAAAACCCCCCAGGTCTCAAATGTATGATCTCATTCACCTGAGCAGAAAGTGGCTACAGCCAGAGACTTTGTCCGCACCAAAGATTGTGGAACGTGTTGTAATGGATCGGTTTTTGAGAGCTCTTCCTACTGCCATCCAAAAGTGGGTAAGCCATGGAGACCCAGAGACGGCCGATGGTCTTGTGGATCGTGTGGAGAAATACTTGGCTACAGAGAACCTGACGGCCTCTTCCAGAGACACTCGGACTTTCCACCCTAAGACCAGACCATCCCCAGGGGCGGATAAGATGATTCCAAGGGGTAAGGGTGGAGAGAGTGAGAGGGTGGGAGCTCTACCCCAAGTTTGGCGAGAACAGCCTGGGAAATCAGCGGCTCAAGAGGCGGCAAGAAGGATCATTTGCTACCGCTGCCGGCAAGCGGGACATATTGCAGCAAATTGCCCGGTTTTGGAGGAACCCATGCAGTGTGACTTTCTGACGGGCAGACGTCAGTCGCTGTGTGCGACAGTCGCATGCACTGCCATTCGGGGAACTGAGAAACATTTATGCAAAATGTGTATTAATGGTAGAAATGTTGTGGTATTGCTGGATTCAGGTAGCCTTGTGACCCTGATAAAGGCTGAATTAGTTAAAACAGAGGTCTCTGGGAATAGCAAGGTAGCTGTTATTTGTGTGCATGGGGACACCCGAGAGTATCCAGTGACTACAGTGTGTTTCGAGACCCCCAAAGGTACCCTTTCTCATCCAGTGGGCTTAGTGTCTCAGTTACCGCATGACGCCATTGTGGGAAGGGATTTTCCGAAGTTCTGGGAACTGTGGGATGATCCTGAGCCCCCCACTGGTGCCCCTATGTACCAGGAATATGATAGCCAGAACTCCTCTGAGAGTGGTGAGGACTCTCCCGAATTTCCCTTGTCAGTATTGGCAGGGGAGACTCAAGAAACTGGAGAGGAGCCCACCTCCTCAGACGAAAACCTACCGTCTGTGGAGTTTTCTGATCTTGAGGTTCACAGGGAAAACTTTGCCACAGAACAGTTGAAAGACCCCGCCCTAATAAAGGCACGGGAAAACGTAGTGAAAATAGATGGCGAGTTAGTGAACCCAGATAATACCTGCACTTACCCATACTTCAGCGTAGAGAAGGACCTACTGTATCGGGTGGCAAAAAGGGCAGAAGAAACCGTTGAGCAGCTTGTGGTGCCCAAACCTTACAGGAAGTTGGTGTTGGAGTTGGCCCATGGGCACATTCTTGGAGGTCATCTGGGGACAGAGAAAACCCGAGAGAGGGTATTACAGAGATTCTATTGGCCTGGGGTGATGAAGGACATAGAAAATTATTGTTCCTCCTGCCCTGTGTGTCAGAGGTCGGCCCCGATGCCACACTTCCGTAGCCCGCTGGTCCCTCTACCCATCATTGAGGTCCCGTTTGAGAGAATCGCAATGGATTTGGTAGGTCCTATAATCAAGTCCGCTAGGGGGCACCAGTACATATTGGTTATAATGGACTATGCCACCCGTTATCCAGAAGCGATCCCTCTCAGAAATACCTCGGCCAAAACCATAGCCAAAGAGCTATCTCTTGTTTTTAGCCGGGTGGGTATTTGTAAAGAACTGCTTACGGACCAAGGTACACCCTTTATGTCCCGGGTTATGAAGGAGCTGTGTAAATTGTTCAAAGTGACGCAATTACGTACATCTGTGTATCACCCCCAAACCGATGGGCTGGTTGAAAGATTCAACAAAACCCTAAAACAAATGTTGAAGAAAGTGGTGGATAGGGATGGAAAGGATTGGGACTGTCTACTTCCTTATTTGATGTTTGCTATTAGGGAGGTGCCCCAATCCTCTACGGGATTCTCCCCCTTTGAGTTACTGTATGGGAGACACCCAAGAGGGCTGTTGGATATTGCCAAGGAAACTTGGGAAAGTGAGAGTTCTCCCCACAGGAGTGTGATTGAGCATGTCGCCCTGATGCAAGATCGAATTGCACAGGTAATGCCCATCGTGAAGGAACATTTGGCCCAAGCGCAGTTGGCACAGCAGAGAGTGTACAACCGTGGAGCCAAGACCCGTACCTTTTCCCCGGGGGATAGGATATTGGTACTTGTCCCTACGGTTGAAAGTAAATTCCTTGCCAAATGGCAAGGCCCCTACGAGATAATGGAAAAAGTGAGCGAAGTGAATTACAAGGTCAGACAACCAGGAAGGCGAAAGCCCGAACAGATCTATCACGTTAATCTGTTGAAAGCCTGGAGGGATAGAGAGTCCCTAGTCGCAGACACTTGGTCACCAGCTCAAACTGGTTGCGTGATTCCTGAGGTTGGAATCGCAGCCACCTTGTCACAACCCCAACAACAGGAGGTTAAGGAGTTTGTGCTTCGCAACAAGGAGGTATTCTCTGAGCTGCCGGGACAAACATCTGGGGTAGAGCATGACATTATTACCCCGCCCGGTGAAAGGGTGAAGTTAAAACCCTATCGGATCCCAGAGGCCCGACGGGAGGCAATACGGGAGGAAGTACAGAAAATGCTGAACTTAGGGGTGATAGAGGAGTCCCAAAGTGATTGGTCTAGTCCCATTGTGTTGGTGCCTAAACCGGATGGGAGCTGGCGATTTTGTAACGATTTTCGTCAGTTGAACAAAGTTACAAAATTTGACACCTACCCCATGCCACGTATAGATGAGTTGATCGACCGGCTGGGAACAGCCCGATACATGACGACTCTTGACCTCACAAAAGGGTATTGGCAAATCCCCCTGGCCAAGTCAGCCAAAGAGAAAACCGCATTTGTAACCCCAGACGGGGCGTTCCAATATAAAAGAATGCCGTTCGGGTTACAGAATGCGCCGGCCACATTCCAGCGGAAAATGGACCAGATGCTGAGGCCCCATCGGAAGTATGCTGCGGCTTACCTGGATGACGTAATTGTCCATAGCACAGATTGGGCCTCACATCTGCCAAAAGTGCAAGCAGTCCTGGACTCTGTTCGGGAAGCAGGGTTTACGGCTAACCCCAAGAAGTGTACCATTGGGCAGGAGGAGGCCAAATATCTTGGGTACACCATTGGGAGGGGAGTAATAAAACCCCAACTCAACAAAGTCGAGGCCATCCAGAGTTGGCCACGTCCCAACAGCAAGAAGCAGGTACGAGCCTTTCTGGGAATCGCTGGGTATTATCGGCGATTCATTCCCCACTTTGCTTCTAAGGCTGTGCCCCTAACCAACCTGACGAAGGGGAAAGGGTCGGTCATGATTAAATGGACCCCCGAGGCTGAGGCAGCATTCCAATTCTTGAAACAAGCCTTATGTAGCCAGCCAGTGTTGTACTCACCCGACTTCTCTAAAGACTTTGTCGTACAAAGTGATGCGTCAGATGTGGGGTTAGGAGCAGTATTGTCCCAGGTCTGGAACGGGGAAGAGCACCCAGTCATTTACCTCAGCAGGAAGTTGAAGTCCCATGAGGTAAATTACGCCACCGTTGAAAAGGAGTGTTTAGCGGTGAAGTGGGCTCTAGATTCCCTTCGGTACTACCTGCTAGGTAGGCACTTTGACATGGTTACGGATCACGCTCCGTTAAAGTGGATGGCTCAAAACAAGGAAACAAATAGAAGAGTGAATAGGTGGTTCCTGGCCCTCCAGGAATTCAACTTCACAGTAAAGCATCGCCCTGGCGTTCAAATGGGGAATGTGGATGCTTTGTCTCGAGTACATGAATGCCTGATTGCTGGTGTTCCAACCCCGAGGTTAAAACAAGAGGGGGGGGTATGTGACAGCAGGAAGGTAAAGTCACCTGGTTGCATCCAGGGGGGTAGATATATTTCGCCCAGATTCAGGCTTTACGCCGATTTATACAGCTAGGTGGAGAGTTGTATAAGCCCAGCTGAGACTAGTGGGCTCATTAATGACTCATACCTCTAGGGAGAGGGCTGGGCGTCGTGCAGGCAGGGAGTTGATGAGGCCAGCTGAAGCCTGTCAGTTCGTTTAAGGCCTCTATAAAAACTCCCAGATTCATTAGATGTTAGCTCATGCCTGGAAGCAGACCTGTGTGGACTGTCTAGGGAGAGTGAACCCCTGTGCGGTGAGAGAAAGCCTGTGTGGCTATATTTTGCTTGGACATTTAAAACCAGGGACTAGGACAGCACTAGGCTGATCCCAGTTGTTAGTTAGGAAACCTGTATGTTTAGTCAGAGGTCAAGTTGACCAGGATTTATTTTGTTTGTTTCTTTTGCTTTGCTGTGTTTTTGTCACTGTAAATAGAAAATAAACGGCACCTTTTTGATTTTGAAAACCACAACCTCCGTCTGCTGGGCCTGTTTTTGTGTGGGGAGCCCATCCCGGGGGTCACACACACCCGCTGCCGAGCTAACCCCCTCACAGTGGCGGGAGGGGACGTCCCCCCCTCTTGCCGCCATCTGGTGCTTCTCCGGGCTCTCCCGTGCCATCTTGGGCTCGGAGAACGATTTGGAGATGACTGGTGACCAGATGGTCACCAGTCATCTCTATGACCGTCGGAGGCCCGGGCGCGACGTTATGACATCATGCCATGTTCCTGTATGTTAACAAAGCCGTGATCTCGGCTGTCAGCATGAGATTTGTGAATTTTTTTAACCAATATCATGCTTTCCAGCCTGGAGGAGAGATGTGGGGTCTTATTGACCCCGCATCTCTCCATAAAGAGGACCTGTCACACACATTCCTATTACAAGGGATGTAAACATCCCTTGTAATAGGAATAAAACTGATCCAAAAAACAAAAAAGTTAAAAAAAGAGTAAGAAATACAAAAAAGTAAAAAAATAAAAAAATAAGCAAAAATAAGAAAAAACGCCCATCTCCCCGGTAGCTCGCGCTCAGAAGCGAACACACACGTAAGTCCCGCCCACATATGTAAACGCCGTTCAAACCACACATGTGAGGTATTGCTGCGTGCGTTAGAACGAGTGCAACAATTCTAGCACTAGACCTCCTCTGTAATGGCAAAATGGTAACGTGTAAAAAAATTTGAAGCATCGCCTAGGGAGATTTTTAATTACTGAAGTTTGGTGTCATTCCATGAGTGTGCGCAATTTTAAAGCGTGACGTGTTAGGTATCTATTTACTCAGCATAACAACATCTTTCACATTATGCCAAAAAATTGGCCTAACTTTACTGTTTTGTAATATTTTTACCAAAAAAAAGGCGTTTGAAAATTTATTGCGCAAATACCGAGCGAGATAAAAATTTGCAATGACCGCCATCTTATTCCCTAGGGTGTCTGCTCAAAAAACATATATAATGTTTGGTGTTTGGAAGCAATTTTATAGCCCTAAATTTATGATTTTTACATGAAGGAGAGAAGTGCCAGAATAGGTCCAGTGCTGAAGTGGTTAAAATATCAATTTTTTTTTTTTTTTAACTCGGTCTTTTGTATTTATAGAAAAAAAAAAATACGCAAAGGTGATCAAATAGCACCAAAAGCAAGCTCTATTTGTGTGCCAACAAATAATAAATTTTCATTGGGTTTCAATTGTCATTGAAAGTGCATCAGCGCTGAAATTTGAAACTTGGTCTGGGCAAGTGGTTAATATAAGGCTACATGCACACGGACGTTTTTCCAGCCACTTGTTTGAGCGTTTTTTGCAGCTTAAAAACATCTCTCCATGTTAGCCTATGGCCTCATGGCCACCATGGCGTTTTTGAGCTGTAAATGGCATAGGCGTTTTTAGGCCCCATGTAGACGGGACGCTGGTGCAAAGTGTTCAGAACTAAGGTTGAAAGTGGCGTTTAGAAAGGCGCGCTTTGTGGCCTTTGCATGCCGTGTTTTACCACATTTGCGTGTATATGATAAGGAGCCGCCCTAAGCTCCAACAGTATTATTTACAATTTTAGCTATTTTGTGAGACCAGAGTGATATCAGCACCTGAGAGCAGCAGTGTAGTTGTATTTAGCGTGTCACTTGCCACTAGGGTGACCACGTGTCCCGGATAGCCCGGGACAGTCCCGCATTTTGCAGGTCTGTCCCGGGCACCTTCATTCCAGGACAATACAGTGTCCCAGAATGAAACTGACACAGCCACCCCCCGGGCCAATCTGATGCCCCCAAAAAAGGCCACTGCATCACCGCTTTACTCACTGACAGTACTTGTCCTGGCCGGGAATGCCTGGAGGAGCACAATCCCCGCCCCCTGCTTGTGATTGGAGAACTCATAAATCCCGCCTCTTGTGTCCAATCACTGTGCTATGATTCGTTACAGTACAAGCTGATTTTTGGGAAGGGGGGGTGTCCCTGAATGGTAGTTTGGAAATGTGGTCACCCTACTTGCCACATCACTTGCCACAAGTTGTGGATTGTCCACTTGCCACGTCAGCTGCCCCAAGTTCTGGATTGACCACAATGCAATGGAAGCAATTTCATTTTTATATATATATATATATTTTATGTTTTTTCCTCATTTGCCATAAATTTGGAGTTTATCAATGTAAAAAAATAGGTCACCTTTAAAAACGCTTCTAAACTAGAATGCGGCTAAACGCTGGTACCGCGTCTGAAACATGGAAATCTTTGGCGTCTGAAGGCATTTTTAGGCTTTGTGAAAAACGATTTTAAACGCAACTGCAGATTTTTTTTGCCAGGCCAAAAACAGTGTTTTGGATGTAATAGAATTCAATGGACCTGCAATTTTGCGTCGATTTTTTGTTTTACCTGTTTATAGCTAGTTGTTAAAGGAAATGTAAAAAAAAAAATGCCGCGCCAAAAAAAAAATAAAAACTAGCGTGGGGTCCCCTAAGAATACACACCAGACCCTTTATCCGAGCACTCAACCTGGCAGGCCACAGGGGAAGAGGGGAGGACTAGAGAGCGGCCCCCCCCACCCTCCTGAACCGTACCAGGCTGCGTGCCCTCAACATGGGGGGTTTGGTGCTTTGGGGCAGGGGGGGCAACCTGCGGCCCCCCCACCCCAAAGCACCCTGCCCCCATGTTGTTGGGGACAAGGGCCTCTTCCCGACAACCCTGGCCGTTGGTTGTCGGGGTCTGCGGGCGGGGGCTTATCGGAATCTGGGAGCCCCCCATGATGTTACAGTCCCGGGGTATGATGGGACTGTGATGTAAAACGGGGGCGGGGTCAGCGGTGGCATCAGCCGGTGACCACGCCCCATGCCAATAAAAGTGGCACCACTGCTCGGACAGAGCATTGAAGCGGTGGACAGCGACGAGGCAACATCAGGCGAAGAGAAGAGGGAAGAAGGCGACGAAGAAGACCGGCCCCCGCTAGCAAAAGAGCTGGAAGAAGATAGCGGAGCGCCCGGCAGAAGGCAGAAAGAACCAGAGATCGTGGAGAAGACACCGGAGAGCGGGATAAGAATCGGAGATCGTGGAGAAGGCACCGGAGAGCAGGAGAAGACGGCGAGGAAGCCCGGGACCCCGCTAGCAAAAGAGCTGGCAGAAGATAGCGGGGCGCCTGGCAGAAAGACCCCCGAAGTCGGAAGAAGGCGAGGAAGCCCAGGACCCCGCTAGCAAAACAGCTGGCAGAAGATAGGGGGGCGCCCGGCAGAAAGACCCCCGAAGTCGGAAGAAGACCCCCGGAGCTGCCCAATAAATTACTTTTATGTCTTTTTTATTGACTTATTTTGCCACCAGGTGAATGGGTAGGGGTACGATGTACCCCATACTCATTCACATAGGGTGGGGGGCTGGCATCTGGGGGCCCCCTTTTTAAAGGGGGCTCCCAGATTCCGAAAAGCCCCCCGCCCGCAGACCCCGACAACCAACGGCCAGGGTTGTCGGGAAGAGGCCCTTGTCCCCATCAACATGGGGGCAGGGTGCTTTGGGGTGGGGGGCCGCAGGTCGCCCCCCTGCCCCGAAGCACCAAACCCCCCCATGTTGAGGGCATGCGGCCTGGTACGGTTTAGGAGGGAGGGTGGGCCGCTCTCTCGTCCCCCCCTTTTCCCCTGCAGCCTGCCAGGTTGCGTGCTCGGATAAGGGTCTGGTTTGGATTTTGAGGGGACCCCCACGCCATTTTTCGGCTTAGGGGGTTCCCCCCTAAAATCCAGACCAGACCTAAGGGTCTGGTTTGGATTTTGGGGGGACCCCCACGCCGTTTTTTCTGCTTAGGGGGTTCACCTTAAAATCCAGACCAGACCTAAGGGCCTGGTATGCTCCTGGAGGGAAATCCGTTTTTTTCATTAAAATTTGGCCTGGAGTTCCCCTTCATGATTCATACCAAACATGGGACAGCGAGGCTGCCGAGGACCAGCGCGATGACATCGCGCTGGAGACATTCTCGGCCGGCTAGTCGCCTCTAGGACACGCTCAGGTCGTGTCCAAGTCGCCTCGCAAAGTCGCGCTGTCCCTGTGTCAGCCGGCACACGAGTGGCCTCGTGAGTCGGATCCGCTTCACCCGACTTCCCGGGCGACCTCTATTCAAATCAATGGGCTCCCATAGGGAACCATTCATTTTCAATAGAGCGCCGCTGACATTTGGATTTACTATAACAGTGCGCCGCTGTGCGCCGCTGGTTCCTGCGCCCAGTGAAGGAGTTATCTGGCGCACCAATTAAGGTTAGAACCAGCGCAGCGCACTGTTATTAGTAAATCAGCCCCATTATGTCCAATTTGCTTTTTTTCCTCCCTTTTTTTGTTTTGTACCAATACACACAAAGGGAATAAACATGTGTATAGCAAAACATGTGTTACTGCAATACTTTTCTGTGAGAAATACTTGATTTTCTGTAAAAATTTCTGGGGTGCCAACAAATTCAGCCATGACTGTATATATATCTATATATATATAGATATATATAAAAATATTTTCTACTTTCTTGTCATAGATGCTTATTCTAAAGTCAGTGCTGTATGAGATTCTGTGACAATCACTTATCAATTTCTGTTGCTTCAGTCAATGTAACGGTTAACGAGACAATAATAATGAAAAACCCTTGTTATTAAAGTGACATTTCCAGCGGCCCATTTGCAAAATAAATTCCTAGCTTTATGTCTTCTCCCTTTTTTTGTGTGAATGGAATTTTTTTTCACAGAATGAAAAAGTCGTGTTTGTGTACCGTGGATTACATTTTGTTTACTACAATATACTTAGCTGAACTAGCAGAATTTCAGACACAATTATTTTCTGTGATGCAGAAAATGGTCAGTTGTGCTAATTTCTACTTATGGATTTTATTTCAGCTTACTTGAATTGCAAAATGCAGGATAACATACCCAAAATGCTGCATGCAAGGCATTTTAAGGTGCATTGTAATGCAACACATAGAACAGGCCCTTTAAAAAAAAAAATCATGTCTGTGTGAAAATGACATTAAGGAAAACTAAAATGGTTTAAGGTCAGTTATATTTTATTTTGTAAGTCTATAATTTAGTAAACTAATATGTTTATCAATGCTAACTATATATGCAGAGTTTTATAAATAACCAATAAATACAGGTCGCTTCCAAGACACAAGCTAGGCTTCCTAGAGCACTAAATATATCTAAAAAGAGAGCACAACAGAAATTGTTTCCTTTGAAACCTGTTTTATCTTTTCAAAATCATGGATGGAGCCAAATACAAGTAGGGACATGAGTCTGTGTGTCAGCTTCAGCTAATGGGCTCTGTAAACATTAAACTTTTTTCAAGATGAGGTAGAGAAACAGGAAACATTAAAATGAGGCTAAAGCTGCTGGCTGGATGCACTGTGGTCTGTCCTTGCTACATGTTGCAGTGTGCAGCTCAATATGCAGCTAAACCTCCCTATCCTCCAATAAACCAGACTAATTAAAAAATGTATTTAGCTTTATTGAAATTAACAGGGTGAGATTAAACTGGGAGCAAAATTGAAAGATACATTGATGATTTGATCATTATTGTTCATCGCACTTTACCCACTACTGAGTTATTGGATCATCTGAACAATAGTTCTTCGAGATTTACAGCAGAGGAACATCTTTTGAGATCAACTTCACTGCTCAAAAAAATTAAAGGAACACTTTTTAATCAGAGTATAGCATCAAGAGAATTAAACTCCTGGGATATTGATCTGGTCAGTTAATTAGCAGAGGGGGTTGTTAATCAGTTTCAGCTGCTTTTGTGTTAAAAATCAACAACAGGTGCACTAGATGGGCAACAATGGTTATACAGTTGGAGATCACTGACATTTTTTGCTTTTGGCTAGGGTCAGTGTCACTACTGGTAGCACAAGGCGATACCTGGACAGGCAGTCCAACTCCTCCAGGATGGCACATCAATATGTGTCATTGCCAGAAGGTTTGCTGTGTCTCCCAGCGCAGTCTCAAGAGCATGGAGGAGATTCCAAGAGACAGGCAGTTACTCTAGGAGCGCTGGACAGGGCGGTAGAAGGTCCTTAACCCATCAGCAGGACCGGTATCTGCTCCTTTGTGCAAGGAGGAACAGGATAAGCACTGCCAGAGCCCTACAAAATAAACTCCAGCAGGCCACTGGTGTGAATGTCTCTGACTAAACAATCAGAAACAGATTTCATGATGGTGGCCTGAGGGCCCGACGTCCTCTAATGGGCCCTGTGCTCACTGCTCGGCAGAAAAGAAAACATCCTGCACTGCCGCACTCTGTTAAGGCATCTTTATTTAAAAAATCAAAGGATAAAATCCAAAATACATTCCAAAAGAAATCCAAAATGCAGTCAATGACAAAGAGTGGACAGGCATGGGCAAGTAGCTAACGCGCTTCACATCATTCGCGTCACTGCTCGGCATCGTGGACCTCGATTGGCATTTGCCATTGTACACCAGAATTGGCAAGTCTGCCCCTGGTGCCCTGTACTTTTCACAGATGAGAGCAGGTTAACCCTGAGCACGTGTGACAGACATGAAAGGGTATGGAGAAGTCATAGAGAACGTTATGCTGCCTGTAACATCATTAAGCATGACCAGTTTGGTGGTGGGTCGGTGATGGTCTGGCACAGACCTCTGCAGGCTAGACAATGGCACCCTGACTTCCATTAGGTATCAGGATGAAATCCTTATACCCATTGTCACACCCTACGCTGGTGCAGTGGGTCCTGGGTTTCTCTGGGTGCATGACAATCCCCAGCCTCATGTGGCAAGAGCATGCAGCCGGTTCCTGGAGGATGAAGATATTTATACCATTGAATGGCCCCCACGCTCACCTGACCTAAATCCAATAGAACACCTCTGGGATATTATGTTTTGGTCCATCTGATGTCGCTAGGGTGCGCCTCAGTCTGTTCAGGAGCCCAGTTATGCCCTCATTCAGATTTGGGAGGAAATGCCCTAGGACACCATACGTCGTCTCATTAGGAGCAGTCCTCAATGTTGAGAGGCATGCATACAAGCACTTGGGGGCCATACAATTTTTTGAGTGCCATTCTAAACTGCTGCAGTGAAATTTCAGCAAAATGGACTAGCCTGCTGCATAATTTTTTCGCTTTGATTTTCGGGCTGTCTTTGAATTCAGCCCTCTGTAGGTTGATCATTTTCATTTCCATCAAACATTGTAGCATCCTTTAGTTCCTAACACATTACCCAGTCCATATCAGTATAGATCTCCAGCATGATATGTTTCCCCAGTGAGATCTGATGCGTTTTCAAAGTGTTTATTTCATTTTTTTGAGCAGTGTATTTAAATCTCTCCCTGTTTGACTCTATCCGGATGAAACTGTGATTGTGGGTCCATATAGAAAACCCACCTCAAAAAATGTATTTTTACATGCATCCAACTGCCACCCTCCTCATACAGTTAGAACCATTCCATGGGAACAATTCATTCAAGCCAGTCACAACTGTTCAAATCTGACAGATTTTGACAAAGAAGCTATCTCTTTGGAGCAGAGATTCCATTAGCCTGGATATAATAGATTTGGCATTAAACGGGTGCTTTCACATGCTAGGAATTTTTCTAGGACAGACCTATTGAAGCATTGATCATCCAATAGAGACAAGTCAGGTGACTGCCTTTTATTTTCCACACGCTATAGCTTAGAGTTCCATGAAATAAAACACATTAAATCTTCCCATTTTACATAGTGACCCCAGTTATAGAGTGGTTTTAGGTAAAGGGGTGAGATAGGTTGTAAAAAAAGCATGCACTATTGGGAATATGATTTCCCCCAGCTTGTATATCTCAAATTCATTCATGCACCACATGACTACACACCACTGAAATGTTTAGGTGTGGAGCTACTAGGTGCTTAAGTTGTAAACATTTGGGTGATTTTCATACAATCACCTCATGTTCCAACGGTTACACTATCAATATCACACAACTTGTCAACTGTCAACCTAAATAGATTGTATACAGTATTTGATGACATGCATTACATTTAACATCCACCAGATGCCTTTGTGATAGAATGAGAGATCACTTTTCAAACATAAGCACTAATAAAAATAATAACTTGGTCAGACATTTCAATCAGTTTCATGATTGCAACAAACGATCACTGAAGGTTCAGATTGTTGAAAAAATTGATCACCCAGTTTGTGGTGGGGATTTTTAAATTAGACACCCGCATTCCCAATTTTGAATGAGACATCATCCATTATTATGAGTGAATTCCCCTTTTCTCTCTTTTTTTTTCTTGGATCGGGGGGGGATTTAAAAATAACTTAATTTTAAGCCATGCTTCTATATATGTCTATTAAAATAGAAAGACACATACAATAAGAATACATTACCGTAAATATAACAATAGTGTCTTCTGTTACTGAGGTTTGGCAGATACTGAGTAAAAGTAGATTCAGTTTTTACCAGGAATGCAGCCACTTAGACAAGACACAGGTGTAGCTCACCATTGTAGACACGTGCTAAGGTGAGGTCTGGATTTTGCAGCTGTTTCTTCTTCATATATGCTCCTGAATTGGAGTCTAGGCTTCCTAGACTGAGTGTGACTACTGGAACACCATTGGAACACTGGAACAGCATTGGGCTAAGTGTGTGGACATTGTAGGGGAGTACATAGCGAAATAATATGACTTTATTGTAGGGCTGTTAGTGATAAAAAATTGTGTTCGATTAATCTTTTTTTTTTTTTTTATCGATTAATTGACTAATTTCGATTAATTATAACGCACATACAGATCCAACTACTTTTAGCTGATCTCCTTGCAGGCCGATTTCCAGTGCAGCTACCAACCACTGGAAAAATGGAAAGCAGGATACAAAAAACACACAAAGGCAGCGCTCGATGGGAATAGCATTAAAACTTTTATAGTCTTCAAGTAGGTAACAAAATAAATATTGCACTGGAGATAAAATCGATGTAGCTACATAAACTGTAAAAATGGTGCGAGTAATACCAAACGGTAGCAAAAGCAGTCATAAAAACATGTAGCTAAGTATGATACTGGTATAAAAATGTGTACAACGATACCACTGCTGAATCCAGATGAGGAGGGGTTAACATCAGTCCATCGGCATGTAGATGTCCGGTGAAGGGAACTATCACAACTCCCAGTGGATGGCTGTAGAATCCCAGGTTGATAGAGGTATGTGATAGAGGGAAGTGTAACAGCCCTTGCGTGTGGCAGATAGTAAGGTCCCACCGGCATGCAGATATGAAGGCACAGCAAAGTAGCCCTTCAGATGGACACGGCAAGCCCCACCGGTGTCTGTGATGTCACCGGATCTCCGACAGAACTCCCTGAAGACCCGGAAGTCGGCGGAGAGGTGAGTACCGATCAAAATAATTTTGATCAATCAAAATAATTTAATTGATTAATCGAGGAATTAATAGTTAATTTCCACAGCCCTACTTTATTGACATCATACACTTTCCTCTATGTCAGGATAAGAACTTTTGGGACAACCCCTAAAGTATATTTTAAATGTACCTAACTATATATTTTTTTTAAAGGATAGGGCAGAGAAATAAGAACAGACACCACAACTAAGTATAATTGTAGAAAAAAAGGGGAAAGAGGGAACTAACCTCTGGACTTTTAAGGTGTCAGATCAAAAAAAAAAAAATAAAAAATTACAAATGGATACATTTTTATATTTTATTACAGCAATAAAACGTGATAAAAGATTTTTAAAATAACTATATTTTTTTTTTTTTTAACTCAGACCACAATAAAGACATTTAATGCATACATTATACTTTTCTTTTAAAAAAGTACCCACACACAGACCATCAGAAAAATGGGCTTGTTTTCTGGTAGTTGTCCTTTTTGTGTGTCTACAGGTCTTGCTGGATCAATATTCTGAACATACACACAGGGTTGACTGGGAAGATTAGCATATTGTAATTTGTAGGGAGAGCAAATTGGTAAACTTTCTCTCAGAGAGACTAAGTAATAACCTGTGTCATTGGATTTTCAGTTTGTAAAGAAGAGAGAACGCAGCTTGCTTATACATGTAGGTCCTATTTGCCTGCATTTGAGATCAGTTTGAGATGCTTCTGAGATTTAAAGTTCATTCACAGTTATGTTTGACCTGCAGTTCACCTTCACTTAAACTGCATCTGACCTCCTAAGCTGCACCAACCTACAATTTCCAATAACTTGTAGGAGCAGAGATGCAGTTCTGATGCAAAAGCCCAACAAAACATAGGCCCTAGAGCTGGCAACTCACTTTACTGTTTAATTGTGTAATCTGTATGCAACCTCCTTATTGTTTACCAACAAATATGTAATTTAAAGTTCTACAAAGCCTTGAAAATGTATTCATACCCCTTGGAATTTTACCACATTTTGTCATGTTACAACCAAAAACGTAAATGGATTTTATTGGGATTTTATGTGATAGACCAACACAAAGTGGCACATAATTGTGAAGTGGAAGGAAAATGATAAATGGTTTTCCAAATTTTTTACAAATAAATATCTGAAAAGTGTGGCATGCATTTGTATTCAGCCCCCTTTACTATGATACCCCTAACTAAAATATTGGGGAATCAATTGCTTTCAGAAGTCACCGAATTAGTAAATAGGGTCCACTTGTGTATAATTTAATCTCAGTATAAATACAGCTGTTCTGTGAAGCCCTCAGAGGTTTTTTGGAGAACGTTAGTGAACAAACAGCATCATGAAGGCCAAGGAACACACCTGACAGGTCAGGTATAAAGTTGTGGAGAAGTTTAAAGCAGGGTTAGGTTATAAAAAAAATATCTTAAGCTTTGAGCATCTCACGAAGCACTGTTCAATCCATCATCTGAAAATGGAAAGAGTATAGCACAACTGCAAACCTACCAAGACATGTCTGTCCACCTAAACTGACAGGCCGGGCAAGGAGAGCATTCATCAGAGAAGCAGCCAAGAGGCCCATGGTAACTCTGGAGGAGCTGCAGAGATCCACAGCTCAGGTGGGAGAGTCTGTCCACAGGACAACTATTAGTCGTGTACTCCACAAATCTGGCCTTATTGGAAGAGTGGCAAGAAGAAAGCCATTGTTGAAAGAAAGCCATAAGAAGTCCTGCTTACAGTTTGCGATCAGACATGTGGGGGACACAGCAAACATGTGGAAGAAGGTGCTCTGGTCAGATGAGACTGTAGCGGTAGGTTGCTACGAGTTTCAAACATCTACCAAATCACCCTGCTGCAAGACCCCCATATATCACCTCTGAGACAATGAGCAGTCATTTGCGTAGTTTTTTTGCGTTTATTGTGGGATACAACTTGGTTGGGGTAAAGGAAGATATGGGATGCCCATGGCACTTATTGAATTTCCATCACATTTGTAGAACATTGGTTAGTAGATTTAGCCCGGTTAGTTAGTAGATTTAGCCCAGAAAATGATGCACTTCTAACATTCACAGTCTCTTCCCCTGCATAACTTAATTGCAGACTATTGCTCCTCCTCCTCTGCACTGGCTCCTGCAGAGTATCACTACCTTGAACTCCTCTTGTACAAATCCTTTGCTGCAAAATTGTTAGATTCCTGTCTCATCACTTCCAGTAAGACAAAAAGGGATCACTCTGAATAACCCCAGCTTGCTGGCTGTACTTTGTTAATGTAATAAAGTCTCTTGAATGGTGTTACTTGAGCAAATCAATAAGCCAGAGGCATACAATACCTCTCCCCGGTGGCTCAGTGAGTTCTTAGCTACACAGTCTCTTGGATGGTATTACCAGAGTGCTTTACTAGGCCAGAGATACTCAATACCTCTCCCCGGCCTAGCAAGGCCAGCACACGGCAATAAGTGGACTACTGCTCCCAGCCAGTCCATAACTGCAAACGCTGCATTCCCCGGCCACAGCATTCTGCACTACTATCAACATTCCTCCTCGTGCTTCTTCCACACTGACCTTCTCCAAAGTGCAAGTCCTGTGTTCCCCGGTCACAGAAACCTGACATTGACTCCATGACGAAGATCTTTATCCAGGAATACATCCTAGCAGCTCCTCCTGCCCTCCTCCGCACTCGGCGCGTCCCCACGTGTCACGGAACTGAAGAACGGGAGATGTCAGTGTAAACACAACATCTCCCCATTCTTCCTAGTGACATGTCACTGATCGTATGCTCCCTCTCATCGGGAGCAGCGATCAGTGACCTGTCACTCGTAGCTACGTCGCCTAACAGTTAGAATTACTCCCTAGGACACACGTAACCCCTTCCTAGCCCCCTAGTGGATAACCCGGTCGCTGGCAGTCACATTTACACAGAATTCAGTGCATTTTTATAGCACTGATCGCTGAATAAATGTGAATGGCCCCAAAATAGCACCAAAAGTGTTCGATGTGTCCGCCATAATGTCGCAGTCCCGATAAAATTTGCTGATCGCCGCCATTACTAGTAAAAAAAAAAAAATTATAAAAATGCCATAAAACTATCCCCTATTTTGTAGACGTTATAACTTTTGCGCAAACCAATCAATTAGGGATGCACCGATGCCACTTTTTTTAACACCGAGTACGAGTAACGATACTTTACCTCAGGTACTCGCCAATACCAATTACCGATACCTGTTTTGTGTCATGTGACATTATAAAATGTTTAAAAATAAAAAAAACACAATATTGTGTTTGTTTCTAGTTCAACTTCTTACACATTTGTAAAAGAACATGTTCTCTTTCTAACTCCATCTGAATTTTTGACGAAAAAAGTCCAATGGGTCACACACACGGTCAGAATATTAGATGAAAAAATTCCGTCTGACTTTTTCCATCAGAAATTCCGACCGTGTGTACGCGGCATAACAGGCGGTAGATTACTTTTCCAATTCAAATGCAAGTGGCAATTTTTTTTTAAAGCAGAGTTCCACCCAAAAATGGAACTTCCGCTTTTCGGAACTCTCCCCCCCTCCGGTGTCACATTTGGCACCTTTCAGGGGGAAGGGGGTGCAGATACCTGTCTAAGACAGGTATTTGCACTACTTCCGGGTATTGACTCCCGCGGGAGCCACGCCCCTTTGTGTCACCCCCCGCTGTCTTCTGAGAAACACACTGTTCCCAGGAGAGAACGGGGACCAGTGACGGTGCGCCACGCTACTCGTGCATGCGCAGTAGGGAACCGGGCAGTGAAGCCGCAAGGCTTCACTTCCTGATTCCCTCACCGAGAATGGAGCTGCTCTCACCACTGCTTGTTGTTCGTTTTTCCTGCTGCGCCCGGCATCTTGGTATGGCCAAGTAAACCAGCGGGGAACATGAAATCCATCTGTCGGGTACGATCGGTATTGTAACGGTCGGTAACTCAACAATACAAAAAGCAGAGGATGGTCTCAGAAAGACACATAATGCAGGAAAATGTTAGGCAAGAGACAATGTGGGACAATGATGTAACAGCACTCATCGGCCGCCATGCAGGACATGTTAGGCAATAGAGACAATGTGGGACAATATAAGTTATGTAACAGCACTCACCGGCCGCCATGCGGGACATGTTAGGCAACAGAGACAATGTGGGCAATGTAAGTTATGTAACAGCACTCACCAGCCGTCATGCGGGACATGTTAGGCAACAGACAATGTGGGACAATGTAACAGCACTCACCGGCCGCCATGCGGGACATGTTAGGCAAGAGAGACAATGTGGGACAATGTAACAGCACTCACTGCCGTCATGCGGGACATGTAAGAAGAAAGCAACAGAACAGACAATGTGGGACAATAACAGCACTCACCGGCCGCCATGTAGGGACATGGTGTAAGGACGCTCGCCATGTGGGGCAGCCATGTAGCACTAGCAGCAACAGACATGTCATGTGGGAACAGCACTCACGGCCATGTGGAGAGGCTGCAACCTTATCCGCTCCCGAGATCCACCCAAGCTGACGTCACTTCCGGTACCGATACTCCTGAAAAACTAAATATAAATATTGCATTTTTTTCAAAATTGTCGCTCTATTTTTGTTTATAGCGCAAAAACAAAAAAAAAAGCAGAGGTGGTCAAAAGAAAGCTATATTTGTGGGAAAAAAAGGACAAAGGGATGTCAATTTTGTTTGGGAGTCACGTCACACGACCGCGCAATCGTCAGTTAAAGCGACAAAGTGCCGAATCGCAAAAACTCCTCTGGTCTTTGGACAGCCAAATGGTCCGGGGCTTAATTGGTTAAGGGATAGATTTTATCTTTTGTCTGTTGCTTGCACTTTCTTTGTCTGTTGCTTTAGGAAAGCGCAAGCAACTCTTATTCCATTACAGTTTTCTTAACAAAAATTAGTAGTCGTGGCAGATGTGGTCTAGTTATTGTGTACGTTAAAAGAATAGAATATGTACTAAGAAAAAAATACATACAAATCCAAGGACAAAGATTTACAAACATGTAATGCCATGTCATCTAGCAGCTATGAGTAAAATGGTACCAACATTTGTTTCATAAGTATAGACAGTCCAGCTTCAGTAAAACTACACATCACAGCATGTTAGAGCATGTAATTCCACAACACCTGCACAATAAAGGATGCAGAAACTGAGCATTTATTGTTAACACTAGTGGTTAACACTAATGAACTGAACACACTTGGGTTTGGTTCAAGAAGGGTTCAGGGAACATGACTAAAATTCAAGTGCTGAATCCCAAACCTATTGAATTATTTAAAACCAAATGTTGAAAATCTGTTCTTGCCATTTACTAGGCTATTAGGCAAGGGATTGTCAAAAATGGCATGAGAGACTGGGCACATGGGGGCTTGGGGGACGTGCACCGAAGAAAAATAGATTTTTAAAAATTCTGTTTGTTGGGGAGCAGTGATTTTAGTAATGCTTGAAGTGAAACATTAAAATGCTAAACTCCATTAAATATTATGTCTGGGGGTGCCCTGACTCTGTCTGTGAAGTGGCACTTGTAAACAATGTATACAACTTGCTACAGCAAAATTGACATTTACAAATTAAAATTTGTCTTTTTTGTATTTTATTATTTTAATTGTGAGCCAATGAGGATAGAGCGGGGGCAGGGCCAAGATGTGCTCTGTGTCTGAATGGACAGACAGAACAGCAGTCCGGGAGCAAGCCTGCTTGGGTGCCCCCATAGCAATCTGCTTGCTATGGGGGCACTTGGCAGGAGGGAGGGACCAGGAGCGCTAGCGGGGGACCTGAGAAGAGGAGGATCAGGGATGCTCTGTGCAAAACCACTGCACAGAGCAGGTAAGTATGACATGTTTGTTATTAAAAACAAAAAAACAGCCTTTAATATCACTTTAAAACCTAAAGGAGCTCTAAACTTTCAGTGTTCTTCAAAAAAAATATTTAATTTATTGCTGACTGACAGGGATTATTACCATAAGCACTTTAAATAAAATGTCTACAGTTGAGCTTTAAGGCCCCGGTCACATCGGTGCGACTTGTCATGCAATTTGATTGATTCAAATCGCATGACAAGTCGTACACAATCGTCCGCAAATAAAGTGGTCAAGTCGGTGCGACTCCGACTCCATCGGAGTCGTACCGATTTTGGAAATAGTTCCTGCACTACTTTTTGCAGGTTCAGGTGTGACTTACATAGACATCTGTGCATGAAGTTGCACAGATGTCTGCTAAGTTGCACCTGAAGTCGCACTGACATGCAGCTTTGAAATCGTGTGATTTCAGGTGAAGTCGCACAATCTCAATGCCGCATTCGATGTGACCGAATTGTAAGAGCATTCTGCAATCCAAATATTACACTTTACTGGACTTTTGTAACAAACTAACTCTGCAGCTGCATAAAAGATGGTACTGTTGGGAAGTCCTGCATTATTATTTTTCAAGTGAGATAATTATGTTGAAGCACAATTAAAACATTGTTTAAGGCATTGTATATTAGTTGATCATTTTCAGCAGGAAAACCCGAATTAGGAGAACTGGTAGCACCTAGTCAAAAAAAAAAGAAAATCAATAAAGCCTATCTACTAGACCTAAAGACCATTACAGTAACTATTCACTGACTATATTAAGGCTAGATGCTTTCAAATCAGAAACCTACCTTTTTACTATCTTTTATCCAAAAGAATTTTCAAACTGATGGACTACAAAATAAATTGTTTGTTTATAAAAAGTAAGGAATAGCTGACCTACATCACTATTTTAAATACCTATAAATATAAGCCAATGTAAAAGTTGAAGTCTCTTTATATTTATGTGCCCCAGTATTTAAAATGTATGACTTATTTTAAAATACTTTAAAATGTTTTTTTTTACTCACTGAAAATTCTGCCTTGAATTTCACAGAAGAGGTGACATATCTAAGCAGTTCCATGTGAATTACTGAGCCCAGTAGGCTGCACAGTCATATTTGGACAACCTAAAACCTGCTGTAAAAGGAAAGTGGAGGTAAGACTATGAATATGGGGGTAGTTAATGCAATGGGGTTTATTTGTTAAAGGAACATAAACTGTGCACTTTGCAATTTTCCCAAGAGCTTTGTGAATGCAGTGAAGCTCTGCTGAGTTTTTATCTTCTAATTATGTGCAAGCAAAAATGCTGTTTTTTCTATTTTCCTTGTACCTGATTGGTTATTCTTTACAAAGTTAAGCTTTATTACATTAACTAAGCTGTGGGAAAAATTATTGCAAATTGCACATTTTCTGTAAGTCAACCCCATTGTATTACCTCCAGTCTAATGGGCCGCAGAGTTTTTTTCCATTCAATCCGCTAGGTTTAACAGAGAAAAAAACTGTCAGCTCTGGTCGGAGCCACTGTACTAACTATCCGAAGTTAGTATAGCAATCTCCCCCGTTGAGCTATTGTGTTCTCACAGAGGAACGCCCCCCCCCCCTCGCCAGAACACTCCGACTAGCGCCCTCCGCCATTGGAGTTGATCGGGAGTCGGGCGGCTCCTCTTTTTCCAGCATGCTCGTCCGACAATAGCTGGCCAAACGACCGGCTTCTTTCAGACTAAGTTCCATACACATGGGCCGAATGTCGGCTGTGTTTTTTGTTTTTTTTCTAACTGCCCAATGTCTCCAGACATTCGGTCCATGTGTACAGGGCTTAAGACCTAGTAGAAGCTTTGCTATCAGCTATGATAATTGGGTGACTGGAGTAAAACTGTATTGATTATTTAAGCAGGATGTGAATTGAAAAAAGTTTTTTTTTGTGTGGTGAACTAGTTACATAGTTAGTCCGGTTGAAAAAAGACACAAGTCCATCTAGTTCAACTAATAAAAGGGAAACAAAATGATCTTAAAAAAAAAATATATATCCTAAGTTATGCTCACTGATCTATAAGCATGGTATAGAAGCAATAAAGTATCAGGATTCATGTAATAGAGGGTGCAGTTTTACTGTCCTACGGCATGGGGTACAGGTCTAAAGGGTTTCACCTGAATGAAGTTTATATTGTGCACAGGGTATGTGGAGAGCTTGGATGGAAATTTGTTGCAAGCAGAGATCTCTGAGAGCCTGAAGGGTTCTGGAAAAAAATGGAGGACATTGATTTGGTAGAGGTGACTGTGTGTAGCAACCCATGGGAACATTGCTCCCCAAAAAAATAAAACCTTGAGTCTGATGCTCAGCACTTACTGTCAGCATCACAAGGTATTTTTGTAAAGGCTTTCTGTTCTATTTTACAACCATTTTAATAAACTCTGTTAAGGAGAAATCTTCTAGATTTTTCATCAAAATACCTAAACTCCAGGTGGTCTGAATTAAACCATAGATACCCTTGATTCTTTTTCTTCTCGCCTTTCCTCAGTTATTCTCTAAAAGGTTCACCTTACACTTTTAAACACACTACTTGAATATTTTGTTTAACAATCCAGCTATTTTGCAGGTCATTAAAACAGACATCTCCTTTATTCTCTATTCTAATCTCTCTATCCCATTATAACACAATCTTCCTACAGTGCCTTGAAAAAGTATAAATGCCCCTTGAAATTTTTCACATTTTGTCATGTTACAACCAAAAACGTAAATGTATTTTATTGGGATTTTATGTGATAGACCAGCACAAAGTGGCACATAATTGTGAAGTGGAAAGAAAATGATAAATGGTATTCAATTGTTTTGTCCTAAAAGCAAAACTCTATGAGTGGTGGAAAAATTTACACTGCACATCACCCTGAACACACCATCCCCACCGTGAAACTTAATGGTGGCAGAATTCTGTTGTGGGGGTGATTTTTTCAGCAGGGACAGGGAAGCTGGTCAGAGTTTATGGGAAGATGGATGAAGCCAAATACAGGGCGGTCTTAGAAGAAAACCTGTTAGAGTCTGCAAAAGACTTGAGACTGGAGCAGAGGTTCCCTTTCCAGCAGGACAATGAACCTTAACATACAGCCAGAGCTACAATGAAATGGTTTAGATCAAAGCATATTCGTGTGTTAGAATCGCCCAGTCAAAGTTAAGACCCAAATCCAATTGTCTGTGGCAAGACTTGAAAATTGCTGTTCACAGATGCTCTCCATCCAGTCTGACAGAGCTTGAGCTATTTTGCAAAGAATAATGGTCAAAAATGCCACTCTCTAGATGTGCAAGGCTGGTAGAGACATCCCCAAAAAGACTTGCAGCTGTAATTGCAGAAAAAGGTGGTTGTACAAAGTATTGACTCAAGGGATGAACACAAATGCGCGCCAAATATTTCAGATATTTATTTGTAAAAAAAATCTGAAAAACATTTATACTTTTCCTTTAGCTTCTCAATTATGTGCCACTTTGTGTTGGTCTCTCACATAAAATCTCAATAAAATACATTTATGTTTTTGGTTGTAACATTCTAGGGGTATGAATACTTTTTCAAGGCACTGTACATGTCCATTTATTACCACCATTCACTAAAATCTCTATGGATCTCATAAACCTTTTCTAAGGTGTTACATAAAAATTAAGTAAAACCTCGATAAAGGGGAATTTGTGTATGACCCCTGAAACTTGGATGTTAATATTTGATAGATCTTTTCTTTTTTCTTCTGGAAGTTTTGTCCAAGCATCAACTAATAATACTTTCTAAGATTCGTTTTGAAATTTCCTATTCATAATCTTGTCCTCTTTAATCATATCCCCCTTTTTCCTTCTTTCCTCCAGATTGTACATATTAATTTCTTAAAGTCTCTCCTGATGTGTTTTATACTGTACCTCTGACCTTCCACTATTTTTGTTGCCCGCCTCTGGACTTATTCTATCTTATCAATATCTTTGTGTAAGTGTGGTCTCCAGAACTGGATCATCTATATAGAGGAATAAGGACCTCCTTCCTCCTGCTGGTGACCCCTCTAGTGATGCATTCTAGAATTCTATTCACTTTTTTCACTGCCTGGTCAAAATGTTTGCTCATTTTGAAAGCATCTGAAATAAGTACTCCCAAATCTTTTTCCTCTGTAGTGCTGGCCAACACTGTACGTCTAATATTGTACTCTATAACGGGATTTTTTTTCCTAAGTGCATTACATTTAGAAACATTGAACTGTAGGTTTCACTGTTTTTACCAGTCTTGCAGCAATGCCAAATCAATTACAGATACCTCCAAGATACCTCCAAGGCGAGAAAGGGCGGGGTCTATTCATTTATTACACTGCAGAGGAATCAAATCACGTTCCCCATCAGGTCCGCTCAGCCAATGACGTAGGCGGGGTCTGGCGTACGAGGGGGCGGGGTCACCCGTCAGACCATAGGGGTAAGCCCCGGCTTTCCCCGCTTGCGGGGAATAGCCAATGACGTAGACGGGATCCCGCCTACGTCATTGGCTATTCCCTGACAAGCGGAGAAAGCTGGGGCTTACCCTATGATGTGACGGGTGACCCCACCCCCTCGTACGTCATGGGGGTTTTGTGTGGAGTGGAGACTGGAGGAGACTGCAGCGCTGGACATCGGATCACTGCGGAACATAGAGAACAACGATGGACAGACTGGATTACATCGCTGGAATGGGTTTTTTAGTTTTTATTTTTTTATTTTTAATAAAGGACTTTCCCAACTGTGTCTGTGTGTTTTTTTACAATTTATTACACTTTCTATGTGAAATGGTAGGGGTACAATGTACCCCTTACCAATTCACATAGGGGGGTGGGATCTGGGAGTCCCCTTTGTTAAAGGGGTCTTCCAGATTCCCATAAGCCCCCAGCCCGCAGAAGACCCCCACAACCACCGAGCAAGGGTTGTGGGGATGAGGCCCTTGTCCCCATCAACATGGGGACATGGTGCTTTGAGGGGTCACAGACCCCAAAGCATCCTCCCCATGTTGAGGGCATGTGGCCTGGTACGGTTCAGGAGGGGGGGCGCTCTCTCGTCCCCCCTCTTTTCCTGTGGCCTGCCAGGTTGCATGCTCGGGTAAAGGGTCTGGTATGGATTTTTTTTACAATTTGGCATGGAGTTCCCCTTAAAATCCATACCAGACCTGAAGGGTCTGGTATGGATATTTGGGGGGAACCCCACATAATTTTTTTTTTTGCAGGATTCCTCTTAATATCCATACCAGACCTGAAGGGCCTGGTAATTGAATTTTGGGGGACCCCCACGCATTTTTTTTCTATCAATTACTTTTTTCTGTATTGCTGGGAGCTGACAAGTGCTTTTAAATGACTTTTTTTCCTTCAGAAATTACACTCTGTGCAGGGACAGTTCTAAGCACGGGAAACAAGCGCTGCTTTACAGACATACTATACACCCACCCCCCCCGGTACAAAATTTAAAGAAATATTTCACTTTTATTGTTTCACTTTAAGCATTATTAAAATCACTGCTCCCGAAAAAACAGCCGTTTTTAAAACTTTTTTTTGCATTTATACATGTCCCCTGGGGCAGGACCCGGGTCCCCAAACCCTTTTTAGGACAATAACTTGCATATTAGCCTTGATAATTAGCACTTTTGATTTCAAACGTTCGAGTCCATTGTATTTAATAGGGTTCTAAAGTTTATGCAAACTTTAGGTCTGTTCGCAGGTTCTGGTGCTAACCGAACCGGGGGGTGTTCGGCTCATCCCTAGTTGTATGGCTTTGTTTTGTTTTTTTGGCCCCGATCCTGGTCTTCTGGGGTCCCTCAGCGGCTGTCTTGGCTCCTCCCCGCAAGCGCTAACCCCCTTCCTGGGAAGCTCTCCCCCAAGGGGGTTAGCTTGCGGGAGCGCTCCCATGATACAGCCGGAGGCTATAGCCGCCGACTGTATCACTCGGCCCCGCCCCCAATGCGCCGCGTCATTGGATGTGATTGACAGCAGCGTGAGCCAATGGCTGCGCTGCTATCAATCACCAATGACGAGCCTCCTCAAGCAGGGGGAAACCATCTCGGGAACGAGCACACAGAGTTTCATTGCTTAGGTAAGTAAAACGGGGGGGGGGGGGGCTGGGGGGCCCAAGAGTGAAAGGTGTTTTTTCACCTTAATGCATAGGATGAAGTAAGGTGAAAAAACACGAAGCTTTACAACCCCTTTAACAATGTTAGTTTCAATGTGGTACATTTGATAATTTTACTGTCTGGCAACCAAGTTGAAGAAGAAACCTTTTTCAATGAGGACAATATTCTGTGATTTATTTCCATGCCTTTTGTTTACTGCTACCACAGTTATGTTTTGTGAATTGTTTTTTGTTTGCTTCCTGTGACTTTTATTTTCTTTCCAAATTCCTAATGTTTGTAAAATGAATTCATAAGCATCTGGAATATGTATAAAACGTTTACAATTAACTATTTTCCAGCAGCAAAATACCCATTTTTGCTTAATCAGTGATGATAGAAGTAACACTCACTCTAAAACACACACACACAAATACACATACAAAAAAAAAAAAAAAAAAAATTAATAAAGTACTTCAAATCAGGTAAATACAAACAGACATAAAAAGACTTGTAGATGTGTCAGGCTACCTTTTACAGAGTTCAACAAAAGAAAACTTTTCTAAATCACATGATTTACAAGTGCATGGTTCATTCATGGCAATATGAAAAACAGACCATAAGGGAGAGATCGCCTCATCCTTTGCCTTGCAAATACTCTTCAAGATCAAGGGCTGTTGGCTTCATCTATTATATATTCCACTGAAACGGTGTTCTTTTGACCAGAGCCTACACCTCTCTCTTGCCTTAAGCTCTAACCAATATTTCATTGGGCAATTGAAGTCAAAGATACATATTGCTTCATATTCTCTTTTTTCTCTTTCACAGACTATTTGGTTCAACCTTTTGCTTAGACTTTAAACACATACAACGCAGATAGGTCAAGAGCAGCAGCATACACCACATCAAATTGTTCAATCAGGTTGAGGCTGGCAGAATTTTAAGAAGTTACAAACTCTTACTTTTAACCATGTGTCTGCCAAGCAAACCTTGAACAAATCTTCATCTTGGCCAGAACGCTGACTATTTAGTTACTGCTCTAGAAGGTGTATCTTTATGCTTCACATAACAACATGTGATGATAGACATTTATAGGTGGCTATATGCCTTGTTTAAGGTGGCGTGCAAATGAAACCATGCACCAAGTGCAATGCTATTTATATATGTGTTGTAAAGGCTAGCAAAAAAAAGAGCATGTTTAGAAAATAGTAATCTGCTATTTATTACTTGACCTTGACTTTTGCCTTTCTGCTTTACACAAACCCAGTAGTCTCAAATGGTTATTTAATTTATTTATCAGTGGAAAATATTTTTCAGTATCAGCAGTGGTTCCACTGAAGTAACTATAGTATGTTGTTCAGTCTTTGGATTCTGCTGGTTCATGGAGAACACGTGTTTTCTCAGTCAAAACTAAAATTGACAGTTACGCCTTTTAAATGCTGTAAAAAAAATGTTCGAAATAATTTTAGTTGTGTAATGCTAAGACATAATTGATTAAATGTTAGAACTCATTGGCCACCATATAATAGCTGATGGCTTCTTACCTAGCTATCTATTAGCTACAGTATAGTGAATTTTCCCAACTTTTGATGGGTCTGAGTCTCATGCCAAGACTGTGGGTTGACCTGAGATAGGGGTTTTCTGGGAAAGGTGGACTGAGAGGGCATCACTCTGTTGAGTTAACAATTTGGTGGCCTGGGTATGTAGCCAAATATGCCTTCTAATACTCAAGTATGATGATATAACCAAATAAGGTAACATACAACATTTTATTCAAACTTCCAGTTGTGTTTCAACACAGAAATCAGTCAAGTCATAAAAATATAAGTGAAAGCATCAAGTGCTTGAAAACATATGGATTGTGTTATTACATGGAATTAGTATATATATGATGTACACTAAATGGGATCAACATACTGTAATGATACACAAAAACACTCCAAATTTACAAAATTTATGACTGTGTTAAATTTTAATGTGATGTTACAGGCATAGTTGAATTACAAATAATTACCATATGATTATGATAGCTTTGATGGTAAAATATAGTATGTTAATGGTAAATGCATTCTACCCAACTAAAAAAAATTACAGGCATAAGATCCAATAACCAAGAAATGTATGTCCGGATAAGTAAAAAAAATAAATAAATGTCATTGTGCAAATGTCATTATCAAGCTTTTTTATTTTTTTCAGAGCTTACTTGAGTTGTAATGTAGCCAGTGCTTTAAGTACACAGTACAATACTATGTCATATAATCGTATATGGAAGTCATGTAAAAAGAGACTTTCGGGGGGCGTGGCTTGGCAGCGGATGTAGTCAGTTGCACATCTTGTGAGCTCCGCCGACTATCCGTCTTCTTATCCTGATATCAGCTCCTGACTGCTCGTTCCCGGTGCCCTTACACGCTACGGTGCTCTCAGATTCCCTGGCCGACCATTGTGGGGGTTATCTTGGCCTGAGAAGATGTCTAGATGCGGCGCAGCGGCCCGCTCTGCTCCGGACACCGCGATCCAAGATGGCGGCGAGGCCTCCAAGGCTGCTAAAGAGAAATACAAGGCAGCTGCTCTGAAGCTGTTTTCCCCGAATGGCGCTTGTAACCTGCAGGAGATCTCTGGTGATGGAGCAGAGGACCGCAGTGGTTCACAGTCTGATGCAGACGACACCGTGCCCCTGGAAGATCCGACTGCGCCAGTGCTACCGTGGGACGCAGTGAGTACTACACCGGAGTCCCGTACACTGAGGGAGGCCACAGCCTCAGGCTCGGATGGGCCTGAGCCCACATTGAGAGACATTTTTGCCGCAATCACGTCCTGTAATGTTTCTATTACTGCTTTGGCATCAGAGCTTAAGGGGGTGAAGGCTGAAATGTCATTCATGCGCCAAGATATGCAAAAGCTGCGGGACCGAACATCTAATGTGGAAGGGCGCATTAGCACTTTGGAGGATGACTGGGCCCCCATGCAAAGGGAGTCGCATGCCCAACAATTAATGGTGGCTAAACATGCAGCGAAACTAGACGATCTCGAAAATAGACTGCGTCGCAATAATGTTAGAGCTATTGGTATCCCGGAGAGGATGGAAGGGAAGAATTCAGTTACTTTTATAGAGCAATGGCTGCTGGAGAAATTTGGGAAAGAGTCATTTTCACCAATGTTTGCCGTGGAGCGTGCGCACCGTGTCCCTCTCAGACCTCTGCCCCTGGGTAATCCCCCAGAGCCTTTCTGTTTAAACTGCTCAACTTTAAAGATAGAGATGTCATCCTTTCTAAGGCGCGCTCGTTGGGGGACATTCTGGTAATGGATAATTCTAAAATATCCTTGTTCCCGGACTTTTCGGCGGAGGTACAAAAACAACGTGCCCAGTTTAATGATGTCAAAAAGAGGCTTCGCTCACTGGAGTTACAGTATGCTATGCTCTACCCTGCCCGCCTGCGTGTGGTGGCCAGGGATGAAGTCCATTTCTTTGACAAACCTGCATTGGCCATGCAGTGGCTGGATAGAGATGAGCGTTCCCTGCGTGAGGATTTAGGGAGAAGCAGGAGAGCCCCCTGAACACTGCCTACAGCGCCATTTACTTTGAAACAAACACAAAATATTTCTCTTGTTATTTGTTTGCAAGAACAGAGTGATTAGATTCTCAAATTCCTGACAAGGCGGAAAACAGTTTTCACAAGATGTGTCAGCATCACCCATACTCTTAGATACTATGCAAGGCCTGTTGCCTATTGGGTCTTCAAAGCCGGCTACTGAACTTAGCCCCCCGGAGGAGAGTCCCTCGTGGACATTACGACTATTTGAGTTTTTCTTTTTTTTCTTCTTCTTGTTTTCTTGTTTTGAATGGGGTCCCGTTGGACCTCCCGCCCACAGTCTAACTAACTTTTTCTTTTACAGGACATACCCACTTACTCAGACAAATTACCCTTTTAGTCGATGCTTTAATATTGTTGTGACTTCCCCTTCTAACCTTCAACCTTTTTGCTTAGATTATGTTGCTCATAATACCCTATGGCTGCGCAATGTGTTGTGACTAGTTGGAATGTGAGGGGTCTGGGAGACAGGGTGAAAAGGCTGGCGGTGGTGCACGGACTTAAGCGATTGGGCTCATCTGTGGTTTGCCTGCAGGAGACCCATATGCTACCGGGTCAGGTGTCACCGTTCTCCTCAAGGGTGTTTGGCACCCAGTTTCACTCTGCCTTCTCGTCCTATGCTACAGGGGTTAGTGTATTAATTGGTACAAATGTTCCGTTTGCTCTTACAGCCTCGCTCATTGATCCTTATGGTCGGTTTATTTTTGTATTATGCTCTTTGGATAACTTGCAGTGCATTATTGCGAATGTGTATATTCCACCCCCTTTTTCGGTGGAGGTCCTTAAATCTCTGGCTACTTTTTTGTCACACCACCCGGGTATTCCTGCTCTTGTTGTTGGGAACTTCAACAACTACCTGAATGCGGATCTTGATAAATTTTCTCCTGGGGCATCGGCGGCTAACCTGAGAGGGGGCCCCACAACTTTCGCTCGGCTACTGCTAGAGCTGGGGTTGAGGGATGTTTGGAGGCTTGGCCATCCACAGGAGAAATGTTACTAATGTCATTCTGCTACACATAGAGGCCTTTCCAGAATTGACCTTGGTTTGGGCAATGATGGGATGCTCTCCCTGGTATCATCTGCACGTTATGAGGCAAGAACTGTCTCAGATCATTCCTCCTTATGTATTGCAGTTATAACGTCTGGAATTTCCAAGCGGGTTTGCTGGAAGCTCAACCCATTTTGGTTGTCGCTCCTCCCTAACCCTGACCCCATCCATGATAATCTGATAACATTTGTTTGTTTCAATAAGCAGTCTGTTGAGCTCAGGGTTTTCTGGGACACACTGAAGGCCTATTTAAGGGGTCAATTTATTAGGTCTATTAATGCTATAAAGACAGGGACCAGGTCATGGGAGCAATCTGTGCTCCGGGAGGTTGAGGGGGCGGAGCCTGCTTTTGTTGGCTCCCCCTCTGAACAGACCGAGAGAGCTTGGAGTGAGGCTCAGAATATTGTTAAACATATGGTGTTCACGAAAGCAGCAAATAAAAGTTTTTTTCTCCAACAGAAATATTTTGAGGAGGGGGAGGGCATGGGCCACATGTTGGCCATGATGGCCATGATGGTACGGTCACAGAGGGGTTTTGCCCACATAGAGGCAATTAATAATTCTTCAGGGGACCTGGTCTCCTCTCATGCTGAAATTTTGTCTACCTTTAGGCCCCTTTCACACTGGGGCGGGCAGGAGCGGTGGCGGTATAGCAGCGCGATTTTCAGCGCTGCTATACCGTCGTTCTTACCGCGGTATGCGGTCGCTAGGGGGGTTAATTTAACCCCCGCTAGCGGCCGAAAAAGGGTTAATACCGCCCGCAAACCGCGGCTATTGCCGCGGTTTGCGGGCGGTATTACCGCGCTGTCCCATTGATTTCAATGGGAGACCGCGGTAAAGGAGCGGTGAACACACTGCTCCTTTACCGCTGTAAAGAAGCGGCTAGCAGGACTTTTGGAGCGGTCCTGCTAGCGCACCGCTTCAGTGTGAAAGCCTTCGGGCTTTCACATTGAAGGCACAGGGCAGGATTTTTTCATGCGGTATAACGGCGCTATTATTAGCGCTAAACCGCATGAAAAACGCCCCAGTGTGAAAGGGGCCTTAGAGATTTCTATGCTGATGTGTATTCCTCTAGGGTATCGCCTACTGTGGAAGAGCTTGCCTCCTTTTTAGATCAGTGCCAACTCCCGTGTCTTTCGGCCCTGGATGTGGAGCATTTGAATGCCCCTCTCAAGGCTGACGAGATGCTGGAGGCCTTGTATCAGGCTAAGTACTTACCGAGGCCGAGATGCCGAGAGTGGTTCACCCTTGCACCCAAGCGCACTCCGCCCCCTGGAGGTGAGACAGGGAGAGGACAGCACGAGGGAGCACTGGCCACCAGCAGGTAGAGGTGTCTTGCTGAAGAATCTAGCAGGGCTGAGTCTGAAGAACAGGCCGGGAGTCAAACACCAAGGGTGGACAGGGTCAAACAGCAAACAGTAGCAAGGGTACAAGTCCGATTAGGAGTTTAGCAGAAAGCACCAGACTAGTCAGGTTAAGCAAGAAGTCCAGGGTACAGGCAGAAGGTAGAGGGCTGGAGACAGGCAGCAGATCCGGGTCACAGGCCGAGGGTCAAGCACAAGGAGAGAGGCAGAAGTCCGTTTAGCAAGCCAAGGGGTCAGGTTCAGGAGAAGCAGAAGCATAGTCAAATCCGGTCCGGGTCACAGCAGGAGAACTTTAACTTATTTCAGGCACAAGAAAACACAGCAAAGCTGACAAACCAGCAACCAGATAGTGTTACTGCATCTGTTTAAATAGGCCCGCCTGTAGTCCCATTGGCGAGCTATTGCGCACGCGCATTCGTCGTTGCGCCGGTGCGCGCACCCGAGCACGCCGAAGCGCCGTCCCGCCACGCACACGCATGCGCCAATGCGCCGTTTCGCCGCGCATGCGCACTGAGCGCAGATTGGTGGCAACAGACGGGGAATTTCCCTGACAGTGCCCCCCCCGAGGGGCGGACTCTGGACGCCCAGACTGGCCATTAGTTCCGGATGTTCTTGGTGGAAGGCTCGTATTAGGCGAGGAGCATGCAAGTTCCTGGATGGTTCCCAGGAGTTGTCTTCCGGGGGGTACCCTTTCCATTTAATTAAGTATTGTAACTGTCTGCCTTTTTTCCTACAGCCCAGGATGGATTCCATCTCAAATTCCTTTTCCCCATCTACTTCAACTGGTGGAGGAGGAGGTCCATCTCTTCCAGGAAAGGCGTTGGGAATGACGGGTTTTAATAAAGATGAGTGGAACACTGGGTGAATCCTATAGGAATCAGGTAATGCTAGTTCAAAAGCCACAGGGTTAATAGCTCGTTTGATCTTGAAGGGCCCGATAAATCTAGGGCCGAGCTTTCGAGAAGGAATAGGCAATCTGAGGTTAGCGGCGGAAAGCCAAACTTTTTCCCCGACTCTGAACGCTGGGTTTTCCTTCCTCCCCCGGTCATAAAATTTCTTGTAGGATCCTTGGGCATTCCGCATCATCTCCTGGAGTCTTTGGAAATTCGCCTGGACAGAGGCCACTCGGTCCTGGACCGCGGGAACAGGGCTCTCGGGGATGTTTTCAGGGAGGAAGGAGGGATGAAAACCGAAATTGGCCCAAAAGGGGGTTTGATTAGTAGCAGAATGTATTGAATTGTTATAGGCAAACTCTGCGTAAGGAAGTAGAGATGCCCAGTCATCAGGGATGAGCCGAACACCCCCCTGTTCGGTTCGCACCAGAACCTGCGAACAGACAAAATGTTCGTGTAAACTTTAGAACCCTATTAAATACAATGGACTCGAACGTTCGAAATCTAAAGTGTTAATTATAAAGGCTAATATGCAAGTTATTGTCCTAAAAAGTGTTTGGGGACCTGGGTCCTGCCCCAGGGGACATGTATCAATGCAAAAAGAAGTTTTAAAAACGGCCGTTTTTTCGGGAGCAGTGATTTTAATAATGCTTAAAATGAAAAAATAAAAGTGAAATATTCCTTTAAATTTCGTACCTGGGGGGTGTGTATGATATGCATGTGAAGTGGCGCATGTTTCCCGTGCTTAGAACTGTCCCTGCAAAAAATGTCATTTTTGAAAGAAAAAAAATGCATTTAAAACTGACTCGCGGCTATTAATGAATTGTCGGCTCCCGGCAATACATACAAAAGTCATTGAGAAAAAAAAAAAAAAAAGCGTGGGGGTTCCCCAGAATTCAATTACCAGGCCCTTCAGGTCTGGAATGGATATTAAGGGGAACCCCGCCGCAAATTAAAAAAAAAATGGCGTGGAGTCCCCCTAAAAATCCATACCAAACCCCTTATCCGAGCACGCAACCTGGCCGGCCGCAGGGGAAAAGGGGGGGACGAGAGAGCGGCCCCCCCTCCCTCCTGAACCGTACCAAGCCACATGCCCTCAACATGGGGAGGATGTCCCCATGTTCATGGGGACAAGGGCCTCATCCCCACAACCCTTGCCCGGTGGTTGTGGGGGTCTGCGGGCGGGGGGCTTATCGGAATCTGGAAGACCCCTTTAACAAAGAGGACCCCCAGATCCCGGCCCCCCCCCATGTGAATTGGTAAGGGGTACATTGTACCCCTACCATTTCACGAAGAAAGCGTAAAAAAATGTTTAAAAAAACACACAAACACCTTGAAAAAGTCCTTTATTTAAAAAAAAAAAAAAAAAACATTCCAGCGGTGAAATCCAGTGTCCCGCGGCGATCCCGATGTCCAGCGCTGTCCGTCATTGGTTGTGCCTGAGCGGACCTGATGGGGAACTCCCTCTCAGTATTTTAAATGTATAGACCCGCCCCTTCTAAAGTTCCCCATCAGGTCCGCTCAGCGGACGAGATGCGGAACATGAGAAGGGGCGGGTCTATACATGTATTACCAAAGTGAGAGCAGTTCCCCATCAGGTCCGCCCCCTCGGTATGTCAGACCCGCCTACGTCATTGGCTTGAGCGGGGAACTTCCTTCACTGTGTAATTTAAATTTACATAGTGAAGGAAGTTCCCCGCTCAAGCCAATGACGTAGGCGGGTCCGACATACCGAGGAGGCGGACCTGATGGGGAACTGCTCTCACTTTGGTAATACATGTATAGACCCGCCCCTTCTCATGTTCCGCATCTCGTCCGCTGAGCGGACCTGATGGGGAACTTTAGAAGGGGCGGGTCTATACATTTAAAATACTGAGAGGGAGTTCCCCATCAGGTCCGCTCAGGCACAACCAATGACGGACAGCGCTGGACATCGGGATCGCCGCGGGACACTGGATTTCACCGCTGGAATGTTTTTTTTTTTTTTTTTTTAAATAAAGGACTTTTTCAAGGTGTTTGTGTGTTTTTTTAAACATTTTTTTACGCTTTCTTCGTGAAATGGTAGGGGTACAATGTACCCCTTACCAATTCACATGGGGGGGGGGCCGGGATCTGGGGGTCCTCTTTGTTAAAGGGGTCTTCCAGATTCCGATAAGCCCCCCGCCCGCAGACCCCCACAACCACCGGGCAAGGGTTGTGGGGATGAGGCCCTTGTCCCCATCAACATGGGGACATCCTCCCCATGTTGAGGGCATGTGGCTTGGTACGGTTCAGGAGGGAGGGGGGGCCGCTCTCTCGTCCCCCCCCTTTTCCCCTGCGGCCGGCCAGGTTGCGTGCTCGGATAAGGGGTCTGGTATGGATTTTTAGGGGGACTCCACGCCATTTTTTTTTTAATTTGGGGTGGAGTTCCCCTTAAAATCCATGCCAGATCTGAAGGGCCTGGAATGGATATTTGGGGGAACCCCACGTCAATTTTTTTTTTTATTTGCGGCGGGGTTCCCCTTAATATCCATTCCAGACCTGAAGGGCCTGGTAATTGAATTCTGGGGAACCCCCACGCTTTTTTTTTATTTTTTTCTCAATGACTTTTGTATGTATTGCCGGGAGCCGACAATTCATTAATAGCCGCGAGTCAGTTTTAAATGCATTTTTTTCTTTCAAAAATGACACTTTTTGCAGGGACAGTTCTAAGCACGGGAAACATGCGCCACTTCACATGCATATCATACACACCCCCCAGGTACGAAATTTAAAGGAATATTTCACTTTTATTTTTTCATTTTAAGCATTATTAAAATCACTGCTCCCGAAAAAACGGCCGTTTTTAAAACTTCTTTTTGCATTGATACATGTCCCCTGGGGCAGGACCCGGGTCCCCAAACACTTTTTAGGACAATAACTTGCATATAAGCCTTTATAATTAGCACTTTAGATTTCTCCCATAGATTTTTCGAATTTGCCGCGAACACCCCAATTTGTTCGCTGTTCGGCGAACGGGCGAACAGGCAATGTTCGAGTCGAACATGAGTTCGACTCGAACTCGAAGCTCATCCCTACCAGTCATCCTGGGAAGCAGAGCAGAAACAACGGAGGTATTGCTCCGGGGTCTGATTGGTTCTTTCTGTCTGGCCATTGCTTTGGGGGTGGTACGCAGACGAGAGGCAGGTTTTGACTTCTAGTGACTTGCAGAGTTCCTTCCAGAATTTCGAAGTGAACTGGACACCTCTGTCTGAGGTGATACTCTTTGGTATTCCGTGAAGCCTGGTTATCTCCTTAAAAAAGATTTGAGCAGTATCCATGGCTGAAGGTGTCCCAATCATCGGTAAAAAGTGAGCCATTTTTGAGAGGCGGTCCACAACGACCAGAATCGTGGTAAACCCTCCGGAGGAAGGCAAGTCCACGATAAAGTCCATGGACACGTCTGCCCAAGGGCGCTCAGGAATGGGTAAGGGCTTGAGCAGGCCCCAACTCTTGGTGTTTGACCCCTTGTTACGCTGACACTGAGTGCAGGAAGCGACATAAGACTTACAATCTTGCCTCCAGCCTGGCCACCAGAAGGAGCGGGAGACAAGTTCCGATGATTTACGTGCTCCGAAGTGACCTGCCAGTTTGAGATCGTGGAAGGTCCTCAAGACCAGCGGTCTTGTTTCCAAAGGGACGAAAATCTTGTCCTGGGACCAGAATAGGCCGTCCTGCTTTTCCAGGGAGGTAGTGACCGGATCAGAGCAGAGCCCGGAAGCGATTTTAATAGAGGTGAGTAGATCGGCCCGGGGAATCAACAGAAAGTTCTGAGCTGACAGAATGGTGCCCGGTTGGGCCGACTGAGGGGTTTCCGGAAACATCCTGGATAGCGCATCTGCCTTCCCATTCTTGGAGCCGGGTCTATAGGAAATGTGAAAGTTGAACCGGGTGAAGAAAAGGGCCCAACGGGCCTGCCTGGGGCGTAGACGTTGAGCTGTTCTTAGGTACTCTAGATTTTTATGATCTGTGAAGATCATGATGGGATGTACTGCCCCCTCCAGAAGGTATCGCCATTCCTCCAGTGCAAATTTTATGGCCAGTAATTCCCGGTCCCCTACATCATAGTTTCGCTCCGGGGGAGTCAATTTTTTAGAGGCAAAGGCTACTGGATACAGGAGAGCCTTGGGGCCTCATCTTTGAGAGAGGATGGCTCCGATGGCTGTCTCAGAGGCGTCCACTTCCAGGGTGAACGGCAGTAGAGGATCCGGGTGCTGAAGTACTGGTGCTGAAGTGAAGACGTCCTTGAGGCGGGAGAAGGCCTCTTGAGCTTCTGGAGACCAGTGAAAACGGTTATTTTGCCGGGTAAGTTGGGTTATTGGGGCTACAATGGAGGAAAAGCCCACGATGAATCTCCTATAGAAGTTGGCGAAGCCTATAAACCGCTGTACCCCCTTCTTGTCGGTTGGGGCTGGCCAGTCCTGGATGGCCTTCACCTTCTGCGGGTCCATCGCGACCCCATTGATGGAAATGATAAAGCCGAGGAACTGTACGGTGGTCTTTTCGAACTCGCATTTCTCAGCTTTGAGGTAGAGTTTGTGCTTCCGAAGGATGGTGAGGACCTTCATGACATGAGCCCGGTGGAGTTCGATGTTGGTGGAAAAGATGAGGATATCGTCCAGGTACACTACTAAGAAGTCGTCAAGGAGCTGTCTGAAAATATCGTTGACTAGGTGTTGGAAGGTGGCTGGAGCATTACAAAGTCCGAACGGCATGACCGAATACTCAAAGTGTCCGAAACGAGATCTGAAGGCGGTTTTCCACTCGTCTCCGGCCCTGATTCTGATAAGATTGTAGGCCCCCCGTAGATCCAGTTTGGAAAAGACCCGAGCAGATCGGAAGCGCTGAAATAGCTCCGGAATAAGGGGTAGTGGGTACCTGTTCTTAATGGTTATCTTGTTTAGGTCCCGGTAATCGATACAGGGTCTTAAGGACCCGTCTTTCTTTTCCACAAAGAAGATTCCTGCACCGGCTGGAGAGGAGGAAGGGCGAATAAATCTTTTCTGGAGGTTTTCATCAATATAAGCCTTGAGGGCTTTCAACTCGTTTCGGACAACGGAAAGATACGTCCGAACGGAATTTTAGAGCCCGGCAAGAGATCGATAGGGCAATCATAGGGCCGATGAGGTGGTAGATGGTCAGCTTGCTGCTTATCGAACACGTCCCGGAATTCTAGATAGACTGAAGGAACATGCTGTAGGTTGTCCGGCTTGGCAATCATGGAAGCGCAGGCCGTAGAGGCAGAGGCAAGACAGTTCTGGGAACAATAGGAGGAGGTGAAGCTAACCTCTTTCTTCACCCAATTTATGAGGGGCTCGTGTGCCTGTAGCCAGGGAAGGCCCAGGATGATGGGGAACATCGGGGAAGGTATGAGGTCTAACCGGAGAAGTTCTTGGTGACCCGAGTCAGAGATGGCAAGGATAGGTTTGGTTTCCAGCGTGATCAGCCCTGAACGGGGCAAGGACCCATCCGCCAGGTGGATCTGAAGGCAGTGGTCCTTAGGTTGAGTGGGGACATGGAATCTTGAGGCTAAAGCAGAGTCCAGGAAGCAGCTGCAGGCTCCAGAATCAATAATTGCCGGGAGGCGGATTGCCCCTTCCGGCAGCTGTAGAGACACAAAGAGAATGACATAAGACTGAGGGTTGTCAAAGAGTTGATAGTTTAAAGTGTCTTTAGAGATAGACTTACTAGGTCTTACGGGGCAGTTGAGGAGGAAGTGGCCGGCACCCCCGCAGTATAGGCACAGGTTGGCCTGGCGCCTTCGCTGTTTTTCCTCAGGAGTCAGGGGAGCCCGAACCAACCCGAGCTGCATGGGTTCTGGCTCAGGAAGAGGTGTGACTGCAGGCGCAGAGGTTGGTGGGTAGTGAGGTACAGTCCTGGATGGAGGCCAGTTGGGACGAGGAGATTGAAATCGCTCCGCCCGTCGTTCACGCAGACGCCTATCGAGTTGTATGGCGGATTGGATCAGGTTCTCCAAGGTAGTGGGGGTTTCGATCCTGGCCAGCTCGTCCTTGAGCGTCTCAGATAGTCCCTGGCGGTATTGGTATCTGAGGGCCGCCTCATTCCATTTGGTGTCGGCGGACCATTTCCTAAATTCCGACGTATAGTCTTCCACCGGTCTTCTCCCCTGAGTTAGGCTATGGAGGACGAACTCGGCCGTGGCTGATCGCTGGGGATCATCGTATAGTTGAGCCATATTTTCAAAAAATGTCTCTACTGAGTCCAATATGGGGCTCTGTTGCTCCATCAGGCCATGGGCCCAGGCTTGAGGGTCATCCGTTAAGAGAGAGATGATAAACCCCACTTTTACTGCTTCCGAAGAGAAGGTCCTTGGTTGGAGGGCAAGGTAGAGGGAGCAGGCATTTTTAAAGGTCCTGTATTTTTTGCGGACACCCGAAAAACATTCCGGAATAGGGACCCTGGGTTCAGGGGTGGCCATCACTACTGTAGAACTCGTAGGTACTTGGGAGTTGGTGGCAGTGTTGGCAGAGGTGGCAGCTGAGGGGGCTGGTCCTAGGAGACCAGTGAGCTGTTGAAGACGGCTATCAATCTGAGTGTATCCCTCTTGGAGTCTTTGGACGGTGTCCGTTAAGGTGGAGACCTGCTGGCAGAGGGTGTCAAATGGGGAACGCACTCTGTCGGCCTCAGACATCTGGCTGGTTTGTACTATCAGGCTAAGTACTTACCGAGGCCGAGATGCCGAGAGTGGTTCACCCTTGCACCCAAGCGCACTCCGCCCCCTGGAGGTGAGACAGGGAGAGGACAGCACGAGGGAGCACTGGCCACCAGCAGGTAGAGGTGTCTTGCTGAAGAATCTAGCAGGGCTGAGTCTGAAGAACAGGCCGGGAGTCAAACACCAAGGGTGGACAGGGTCAAACAGCAAACAGTAGCAAGGGCACATGTCCGATTAGGAGTTTAGCAGAAAGCACCAGACTAGTCAGGTTAAGCAAGAAGTCCAGGGTACAGGCAGAAGGTAGAGGGCTGGAGACAGGCAGCAGATCCGGGTCACAGGCCAAGGGTCAAGCACAAGGAGAGAGGCAGAAGTCCATTTAGCAAGCCAAGGGGTCAGGTTCAGGAGAAGCAGAAGCGTAGTCAAATCCGGTCCGGGTCCCAGCAGGAGAACTTTAACTTATTTCAGGCACAAGAAAACACAGCAAAGCTGACAAACCAGCAACCAGATAGTGTTACTGCGTCTGTTTAAATAGGCCCGCCTGTAGTCCCATTGGCGAGCTATTGCGCACGCGCATTCGTCGTTGCGCCGGTACGCGCATTCGTCGTTGCGCCGGTGCGCGCACCCGAGCACGCCGAAGCGCCGTCCCGCCGCGCATGCGCCGATGCGCCGTTTCGCCGCGCATGCGCACTGAGCGCAGATTGGTGACAACAGACGGGGAATTTCCCTGACACCTTGGAGCTTTCTTCTTCTGGTAAGTCTCCGGGATCGGATGGCTTGCCGGCGGAGGTGTATCAGCGCTACTCAGATATACTGATACCGCATTTGCGAGAAGTATTTGTGGATGCATTGGAGAAGGGAAGCTTGCCTCAGTCCATGAATGAAGCGATAATTATCCTGTTGTTGAAACCTGGTAAGGAGGCCCATTCCCCGGATTCTTATAGGCCCATTTCATTGTTAACGACTGACGTGAAGTTACTGGCGAGGGTATTAGCTACCAGACTGGCTACAGTTATACACAAACTAATTCAAAAAGACCAATCGGGATTCATCCCTTCCCGGTCAATGGCCCTTAATATTAGACGCCTGTTTCTTAATCTCCAAATGCCTGCTGACAACACAGGACAGAGGGCGATTCTTTCCTTGGACGCTGCCAAAGCTTTTGACAGCGTCGAATGGCCTTATTTATGGGAGGTTTTGAGACGCTTTGGCCTGGGTGACACTTTCATCAAATGGGTGGGGTTGTTGTATGCGGCCCCCACGGCTAGGATCCGCGTGAATGGGGACCTCTCAGACTCTTTTCCTCTTTTTCGGGGCACGAGACAGGGGTGTCCATTGTCGCCCCTGTTGTTCGCGCTAGCACTTGAACCACTTGCAGCTCTGATAGGTCCTCGCCATCAATCTTTGGCTTTAACAGGGGTGTGAGTGTGGAGAAGGTTTCCCTTTACGCGGATGATATGCTGCTGTATTTAGGGGATGTGGACACATCCCTTACCACGGCTATGGAGTTGATTCAACATTTTGGCTCCTTGTCAGTATTCTTCATAAATTAGAGTAAGTCTGTCCTCTTGCCTGTAGACAACCCTATAACTTCATTGCTGGTTGCTGCAAGGTCCCTCAAGATAGTCTCCTCGTTTAAATATCTAGGGGTGCAGGTGTCGTCTAGCCCATTGACGTATCTGGAGGAAAACCTACTGCCTCTTTTTAAAAGACTCCAGATGACGTGTATTACTTGGTGCAAGCTCCCTCTGTCAGTCATAGGCAGGATAAACCTAATTAAGATGGTGTGGTGCCCCCAGCTATTGTATATAATGCATAATTCCCCTCAGTAGGTGGTTTAATCGTATAGATACCCTATTTAGGTCCCTAATTTGGAAAAAGAGAGTGGCTAGGATTAGTCTCTCTACTTTACAATATGGTAAGCTGCAGCACCTGGGTGGGATGGGCCAAGTGAGTGAATCTGATTCTATTGAAAGCCTGTTGAGGACGGGGACACAGAGTACTTCAGTGCTGGCGAACTTGGAGGTGGGATTTCCTCACCTGCCACAGGCGGCACCTACCGTAGTCCTCCTGAAAAAACTCTGGTCCGCGGTAAGGTCTAGCCTGCGTATTTCGGGATTTCTTGCTGACATGCCAATTTGGGATAATCCCAATTTGGCGGAAGTATTCAAACTGGACGGCTTCCAATCTTGGAGACAGGCTGGTATTTGCAATATTGCTCAACTGTACTCTTTAAACGTTCTTAAATCATTTCAGGACTTACAGATTGAATTTAACCTCCCTAGACACCAATTTTATAGATACCTCCAGGTCCGCCATGCTTTGCAGGCCCAGGGTCAGATTTCTGTCCTCCTACTTTCCAGTCACTCCCTGATTAATGACGTATTTTTTAGTCAGGAAAAAAAAGGCTTAATATCCCATATTTATTCAAGTCTACTGTCGACCGTACAAGACTCAGCGACTTTACCGTGTAGAAGGGGCTGGACAGAAGATCTGGGGGTCATCGATAGTGAAACTTGGGACACTTGCTTACAAGCAGGTCCGCTCACGTCGGTTTCACAGTCGCACAGACTGTCTCACTTGTTTTTACTGCATAGGGCCTACCGCACGCCCATACAATTGTTTCGCTGGGGAAGAAGAGACTCTTCTCTATGCCCTAAACAATGCGGGGGGGAGGGATCGCTCATTCATCTGATGTGGCGCTGTCCCAAGCTACACCGGTATTGGGGTGATGTTACGGAAGTTATTTCCTCGGTTTATCAGGTTGGGGTCCCTTTGGACCCCCTAATCTGCATACTGGGTGCAGTCGATGAAGAAATATACCCCCATCCAACTAACATTGCAGTGATCAGACTATTATATTTAGCGCGTAAGTTGGTGGCTAGGCTTTGGATCTCTCCACGTGTCCCGACCAGAAAACAATGGATTGAGCAGGTTAATCTCATCCTTATATGGGAGCACCTTACATATCAGCATAGGAATGCTGCCCGGAAATTTTATTCCATATGGCAGCCCTGGCTGGAGACCCCTGGGTTAGCGCCCCCATGCTTGATTTTGACTCGGTTGCTACAAGTTTAAAAGGCACTTCTATTCATGGTGGAGATTTCACTCTATTTGGACTACACATCAAATGGGTACTGCAATTTGGGTACCAGTTTTTGGTTTTACGGTGGGTACAGGGTTCAAAGCGATAAGCAGACTGTGGGACGTAGAGTTTAGGATGTGGCCCGTTGGCCTTCAGTTTGGCCGTATTGGGGGGTGGGGTCGCACTTGCTCGCCCGGTGCTGCCTACCTTTTCTTTTCTCGTTACTGGTGACTAGGTAATACTTTTGGTGCCACTGTTTATCCAATGTACACGTGCTTCAATGATGTAACTAATTCTGTTTTGTTCTTTGAACTATGGTATGTAACTTGTGTTCTGTATTTTCTTTTTGGCACAATAAAACATTTATCTGATAAAATAAAAAAAAAGAGACTTTCTCAAAAGCTAACTCAGACAAACCTTTTTATTAGTTTTGCATAGAGTATGGCAAGGCTAGAACTTCTGTCAAGTTTTTATTGCCCTCTGTGCCCCTATCTGCGAGATTTCCCCCTCACTTTGGTGTGAAGGGGAAAGTAAAAGGAACTCTTGTCAACATGAGAAAACACATTTTAATAGAGTAAGAAAGAGTGAAAACCTCTAATTACTGTATGAGTAAACTTTTAATCAAAAGCATTCCTCTTTTATTATAAACTGGATAAAATTGGGCATCCATCCTTTTACTATTGCACATGCTTATTAAAAAACGTGCTGAGTGCATTGACCCACATTTGTCAACTGACAGCAACTCAAATCAAGGAGTGTAGTGGTAAAGTAAATAAAGCCAACCAAAACAATTATGTGTAGAATAGTGAGTACAGGGACAGCAGAAGATGAACTTCACAATATATGAATCAAGTAAAAAGAAAACATCAAACGACAAACTTATTTTCAAAACATGCTTTTTTTGTTGTTGATACATAAACTGAATTAAATCCATTGCAAACATGGAGGCTTTTCAGTGAGCAAGGGTAAGAAGACTTGTAAGTTTTACTGGTGCTGATACATTTGGGCTTATCCTTATGTAGCGATACCCCCAGTTAAGAGGGCTGCCTGTATGACTTTTGGGCCCTGTAGTGCACCGCTGTCAACCCCTGGCAATCTGCTCTAACCTCCCTTGGCACAATTAGTAGGGGATGATAGGATTGTGAGGCCTGTAACTCACAGCAGCACAATCCTATGGCAAGAACACACAGTGATATTTTAAAACTTCCTTTACCTATCCCTTCCGTAAAGTAAAGAACACAGACACCAATATACTTAACCCTTGTATGTTTACTTAGATTAATGGGTAAGCAGTAAAACAGGTGGGTACAAGTCATATGCAGAGCCCTGCAATAAACAGTGTTAAACAAGCAGACAAATATTCAATGCTATGCAACTCTAAAAGTCCCATTTGCAGCTACTTCCCCTCATGGACAATATGGCGCCCAGGAATGTCTGCGCTACCCAGTCGGGCCTGACTAAACTATGTGGAAGTTCTGTAGGGAAATCTTCGCTAGCAACAGTGGTGCACTTGAAGAATAGAATTTGTAATCCACCAAGGCAACAAAGGTACTGTGTCTGTCTATGAGCAGGTGCTCTCTCACCCAACCGGACCAGTGCATGTCCGTTTCTTCCGCTGCGGTGTCTAAGAACACCGATCCATCGACATCCGTGTCTTTGGTCCTCCTGGCAAAGGTGCAGTATCAAGAAGAGACGTCCCTCAGGTTCCTCGGTGCGTGCGGAAAGCTCTTTGAAAAAAAAGGCCAGGCTTCTGGCCTAAAGTCACCGGAACTCAAGCGGCAGTTCAGCTTGCTGGGCGGGCGGTGTCCAAAGAGAAAGAACTGGGCCCCGCCTCTCCCTTATAAAGTTCACCCCAGCAGTCCTTGCGCGGGGCAAGGTACCCTGGGTGCCTAAAAGTGTACTGGGTAATGTAGTCTCTGAGGGATTTAAAAGGCAATACCCCGCTACACTTATAAGGTCACATCATGGTGCCATTTATTAGTCAAGATGGTTTACTTTAACACCTTCAAGGGTAAGACAAATATTAATGCCTAAGCACGATTTTGCAACTTTGATATGTGTTAGTAAAATTGTGCATACAGTATCAGCAGCACTAAATCCCCAAGTTTTAACCAGATATAAAGTGCAAAAAAATTTAATATAATTACTATAAACCTTAAAGTGCAAATGCATCACATTTACAGTTATTATCTAATTAATAAAAATCCACATAATATTAGTGAACAGTTCATTTATTGGCTTCAAAGTGCTTCAAGAATGTGCTTCCACTCTTCTATTTATTAAGTGTAGATCAGTGCTTCCACCACCAAACACCCTGATAAAATGAGCCTCTTACCAAAGATCGTAGGCCATTAAACTAAAGATGGTCAATAACACTTAAATAAATCCTCTTCAGTATTCCCCTGTGCTTCCACCACCGTGCACCACCAATAAAGAGGGCAACTTACCAGATAACATGGACCATTAAGTTATAAATGTTCAATAACGCTTAAGGATTATCCAGGACTGCGTTCCAAGATGGATTCCCTCAGTCATCTCCCGGCATCACCATCAGGGAAAAAAACTATACATATCTATCGTGAAATATGTAATAATTAAGATTTTATTTACACTTTAAAAAGATACACCCATAAAAGCAGAATATATCCAAAAATATATTGCATCCAAAAATGATATTGCTCCAGTGTTTATTCCTATATAGCAGGCCAATGTGACAAACATACTCCTCCACGCCAGACTGCCCCCAATGTGCATCCGTGATGATGTCCTGTCATGGCCACACCCACAATAAAAGCTGCAGCAAATGAGACAGACCACCTTATTTACAGGGTGGAGAACATCCAGCATCATCTAACCCTTTCCTCCAGAGCCTTACTATCCTTGGGCCTTTTTATTCATTGGATTCTATTACTTTCAATCACAGAGACTCACTATCACTGTCCACTCTCCCAGACAGACATCCACCTCTCAAGACATTTTGATATTTACATAACTGCTCCCATGGACCAGCCCATTGCCTGCATCAGGGCTAAAGGCTATTGGGAAGGGTAATGAAGCAGGGCACCATGATGATTTCAGGAAGCTATATACAGCAACCTGCTGGCCCCTCCCACCAGCCATGATCTGCTTGCATTGCATGAAAAAGCACCAAGTGACCCAATTACATTATTGGGTCTTAAACAGTGTATGTTATGAGAACAGAAGTTTTTTTTTTTTTTTTTTAACAATGTATTGGGTAGGTTGATGATGGGGGAAAGGAGTAACCAAGGAAAGCAACATATTAGATGTTTAAATTTATGCTTTATACAAAGCCAGCATATAATTTGATATTATGCACAACCTTGTTCGTGGTACTTGACACTAGTTTCTTTTGAACAGATGTCAATGTTTCTGCATCTTAAGAGAAAATGTTTAAATATTGCATAGAAAAGTAATGTGTAATACTTTTTATCATACAATCATCTATAATAACTATGATATATACTGTATTTTTTAAGTGATGGGTTTAATTATGACATTGTTTATTGTGATGCTACCTTTTCTACCAAGCAAGCATGGTTATTATTATTATTATACAGTATTGGGGGCGTGGCAAACGACCGGGATGTGAGGACGTGCTTAGCCTGAGCTCCGTCCATGCCGCACACATCCTGACTCAATCCTACTGACCTGTTCGCCATCCAGGGATCTTGTTTGTCTCCACAGCATCCAGGGAACCTTGTGCCCACCGGGAGATGGTCAAATACGGCCCACCGATGGAGGAAGCCTCAGGATCGGTCCCGCCACCCCTGCCATGCAAACAGAGGCAAGGTGGTGCCGGTCACCATGCTGCAGACACACGCAGCCAGCCAACCTCATACTCCTCAGCGCTCAAACCGAAGCATGCAGGGAAGGGTGAGTCACACTGTTCCCCCCCTGTTCTAAGCCTGGAAGATCCTTCCCTACTCTCTCCGGCTGAGGACATTGCCCCTGATAGCCACAACGAGGACACTGCTGATGCAGGCCATGCGGAGCCATCCCTGTCCCAGATCATGTGAAAAAAGAAGGGAGGTGGGACTTTAAATGAAACAGTGGGCTGATGGGGATAACAAATGAGGTAAACCACAGAATGTTGAATGCATGTATTGAATAAATACAAAGGATGTACAGTGAAAGAAGGGGGCAGCGTGTACATAAGCACATAGCATGACCAAATTTCCATACATAAACAGATATAAACATAAAAATACATAGCAATGAATGATGGCAATCAATCAAATAAGGGTGTGTGTGTGGACATATATGAGCTGAGCAGCACACAGCAATGATAGTAAGTGATGAAGTAAAAACAAGTCTAAAAACTGTTTGATCAAAATAAAAGTCCCATTAGCGCATAAAGCTGCATCATTGTAAGCCCGACGCGGCATTTCGTGTATGTAGAAACACTCCTCAGGGGCAGATGCAAGGGGTTATCTGAAAATACAGAGTAATAATGATCAGGGTAATAAACTGATTTCCTCCAGAAAAGACAGGAGGTAAGTTCTGGTTACTTACAGGGTGTGCCACATTATGATGCATGTGAAGGATAGGGCCGAGAGGCTGCCCGTCCCGGGAACTGAGGTGGCAGAGAATCAAACACACAGCGGGGCGCAAAGGCATCATCCCTAGGCAGCAGATAGCCATAATTGTTCATGAAGTAAGATGTTCCCTCAAGGTGCAGTGGAAGTATCTGAAATGAATGGGTAAATCCATCAGGAATAACCCACAATCTAAAGGGAGTAGTGAAATGGAAGCTGCATGAGGGATGATCGTTGTTACCTTGTGAGTGTGCTGAATGGCAATGACTGGTAAAAGCTCTGGCGTCTGCATGCAGGTGGAAATGGGCTGGATGACCAAGGAGACGCCTTTATAGCGTCCCGCACATGCATGAGACTGCCACCAACGTCACGCTGGCTCGATAGTGCTGGAGGCGGGGCCACAACCAGGCAGCATGACAGCCTGCCTTGGAGTGACGCCGCACAGACCAGCTAAGTCGGCCAAGTTGGATCATGCGCGCTCAACAGCACGATGCCCCCAAAGGGGCATCACCCGGATGTGCAGGGCGTGGCGCTGATGCGATGACAGCATCCGCCCAGACTCCCCACAAACATCCCGCCCAGCGACGGGCGGAAGTAGCGGGGAGATGAGGGGGGGCACCATGAGCGCATCACAGTCCCGGGTAACGGGCAGGAAGTGGCCCAGAAAAATCCACAAAATGTGCATCAATGCTCAAAAATCAACCCCATGTAGAAGCTGGCAGGGGAACACTGCCAGTTACAGACCACCGTTTCCATCCCTGGTGTGACTATAAAAGGAAACGGGGGACGCCCATTGGCGCTTTGGGACTTTGAGTGAGATAACATATGAAATCTCCATCCCATATTCAAATGAAAAAAGAAGGGAGGTGGGACTTTAAATGAAACAGTGGGCTGATGGGGATAACAAATGAGGTAAACCACAGAATGTTGAATGCATGTATTGAATAAATACAAAGGATGTACAGTGAAAAAAGGGGGCAGTGTGTACATAAGCACATAGCATGACCAAATTTCCATACATAAACAGATATAAACATAAAAATACATAGCAATGAATGATGGCAATCGAGCCAGCGTGACGTTGGTGGCAGTCTCATGCATGTGCGGGACGCTATAAAGGCGTCTCCTTGGTCATCCAGCCCATTTCCACCTGCATGCAGACGCCAGAGCTTTTACCAGTCATTGCCATTCAGCACACTCACAAGGTAACAACGATCATCCCTCATGCAGCTTCCATTTCACTACTCCCTTTAGATTGTGGGTTATTCCTGATGGATTTACCCATTCATTTCAGATACTTCCACTGCACCTTGAGGGAACATCTTACTTCATGAACAATTATGGCTATCTGCTGCCTAGGGATGATGCCTTTGCGCCCCGCTGTGTGTTTGATTCTCTGCCACCTCAGTTCCCGGGACGGGCAGCCTCTCGGCCCTATCCTTCACATGCATCATAATGTGGCACACCCTGTAAGTAACCAGAACTTACCTCCTGTCTTTTCTGGAGGAAATCAGTTTATTATCCTGATCATTATTACTCTGTATTTTCAGATAACCCCTTGCATCTGCCCCTGAGGAGTGTTTCTACATACACGAAACGCCGCGTCGGGCTTACAATGATGCAGCTTTATGCGCTAATGGGACTTTTATTTTGATCAAACAGTTTTTAGACTTGTTTTTACTTCATCACTTACTATCATTGCTGTGTGCTGCTCAGCTCATATATGTCCACACACACACCCTTATTTGATTGATTGCCATCATTCATTGCTATGTATTTTTATGTTTATATCTGTTTATGTATGGAAATTTGGTCATGCTATGTGCTTATGTACACGCTGCCCCCTTTTTTCACTGTACATCCTTTGTATTTATTCAATACATGCATTCAACATTCTGTGGTTTACCTCATTTGTTATCCCCATCAGCCCACTGTTTCATTTAAAGTCCCACCTCCCTTCTTTTTTCATTTGAATATGGGATGGAGATTTCATATGTTATCTCACTCAAAGTCCCAAAGCGCCAATGGGCGTCCCCCGTTTCCTTTTACTGTCCCAGATCATGGAGGCCATCCAGCACAGCCATGCTTCTCTGACCACCCAAATGCACTCCATAAAAACAGACTTATCCTTCCTAAAACAGGATGTCCACAACATCCGCCACAGGGTGTCTAATGAGCAGCGCATTAGCATGCTGGAGGATGAGACCCATCCATTACAGGGCTCTGTTAGGGAGCTACGCCAGACCCAAGATTACACAGCAGATAAGCTCACTGAAATGGAGGACCTGTTTACGGAGGAGCAATTTACGTTTCCTGGGGTTCCCAGAGGGGGCTGAGGGTAGAACCCCGGAGGTTTTTATGGAAAGATGGCTAATCACCACATTCGGCACTTCAACCTTTTCACCGTTATTCGCCATTGAACGGGCACATAGGGTCCCCATGCGCCCCCTCCCACCTGGGGCCCAGACACGTGCCATGATTATCAAACTGCTTCGCTTCAGGGACAGGGAGCAATTCTTGGTGCTGCCAGAGAAAAGGGAAGGGTGTCCTTTAATGGGAGTGGAATTACTATTTTCCCTGACTTCTCTGTAGCTACACAAAAGCAGAGGGCCACTTTCCTGGCTATTAAAAGCAGGCTCCGTGAACTTCATCTCCCCTATGGCATGCTATATTCTGCTCGATTGAGGATTGTTTACCAGGGCAAGGCCTACTTCTTCACGGATCCTAAGGAGGCATCTCACTGGGTGGATACCCTGGGACATTCTGAACGCCGGAATCAGAATCAAATATCCCCTCCGCGTTGACATCGCACCTAACCTGCACTTTTTGATAGCTACACCTTGTGCCTTATGTGGCCTACGTTACCCCTTTCCAGCAAAGGACAGCTGAGGGGGGGTAGGAGTGGGCCTGGAAATCCTTACGCCTGTGATCATCTCACTCCCCTCTTTACAGTTATATGAAAGTGGCGAACTACATTCTACTAACTCTGTTTGTTTCTTACTGGATGACTGCTGCATTTTTTCCTTCTGACTCTTCTTGAGGCTTAACTAGCATACTTGTCCTGTGCAGACACGGATGGTGGCCCGCGTCTAAAGGACTTTAACGCTCCTCAGGGTTGGTTAGTTTGGGGTCTGTGTCATGACCCCCCTGCTTTGCAGTTTTGGTTTTGGGAACAAAGCTCTCATATGTTTGGGTTTGGGAGCCGGGAGGGTTAGGGTGGGTGGGGATGTTTGGGGATTTTTGTTTGAAGTTTTTATTTTTATGTGTTTTGTTTTGCAGTGCTGGTATCCATTTGTGCATGTCCATTTACAGGCTGGTATAACTGACCCTTATGATATGCATCTGATCCCTTTATTTCCTATGCTCTTGCCTTATCTTTTTGACCTGTTTTATACCTTGTGCACTTCCCCTGGTTCGCGGGACTTCGGGCCTTGCTTGTGTCTGGCGGGCCATGGGAAGTGGGTACGGTTAGTCATGTGCTTTACGCCTCCCTATGTCTAAGCTACGTTTAGTGTCTTGGAATGTAAGGGCCGGGGGCTGAACTCCAAGGTGAAAAGATCTCTGATGTTTGACTACTTGGCACGCCACAATCCGCATGTAATCCTACTTCAGGAAACCCACCTCCAGGGCTCTAGAGTCATGGCCCTCAAACGGGCAAAAATTGCCTGCGCCCTCCATTCTACATACTCCACATATGCCAGGGGGACCTCCATCCTAATAGCCAAATCAGCCCCGGTTAGTATTAAGCATGTTAAACTGGACCCGCAAGGATGTTTTGTAGTTGTTGTACTTGAACTTATGGGAAGACCATATACCGTGACTAGCCTGTATGCCCCTCCCCCTTCACTAAATTGTTCTTTGAAAGGGTTATGACCTCCATTCTGGCGATAGCAGAGGGTCCTTTACTAATAGCGGGTGACAATAATACAGTACTGGATAATTCCATAGACCTGTTACGTTGTTCTTCATTACCCCCCACTCCCCTGGGTTCCTTATTTAATCAATTTGACTTAGTGGAGGCCTGGAGGTGGAAGCATGCGGACAGGAGGGAGTATTCGTGTCACTCTGAGTCACACAGTACTCTGTCTCGTATAGATTTGTGTCTTGTCTCGTCGGATATGCTTTCCATGGTATCAGAGGTTAAATACCTCCCTAGGGCGGTGTCTGACCATTCTCCTTTGATGGTGGACCTCGCCCTGGGCCCCTCCTCCTCATATCGGATGTGGCGACTGAGCCCACTGTGGTTGGCGGATGAGATTGTGGTGAACCAATGTATGACAGAGATGAAATCTTACTGGCTACTTGATAAACAGAGTGCAACCGTTCCAGTGGTATGGGATGCCTTTAAGGCCGCTACACGTGGCTCTTTTGCTGCGGCGGTTGGTCAGACACACAAGGCCTCTATGTCCAAGTTGATGGATGCAGAGGGGGCTCTCAGGGAGGCAGAAGCCGTTTATACCACGACTCCCTCTCCTGAGACACGTGCTGCCTGGAAGCATGGGTCCAGAGAATTGGACCTAGTGCTTTTGGAACGCACCCAGAAGAAGCTGTTATACCAGAATCAGCGAATCTTTGAGTTTGGTGACAAGAACAGCCGTTTGTTGGCATATCTTTCTAAACCTGACTATCAGCCATGCAGCATTCCCAGAATTTAGAGCGCAGAGGGCATAGTGGTAGAACAGAACAATGAGATCATGGAAGCCTTTATCTCCTTTTACTCCTCCCTATATGCTACTAGAGCTCACTACACGGTTGTGGAATTGGATGACTATCTTGCTGATACTTCGTTGCCCAGACTTCAGACCCAACAGGCGTCAGACCTTGACGCTCCTCTGACGACTGAGGAAATTGGGGAGGCTATCCAATCCTTTGTCAGAAACAAAACGCCGGGACTGGATGGGTTCCCCATAGAGTGGTATCTGCAATACAAAGATTTGCTTATACCCCATCTAAGCAGGGTGTATGATTTTGCTATGAAAACGGGACAGCTACCCCCCTCTATGTCGGAGGCATTGATTGTCCTCATTCCTAAACCACATAAGGATCACTTCCTATGCGAATCTTACAGACCAATATCACTCATCAACTCGGATGTTAAGATTTTGGCCAAGGTGCTCGCTCGGCGATTGAACACAGTTATTACTACCATTATTGGTGCGGACCAAACTGGGTTCATCCCTGGGTGATCGACCTCCATCAACCTGCGGAGATTGTTCACCAATCTTCAGGCCAGTCACGCGGAGATGGGTTCCAGGGCTGTTCTGGCCTTAGACGCACACAAGGCATTTGATTCAGTCGAGTGGCCTTATCTGCTGGAGGTCTTGGCAAAGTTTGGTTTTGGCGCTACCTTCATCAGGTGGGTCCAGTTGTTATATTCAAAGCCCACTGCTCGACTGAGGGTAAACGCAGCCGTGTCTGATCCCTTTCCAATAAAGAGAGGCACCAGACAGGGGTGCTCTCTGTCGCGGTTGCTCTTTGCACTGGCAATAGAGCCCTTGGCAGCACTGATAAGATCTTGCGGGGAGGTTGCGGGACTGACAATTGGGGGTCTGGAGGAGAAGGTGTCTCTTTATGCTGACGACATGTTAATATATTTTGTCGGACCCTCAGTCGTCTCTCCCAGTCCTGCTGGAGATTATTGGCAAGATTGGGCATTTCTCCGGGTTCCTGGTTAACTGGGACAAGTCCATCCTATTTCAGATTGACCAGGCAGACCCACCCAGGCTACCTTCCTCTTGCCCACTAATAGTCACCTCCTTCCGATATTTAGGAGTTCTGGTACAGCTCCCTATTACCTCTTATGCTAAACTCAATATAGACCCCCTTATAGGGGAGAATGAAGACCACATTCAAAACCTGGACTAATCTCCCACTTACCTTATTAGGCAGGATTAATATTTTTAAAATGATATTCCTGCCACGATTTCTGTATGTATTGGGTAATTCGCCAGTATATGTCACTAAGCTTGAATTTAAAGAAATAGACTCCATCCTTACTACCTTTTTGTGGAGGAGGGGAGTAGTCAGGATTGCCAAGACCACCCTCCAGTTACCAGTACTGGAGGGCAGATTGGCCTTACCCTGTCTCCACACCTATTATATTGCCTCACAATTAGCTCATGCACATTGGTGGTTTTTTCCTGAAGCCAACAACGCAGCCACTGCTTTGGAGGCTACTATCCTTACCTCCTATGAATCCCTGCAGAACCTGATTTATCGTATGTCCCTTAGAGGGCGGGAGGGTACGAGTGTCCTGGCAATGACTATAAGGCTTATTAAGCTAACAAAACTACAGTCGTTCGCTGACAGTAATACTTACTCGCCGAACACTCCACTCTGGGGGAACCCAACTCTACCAGAGTTCTTCCGCAGATCTGACGGGGGATTCTGGTCAAAAAGGGGGGTAAAAACTATTTTGCATTTATTCTCAGACAATGTGTTTCATTCTTTTGATGAATTTCGTAGAGATTACAATCTACCACGCACAGGTTACTTCCTCTACCTACAGATACGCCACACTGCAGCAACGCAGTTTGGTCTTCGCAACATATCTATTCAGCTCTCCCCACTGGAACGTATGTTGACAGACTCCTCTCACACCAAGCTAGTTTCTACATATTATAGGTCCCTTCTGCATTCCATGACTCAAAGGCTGAGCAAGACGGCTGCCAGCTTGAGAGCTGATATTCCTGAGCTGACGGAGGAAATCTGGCAGGAGCTTTTGCCCCTCCAGGTTCCCTCTGTCATCTCTTCTCGTGACAAAGTAATACAAACTAAATTGTTATACAGATCCTACTTTACTCCAAGCTTACTATTTAAACTGAATAGATTGCCCTCTGCATTATGCTCTCGTTGCGGCATTGCTGATGGCACGTTCTTTCATTTAATGTGGGAGTGTGCTCCGATCAGGCAGTTCTGCTCGGAGGTCACGGCCTTCATTAGTTCATTGACACAATTACCTAATGTATGTAATCCTCTAAGGTGTTTACTGGGCTATATTGATGATGATAGTATATCCGAGAATACACAAACATTTCTGAGAATAGTATTGTTTTATGCTAAGAAAGCAATAACCTTCCATTGGAAGTCTCCATCGTTGCCGACTATTGCCTTCTGGCTCACAAATATTAACCATGCTGTATCATTATACAAACTGACATATGAGGCTAGAGGGTGTCCGAAAAAATTCAGGAAGGTTTGGGGCTACTGGGTTGATTCTGAGAGCACTGTCTCTCCTGCTCCTTAAAAATGTGACTGAATATTGTCTTCCTGTTATATGCCAATTGTTTACCAGCTTTCTAAAAAACATTTTTTGCACTGTACTGGATTGGGCGATGTTCACTCCATGTGTGTCTGTTTGTTGTCTATTGTATGTCTTGTTTTGAAAAAAAAAAATTAAAAACAATTTACCTTTTAAAAAAAAATCATTATACAGGATTTATATAGCGCCAACAGTTTGCGCAGCGCTTTACATCAGGGAAGACAGTACAGTCACAATACAATTCAATACAGGAGGGATCAGAGGGCCCTGCTCGTTAGAGCTTACAGTCTAGAAGGGAGGGTCACATGGAACAAAGGGTAGTAGCTGATGTTTACAATGTTGTACATTTTTATATATTAAGGAAATATTTTTTTTATATTAAAGTGACCCTTGTTTTCATTTGCTATCCCATCTAACAGTAACTGTTTATAGATGTTGCTGTAAGATCTTTATTTTTTCTTGTTAGCAGCTGTGAAAACTCTGTGGCGTGTTTATTATGTTTTCCAGTCCTGTTTAAGATCACTCTGATGCCGCGTACACACGACCGTTTTTCACGTTGTTAAAAATGCCATTTTTTAAATTGGTCATTAAAAACGATTGTGTGTATGCTCCCGAGCATTTTTAACGACATGAAAAACGGCCCTCAAAAAATTAGAACCTGCTCTATTTTTTCACGTCGTTTTTCATGTCGTTTTTTTTAATGATGTGAAAAACGGTAGTGTGTATGCTTTTACGAGGGAAAAAAAACACGCATGCTCAGAATCAAGTATGAGACGGGAGCTCTCGTTTAGGTAAAACTAGCGTTCGTAATGGAGATAGCACATTCGTCACACTGTAATGGACTGAAAAGCACGAGGCTGAAAAGCGCAAATCGCCGCTCAACAAACTTTACTAACATGAAGGGTGGCGCCATTCGAACGGAACTTCCCCTTTTATAGTGCCGTGTTGTACGTCACTGCGCTATGCTCGAGCGTTTTTTTTCATGAACGTGTGTATGCAAGACAGGCTTGAGAGGAAACAAGAAAAATCACGTCGAGAAAAACTTTGTTTTTTAAAATGACATTAAAAACGAACGTGTGTACGCGGCATTAGGCTCCATGCACACTGGACATTAAAATAACATGATAAAAACGCCAGTAGCTTTGCAGTGAGTCTTTCAAAGTTTTTTAACATTTTTGCAATAGCATTTATTAGCGGTTTTTAGCAGTTCTCCACGTTAGCGGTTTTAGCGGGTTTTTTTTAAAGATTTTTTTTTTTTTTTTAATGGATCAAAAACGTTAAAAATGCTGGCGAGCCACGTTTTTGAATGTTTATCAACGTTTATCAGCGTTTATGTGCGTATAAAGTTTTTAAGTGTTTTTTTGTGGTCAAAAAAACAGCTTCTGAACGCGATTTTAGGGCGTTCAGACAACAGCCCATAAACTCCACTGCTGATGAACGTCCAAAAATGTCCATGTGTGCATGGACACATAGGATAACATAGATAACACAGAGGGAAGTTCATGGGCTGTTAAAAAAAAACGCCCAAACTCCCAAAAACTGACGTTTATGAGCTTTAGTGTGCATGGAGCCTTAAATGTGGACATTATGAAAGTATTGTGTTTCATTCCTGATTCTAGCCTTATATTTGTACAAAGTAATTTGTTTTGGCTTGGTCTACTTATGTGGACTAATTCTGTTCTAGCTTGTCTATTTTAAAGGTTGCCTTTACATTACATTTTCATTTTTGAGTATTTTTCTATTTGTGCCTTTAGAAGAATATATTCTTGTTTCTCAGGCATCACTATTAGTGTTGAGCGAACCCGAACTGTAAAGTTCGGGTCCGTACCGAACTTCAGCTTTTTCCCGAACCCGAACCCGGACTTTGCCCAAAAGTCCGGGTTCGGGTTCGGTAATCTAATAACGCATTTAGAAATGCTTCAGGGGCCAGCCAATCACCTTTTGATTAGCTGGTGTGCCCTTAGAAGCCATCATAGCCATGCCTACTAATGGCATGGCTGTGATTGGTCAGTGCAACATGTGACCCAGCTTCTATATAAGCTAGAGGCACACAGCACACATGACACTCTGCTTCAGAATAGATAGGGAGAGGATCTAGGCTGCTGCTGCTGCTTTTAGGGAGAGATAGAAAGATAGAAGAGGTAGTCCTGATTCTACAATCTGAGGGAAAAGTGTAGTGTAGGGCCAGGTTCCTGTGTTGGTGCTTTCAGGGAGAGAGAATATTATATAGGAGTCCAGATTCAGAGATTAAAATCAGCGATCTGCATAGGTCTACCTATTTGTGTTGCAGTGCAGTCTTTTTACACTGCCATGAGCCCAGTGTCAGAGAAAATCTAACTTTTAGGGGGAAAAAAAAGGCACTTTATTGTTCTCTTTTCCAAAAGACCCTTAGGGCAAAAAAAAAAAAAGCATTTTATTTTGCTCGTGCAAAAAAAGAAAAAAAAAATTGCACTTTAATGTACGCTTGCAAAAAACGCCGTTTAGTGGCACCAAAAAAAAGTTTGCAGTGTGTTATACATATTTTGAGGTGTTTGAAATAAACAATTTCTTTATAGTTTTCTCCTACGTTGCTATACTAAAATGTAGCGGGGTCCTCAAATTGATGGGATACACCTGGGGAATAGTGTGACCCAGGTGTATAATTGTGTTAGGGTTCAGACCCCTTTTTGTTTCGTGGAGGATTGGAGGATGTAGTATTCTCCTTTGCCTGTGGGTGGCGGGGTACCCACAGGCTTCAGGTAGAATCATCTCCTGCAGTGCTCCCTGTTTTGTCCCTTCCCGGAGATGGTATGGCTGGGGCGGGGAACCCGCCGGGCCGTTGATGGGAGGAGATAAAAGGGGGAGACGCCCTTACCACGAGGTCTTGCGGAGTAGGAGGTCCTCGGAGGAGGAGGGTTGCGGTCCGCACCCAGGCACCTTAGGCCTGGGTGCTGGAGATCCAGGAGTCTGGTCCAGGTGCCCATGGCCTGGTCCGGAGTCATGTTGGCGTCCATCCCAGGCACCTTTAGCCTGGGGTGAGGTACTATCGAGGAGGCCTGGGGCCCAGTACCTTCGACTGGGTCCCGCTAGGGTGGACTGTCCGAGGGTCCCTGAGCGGAGGGACTCGTATCTGAGGTGAGGAGGCCAGAGAGGTTACCCACTGGAGACCCGGAGCAGCACCAACCCGGTGACAGTGGGCCTCTGGGAACTCTCTTGGGAGGACACATCCCCCTGATAGGGGCCACAGCGTATCGAAGAGGGCTCCATTGCTGTTCATAGGGGTTGCTGGAAGAGACCCCATCTTTCCTGTTCTGTAACAGCCGGATTGGCTTAGGCGCCGCTGGTCATAGTACAGTGGCATAGAACTTAAACTTTAGGAAGTGCCTCGATCTGCTCGCCCCACCGTTGGCAAGGTTATAGGTCCCAACCGGTTTGCTGCAAAAGAACTGTTTATTGTGCTTTGCTTATTGGAGTGTCAAATAAACAAGTGTTGGACCTTTCTCCGGTGTGTGAACTCCAGTTACTGGAAGCAAAGGGGAGGCTGGTGAGCTTGCAATTACAGACTCAGTGCATTCACAGAACACACCGGCCCGAGGAAACATCAGTAAGTGGCCTTCACCTCCCTACTACAATGGGGAGGACATGGGCCGTGGCGCATCTCACTCTCACAACCCAGGAACCCCTAGACATGAGTTGGTGTGTAACCGATTAAAGATGGAGAGAGAGTGAGGCCGCTACACGTGGGGGCTCGTGAGTCCGGGATAGAGTGTGTTCTAAAGATGGACTTGAGAATGTCTACATTTGAACTTTGCTGCCCAGAGGAGTTCCGAGCAGATCGGCCATATTACTGGCCAAAGTGCGTCCCTGCTCGGAGTTGTGGAAATGACCCTAACACGGGAAAGGCCCATGCGGAGGAGCGGAAAAAGGGAGAGGTCCAGCCGTGTGACGTACTGCACGTGGGGACTGTTAACGCACTGCGCCACGAGGCACCCCATGGCGACATCGTTCGTGGGCGGAGTCAAGAGGAAGCCCGCGAAAATGTACAGCTCATGGGAGGAGTCTGGTCAAGTGTGGGGATACACGTGGAGACTCCGGCGCGGGGTCAGTGCATGATGGAGCAGCAGCTAGTCGGGATGACCTCAAGTGCCCCGTGGATTATGGTTCCTCACCCCACGAGAATGACTTCCTTTGCTGCCCCCATCACAGACACGGGGATAAGACTTAGGCCCCGAGGGCGGTTGGCTCTGTACACTTGCAGAGACACGGAGGCCCTCGGTGTGATCTGTCCCGGCTGCTCGGGACTGATGGTCACCCTGAAGCCATTCGGGCGATGTGAGGAGTGCAGAGAATTCCTTTTTGAGGTCGAGTCGTCCACAGCAGGGCCCCGGGCCCTTCGCCTCAACCACCTCACGGGTACCGCTACTCCGGAAGCGGAGATCAAGGCCTTTGTCGAGGTTCCCGTGCGCGCTGACCAGGGCGATGGACTGCCCAACAGAGAAAAATCCGAGGATGCTGCCTCGGTCGCCACAAGTTCTCTGCTCCCACCCCCGAAGAGGAAAGTTGGCCTAGTACAGGCATCCTATGGACGTGGTCGAGCTTCACCCCGCTGCTTGCCTGGCCTGGATGGCGCCGGTCGAGAAGGAAGTCCCGGACATCCCAGTCCTCTACAAGGGTCAGGTGAGCCAGGGGCTGGGACTGTGGTGGTGGTTGGAGGTGTCGGGGGCCCATTGGAGGTGGAGCCCCCCAGGGAGGATGATTCTGTGTCCACCGGAAGATATCTGCCTGCGGAGATGTATGACACCTCCGACCTAGAGTCGCTGTCTGACTGCGGAGAAGATGGCGAGATAGACGAACTGTTCAGCCGCAAGGGCTGGGATAGAATGCCACTTCTTGTTTCCCGTGCGGTACGGGATTCACCTATGTACACAGGAGACAGCACACCTCGGGTGAAAGACCCGCAGCTTACGAGGGAACCTACCCCTCCACCGGTGTCCTCATCTACTGTTACCTCACCTGCTTTGGTTGTGGGGACACCCCACGCTTCTCTGAGAGAGCCGAAAGTCAGTTTCAGGGAGCTGGTAAAGGCACCTCGGCATCCGGAAGCTATTGTGCTGCCTGGAACTGGAGAGAAAGCCACTATGCCACCTTTGGCCCGCTTGCAGAGACTGTTTTGCCACAAAGTAGCTCGGGAATATGGGTGGGAATACCCGTATCTGCCCCGGGACTTGCTGTTTGAGGTGGAAGTCTGGAGAGCAAGATGGTATGACGAGTTTGTGTGGGACAAGTTGAAGGTGCCTCATGCTCGCAGGTACCTGGAATGTGTGCCGGCAGTGTCTAAGAGGTTTGAGGACTGCAGAGCTGAATGGAAATTGGGGCGCCATATCCATGCTGACAAGATAGTCATTTGCAGAAGAGAAGGAGAAGATGTCGAGTATTCGATAGAGGCATTTGACAAACACCTGAAACCCCTGTATCTGCCGGATCCAAAGTTTTATTTATAGGAGAAAAGAACTCCTGTTTATTTCCTTTGTGCACTTGAACTTTCTGGAAGAGCCATTCCCAGACACCCAGGACTGTGCCCTGCTTTTGTTTTTATTTGGGCTTTTCTTTTTCTCATTGGAGACTTGGGGCTGTTGTGTTTTTTTTGTGTTTCCCCTTTTCTTCATGTGCCAAAGGCAAGGACATTTGGGAATAGTGGCAGAGTAGGGAAAAGCTGGAAGAACGAAGACTCGTTGAGTGTCATGACCGCGGCGTTGTCACCAGGTGGCAGTGTTGCGCAACAAATGTTTGAAAATGTTTCACACACACATCACCTTGCTTGTTGGAGTGAGTGGGTCTCTCGGCTGACGGGCCCATTCATGCCAAATGACACGAAATTATGTTAGGATGTTGTTTTTTTCTTTCCCCTGCAGGAGAATCGTCAATCAAGATCATTGAGAGTGGGTGGCTCTTAGACAGTGTGGGAGAGGGGTTGTGATTATGCAGATGTTTAAAGTGTTTTATGACATAAGTTGTTTTATATGTTCTCCATTCCCTGAGCAGGTCTTGGCACTTGGGAAAAATTTAGAGGAACTGCCTCAGGGGTTTCACTCCATGTCACCACTTTATGGGAGGCATGGGTGTGCACCTGACGCTGGGGACCAGCGTCCAATCACAGGGGGGAATGTGTAGCGGGGTCCTCAAATTGATGGGATACACCTGGGGAATAGTGTGACCCAGGTGTATAATTGTGTTAGGGTTCAGACCCCTTTTTGTTTCGTGGAGGATGTAGTATTCTCCTTTGCCTGTGGGTGGCGGGGTACCCACAGGCTTCAGGTAGAATCATCTCCTGCAGTGCTCCCTGTTTTGTCCCTTCCCGGAGATGGTATGGCTGGGGCGGGGAACCCGCCGGGCCGTTGATGGGAGGAGATAAAAGGGGGAGACGCCCTTACCACGAGGTCTTGCGGAGAAGGAGGTCCTCGGAGGAGGAGGGTTGCGGTCCGCACCCAGGCACCTTAGGCCTGGGTGCTGGAGATCCAGGAGTCTGGTCCAGGTGCCCATGGCCTGGTCCGGAGTCATGTTGGCGTCCATCCCAGGCACCTTTAGCCTGGGGTGAGGTACTATCGAGGAGGCCTGGGGCCCAGTACCTTCGACTGGGTCCCGCTAGGGTGGACTGTCCGAGGGTCCCTGAGCGGAGGGACTCGTATCTGAGGTGAGGAGGCCAGAGAGGTTACCCACTGGAGACCCGCAGCAGCACCAACCCGGTGACAGTGGGCCTCTGGGAACTCTCTTGGGAGGACACATCCCCCTTATAGGGGCCACAGCGTATCGAAGAGGGCTCCATTGCTGTTCATAGGGGTTGCTGGAAGAGACCCCATCTTTCCTGTTCTGTAACAGCCGGATTGGCTTAGGCGCCGCTGGTCATAGTACAGTGGCATAGAACTTAAACTTTAGGAAGTGCCTCGATCTGCTCGCCCCACCGTTGGCAAGGTTATAGGTCCCAACCGGTTTGCTGCAAAATAACTGTTTATTGTGCTTTGCTTATTGGAGTGTCAAATAAACAAGTGTTGGACCTTTCTCCGGTGTGTGAACTCCAGTTACTGGAAGCAAAGGGGAGGCTGGTGAGCTTGCAATTACAGACTCAGTGCATTCACAGAACACACCGGCCCGAGGAAACATCAGTAAGTGGCCTTCACCTCCCTACTACAATGGGGAGGACATGGGCCGTGGCGCATCTCACTCTCACAACCCAGGAACCCCTAGACATGAGTTGGTGTGTAACCGATTAAAGATGGAGAGAGAGTGAGGCCGCTACAAAAAAAACAAAATTTTTTTTGAATAGCATTTTCTGCAGTTCTGTAGCTGTGCGATTCAGCGGTTACGTACTGTGGGTGTGTTCTGCTCTTCCAAAAAACGCCGTTTAGTGGCACCAAAAAAAGTTGGCAGTGTGTTATACATATTTTGAGGTGTTTGAAATAAACAATTTCTTTATAGTTTTCTCCTACGTTGCTATACTAAAAAAACAAATTTTTTTTTGAATAGCATTTTCTGCAGTTCTGTAGCTGTGCGATTCAGCGGTTACGTACTGCGGGTGTGTTCTGCTCTTCCAAAAAACGCCGTTTAGTGGCACCAAAAAAAGTTTTCAGTGTGTTATACATATTTTGAGGTGTTTGAAATAAACAATTTCTTTATAGTTTTCTCCTACTGTGCTATACTAAAAAAACAACATTTTTTTTGAATAGCATTTTCTGAAGTTCTGTAGCTGTGCGATTCAGCGGTTACGTACTGTGGGTGTGTTCTGCGCTTCCAAAAACACCCATTTAGGGCAAGATCCTAAATTTTGAAAATATGAGGAGAAGGTCAAAGGGACGTGGTGGCCCCGGTCGTGGTGCTGCTGGTGGAGCTCCTGTTGCAGGGAGAGGACGTGGTGGATCTGTGCCAGATACACGCACAAGTGAAACACCTTCCTCAGGTGCGAGTAGGCGACCGAGCCTGCGGCGGTATTTTGTCGCGCCTAATGAGGCTGTACGAATGTTTAGGCCAGGACAAGTACAGGCGGTAGTAGATTGGGTTGCTGACAGTGCCTCGGGTTCCTTCACATTGTCTCCCACCCACTCTTCTGATGAAAGAACAGAGTTGGCACCTGAAACCCATGTCCATCAGGCTTTCACCTCACCCCCTTGCAAATCAGCCAAGCAATCTGAGCCCCAAATCATGCAGCAGTCTCTTCTGCTTTTCGATGACTCTGTTAGCAGGGTTTCCCAGGGCCATCCACCTAGCCCTGCCCCAGAAGTGGAAGAGATTGAGTGCACCGATGCCCAACCACTTATGTTTCATGATGAGTACATGGGAGGACCATCGCAGTACGTCTCGGATGATGACGAAACACAGGTGCCAACTGCTGCTGCTTTCGCAATTGTGCAGACAGACAAGGAGGGCAGGGGTGAAGACTGGGTGGAAGATGATGTGGAGGACGATGAGGTCCTCGACCCCACATGGAATCAACGTTATGCAGGTGACCAGTGTAGTTTGGAGGAAGAGGCGGTGGTCGCACAGAGCCACCAGCACAGCAGAAGAGGGAGCAGGGTGCAAAAGCGGAGCGTCTGTCAGCTAGACAGTATGTCTGCTACTGCCCAACGCAGCAAGGGACCGAGCACACCAAAGCCAGGTCCAAGGAGTTTCCTAGCGTGGCAGTTCTTCACACAATGTGCTGATGACAAGACACGAGTGGTTTGCAAGCTGTGCAATCAGAGCCTGAAGCGAGGCATAAACGTTCTCAACCTGAGCACAACCTGCATGACCAGGCATCTAAGTGCAAAGCACGAGCTGCAGTGGAGTAGATAGACACCTCAAAAACCAAGAAAGGTCTCTGGCTCCTCCTGCTTCCTCTTCTGCTGCAGTCTCGGCCTCTTCATCCAGCTCTGTAGTGACAGTGGCACCCGCCACCCCGCAAACAGAGGATCTGCCAGCAACACTACCACCTGGGTCACCAACCATCTCCACAATGTCCCATGGAAGCGTTCAGCTCTCTATCTCCCAAACATTGGAGCAGAAGAGGAAGTACCCCCCTAGCCACCCGCGATCCCTGGCCCTGAATGCCAGCATTTCAAAACTCCTGGCCTTTGAAATGCTGTCATTCCGTCTGGTGGAGACGCAGAGTTTTAAAAGCCTGATGGCATTGGCTGTCCCACAGTACGTCGTGCCCAGCCGCCACTATTTTTCCAGGCGAGCCATCCCTTCCCTGTACAACCAAGTGGGGGACAAAATCAGGTGTGCACTGCGCAACGCCATCTGTGGCAAGGTCCACCTAACTACGGATGCGTGGACCAGTAAGTACGGTCAGGGACGTTATATCTCCCTAACAGCACACTGGGTAAATGCAGTGGCGGCTGGGCCTGAGGCAGATAGCAGTTTGGCGCATGTCCTTCCACCACCGAGGATTGCAGGGCGCTTCAGTTTGCCTCCTGTTGCTAACTCCTCCTACTCCGCTTCCTCATCCTCTACCGCCTCCTCATCCGGTCAGCGTAACACCTTCACCACCAACTTCAGCACAGCCAGGGGTAAACGACAGCAGGCAGTTTTAAAACTTTCCTGTTTGGGGGAAAAACCCCACACCGCGCAGGAGTTGTGGAGGGACATGGAACAACAGACCAATGAGTGGTTGCTGTCAGTGAGCCTCAAGCCCGGCCTGGTGGTGTGCGATAATGGGCGAAATCTCGTAGCAGCTCTGGGCCTAGCCGGTTTGACGCACATCCCTTGCCTGGCGCATGTGCTGAACTTGGTGGTCCAGAGGTTCCTTAAAAATTACCCCAATATGCCAGAGCTGCTGCAGAAAGTGCGGGCTGTGTGTGCGCACTTTCGGCGTACTCACCCTGCTGCTGCTCGCCTGTCAGCGCTGCAGCGTAACTTCGGCCTTCCCGCTCACCGCCTCATATGTGACGTGCCCACAAGGTGGAACTCCACCTTGCACATGCTGGCCAGACTGTGCGAGCAGCAGCAGGCGATAGTGGAGTTTCAGCTGCAGCAATCACGCGTGAGTCGCTCTGCGGAACAGCACCACTTCACCACCAATAACTGGGCCTCCATGCGAGACCTGTGTGCCTTGTTGCGCTGTTTCGAGTACTCCACCAACATGTCCAGTGCCAATGACGCCGTTCTTAGCGTTACTATCCCAGTTCTATGCCTCCTTGAAAAAACGCTTCGGGCGATGATGGAAGAGGATGTGGCACAGGAGGATGAGGAGGAGGAGGAGGAAGCGGGATCATTTCAAAGGCTTTCAGGGCAGTCTTTCACAAGTGGCTATGAGGGTGGGTTCCTGCACCAACAAACGCCAGGTACACAATTGTCCGGCGGAAAGGGAACAGTTCTGGAGGATGACGAGGTGGAGGAGGAGATGGAGGAGGAGGAGGAGGAGGAGGAGGCATTTTCACAGCAGGGTGGCACCCAGACCAGCTCTTGGCCATCACTGGTGCGTGGCTGGGGGGATACAGAGGACACAGACGATACACCTCCCACAGAGGACAGCTTTTCTTTGCCTCTGGGCAGCCTGGCACACATGAGCGATTACATGCTGCAGTGTTTCCGCAATGACCGCCGAGTTGCCCACATTTTAACTGGTGCTGATTACTGGGTGGCCACCCTGCTGGATCCCCGTTACAAGGACAACGTACCGTCCTTAATTCCCTCACTGGAGCGGGATCGTAAGATGCGCGAGTACAAGCGCACGCTGGTAGACGTGCTGCTGGTGGCATTCCCACCTGACAGCGGGCGTACGGTGGAAGCACAAGGCGAAGGCAGAGGAGGAGGAAGAGGTCGCCAACGCAGCCGGGGCACCGGCAGCACCTCAGAAGGCAGGGTTAGCATGGCTGAAATGTGGAAAAGCTTTGTCAGCACGCCACAACAACCAGCACCACCAGCTGAGATGGAACGTCTTAGCAGGAGGCAGCATTTCACCAACATGGTTGAGCAGAATGTGTCCACAGGCCTACACGTACTGGATGACGGGTCTGCCCCCTTTAACTTCTGGGTCTCCAAATTGGGCACATGGCCTGAGCTTGCCCTTTATGCCTTGGAGGTGCTGGCCTGCCCTGCAGCCAGTGTATTATCTGAATGTGTATTTAGCACGGCAGGGGGCGTTATCACAGACAAGCGCAGCCGCCTGTCCAGAGCCAATGTGGACAAGCTCACGTTCATTAAAATGAACCAGGCATGGATCCCACAGGACTTGTCCGTACCTTGTGCAGAATAGACATGTATACCGGTGTTGTGACAAAAACTGTCTGGCCATCGGATTGTGTCCGGCCCATACTGCGAAGGCGCAGCGCTTGCGCAGTACAGAGGACAAGGAGATTCACAAAATCTCCGAAGATGAACGGCGCCTGCGCTGTGAGTGCAGGTTCAAGCCCCACCATCCAAGTGGACATACGGTAGCACATAATAACAGGGCCCCTCACGGGCTTGGTTCGATCGCCACGCTTCGGGCACGGCCTCACTTGGCTCATCTTGAACCACGGATGGTGGTTCTTCACCTGAACTCACCACGCAGGCGCCGTTCGTCTTGGGAGATTTTCGAAATCCCCTTGTCCTACATACTGAGCAAGCGCAGTACAGGGTGGACACTATTTGACGGGGGACAGAATTCGACACATCACCGGCATTACACAGCCATTGTTGTATTTTTGAATCAGTGTTGGCTACCTCGTCCTTCTCCACCGCCGCTTCCACCTACACAGCCACATCCACCGCCACTTCAACCTCCTACTTCATATGGACCTCGTCCTCCTAGGTCAAGATTATTATTTTTTATTTTTATTTTTTTTATGTTATTTTAAGTTATTTCCCTATCCACATTTGTTTGCAGAGCACTTGCCATGCTCTTAACAACATGTTGCTGCCATTTGCAGCCCTCTAGCCCTTTCCATTACCTTTTTAGAGCCTTTTTAGTCCTTAGAAGTCCGGGTCCCCATTGACTTCAATGGGGTTCGGGTTCGGGTCCGGGTTCGGGTTAACGTTCGGTCCCAAACCCGAACTTTTTTCCGAAGTTCGGCCAAACCCGTCGAACCCGAACATCCAGGTGTCCGCTCAACTCTAATCACTATCTTTTTGTATGTCATTCAGCTCCTATTATCAAGTGTCTTGCATCTCTTTATGTCCCTATCTCCTTGTCCATGATCCTACCTCATAGAATTGTGTCTTTTACCTTACCACTATTTTTGATTTTGTTTTCTGTATCTGTGCAGTTATTTCTGTCCCTTAGTCCACATCATGGTTCCTTTAGTGAGTTTCTACATTAACTCAAAATTTATTCTGGCCCTGCAAGACTTCAAATTTTGGCTGATTGAATCGGCTGAAATTCAAGCCGCGGGTGGCCCTGTCTGCATCAACCAGCTCAACAAACTTAAATTGCAAAAATTCTTGGCTGAACAATGACTGCAGCCAATCAGATTCGGTCACTGTTTACGTATTCGGACAGCCATGGGTACAGCTGCAGTCAGAATATAAGCAGGGGAGATGCAAGGGAGATGTGGAAATCAATTGATTTCTCTTGTTCAGCCCACAGGGAACAACATGAATCTTAAAGTATAACTAAAGACAAAATGTTTTAGTTTTGTATAGAGGACAGAGGCATTAGAACACCTGTCAGTTTTTATTGCTGTCTGTGTCCCCGTTATGGAGATTCACCTCTCCATTTGTCCTATTTACCATTATCATTGAAAGTGAAAGTAAAATAAAATCACAAATTGTGACTTGATTTTTTTAGCTGTCATCTGTTTTATGTTCATATACATGCTGATCCATTATTGAATTTTTCTATGCTATATCAGCAGGGCCGGTGCTTGACTATTTCCTGCCCTAGGCAGAACTAACACCAAAAGCAGGAAACTTGCAATATGCTTCTGTTTTTTTTTTTTATTCAACTGAAAAATTTGGCCCGATGGATTGCAATGGTACAGTCCTTTGAATTTCAAGAATACTAGGTTACATGAATTTTAATAAACTTTATACCACAACGGTATAGGGATGAACAAGATTGAAATATGTCTACGAAAGCTTTCATGCAGATCATAGTTTACAGAGGAGTAGTTAGTCACATTCAACTGGACTTGTTCTGTATTATTAAAGATGTTTCACCGCACATTCAGTGACTTCTTTAGTTCAATTCCCATGTGATTTGAATATGGTTTTTATTATTTTAATATGAACCAGACTGAGAGATTGTTCCCAGGTCTATCAGAACTATAGAAATGCACCTGTGATGAGTGTTCACCAGTGCATCAAAAAGAGTTCTGAGCCTTCAAATGCTTTTCAAGCATTTATCATGCATTAAATATGACTTATGGCTTACTTATGACTTATGGCTTACAAAACTCTGTAGACAGTTCAAATCACATTCATTCTTATATGCATTTTGTTAAAACTTAAATTACAACTGATAGCACCCAAATATATAAGTAAATGTGTAATGCTGTAAAAAAATGTCACTTTATATTTTTATTTGGTTTGGTCTTTTAATTGAATTTAATAAAAGAAGGCAGATCAATTTACAAAATTCCTTATAGATATAAAATCAGTTGCCAAGGTCAGACACATCGACCATGAAGGCTGGATTGCTCATGGTTGAAGATCCAAGAACATGTGGCCCCCTGCCTGTTGACACTTCAGAATTAAGAGGGCACTTTGAGAGGAGTCTTCAACATTGAAGAGAACGAGAGCAAAAATAGTGGAATAAAAACTTGCCTAGCGCAGATCCTGTAATTACATAGGATCAATACAGTAGACAATGAATAGAATTATTAAAAAATAAAAAAAGTGCAATACTACCTTTTCCTAGTAATATTAGTGCAGACAAGGCTCAATATAAACAGACAATGTGACAAACAATAGCATAGAAATCCACAATTTGATTATACACCTAAATGTAAATAAAACTTCGAACTCCGAAGTAATAGAATTCCTCTTGTGTAGAGTTTTTGTAAAAAAAAGTGTAGTCTTGTGATCACTTGCCTTGAGACACCTTAGGCAAGACCAGAGTCCTTGTAGTCAGGGGTTGGAGGTTCTTCCCTTCCAAAACTCTTTGAACCTCTAAAATTCAGCGTCCCTGATAGAAACTTACCAATTCAAAGAGTTCTGACAACCTGTCCTCTCTTTTCAACTGGACTACCCCGGAACCCCTAAACCTGCATGGGTAAGATAACCCTAAGTACTCAACCAAGTCTTTAAACTGCCCCCCTTAAAGGGACCACAACTCAGATATTGGGGAAATATACAGTACCTGCCGTTTAGGACACACTCCCAGTGTCCTGTACAATACCCACACTAAACCCAAAACCGAAAATGTAATATATTGAAGTTTACTAGTCCTTGATGTGGTGACTGCATTTGTTTTATTTTTTTCCAAACTTCTTTTGCTTTATTATTACTGAGTAATCCTGCAAATAAGACTCTTCCTGTCCCTGGGTGGCTACATCACTTCTTCATTGTGTCCAAGGAGGGAGCTATCACTGTCACCCTGACAGGGCCGCTGTTAGAAATCATGGGGCCCCGTACAGCCTACCTGATGGGGCCCCCCCAACCCCGCCCTTGACGCTGCCTCAAAAAAGTCCTATTTCAAGTGATATTTATCTCTGTCCAGGCTAATCCCAAGCCTGCTAATGAATGAGAGAGTGCTGCAGCTGACTTTAAGGATTCAATTTTCCTTAACCCAGCACATCTATTATGCCTTTAAATCAGCTGGAGGCATACACTCCAATAATTATTTAAAATCTGTATGAGCCAATTCACACTAGCATTGCTCTCTGAAGAGTGATCTGCATGCGGATTGCTCTTCTGACAGAATTTGGCTGGTGGTGAACAGGCATTGTATCACCTCCTCACCACCTGTTTTAACCACTTAAAGGGGAGTTCCAGACTTTTTTATGTTTATTAAAAGTCAGCAGCTACAAAAAGTGTAGCTGCTGGCTTTTAATAAACAGACACTTACCTGTTCCATGGTCCAGCGACGCGGCCGAACCGAGCTTTGCTCCTCTCCCCCCTCTCCGCTGGTGCCTGCATTCTAACTGTGGGCACCTGGCTGTGACAGCTTTCAGCTTCACGGCCGGGCACTCACTGCGCATGCACAAACGGTGCTGCGTCTCCTGAGTGGACAGTCGATCGCCTGGGACCTGTCACGTGTCCCAGGTGATTGCCTACAGAGAGCGGCTGCATTAGGCGGTATGACGAGTCGCTTAAGCCCCCCCTCCAAAAAAATGACATGCCAAATGTGGCATGTAAGGGGGCGAGGGGGGGTTTAAGCGGAAGTTCCACTTTTGGGTGGAACTCCGCTTTAAAAACCCCAACAGTAGTTTAAAAGTATAATGCTCAGCAGGAAACATGGTGGTGGGTGGTTACAGTGGTTGCAGCATATGTACTTTCCCCACCACTACCTTTCCCGCACAAGGGCTCTTTCAAACAGGGCTGCTCCACTCAGCAAGGGATCAGTGAGTGGATTCTCTGCAGAATTGGAGCTAAATGGGACAGACGTCATTGTTCTGATTTCCAGGTCTGTTCAGTTTGCATCTGCAACACACAGCAGACAGAAGAGGACTTGTGATGTCTCTATAGGTGGCCACATGGAAATTTGGACTTGTGTCCACTCACAATAGGCAATGTGGAAAGAAGGTTGACAGAACTCCCAGCATCAGAAAAAATGAGCTTTAAATGTATAAAATCCACAAAGAAAAGCATCACAAACCTACAATACAGAAAGATAGCAGCATTTTTATTTTTTGACCTGAAAGGATCCAGAGATAGGCAGGTGTAAACAGATTCAAATCTATGTACATCTGGATTCCATGCTACATAGAGCTTCCATACAGATCCACATGAAAAAATAGCAGGCAGACCTAATTGTAAGGTTTGGTGAAAACTTCTTTGAGGAGTGGTTGGTGGGTGGTTAAGAAATGCAGCTCAGCTGCATCTTTTTACTGCCCCCATTCCATCCAAACAAGTAGCAAGTGTTAAGTAGCATCTCATGCTTATGTTTATCGTCATTATAATGATCACAGCACTTTAGACCCTCTATTGCTCTTCCAGTGTCACATGGCTATTGGGTGCTGACTTTGTTATGGCTCTACTGTGTGACAGTCTGTACACACTCAGACCCAATAGCCATGTGACACTGTGGAAGAGCAATAGAGGATCTAAAGTGCTGTGATCATCATAATGACAATAATCACAAACACAGTGGGGAGTCAGGGGGCTGTACCTTCTTTTCATGGTAGTTGATGTTACTGTGTGCCGTCCCTTGCCTGTAGCTGTGCACCACTGCTGGATAAGGTTTCCTGCTACCTCTCAGTCACATGTCTCTCTCTCCCACAGACAGCACTTACTGAGGGAGTGTTGTACACATGAATCACTCCGTCAGGGATGGTACAAGCAGAGAGCAGCCACAGCCGGATCTAGAACATGTGCAGCGCATTATGCGGCAAGGCTTATTCTACCTGCGCCCCCCAAAAAAGGAAATAAAGTCCCTTCAGTGATTTCACTTCCTGGGCCCCTCTGTTGCCCTAATGGGGTACAGGAATATGTAAGTACACCCTGAAAAGCAAGAAGGAGCAGGGGTGGTTTAGAAAAACATTTTAATTTATTCTGTCAGAAATTAACTTTATAGCATCCCGGGCCCCCTTGCTGAGCTGATGGGGCCGGGCCCGGTACAACAGGGCTGGTTGTACTGCCCTATCAGCGGACCTGCACCCTGACCCTGGGCTGTATTCCTGATATGGACTACAAACATGTCCATATCTTTTCATTTCAATTACATGGGGTGCAAGGCAATTGGTAGATCACAGAAGATTGCTTGGAAGGAAGATATAATTTGGTTTAGCTTACATGAAGTGAGAAGAACACATATATTGTCTGTTTAGATTGGTACATTTGCATTGATGTTACCTTGAGTTATTGGGGGAGGGTAGCACTGCATTATTCTTATATTTAAATGGTTTGAGATAATATATTCAGAGCAGAATGCAGTTTGTGTCCTGATACATGCATTGTGAGAGACCCAGGGATTGTGGGCTATATAGTTTATTTCCATTAAGTGTGAGGTGTCACACTACAGACAGAGATCCTGCATTAACATGAACACATGCATCATGTTTCCAGACAAACTACTGACACAGAAATAAGTATAGGCTGTGCTCAAAGGTCAACAAATGACGCCATGAAACTATATGATCTGAAACACATCCTATATAGGTAAAAAACACAAGGTATAGGTAGGAATGCATTATCATGCCTTTAGAATTGATAAAAATATGCTGAATCTGGGGACAAAAGCAGAGGTATTTTGGGCTTTTGGTCAATCCAGTGTAGCGGGTGGTCATATTTAGGGGAGGCATCTGAGTGGTATCAGGCTCAGATGCGACAATTGTTAGTGTTCTTGGACCAATTTATGTCAGTGGAAGATATCAATGGTGTCTAGTTCCCTGCGGCCTATAGGTGGCACTGTTGCCATGGGCTGGGGTTGAACCACCATTGGAGGGCTGTGCCCTTTGTGTCCACTCGCGGCAGTAGTACAGCGGGGCGGGGAACCCGCTGTGCATGCTGGGAGAGGGTATAAAGGGGGCAGACATTTTCTGCACGAGGTCCGTGCCCAGGCACCTTCAGCCTGGGTGCATGTGCGTGGAGTCTCTGGGTGCCTTAAGCCCGGTGACGGAGTTGCGGTTCCACCCCAGACACCTTTAGTCTGGGGTAAGGTACTTCCTGGAGGCCTGGGGCCCAGTACCTTTGACTGGGTTCCGCAAGAGATCGAGGGCTCCTAGGGTGTCCTCCGGTGTTGGACACCCGAATCTGGGACGAGGAGGCCAGGGAGGTGACCCTTCCGAAGACCCAGTGCAGAATTTGCTGGTGACGGCGGGGCCTCTGGTAACTGTCCGGATGGATGTCCTCTCTCTGATCGGGTCCATTTCCTATAGAAGGTAGTCCACGTTCTCATGGTCTGTGGCAGGGACCCATCGTGAATCAGGTCGGTGGCAGAGACCCAACAACCAGGTCTGTGGCAGAGGCCTTATTCATCTGGTCTGTGGTAGAGACCCCCTCACGGTCGGTGGCAGCGACTGTGCGCCAAGCCTGTTCGCGCTATAACGGAACAGGAGAAAACCCAAGTTCAAGTTTGTGCCTGGACCTCCTCTTCACTGTGTTCTGTTCTATGTCTGACCAGTCGCTTTAAAAGGACTATTTATTGCTCTGAAGAATAAATAAGTGTTGGACTTTCAGTGGTGTGGAACTTGACTTTCTGGGAGTTAAAGGGTCATTCTCAAGGGAAGTTTTGGCTCTGGACAGGGGCACAGGCCCGAAGGTAAAAGGTTATAGCTCACACCTCTGCACATAAGAGGATACGAGCTGGTGGTGCACCACACTCTCCTCCCTGGTCCCCTAGACGAGAGCCATTGATCAAGAAGAGAAGAGGGAGGCAGAGGTGAGGTTGCTACACAGAAAATATTCCTTGTTCCATACCCAGAATCTATGACATTCTGGATATGGAAGAGCTAGATTGTGATGAGGTTTATGATTCCTATGTTAGCTCAACCATCTCTGTTAGTGACAAACCTGCTCAAGTATGTATGTTTCTTTCTCGTACATCACGGGACACAGAGCGACATAGTCATTACTAATGGGTTATATAGATACCGTCAGGTGCTGGCACTGGCAACTTCCAAAACCGGAAGTACCCTCCCCTATATAAGCCCCTCCCATCCGGGAGCACCTCAGTTTTTTGCCAGTGTCTAAGGTGTTGGCCAAGAAGAAACATGGGTTTTTCACTGAGCTTGTGTACAGGTTCTTTTGGGCCTCAGTAAGCTATTCCGGATCCGACCAAAAAAGCTTCATAGCTAAACGGTCGGTACCCGGGCCTTGCAAAGAAGAGCAAGGTTTTGCCTGTAATGCTTCTCTTAGGAGAGCTGGACCCTGGGATCCAGAGCTCTGGTCATACCCACGACCAAGATGTTTTCTGTGCAGGGTGCTATACAGGTCCAGGGGAGTGGAATCCTTGGGAACCCGGTCCCTGAAGGTTTGATTACAATGCCTGCCATGATAGGTGAAGTTTGGGCTTTTGTGGACCAAACAAAGTCCTGCGGCGGGGAACAGGTAAGTGGGGGCCCCCAGGAACTTGGTTCTATTGGGGGACCCCCAAGCCTAATTTGTCTTTCTGTCTGTTACCTAATGGTATTCCCGCTAATATCTGTGCATGCCTGTAACTACTAAAAAAATGTAATAATTTTTAAATGGTGGTCAAGAAAAAAATTTTTTTTTTTATATATATATATATATATATATATTTAATATATTAGACTGCGGTACCTGTGTTTGTCCACTAGAGGCCGCTGTGGAACGTTTCTTGTCATGTGGACTAGTTTCTTCTCATCAGAGCGAGTCCAGGCAGATGGTGAGTTCTCTTATGGGAAACTGCTTCCTCTGCCATGTTGCAATGCTCGTCCATCCCCCGGCCTGCGGCAAAGGGGCCCTGGCTCTTGTCCCTGGTTTCCATTTTCGAAATTAGCGCCGAAGGCGCACGTGGCCACGCGCGTGCGCCTCTATATATAGAGGTGAGCCGGGAAAGGGGGCGGAGCCTGGGGGATGACGCTCTGTGCGCGCCGCAGCGCTTCTGCGCATGTGCGGGCGTCCCAGCATGTTAAAAACCACAATTTTGTGTGGTGAGCTGGCTATGAAGTACAGAGACAGAGCTGGCAACATTTAAAGAAGGCATACAGCAAGCGGTTGATACAGGCATCCCCTAGAAAGGCACATTAGTAGACACCAACTGTTTCTTATAGCAGCATTTATGCTAGACTATTGTCAGTAACTGGTGTATTTCGGCTGGAATACCTCAGCTTTGTGGCTTAGGAATATGCCGTCTAAAAACTCCGGGACTAGAAATTCCAGGAGGAATAGGGGGTCTCCATCGGGCTCTGAGGATCTTGGGCATGCTTTGGCTGCACCAGTCTCCCCTGAAGAATCAGAGGTTAGTGACCGTAGAGCACCCTCAGGAGTACCTGGTACTGTGGCTGTCCTCAGTTCACCTGCTCCTGTGTATGTAACAGAGGAGGTTTTTTCCTCAGCTCTGGGAGGGCTGGAAGAGAGATTGTCAGCATTGATCGCGGCTTCCCTGTCACAGGAGAAAAGCGCCCGATCTCCGTCTCCTCCCTCAGAGTGCCTGTTAACAGAGCAACAGTCGCATACAGGGATCGACCTACCTGAAGGGGATCAGGATGAGGTCGATTCGGTTGTAGAGGAATCAACAGTGGAAGAGCCGTTCTCAGCATCACATGCTGAAAGGTTATGGGTTCAGTCCCTGACTAATATGGTCCGATCAGCATTTAAAATGCCACTTGCGGAGCCATCATCCACTTCTGTCTCCTCGTTGGGGTCGCTAAAAGCTCCCCAGACTGTTTGTTCCTTTCCGATCCATCCTTTACTGGAAGGGCTCATTTACCAGGATTGGGAGCATCCTGACAAAATATTTACTCCCCCCAAGAGATTTCCGGTGGTCTATCCCATGGAGGATAAGTTCATCAGAAAATGGAGGGTCCCTACAGTGGACGCAGCCATCTCTTGTGTGAATAAATCACTGACATGTCCGGTGGATAATGTCCAAATGTTCAAGGACCCAATAGATAAAAAATTGGAGTCCTTATTAAAATCTGCTTTCTCTACAGCAGGATTGGTGACACAACCAGCAGTGGCAGCTATTGGGGTCTGCCAAGCAGTGAAGGATCAGTTGAAACAGGTCTTAAAGGGACTTGCCAGATCAGCAGGCTCTTGCCCTAGCTGATCTACCTAGAGCCTTATGCTTTGCGGTGGACGCTATAAAGGATTCAATCCATCAGGCCTCCCGCCTTACGCTGTCTGTGGTACATATGCGCAGGCTTCTATGGCTCAAAAACTGGTCTGCTGAAGCTCCCTGTAAAAAATTGCTGGTCAGCTTCCCATTTCATGGTGAACGCTTATTCGGGGAAGACCTGGACAAATATATCCAGAGAATTTCCAGCGGTAAAAGTACACTTTTGCCGGTTAAAAATAGAGTTAGAGGTCCCTCTTTTAAGAGGCCTGCTTCTCCAGTCCCTAGGGCATCGGCTGTGAAACAGTTCCGACGGCCTCCTCGGTCAAATCCCAGAGGTAAAAATCAGGGACAATTGCAGGGTAACAAGAAGCCCTGGAGCAGGAGAGGTACAAAACCTCCCCCAAAGTCAAATGCATGAAGGGTTGCCCCCACCCAATCGGGTGGGGGGAAGACTTCAGTTGTTCACAGAGACCTGGCGGGACACGATCCGAGACAGATGGGTGCTCTCCGCAGTAAATCTGGGATACAAATTGGAGTTAAAAAACTCCCCTCCTTCCCGCTTTATAAGGTCAAACGTGCCAAGGGATCCCCAGAAGAGAGGATCCCTCCTGTTGGCACTAGAACAATTATTGCTCCAAGCAGTAATTATAGAGGTTCCCCTGGAAGAATGGGGTTTCGGGTTTTACTCAAACCTCTTTACAGTCCCGAAGCCAAACGGGGACGTGAGGCCCATATTAAATCTAAAAGGGCTAAACAAATTCCTACATATCAGGACTTTCCGGATGGAGTCGATCCGATCGGTAGCCACTGCCCTACAAGGGGAGGAATGGTTAGCCTCGATCGACATCAAAGATGCTTATTTGCACATTCCCATCTTTCCAGCCCACCAAAAATGTCTACGCTTTGCGGTAGAAGGGCGCCATTTTCAGTTCAGAGCCTTACCCTTCGGTCTGGCCACAGCACCAAGAGTGTTCACAAAAATTCTGGCCCCATTATTGGCCAATCTAAGAACACGAGGTGTAACGATAATGGCATATCTAGACGACTTGTTGCTGATAGACCACTCAGTGGAAAAACTAGAAGTGGTTGTTCACGAGACAATCAAGTATCTGGAATATCACGGTTGGATTATCAACCGAGACAAGTCAGCCCTAAAACCAGTCAAAAGTCTGGAATACTTGGGGCTAAGGCTGGATTCAGACCAGAGAAAAATTTTCTTGCCTCAAGAAAAGGGGTCGTCTTTGAGAGATTTGATCCACTTAGTGGGTTCAAAAAGACAGCCATCCATACGCCTGTGCATGAGGCTGCTGGGAAAAATGGTGGCATCATTCGAAGCAGTACCCTACGGTCAATTCCATTCAAGGAAGTTGCAAAGGGCCATACTGTCAGCCTGGAACAAAAAAGTTCAGGCTCTGGACTTACCAATGTCCTTGTCCCCTTCCGTTCGCAAGAGCCTCCGCTGGTGGTTGGTTCCCCAGAATCTGGAAAGAGGGAAATCCTTCAGTCCGATTTCCTGGAAGGTGGTCACTACAGATGCCAGCCTTATAGGCTGGGGAGCAGTACTGGAGCAATGGTCTCTCCAGGGCAGATGGTCGGATGCGGAAAAGGCCCTGCCCATCAATCTCTTAGAGATACGAGCAGCTCGGTATGCCCTAGTAGCATGGACATCCAAACTCCAAGGGTCCCCTGTCAGAATTCAATCAGACAATGCCACAGCAGTGGCATATATCAATCGTCAGGGGGGCACCAGGAGTCGTGCAGCCCAAAGGGAAGTAAATTACATCCTGAGATGGGCAGAAAGATATGTCCCAGCCATATCTGCGGTATTCATTCCAGGAGTGGAGAATTGGAAGGCGGACTTTCTAAGTCGCCAACAATTATGCCCAGGGGAATGGTCCCTTCATCCCGAGGTTTTCCGGACAATATGTCAGCGGTGGGGAACACCGGATGTAGATCTGCTAGCATCCAGATTCAACACAAAAGTGGACAGGTTTGTCTCTTGGACAAGGGATCCCCTAGCTTGCGGCTCGGATGCCCTAGTGTTCCCTTGGGATCAGTTCAAGCTGATATATGCATTCCCACCGCCACAATTGTTACCTCGATTACTCCGCAGAATCAGGGTAGAAAAGAAACCAGTGATTCTGGTGGCTCCAGCGTGGCCCCGAAGAGCATGGTACGCGGAGATTGTAAAAATGTCTGTGGGGAGTCCTTGGACCCTCCCACATCGTCCGGACCTGCTTTTGCAAGGACCGATATACCACCCTTCCTTACCAGCCCTAGGTTTGACGGCCTGGCTATTGAAGCCCACATTCTAAAAAAGAGAGGGCTCTCTAATGCTGTGGTATCTACCATGATCAATGCCAGGAAGCCGGTATCCAGGCAGATCTATTATAGAATCTGGAAGGCGTACATCGCCTGGTGTGAGGCCAAGAAATGGCATCCACGTAAATACGTAATAGGGAGGATTCTGGACTTCCTACAATGGGCTGTAGATAGGAAGCTTGCCTTGAGTACTATCAAGGGTCAGATTTCGGCCTTGTCAATATTTTTTCAAAGGCCCTTGGCTTCGCATTCACTAGTCAAAGCCTTTATACAAGGAGTGATGCGTATTAGTCCTCCGGTTAATATTCCCATATGTCCATGGGATCTAAACTTGGTTCTGTCAGTTTTACAGAAACAACCATTTGAACCATTACAGCATATTTCCTTGGTGCTTCTCACCAGGAAATTGATTTTTCTAGTAGCCATTTGTTCGGCTAAAAGAGTGTCAGAATTAGCAGCTATGTCCTGTAAAGAGCCATATCTGGTTATCCATAAGGACAGAGTAGTATTACGTCCTCAGCCAGCCTTTCTTCCTAAGGTGGTATCGAGGTTTCATTTGAACCAAGATGTGGTTCTTCCTTCTTTTTTCCCCAAACCTACTTCGGTAGAGGAAAAGTTATTGCATTCTTTGGGATGTAGTAAGAGCAGTTAAAGCTTATCTAAAAGCCACTGCTCAGATTCGCAGAACGGATACTTTGTTTATTCTGCCGGAAGGCCCCAGAAAGGGTCAGGCAGCGTCAAAATCTACTTTAGCCAGGTGGATTCGACAGGTCATAATACAAGCCTATGGCTTGAGAAGGAGACCGCCTCCGTTCAAAGTTAGAGCGCACTCCACGAGAGCAGTTGGAACTTCATGGGCAGTGCATCACCAGGCCTCCCTGGCTCAAATCTGTAAGGCCGCAACATGGTCTTCAGTTCACACGTTTACTAGGTTCTACCAGGTGGACGTTAGAAGTCAGGAGGATGTCGCCTTTGGGCGCAGTGTGTTGCAGGCCGCAAAAGATCCTCATGTCTGATAGCGCTCAGCTTATATATGGTGTATCCCCCCCCTCATTTGGCATTGCTTTAGGACATCCCATTAGTAATGACTATGTCGCTCTGTGTCCCGTGATGTACGAGAAAGAAAATAGGATTTTTATAACAGCTTACCTGTAAAATCCTTTTCTTGGAGTACATCACGGGACACAGAGCTCCCGCCCCTCTTTGGGGACACTTATTGCTTTGCTACAAAACTGAGGTGCTCCCGGATGGGAGGGGCTTATATAGGGGAGGGTACTTCCGGTTTTGGAAGTTGCCAGTGCCAGCACCTGACGGTATCTATATAACCCATTAGTAATGACTATGTCGCTCTGTGTCCCGTGATGTACTCCAAGAAAAGGATTTTACAGGTAAGCTGTTATAAAAATCCTATTTTTACTTTATGTAAGTTTACTTTACACCACTGTGACTGTTCAATATTGGGAAAACAATTGTCTATGTCAAAAAAGTCAGAGGGCTGATGTTGATCTTATTACATATGATATGGAACTGCCCTATGGTTAGACCATTTTGATCTCAGATTACAGAATGCATTTCTCAGAACTTTGAAATCCCTTTGAAATATTTGTTAACTTAAAGTAGTGCCTATTATGAGCATTTGATTATATTGATTTTGGAAATGCTCAAAAGACCTTCTGAGACTTTTATTTTATGTTACGAAGATTGATGTATTATGCCGTGTACACACGATCATTTTTCTCGACGGTGAAAACACCGTCGAGAAAATCAACGGGAAAAACGAGGAATGGCTTGGTCCCCTACACACGGACGGTTTTCATGACATTTTTCCTCTTGGTCCAGAAAACCGACCGTGTGTGGGTTCCCTGGCAGTGTTTCCCTATGGGAAAACTGCAGCGGAAAAAAATGCTGTGAATCACGACGAGAAAAATTAGAGCATGTTCTAATTTTTCTCGTCGTGATTCTTGCAGTTTTTCTCGTCGTGAAAAATGCTAGAAAGCCCACACACGGGCGTTTTTTTCGTCAAAGGGAAAAAATGATATTTTTCCCGACGAGAAAAATGGTCGTGTGTACGCGGCATAAGGCATTATTTCCACAGCACACGTGGACACATCCTCTACAACCTAATTGTATTGATCACACTATTCTTATCATCAAATTTCATATGGGTTCTGTTAGAACATAAATGCATTCATGTAGAAGTTAGAATGATGTTGTTCCTTTTGTCAATGTTTACTGTGTACTAAGAACAACTCCTCAATGTTTTAGAATTTTTCTTTTTCAGAAAAACTGAAACAAAAATTTCATATTCTTTTACAAGTCAATAAAACATGTGCATGCAGTGGCGGCTGGTGCTCCATTTTGGGGGGGCAAACAAATCCCTCGCCACCCCCCGATTTGTTTGATCTGTCACTCAAACCATCCGCTGCCCCCCCTTTGGTTGGTTGGTCCGTCCATCCGTCAGTCAAAATCCACCCCCCCCCCTTTGCTTGGTCAATCAGCAAACCACACACCACGTCGCTCGCCGGTCTGCCCACCAGCCCCACACTTACTCCATCTAGGTCACCGGCTTCCCCCTGCGTCTCCTCCTCGGCGGCCAATACGGTGGCTTCTCCTCTTGTTCGGGAGGAGAAGCAGGAAGACAATAGCGAATATTAATTCACTATTGTCACACAACTAGGTGGGCTCAGGGAGAAGTGCTCTGCGCCTGTGCCCACCCTTTTTTAAAGCCAATTAGAGCCTCTATATTTTAATGTTTAATGCCATTAAGTACTCAATGACGTGTTAATGACTGCTTCAGGAGCAGTCCAAGCCCTTCTTGGATCAGGTTGTGCTTGGCTGTTCCAGTTGAGATGCTTCACATTGCATTAAACAAAAAATCTAATGCACCCTACAGGCAGCTGGTGGTGCTGGTAGGGAGGATGTAATAGAAGTGTAGATTGTCGGTCTCTTAAAAACCCAACAGCTCTAAGTGTATTCTCTGCAGTACAATGTAATCACAATGTTTTTGTACTTTTACATTAATTTAAAATTTTTGCAAACAGATTGTCTGCATACATTTCTATAGAATGCTGAAATTGAAAATGATCTCTCCTGCAGAATTAAAACAGCCTCATTTTTTTTTTTAAATGAAAGGCCTGTCTGTCTTGACAAAATATAAAAAAGATCTGTAACGTAAACTGTTACTAAACTCACAACAGTAAAATATCAGTCTGTACATGCAGTAAAGCATGCTTGTTATGCTCACTGTGGAACCTAAGGGGTTAATCCTCTGCATTGTGCAAAAAATGTTTGATCCTGTCTTCTCCGATCCTCCCCTTCTTCCACTGTCCCCAATCCATCTCCTGATAAGACAGAGCCTTTGGAGTCACTTTGCACATGCTCAGGTTGGTGTGTATTGCTAGAGAGCTTTTTTTTTCTTGGGAGGGTGCATGTGATGAGCACAGGGAAAATCGACACTGTCCAGACAGAGGGTCAGGGGTCTTGCAGCCTCATAGGACAGTCAGATATGGATGAACCGAACACCCCCTGGTTCAGTTCGCATCCAGAACATGCGAAAGGACCGATAGTTTGCGCAAACTTTCGAACCCCGTTAAAGTCTATGGGACTCGAACGTGAGAAATCAAAGTGCGAATTTTAAAGGCTAATATGCAAGTTATTGTCCTAAAAATGGTTTGGGGACCCGGGTTCTGTCCCACGGTACATGTATCAATGCAAAAAACTGTTTTAAAAACAGCCGTTTTTTTCGGGAGCAGTGATTTTAATGATGCCTAAAGTGAAAAAATAAAAGTGAAATACTCCTTTAAATATCGTGCCTGGGGGTGTCTATAGTATGCCTGTGAAGTGGCGTGTGTTTCTCGTGTTTATAACTGTCCCTGCACAAAATGACATTTCTAAAGGAATAAAAGTCATTTAAAACTGCTTGCGGCTTTAATGTAATGTCTGATCCCGGCAATATGGATGAAAATCATTGAAAAAAACAGCATGGGCCCCCCCCAGCCCATTACCAGCCCCTTTGGGTCTTGTATGGATATTAAGGGGAACCCTGCACCCAAATTAAAAAAAGGAAAGTCGTGAGGCCCCCAGGCCCTATATACTCTGAACAGCAGTATACAGGCGGTGCAAACAAGACAGGGACTGTAGGTTTGTTCTTAAGTAGAATCTGTTTGTAATTTTGAACTGGTACATTTTTAAGGTGTAGCTCCAGCCAATAAATCTATTTTTCCTTGTTTAATATTTTTATTAGATTTTACAAGTACATAGCAAATATACTGAACATTACATTCTGATCAAGAATAGAATTGTAAATAAATACAGTAATCACTAAAAATACATATTGAAAGAAAGGCAGTAGAGGATAAACCTCAGTAACAATTATATCAATACAAATAGAGGTATAAAAGATTAGAGCAATGAAGATAAGCAATATTTAGGATAGAATATCACGTCTCCAGACCAACCACTCACCCCCGAAGGGAGCAAGCTGTAAGCAGATGGGGGCTCGATTAAGTATGAGAGAATATGTTGGGCTATCCAGAAGGATACACCAGATGAACGTTGTCATACCTCAATTGTTTAGTGGAGACTTTCCTAACAAATCTTTAAGACACAAGGATATTAGTGATTGATAAAGTGAAACTTTAAAGTTATATATATAAGTCATGTAATGAACATCACATGTGTAAAAAATCTGTATTACACAAGTAACAAAACTAACCAAAACAGAAAGACAGAAGAAGTAAGAGAGAAGAAGAAGAAATATGGGAGAAAAGTAAAATTTATAGAAAAGAAGGTATGGGTGTAGGAAAATAGAGAAAAAGGTGAAGGTTGTCTCTCCGGGTGGCGGTCCAGTCAGATCAAGGCCCCGTTTAAATATTATATTAATAGATAAATATTAAAGTATTTCAAAGAGGCATCAACAATAGTTGATCAAAATCTGGGGGTAAGAAGTGTTTAATCCATGGTTTCCATATTTTATTATATGTTGCAATGTTGTCATCTTCAATAGCAGACATTTTGGAAAAGATAAGGGCTCTGTTAATTCTATGTTTAGTTTCAGCCACAACCAAAGTTTGGGTTTTCCAGGCCTTAGCTATAGATTGTTTAGCCGCCGTGGTGAGATGTAGTAGTAATTTGAATTGTGACTTATTCAAATTAGGAGGTTTGAGGTTGAGGAGAGCCAGTGCCGGGTCTGGCGGGATTGGTATTTCCAAGCCGTAGAGGCCATGTGAAATATTTTACTCCAGAAGGATTGAACGATTGGACATTGCCACCAAATATGGAACTGCGTGCCCGGTTCAGAACAGCCTCTGAAACATAGATTTGGGTACGAGGGGGCAAATTTGGCAATCCTGGCCGGAACCAGGTACCATCGAGAAAGGACCTTATAATTTGTTTCCAACGCAAAACAGTTTGGCGAGGAATGCTTAGTAGCTGACCATATATTATCCCAGTCACTTTTACTAAATGTTCTATCCATGTCATGTGCCCATTTAGTCGTATAGGATGGTAAAGTATCGTCGGATGTGGAATTGATGCGTTTATACAAAAGTGATATTAATCCTCTAGCATGGGGATCACTGTTACAGATACGTTCAAATTGAGTCATTTGGGTGAGAGGGGATCCCATATCAACGAGGGGTGTATAAAAGTTCTTAATTTGTAGATAGCGGAAGAGCTCCTTCATGGGGAGTTTGTATAAATCACATAATGTTGGGAACGTAAGAATATCATTGGAGGAAACTAGATTATGGAATTGAAGTAGGTTTCTTCTGGACCAAGCTGCAAATGATAGGGGAAATTTCCAGGCGGGGTAAAATGAGGGATTTCGAAGAAAAGAGAGTAGAGGGTTATGAGTGGATTGTAGGCTTTTTGTGGATCTATATTTGTCCCAGATAGCTATAGAATGTTTGGTTACAGGGTTAGATAAGTTTAGTCTATCTTTAGGAGCTAACCAGAGCAAATTATTCACAGAAATGGGGTCAATATCCACTGATTCAATCGCTACCCATAGAGGGGATTCTATTGTAGAATGGTATTTGGGGAGTTGTGCTAGCTGAGCAGCAAAGTAGTATGAGGAAAAGTTAGGAATTCCCAGACCACCTTTCAATTTATCAAGATAAAGAGTCGATCTAGGTATACAGGGCTTTTTAGAGCCCCATATAAAAGCCATCACTCTCTTTTGAGTGAGCCTCAAGAAGTAAGGAGGTATATGTATGGGGAGAACTCGGAATAGGTAAAGGAACTTTGGTAAGATTGACATCTTAGTAGCATTAATCCTCCCAATCCAAGATAAAGGAAGAGAAGACCATTGTTTCATCAGATTAGTAGTTGACTTCAATAAGGGTAAGTAGTTAGCTGAAAATAGGTCGGATATAGAAGAAGTGAGTTGGACTCCAAGATATGAAATATGATGCAATTCCCAATTGAAAGGTAAAGACGTTTGAGCTTGTTGTAACTCAGATGGCGAAAGGGAAATATTAAGGGCATTAGATTTAGCATGATTAACACACAAACCAGAAATCTTTGCAAACTTGTCTAAAGTATTTACTAGATTTGGGGCTGAGACGTGGGGATGGGATAAAAAAATCAGGATGTCATCTGCAAAAAGACTCAATTTGTGGTGATGTCCACCTAATTCTACACCTTTGATATTAGGATTATTTCTAATAATACATGCTAAGGGTTCAATAAGTAGAGCAAAAAGCAAAGGGGATAGGGGGCAACCCTGTCTAGTACCTCTTCTAATATCTATCATAGCCGATTTATAGCCCATATATTTAATATAAGCTTTCGGAGTGCTGTATAGTGAGGAGACCCAAGTTAAGAAATTTTCCCCAAAACCCCATTTTTGAAGAGTATATTGTAGATATGGCCAGCTGATTGAGTCGAACGCCTTCCTAATATCTAATGATATAAGGCAAGTTGGGATACGTCTTTTTTTGGCGGCATGAATTAATAATATTGCTCTTCTGACATTATCCCCTGCTTGATGCAAGGGCATGAAGCCAGTTTGGTCACGATGGATAAGTTTACCTATAATGCTATTCAATCTAGTTGCCAAGATCTTAGCTAGTAACTTAATGTCTAGATTTAAAAGAGATCTGGGGCGGTAATTAGACCAAGAGGTAGTGTCAGATTTAGGTTTGGGAATCATTGCTATGATGGAAGTTAGTGTTTCGGTTTTAAATGAATGACCAGCTAACAAAGAATTGAAGGCTCTAGTCAATAGAGGCGTTAAAATCGAATCAAATTGTTTGTAGTATAGTGCAGAAAACCCATCGGGGCCCGGTCTCTTATGAGGCTTCAATTCTTTAATAGCAGCTTTAACTTCCAAGGCCGTTATGGGACTCTCCAAATATTCACACTGTTCCGGTGTCATTGTGGGAAGTTTAACATCTGAGAACAAAGTGTCTGCTTTGTTTTTATCAAAGATTAAGCCAGAGTCATAGAGCTTAGCTAATTTAGATTGAAAGATGTCCAAGATCTTTAATGGGTTACTAGTGTATGCATCTCTGGAGGTTCTAAGTCGGAATGCAGCTTGTGAACGATCAATAGACTTGAGGCTGCGGGCCATTGGGGTATCGGGCTTATTGGCTTTGCGGTATAGGGTATGTTGCCGCTTGCGTAAGAGTTTGTCTGCCGAATCTGTCAGAAAAAGATCCAACTCAAGCCGGGCCCTTTCCAATTTAGTGTTTGTGTGTGCATTCGGGGTAGCTTGATGAGCCAAATGACACGCGTCAAAATTTGCTTCAAGTTTGGTAAACAGAATCTTGCGGACTCTTTTAATAGATCTCGCCTTTTGTATCAAGCTGCCCCGAATAACAGCTTTATGGGCTTCCCATAATGTAAGGGCAGAGACATCAGTAGTGTCATTAAATGAGATATAATCATTAAGAGCCAGTTCAATATCTGAACGGTGTGAGGGGTGAGTTAGGATGGAGTCGTTAATACACCAAGTGGTGTCATGTGACCTAGGTATAGGAGAGGTAATTGTAGCAGTGACCGCACAATGGTCTGTCCAAGGAAATGGGATTATATTAGAGGATATTACTTCAGGGAGCATACTAGAGGGGAGGAAAATATGGTCTATTCGTGAAAAAGATTTGTGTGGATAAGAATAATGTGTAAAATTTCTGGAAGTTGGGTTAAGTTCCCGCCAGGTATCAACAAAATTAAAAGAAGTAAGTAGAGATTGGAAGGACCGTTTATGGGTAGGAGAGTTAGGAGATGACGGGGATTTATCCAAGAAAGGATAAATGGTAGTATTGGAGTCGCCACATAATATTATTGTTCCAAATTTGTGATTCGATTAGTTGGAAAAGATGTGATAGAAAAGCTTCAGGACGTTTATTTGGGGCGTAATACGAAACTAATGTGACCTCAGTATCAGCAATAAAGCCTGTTAATAAAACATATCTACCCTCAGGGTCACATATTTGTGTATTAAGGGTAAATGGTGTAGAACGGTGGAATCCAATCAAGGACCCACGTTGCTTAGTTGTAGCTGAAGCTGCGTAGAATTGAGGGTAGGAGGAGGAAAGAAATTTAGGGGAGGCGTTATTGATAAAGTGCGTTTCTTGAAGGAAAATGATGTGAGCTTTTCTAGCTGAAAAGGAACGTAGAGCTTTAGTTCTTTTTTGTGGAACGTTGAAGCCTTGTACATTTAAGGACAAAATGTTTATGGGGGCCATGACATAGTAAGGGTAAGTTTTATATAAGGGTTAATGAAACCCATATTATGAGTTCGAACCGCCACCAAGGGAGACAGAAGAGGAGAAGAAAGGAAAGACAGAAAAGAAAGAATAAAGAAGAAACCAAAATAAAAAAAGAAGCCCTAATGACTGCAATTAGTGTCATAAAATAATGATGTACTAGTAGGGCGCAGGAACATCTCGGAGAGATAACAAAAAATCTCCGAGGGGTTCCATGGTCACCGACCGACTCCTGCATAATAGTAGCAGGAGTCAGGGGGTACGTAGGGGGCCGCAAGAAGTTCCGGAGGGAAAAACAACGCCGGAGAACACTTAAGTATTATAATAGAAAACATAAATAATTCTCTATCAAGAAGACTGGAGATGCAATAAACAAAAAAAGAGAGAGAAAGGAAGCATACCAACTTTGGGAAGTATGATGAGTCAATTTCTAAAATGAATGCGTCCATAAGGAGGCTGGAAAATATCAATCTTAACACTTGTGAAGCAAACCGTCAACGCAAGCGAAATAATTAATAAACAAGCTCGCAAATATAGAGGAAAGGGAAGGGAGAAAGGAAAAAATAAATAAAAAAAAAATAATGTAATATAGACCTTCTGGCTGACTAAAACAATAAATAATTACCCAAATTTATATTTCATAGGTACAATATAATATGCATTTAAATTACTAAGTAGACATATTTGTCTGAAAGGGGACAAACACACAAAAAAAAATAAAAAAAATAATGTAATATAGACCTTCTGGCTGACTAAAACAATAAATTAATGCCCAAATTCATATTTCAGAAGTATAATATAATATGCATATAAATTACAAAGTAGACATATTTGTCAGAAAGGGGACAAGACAAAAAAAAAAAAAAAAAAACACTTGTCTCAAAAATGTAAATGTAATATAGACCTTCTTGCTGACTGAAACAATAAGTAATTACCCAAATAAATATTTCATAGGTACAATATAATATGCATTTAAATTACTAAGTAGACATATTTGTCAGGAAGGGGACAAACACAAAAAAATAAAAATAAAAAAAAAACCCCTTGACTCAAAAATGTAAATGAAATATAAATATTCTGGCTGATTAAAACCCTAAATAGAAACCTAGATTCATATTTCATAAGTACAACTTAATATGCATATATTATGTGCATATAGATTAAAGAAATAGATATTTTTGACAGAAACAAAACACCACTAAAGAAAAAAAAAAAAAAAAAAAATGTAATGGAGAACAGGATTCTAGGTCTTCAAGCATAGATAGTGCAATGCTTTTCAGAATAAAGCAATGGGGCTAATACCCTACAAAAGGGGAGAAACATGGATAAGATTAATGAGAAGTGAACAATCAGTCCATTGAGTCGACATTTATCGGTGCCTGACTATCAAAACGTCCTCTTTTATGAAGATTCTGTCTAGTATAGCCAGAGGGGTTTGGGTCCAGGTCGGTTTCATTTGGAGGTGATCTAGAAGCCGCACGTCTACGAGGTTGCTCCTTAGAATTGGTGTGATCCATCAGGCCTAGATCAATTAAGGCTGACCGAAGTTCATCGGACGTGCGACAGGTATATCTGGTTTCCAAGTATGTAAAGCGGAGAGAGAATGGAAACCCCCAGTGGTATATGATTTGGTGCTTTTGAAGTACTTGCAGCAGTGGTTTCATAGAATGCCTCTTAGTAACAGTTAGAGGGGAGAGGTCTGTAAAGAGCTGATAGATATTGCCCTGGAACTCAAGAGTGTTTTTACCTCTAGCAGCAGCAAGTATTTGCTCCTTTGTTTTATAGTAATGAAATTTAACTATAATATCTCTAGGGGGTCCATTGGGTTTGCGTTGAGTTAGGGCCCTGTGGACTCTGTCCATTTCCAATCTCTCAGGTGAAATACCTGGTAACAGTTCCTGAAACAGTGCACATATAGTTCCCTGTAAGTCTATGATTGATTCAGGGAGACCTCTGATTCTTAGGTTGGAGCGACGGTCCCTGTTCTCCTGGTCTTCCAACCGGTTTTGTAATAAAAAGTTCTCATCCTTAAGCTGTTCAATAGTAGTATTATAATGCTGTGTGGTAGTTTCTATATCATCTACCCGCATTTCCAATTCAGCTGTTCTATGCCCCAGCTCCCTAATCTCCCTTGTCAGCTTCTCTGTTATCTGGTCAGAAGTTTGTTTCAAAGCTTTTTGAAGCATTTTCTCAAATTGTCTGAACATGTTAGACTGAATAACATTTTCAGGTGTTTCATAGTCAGAATCAATCTCACCAGCTGTGTCCAGAGTTTTGACATTGTGTGACAGGGATTTAGGAACCCGCTGTGTGCGAGTCTGTGAGGTACCAGGCGCCGCCATCTTGGATGTCTGCCGGGCCGGTGTATCCTTAGAGATACCAATCTTATACTTTGTTTTTGGCCCCCTCGTGACCATCCTCAATAAGCCAAAGCGTACCTGTTATAAATTTGCGGGAGCTGGTGCCGTTTGCGGTGAAAACAGCGGTCGGTTCTCCGGTTTGTTTAACCCGGGAGCGGAGCTCTAAGGGGATGTGACTTCTCCCTCAGGCATCCGCGCATGCGCCTCCAATAAATCTATTTTTAAGATTTTTGGAAAACATAGGGAAGGGTTATCACCCCTGTAACATTTGTTTTGCTGTCTGTGCCCCTGTTCAGAAGATTTCACCTCACTTTCTGTCCCAATGACAATTGGATTTTGTAAATTTGGGGTTTTTAGGGAAACAAGGATTGGTGATAAAGCATCAGTGGAGAGGAGACACCTTTTCCCCATATTAACTCTTACAGGAGAAAATTTCCCTTCCTAGGGGTAGATTTCCTCTCACTTCCTGTTGTCTCCCTCCGTTTTTAAATAGGAGTCGTTTGAAACTCAGATTTTTGAAAGTAGTGGGCTGCCCTATGTACTCTGCAGAAATTTGGGCCTTAGGTGTTGGTGTTGCCACAACACTGTAAGCCCTCACAGTTACTCTTGGTGGGCGCTGGAACGCCCTGCTGTAAACTATTATATCAAGAATTGTAATTACATGCCACTGTTAAACAGTGGCAGAAAAATTTGGCCTTTGGTGGTGGTGGTGGTGCTGGTGCCACAACACTGTAAGTCCTCACAGTTACTCTTGGTGGGTGCTGGAACGGACCCTGATGTGAAATATTATATCAAGAATTGTAATTACATGCACCTGTTGAACAGGGGCAAAACAATTGGGCTTTTGGTGGTAACAGTGGTGTTGCCACAACACTGTAAGCCCTCACAGTTAATCTTGGTGGGCACAGGAATGGTCCCTGCTGTGAAATATTAGATCAAGAATTGTAATTACATGCCCCTGTTGAACAGGGGCAGACAAATTGGGGCTTAGGCACTGGTGCCACAACACTGCAACCCCTCACAGATACTCTAGTTGGAGAGCAGGAATGAGCCCCGCTGCAAAGTATTACAGCAAAAATTGTAATTACACGTCCCTGTTAAACAGGGCCAGAAAAATTGGGCCTTAGGCACTGGTGCCACAACACTGCAACCCCTCACAGATACTCTAGTTGGAGCGCAGGAATGAGCCCTGCTGCAAAGTATTGCAGCAAAAATTATAATTACACGCCCCTGTTAAAGAGGGGCAGAGAAATTGGGCCTTAGGCCCTGGTGGCGGTTGCAAGAAACAAAAATGTTCTTACAAGCTATCAACATAAACAGGAGGAAGAGGATAGTCACTCAGCATAACAGGATAGTCACTCAGCATCAGCATAGGCAGTCTTGAAGGGCTCTCACATTCAAAAAAAAATATTCGGTTACATCAGCATCAGCTGCTTGGTAGCTGGTGATCCAAGACTGATTCATTTTTATGAAGGTCATACGATCGACCAAGTCAGTGGACAGGCCCACCCTGTGATCGGTTACAAAGCCTCCAGCAGCACTGAATGTGCGTTCCAAAAGAATGCTGGATGCAGGCCAGTAGCTCAATTGCATACTGTGCAAGCTCTGGCCAGAGATCCATCCTCAAGACTAGGGATGAGCTTCGAGTTCGAGTCAAACTCATGTTCGACTCGAACATTGCCTGTTCACCCGTTCGCCGAACAGTGAACAATTTGGGGTGTTCGTGGCAAATTCGAAAAGTCTATGGGAGAAATCTAAAGTGCTAATTTTAAAGGCTTATATGCAAGTTATTTTCATAAAAAGTGTTTGGGGACCCAGGTCCTGCCCCAGGGGACATGTATCAATGCAAAAAAAAAGTTTTAAAAACTGCAGTTTTTTCGGGAGCAGTGATTTTAATAATGCTTAAAGTGAAACAATAAAAGTGAAATATTCCTTTAAATTTCATATCTAGGGTGTGTGTATAATATGCCTGCACAAAGTGTAATTTCTGAAGGAAAAAAAGTCATTTAAAACTCACTTGCGGCTATAATGAATTGTCGGCTCCCGGCAATACATAGAAAAGTCATTGATAAAAATAAAAAAAAAGCGTGAGGGTCCCCCCAAATTCAATTACCAGGCCCTTTAGGTCTGGTATGGATATTAAGGGGAACCCTGCCGCAAATTTAAAAAAAAATGCGTGGGGCTCCCCCAAATATCCATACCATTCCCTTCAGGTCTGGTATGGATTTTAAGGGGAACTCCACCCCAAATTTTAAAAAAAAATGGCGTGGAGTTCCCCCAAAAATCCATACCAGACCCTTTATCCAAGCACGCAACCTGGCAGGCCGTAGGAAAAGAGGGGGGGACGAGAGAACCCCCCCTCCTGAACCGTACCAGGCCACATGCCCTCAACATGGTAAGGATGTCCCCATGTTGATGGGGACAAGGGCCTCATCCCACAACCCTTACTCTGTGGTTGTGGGGGTCTGCGGGCAGGCCGGCTTATCGGAATCTGGAAGAAGCCTTTAACAAAGGGGACCCCCAGATCCCACCCACCCCCCTATGTGAATTGGTAAGGGGTACATTGTACCCCTACCATTTCACGAAGAAAGTGTAAAAATAAATGTAAAAAAAACACACAGACACCTTGGAAAAGCCCTTTATTACAAATAAAAAACACATTCCAGCGATGTAATCAAATGTCCCGCGGCGATCCGATGTCCAGCGCTGCAGTCTCCACAAGAAACGTCATTGGCTGAGCGGACCTACCCTGCGGAGGAAGTTCCCCATCAGGTCCGCTCAGCCAATGACGTAGGCGGGGTCTGAGGTACGAGGGGGTGGGGGCGCCCTCGTATCTAAGACCCCGCCTACGTCATTGGCTAAGCGGACCTGATGGGGAACTTCCTCTTCAGTGTAAAAAAATGAATAGACCCGCCCCTTCTCACGTTCTCCATCAGGAGCGGACCTGATGGGGAACGTGAGAAGGGGTGGGTCTATTCATTTTTTACACTGAAGAGGAAGTTCCCCATCAGGTCCGCTCAGCCAAGATGTAGGCGGGGTCTGAGATACGAGGCCGGCCCCGCCCCCTCGTACCTCAGACCCCGCCTACGTCATTGGCTAAGCGGACCTGATGGGGAACTTCCTCCGCAGTGTAGGTCCGCTCAGCCAATGACAATTCGAGTGGAGACTGCAGCGCTGGACATCGGATCGCCGCGGGACATTGGATTACATCGCTGGAATGTGTTTTTATTTTTTATTTTTAATAAAGGACTTTTCCAAGGTGTCTGTGTGTTTTTTTTTTAAAAATTGCACTTTCTTCGTGAAATGGTAGGGGTACAATGTACCCCTTCCCAATTCACATGGGGGGGCCGGGATCTGTGGGTCCCCTTTGTTAAAGGGGTCTTCCAGATTCCGATAAGCCTCCTGCCCGCAGACCCCCACAACCACCGGGCAAGGGTTGTGGGGATGAGGCCCTTGTCCCCATCAACATGGGGACATCCTCCCCATGTTGAGGGCATGTGGCCTGGTACGGTTCAGGAGGGGGGGGCACTCTCTTGTCCCCCCCTCTTTTCCTGCGGCCTGCCAGGTTGCGTGCTCGGATAAAGGGTCTGGTATGGATTTTTGGGGGAACTCCACGCCATTTTTTTTTTAAATTTGGGGTGGAGTTCCCCTTAAAATCCATACCAGACCTGGAGGGTCTAGTATGGATATTTGGGGGAACCCCACGTCATTTAAAAAAAAAAATTTGATCCAGGGTTCCCCTTAATATTCATACCAGACCTGAAGGGCCTGGTAATTGAATTTGGGTGGACCCCCACGCATTTTTTTTTATTTTTATCAATGACAATTCATTATAGCCGGGAGTGTTTTTAAATGGCTTTTTTTCCTTCAGAAATGACATTTTGTGCAGGGACAGTTCTAAGCAAGGGAAACAAGCACTGATTTACAGGCATACTATACACCCCCCAGGTACAAAATTTAAAGAAATATTTCACTTTTTATTGTTTCACTTTATGCATTATTAAAATCACTGCTCCCGAAAAAACGTCAGTTTTTAAAACTTTTTTTGCATTGATACATGTCCCCAAACCCTTTTTAGGACAATAACTTGCATATTAGCCTTCATAGTTAGCACTTTAGATTTTGAACGTTCAACTCCATTGTATTTAATAATTTAAACGTTCTAAAGTTCACGCAAACTTTAGGTCTGTTCGCGGGTACTGGTGCAGGGGGGTGTTCGGCCCATCCCTACTCAAGACCCAGTAACCCAGAGGATTTTCGGTGGGAAAGGTGTCCAAGTCTGATCTTGCCCCTAGGTATTCCTGCACCATGGGAATCAGACGCTGGCGATGGTTGCTGGAACCGATCATACCTTGGGGCTGCGGACTAAAAAACTGTCTGAACGCATTGGTCAGATGGCCACCTTCTCCACCGCTCCTTCTGTGACTGACCGAAGCCTCAGCAACACGTTGTCCAGAACCAGGAATTTGTAATCTCCCAGGCTCTGGAAACGCGTTGCACAAACCTTTCTGCAAGGCCTCCCGAAGATGTTTCATCCTCTGCTCCCTCTGCGACGGGTGATAAGTTCCACAATCTTACCCTTGTAACGTGGATCAAGGAGGGTTGCCAGCCAGTAATGATCCCTCTCCTTGATACCACGAATACGAGGATCCTTTCGCAGGCTTTGCAGGATCAGGGAGGCCATGCAGCGTAGGTTTGCTGAGGCATTCGGTGCGGAGTCCTCTGGGTCACTAAGGAAGACATGATCTGCAGCCACCTCCTCCCAGCCACGTACAAGTCCATGGGTTTCTTGGGACTGTAATTGATCCCTTGAAGACTGCTGCTGATGCTGAGTGCTAGGCTCCACCTCCGTGCTGACACAATCCTCCTCCTCCTCCTCATCCTCTTCCTGTTTGATCGGTGGGCCAGCAGGAACACTGTCTGGATAAAGGGGGCCTTGAGAGGTAAGGAAGTCCCACTCTTCCTCCCTCTGTTCTGCCTCAAGTGCCCTGTCCATTATTCCACGCAGTGTGTGCTCCAACAGATGGACAAGAGGGAGTGTCACTGATGCATGCACTGTCACTGCTCACCATCCTCGTGGCCTCCTCAAATGGTGACAGGACAGTGCGTGCATCCCTGATCAGGACCCACAGGTGTGGCAAAAAAAACAAGCTCCCCTGACCCTGTCCTAGTGCCATAGTCGCACAGATACTCATTGATGGCCCTCTGCTGCGTGTGCAGCCGCTGCAGCATGGCCAATGTTGAGTTCCACCTGGTGGGCATGTCACAGATTAGGCGGTTCTTGGGCAGGTTGTATTCCTTTTGGAGGTCAGCCAGCCGAGCACTGGCATTATATGACCAGCGGAAATGCACACAGACTTTCCTGGCCTGCCTCAGGACATCCTGTAGGACCGGGTACCTGCCGAAGAACCGCCGCACCACCAAGTTAAGGACGTGAGACAAACAGGGCACATGGGTCAGCTGTCCCTGTCGGAGGGCAGAGAGGAGGTTGGTGCCATTGCCGCAAACCACTATTCCTGGCTTAAGCTAGCGTGGCGTCAACCACCTCTGAGCCTGCCCCTGCAGAGCTGACAGAATCTCTGCCCCAGTGTGGCTCCTTTCCCCCAAGCACACCAGCTCAAGCACCGCATGGCATCTTTTTGCCTGCGTACTTGCGTAGCTCCTTGAATGCCTACGGAGCACCGCTGGTTCCGAGGACAAATCAGCAGAGGAAGAGGCCATGGAGGAAGAAGAAGAGGTGGGGGTGGAGGAGAGAGGTGTGTCAGAATCACCACTAGTAGCATTTTGGAGATGTGGTGGCGGAACAACCTTTTAACACTACTGCACCCTGTCCTGCGACCTTCCCAATTGCCAGCAGAGTCACCCAATGCACCGTGAAAGATAGGTAACGTCCCTGTCCATGCCTGCTGGACCATGAGTCAGCGGTAATATGCACCTTACCGCTGTACGCCCTGTCCAGCGAGGCCAAGACAATGCCTTCCACATGCCGGTAGAGAGCCGGAATCATCTGAGGTACCGCACATTCCACAAACTTACGGAAAGGGGGCAGAGTCTACCAACTGAAAAGGCAGCAGTTGAAGTGCTAGCAATTTAGCCAAGCTAGCATTCAACCGCTGGGCATGTGGATGGCTCGGAGCAAATTTCTTTTGGCGGGGCAGCAGCTGGGGCAGGGAAATTTGTCTGGTACAATTGGACGTTGGTGTACTGATAGCAGATTGCCCGCAAGTACTTGGCAGTGACACACCTAATTCTACACCTTCATTACTCTTAGTGCAGGTTTCTGAGAGGACTGAAGGTATAGTGAGGATGGAGATCCCAGCTGATGAGGAGCAAGGAGAGGTCCGCTTTGTTCTTTGGTGTTGGTCTTTTATGTATGCTTGCCAACGGACTGCATGGCAGGTCAACATATGTCTGGTCAAGTATGTGGTGCCCAAGCGGCTGATGTTTTGGCCACGCGAGATAAGCTTCAGACATATGTTGCAAATAGCAATGGTGCGATCTGCTTCACACATCTGAAAAAAGGCCCACACCAATGAACTTTTGGAATAACGCGCAGAGACAGCAGTGCCCTGCACATGCGGATCTCTGCGGTGTGATGCAGTCGGTGTGCTGCCCTTAAGCTGGCCCCTGGAGGGCATTCTGCCTCATTGGAGATGTGCCTCCTCCTCCTCCTCTCTCCTATCAGGCACCCATGTAGAGTCAGTGACCTCATCATCCCCTCCCTCCTCGTCACTGGAGCAAACCTGGCAGTATGCTGCAGCTGGGGGAACATGACTGCCAGTTTGCTGTCCTCCTTGGGCACCCCCTTTCTCTGGGCTCACGTTACTGCCTTCTCAAGCTGGGTACCATCATCGGAGCCTTCAAAACGCTGTGCATCCTCCTTCAGCATGTACCCAACACTGTGGTCAAACAGTTCAGGGGACTCCTCAGGACATGGTGGGGCTAGGGAAGGAGTGACTGATGCCATTGAGCCAATGGAAGAGGCCGCTTTGGCAGCTGCTTTGGCAGACAAAGTACCCTGAGGCTGGTACCCTGAGGCTTGGTGAGGGAGGATGAGGAGGATGAGAACGGCTTGGTCATCCACTCTACCAACTTTTCAGCATGTTGCGGCTCAACGCGGCCAGCTGCCGAAAAAAAGGAAAAGCATGCCCCACGGCCACCTGCTGATGAGGATGCACCGTGTCCACGACCAGCACTTTTGCCTCTAGACACGGAGCCTGCTCGCCCTCTTTTATTGGCCTGTGGGTGCCTGCCTCTCCTTGTTGGCCTTCCAGACATTATTTATTTGATGTATTGGAATAGTTACACAAGGAATTGTCTGCAGACAGCTTTAGCTGCACACTGTGCCCAGTATACAGTACACTGACTTATTATACTGCAGCTTAGCTCAACTGCCTGCCTGTATTATTAGGAATAGAACAGGAATGGACTGCAGTCAGCTTTAGCTCAACACTGTGCCCAGTATACAGTATACTGACTTAATATACTGCAGCTTAGCTCAACTGCCTGCCTGTATTATTAGAAAGAGAACAGGAATGGTCTGCAGTCAGCTTTAGCTGAACACTGTGACCAGTGTACAGTACACTGACTTAATATACTGCAGCTTAGCTCAACTGCCTGCCTGTATTATTAAAAAGAGAACAGGAATGGTCTGCAGTCAGCTTTAGCTGAACACTGTGCCCAGTGTACAGTACACTGACTTAATATACTGCAGCTTAGCTCAACTGCCTGCCTGTATTATACTGCCTTCTCAATCTAGCTGATGCTAACTGAAATAGAACAAAAATCTCTCTGTCTGTCTCTGAACGCCGCCGGAACACACTACACAAGGCCGACACGCAGGCGGCCTTATATAGTGTGGGGCGTGTACTTAATCCCCTGAGCCATGATTGGCTAAAGTCACCCTGACTTTGGCCAATTATGGCTCTCTGTGCTGACGGCGCTGTGATTGGCCAAAGCATGCGGGTCATAGTGCATGCTTGCCCAATCATCAGCCAGCAATACACTGCGATGATGCAGTGCATTATGGGCCATGACGCGCAACTTGAATTTGGCACGAACGGCCCATAATATTCGTAATTCGGCAAACGGCTGAACAGACGTTGTTCAACTCGAACATGAGTTCGACTCGAACACGAAGCTCATCCCTACAGTCAGAGTAGAATGAAAAGTCCTCCTACATGCTTTAACCAAAAACTGATAGAAGTCACAAGATTGCTATATACTGCTGATGAGCAGTAAAAGGTATTTAGCAGTTTATATTTACTAAAATAATTGCATTTCCATATATAAAAAAATCCATCATCACAAATAATCTATCTCATTCAGTGTCCTATAACAAATAAGCACATCAAAGCATTGACTTTCTTTAGCTGCAATCCGCATTTGGATGCATAACATCTCAGAACTGCAGAGCCGTTGGTAAGTTGGTGCTGGAAGACCTCCCTCTGCAAGATACTGGGGTTGCAGGCCTGAATAGGGAACATATAGCTATCTAATGTCTGGCAGCTGTTATGACTATGAGGCCTGTTCTGTTTGGGGTCTTATTATCTCAACTCAGAGACAGCAGCCCAACTTATCTTATTTGTATTGGCCTAGAGGTCTAATGTCCCCTGCCTGTCAGTCCTAACCAGCCTCCAGCTAACAAGTATTGTGAGACATTAGCCCTTTCTCAAAGACCTTCCCAGTAGGGGTCGACCAATATCATTTTTTCAGGGCCGATACAATACTGATTTTTACGACCACCTTTAAGGCCGATAGCCAATATCAGGTGCCGATATTTTTTACATTTAAAGTTTTTATTTTTACACTGTCCTTTTAAAAAAATAAATAAAAAAATTATCACCTTTATTGCTGTGACAAGGAATGTAACATATTTGTGACAGTAATAGGCAGTGACAAGTCCTCTTTATGGAGGGATCTGGGGTCTATAAGACCCCAAACCCCTCCTCTGCACTTGAAGGTATTCAAAACAACAACTTGTAGCAATATCGGTAATATTGATACGTTTCTGGCCGATACCGAAAAATGAGAATATCGCCTCCGATAATCGGCCACTCCGATAATCGGTTGACCCCTACTTGCCACATACACTAATTTACTTATGTATAGTATAATTGATTATTGCTAAAATACAAATCTTATGTATCATAAGGATGAATAATCTATTTACTGTAAACTTAGTCATATTGGGTGTCTTAGTAATAATTTGTGTTTTTAATAGAGATATTTTATGACATTCTTTTTAATGTTTAGACAGATGTTTTCCATTGTAGAATACAATAGCTATTTCTCAGGAACCTAGAAATGTTAATTTCCCATACACCACACCTAACCACAAGGACATCAATCTCTGAGTATTGTTGTACTTTAAAACATAACAACAACATTGATTTTTTTTTTTTTTTATTATTATTGCTATTCCTACTGTCCTGCTGAAAAACGATTTGGAAATGTTATCTTGCCAGTGAATATATATATTTCTGTCAGGACAGTGGTTGTAGTATTTACAATTCTAATTTCATCGCTCAGAAATTATACTAAACTTTATAAGTATTCTTTTTCATACGAAAGCTATTTGCAATGGAAAAGTGACAGAAGGCTTGCTCTGGTTTTATGGCTCACATTTGTACGTTTTATTATTCAAATTTCTTTGATATGTGCTTTGCATGGTAATATAGAATTCCTTTTTCTACATACACATGCACATAATACATATGTGAATATTAACATAAGTGCACTCAAAGCTTGTATCTGAGGTGTTCTATACTGGATCTGCTGATACCTCTTGGGAAACCATTAACAAGAAAAATCTAAATGTGAATCTCACCAGTTGTGATAGGTACCATTCCCAAAAAGGTACAATGAAGCATGCACTTAAAGGGGTGGTAAACCCTCAAGGTTTTTCACCTTATTGCATTCTATGCGTTAAGGTGAAAAACCTCCTGTGGTGCAGCAGCCACCCTGAGCCCCCTTTTACTTACCTGAACCCAATCTTTCCAGCGAAGGAGACAAGCCCAGCACCTCCAGCCGCTGTCTCGTGTCCTCATTGGACAGATTGATAGCAGCAGGAGCCATTGGCTCTCGCTGCTGTCAATCAATTCCAGTGACACTGGAGCCGGGGGGCCGAGTCCTGCTGTCTGTGTCAATGGACACAGCAGTAGGACTCGGGAGCACGCGCGCATGAGTGCCCCGTTGGAAAGCGGATCTCCGAGGGGCACTCGAGAAGAGGAGGAGCCAGGAGCGCTACGGGGGAACCACAGAAGAGGATGATAGGGGCCACTCTATGCAAAACCCTTGCACAGAGGAGGTAAGTATACTATGGTTGTTGTTTAAAAAAAAAAAAAAGAATAAAAAAAAGCTTTACAACCCCTTTAAAGTGATTGTAAAGGATCACCTTGTAAAACAACCCATTTCGTTTAAAATAGAAATAAAAGGCAAAACTATTTTGTATAGATATAAAAATACATTATAAATACCTGTTTTCCATTTTTTATAAGTGATCACATTCCCTCTGTTCTCAGCTGCATAAGAGCTGGGGGAGAAGAAGCAGCAGTACAGCAGTGAGCTTGGCTGTGCAGGAGAGGCTTGTCAGGACAAGTCTGATTATTAAAGAAAAGCACACTGAGTTCCCAGCATACCTAGAGACCTGACCATGTTGTGCTCTCCTGCTTAGTGTGGTCATTAGGAAAGCAAGGGGACTAGCAGGAACACCAGGGACCTCACATAAAGAAAGCAATATAAAGAGAACAGGATACTTTCTCATACAAGTACATGGTACAGTGGGCACATATTTGGAATATGAAGAGTTGGGGTAACAAATGCTTTAGGTGAAATCTCATGTACTGTAGGAAGGAAGTCAGGGGAAGCATTTTGTAGACAATACCAGCATACTCCCAGTATTGCTTGGACCCTTTGTGTTTGATTTAGATCAACTTCGGTGCAAACTCCATTAAAACAAAACAAAGATTTTCAGTTTTAAGAGGAACCTGTTTATTTCTGCAAAGTTTCAGAAGCTGAAAATCCTTATTTGACCAACTAACCATTCTAAAATTAGCTTTAAGCCTCGTACACACGATCGGATTTTCTGACGGGAATTGTGGCATGATAGGCTGTTGGCGGAAAATCCGACCATTTGTACGCTCCATCGGACAATTCTCGGATTTTCCACAGACAAATGTTGAATGGCAGGCTTTAAAATTTTCCATGGACAATGGTCTGTTGTAGGATTTTCCGAGCGTGTGTACACAAGTCTGTCGGACAAAAGTCCAAAGTACAAACACGCATGATCGGAATCAATGCTCACCAAACACGACATTAGCAGAAGGTGCCCAAAGGGTGGCGCTAAAGAGCTGAAAAATCACGTAGAACTTAACTATGTTCGTGTTTGTTGGCCGACAATTGTGTGCCGTTTGTATGCAAGACAAGTTCATGGCCCTTTGGACAAAAGTCCAAGGCTTTCTCCGTGGAAAATCCGATCGTGTATATGAGGCTTTAGATCAGGGGTCTCAAACCTGCGGCCCTCCAGCTGTTGCGGAACTACAAGTCCCATCATGCCTTTGCCTATAGGAGTCATGCTTGTAACTGTTTAGCCTTGCAATGCCTCATGGGAATTGTAGTTCTGCAACAGCTGGAGGGCCACCAGTTTGAGACCCCTGCTTTAGATGCATCACAATTCATCCGATTTAGCAGCGACTGACTGAATTTTGATTCATCTATGACAGTCCCCGCTCAACAAAAGTCAATCTATTGATCGACTTCTGTCACACAGGAATGTTAGAAAATTATCATTCAATCAATGTCTGCAGCCAATCCACTGCAGCACTGATCAGTATATTCTGACAGTGGAGGCATCCCCGCTGAATACAATACAATAGCACAGCGGTAAGGATTCCTCCATCCACTCTGCTTTTGTGGATGGAGGAATCTGTTTTTTTTTTTTTTTAATCAGCCAACTATTGCCAGCCTAATGCCGCGTACACACGATCGGAATTTACGACAACAAATGTTCGATGTGAGCTTTTGGTCAGATATTCCGACCGTGTGTAGGCTCCATCGGACATTTGCTGTCGTAATTTGTGACAACAAATGTTTGAGAGCTGGATCTCAAATTTTCAGACAAAAAAAGTTCTTGTCGGAAGTTCCGACCGTGTGTATCCAATTCCGACGCACAAAAATCCTACGTGTGCTCGGAATCAATTCGACGCATGCTCGGAATCAATTCGACGCGTGCTCGGAATCAATTCGACGCGTGCTCGGAATCATTGAACTTCATTTTTCTCGGCTCGTTGTAGAGTTGTACGTCACCGCGTTCTTGGCGATCAGAAATTCCCAGCAACATTTGTGTGACCGTGTGTATGCAAGACAAGTTTGAGCGAAAATCCGTCGGAAAAAAATCCATGGTTTTGTTGACGAAAATTCCGATCGTGTGTACGTGGCATAACACTTAAGTTTTGTAGAGAAACCCAGAGGCCAAACAAATTCCCCTGTGATTTTTAGTAGAAAACCCACCATTCATTCAAATGCCAAATATGATGCAATAGCTATTGATTACCTAGGAATTCAGCTTGCAGATATCAACATGGTTAATACCTGAGTATTTGTTTTTTCTTTCTTTAGTGTACAGCTAAAGGGTTCTCTATAGCATTCAAACAAGTACCATTCCAGTTACTATGGCACAATGGAGAAACAAAAATAAGACTATACTGGCCAGACAAGACGTATATAAAATATAATTTTATTACAATTACTTTTTTTTAATTCATACAATACTGTATGGCATATCAATAAAAACATTGTAAAATGTTCCTCACAGCCAGGAACAACTGCAGATCCTTGTACGCATGTTCATCCTATATTATATATGGTTTATGTATCCAATAAAAATATATTTTACATTCTACCTGAGTCAACGCGTTTCACTTAAGATGCTTTATTAGGACGCATGGAAGAAAATAGCAGGTTTCTTAAAGCCAAAGCAATCACAGTGCATAGGAAGTCTCCTGGGAAGGCACCGGAGCATGAAAAGAGGCCAGCTGGAGAAACTGATCTTTGAATACCTCCTCAAGCTGTGATTCAGTATAGAGACTCAGCAACAGAAAGAGTGATGTGATGCACAAGCCTCATAAAGTAAACAGTTAAACCACCTTTACCTTCCCTGACTGAACCAAATCCTCCTTCATTTGTGCCTCGCGTGCTCCTCTCCCAGACACTGCAGCTCACAGTTGAAGAGTTTCAGCAATGGAGGCAGTGCTGTCAATCTAGATGGCAGGACAAGGCAGTGCTGTCAATTCAATTGGCAGGACAAGGTATGCCTCAGTGATGATTGGCAAGTTACAAGCTTTTGAATAAGCAGTGACAGTGCTAATAGCCACACGCCTGCAATATTCTTTATTCCTATGTAGAGCAAGCAGGCACAGCCCACATGAAAGTGGCAACATTGTTCTGAATTCAGGAGCAGTGCAGCATTGTTACCACATCATCACAGCAAGCTGCATTATGTGAATTTCATTGGCAGAATCAACAGGTCTTTTTTTTGGACTTTGCATAGATACTAAGAGAAAACAGAAAGTGCTAATAAACCAATAATTATGTGCTGTTTCACATATTTATTTAGTGGGAGGCCATAATTCTACTTTAAGTACATTATGCAAGTAAAAATTGAGTCGGCCTGCAAATCTGCTTGGCTAGGGATGCACATAACAGGCACTGATGTATTAACCACTTCCATACAGGGCATTTTCACCCCCTTCCTGCCCAGACCAATTTTCAGTTTTCAGCACTGTTGCACATTGAATGACAATTGCGCGGTCATGCAACACTGTACCCAAATGCAATCTTTGTTTTTTTTCCCCCCACAAATAGAGCTTTTGTTTGGTGGTATTTGATCATCTTTGCGGTTTTTATTTTTTGCGCTATAAACAAAAAAAGAGCGACAATTTTGAATAAAACACAATATTTTTTACTTTTTGATTTGATAAATATCACAATTTAAAAAAATAAATAAAATGTTTTCCTCAGTCTAGACCGATATGTATTCTTCTACATATTTTTGGTAAAAAAAATGCAATAAGGGTATATTGATTGTGCAAAAGTTATAGCGTCTACAAAATAGGGGATAGATTTATGGCATTTTTTTTTTTTTTTTTTACTAGTAATGGCGGTGATCTGTGATTTTTTTATTTTGACCGTGACATTGCGGCGGACATATCGGACACTTTTGACACGTTTTTGGGACCATTCACATTTATACAGCTATAAAACTGCACTGATTACTGTGTAAATGTGACTGGCAGGGAAGGGGTTAACACTAGGGGGCGCTGAAGGGGTCAATATGTTCCCTTTTGAGTGATTCTAACTGTAGGGGGAGGGGACTCACAAGGGGAGGAGACCGATCTGTGTTCCTCTGTACTGGGAAAACACATCGGTCTCCTCACCTCTGACAGGATGTGGATCTGTGTGTTTACACACACAGATCCACACTCCTGCCGTGATCGCGACATCGCGGCCGCCGGGCACGCGCACCAGGTCACGAGCGGTGCCACGGGTGTGTGCGCCGCCGGGGTATGCGTGCGCGCCCCCTAGATGGCCAGGAAGAAAAGACCTCATATGACGTCCACCCGGAGAGAGGGTGGGTTCCTTCCAGCATCATATTAATATGGCCAGGTAAGGAAGGGGTTAAAAATCATATGAGTGCGTTTAAACATATGTCATGTTTGAGCAACCAGATTGTACCCCCAAAGCATTAAAGTGGACTTGAACTCATAAAGTGAAGATTTGATATTTTATATGGTATAGGACATCTAAAAAGGTAAATTGTTCCCAACAGAATGTTTAAAAAACATACATTTTGTCTGGAATACCAACTGAAAAATATCAGTGCACAACCTAGTTTCTGGGGGTGCCTCTGCACTCCTGTACCCACAGTCTCATCATAATATATCTATAGCGTAAGATCCCAGGTACTACTGCCTCTGACTGCTAGTCACATGAGATTTGGAGAATAAACTATGGTGAATCTCACTGTTCTCCTTGCTGAAGACTATGGTATGAGGATAAAAAAATGATCCTACTTCTACCACGATAGCTGCTGCCAAACAGAGACACGGCAAGTCGATGATGGGGAAGAAATCAGCTGCAGGGAGACCACAGGCAGAATTGGTCTGTTTTAAATGTCATCGATATACCTCTATACACCAAATCTCTCCAGACATTATGGTCACCTGCTGACTTGGCACCATTCACATGCAGCTTATTCTTCATTGAGACATAGAAGTTAAATTGCAACAATTTTTTTTTTTTAAATAAGTGCGGTACAGTAAATTTTTTGAGTGTAAGTAGACAAGGATTGTCTACCTTGTCCTTGTGTTGATAAATGCTGACTGAGAGAGCATGAAAGAATACAGGGAGGATCCAGCTAGGACTATACTAACTAGCAATAGACAGGAAGGGAGAAACAGAGGGATGTACCAAATGCAGAAGTAAACAATTCAGCATAAATACTTCTAGATTGTAAGCTGTAACGAGCAGGGCCCTCTGATTCCTCATGTATTGTATGGTAATTGTACTGTCTTTCCCGATGTTGTAAAGCGCTGCGCAAACTGTTGGCGCTATATAAATCCTATATAATAATAATAATAAATACGGACATAAATAACACATTACAGTCCGGCCAATCCCCTTTAGAATGCCTTTTCGGATAAAATATACAACGTGGCAAAGTCTGTGCTGACATCACTATGCCTGCTGTAGCCGGTAATAGCAGAGCTGTTTGTGGATATTATATGCGCAATGCATTGGATTTAATGTGAGCAGGTATGTAGAGTTTTTTTTTTTATACCAATAAACCTAACAGTGTTATACTATTGAAGGCTGTCATCTGTTCATCTGTAATATAATCGCATAGGAGGTTTATGGTGCTCTTGACGGTATGCTCTGTGGTTCTGGAGTGGAAGGATTCATTGCTGCAAGTCCACATACCTCTAAATTTTGTATAAGAACACCAATAGCTTGGGGTCTTCAGTGTCGGTAAGAGGCTGTGTGTGGTGAGGTAGGGATAGTCACAGGTGTATTCTGGATATATTTTATCAGACTTTTTGTGATTTTTTTTCACCATTGGTGTTTATAACTTGCACACATGAAATCATTATATTACACATCAATAAAGGTGTTTACTGTTTATTTACAGCACAATGGTTTTGGATTATATGTGTTTGTGCTATGCATGTACAGATATGCGCACAGGCTATTGTAGGCCCGTTCACAGAGAGAGCTATAACAGTGAAATATGAGCATCCAAGAGTGACATCTGCCTGTACAAAACAATAATTGGCTATGACAGTATGTTAGTACATAGTTTTCAAGGTGTACTTCTCTCTGTGCCCACGTGAATGAGCTCTAAACTGTTTCTAAACCAAAAAAATGAAATGTAATATATGGAAGCTTGCCGGTTCTTAGATTTGTGGGCTTCATCTGTTTATTTTAACCTACCATAAAGAAGCAAATAATATCAGTTCAATGTTAGGGCTTACATACCTTAGAATTTTTGCTATGGATCCTGTGGTCCTACTAGCTATGGATCCTGTGGTCCTTTCAGTGCAATTTCAAGTCCACTTTGCACTTATAGTTTGCACTTGTAGTGCAAAGTGGATTTGTCTTTCGTAAATAACCCCCTCAGAGTCTGTGTAGCATGATTCTGTTCCTCCAATCACCACCACCACCACCAATGACCAACCAGGGTTGCACCAAATGCTTCACAGTTAACATGACTCCACTCTCAACTGAATATATTCTTCTATACAAAGACTGCAGAGCGATAATTTACATCTTCACCAGATACACTTTTCGAATACTGTTCTCCAGCTGAGACATTAAGGAGACAAGGAGGTGCTTTGCTTTTAACTGATTAAAAGTAGATGAATGTATAAGGCCTCGTGCACACTGGACGTGTTTGCAGCTATTCACATTTTGCATTTTTAGTCCTGAGATAGAGAAGAGAAGAGTCATGCAGAGCACATGCCATAACAAAACTGTGGTATACTTTTTTGAAATTTGGTGACAGTAACATTTAAAATGTTCATTGCATGAACTATATGTTAATATATGCAGTTAAAGCATTAGTACACAGTCCTGGAAACTGCATAGAAGCATAACCCGTGCAATGGCTCCCAGCCATTGGTTAGCACGGGTATGTGAGAGCGCTGTTCAATGGGAGTCTCTGCTTTTGATTTGGAATTAAAAAGAGACTCCCATTGGTCAGCACTGTCACATTATCACACACACCAATGGCCAATAGCTATTGCACAGATTATGCTTCTTCACAGCATCCAGGGCTGTGTATGGGTATTTTAACTGTACAGATACATGGGCAGCAGATGATGTTAAAGAAAAGCAGATAAGTGCACAGGGGACAGCAGCAGTGAGGAGGATGTTAGGAAGAATTACATATTTTTTTCAGGTACAAATTTGGAAATACCATTTAAATTGTATTCATTGGCATACAATTTGTTTAAAATGTGTTTATATGTTTTTATTTGCAGTTCAAAAATTCCATATTACCAGATTTGTTTAAAAATGTGTGGAAGCATGCACTACACATCCAAAGCTCAAATAATAAGTAGGAAATTCAAAAGTGCATGTCAGATTTTTATAAATACAATATTCAACCTCTGTGGCTGCATTTTCCACTGAGGCTGTTGAAATCTGAATGGGAGTTTAATAGTATATCATAAACCTATGGCATACAATGGCGAGTATATAATTATGATAAAAAAAGGTTGCTGACAAAAATCACTGAACACATTTGTGCTCTTTTAAAATCAAACAAGAAATAGCAACAGTACAAATTGGAGGAATTTGCCAAAGGATTGTGTTTGCTGTATGAACAATAGTTTTATATAGTCGTGAAACAAGATACTGCAGTTAGAAGGTTGTTGGAATCATGTTTTAAAGTCTAATGGTTCATGGTCAGTGCAAGCTCTATTTTTCCATTGGTTTATTTGTGGTTTTTCTGTTTTTGCTCATAAACTACACTGCAATAACTAAAGTGTGTATGACACAAATGCAACTTGAAGGATTGGAGCAGTTAGCATCCAAATGTGGTTCATCAGGTTTTTAAGATTTACTAACAAAATTGTAAATGAGCTCAGAAACAGGATCTTCTGTTTTGTAGCATGTTTTGGTCACTATTACTATGGAAATCATCTTTAAAACATAGTATAAAGTCACTATGAAGGCCAAATATGATTTTAGATTTCTTGGTAAATATTCTTTCTATTATTTAGCTTATTATTGTATTTAACCACTTCAGCCCCAGAAGGATTTACCCACTTCCTGGCCAGGACATTTTTTTTTACGGCACAGCGTCACATTAACTGACAATTGCGCAGTCATGCAACGCTATACCCAAACAAAATTGACACCTTTTTTTTCCCACAAATAGAGCTTTCTATTTGTGGGAGAGCTGGGGGTATTTGATCACCTCTGAATTTTATATTTTTTGCGCTATAAGCAAAAAAAAAAAAGTTATAGCGTCTACAAAATAGGGGATATATTTATTGCATTTTTAGTATTATTTTTTTTTTTACTAGTAATGGCAGTGATCAGCCATTTTTAGCTGGACTAGGACATTGCGGTGGACAGATTAGACACTTTTGTCACTTTTTTGGGACCATTGACATTTATACAGGGATCGGAGCTAAAAATAGCCACTGATTACGGTATAAATGTCACTGGCAGGAATGGGGTTAACACTAGGGGGTGATCAAGGGGTTAAGTGTGTCCTAGGGAGGTGTTTTTAATTGTGGGGGGAGTAGACTGACTGGGAGTAGAGAGAGATTGCTGTTCCTAATCACTAGGAACAGCAGATCTCTCTCTACTTCCCTGACAGAATGGGGATCTGTCTGTTTACATTGACAGATCCCCGGTCTGGCTCTCTGAGGAGTGATCGTGGGTCGCCGGCAGACATCATGACATGGGCGTGCGTGCGCCTCTAGCCCTTAAAGCGGCCGCCGTACACCTACAGCGATTCGCGCAGGGGAGCCAACCTGCCACCATATAACGATGGCGGCTGGTTGACAAGCAGTTAAAGAGATGCATTTTAAATTTTTAGTTGAAAAAATCTGAATAATTACTTAACACGGGCAATAATTACCTATTTCACTATGGGAAGTACAATTCAGGTATCAATAAGGATTAACCATTATTTCCCTGTTGAACCCTAATCATGCATATTAATTTGAGAAAGAAATAGGCTTACCAAATCCAAAGATATCAAAAACAATTCTAATTCAACCAAATATTTAAAACAGAAATAAACTTCCATAATTGCTAACTATTACCATGGAGAATATACAGTATGTTAAAATTTAAAGCACAACTCCAGTTGTTTTTAATATCCAGGAGTGGTATATATATATATATATATATATATATATATATATATATATATATATATATATATATATTGTGAGGGGGTTAACTCGGTAGCGGGTGTGTGTGACCCCCTGGTTGGGCTCCCCACACAAAAACAGGGCCAGCAGACGGAGGTTGTGGTTTTCAAAATCAAAAGGTGCGGTTTATTTCTCTATGTACAGTGACAAAAACACAGCAAAGCCAAAAAGAAACATAAACAAAATAAATCCTGGTCAGTTTGACCTCTGACTAAACATGCAGGTTTCCTAAACTAACAACTGGGATCAGCCTGGTGCTGTCCTAGTCCCTAAGTCCCTGGATTAGTAAAAGTCCAAACAAATAGCCACACAGGCTTTGCCTCACCGCACAGGGGTTCACTCTCCCTAGACAGTCCACACAGGTCTGGGTCCAGGCATGAGCTAACATCTAATGAAGCTGGGAGTTTTTATAGAGGCCTTTAAATGAGCTGACAAGCTTCAGCTGGTCTCATCAACTCCCTGCCTGCACGACGCCCAGCCCTCTCCCTAGAGGTATGAGTCATCCATGAGCCCACTAGCCTCAGCTGGGCTTCATCAACTCCCTAGTTGTATAAGTCGGCGTAAAGCCTGAATCTGGGCGAAATATATCTACCCCCCTGGATGCAACCAGGTGACTTTACCTTCCTGCTGTCACATACCCCCCCCCTCTTGTTTTAACCTCGGGGTTGGAACACCAGCAATCAGGCATTCATGTACTCGAGACAAAGCATCCACATTCCCCATTTGAACGCCAGGGCGATGCTTTACTGTGAAGTTGAATTCCTGGAGGGCCAGGAACCACCTATTCACTCTTCTATTTGTTTCCTTGTTTTGAGCCATCCACTTTAACGGAGCGTGATCCGTAACCATGTCAAAGTGCCTACCTAGCAGATAGTACCGAAGGGAATCTAGAGCCCACTTCACCGCTAAACACTCCTTTTCAACCGTGGCGTAATTTACCTCATGGGACTTCAACTTCCTGCTGAGGTAAATGACTGGGTGCTCTTCCCCGTTCCAGACCTGGGACAATACTGCTCCTAACCCCACATCTGACGCATCACTTTGTACGACAAAGTCTTTAGAGAAGTCGGGTGAGTACAACACTGGCTGGCTACATAAGGCTTGTTTCAAGAATTGGAATGCTGCCTCAGCCTCGGGGGTCCATTTAATCATGACCGACCCTTTCCCTTTCGTCAGGTTGGTTAGGGGCACAGCCTTAGAAGCAAAGTGGGGAATGAAGCGCCGATAATAACCCGCGATTCCCAGAAAGGCCCGTACCTGCTTCTTGCTGTTGGGACGTGGCCAACTCTGGATGGCCTCGACTTTGTTGAGTTGGGGTTTTATCACTCCCCTGCCAATGGTGTACCCAAGATATTTGGCCTCCTCCTGCCCAATGGTACACTTCTTGGGGTTAGCCGTAAACCCCGCTTCCCGGATAGAGTCTAGGACTGCTTGCACTTTTGGCAGATGTGAGGCCCAATCTGTGCTATGGACAATTACGTCATCCAGGTAAGCCGCAGCATACTTCCGATGGGGCCTCAGTATCTGGTCCATTTTCCGCTGGAATGTGGCCGGCGCATTCTGTAACTCGAACGGCATTCTCTTATATTGGAACGCCCCGTCTGGGGTTACAAATGCGGTTTTCTCTTTGGCCGACTTGGCCAGGGGAATTTGCCAATACCCTTTTGTGAGGTCAAGAGTCGTCATGTATCGGGCTGTTCCCAGCCGGTCGATCAACTCATCTATACGTGGCATGGGGTAGGTGTCAAATTTTGTAACTTTGTTCAACTGACGAAAATCGTTACAAAATCGCCAGCTCCCATCCGGTTTAGGCACCAACACAATGGGACTAGACCAATCACTTTGGGACTCCTCTATCACCCCTAAGTTCAGCATTTTCTGTACTTCCTCCCGTATTGCCTCCCGTCGGGCCTCTGGGATCCGATAGGGTTTTAACTTCACCCTTTCACCGGGCGGGGTAATAATATCATGCTCTACCCCAGATGTTTGTCCCGGCAGCTCAGAGAACACCTCCTTGTTGCGAAGCACAAACTCCTTAACCTCCTGTTGTTGGGGTTGTGACAAGGTGGCTGCTATTCCAACCTCCGGAATCACGCAACCAGTTTGAGCTGGTGACCAAGTTTCTGCGACTAGGGACTCTCTATCCCTCCAGGCTTTCAACAGATTAACGTGATATATCTGTTCGGGCTTTCGCCTTCCTGGTTGTCTGACCTTGTAATTCACTTCGCTCACTTTTTCCATTATCTCGTAGGGGCCCTGCCATTTGGCAAGGAATTTACTTTCAACCGTAGGGACAAGTACCAATATCCTATCCCCTGGGGAAAAGGTACGGGTCTTTGCTCCACGGTTGTACACTCTCTGCTGTGCCAACTGCGCTTGGGCCAAATGTTCCTTCACGATGGGCATTACCTGTGCAATTCGATCTTGCATCAGGGCGACATGCTCAATCACACTCCTGTGGGGAGAACTCTCACTTTCCCAAGTTTCCTTGGCAATATCCAACAGCCCTCTTGGGTGTCTCCCATACAGTAACTCAAAGGGGGAGAATCCCGTAGAGGATTGGGGCACCTCCCTAATAGCAAACATCAAATAAGGAAGTAGACAGTCCCAATCCTTTCCATCTCTATCCACCACTTTCTTCAACATTTGTTTTAGGGTTTTGTTGAATCTTTCAACCAGCCCATCGGTTTGGGGGTGATACACAGATGTACGCAATTGCGTCACTTTGAGCAATTTACACAGCTCTTTCATAACCCGGGACATAAAGGGTGTACCTTGGTCCGTAAGCAGTTCTTTACAAATACCCACCCGGCTAAAAACAAGAGATAGCTCTTTGGCTATGGTTTTGGCCGAGGTATTTCTGAGAGGGATCGCTTCTGGATGGTCTGGTCTTAGGGTGGAAAGTCCGAGAGTCTCTGGAAGAGGCCGTCAGGTTCTCTGTAGCCAAGTATTTCTCTACACGATCCACAAGACCACCGGCCGTCTCTGGGTCTCCATGGCTTACCCACTTTTGGATGGCAGTAGGAAGAGCTCTCAAAAACCGATCCATTACAACACGTTCCACAATCTCTGGTGCGGACAAAGTCTCTGGCTGTAGCCACTTCCTGCTCAGGTGAATGAGATCATACATTTGAGACCTGGGGGGTTTTCCAAGCTGGAAAGTCCAGTTATGCACACGCTGAGCCCGGACAGCCAGGGTGACACCCAGCCTTGCCAATATTTCAGCTTTTAGCATCACATAGTCTTTTGCTTGGTCAGGCTCTAGGTCATAGTAAGCCTTCTGCGATTCACCAGTTAACAGAGGAGCCACCAGTCCAGCCCACTGCTCCTCAGGCCACTTTTCTCTTTCAGCAGTCCTTTCAAATGTGGTCAAAAATACCTCTGGATCATCCTCTCCAGTCATTTTTGTCAATAAACGACTCACCCCAAAGGACGCGGTATTAGTGGGACGGCTTTCCTCACTGGTCTGCGGACGTTGCTGCATTACTGCTTCCATTTGTTGTAGTCTCTGCTCTTGCTTCTGTAACAGGTCTATGAAGCGGGCCTCAGATTGCTGCTGGGCTTGTTGATGAGCTTGCTGCTGGGCTGCAAGGCTCCTTTGCAAACCTGCATTTGTCTGCTGTTGATTGGCATTTGCTAGAGCCAGCTGTTTCAGTATCTCCTCCATGCTGGCTTAAAAAAAACTGCCCGCATTCTCCACCAACTGTGAGGGGGTTAACTCGGTAGCGGGTGTGTGTGACCCCCTGGTTGGGCTCCCCACACAAAAACAGGGCCAGCAGACGGAGGTTGTGGTTTTCAAAATCAAAAGGTGCGGTTTATTTCTCTATGTACAGTGACAAAAACACAGCAAAGCCAAAAAGAAACAAACAAAATAAATCCTGGTCAGTTTGACCTCTGACTAAACATGCAGGTTTCCTAAACTAACAACTGGGATCAGCCTGGTGCTGTCCTAGTCCCTAAGTCCCTGGATTAGTAAAAGTCCAAACAAATAGCCACACAGGCTTTGCCTCACCGCACAGGGGTTCACTCTCCCTAGACAGTCCACACAGGTCTGGGTCCAGGCATGAGCTAACATCTAATGAAGCTGGGAGTTTTTATAGAGGCCTTTAAATGAGCTGACAAGCTTCAGCTGGTCTCATCAACTCCCTGCCTGCACGACGCCCAGCCCTCTCCCTAGAGGTATGAGTCATCCATGAGCCCACTAGCCTCAGCTGGGCTTCATCAACTCCCTAGTTGTATAAGTCGGCGTAAAGCCTGAATCTGGGCGAAATATATCTACCCCCCTGGATGCAACCAGGTGACTTTACCTTCCTGCTGTCACAATATATATATATATATATATATATATATATATATATATATATATATATATATATATATATAAATAAAAAGTAGCTCAGGCTGCAATACTCATCTCCTATTTAGTGCTGCCACCCCACCATAATTTCTTTCTGTCACTAGATGTCCTTAGTTTTCCTGGTTGAATGATGCCCTCATCATTTATCCAAAAGACTGAGGACATATTGGGGTTGATTTACTGGAGAGTGCAAAATCTGGTGCAACTCTGCATAGAAACCAATCTCCCTCACGGGAGCTAGTAGCTCCTCCCCACATCGGGAAACCACCTAGGAGAAACGCTCTCTTTGGGAGTACCCGTGTGGGCGCGATCCCGAGTCCAGCTTTTGCGTCCATACACACAGAAATCCAGACTTGGCCCCGCCCCCGGAGCCTCCGTCATTGGATTTGATTGACAGCAGCGGGAACCAATGGCTGCACTACTATCAATCTATCCAATCAGGACACGAGACACCAGCTAGAGCTGGTGTGCTCGTTCCCGGCCAGAGAAAGACAGGGTTCAGGTAAGTATAAGGGGGGCACTGGGAGGCTGATACATGAAAGGAAGTTTTTCACCTTAATGCATAGAATGCATTAAGGTGAAAAACCATGAGGGTTTACAACCCCTTTAATTGAACAAGCTGAAGTTAGAAGATGATTGGCTACCAAGCAGAGCTGCACCAGAATTTGCACTTTCCAGTTTATTAAATCAACCCCATTGGGTGCAGGATATCATGGATCCAGCCTCTGAGGTGACATCAACAAAGGGCCCAGCACTATCTGTGTATTGATGCAGCGAATGATACTGATGTCATCACATCAATGTCACTTTCTGCATCATTAGGTACTGCCCACCTCAAGGAAAAGATTGAATGAGTAGGAGGACCCTGCACATCGCATGGCCTAACTAAAGAGATCTTTAAATATTTGAAATAAAAAGCAAAAATTTCAGCAAGGGGCCTCCGGGGATAATGAATGCTCAGGAGAATGTGAAAGAGCAACCCAGAGTTGGGCTTTAACCACTTAAGGACCGGACCATTACGCAGCTTAATGACCAGAGGTATTTTCACAATTTGGCACTGCGCTGCTTTAACTGGAAATTGTGCGGACATGCAATGTTGTACCCAAATGAAATTTGCGTCCTTTTCTTCCCACAAATAGAGCTTTCTTTTAATGGTATTTGATTGCCTCTGTGATTTTTATTTTTTGCGATATAAATGGAAAAAACAGAAAATTCTGAAAAAAAAACATATTTTCTACTTTTTTTTTATAAGAAAAATCGAATAAACAAAATTTTAGTCATACATTTAGGCCAAAATGTATTCAGCCACATGTCTTTAGTAAAACAAAATGTCAATAAGCGTATATTTATTGGTTTGCGCAAAAGTTATAGCGTCTACAAACTAGGGTACATTTTCTGGAATTTACACAGCTTTTAATTTATGACTGCCTATCTCATTTCTTGAGGTGCTAAAATGACAGGACAGTACAAAACCCCCCCAAATGACCCCATTTTGGAAGGAAAGACACCCCAAGGAAATTGCTGAGAGGCATGTTTAGCCCATTGAATATTTTATTTTTTTGTCCCAAGTGATTGAATAATGAAAAAGAAAATAAAAAATTTACAAAAAGTTGTCACTAAATGATATATTGCTCACACATGCCATGGTTATATGTGGAATTGCACCCCAGAATAAATTTTGCTGCTTCTCCTGAGTACGGGGATACCACATGTGTGGGACTTTTTGGGAGCCTAGCCGTGTACAGGACCCCGAAAACCAAGCACCGCCTTCAGGATTTCCAAGGGCATAAATTTTTGATTTCACCCCTCACTACCTATCACTACCTATCACAGTTTTGAAGGCCATAAAATGCCCAGATGGCACAAACCCCCCCCCCAAATGACCCCATTTTGGAAAGTAGACACCCCAAGCTATTTGCTGAGAGGCATGGTGAGTATTTTAGAGCTCTCATTTGTTTTTGAAAATTAAGAAAGAAAATATTTTTATTTTTATTTTTTTCAATTTTTAAAACTTTGTGACAAAAAGCGAGATCTGCAAAATACTCTCCGTACCTCTCAGCAAATAGCTTGGGGTGTCTACTTTCCAAAATGGGGTAATTTGGGGGGGGGGGTTGTGCCATCTGGGCATTCCATGGCCTCCGAAACTGTGATAGGCAGTGAGGAGTGAAATCAAAAATTTACACCCTTAGAAAGCCTGAAGGTGGTGCTTGGTCTTTGGTGCCCCGTACGTGGCTAGGCTCCCAAAAAGTCCCACACATGTGGTATCCCCGTACTCAAGAGAAGCAACAGAATGTATTTTAGGGTGCAATTCCACATATAACCATGGCATGTGTGAGCAATATATCATTTAGTGACAACTTTTTGTACATTTTTTTTTTTTTTTGTCATTATTCAATCACTTGGGACAAAAAAAAAATATTCAATGGGCTCAAGATGCCTCTCAGCAAATAGCTTTGGGTGTCTACTTTCCAAAATGGGGTAATTTGGGGGGGGGTTTTGAACTGTCCTGGCATTTTATGCACAACATTAGGAAGCTTATGTCACACATCATCCACTCTTCTAACCACTTGAAGACAAAGCCCTTTCTGACACTTTGTTTACATGAAAACATTTTTTTTTGCAAAAAAATTACGTTGAACCCCCAAACATTATATATATTTTTTTAAAGTAAAGGCCCTACAGATTAAAATAGTGGGTGTTGCATTTTTTTTCCACACAGTATTTGTGCAGCAATTTTTGGGGAAAAAATACACTTTTTTTATTTTAATGCAACTAAAACACACTATATTGCCCAAATGTTTGATGAAATAAAAAATAGGATCTTAGGCCGAGTACATAGATACCAAACACGACATGCTTTAAAATTGCGCACAAACGCGCAGCGGCGACAAACTTCATACATTTTTAAAAGCCTTTACAGGTTACCACATTAGATTTACAGAGGAGGTCTACTGCTAAAATGACTGCCCTCGATATGACCTTTGCGGTGATACCTCACATGCATGGTGCAATTGCTGTTTACATATGACGCTAGACCGACGCTTGCGTTCGCCTTTGCGCAAGAGCAGGGGGGACAGGGGTGCTATTTTTTTAATTTTTTATTTTTTTATTATTTATTTTGCTTTTTTTATTTTATTTTTAAACTGTTCCTTCCATTTATTTATTTTTACCATTTTTATTGTTATCTCAGGGAATGTATATATCCCCTATGATAGCAATAGGTAGTGACAGGTACTCTTTTTTTGTAAAAAATTGGGGGGTTAGACCCTAGATCTTTCCTCTGCCCCCAAAGCATCTGACCACACCAGATCAGTGTGATAACTAGAGTTAGACTTACCGGTAACTCTATTTCTAGGAGTCGTCCAGGACAGCACTAGAGAGATAGGCTCCACCTCCAGAGGCAGGAAACACATCATACCAATCTTTAAAGGGCGGCTTCCGTCCCTCGTCCTCAGTCTTTTAACCGAGAACTTCCCCGGAACGGCTTCTGAAACAACAAAAAACACTCGTCCACCATTATAACAGCATATAGGGAGGGAATCCCTGCTGTCCTGGACGACTCCTAGAAATAGAGTTACCGGTAAGTCTAACTCTAGTTTTCTCTAGTCGTCTGTCCAGGACAGCACTAGAGAGGATCAGCGAGAACTTACCAGATTAGGGGGGGACTACCGCTTGGAGGACTTTCCTCCCAAACGCTTGGTCTTGCGCTGAGAGAAGGTCCAATCTATAATGCTTCATGAACGTCGAGTAATTTGACCATGTTGCTGCTCGACAAATTTGTTCTGGTGTTGCTCCAGCTCGCTCTGCCCAAGAGGCCAATAGTGCCCGTGTGGAGTGAGCCATGGGGGAAAAAGGGCATTCCTTTCCTAAGATTTTGTAAGCTTCCACAATAGCCTGCCTAATCCATCTTGCGATTGTGCCTTTTGAAGCTTGAAACCCCAATTTTTTTCCCGAATGCAAAATAAATAGAGCATTGGATTTCCTAATGTTTTTGGACAACTCCAGATATTGTAAGACACAGGCTCTCACGTCCAGATTGTGGAATTCTGTCTCCCTTAGACTGGTTGGGGACCCAAAAAAGGAAGGTAAAACCATTTCTTGAGCCCTATGGAACTTTGACACCACTTTGGGCAAAAAACCTGGGTCTGTCCGTAATACCAGCCTGTCTTCAAAAACTTGTAGAAAAGGCTCCTTAATGGAAAGTGCCTGCAGCTCACTAATGCGTCTCGCAGTGGTTATGGCCACTAGAAAGACAGCTTTGAGCGTGACCCATTTTAGGGACAGCTCTTTCTCTTGTGACCATTTAGCCCAACCCTGCAACACTGTCGTCAGGTCCCATTTTGGCAGGACTTTAAATGGAATGGGTCTAATTCTGGCTAACCCCTTGAAGAACCTGCTCACTAGCGGGTCTATAGCCAGGGTTCGCTCTAAAAAAACTGACAAGGCCGATACCTGTACTTTTAGTGTACTAATGGCCAGTCGTTTATCCGCACCATCTTGTAAAAACTCCAAGATGGCTGGGATACTTGCAGACACCTTTTTGGTATCCAACCAAGAACAAAATTTTTTTCCAAACTTTAACATAAATCGCTTGGGTAACCTTCTTTCTACTAGAAAGAATGGTGTTTACTACCCTATCCGAGAGCCCCTTAGACTTCAGGAGACTCTCTTCAGACACCAGGCTGACAGCTTCAGGGTCTGAACCTTGGATAATAGGACTGGGCCCTGGGATAGCAGATCCTTCCTTACGGGCAACATGAGGGGGGGTTCCGCTGTCAGGCGTAACAGTATGGAAAACCAAGGCCTCTTTGGCCAATACGGGACCACTAGGATCATTGTGGTGCGTTCCTGCACAAATTTCCTCAGAACCAGAGGAATAAGTTTGAACGGGGGAAAGGCGTAACATAGATGAAACGGCCACTTCTGGGCTAGGGCATCTATCCCTTTGGCCCCTATTTCTCTTTCTATCGAAAAGTAAGCTGGAACTTTGGCATTCGACCTGTTGGCAAACAAGTCCACTTCGGGAATGCCCCATTTCTCTATTAGTTGGAAGACCTCCCTGTTTAGCGACCACTCTGATTCGCGCACTTGGTGTCGGCTCAGAAAGTCCGCCAGGCAATTGTCCACTCCCTTCAGATGGACCGCGGATATGGACTTCAGATTTTTTTCTGCCCAGGCCAAGATAGCGCTCGCTATCTTGATTAAGGATGGACACCTTGTTCCTCCTTGCTTGTTTAAATATGAGACTGCTACCACACTGTCTGAGAGGACCTGTACGTGGTGATTTTTCAGCTCCGCGACAAATGCCCTTAGGGCTTCCCAGATTGCTTGCAACTCCCTCCAATTGGCTGACCTTTGGGACTGCACTTTTTCCCAGCGCCCTTGGGCTACCTTTGATCCCCAATGGGCCCCCCAGCCCCAGGCACTGGCGTCCGTGGTTATTCGGACTGACACCGGAAGAGACCAAAACAGACCCTGCACTAGGTTCTCTTCGTCCCTCCACCACCAAAGAGACCTTTTGGTCTTTGGGGATAGGTGGAAGGTCGCGTCCAACGATTCCTTCGTTCCATCCCAGTTGTTCACAATATTTGCCTGAAGACACCTGAAATGGGCTCTTGCCCATGGTACCGCAGGGATTGTTGCCGTCAGGACACCCAAACCCGACATGGCTGAGCGGATAGAAATTGCCAGATTGTTTTGAAGGAAGGCTGCCGTAGCCTTTACCTTTTTTACTTTCTCCGCTGTGAGATAAATTTTCTGCGTCACTGAGTTTACTAGGAAGCCCAAGTACTGCAGGACCTGTGTCGGGGTTAGGTTTGACTTCTCCCAATTTATTAACCACCCCAGTTTTTCCAAAAAGGATATGGCCACCCGTAGATCCTCTTGCAGTTGGAGCGCGGATGGTGCAAAAAATAAAAGGTCGTCCAGGTAAGGGATGACTGATATCCCTTCCAGTCTCAGGGGGGCCAGTGCCTCCGCCAAAATTTTTGTAAATATTCTGGGGGATGAAGACAGGCCGAATGGCAGGGCCCTGAATTGAAAATGTCGGACCTGCTTTCCCCATCTGATTGCTACCCTTAAAAACTTTTGAGATTCCGGATGGATAGGGACGTGTAAGTAGGCATCCCTCAAATCGAGGGAGGCCAAGAAACAATCCGGGGGAAGAATTGACTTCACCGAAAGGATTGTCTCCATCCGAAATTTTCTGTAAGCCACCCACTTGTTTAGTGATTTCAGATTTAATATTAGGCGGAAATTGCCCGACGGTTTTCTCACTATGAAAACATGCGAGTAGAAACCTAGGTTTATCTCCTGCTGTGGCACTGGGATAAGAACCCCCTGGTCTACCAAGTCGCCTATTTGTGACAGCAAGGCTGTCTTTTTCTGAAAATCCCTGGGCGGAGAGGTTACGAATGTTCTTGTGGGCGGAGTGCCCCTGAACTGAATTCGATAGCCTTCCCTGATTATCCTCCGAATAAATGTATTTGGGGTAGTCTTTTCCCACTGTGGGAGGAACTGCCCCAATCTCCCTCCCACTGGAACTAAGTCACTGGGATTTGGTGGTCTTTTTAGGAGAGGAAAACAGGACACCTTTCTGCTTACCCTTTCCCCACTGCTTCCCAGAGGTCGACCCCTTAGGGGCCTGCCCCTGAATCGGCCTTTGTCCTTGGGGACGAAAAAAACGTTTCCCCTGAACCCTTTTATTTTTGACCGGGAAGGCCTTTTTCTTGTCGGCAGTACGGTCTAGCACTTTTTCTAGATCTTGCCCGAACAAAAGGTCTCCTTCAAATGGGATGCCACATAGTCTGATTTTTGATGCCGGGTCTCCCGACCAGGACTTTAGCCATAAAGCCCTGCGTGAGGAATTGATTAAGGCAGCGGTCTTTGCCGATAGCTTGACCGACTCCGCGGATGCGTTCGCCATATAGCCCGCCGCCTTGTGTAGCATAGGCAGGGAATCAAGAATCTCCTTCCTGGAGGTCCCACTTTCCAGATGGTTTTGCAGCTGGTCCAGCCAGACCTCCAAGTTACGAGCCACTATAGTTGTAGCCATTGCTGGCTTTAAACTTGTCATGGCTACTTCCCATGACCTTTTCAGCAGTACCTCCATCCTTTTGTCCATAGGTTCCTTAAGGACACCCATGTCCTCAAAGGCGAGGTCTGTAGACTTGGAACACTGGGAAAAGGCCGCATCCACTTTGGGCACTTTGTTCCAGATACAGGAGGAATCCTCACTGAAGGGAAATCTCCTCTTCAGACTTTTGGGGAAAAAAAAATTCTCTGGTTCCCGCCATTCCTTTTTAATAGAATCTGCCAGTGTACTATGTACCGGAAATACCCTGTTCTGATCCTCTTTCAGGGTTTGGTACATCTGGTCATGCAAGGACAAGGAAGCCTGCTCTTCTTTGATATCGAGAGTCATATATCACCCCTAATAAGGCATCCACCTCCTCGAGTGAGAGCCTGTATCTGGGTGAGCTTGTCCCCTGGCTCGGAATATCTCTGGATGAAGCCGCCTCACTTAGCTCGTCCAAGGAATCTGGTTCCCCTCCGTCTGATGCGTCACCCACCTCTGGGGCCGAATCAGGGGGGGCTGCAGCTGGTGGTTTTGGGGTTTCAAGGCTTGCCAGCATTGATTTAATGGTCTTCATTTCTTCCTGCACCCCAGCAATTAGTTCTTTACATGCCCCTGTTGCCTCCCTGTAAACCAATTTGTCAATACAAGGTTTACAAAGGGGCTTGCTCCATCCCTCCTTTAGTTTGTTCGTACATGACGGACACCTCTTCTTCCCCCCTGACCTCTCCGGGTCTTTAGGCTGAGCCTGGGAAAGAGAAGGAGAGAAGAAACCCGGGCAAGTAGTCAGAAACCTTTTAGACAATCGGGGATTGTACCTTCACCACACCGATGTGCACCCCCACCAGCCGCTGACAGGATTCACATGGCTCTTTAGCCCGGATCCTGTCGCTGAAGGAGGGGGGGGTATTTCCCCTTTTTCCCCCTCCTTCCCCAGCCCTGTAGGTCCAGGGCACCCCAGTGTCTGCCTACCTGAGCTGGGCCGGCACCACTGCCACCTGGTTCCATTGTCTCCATGCTGTCTCCTACCTCTGTAGTCAGCTGCTGGATCATCTTCAAGGAACCGTCTATCTTGTGGCCGGCGTTTTTTTTAAATTTCCCGCCATGGCCCCAGCGTCCACGCTCGCCGCGCGACCCGGAACCGGAAGTGTTGCGCCGGAAGTCCCCGCCCTCCTCCTGCGTCCACAGGCCGGAACTCGAGGCCTACGCCCGCCCCCCGCTGAACACCCATGCCAGAGACCACAGTAACTGGCCGGCAGATGCCAGGATGTCCTGCGGGGAACGTCAGCCCTCCTCGGGCTATACCGGAGGATTGCGCCGGTACCAGCTTCACTGCAGCCTGACCGGGGGACCCAACAAAGCCTGCCACCTTCCAGGTATCGCAGACCTCCTTCCCCCTTCCTCGAGCAGTCTGCCTCGGCTTAGGGGAAGGAGAGCTCCATCCAGCCTCCTCCTCCGGTGGAGGAAACACAAAAGACTGAGGACGAGGGACGGAAGCCGCCCTTTAAAGATTGGTATGATGTGTTTCCTGCCTCTGGAGGTGGAGCCTATCTCTCTAGTGCTGTCCTGGACAGACGACTAGAGAAAAAATGCTTTCTCAATTTCCCAATGGCGCTTTTTATATCCGGGGGGGGGACATTCCCTCCACTGCTTGTAAAAGCAGTCTAGAGGCTAATTAGCCGCTATAATTGCTTTTACATGACAGCCGACCGCTGGCTGAAAAGAATGATACCAAGATGATACCTAAACCCGCAGGCATCATTCTGGTATAACCATTCAAAGTCCAGCAACATACCAGTACGTTGCTGGTCCTTGTTGAACATGTATTGTAATCTTTTTTTCATGCAGCCTGTTGGCTGCATGAAAAAAAGAGATTGATCGGTGGGAATGCCCACCATTAGAATACCTCCCTTCATCCACCCACTTCTAATGATGGGCATACATGCACCATTTATATATGCCGAAGCATGGGGGCATCCTCCCGCAAAAAAGTTATGCCGCGTACATACGGTCAGACTTTTCCACGGGCAAGCCTCCATCGGAATTTTGACCGTATGTACGTGGCATTAGGAGCAAAATCGCTCCTCCGCCCCTGCTGCCCCCATGCTTCAGCATATATGCTCTTTTTTTTACTGTGGTGGTGAAATCACCTCCTACAGCGTTGGAGTCACGGATTTATGTATCGTGGGAGCAAACGCTACTGAATGGCGTACCTGAAAACAAAAAGTTACATACCTGAAAAGCAAGCATGATAAAACATTGCAGAATAGAATACAGTAAAAAAGAGCAGAACAATAGAGAGAAAATAGAGAGAGAGAGAGAGAGAGAGAGAGAGAGAGAGAACAATAAAACGACAACTATTTTTTTTTTTATATATATATTTTGTTTGTGTTTTTGTTTTTGTCGTTTTTTTTTTTTTGTTTTTTTTTAAACTTTTTTTTTACTCAACTGTAACGGTTCGGGTCTCTCAAAATGTGATGGCATCTTGGGAGACCCTGTGTAAGTGTGTCCTAGTCTGTGAAATGCTGTACCCTATGCTAAAAACTTCACTTTTGAGTGGTAGCGTTCAAAACATTTACCAATGCACAGACCAGAATTTTCAGGACAGAGTGGACAAAAATAACGGGTGTCACGCCTAAATCCGCACTTGCTACAGACATGACATATTTTTTGGGGGGCTCGTTGGGTAGGGGTACTCTCGAAGACATACGGATAATGCCTCTCATGCAGCCGGCTTACTGCATTTGGTAGGGGATGGTGAGGTACAGAACCGCCTGGATACAGGAGTTCTGTGACTATCTCATCCTGGAATTTTAGGAGAGATAAAGTCCCGCCTGAAGCTCTGTATAGCACAAGAGCGTTCAGCAAAGCCAATTGGAATAAGGATAGAGACACTTTTTTGTACCAGCGTCTCGCCTTACGGGCAATGTGATACGGCGCCAACTTCTGGTCGTTGAGGTCCACCCCTCCCATATTTTGGTTATATTCGTGGACACAGAGGGGTTTCTCCACAACACCAGTCGCCGTACGAATTTGGACTGTCGTGTCTGCAAGAAGGGAGGTAAGGAAAACATTCTTAATATCCCTCCACTTCACAGCGAGCAAATTATTACACTTCAAGCAGGCTCTCTCCCCCAGCCTAAGACGGGAATCTACAAGCCCCTGGGGAAAGCCCCGGCGATTAGGTCGCACGGTGCCACATGTTCCAATCTGATGATCGAACAAGTGACTAAACAGTGGCACGCTCGTGTAATAATTGTCCACATACAAGTGGTACCCCTTTCCGAATAAGGGTGACACCAAGTTCCACACTATCTTGCCAGCGCTCCCTATGTAATCCAGGCAGTTGACCGACTCAACCTGACTATCTTTTCCCTCATAAACCGTAAAGCTCCATACATAGCCTGTTGCCCTGTCACGGAACTTATAGAGCTTGACCCCATATCTGGCACGCTTGCTGGGAAGGTACTGCTTGAAAGACAAGTGGCCAGAAAATGTAATCAGGGACTCATCAACGCAGACAACTTGATCGGGAATAAACAAGGCTGCAAAATGTTAGTTGAAGTGGTTTATGAGGGGCCAAATTTTGTAGAGCCAGTCGTATTCAGGGTCTCTACGTGGATGACAAAGTTCATTGTCGTTGAAATGCATGAACCGCAAAATCTGCTCATATCGTGTCCTGGGCATGGAGGCAGAGAACCACGGGCATATGGTCAATTGGGCACGTGGACCAATAAGCACGTATTGAAGAAAATGTATGTGTGCCCATGTTGAGGGAAAGGTCCAGAAAGGTCTTAAATTCGGAAACCGTAATTGGTCTCCAATTTCTGGCAAGGGAAGGCAACTGGGGATTAGCGGCGATGAATTGACCAGCATATAAATTACTCTGGTCCACAATAGATCTATAGAGATCTTCCGTGAAAAACAGCGAAAAAAAATCAAGTGGCGTAAAATCAGCTGTTTCCACCTGAATCCCGGGTTGGCCAGTGAATGGGGGAAGTACGGGTTCTGCAGAAGTGTTGGGCACCCAATCAGGATAGGCAAATTCTGCAGGAAGGGTACTATGGGCACGACGGGCCTGCCTTTGTCTTCTTCTTCGTGGCAGCAGGACACTACTTGTGCTTGCCACCTCGCTAGCTTGAACTGCACTTATGGGACTCGCCACGTCACCACGTGATACTGCAGTGCTGGATGTACGCCCAGGCTGTACTAGGCCGCTGGTGCTTGCCAGTTCACCAGAAGGAATAGCGGCGCTAGTACTACTCTGCTCCATGATATGAGAGACCTGCGGTTCTTGCTCCTCAACAACCTCAGAAGATCGGGATCGGGTGCGCCTGACCTTAGCAGGTAACTCATCATCTTCGTCGCCCGGGCTATCTGACATGGAGCCGCTGTCTTCTACGGGAAGGTATTCTGAGCCTGAATCTGACAGATCCGTGACCTCCTCTTCACTATCTGTCATGCTCAGAATCTCGTAGGCCTCTTTACTAGTGTACCTTCGATTTGCCATTTTGGGCTCTAAATTTAGGGGTACACTAGTAAGATTCACAGGAAAAAAAAGCACCTAAATGTCATCAGCGAATATCTTAAACGCTACAAAAAAAACGGTTAGCGATCGCAGGGATCAGGCCTGACTCTGCGAACGCTGCAGTTATGTGTGTTGTGTTTGGTAAGTGACAGTGATCGATCGATACTGCACTTGGGTGGGCTGGGCTGGGTGGAGGGGCTAAACGCAGGTGCTAGCAGGTATCTGGGCTGATCCCGCTAAAACTGCATTTTTGGGAACCCTAAACCGCTGGGGACGCTAGTATAGATTTGATCAGATCAGATATTGATCTGTTCAGATACTATACCACTAAGGGAAGTGTATGCTTTGCGTGTAGGTGTTAGCGTTACTAGCACTAACCTAACGCTGCCTGGGGCGACGCAGACCCTCTCTGGCGCTAAAACCTAATTTATATCACCCGACGGGCGATCAGGGGGTTAAACCTTTATTGGGTTATATTTGGCGGGTGCCCTGATGCTATAAAAAGCAAACTAACCAACCAGCGTCACCCGTAACACTTATACGGTGATCACTGGTTAAAGGGGTTAACTAGGGGCAATCAGGGGGTTAAAACCTTTATTAGGTAATATATGGGGGTACCTGGCGCTATATAAAAACCTGACGTGTAACCTAAATAACTAACTAGCTAACCAGTGTCACTTACACAGTGATCACCGGTGAAAGGGTTAACTCTAGGGGCGATAAAGGGGTTAAACCTTTATTACATAATATATGGGGGTACCTGATGCTATAAAAACCTGCGGCAAACCTAAAAAAAATAACTTGTTACCTAGGGGCACCACCGACACTAATACAGCGATCGGAAAAACGATCGCTTAGTGACGCTGGCGATAGGGGATGAAAGGGTTACCTGGGGGGGCAATTAAGGGGTTAAACCTTTATTAGGGGGGGTTAGGGGGCTACCCTGGACCTAAAGGGGCCTAAACCTAACTGCCCTGCAACTTTTTACTATCACAGATGACACTAAATGCAGCGATCAGAAAAAAAATGATCACTGCAATCAGTGACACTGTGACTGGGGGCTGACCTGGGGGGTGATCTGGGGGTGACTGGGGGGTGTAAGTGTGCCTACGTGTACTGGTGTCAGTGGGCTGTTGGTGCACTTACTGTGAGTTGTCTTCTCTCCTCGCACCGGATCGAAAAGACCGCCACGAGGAGAGATGACATCACTTCCTCTGCCTGTGTTTACATTTACACAGCAGAGAAAGCATATCATTCACTGGGAGCGATCGCGAGGGGGTGGCCAGAAACAAATGGCCGTCCCCTCATCACGGATCGCTCCCGCAATGATAACCACCGCTCACTGTACCGGAGGGGGGTCCGATCGGACCCCCCACCCATACGAAGGCAGGCACATACAGGTATGTGAGTTTGCCTGTCCGTGCCATTCTGCCGATGTATATGTACAGTGGGCGGTCGTTAAGCGGTTAAAGAATAAATGAACCTTTAGCGCATTTTCACTTTAAGACTTTTTTTGCATTCTGCTGTAAGAAAAACAAAAAACTAATTTGGGCTTCCTACCTGAAAGTGGTGGGTTTGCATCTTTTCCTTCTGTGGCAACTGATTCTGGCCACCTCTAAAATATAGCCTTTATATTGTGAGTAAGAGACAAGAGAACCCCATAGCATGTGACACAGATCATCAATGGCTTGACAGTTACACAGCTCAGCAGGGAACAAGCCCCAACTCCAGCCCACTAATTATAAAGGAGCAACACCACTGATGAAGTCAACCCTAAGTTCTTTACTTTTTTAACCTCTTAATAAACACTGCTACTAAGTTTCTCTCATAGAACAAAAATAAAACATATATTTTTAATTTATTTTTTTCTGCAGCCAAACAAATGACTGTCAAAACCTGGAAATCTCCATCCTTAAATTTTGCAGAGCGCAAGAGAAAAATAAATAATGCCATGAGAAATTAAAAACTTACAGCTATTGCACAAGACACCCATAGAAAATTTCCTTAAGGTCTGGACACCATAGATAATGTACACTCAACAAGGCACCATTTAGTCTAGCCTACTGTTTCTCTGAAACGGTAAGATATTAAGGTTTAAGGTATTCTTCTACCCCCTCTTCCCTACATTTCTTCCTACCCTCTCTCCACCACTCTTGCGGATACTCTTTTCTGATCCCTCTAGCTTTAGTTGTGATTCTGACCTGCTTCTAGCCCTCTTGTCCCATCCCATCCTTTCCTATTTTTTTCCAAGAACAAATTAGGCCATCATAAATTAGCATTCACCAGTATGTTCCATTTTTTGCCCTATACATACACTTCATAGTATCCTGACAAACCATGACATCTACTTTTCAATTCCTGGCCTTACCAACTACAAGGATTGACTACCTAGTCCTTGAACTTTATCCCAATAACTCAGCTCAATACCTGGTTATTGCTGCCTCCATTGTCTGGCAAATTGATATCATCGACCAAAAAATTGATTTTGTTGTACATGTTATCATTGAAAATGTGAATAACAACATTACCACTGATATTACAACAATGTTTATTTATTCAATGTCTTGTTCTTTAGTAAAAAATAAATTGGAATATAAAATAAAAAGTGTTTAACTGTCTGTTTCTCTCAGTGATTTCTCACCTGTTTAGCATTGGCAAAGAGAAGAGATGTCTCCTGCTGGTAGACAAGCACAATTTAAGACGGCTATTCTGGAAAGATTAACCTTGATGAAAAGCAGCACACTAACACTATATAGGAAGTGCTGTATATTTTAAGATTTTCTTATACTATAACTCATCTGTAATTTTAAGCATTGTTAAACCAAAACTATAGAAGTACATTTTAAAGACAGCTGTCACCATTTATGCTATTTATGGGCAATGTAGATGAGAATGAAAATGGCGATGACAAATATTTCACACGTTTTATTTAGTTTACTGTGTTGCAATCCTGCTCTTTCTTAATCCACTCTCCAGCATGAGTATCCAAGAAAATAAACATCTATCAACAATAAAGTCTCTTTTTGTTGACAATGTAAGCGTAGGGATAACACACTGCTATTAACATTATCATCAACAGTTCTTTATCCAACAGCATCCCACTGTTTTATTTGGCTTGCTTACCATCACAAACAATTTCTCTACATTGCAAAGGATTTTGCTTATGGAATACAGCCAAACCATTTGGACAACACATTGGTTTAAGATTTCACACTTGAAGATGCCAAAACACATGGGCGAGGGTGCTTGCTAATTGGAAACCCCATCAATGATGCTTCTTCACTTTTACACAAGAACGCCAGGGATCCTTGATAATAAAAATAACACCATTTTCTAGAAAACATGTGGTCAATTCTTTTATGCAAATTCAAATATTTCACTTTTTTTTTTTAGATGACTCTTTGAATGGAAGTTGGAGTTAAATCCAGATTTTACTTAAATAGTAAAAAAGAAAAGCAGTACTAAAAAATTGTAATAATAAAAAAAATATGTTTTTTAAATTATAACGATAATTATGTATTTTGTTGGATGAACCTGCTGCATACTGGTTGGCCGAACAAAAGGAGTGAAGGAAGGAATTCTTCAGTATGGTCAGTATGGTTATATTAGCCATACCATTTTCTATCTATCTATCTATCTGTGTGTATAGGCACATTACAATTAATGGGCTGTATTTTAGCTCAGTAAAAAATAAGTTATACTGAGCATTTTAAATAATTTTATTTAGTCATAGGACACAGTCAAGGACATACAACTGGGTATTCCAAAAGAAAACATAAGTAAATATAACATAACATTAAAATTGAACATTCCAGATTTAGAATGCAGCATTACTTCAGCAAGGCAGTATATTGGGTCGCCATCTAGAGTATCTCTCCTATTCCGCAATAATAATGCTAAAAAATAATTTGTTAACTCCTGGCACCCTCTGTAAGGAAGCTGCCGGGAATCCATCTGCGCATGCGCACATTCGTCAACAGTCTAGTAATGCTGGCGCACGCGCGCGCATCCCCGGGACGCAGCGGCCTTTCCGGAGTACCATTGCGCATGCGCGTGCGCACGGGCAACGTGCGCGCGGGCAACGCGCGCGCGCAGAAGCACGCTCCTAATTCCCTTTGGCGCCAGCCTGCCTACTTAAAGGATGCTCTGACTTCTGACAAGTGCTGACTGGTCTTCAGCAAGTACCCTGATACCTGAACTCTGTTTAAACCTGGCTTGATCCCTGTTGCTGAACCTTGGCTTCCCTTTGACCTTGCTTCCGGACTTGAATACTTGATTACTGGTTCCTGATCTCGGCTTCCCATCTGACCTCCCTCCTGCCTGTGCCTTGTACCTCACTGCCCGTCTGCTACCGAACCTGCTTGGCTTAACGCTGTCTCCAGTGCCTGTGCTAGCTGTCCATCCTACCAGCTTTCCTGAGTCCAGTGCCTTACCAGATGCTCTGCCTGCATCTCCACGTCTGCAACTCAGCTGACAAGTTCTGCACACAACTACAGGCACTCGTGTAACTCCTCACCCTAGCCACTATCTGTCCCATCCTCAGTGGGGGCTTGGGTTGGAGATACAAGGGAGGCCGACCTCGTCATTCCAGACTCCTACCAGGTACGTGACAGTACCAGTCAGCCAGAGATGGAGTCTGGAAGGGAGGCCTCTCCACCGAAGGACATTTTCCAAACTATTTCTGCGCTATCAAATATTGTGCAGAAGTTACAAGAGAATCTTGGTCGCATGGAAGAGCGACTTCCGCATGAGGTGACCGTCGCATCGGCTTGTGCTCCTTTCACCGCCATGGATTCTTCTACTCAAACAGAGTCCGGTCTGTTCCCTGATGCCACTCCCCCTCCGGAACCCAAAGTGCCTATCCCTGAACGGTTTTCTGGAGAACGCAAGAAGTTTCGTACCTTCCGGAATTCTTGTGAACTTTACTTTTCTCTGCTACCCCGAACCTTTGCATCAGAGGACATCAAGGTAGGGTTTATTATTACACTACTACTGAACGAACCACTCTCCTGGGCACATCACCTTTGGGAACAACATGACCCTGTTCTGACTGCCACGGGTTCATTCTTCTCAGCCATGGCTCAGTTATACGCTGACCCCTTTTCCCAGCAAACTGCAGAATCCATGCTTGTCAAATTACAGCAAGGGCCAAGGCCTGTTGAAGATTACGTAACTGACTTTCGTGTTTGGAGCGCAGATACCCGATGGAATCACTCTGCATTTCGTCACCAGTTCCATCTAGGACTTTCTGACACCGTAAAAGATGAACTTGCCAGAGTGGGAATACCCGCGTCCCTGGAAGATCTGATAAATTTAACTATTCAGATCGATCGGCGGTTTCGAGAAAGGCAATCGGAAAAATCTAAAGGGTCTCTTTCTGCGGTTTCAAGGCCAGCCGCCCCTGCTCCTCTACCTGTTCCTCCCCCCAGAAGGAGGGAACAGCATAAGGCACCTCACAGCAGTTTTCGTAGGTTACCTCTTTCTCCTGCTGAACGTCTACGTCGAGTCCAAGGCAGTCTGTGTCTCTACTGCGGGGAGGTTGGCCACTTCATACGAACTTGTCCGGCAAAGACCTGCAGGGTCTCTTCCCGTCAGCCTCTTGTGATGCATCTCCCTGGGAAGGATCAGTCACATGTCTCTCTTCCCATCAAGCTTCAGCTCCCCGAAAAGACGGTTTCAGTACTTGCAAATCATAGACTCTGGGGCCTGCAGCTGTTTTGTGGACTCTGCATTTGCTTCTCTTCAGCAGCTGCCCTTGGGTACCAAGAGGCAAGGGTTCCATGTCCATCTGGCTGACGGCTCCGGTATTAAATCAGGCCCGGTTACTCAAGAGACCTTGCCTATTCTCTGCCAGACTTCTTCAGGCCATAGCGAACTCCTCCGTTTGGATGTCATAGCTTCTCCCATGTTTCCCGTTATCCTCAGCATTCCATGGTTGAAGGCACACAACCCTCACATTGACTGGCTTACCGGAGATATCTCTTTTTTGTCCAACTACTGCCAGACGCACTGCCTCTTGGGAGGAACTGTCAACCCCATGCCCCTCCTGGGTATCCACCCTGACCATGAAGCCTCTAAATTGATCCCGGTTGCTTATCACGAATTTCTGGACGTCTTTAATAAGGGTACAGACACTCTTCCACCTCCTAGAACTTACGATTGCCCCATTGAACTTCTACCGGGAGCCGAGATGCCGTTTGGTCTGATTTACCCTCTCTCTGAGCCTGAATTGGAAGCCCTGCGTACCTATATCGATGAGAGCCTTGAAAAGCAGTTCATCCGGCCTTCCACTTCACTTGCAGGAGCCGGTATTTTCTTTGTTGAGAAAAAAGACCACACCTTGAGGCCCTGTGTGGACTATCGTGACCTTAACAGGGTCACTGTCAAGAATCGGTACCCTCTTCCTCTGATCCCCGAACTATTCCAGAGGCTGCGAGGGGCACGAGTGTTCTCCAAACTGGACTTGAGGGGTGCCTATTAGACTTGTGCACAACGGAAAAATTTGTTCCGTTTCGGTTCGTTTCTTTCCGGTCCTGTTGATTCGTAATCATTCGTAATTTTGCTAGACGGGATTTTTCGTGTTCGGACTCATTCGTATTTTTGCAAGCGACATTTTTCGTTGAATTTTTTGTTGCTTTATAATTCGTACTTTCGGTAGAGTACGTTGTTTTTCGTTGATTCTGGACACAACTCCTACTTTCGTAACTTTTTTGGGGTTCGTTGATTCGTAATTTTCCGTGTCTCTCTCACAACGACGCTGCCTATTATGCCTAATGTGCTTCGAATGGATTTGTACTTTTCTAAATACATTGCGGTTATTTGTAACGATTCGAAATCTCGTATTTTACTTTCGTTTTTTACATGCGGCTATAGCCTCTGCCCCTGTACACCATTTTGAGAGGGTTCAGCACGGTGAGGGAGAAGCAGAGAGCAGAGCAGAGTGTTATTGTGCTTCGAATGGATTCGAAATCTCGTATTTTACTTTCGTTTTTTACATGCGGCTATAACCTCCGCCCCTGTACACCATTTTGAGAGGGAGTTCAGCACGGTGTGGGAGAAGCAGAGAGCAGAGCAGAGTGAGTGTTATTGTGCTTCGTATGGATTCGTACATTCGTAACTTTTTCATAACGAATTATGCCGAAGACATTCGGGCATTCGCTATTTGCGGTATAATTTATTTCGGATTCGGTCTTATTCGTAATTGCTTTGTTCGGAAATTCGAATGCTTCCGAATGTCCGAAAGTTGCTAAATTCGGACGAATTTCAATTCGTTACGAAACGAATTGCACAAGCCTAGTGCCTATAATCTTATCAGAATCAGGGAGGGAGACGAATGGAAGACGGCCTTCCGGACACGCTTTGGCCACTTTGAGTATTTAGTCATGCCATTCAGGCTCTGCAATGCTCCAGCCACATTCCAGCATCTGGTAAACGATGTTTTTCGGGACTTTCTTGATTTATTCGTCATCGTGTATCTGGATGACATCCTTGTATTCTCTGAATCTTTAGAATCCCATCGGACTCATGTAAAAAAGGTATTAGCTCGATTGCGGGAACACCGACTTTACGCAAAGGCTGAAAAATGCGACTTTGAAAAGCAAGTTTTGCATTTCCTAGGACTTGTCATCTCCGCCGAGGGAATCTCCATGGACCCCCAGAAAGTCGCTTCTGTCTTGGAATGGCCTGCTCCTACTGACAGAAAAGCTGTGCAGAGGTTCGTGGGGTTTGCCAACATTTATAGAAAATTTATTAAGGACTTTTCTGGCATCATCACTCCCATTACTCAGCTAACGAAACAGCATGTTTCCTTTCGATGGACCCCAGAGGCTCAGACAGCGTTTGAACAGTTGAAAGCCTTATTCACCTCAGCTCCCAAATTGAAACATCCCGATCCCTCCTTAGCTTATGTTTTGGAGGTAGACGCCTCGGAAAATGCAGTTGGGGCTATTATTTCCCAGCGCCAAGGGCCCAAATCATTGCTCCACCCTGTGGCCTTCTTCTCTAAAAAAATAAATCCTTCCGAAAAGGAATTATGATGTTGGTGACCGAGAGCTACTGGCTATCAAGGCCGCTCTTGAAGAATGGCGTTACCTTTTGGAGGGAGCTTCTCACCCAAATCTCATCTTCACAGATCACAAGAATCTCGAGTATTTGAAGACAGTGTGAGGGGGTTAACTCGGTAGCGGGTGTGTGTGACCCCCTGGTTGGGCTCCCCACACAAAAACAGGGCCAGCAGACGGAGGTTGTGGTTTTCAAAATCAAAAGGTGCGGTTTATTTCTCTATGTACAGTGACAAAAACACAGCAAAGCCAAAAAGAAACAAACAAAATAAATCCTGGTCAGTTTGACCTCTGACTAAACATGCAGGTTTCCTAAACTAACAACTGGGATCAGCCTGGTGCTGTCCTAGTCCCTAAGTCCCTGGTTTAGTAAAAGTCCAAACAAATAGCCACACAGGCTTTGCCTCACCGCACAGGGGTTCACTCTCCCTAGACAGTCCACACAGGTCTGGTTCCAGGCATGAGCTAACATCTAATGAAGCTGGGAGTTCTTATAGAGGCCTAAATGAGCTGACAAGCTTCAGCTGGCCTCATCAACTCCCTGCCTGCACGACGCCCAGCCCTCTCCCTAGAGGTATGAGTCATTCATGAGCCCACTAGACTCAGCTGGGCTTCATCAACTCCCTAGTTGTATAAGTCGGCATAAAGCCTGAATCTGGGAGAAATATATCTACCCCCCTGGATGCAACCAGGTGACTTTACCTTCCTGCTGTCACAACAGCTAAACGCCTAAGACCTCAGCAGGCAAGATGGGCACTTTTTTTCTCTCGTTTCATGTTTCATATAACCTACCGTCCTGGCTCAAAGAACGGGAAACCAGATGCCTTGTCCCGCATGTTCAGTGATCCAGTTGTGTCCTCGGAACCTGATACCATTCTACCAGCCAGGAATTTTTTACTTCTTCAGGCGGATCTGATGTCACAAATAAGAAAATATGTGGAAGACCAACCGCCTTCCAAGGACCTGGCTCTTCAACTAAGGTATGGCCTGTACTTCCATAAAAGGCAAATCTTTATCCCAGAACAGTTCAGAGTTGCCGTCCTAGGCCGATGTCATGATCATCCCCTAGCGGGTCACTTTGGGATTCACAAGACGGCTAATTTGATCTCCCGTACATTCTGGTGGCCAAACTTGATGAACGACTGCAAGAAATATGTAAGATCTTGTGTTTCATGCCTTCGGAATAAGACAGACAGAGCCAGAACTTGGGGTCTACTTGAGCCCCTTCCTGTACCTGAGAAACCATGGAGCATGATCTCCATGGATTTTATAGTAGAACTTCCCCCATCTGAAGACTTCACTACCATTTTCATTGTGGTTGATCGTTTGACCAAAATGGCCCACTTTGTACCTCTGCAAGGAACTCCTTCTGCCCCGGAGACTGCCACAACTTTTCTCAAAGGAGATTGTAAGGTTGCATGGCATCCCTGACAGCATAGTTTCTGATCGAGGGGTGCAGTTCACTTCTAGATTTTGGAGGGCCTTATGTGAAACTTTGAACATTGAACTCCGCCTCTCCACAGCTTATCACCCACAAACTAATGGACAGACGGAAAGGGTCAATCAAACCCTTGAACAGTACTTATGATGCTTTTCTTCTTTTGCACAGGATGACTGGCTATCACTTCTCCCACTCGCGGAATTTTCATACAATAATTCCACCCATTCGGCAACCAAACAGTCACCTTTTTTCACCAATTATGGATACCATCCTTCTTTCTTGCCTGAGCTGCCTATTGATTCTTCTGTACCTGCCGTACAAGACAGGTTGAACTTCCTTAACTCCAACTACCAATTACTGCAGGATACAATCTCCAAAACCCAGGCAGATAATAAAAAGTTCTTTGACAAGAAGAGAAGAGGCAATTTGAATCTTGAACCTGGAGATAAGGTCTGGCTTTCCACAGCGAACTTGAAATTAAGTTGCCCCTCGAGGAAGCTTGGCCCAAGATTTTTGGGGCCTTTTCCAGTCAAGAGAAAGATTAATGCAGTAGCATTCGAATTAGTGTTACCCAAGAACCTGAGAATCCACTCAGTATTCCATGTTTCTTTGTTGAAGCCTACAGTGCCAAATCCTTTCCCATATCGGATTTCTGAAACCCCTCCACCGCTACTTATCGAAGGGAATGAGGAATTTGAGGTGGAGGCCGTATTGGACTGTAGGAAGAGAGGTAACCAAACACAGTTTCTCATTAAATGGAAAGGCTACGGGCCGGAAGAAAGTTCCTGGGAACCAGCTTCTGATGTGCATGCTCCAAGACTGGTACGAGCTTTCTCTCTACGCCATCCGGAAAAAGAGGTCCTGAGGGGCATCCAGAGGCTGCCCCTAAGGGGGGGCAATGTAAGGAAGCTGCCGGGAATCCGTCTGCGCATGCGCGCATTCGTCAACAGTCTAGTAATGCTGGCGCACGCACGCGCATCCCCGGGACGCAGCGGCCTTTCCGGAGTACCATTGCGCATGCGCGTGCGCACGGGCAACGTGCGCGCAGGCAACGTGCGCGCGCAGAAGCACGCTCCTAATTCCCTTTGGCGCCAGCCTGCCTACTTAAAGGATGCTCTGACTTCTGGCAAGTGCTGACTGGTCTTCAGCAAGTACCCTTATACCTGAACTCTGTTTAAACCTGGCTTGATCCCTGTTGCTGAACCTTGGCTTCCCTTTGACCTTGCTTCCGGACTTGAATACTTGATTACTGGTTCCTGATCTCGGCTTCCCATCTGACCTCCCTCCTGCCTGTGCCTTGTACCTCACTGCCCGTCTGCTACCGAACCTGCTTGGCTTAACGCTGTCTCCAGTGCCTGTGCTAGCTGTCCATCCTACCAGCTTTCCTGAGTCCAGTGCCTTACCAGATGCTCTGCCTGCATCTCCACGTCTGCAACTCAGCTGACAAGTTCTGCACGCAACTACAGGCACTCGTGTAACTCCTCACCCTAGCCACTATCTGTCCCATCCTCAGTGGGGGCTTGGGTTGGAGATACAAGGGAGGCCGACCTCGTCATTCCAGACTCCTACCAGGTACGTGACACCCTCATTGTATAGAAACCAGCAAACCCTGTATGCTGCCTCCTCTATAGTCCCGGACCTGTCCTAATCAATTTTATAGCTTTATATATTAAGGAAAGGTTTTGGACCCCAGGGATCTGTGTCCAAGGAACCAGGAGAAAAAAGGAAAAATTGAGGGGGGGGGGGGGGGGGGAGAAAAAAAAATGTTGAAAAGGTGGAGAAGAAAGGGGGGGTGGGAAACGGTTATGCAGAGGTAAACCCTGTGTGAGCTTGCAGATCGCAGTGGGAAATAAGATGAAACCCTTAGGTGCCCCCCCAAGTTACTGTCAAGAAGGGTTCTTCCCTCATCTGAGGCCAGGAAGACATTCCAGAGCGACCAGGTCTTGGAATAGTGTTCCTGCTGGTGTCGTGCAGAGAGAACCAAATCTTCTAATTTGCTGATCTCTTTTACTTTAAGTAGCAACATCCCTACTGTCGGGGGTAGTGGCGATTTCCACGCCAGAGGGATACATGCTGTGACAGGGGTCACTTTGGGCACAGGTTGAGCCAGGAAATAATGGACATTAAGAATGTCTTGGATTGCTTTAAATTGGGATAGTAATATTAATCCACAAAATGTACTGGTTGTTTGATTCTGAACTCAACAAGTTAATTAAGAGATGCTGATGTGTCACCTGTCTGCTTGTGTAATGTTAATGAATCTCAACTATGCTACAGATCCTTTCATTGTGAATAGTGATAATTAACTCTGTACTTGTGTGTATTGTAAAGCAGACAGACAGTCTGGTGAATATAAAGGTCATGCATAGTCATTTAAGATGTAAAGGGATTAGCTAAGAGATGTCAGAATATGTGTATTGGGAGCTCGTTATGTAACCATTGTGTGATGTTGTGGGTGGAGTTGGACCATTGTTCATTTAGATTAATGCAGTATTATTTTGGTGTATAAAAAGAGCCTGCTGTCATTAAAGATTGTCAGTCCAGTTGGAAACTTCATACAGAGTGTTTGTCTCGTATGTTTGGAAGGATTAATCCTATGGGAAGCGGTCGCCTGACTGTGGAGGATCGGCAGTGGATGTGTGTCCAGAGAGAGGGAATATCCTAAACGGCGTTAACCCCTTTCATACTTGGGGTGCCGTTACATTGGTGGCAGCGGTGGGATTTTCCCTCCAGTTACTGGGACACTCCAAACCACCACAGTGAATCACCAGCTATGCAGCCTGCAGGAAAGCCACGCTGAAAGACTTACTTGAGAGCCGTGGAGGGACCGGTGGGACAAAGAACAAGGCCACCTTGATCAGGGAGCTAGCCGAGATGGATCAGAGGGATGGTGATGCAGGACCCCGGTCAGTTGAAGACTTGTTTCAGCAACAAGTTCGAGAGCGGTTGGCATTATATGGGGCTAACCCATCAGAGACCGCCATACAGAAAGTCATTAGAGACATCCAGCTGCAGGATGAGCGACAAGAGAGAGAACTGGAGCGACAAGAGAGAGAACTAGAGCGGCAACATGAGCGGAGAATGGCGGAAATACGGCAATTGGAGACAACGCCTAAAGATGCAGCGCCTGTCCGTAAGTTGCCCTTTCGGGCGTTCAAACTATTCAAGGAAGGAGAGGAGGAAATTGAAGTGTTCCTGCAGGACTTTGAGAGACTATGCCAGATACATGAAGTACGGCCCCAAGATCGGGTCGCCTTACTGGCGAGTAATTTAACTGGCAGAGCGGAGGATGCGTATCGGGCCCTGGAGGATGAGGACGCTAAAGACTATGACTGGGTAAAAGAAGCTCTGCTAGCCCGATTTGCCATTACACCCGAAGCCAGCCGGATTAAGTTTCGAGAATCCCGGAAACAAACCCACATAACATAGGTGGAGTGGGCACATCGTCTGCAGCGAGACCTTAGGTGCTGGTTCCAGGGAAGCCGCGCTCATACCATAGAGGACATCACCCAGTTAGTACTCTTAGAACAGTTCTTTAACCACACCCCTCCGGTATTACGGGATTGGGTGCGAGATAAGCGACCACGGACTGTACAGCAAGCGGCTACTTTGGCCGATGAATATCTGGACTCTCGAAGGTCAGGTGAATGCGAGCGCTATCCACTATCTCGGCCCAGTTTACTGGCCTCTAACCCAACTTCAGCACCACCTCCAGCGGCCACATATCCTCAGCAGCCCAGGTTCAACTCCCAGGACTACTCACAACCCATCAGGTGTTTTTGGTGTAAACAGCTAGGGCACAAAATGCCAGACTGTCCGTTGAATCCAGCCATCCAGTCCTAGTCATGGAGACAGCCAGCAAGTGGGAGCCCCCGCACATCCATGCCTGCGGCCTACTGCGTTGAGGAGGAAGAACATTGGGGCGTCCTGCACGAGGCTGATCCAATACAAGCAGCTAACCGGGACAACAGGCAACAACACAGGCAGGCTGTCTGGGTTAATGGAACGGTAGCCAATGGCCTACGTGATACTGGTGCCACCATGACCCTACTACAGAAGAACCTCATCCCAGAGAACCAACATACCGGAGACACGGTAGTCGCAAGAGTAGCGGGAGGTACCATCTTCCGGCTACCCGTTGCCCGTGTTCACCTGGATTTGGGGGGTTGGTTCGGGACACATGAATGTGGGGGTGATGAAGGATTTGCCAGCGGATGTACTACTGGGGAATTATTTGGCCCCCCTCATTTCTGCTTACGCCCCGATGGGCCCCGATGAAGTCAACCCAGTGACTACCCGTGCCCAGACACGTGCTGCTGGAACCGGCCTGCTTGCTGCTGAGACTCAGATGCTTCCATGTTTGGACTGGGGGCTGTGCTGAGCCAAGTTAGGGAGGATGGAGGAGAACACCCTGTCGCATACCTGAGCAGAAAGCTATTACCCCGGGAAGTGAGCTATGCAACAGTGGAGAAGGAGTGTTTGGCCCTGGTCTGGGCCCTTAAAAAGTTGAACCCTTACTTGTATGGACAGGAATTTTCCCTAGTCACCGACCACAACTCATTGGTCTGGCTTAACTGGGTCTCAGGAGACAATGGCAGGTTGCTGCGGTGGAGCTTAGCCCTGCAACCTTACAATGTCACCATCAGCTACTGACCCGGTAAGCAAAATGGCAATGCTGATGGGTTGTCCAGGCATTAGACGAATGGAAATATGGACTAACTTCGGAGTCAACCCGTCTGGGGTCTCCTCCTGTGTTAGTCTCCGGCCGAAAGGGGAGATGCGTGACAGGGGTCACTTTGGGCACAGGGTGAGCCAGGAAATAATGGACATTAAGAATGTCTTGGATTGCTTTAAATTGGGATAGTAATATTAATCCACAAAATGTACTGGTTGTTTGATTCTGAACTCAACAAGTTAATTAAGAGATGCTGATGTGTCACCTGTCTGCTTGTGTAATGTTAATGAATCTCAACTATGCTACAGATCCTTTCTTTGTGAATAGTGATAATTAACTCTGTACTTGTGTGTATTGTAAAGCAGACAGACAGTCTGGTGAATATAAAGGTCATGCATAGTCATTTAAGATGTAATGGGATTAGCTAAGAGATGTTAGAATATGTGTATTGGGAGCTCGTTATGTAACCATTGTGTGATGTTGTGGGTGGAGTTGGACCATTGTTCATTTAGATTAATGCAGTATTATTTTGGTGTATAAAAAGAGCCTGCTGTCATTAAAGATTGTCAGTCCAGTTGGAAACTTCATACAGAGTGTTTGTCTCGTATGTTTGGAAGGATTAATCCTATGGGAAGCGGTCGCCTGACTGTGGAGGATCGGCAGTGGATGTGTGTCCAGAGAGAGGGAATATCCTAAACGGCGTTAACCCCTTTCATACTTGGGGTGCCGTTACACATGCCTTAGCAGCATCTAGGGGGTGACGGATAATATATTCCTTGTATACCTTTTCTGGTATATGGGGCGCATGGAGGAGAAAGAAGGCCGGGTCGTCCGGTATCGTACGGTCTGTAAAAATTTGGAGAATGCATCTGACCTCTGTCCAGAAGTGCTTTAGTTTGGGGCAATTTCAGGAAATATGTAAAATGGTGCCTCTATCTCTCTGACATCTCCAACACAGATCAGAGGAGTCGGGAAAGATTCTCTTCAGTCTCACTGGCGTTCTGTACCACCGGGTGAGAATCTTAAAATTGGTCTCTTGTGTTTTCGTACAAATCAATGATTCGTACGTAAATCTAAGGATACGTTGTCACTGTATTGTACTAAAAGATTTACCTAACTCCCATTCCCATTCTCGAACACAGTTCAGGGAGTGGGTTTCCGCAGGTGTGATTAGTAGTTCATAATTGGCCGATAGCGTGTGGGGTATTGCTCCCGTCTCCGAGCAAAATTTCTCAAAGGTGGTAAGAGGCCTGGTAAACAGACCCGGGGCTGGAAGAGTGCTGAAAAAGTGGGTGATCTGAAGAACACTCCAAAATCTTAATCTAAATGTGCCCAACTGTGCAGTCAGCTCCGGGATTGTCGACCATGCCCCCTCTTTTATGTAACGGGAAGCTTGTGTACAGCCCGCGCTCAATAAATGCCAAAAGGCAACGTCACTAAGCATTTTCAAGCTGCAGTGTGGAAGAGGGCTTACAGTGAATCACATTCATATTTATATACAATGTATTTCACATATATATCTTAAACACAACAGGACATGCTCAAAGATTGTCCCTCAGTAAAAAATATTAATAATAATTACTTTGGAGTGTTCCATGCTGACAGCTGAATGTAAACAAGGCAATTGCTGGCAGTAAAAATTGAAGAAAAAAACTGTGCGGGGGTCCTCCCAATCCATACTAGGCCCTTTGGGGTCTGGTACATATTTTAATGGGAACCCCACGGCAAAAATAAAAAAATGGTGTGTGGTCCATCTCCAAATCAATACCAGACCCTTATCTGAGCATGTAGCCTGACAGGCCAGGAAAGCGAGGACACAGTGAGGGACCCACCATCCTGAAGCATACCAGGCCACATGTCCTCAACATGAGGGAGTGCTTTGGGGTAAGAAGCCTCCCAAAGCAATTTTTCCACATGTTGATGAGGACACGGACCTCTTCCCCACAACCCTAGCCCGGTGGTTATGGAAGTGCGGGGGTGACTTACCGGAATCTGGAAGCCCCCTTTAACAAGGGGGTTCCCACATCCCAGCCCCCCATGTGAATGAGTATGGGGTACATTGTACCCCTACTCATTCACAAAAAATGTGAACGCTGGCCGCCGACCCCCTCCAAAAAAAAAGTCCACACCTGACGAAGGCCATTGACATCACCAGGTGGCCCCGCCCTCTTGTGACATCATCGACCCAGCATGCCCCGGTCAATTTTTATTGCCGCCAATTGTTTTGTAGCCCCACTGACAGCTTATGAGTCATCTGTTTTGTAGGACATGGTGGCTGACTTGCCCACTCTTTAACAATCAGCTACTCACTTAACAAAAATGCTGACACTCCTAAACACTTTTGAAAACACTCCTAATCACTGCAAAATGCTGGCAAAAACGATTTTATCCAGCATTTTTTTTTTTTTTTTGTTTACAAAGTTTTATTTGGAAGTTCAAATGTACAGGTACATAAGGTGTTGATAAAGGTAATCAATATAAAAAAACGTAGAGTTCTTATATGCAAATATTGGTTGTAGACATAGTAATAAGGTACAAAGATATATTTCACGGGTATATGTCACAAACACACAAAACAAGCACTATAGGTCAAGAATTCAGGGTATCGCGAAAGAGTGTAAGTGGAGCCTTAGGGACTAAATTGTTAAATTATGTTGTACGCCAATATGACCATTTCCTTTCAAATACATGGAAGGTATCATGGAGAGTGTGATAGATTCTCTCCGAAAGTTTCATCATCTCCATCCTAGCCAGTACCTGCGACCAAGGGAGATCTTTGGATCTGTGCCTTTGAGCCTTAAGGAAATATTGAAAAACATGAAAACATGACCTGTTGGTGTACTTCAAAAATGATATAGAATATCTTATCTATGAATAGCATATGGCCCTCCAGCAAAGAGTTTTTTTTATTTTCAAAGTAAACCCTCAAATAGGTATGAGATGTGCATCCCTGCTCTAAATAGGTATTGGAAAACCCAATGCGTACACTTAATAAGAGTCTTCCCTCAAACATATTAATCTCTTCACTTCAAAAAAACAAATGAGGTTAGTAAGGAAAAATATATGTGTGAGGCACTGTTATTGCTCCAATGACCCAGCCTGTTCTAAAAAATAAGTAGTCTGGTTAATTAGGTTTGATTATAATCGACCACCAGCAACTGAAATGAAATTGATTGCCAAGGAATCTCTAATTTAAGTGCTTCCTCTAACCATTATATCTTTCTTACCTCTGCTTAGACACAATTTATACCAAAATGTGACTAAGGTCATTGTCTGCATATCTGGACATTTTAGTTATACCATTTTGTGGAATAAAAATGTAAAGTATAAATACCAAACAAAGTTTAAGAACAATAATCCTGAGCATCATTTTAAAATTGTAGAAAAATTACAAAATTGTATAAAATTTTAAAAGACTCAGTATATCAAACAAACTGACTAATTCTTTCATTTTTTTTTTTACAATGTTAAAAGCTCTAATCAAGCAGGTGACATTGCTATTATTGGTTCAGCTTTATTGTCTTTTAACAGAATAGTGAATCAAAAGTGTGTTAATTAATTTTCCAATGAGCACACAAGGGAATGTAAAGCTGAGAAGTAGTGATGAACCGAACACCCCCGGGTTCGGTTCGCACCAGAACCCGCGAACGGACCGAAAGTTTGCACGAACTTTAGAACCCTATTAAATACAATGGATGCGAACGTTCGAAATCTAAAGTGCTAATTATAACGACTATTATGCATGTTATTGTCCTAAAAAGGGTTTGGGAACCCGGGTTCTGCACCAGGGGACATGTATCAATACAAAAATAAGTTTTAAAAACGGCCGTTTTTCGGGAGCAGTCATTTTAATGATGCATAAAGTGAAAAAAAAAAGTCAAATATTCCTTTAAATATCGTACCTGGGGGGTGTCTAAAGTATGCCTGTGAAGTGGCACGTGTTTCCCGTGTTTAGAACTGTCCCTGCACAAAATTACATTTCTAAAGGAAAAAAAGCCATTTAAAACTGCTTGCGGCTTTAATGTAATGTCTGGTCCCGGTAATATGGATGAAAATCTTTAAGAAAAATGGCATAGCTACCCCATCACAGCCCCCCCCCCCTACCCCAGCCCATTACCAGCCCCTTTGGGTCTTGTATGGATATTAAGGGGAACCCCGCACACAAAATAAAAAAGGCCCTATATACTCTGAACAGCCGTATACAGGCGGTGCATACAAGACAGGGACTGTAGGTTTGTTCTTATGTAGAATCTGTTTGTAATTTTGAACAGGTACATTGTTTAAGTGTAGCTCCAGCCAAAAAATCTATTTTTAAGCTTTTTGGAAAACATAGGGAAGGGTTATCACCCCTGTAACATTTGTTTTGCTGTCTGTGCAGTGTGCACCTGTTCAGAACAGTTCACCTCACTTTCCGTCCTAATGACAAATGTTTTTTGAAAATTTGGGGTTTTTATTGAAAGAATTGTTGATAAAGCATCAGTGGAGAGGAGACACTTTTTTTTCCCATATTAACTCTTACAGGAGAGAATTTGCCTTCCTAGGGGTAGATTTCCTCTCACTTCCTGTTGTATCCTTCCGTTTGCAAGGAGGAGTCGTTTGTAAGTTGGATGTTTGAAAGTAGGGGCCTGCCGTATATACTCAGCTGAAATTTGCCCCTTACATGTTGGTGTTTCCACAACACTGTGGGCCCTCACAGTTACTCTTGGTGGGCGCATGAATGGGCCCTGCTGTGAATTATTAGATCAAGAATTGTATTTGCATGCCCCTGTTAAACAGGGGCAGAAAAATTGGGCCTTAGGCACTGGTGCCACAACACTGCAACCCCTCACAGATACTGTACTTGGAGCACAGCAATGAGCCCTGTTGCAAAGTATTGCATCAAAAATTGTAATTACACGCCCCTGTTAAACAGGGGCTTAAAAATTGGGCCTTAGCCACTGGTGCTGGTGCCACGACACTGCAACCTCTCCCAGATACTCTAGTTGGAGTGCAGGAATGAGCCCTGCTGCAAAGCATTGCATAAAAAATTGTAATTACATGCCCCTGTTAAACAGGGGCTAAAAAATTGGGCCTTAGCCACTGGTGGCGGCACCCAGAAACAAAAATGTTCTTCCAAGCTATCATCATCAATCGGATCATTGAGGAGGAGGATAGTCAGTCAACATAACAGGACAGTCTCTCAGCATCAGCATCAGTCTTGAAGGGATGTGACATTTGAAAATAAATTAGTCTGTTATATCAGCTTCAGGTGTTTGGTAGCTGGTGGTGATCCAAGACTGGTTCATCTTTATGAAGGTCAGTCGATCAACCGAGTCGGTGGAAAGGCGCACCCTGTGATCCGTGACAAATCCTCCAGCAGCACTGAATGTGCGTTCTGAAAGAACGCTGGATGCAGGACAGGCCAGTAGCTCAATTGCATACTGTGCAAGCTCTGGCCAATGATCCATCCTCAAGACCCAGTAAGCCAGAGGATTTTCAGTGGGGAAGGTGTCCAAGTCTGACCTTGCCCCTAGGTATTCCTGCACCATGTATATCAGACGCTGGCGATGGTTGCTGCTGGAACCGATCATACCTTGGGGCTGCGGACTAAAGAATTGTCTGAACGCATTGGTGAGACGGCCACCTTCCCCACCGCTCCTTCTTTGACTGACCGAAGCCTCAGCAACTCGTTGTCCAGGACCAGGAGTTTGTAACCTCCCAGTCTCTGGGAACGCGTTGCACAGACCTTTCTGCAAGGCCTCCCGGAGTTGTCTCATCCTCTGCGACGGTAAGATAAGGTCCGCAACCAGGTTAAGGACGTGAGCCACACAGGGCACATGGGTCAGTTGTCCCTGTCGGAGGGTGGAGAGGAGGTTGGTGCCATTGTCGCAAACCACCATACCTGGCTTAAGCTGGCGTGGCGTCAACCACCTCTCGGCCTGCCCCTGCAGAGCAGACAGAACCTCTGCCCCAGTGTGGCTCCTGTCCCCCAAACACACCAGCACAAGCATGGCATGGCATCTTTTTGCCTGCGTACTTGCGTAGCCCCTTGAACGCCTACGGAGCACCGCTGGTTCCGAGGACAAAGCACAGGAAGAGGCCATGGAGGAAGAAGAAGAGGGGGTGGAGGAGAGAGGTGTGTCACAACCAGTAGTAGCATTTTGGAGGCGTGGCGGCAGAACAAACTCTAACACTACTGCACCTTGTCCTGCATCCTTCCCAGCTGCCAAAAGAGTGACCCAATGGGCCGTGAAAGAAAGGTAACGTCCCTGTCCATGCCTGCTGGACCATGAGTCAGCGGTAATATGCACCTTACCGCTGACCGCCCTGTCCAGCGAGGCCAAGACATTGCCTTCCACATGCCGATAGAGAGCCGGAATCGCCTTCCGTGAGAAAAAGTGGCTTTTGGGAACCTGCCACTGAGGAACCGCACATTGCACAAACTCATGGAAGGGGGCCGAGTCTACCAACTGAAAAGGCAGCAGTTGAAGCGCTAGCAATTTAGCCAAGCTAGCATTCAACCGCTGGGCATGTGGATGGCTGGGAGTGAACTTCTTTAGACGGTCCAGCAGCTGGGGCAGGGAAATTTGCCTGCTAGAATCGGACGTCGGTGTACTGCTAGCAGAGTGTCCGCAAGTACTTGGCTGTGACATACCTAATTCTACACCTTCATTCCTCTCAGTGCAGGTTTCAGAGAGGACTGAAGGTATAGTGGGGTTGGAGATCCCAGCTGATGCGGTGCAAGGAGAAGTCCGCTTTGTTCTTTGGTGTGGGTCTTTAAGATAGGCTTGCCAACGAGCTGCATGGCAGGTCAACATATGTCTGGTCAAGCATGTGGTGCCCAAGCGGGTGATGTTTTTGCCGCGCGATATACGCTTGAGACATATGTTGCAAACAGCAGCTGTGCGATCTGATGCACTCGACTCAAAAAAGGCCCACACCAAAGAACTTTTTGAATAACGGGCAGAGGCAGCACCCTGCACAGGCGGAGCTCTGCGGTGTGATTCCATCGGTGTGCTGCCCTTACGCTGGCCCCCCGAGGGCATCCTGCCTCGTTGGACATGTGCCTCCTCCTCATCCTCCTCCTCCTCCTCCTCCTCGGCACCCACGTGGAGTCAGTGACCTCATCATCCCCTCCCTCCTCATCACTGGAGCCAATCTGGCAGTATGCTGCAGCTGCTGGAACATGACTGCCAGATTGGTGTCCTTCTTGAGCATCCCCTCTCTCTGCTCTCACGCTACTGCCTTCCTCTAGCTGGGTATCATCATCAGACCCTTCAAAACGCTGGGCATCCTCCTGGAGCATGTACCCAACACTGTGCTCAAACAGTTCGGGGGACTCCTCAGGAGGACATGGTTGATCTAGGGAAGGAGTGACTGATGATGACATTGATACCAGGGAAGAGGACTGTCATGTACCTGGTGATGAGCCTGGGATGCAGGGAGCGGCCTCTTTTGCACCTCTTACTCCGGAACCCCTGATGGTGGGAACAGGGAGCTCAGGAGTGCAGAGTCGCACAAGTGCCTGTCAGGAACACCGGTGCAGAGATGGAGCTAGACTTCAGGAAGCTCTGTGCAGGTTTCAGTGGCAGCAGGGAAGCTGGGATGGCAGGCAGGCTTGGTGTCAGGTCTGCCAGGAAACTACAACCGTCCCTCCGCTTTCCTGACCGGTAGTCTTGTTATCCCGGTGTCAGGTGGAGGGACGGCTGAGATCTCCCACAGACAGGAAATAAGGAACCACAAAGGAAGGTGCAGATAGCCTAACCACAACCCCCAGCAACAACTCACGGTTAGTAGGCAGAAGACAGGATCCCAGGAGGGAAAAGGACAATCCAGGTAACGTAGTCAGAACAAGCCAGGGAGGGTCGGCAGCAAGGTTAACCAGGTTCAAGGACAAATCCAGGAATCGTAGTCAAGACGAGCCAAGTAGATAACCAAAAAGCAAGAGCATCCATAAACAGAAACCTATCCTAAGGCACGGACAGGAAGGGGAAGTGGGAATATATAGGGACACTAATGAGAAGACTGCTGACAGCTGGTCCCAGGGTGGAGCAAACATCCCCACTAGAGAAAAAGAACATAACTACGATGCTAACATAAAACCAGTTCACTGGTGGCTCAGGACATAGGAAAACAGTGTATGAACACCAGGCCCTGGGATCAAATCCCAGACACGGCGTGACAGTACCCCCCACACAAAGATGCCCCCAAACCTATTTGGGTTTGGATGGGTGCCTGTCGTCGAAGGACTTGACCAGCCGTGGGGCATGAACATCACGAGCAGGCACCCAAGTCCTCTCTGCAATGGAGTAGCCCTTCCAGTCCACCAGATATTGTAATTGTCTACCCCTATGTCGGGAATCCAGAATTTTGCTAACTTCATACTCTTGATGGTCATCCACAGAGACTGGAGAGGGACGTCTAGAGGGGAGAGAGAATCTATTCTTGACAAAGGGCTTAAGCAAAGATACATGAAATGTATTGGGAATACGAAGATGAAGGGGCAAGCGTAGTTTATAAGCCACAGGGTTGACCTGACAGAGAATGCGAAAAGGTCCTATAAATCTAGGACCTAACTTGGAGGAAGGTTGTCACAGTTTCATGTTCTTGGTGGACAACCAAACCAGCTGATTAAGACGATAGCGGGGTGCAGGTTTTCTGTGACGATCTGCATACCCCTTGTATCTATGTACAGACTGAAGCAGAACCTTTCTTATGTTTCTCCAGTGCGTAGTCAATCTTGATACCATGTTGGCTGCCGCAGGTACCTCCACCAAGGAAGACTGGAAGGGGAGAACCCTGGGTTGATACCCAAAGGCAGCTTGGAAAGGGGAACATCTAAGGGAAGAGTGCCACTGCGAATTGTGTGCTAGTTCTGCTAGAGGTAACATCTCGCTCCAGTTGTCATGTTCAGCATTGATATAAGCTCGTAGGTAGATCTCCAAATCTTGATTGACCCTCTCTGTCTGGCCATTAGATTGAGGATGGTATCCAGAGGACAGGGAATTCTTGATCCCCAGATGTTTGCAAATGGCCCTCCAGAACGAGGATATAATTTGAGGGCCTCTATCGCTAACAATATCAACAGGGATGCCGTGTAAGCGGATGACATTCTCAATAAAGGATAAAGCCAGGCTTGGGGCAGAAGGTAGTGCGGGCATGGGAATGAAGTGGGCCAACTTTGAAAATCGGTCCACTATCACCCAAATTACGGTATTTCCACTGGAGGTGGGCAAGTCCACGATAAAATCCATGCTGATATGAGTCCAGGGAGCACGAGGAACAGGTAACGGTTGAAGTAGACCTTGTGGGACAGAACGATGCATTTTGATGGCAGCACAAACCGAACAGGCTCTAACAAAGGCTATAACATCCTTTTTTAGAGTAGGCCACCAAACCAGGGACTTCAAACGTAGGAAGGTTTGGTTGATACCAGGGTGTCCGGATACCATCTGGCCATGGGCCCACTGTAACACTTATTTTCGTAATTCTAGGGGAACAAACAAGGTATTGGGTGGAACTGAGAGATTAGAAGGTGCCCGAGACTGTGCGGCCAACAAGTTCCTTTGTAAAGCAGTATCCAGTTGTGCAATAATTCGTTCCGGAGGAACAATATGATCAGGAGGTATTTGCAGATTCTCACAAGGGAATTGCCGAGACAGGGCATCGGCCTTGGTGTTCTTGGTGCCAGGAATGTACGTCACTACAAAGTTGAATCGGGTGAAGAATAACGCCCAGCGGGCTTGTCTGGGATTCAGTCTTTGGGCCTTCTCTAAGTAGATTAGGTTCTTATGGTCAGTTTGAACCACAACAGGAAGTTCCGTACCTTCTAAAAGATGTCTCCATTCAGAAAATGCTAATTTTATAGCTAAAAGTTCTCTATTCCCTATGTCATATTTTTGTTCTGCAGCAGAGAACTTCTTGGAGAAAAAGGCAACCGGATGCAACTTGTTAGAAGTGGGTTCTCGTTGGGATAATACTGCTCCGGCCCCTACTTCGGAGGCATCAACTTCCAAGAAATATTGAGCCGAAGGCTGAGGATGGCGAAGAACAGGAGCAGAACAAAAAGCAGATTTTAGAAGGTCGAAAGCCTCCAGAGCTTCAGGAGGCCACTGAGAGCATTTGGTCCCTTTTTTTGTGAGGACAGTGATGGGAGCCAAAATTTTGGAGAAATTCTTGATGAATTTGCGGTAGTAGTTACAAAATCCAATAAAACGCTGTATTTCCTTTAAGGTAGAAGGTCTAGGCCATTGTAAGATAGCATCGAGTTTCTTGGAGTCCATCTGGAATCCATTAGATGAAATTATATAACCTAAGAAAGGTATTTCCGATTGTTCAAAAGAGCACTTGGAAGGTTTGGCGTACAGCTTATGATCTCTTAAACGTTGGAGAACAGTGCAAACATGGCCACGGTGAAGCTTTAAGTCTTTAGAGTGAATGAGTATATCATCTAAATAGACAACAACAAAAGAGTCAAGTAGATCCCTGAAAATATCATTCACAAACTCTTGAAATACCGTGGGAGCATTGCAAAGCCCAAAAGGCATCACAAGACACTCATAATGCCCCCTTCTGGTATTAAAAGCTGTCTTCCATTCATCTCCTGCTTTAATTCTAATGAGGTTATATGCAGACCGAAGATCCAATTTGGTAAAGATCTTTGACCCCTGGACACGGTCAAACAGCTCAGTAATTAAGGGCAACGGATACCGATTTTTTACAGTAATACGGTTGAGAGATCTGTAGTCAACGCAGGGTCTAAGTCCTCCATCTTTTTTCTCCACGAAAAAGAAGCCTGCTCCCACAGGAGAGAAGGCCGGATGAAACCCTTTTTTAGACTGTCTTCAATGTATTCCTCCATAGCCTTGGTTTCCGCAAGGTTAAGAGGATAGGTTCTCCCCTTAGGAAGAGGAGAACCGGGAAGCAAGTCAATAGCACAGTCATACGGGCGGTGTGGAGGGAGGCCCTCTGCTTCTTTTTCAGAAAATACGTCAGCAAACCCAGCATAAGCCTCCGGTAGTTCAGGGACAGTAGAGACCCCAAGAATGGACACTTTATTACGTATAAACTTTTGGATACAGTGAACATGACAAAAGGTGCTCCAGGCAGAAATTTGACCAGAGGACCAGTCAATAGATGGGTTATGTTTACATAACCAAGGGAACCCAAGAATTACAGGATACTTAGGAGACAGAATGGCATTAAATGATAGCTCTTCAGAATGCAGAGCCCCCACTAGAACGGAAAGGGGCTTGGTCTCTAGAGAGATAAGTCCATCACCAAGAGGTTCTCCGCCAAGAGTAGTTACACACAGAGGTGGATCTTTCGGAACCGTCGGAATCTGAAGACTCTTAACCAGCGTTGCATCGAGAAATACCCCACCTGCACCGGAATCAACAAAGGCAACGGTGGAGTAGCTCTTATTGTTCCAAGATAATAATAATACGGGTACTACTAATCTCTCTAGAGGAGGTTTCAAAACAGTGTGGCCTAATGGGGCTCCTTGATCTCCCATTAAGCCCGGGAGTTTTTTCAGTCGCATCGGACAAGAATGCAGGAAGTGACCCGGCTTACCACAAAATAGACAGAGGCCTAGAGTTCTGCGTTTGGTACGTTCATCATCAGACAAACGCACAGCCCCTACATCCATGGGTTCTTCCTCAAACCCGGCGGTTGGAGGAAAAAAATTGTATCTGACGCTCCCTCACAGACTGGCGTTCAGAGAAGCGAGTATCCATGAGGATACACAAATTGATGAAATCCTCCAATGCCACTGGGATCTCACGGTAAGTTAATTCGTCCTTAATGCGTTCCGCTAGACCTCTGCGGAAGGCGGCCTTAAGGGCGCAATTATCCCAGGAAGTATCTGCCGCAAGTGTGCGGAATTCTATTGCATAAGATGCTACTGTGCGTTTACCCTGGTGTAAGTCAAGAATACTGGCCTCAGCTGCCCTTACTCTGTCAGGAACGTCAAATATTCTCTCAACGGTTTGCATAAACGTGGAGTAATCAGTAAGTACAGGAGAATCTTTCTCAAGAAGAGGCGACACCCAGGACAGAGCTCTACCCTTAAGCAAGTAAATAATAAATGTCACCTTGGCTTGGGTAGAGGTAAAAACACAGAAGGTTGATTTTTAAAATGCAACCGGCAATGGTTGAGAAATCCCCTGCAATCCAAGGGGTTCCCATCATACTTATGGGGGAGAGGTATCTTTGGAGCGGGAGAACCCACAGATTTAGACACAACTACAGGTTCCCCAACCCCAGACTCCAGATTTTTTGGTGTAGCAGGACTAGTACCATGTGCCGAGGCCAAAGTAGATAACAGAGTAGCGATGGCACCCAATTTCTCCTCCAATGACTGTACATGATTAGCCTGCTCACCCAACATCTGACCCTGTAGAGAGACTGCCTGCACCAGCTCGCTGAGGTCCATCTGGCCTTAGGATAATGTCAGGTCTGCCAGGAAACTACAACCGTCCCTCCGCTTTCCTGACCGGTAGTCTTGTTATCCCGGTGTCAGGTGGAGGGACGGCTAAGATCTCCCACAGACAGGAAATAAGGAACCACAAAGGAAGGTGCAGATAGCCTAACCACAACCCCCAGCAACAACTCACGGTTAGTAGGCAGAAGACAGGATCCCAGGAGGGAAAAGGACAATCCAGGTAACGTAGTCAGAACAAGCCAGGGAGGGTCGGCAGCAAGGTTAACCAGGTTCAAGGACAAATCCAGGAATCGTAGTCAAGACGAGCCAAGTAGATAACCAAAAAACAAGAGCATCCATAAACAGGCACCTCTCCTAAGGCACGGACAGGAAGGGGAAGTGGGAATATATAGGGACACTAATGAGAAGACTGCTGACAGCTGGTCCCAGGGTGGAGCAAACATCCCCACTAGAGAAAAAGAACATAACTACGATGCTAACATAAAACCAGTTCACTGGTGGCTCAGGACATAGGAAAACAGTCTATGAACACCAGGCCCTGGGATCAAATCCCAGACACGGCGTGACACTTGGCACACAGGAACTGAGGAGAGAGACAGCAGACAGCAGGGAGGTGTCTTGTAGTGCCGGGCACAGGCAAATCCAAACAGGCCGGGAATCCGCTGGCAGGTCAGGTGCAGTCCAAGAGGCAAAGGCAGAGTCGTTATACAGTCCGGGTTGGTAACGGGCAGGCAGCAGGTAGCAGAAGGAGCAGGCGGAAGCTAGGTCAACAAGCCGGGGGTCAGCGGGCAGGCAGAAGGCAAGAAGTGTCAGGAACAAGCTGGGTCACATGAACAGATCGGTAGGGAAATATCAGATAGCAGGTGGGTCTTGGGAACGCTGTAGACCAGACAGCAAGGAGCCCCAGCACAAGCCCCTTTAAATAGCCCCAGATTGGCGCCAGGAAGTGTCACTGCACGCTCCCGCGCGCACCTGCAAACGCCCGCGCACTGTTACCGCGCATGCGCGTACGCCGAGTCGCTGCTATTGCGCAGGCGCGAACGTGCTAATGCAGATTTGTCCCTATTGCGCAGGCGCGCACCCACACGCGCCGAAGTGTCGCCAGCTTGCAGGTGAGGTTGCCCTTCATGACAAGGACGCTTTGGCAGCTGCTTTGCCAGTACCCTGAGCCTGGGTGAGAGAGGATGAGGAGGATGAGGAGGGCTTGGTCATCCACTCTACCAAGTCTGCGGCTCAACACGTTCAGCTGCCGAAAAGAAGGACAAGCGTGTCCCATGGCCACGTGCTGATGGCGATACACCGCGTCCACGACCAGCACTGTTGTCTCTAGACACAGAGCCTGCTTGCCCTCTTTTATTGGCTCCTGACTGTCTGCCTCTCCTTGTTTGCCTTCCAGACATTCTAATGGCCTGCAGGGAAATGGGAAAACCAGCAGGCAGCAGGCAGCAAATGGGAAAACCAGCAATAAGGCCTAGCTTCAGGAGTATATTTTGCAGGAATCACACTACGCCTGCTGTAAGTGCTGCAAATGCCTGTTGGTGTAACACACCAGGAAAACACAGCAATACAGGCTAACTTCAGGTGTATAATGTGCAGGAGGCACACTCCGCCCGCTGTAAGTGCTGCAAATGCCTGTTGGTGTAACACACCAGAAAAACACAGCAATACAGGCTAACTTCAGGTGTATAATGTGCAGGAAGCACACTCCGCCCGCTGTAAGTGCTGCAAATGCCTGTTGGTGTAACACACCAGGAAAACGCAGCAATACAGGCTAACTTCAGGTGTAATATGATCAGGAGGCACACTCCGCTCGCTGTAAGTGCTGCAAATGCCTGTTGGTGTAACACACCAGGAAAACACAGCAATACGGGCTAACTTCAGGTGTATAATGTGCAGGAGGCACACTCCGCCCGCTGTAAGTGCTGCAAATGCCTGTTGGTGTAACACACCAGGAAAACACAGCAATACGGGCTAACTTCAGGTGTAATATGATCAGGAGGCACACTCCGCCCGCTGTAAGTGCTGCAAATGCCTGTTGGTGTAACACACCAGGAAAACACAGCAATACAGGCTAACTTCAGGTGTATAATGTGCAGGAGGCACACTCCGCCCGCTGTAAGTGCTGCAAATGCCTGTTGGTGTAACACACCAGGAAAACACAGCAATACGGGCTAACTTCAGGTGTAATATGATCAGGAGGCACACTCCGCCCGCTGTAAGTGCTGCAAATGCCTGTTGGTGTAACACACCAGGAAAAAACAGCAATACAGGCTAACTTCAGGTGTATAATGTGCAGGAGGCACACTCCGCCCGCTGTAAGTGCTGCAAATGCCTGTTGGTGTAACACACCAGGAAAACGCAGCAATACAGGCTAACTTCAGGTGTAATATGATCAGGAGGCACACTCCGCCGCTGTAAATGCCTGTTGGTGTAACACACCAGAAAAACACAGCAATACAGGCTAACTTCAGGTGTATAATGTGCAGGAAGCACACTCCGCCCGCTGTAAGTGCTGCAAATGCCTGTTGGTGTAACACACCAGGAAAACGCAGCAATACAGGCTAACTTCAGGTGTAATATGATCAGGAGGCACACTCCGCTCGCTGTAAGTGCTGCAAATGCCTGTTGGTGTAACACACCAGGAAAACACAGCAATACGGGCTAACTTCAGGTGTATAATGTGCAGGAGGCACACTCCGCCCGCTGTAAGTGCTGCAAATGCCTGTTGGTGTAACACACCAGGAAAACACAGCAATACGGGCTAACTTCAGGTGTAATATGATCAGGAGGCACACTCCGCCCGCTGTAAGTGCTGCAAATGCCTGTTGGTGTAACACACCAGGAAAACACAGCAATACAGGCTAACTTCAGGTGTATAATGTGCAGGAGGCACACTCCGCCCGCTGTAAGTGCTGCAAATGCCTGTTGGTGTAACACACCAGGAAAACACAGCAATACGGGCTAACTTCAGGTGTAATATGATCAGGAGGCACACTCCGCCCGCTGTAAGTGCTGCAAATGCCTGTTGGTGTAACACACCAGGAAAAAACAGCAATACAGGCTAACTTCAGGTGTATAATGTGCAGGAGGCACACTCCGCCCGCTGTAAGTGCTGCAAATGCCTGTTGGTGTAACACACCAGGAAAACGCAGCAATACAGGCTAACTTCAGGTGTAATATGATCAGGAGGCACACTCCGCCGCTGTAAATGCCTGTTGGTGTAACACACCAGGAAAACGCAGCAATACAGGCTAACTTCAGGTGTATTATGATCAGGAGGCACACTCCGCCCGCTGTAAGTGCTGCAAATGCCTGTTAGTGTAACACACCAGGAAAACGCAGCAATACAGGCTAACTTCAGGTGTAATATGATCAGGAGGCACACTCCGCCCGCTGTAAGTGCTGCAAATGCCTGTTGGTGTAACACACCAGGAAAACGCAGCAATACGGGCTAACTTCAGGTGTAATATGATCAGGAGGCACACTCCGCCCGCTGTAAGTGCTGCAAATGCCTGTTGGTGTAACACACCAGGAAAACACAGCAATACGGGCTAACTACAGGTGTATAATGTGCAGGAGGCACACTCCACCCGCTGTAAGTGCTGCAAATGCCTGTTGGTGTAACACACCAGGAAAACACAGCAATACGGGCTAACTTCAGGTGTATAATGTGCAGGAGGCTTAGCAACAATGACACTGACACTGTCCCCTGCCTATCCTTCTCTCTCCCTGCACACAAGGTTTATCAAAGTATATGACACTGACACTCTCCCTGCCTATCTTTCTCTCTCCCTGCACACAAGGTTTAGCAAAGAATATGACACTGACACTGTTCCCTGCCTATCCTTCTCTCTCCCTGCACACAAGGTTTATCAAAGAATATTACACTGACACTGTCCCCTGCCTATCCTTCTCTCTCCCTGCACACAAGGTTTAGCAAAGAATATGACACTGACACTCTCCCTGCCTATCCTTCTCTCTCCCTACACACAAGTTTGAGGTACAAATAGCACTGACACTGTCCCTGCCTATGTAACTCTTTCCCTGCGCCAGAACACACTACACAAGGCCGCCGCGCTGGCGGCCTTTTATAGTGTGGGGCGTGTGCTAAACCCCCTGAGCTATAATTGGCCACAGGCAACCTGCCTGTGGCCAATTATGGCTCTCCTAGCTGCCAGTGCTGTGATTGGCCAAGCATGCGGGGTCACAGTGCATGCTTGGCCAATCACAGCGCCGGGATTGCACTGCAATGGCGCAGTGTATTGTGGGCTGTTCGCGTCACTCGAATTTGGCGCAAACGGCCCAAATCGTTCGATGTTCGCCGAACGGTCGAACAGCCGATGTTCGAGTCGAACGTATGTTCGACTCGAACACCAAGCTCATCCCTACTGAGAAGTATAGAAGTCATCTTTCTGACTATGCAGTGTGCCAGGGGTGTGTGAATTACAAGAGTTGCTGAACAGAATCATAAATCCATTGACAAGAGACATTTCACATATGTGTATTTCAGCAGTGAATTTAGCTATTGGTGTTCCTCTTTTACCTATAGCTGGCAGTGTCCTTTTTATTAGCTTACAACTGGCAAAGTGATTCTTTTCTCTCAATTGGTGGTTGAAACAAATATTGCTGTGATTCTAGTAAAACTTCTGTTTTGTAAAGACTTTGGTCTTAAGTTGATACTTTGCTCCTGTTGACCACTAGCAGTGAAGCACTCATGAAGTGATCTTCACTTGAGAATGCTAACAAAGTTAAGTAAAAACAGGTTTAAAAAAAAAACAAGAAATTACAAGCAAAAGCAAGTCAAAAGCATGTTTGAGATTCTGAAAACAAGCTTGGCTTGCTTCTGGGTTTGACACGTACCCCAAAACTTGCATTCTCCAGCTGTCATTTTCCAGGCTGTGGAGGAAAAATTGTAAGTTCTTAAAGTAACTCCATCATCACCCCATAAAATCGCCCAGAGCAGTTCCCCACGACAGAAGAAGTATTATATTTGCACCAATTACCTTCCATTTGTATAAAATCTACAGCTTCCATTTGATTCAGATTTAGAATACTTTATTAATCCCAAGGAAAACTGTAACTTTTGCAGCGTTCAACACTTTCGAACTGGGAATGTTGGATGCCTGTGCCCATCTCTGAGCACTGTGTTTCTATTCACTGACCACGCAGAATTCACACATTGCAAATACATTTCTCAAGCTATTATGTGCAATTGCATCCCTAGATTTAGGATTGGCCTCACTTAAGCCAGCCATAGACGGATAGGATCTAGGTCGGTTCAGCAGGGACCGGCCAAGATTCAATCCATCTATGGGCAGGCTAGTTATACTGACATTGATCCATCGATCGATGTCAGTACAACCAGCCTGTTGGATTTTGTGCATGTTATTACTGCCGGTGTCTATAGCTGCCAGCAGTAATCGTTGTGTTCTGTATGGAAGGCTCCCATCCTGTAGAACTTAATAAAAGTGTTGATGGGGGAGTTGATTGATTTTCTTTCCTGTAACCCATCTGAAGACTGGCTAGTTCACCTTCATCTAGAAATATCCTGACAATTATTATTAATATTATATTAATACCAGATTTATAAAGCACAAATAATTTAACTTTAAGAAATTACAATTACATTACAATCCTATCCAAACACACGAAGATTCAGAATGCCCTGCTCGTAAGAGATTAAATCTAAAAGGAACAGCACAAATATAATTAATGTTCTATAACTGGGTTAGATTTTGCTACAATTTACAATGTCCCGCCATGCTAACTGACTTACAACCAACTAGTTCTTATTCTGTCACAGTTTTTTTTCTTATGTTTTAAAGTGGTGTAAGTAATTTTTTTTCTAAAATAACAAACATGTAATACTTACCTGTGTGCAATGGTAATGCCCCTCAAGCCTCCTCTTCTGGGGTCCCCCGCTGGTGCTCTGGCTTCTCCTCTTCTCAGTGTGCCACTGTAGGACACCATGTCCCAGGGGGCGCATCTGCAGGCTCACTCCCGAGGAGAGGATCAGAGAGCAATGCTACTGCACACCGTCACAGCGCTGGATCGAGATTGGACTCGGGCGCTGCCCCCCTATCCATGCATCCGGCCCCTTTCAGGATGTCGGATGCATGGATTCCAATGGGGGGTGGGTGTTTTTTTGAAGTACCTGATTAGAGCCAGAGGCTCTAATTAGCTTCAAAATAGGGTGGGCTTGAGGCGCAGAGAATGCGAACCGAGCCCACCCAGGTGTGTTACAATAGTGAATGAATATTCACTATTGTAACACTTGAGACCCATCACCCAATTGGCTTAAAGGACAGGCGATCCTATTGAATGGCTAGGAGGGGAGGAGACGCACGGCCGCTGTGATGGAGAAAGGGCGCATTAGCCGCTGGCCGATGCCTGCTGCTGATGCCTGCTGTCCGCCACCTGCCACCTAGATGGGGTAAGTGCCGGACTGACCAGCAGACAGTGAGCGGGCAGGGGGGGTTTTAGGTGGTTGTTTGCCGCCCCCCCCCCAAAAAAAAAAAAAAACACCAGCTTTGATTGGGTGTGATACAAATACTGGGACTTTTTTTACCTTGATACAGGGAATTCATTAACTACTTGCCACCCGCCCTATAGCAAATTGACGGCGGCAAAGTGGTTTCAACATCCTGACTGGACGTCATATGACGTCTTCAGGATATTGAGCTGCTGCGCGCCCCCGGGGGCGCGCATCGCAGCGATTGTTGTTGCGGGATGTCAGTCTGATGGAGACTCTTTACCACGTGATCAGCCGTGTCCAATCACGGCTGATCACGATGTAAACACGAAAAGCCGGTCATCGGCTTTTCCTCACTCGCGTCTGTCAGACGCAAGTAGAGGAGAGCCGATCGGCTGCTCCTCTGACAGGGGGGGGTTTGTGCTGATCCATTATCAGCGCAGCGCCCCCGAGGATGCCCACACTGGACCACCAGGGATGCCACCAGACAACCAGGGATGCCCACCATAAGGTATGCCACCCTAGACCACCAGGGATGCCAATTAGATATGCCTAATGGATGCCAATCAGTGCCCACAATGGATGCCAATCAGTGCCCACAATGGGCACCACTGATTGGCAGGCATTATTGTTTGGCACTGATTGGCATCCATTAGTACAAAACATTACAGTACAGTGCCACCTATCAGTGCCTATCCATGCCACCTATCAGTGCCCATCCATGCCCATCCGTGCCACCTATCAGTGCCCATCCATGCCGCCTATCCGTGCCCATCCGTGTCGCCTATCCGTGCCGCCTATCTGTGCCCATCCATGCCGAATATCTGTGCCCATCCGTGCCGCCTATCTGTGCCCATCCGTGCCGTCTATCTGTGCCCATCCATGCCGCCTACCAGTGCCCATCCGTGCCACCTATTAGTGCCCATCCGTGCCGCCAATCGGTGCCCATCCGTGCCGCCTATCGGTGCCCATCAGTGCCACCTCATCAGTGCCCATCAATGCCGCCTTATCAGTGCCTGTCAATGCAGCCCCATCAGTGCCCATCAGTGATGGAGAAAACTTACTTATTTACAAAGTTTTGTAACTGAAACAAAAAAAACATATTTTTTTCAAAATTTTCGGTCTTTTTTAAAAAAAAAATAGCAGAAAATAAAAATCGCAGAGGTGATCAAATACCACCAAAAGAAAGCTCTATTTGTGGGAACAAAATGATAAAAATTTAGTTTAGGTACAGTGTAGCATGACCGCGCAATTGTCATTCAAAGTGCAACAGCACAGAAAGCTGAAAATTGGTCTGGGCAGGAAGGTGTATAAGTGCCCAGTATGGAAGTGGTTAAGGTAAACAATGCCCTGCCTTTAGAACCTGTTTGTTGCACAAAAGGAACCAATGCTACTGCAATCTCAGTGGCTATCAAAATACCTTCTTGTACTACTGAGCACTGCAGTACAATACAGGTCACTGTCTTGTCTTTTATGAATGAGACTGGTATCCCATATTGAATGTGTTACCTTAACTGTGCTGACTTTCCTAGGGCTTCCCGTTAGTATGATGACATCAGTGTTCCTGCTCCCTGACTGAATCTTAGCCCAAGGGACTGCTATTTGTTAGTGCTAAATCTAATTGCCTCAAATTGTCAGCATGCACATTTGGATGTATTTCAAGCTTTCATCATTTATTGAGAGGAGCTGCGGTATTGATTTTGGATGGCCAGCGGAATGCTGGGGATATTAGCAAGGAGCTAGAACAACGCAGCTCATAAACTTTTATGATGTGATGTCAAACTGGATTGTACAGACATAAACGAGGGAAAGAGGACAATACGTTCTGCAGCAACTAACAGAACGTTCCAGTCACTATATATCAAGATGCTAAAGAGCAGTGCAGTTTTGCCCTGAATTTAAATCTTCCACGCATTTTATTCTGATGATTTAACGAAGATTAAGTAAATTGTTTTTGCAGATGATTATATTTTACTAGAAAAGTTATATTAGTATTTTTTCCTAAAGAAAAAAACAAAACAAAATATGAATGCTTCAAATGTATGAGGATGAAATGCATAACATCAATACTCTGGATTTTTGCATTACGAGATATTTAAGATTACTTTTTATTATTATAGGACTTTGTCAGTAAAGTGTAACATTGTTAAAGCTGGACTCCAGGCAAACCGCTAAATAGACATATGAAATACATATATGGGAGCGATTAGTCCTGCCAAAAGATTTGTGTTTTAACCCATCAGCAAAATACTTCCTACCAGCATGTTCCTCCTATCAGCACTGAAGCACAACTGACTGGCTTCTTGTTCTATTCTCTTGCACCTTGCACTGGTCCGTACACACGATCAGAAAATCGGATGAAAAATACCGTTTTTTAATCTATCGTACGATAATCGGATCGTTAGTACACAGCTTTCGAGAGCCGATCACGACAGTTCATTCGATATTATCTGATCGGACAAGCACGAACATGTTTCTTTTCTCGTTCGATACCAGATTTTCGTTTAATCAGTACTGTTTTCGTCCGAAAATACAATACAAATACGCTACAACACATGACATCACTTCTGATTTTTTATTCTATCGTATGAGAATTTTCATAACCTCAGTAACCTTCCCATTTTCAAAATGTGACTAGCATGAAAAAAAAAAAAATGGACGATCTGTCATCCCATTTTCGGATCGTGTGTATGGCCATTAGACTGCATGCGTTTAAAAAAATACAGGTATCCACTATCCAGAGGTCCATTCATTTGTGTCTTTTTCATCTACCTGGAGTTTGTTTGTTAACCCAAAAATAAATAAATAGAGATCCTGGTCCCTTAAATTAGATTAAACAGCACAGTGCTTGTGTTGTGTAACCTGCCCCTCTTTAGAAGGTAAAAAACCTGGCTGAACCTGCAACTTCCTGTATCTGCGCTGCTGAGCCCTGACCACCATGGTCAGCGTACGTCATTCGCATCCCTGCTCTCAGCTCTCCCCATCAACCCCTCCCTCCCTGCCTGTCAGCTCCATGCTCTGTGTCTCTGTCTCGCCCCCCCCCCACCGCTAATATTCAAAATAAAAAATTTGAAATAGTCACTGCCAGCCCCTCTATTACAGATAGGCATAGCACTCTGTATAAGTCTTTTTCAAAAGCGAGGCATGCAAATATCTTTTTACAGTGATCTTCAGGCCGGTCACGTGACTGTTGGCCAGTTTGCAGGGCTATTTTAGGAGGGGCTGAATGGCCACGTGATCTCCCCGGCTGACGTCAGAGGGAGATCTCAGGCCTTCCTGGAGAAGCCAGGTATCAGAGCTGTAAAGTGGCCGTGAGTCACGTGACTGGCCTGAAGATCGTTCTAAAATGGTATTTACAAGCCTCGTTTTTATAAAAGACATACAGGGGGTGATTTACTAACAACAGTGCGCTGCGCCGGTTCATACCTTAATTGGTGCGCCGGATAAATACTTAATTGGGCGCATGAACCGGCGGTGCACTGTTATAGTAAATAAAAATGTCAGCGGCGCTTGTATCTCTATTCAAAATGAATGGTTCCCTATGGGAGCCCATTGATTTGAAAAGAGGTCGCATGGGAAGTCGGATCAAGACGACCCGACTTGCGGGGCGACTCGTGTGCCGGTTGACACAGGGGCAGCGCAACTTTGCGAGGCAACTTAGACATGACTTGAGCGTGAAGCAGACGCTCAAGTCGTGTCCTGGAGACGACTTTAAGTACCTGCCCGAGAATGTTCTCGGTGACAATGTACTGCAAGCCTCGCGCTCGCTGTCCCCTGTGTTTGGTATGAATCATGAAGGGGAACTCCACGCCAAATTTTAAATAAAAAAACTGTATGGGTTCCCCTCCAGGAGCATACCAGGCCCTTAGGTCTGGTATGGATTTTAAGGGGAAACCCTCTTACGCCGAAAAAAACGGCGTGGGGGTCCCCCCAAAATCCATACCAGACCCTTATCTGAGCACGCAGCCTGGCAGGTCAGGAAAGGGGGGGCGAGCGAGCGCCCCCCCTCCTGAACCATACCAGGCCGCATGCCCTCAACATGGGGGGTGGGTGCTTTGGGGCAGGGGGCACCCTGCACCCCCCCACCCCAAAGCACCCTGCCCCATGTTGATGGGGACAAGGGCCTCTTGCCGACAACCCTTGATTTTCGGGGTTTGCGGGCGGGGGGCTTATCGGAATCCGGGAGCCCCCTTTAATAAGGGGGCCCCCAGATCCCGGCCCCCCCACCCTATGTGAATGAGTATGGGGTACATCGTACCCCTACCCATTCACCTGGTGGCAAAAAAAGTCAATAAAAAAACACAGCACAGGTTTTTGAAGTAATTTATTAGGCAGATCCGGGGGTCTTCTTCCGACTTCGGGGGTCTTCTTCCAACTTCGGGAGTCTTCTTCCAACTTCGGGGGTCTCTTCTTCTGCTCTCCGGTGTCGTCTCCGCGCTCTCTGATTCTTATCCCGCTCTCCGGTGCCCTCTCCGCGATCTCCAGTTCTTTCTGCCTTCTGCCGGGCACCCTGCTATCTTCTTCCAGCTCTTTTGCTAGCGGGGTCCCGGTCTTCATCGTCGTCTTCTTCCCTCTTCTCTCCGCCTGATGTTGCCTCGTCGCTGTCTGCCGCTACAATGCTGTGTGCGCGGAGCGCAACAACTTATATTGGCATGGGGCATGGTCACCGGGTAATGTCACCCAGTGACCTCGCCCCCGTATGATGTCACAGTCCCGGGGAATGATGGGACTGTGACGTCATACGGGGGCGGGGTCACCAGGTGGCATCACCCGGTGACCACGCCCCATGCCAATATAAGTTGTTGCGCTCCGCGCACACAGCATTGTAGCGGCAGACAGCGACGAGGCAACATCCGGCGGAGAGAAGAGGGAAGAAGACGACAATGAAGGCGGGACCTCACTAGCAAAAGAGCTGGAAGAAGATAGCCGGGCGCCCGTCAGAAGGCAGAAAGAACCGGAGATCGTGGAGAAGGCACCGGAGAGCGGGAGAAGAACCAGAGAGCGCGGAGACAACACTGGAGAGACCCCCAAAGTTGGAAGAAGACCCCAAAGTCGGAAGAAGACCCCCGGAGCTGCCTAATAAATTACTTTAAAAACCTGTGTTGTGTTTTTTTATTGACTTTTTTTGCCACCAGGTGAATGGGTAGGGGTACGATGTATCCCATACTTATTCACATAGGGTGGGGGGCCGGGATCTGGGGGCCCCCTTATTAAAAGGGGGCTCCCGGATTCCGATAAGCCCCCCGCCCGCAGACCCCGACAACCAACGGCCAGGGTTGTCGGGAAGAGGCCCTTGTCCCCATCAACATGGGGCAGGGTGCTTTGAGGTGGGGGGCGCAGGGCACCCCAAAGCACCTAACCCACTCATGTTGAGGGCATGCGGCCTGGCATGGTTCGGGGGGGGGGGCGCTCGTTCACCGCCCCTTTCCTGACGTGACGGGCTGCGTGCTCGGATAAGGGTCTGGTATGGACTTTGGGGGGGCCCCAGGCAATTTTTATTTTATTTTGGTGGGGGGGGGGGTCCCCTCTAAATCCATACTAGACCCAAGGGCCTGGTATGGACATGGGGGGGACCCCACAATGTTTTTTTCTCGATTTCTTTTTATAGCCGGCAATGTTAATTTTTTTTACATTTCCTTTAACAACCAGCTATAAACAGGTTAAAAAAAAACGTGAATCGACGCAAAATCGCAGTTCTTGCGTTTTGGATGTGGGTCCATTGAATTCTATTACATTCAAAACGCTGTTTTTTGCTGGGAAAAAAAAAGTCCCCGACCCTTTCCAAAAACGCAGAGGCACAAAAATGCATTGATGTGAGCATGTTCCATAGGAACCCATGTTAAAAAATGTCCCTGCATTTATGCAAAATGCACCAAAAAACGCATTAGTGTGAATCAAGTCTTACTGACCGTTTTTTACAACGTCCGTCCGTGGGCATGAGGCCCAAGAAAAAAGAGGGGGAAAAAAAGCACTGGACTGCATCAAAAACACGCATGCAGAAAAGCACCTGGAATGCATCCGGACTGCGTTTCCAAGGTGTGAACTGCCCCTTATGCAGTTGCGTTTAACCTCCTTTTTCAGAAAGCCAAAAAATGCGCTTAGACGCTAAAGATTTCCATGTTTCAGACGCGGTACCGGCGTTTAGCCGCGTTTTAGTTTAGAAGCGTTTTTAAAGGTGACCTATTTTTTTACATTGAAAAACTCTAAAATTATGGCAAATGATGAAAAACCATTAAAAATATATACAAAAAAAATGTAATTGCTTCCATTGCATTGTGGACAATCCACAACTTGTGGCAGGTGACGTGGCCAGGTGACGTAGCAAGTGGACAATCCACAACTTGTGCCAGGTGAGATGGCCAGGTGACATGGCAAGTGGACAATCCACAACTTGTGCCAGGTGACGTGGCAAGTGGACAATCCACAACTTGTGGCAGATGACGTGGCAAGTGGACAATCCACAACTTGTGGCAAGTGATGTGGCAAGTGACACGCTAAATACAAGTACACTGCTGCTCTCTCAGCTGCTGCTACTCACTCTGGTCTCACAAAATAGCTGAAATGGTTAATAATACTGTTTTTTGAGCTTAGGGCGGCTCCTTATCATGTTAACTAACTAAACGCTTATAGACGCAAATGTGGTAAAACGCGGCATGCAAACGCGACAAAACGCGTGTTTAGAAACGCCACTTTCAACCTTAGTTCTGAAAACTTTGCACCAGCGTCCCGTGTACATGGGGCCTAAAAACTGCTATGCCATTTACAGCTCAAAAACGCCATGGTAGCCATGAGGCCATAGGCTAACATGGAGAGGCGTTTTTAAGCGGCAAAAAACACTCAAACAAGCGGCTGGAAAAACGTCCGTGTGCATGTAGCCTTATATTAACCACTTGCTTACTGGCCACTTAAACCCCCTTCCTGCCCAGACCAATTTTCAACTTTCAGCTCTGATGCACTTTGAATGACAATTGCGCGCTCATACAACACTGTAACCCAATGAAAATGTAATCATTTATTGCACACAAATATAGATTTCTTTTGGTGCTATTTGATCACCTCTGCGTTTTTTTTTTTTATATGAATACAAAAGACCGACTAAAAAAAAAAAATTTGGATATTTTAACCACTTCAGCACCAGCCTATTCTGGCACTTCTCTCCTTCATGTAAAAATCATAATTTTATGGCTATAAAATTACTTAGAACCCCCAAACATTATATATGTTTTTTTAGCAGACAACATAGGGAATAAAATGGCGGTCATTGCAATTATTATCTCGCTTGGTATTTGAGCGAGATAATTATTAATTTTTATCTCGCTCGGTATTTGCGCAATACATTTTCAAATGCCTTTTTTTGGGAAAAAAAATGGTTTAATGAATTAAAAAATTACAAAACAGTAAAGTTTGCCCAATTTATTTGTATAATGTGAAAGATGTTGTTATGCTGAGTAAATAGGTACCTAACATGTCACGCTTTAAAATTGCGCACACTCATGGAATGACACCAAACTTCAGTACTTAAAAATCTCCATAGGCGATGATTTAATTTTTTTTTACACATTACCATTTTCGCATTACAGAGGAGGTCTAGTGCTATAATTGTTGCACTCATTCTAACGCACGCAGCAATACCTCACATGTGTGGTTTTAACGGCGTTTACATATGTGGGCGGGACTTACGCGTTTAAAATTGTTTTTATTATTATTATTTTTGTTTTTTACTTTTTTTTTTACACTTTTTTTTTTACTTTTTTGATCACTTGTATTCCTATTACAAGGAATGTAAACATCCCTTGTAATAGGAATCTATTGTGACAGGTCCTCTTTATGAAGAGATGCGGGGTCAATAAGACCCCACATCTCTCCTCCAGGCTGGAAAGCATGAGATTAGTAAAAAAAAATTCACAGATCTCATGCTGACAGCCGAGATCACGGCTTTGTTTACATACGGGAACCCGGCGTGACGTCATAATGTCGCGCCCGGGCCTCCGCCGGTCATAGAGATGACTGGTGACCATCTGGTCACCAGTCATCTCTATGCTTTCCATCTGGCGCCAGCCAATTCGTTCTCTTGGCCCCCGATGGCACGGGAGAGCCCGGAGAAGTACCGGATGGTGGTGGGAGGGGGGACGTCCCCTCCCGCCGCCTATAAGAACGATCAAGCCGCAGAACTGCCGCTATGATCATTTTTATCGTGCACAGAATCGCCGGCTGAAAAGAATGATATCTGAATGATGCCTGCAACTGCAGGCATCATTCAGATGTCACCGCACAAAGTCAAGGACGTCATTTGATGGTGGGCGGTAGGGAAGTGGTTAATATTTAGTTCAAAAAAAATTCTCCTTCATTGATGTACACTGATGAGGCTGCACTGATGGGCACCGATAAGGTGGCAAGGGTGGGCACTGAGAGGTGGAATTGCTAGTTGGCACTGGTGGGCATTGAGAAGTGGCACTGCTAGGTGGCACTGATTGGCACCAGTGGTGGGCATTGATAGGTGGCACTGGCAGGGGCTACTGATTGTCACAGATGACGCAGAATTGCCTCTTCCTCTTCGGGCCCGATGTCCCTTGCACATAAGCCGGTAATTTGCCTTTTTTTATGCTCACTCTGTCAGCACAAGGAGAAAACAAAAACCATAACCAAGCTTTTGTTTACATCACGTGATCAGCTGTCATTGGCTGACAGCTGATAACGTGGTAAGGGGCAGGGATCGGCCCCTTACTCGGATCTGTCATCACCCAAGTCTCAGTGACTCGGTGACCACAGCGCGCGCGCGAAGGGGAGGACGTCTATTAACGTACTCCCGGCAATTGAGGACTGTGCTGTGGCCGTTGAGCAGCTATAGCGCTGATCTCAAGTGATTAAAGAGGGTCTAAATGGGCCATTGACATGCATCACAATTCAACTTAGGAATGTGTCTTTGCAAAGTTAAACTAAGTGAAATACTTTCTCTTATTTCTGCTTGGGGATAGAGTGCAGAGTAATTAGAAGTCTAGACAGTTTTTGGGGATGTCTGCACCCCTGATAGGGTGAAGACAACTCCCAAATTTGGCCACTTTATCCTTCCAAATTATTCACTTCCTGTCACATAGCCACACAGGAAGTGAGGGTAAATCCCTACCAATGTCTTTCCTTGGGGACACACAGGTCAATCTAAATACTTTCCACATTATGTACATTGCACTCCAGCAATTATTAGGTATTTAGGACTTTGGGGTTTATTTACTAAAGGCAAATCCACTTTGCACTACAAGTGCACTTGCTGGATATCCGAGGGGGACATGCAAGGAAACAAAAAAAAAACACCATCTTTGCTTTTACATGATTGGATGTTACAATCACCAGTGCTTCCCCTTAGATTTTCAGCAACTATACTTGTACTGCAGAGTGGATTTGCCTTTACTAAACCCCAAACTACCCAATGATTTGGGGTGTACACAACAAAGTGCTAGAGTGCAATTTGCTTAATGGGGACACTAGTTAGATTGATCTGTGTGTCCCCAAGAAAAGACATTGGTAGTGTTTTACCTTCACTTCCTGTTTAGCTGTGTGACAGGAAGTGAATCCAATTTTACTAAAAGGGACACAAAGCCCAACCTAAAAAAAACAAAAACAAGCAGGGGTTCTAACACTTACTTGGTTTCCCTCAAAATGCCCACAATTAGAATCGTATTGCCTTGAGCTATTTTTAAGTGCAGTGCTCTAAATCAGTGCTTCTCAAGCACCCCCAACAGGCCATGTTTGCAGGTTTTCCTTCATCTTGCACATGTGCTTTAAATCACAGTCAATGGTTTGGTATTTTGGACAGCAATTCTCGATAAGATAAATTCACAAAACATGTCCTGTTGGGGGTACTTGAGGACTGAGGCTGAGAACCACTGCAGTAAAAAGGAAAATTGAATACTTACCGCTCTATTTTTTATTTCCTGATGACTATCCATGGCAGCACACAATACATGCATATGCTACCATGAAGGCACCAGGGTAGAAAAATCACACCTGTTTTGTTTTGACATGCCAATAAGCATAGTTAAGCTGCAGCTGTCACATTTGTTGCATAGAAAAAAATAAAATAAAAATTTGCATCAAGTTTTATTGGTCAACAAAACAGGACTTGGAAAACACAAAGGGAAGCAAAAAAATTAATAAAAAAGTCATGAAGGTAAATTTGAAACATTAGTCACATCTTGAGAAAGATCTAGCAAAATAATGCAGTACAGACAATTAAATCAAAGTGAACAAACGACACACATTAACAACATCAAAAATATTTCAGGGGAACATATCCCCCACACAAAAAAAAAAAACAATCAACAAAAGTAAAAAACAAACATCTGTTTTGCAAAGACATAACTAATAAAATGCATGTGTTACAAACTCGATAAGGACACCAAAATGTACTTTTTGCCGGCCGGCCACACACACACAATCTTGCCTCTTTTCAGGGCAAGGGAGAGAATGCTATCTGCAAGCTTTATATAACATAGGTTTGTGTGCTAATGAGGCAATTGAAAACACATGCACAGTCCATGAAACCAAAATTCAAGTTCACCTAATGTAGAGACTGAACTTCAAAGTGGGTACACCTGTTAAGGATGTCCTTCAATTACTAACCCAAAAACACACTCTCTATGAGCATGCCCAGAAATATCCAAGTGCTGTTCATACACAAAAAGCACCAAAAAAAACCTGGGCATGCTCTGGGCATGCTCAAGTTGGTTATATGGTTCTAAATGGCAGTGTTTGATTCAGTGAATTCCAGTTCCACAAAAAATGTAGAACATGCTGCATTTTACCTGCACTGGACTGTACTGGAACGCTGCAAAGCGCATCAAAAACGCACTGGAACACACTGGAACACACCTAAATGCACCAAAAACGCACTGGAACACACTTGTCCTTATCTATGGTTAATAAAAAAGAGGGGTGAAAAAAAAACACTGGACTGCATCAAAAACGTACCAAAAATGCACTAAAACGCATCAAAAATGCGCATGCAAAAAAGCACCTGGAACGCATCTGGATCGCTTTTCTATGGCCAGTTCACACCATAGAAACGCAGTCTGGATGCGTTCCAGATGCTTTTCTGCATGTGCGTTTTTGACGCGTTCCAGTGCATTTTTGATGCGTTTTTGATGCAGTCCAGTGCTTTTTTCCCCCTCTTTTCACTTAGGACAAGTGTGTTGCAGTGCGTCTTTGGTGCATTTAGGTGCATTCCGGTGCATTCCAGTGCATTTTTGGTACGTTCCGTAGCGTTTTTGATGTGTTTTACTGTGGTCCAGTACAGTTCTGTACATAAAAAATGCAGCATGGCCAATTTTTTTTTTCTTTCTGAAACGCACTGGAACGGACTGCAGTGGTGTGAACTATGCCATTGACATTAATGTGATCAACTTTCTTTGCGTTTTTCATGCATCAAAAAAACGCACCGCACTGCATCCGGTGTGAACTGGCCCTAAATATCATACCTGGGGTGTGTCTATAGTATGCCTGTAAAGTAGCGCATGTTTTCCATGTTTATAACAGTTCGAGAGCAAAATGACATTTCTAAAGTAAAATAATAGTCATTTAAAAGTACTCGCGGCCAGTGGTGGCCCGTCCATAGGGGGCGCCCGGGCGACGCCCCCCCCCCTCCTGTGGTTACCAAAAAAAATGAAAAAAAAAAAAACGGGCCCTTTAAGAGTTTTTTTTTTTAAAAACTCTTTTTTTTTTACACATGGCGGCGCGACCATAGTGGGCGCAGAAGCGCCGCTACCGCTCGCTTCTGCGCCCGGCCGCCACTCACCACAACAATACATAGGTTCATGCATTGCATGAACCTATGTATTGCTGCCGCCCACTATTCAGATGGCCGGCCCCTTGAGCGCCGGCCATCTGTGTCACAGCGTCTGATTGGCCTTTAGAAGTGCCTATCAGAGCCAGCAGGCTCTGATAGGCTTCCCGACTACAGCCTGAGGGCTGTAATCGGCTTCTAAATACCTAATGAGAGGACGCACAGGGGTGCGTTCCCTGGCCAATCAGGTTCACCGGGTCTGGTTACCGGTAACCTGATTGGCTGAAGTGACATCGAGAAGATATCGAGGACGGAAGAAGGATGGCGCTGACTCGAGGAAGGTAAGTGCAGGGCTGGGGGGGAGAAACTGGCTGTATTATGAGGACAAACTGGCTGAATTATGGGGGAGAAACTGGCTGAATTATGGGGGAGAAACTGTCTGCATATGGGGGAGAAACTGGCTGTATATTGGGGTAGAAACTGGCTGCATTATGGGGGAGAAACTGGCTGCATATAGGGGAGAACTGGCTTTATATTGGGGGAGAAACTGGCTGCATATAGGGGAGAAACTGGCTGCATATAGGGGAGAAACTGGCTGCATTATGGGGGAGAAACTGGCTGTATATTGGGGGAGAAACTGGCTGCATTATGGGGGAGAAACTGGCTGCATTATGGGAGAGAAACTGGCTGTATATTGGGGGAGAAACTGGCTGTATTATGGGGGAGAAACTGGCTGTATATTGGGGGAGAAACTGGCTGCATTATGGGGGAGAAACTGGCTGTATATTGGGGGAGAAACTGGCTGCATTATGGGGAGAAACTGGCTGCATTATGGGGGAGAAACTGGCTGTATATTGGGGGAGAAACTGGCTGCATTATGGGGGAGAAACTGGCTGCATTATGGGGGAGAAACTGGCTGCATTATGGGGGAGAAACTGGCTGTATTATGGGGGAGAAACTGGCTGCATATAGGGGACAAACTGGCTGTATATTGGGGGAGAAACTGGCTGTATTATGGGGGACAAACTGGCTGCATTATGGGGGAGAAACTGGCTGCATTATGGGGGGAAACTGGCTGCATTATGGGGGGAAAATGGCTGCATTATGGGGGATTAACTGGCTGCATTATGGGGGAGAAACTAGCTGCATTATGGGGGAGAAACTGGCTGCATTATGGGGGAGAAACTGGCTGCATTATGGGGGAGAAACTGGCTGTATTATGGGGGAGAAACTGGCTGTATTATGGGGGAGAAACTGGCTGCATATAGGGGACAAACTGGCTGTATATTGGGGGAGAAACTGGCTGCATTATGGGGGGAAACTGGCTGCATTATGGGGGGAAACTGGCTGCATTATGGGGGATTAACTGGCTGCATTATGGGGGAGAAACTAGCTGCATTATGGGGGAGAAACTGGCTGCATTATGGGGGAGAAACTGGCTGCATATGGGGGGGAACTGGCTGCATTTGGGGACAAACTAGTGGCGTTTGGGCACAGTGGCTGCGTTTAATGGGCACAGTGGCGGCAATTGATGATTTTTTTTTTTCAGTTTGTTTGCGCCCCCCAAAAAATTTGAGCACCAGCCGCCACTGCTCGCGGCTGTAATGAATTGCTGGTTCCCGTCAATACAGATAAAAGTCATTGAAAGTCTTTGAAAAAAAAAATGCGTGGGGGTTCCCCCAAATTCCTTTGCCAGGCCCTTCAGGTCTGGTATGGATATTATGGGGAACTCCGTGCCAAATAAAAAAAAATGGCGTAGGGGTTCCCCTCAAAATCCGTACCAGGCCCTTCAGGTCTGGTATGGATTTTAAGGGGACCCCCGCGCCAAACTTAAAAAAAAATGGCGTGGGGGTCCCCCTAAAAATCCACATCAGACCCTTATCCAAGCACGCAACCTGGCAGGCCACAGGAGAAGGGGGGGACGAGAGAGCGCCCCCCCTCCTGAACCGTACCAGGCCACATGCCCTTAACATGGGGAGGATGCTTTGGGAGTCTGTGACCCCTCAAAGCACCATGTCCCCATGTTGATAGGGACAAGGGCCTCATCCCCACAACCCTTGCCCGGTGGTTGTGGGGGTCTGCGGGCGGGGGGCTTATCGGAATCTGGAAGCCCCCTTTAACAAAGGGGACCCCCAGATCCCGCCCCCCCTGTGTGAAATGGTAATGGGGTACAAATGTACCCTTACCATTTCACAAAAAAAAAGGGTCAAAAAATAAAAAAATGACAATAGCCGGTTTTTGACAATTCCTTAATTAATGTCTACTCCTTTCTTCCATCTTCTTCCATCTTCTTCTTTTCTCCATTTGGGTTTCTTCCTCCATCTTGTTCTTCATCTTCATCTTCCTTCGGTGTTCTCGTCCGCATCTTGCTCCGGCTTCTTGTTCCCCTCTTCTTTCTTCGGCTGATTTGCTTGAATTCGAGGTTCCCGCTGTGTGACGCTTCAGTTCATCAAATCTCCTCTGGGTCCGCTGCCACCCGGTGACCCCGCCCCCCTCTGACGCACCTGGATTTCACGGGGACTTTCCCTGTGGTGTCAGAGGGGGGCGGGGTCACCGGGTGGCAGCGGACCCAGAGGAGAACTGACAGAAGAACTGAAGCGTCACACAGCGGGAACCTCGAATTCAAGCAGATCGGCCGGAGAAAGAAGAGGGGAACAAGAAGCCGGAGCAAGATGCAGACGAGAACACCGATGGAAGAAGGAAGATGAAGATGAAGAACAAGATGGAGGAAGAAACCCGAATGGAGAAAAGAAGAAGATGGAAGAAGAAGGTGGAAGAAGAAGAAGGAAGAAGATGGAAGAAAGGAGAAGACATTAATAAAGGAATTGTAAAAAACCGGCTATTGTCATTTTTAACATTTTTGACCCTTTTTTTGTGAAATGGTAGGGGTACATTTGTACCCCATTGCCATTTCACACGGGGGGGGCCCGGGATCTGGGGGTCCCCTTTGTTAAAGGGGGCTTCAAGATTCTGATAAGCCCCCTGCCCGCAGACCCCCACAACCACCGGCAAGTTGTGGGGATGAGGCCCTTTTTGGGGACCCCAAAGCACCCTCCCCATGTCGAGGGCATGTGGCCTGGTACGGTTCAGGAGGGAGGGGGGGCGCTCTCTCGTCCTCCCTCTTTTCCTGCGGCCTGCCAGTTTGGTCTGGTGTGGATTTTTAGGGGGACCCCCACGCCATTTTTTTTAAGTTTGGCGCAGGGGTTCCCCTTAAAATCCAGACCTGAAGGGCCTGGTATGGATTTTGAGGGGGACCCGCACGTCTTTTTTTTTTTAATTGGCGCGGACTTCCCCTTAATATCCATACCAGACCTGAAGGGCCTGGTAATGGAATTTGGGGGAACCCCCACGCATCTTTTTTTCAAAGACTTTCAATGACTTTTCTCTATATTGACGGGAGCTGACAATTCATTATAGCCGCGAGTGCTTTTAAATGCCTTTTTTTTCCTTTAGAAATGTCATTTTGCTGTCGGACTGTTATATAAAGGCAAGTTTAGGAGGTGCGCCTTTTCAACTTATGCAAATTGATTTACGTGACTTGACATTTACTAAGATTTTGCCGGCGCAGTGAACCGGCGCATTTGAACGAGTACAATTGCCGCGCAGAGCACAAAAAGATCTCTCGCAGTTATAATCGTAATTGCCGACGCAGCAGGCTGGTTCAGAAAAAGTTACTTTCTCATTCTATTTTGGGCATATTTGTTACTTGGGCAGTTGTCACTATACTTCCTCACATCACCGCACATCACCCCATTATATTGGCACTTCCAGCTTCTTTATATTTTAATTTGAAGATGCCGTGCGCCAGGTCCATAGTAGTGCACTGAGCGCCTCCTCCCGTGCGACGAGAACACTATAGTAAATAGGGAATAGTGCTGCTTTACCGACGCAAATGTTTCGTAAATACCAAAACTGCCGTTGCGCCCGCTGATGCGCCGATACTCATGGTGCAAACAGTTCGGAAATCAGCCCCACAGTGTGCTATGCATAGCTCTAATAGAGGGGCAGCAGTGATTTCCATGTTTGACTTAACCAACACTTTAAGCTTTAAATAATTTATGTTTTTCCACTTAAAATGTAATTCTAGTTTTGCATACCAAGCAAACATTCTGAAACCTCCATACACTTTGTATACAGTGCAGAGGTCTCACCCATATTATTTTTTCCTTCTGGTCAATTGATTTTAGCGTATATTGTTAGGTTATTTTCTCTATTAACCACTTCCTACCGGACGGACGTCTCCGGACGTCCTTGAATTTGAGCCGGGATATCTGAATGATGCCTGCAGCTACAGGCATCATTTAGATATCGTTTTTTAGAGCCGGCGATTATGTGCACCGTAAGAATGATCATAGCAGCTGTTCCACCGCTTGATCGTTCTTACAGGCGGCGAGAGGGGACGCCCCCCCCGCCGTCCTCTGGTGCTTCTACCGATTCACCTGTGCGATCGGTGAGTCGGTGACAGGATCCACCGGCTCCGGCTGCCTACCATAGAGATTTCCGGCAGACCAGATGGTCGACGGAGTCTCTATGATTGTTCGGAGGCTGGGTGCGATGTTATGACGTCACGCCCGGCCTCTGCATTCAAAAAAACTGCGCCGCCTCGGCTAGGAAGCGGTGATCGTTTTTTTGTTTTTATTTCAGGCTTCCCTGCCTAGAGGTGAGATGTGGGGTCTTATTGACCACATATCTCACTGTAAAGAGGTCCTGTCATGCTTATTCCTATTACAAGGGATATTTACATTCCTTGTAATAGGAATAAAATTGATCATTTTTTTTTTTTTAAAGTGTCAAAGTAAAAAGTTTAAAGTCAAATTAACAATAAAAAAAAACATTTTTTTTAAAGTGCCCCTGTCTTTCTAGCCCTAGACCTCCTCTGTAACTCAAAACATGCAACCAGTAAAAAAATTGAAAGCGTCGCCCATGAGGATGTTTAAGTACCGAAGTTTGGCGCCATTCCACGAGCATGTGCAATTTTTAAGGGTGACATGTTAGGTATCTATTTACTTGGCGTAACTTCATCTTTCACATTATGCAAAAAAATTGGGCTAACTTTAATGTTTTAATATTTTTTATTTCATGAAACTGTTTTTTTATCCCCAAAAATGTGTTTGAAAAATTACTGCGCAAATACCGTGCGAGATAAAAAAGTTGCAATGACCGCCATTTTATTCCCTAGGGTGTCTGATAAAAAAAAACATATATAGTGTTTGGGGGTTCTGAGTAATTTTCTAGCAAAAAAAAATATGATTTTTGCATGTAGGAGAGGAGTGCCAGAATAGGCCCGGTAAGGAAGTGGTTAATTGAATGTTCTTTTTTTTCTTGTGATTGAATGTTATGGATTGAAAAATTCACCTTGTAGAAATAGAACAAATACAAACTAACATTTCACACATATCACAAACATTTTGGGTATTATTCATGATTATGTAAATGCCAAGATATTTGCAAATAACAATCTCAATACAATAATTTAATACCACACATACCTTTATGTAAAATAAGATCTTTACCATTTGCTGAACTCCCTATAGCAGTTTTACTGCTACAGGGCGGCAGCTGTGCACTGGATCACGTATATATTGTATATGTGATCCAATTATTTCAGGTAGCGGGAAGATTATTCACAGCGGGAGCTGATCATTTGATACAGAGGCAGAACAGACATTTTCCTATGAAAACCAGGCAGATTGTCGTTCTGTCAGTAGGGGAGGCATGGGTCCTGTGTTCCTGCAAAGCACCTCCCATACTGTACAAAAACACAGGCTAGGCACCCAGCTACCCTTTGATCGCCCCTGATGTTATCCCATTCCCAGCCAGTGTCATTAGTACATTAGTGTCATTAGTATAGTGAAAGTGAATATTTTTAGCACTGATCGCAGTATTAGTGTCACTGGTCCCCAAAAAAGTGTCAAAAGTTTCAGTTAGTGTCCAATTTGTCCGACGCAATATCATAGTCTCAATATAAGTCACTGATCGCCTCCATTGCTAGTAAAAAATAACAAAATAAATAAAAATTCCATAAATATATCACATATTTTGTAGATGCTATAACTTTTGCACAAACCAATCTATATACTGTACGCTTTTTGGGATTTTTACCCAAAATATGTAGCAGAATACATATTGGCCTAAATTGATGACGAAATTCGATATTTTACATTTTTTTATTGGAAATGTTTTATAGCAGAAAGTAAAAAAATGCAGTTTTTTTTTCTTCAAAATTGTCAGTCTGTTTTTGTTTATAGCACAAAAAAACCCAAAAAAAAACACAGAGGTGATCAACTACCACCAAAAGAAAGCTCTATTTGTGGGAAAAAAAAGATATCAATTTTATTTGGGTGCAGTGTCGCATGACCGCGCAATTGTCAGTTAAAGTAACACTGTGCCCTTCGCAAAAAATTACCTGGTCATGAAGGGGGGGGGGTAAATCTTCAGGAGCTGCAGTGGTTAAAGTGTTATACACCGCGTCTGTAAAGGATTGTTAAACTAGGCTGATTACACAGGTGGCACTAAATTATGTTGAAAGTTCTTTTTTTCAAAGGACACAACACTAACAGGTTATACTAAGTTCAAAATATAGTTCAATGTGCCAATTAAAGAACATGGAAGAAACCAGAGACTTTCTGCAGCTGCAGCAGAGCACTCCTTATGACGCTACCACACAAGTTTGGTGTTTGCCTTGGCTCCAGGACAACGTGTTCACATCATCTCTTCTAAACATTCTGCTGCTTAAAGGTTATGAAATGGAGCTTAAAGTAGCAATTAATTTATAATGTCTACAGTTTTGTAGCTTTAGTAAAGAAGCCCATCTTAATGTAGTATTTTCGACACTTGTGGTGTCCTATAGGATATTTATTACAGGGGTAAAATCCAAAGCCATACCTTAAGACATTAGAAGCAAAATATGCATGGATAAAACAAGAAATGTTAAGCTGGATTGTAAGCAATGATAAATGATCTCTAGGTATTATGTCCTGACTTGAATATATAAGGCCAAAATTTCCTTTTTAGTTTTTGAAAGTGGATAGATGGGTTAGGAGCGCAGTCAAATTTTTTGCTGTCTGCATATCTGCCAGGGATATTTACTGTCTACTATTTATCTAATAAACCACTGTCACCAGGACTGAAAATTAGAAAAAACAAAACAAAATTTTGAGTTGTGACCAGAAAAAAAATAAGGATATAATCTTCCCAAGGAGATTTTTTTATGTTAACGATTGTCTAAAAGATAATTTACCCACACTTTGGAGATACTATATCTATTTGCGAAGTTGCAAAATAAATTAATAAAAATATAAATAAGAGGAAATTTACTGTGTTTTAATAATTTTCTACTCTATCCAAATATAAAAAGAAACGTTTTTGTTTTAGATGTTCTTCAAGATTTTAGTACAAATTACTAATGTATGCACAGATCTGTGATGCTACAACATCCCAAACCACCATATCATGAGTTAAACATCACTGGGGATTTATTTATATCATACAAAACCATGCATATAAAAGGCGGACCATCACTCTAAAATCAAAGTTTGCAGCATGGTAATCTTCCCCCTCCCCTTTTAACAAAAACTGATCATTCTTTAAGGGTTTTTTATGCTCAAACTTTTTATTAAATGGGAACAAAAAGGTATCACATCAGATCATTCAAGTCCAATAATGAAAATAGAGTTGCTAAAGTATTCCACAACACTAAGCAAAAGGGTACTTTGTTAAAAAGCAAAGGTGGGCAACATAGATGGCTCCTCCAACCTGGACCAGAATTTAAAAAAGTGAAGATTTGCTATCTTATAGTAAATATCTAGAAGTATTATATGTGCCTACACTGTACCCTGAAAAAGCTACCCTTTACTTGAACTCCTCTTAAAATCTAGTGAAGTTCCTGTTTCGCGCCTAGACATTCCTGTGTGTATAGCCTCATGTCTATGTATCTACAGTTTGAGAGTCACTGCTGCTGTCTATGACTGCTGGTCTCATGAGATTTGGCATGAAATTTGGTTATGTCCCTATTGTGCTGCTCGCTGTTTTTCTTGCTGGATAGGAAGCTGTATTTGAGACCTTGCAGTGCAAGGATATTCCGCCTCATTTATTCTGGGGACCGTGGCTTTCTCAAACTCTCCTGTTGCTTCTTGAATATTACCCCACAAGTCATTAGATTACCAGTCATTGGGGGCATCTCTGATTTGAAGAAGCATAGTCCTTCCATCTTCCAAAATTGTCACCTCCACCTAGAATCATGGTAAGTCAGTAATAGGAAAACAATCTGCTGAAGGGGCAATACTTACTAGTTTGTTGCCCCCCACCTTCTTTTTTAGACACAGCTTTAACAGTTCAGGTCCTCTCTAAGTATTAGAGCTCATTCATATGGGTGCATAGCTTGGTGCAGCATGAGGACCCATTTCTTCACTTTTTCTACTAGTGGTGAGCTACGGGTAGGTACCCATATAAAGAGAATGGATACGCATTGGCTGTACAGACTAATATTGCCACCTCATCCCTTTAAAAACAAACATATATTAATTACACAGGTTCTGTGGCTGACTAGGGTGGTATTAAACTCACTTAGTGCATTATCTGCATTCAATTAGCCTTAGAACCTGTGTAATTAATATGTGTTCAGTTTTAAAGGGATGAGGTGGGAACCCTATTACAGACACACCTGCACAGATGGGTTTGACTGGTGTAGGGACCTGGAAGCACAGGCTCTGCAGATCCATGCACCTTTCCCTGTATAACTGTCAAACGTGGCTGTTCAGATGAGCCTGTGTAGTTGATGCATATTGTTGGAATACATTGGTAATATATTTTGTGCAACAACTACTGCCAGTAGATGGCAGTGTTTATTAGTTTGTAGCTGATCTCTGAGGTAAAACTCTATGGGGTTTATTTACTAAAGGCAAATCCACTGTGCACCACAAGTGCACTTGGAAGTGCAGGCGCTTTTGATCAGAGGGGAAGATCTGAAATGAGGGGAGGCTCTGGTGATTTTATCATCCAATCATGTGGAAGCAAAAATGCTATATTTTTTATTTTCCTTGCATGTCCCCATCAGATTTACAGCAACTACACCTCCAAGTGCACTTGTAGTGCAAAGCGGTTTTCCTTTAGTAAATAAACCCCCATGTCTCTTCTCTGAGAAAAAAAAAAGCAGATAGAAAGTGTTTATGTACTTCTATACACTTTCTGTTCTGTAGAGCTATATACTGAATTTCTAACAGGTTATGGGGTCAGGTATAGCCCAGACACCCAGCCAGACACACACCTAGACACCCAGAGAAAGGCTGAGAACCCAGCAATAGAAAGAAGACTGCAAAATAATAAAAGAAAAAAGACAGTAACACAGCTGCAACAAAGCTTTCATTTACAAATCTGATGAAACCAGAACTACCAGTCTTGGAAATTTAAGATGAAAATACTGCTAATAAGAGAAGGTACGTGGAATTGTATAAATGAAGTCAGGGCAGAACACTCTTCAGATGAGAGGATAGAGAAAGTCCAAAAAGCTCAGAGCACATACTCTTTTAGCATAGAAGATGATCAAATCATACATATATGTAAGTGTGAAACTGCTAAAGAAATGTAAGAAGGATTACAAAAGGTGTGTGAAAAATCTAATCTCCGCAATAAACAGTATTTGACTAGATAGCTATGCCAAACCAAGCTTATGAAAGACCAGGATATGCAGGATTACAAAATACATCTTGGAAATGGTTGAACCCCTGAGAGGTATAGGGGAAGAAATAAAAGATTTTAATGTTGCAGCACTATTACTTAGCGGTTTACCAGAAAGTTGTAAAATGCTTTTCACAGCACTTGATGCACATCCAGATGATGAACGGACATTGGAATATGTTGAGGGCTAGCTTGTGGATGAATATAAGTGTAAAAATTAAAGCCTTAATAGTGACAGTGAGTCTGTTGCAGAGTCTGCTTTAAAAAAAATAGGAATAGGCCTTGGCGTCAACCTCTCCAAGTGTTCGGCCCTCCCTGTCAATATCCCTCCCAGAGTCACCTCTGCCCTTAAATCTTCTTTTGGCTTTTCAGTATCAAATAAAACCCTCCAATACCTCGGGATTCGTCTAGCCCCCACCCTAAGAGAATTATATAACGCTAACTACCCCCAGATCTTCGCCAAAGTCAGACAATGGTTACACCCATGGTCTACATTCCACATCACCCTCCTAGGCAGAGTCACAGCCGTAAAAATGTCCATTTTACCGAAATTGCTTTACTTCTTTAGGGCTCTCCCCCTTTATGTATCACGACATACTCTGTTTCAGATCCAACGTGAGATTAATGGGTTTCTATGGAACAATAAACATCCTAGGTATCGCGGTCTTATCACACACAGACCCTCTTCACGGGGGGGGGGGGGTTGGGGCTTCCTAACATCTGGTTGTATTACTTGTCAGCCAGGTTGGCCCAGATGGCACAGTGGCATGCCGCACCAGACAGCATCCCCTGGCTACAGTTTGAAATGTCCTCTGTCAGCCCATACTACCTCCCGGGACTTCTTTGGCAGACGGGCCTTAAGCCCAGGGAACTGGGCACGCTAAACATGGTAGTGGGTCAGACAATACACCTTTGGTCCCTATATCACCACAAATTTAAACTTAGGTCAGGCAGACCCCCCCTGTCCACCTTCCTGGGATCGCCCAGTTTTCCCCCTGCTTTCCGATCCCCTGAGAGCTTCCATTGGTGGGTACAAAACTCCCTCTTGACATTAAAAGCACTATCGCAAGGCACACATTTCTGTTCATTTCCACAACTCCAAGAGCAGTTCGAAGCCCCGAGAACGGAATTCTTTAGATTCCTACAAATTAGGCACTTTTTCAAATCCCTATTCACATTGAACACTAGATCCAACTTATCCCAGTATGAAACAATCTGCAAGAATGGTGCTAGAGGCAAGGGAACAATCTCTACAATATATATGTCACTGAATGATTCTCAGCTTCCAGTTAAGTCCTCGGCTATGACCCATTGGGAATCAGACCTGGGTGTGGCATTCCCCCCAGAAGACTGGAGCGACATGCTACAGAATATGCACAGATGTACCCGCTCCATAGCCACTAAGGAGACAGTACTTAAACTACATACGAGGTGGTACCTCACTCCAGATAGAGTTCATAAATACTACCCTACAGTTCAGGAGATGTGCTTTAGGGGCTGCCAGAGCCCTGGCACCCTTCTGCACACGTTTTGGGGTTGCCCTCATCTGAGGCACCTATGGAGCCAGGTGGCATCCAGGGTGACGCAGATTGCGGGCACCATCCTAGACCTGATGGCCCCGGTGTGTTTGCTCTTTGCCACTATACCGGGTCTGCCTCCCCATACCCAGAGATTAGTGAATACCCTATTCTGTGCAGCTCATTGGGTCATAGCCTTGAATTGGCGGTCCCAGTCGGTTCCATGGACACAGGTACTCCAGCGGATGGAGTCTATCCGTCTTATGGAGAGGATCTATCACACTATCATGGACACCATGCAGACCTTCCATAATAAATGGGCGGCGTGGTCGACAGGAGCGGCTATACTGTGACCAACGCACTGCTTCTTGTGAGGCCGCCTCTGTATGGTTGGATAGGTACCCCATATTCTCCCGTTTCCTTTGGGCCCTGGGCCTGGGGATACTAGGAGATGGTAAGGACATGTGATCCCAACCCAACTAGGAGTACATCCTATACTTTTTCTTTTTGTTTGATACTGGGTCGGTCGAATTATTCATACCAGAAGTAGCAGATTAAAGTTTATTTTTCAACAGGTTGTTTTCCCCTTTCTACCCATGTACCTGTCTAAGCTTTTTCTTTTCCCTAATCTTTCTTTCCCTTCGTTCTTATCCTTCCATGGAGATTCTCCCTTATTCCCCTCTAATCCTGTTTCCTTCTTGATTTCTTTTAAGCATAAATAGAATTTTCTTTCTGTTTGAATCCTGGGATGCACCCGAAGGGCCGTCACTGGGCCTGACCTCGAGTAACACATTTAGTTTCTGCCTGTCAGGGACATACTGGGCTTGAACCTGGGACCTCGTCGGTGTCTGGCATTGACTCTTCCCACTGAGCTATCTGGGATGCTGGACAGCTCCCTGCCTGATCTGCTGGATAACCTATCTAATGGATTAGACTACTCTGCTTGGTGTCTTGATTGATGTTGAACCCTGAACCCCTTGCTCCTCCCATGAACTTCCTATAAAAGACGTTCCAGAGATGTTGCCCCTTGCGGTTTGATCTGCTTCTGTTCCTGACTCTGTGCCTGTATCGTGGTCCTGTGTATGACCCGGCTTCCTGACCTCCCTCCTATCTCCAGTCCTGACTCTGGCTTGTTTGACCCTGCTAAGTTACCTGTCTGATCATCTGTTGCCAAGACCCAGCCTGGACTCTGACTACTCTCTGCCTGCCGTTTATGCTGTTTACCCTGATGTGAAAGACCTGGCTTGTCTGACTGCGCTGCTCTGCATACCTACACCTGCTGACCTGCATCCACTGCTCTGCATACCTGCACCTGCTGACCTGCATCCGCTGCTCTGCATACCTGCACCTGCTGACCTGCATCCGCTGCTCTGCATACCTGCACCTGCTGACCTGCATCCGCTGCTCTGCATACCTGCACCTGCTGACCTGCATCCGCTGCTCCCAGTTCCAGCTGTTCCAGCTTTCGCTTGGCTTTACTACACCCAGCCAAGAGGACCAAGCAGGCACCCTTACCTCACCGCGCTCTTACCACCACTGTCCCCACTCCAGTGGTCTCCGAGCCGGGGTTGTACGGGAGGTCTCCCTCTGCACGTCAGGCTCACACCAAAGGTACGTGACAGTATCAAACCGCCATGTCTGAGCCTGCAAGAGGGACCTCGCCTATGGATGACGTCAGTCAGCACCTCGCAGCCCTCAACCGGGTCGTGAAGTCTCTACAAGGCAGTTACATTCAAGTGGATAGGCAGACGCAAACCCAGACCATCACTGCAGATGCACCTTCAGTCCCAACTTCCTCCTCTGGAACGCCACCACCTCCTGAGCCTAGGGTCCCCGTTCCCGATAAGTTTTCTGGGGATCGAAGCAAATTCCGGGCGTTTCGCAACGCATGTGAACTATACTTTTCCTTACTACCTCTGACTTTTTCATTAGAGGTCACCAAAGTAGGGTTTGTTATCGCTCTACTACAGGGGGAACCTCAGGCTTGGGCCCACCATCTGCTGGAAGTCCGCCATGAAGCTCTGGACTCTCTCTCATCTTTTCTTGATGCCATGGCTCGACTCTATGATGACCCTCAACGGACTTCCACCGCCGAGGCTGCCCTCCACGCGCTCCAGCAAGGCCGCAGAGCGGTCGAGGACTATGTGACTGATTTCAGACGCTGGAGCGCGGATGCCCAGTGGAATGATGCAGCCCTACGGCACCAGTTCCGTCTCGGTCTCTCTGAGGGACTGAAAGACGAGTTAGCCCGGGTCGGTGTTCCTGATGCCCTAGAGACTTTAATCACCCTGTCTATTCAGATAGACCGACGACTCCGGGAGCGCAGAACAGAGAGGGCTACCCAGCATCTCCGTCCAGCCTGGATGCTACCCCGGGTATCTCCTGCTGTTGCCAGTTCAGTTCCAGTTAACTCCTTACCTGCCAATCAGACTTCTGTTACCATAAAGCCGAGACAGCTTGGACTGATGAGACCTTCCCTGTCGGCCGAAGAACGACTTCGCCGGCGACAGAATGATCTTTGTTTATATTGTGGAGGAGCCGGCCATTACATTTCCTCATGTCCTGCTAAGCTGCGCAAGGTCCCAGCTACCCCTTCTCCAAGTGGTCCACCTCCCTCTGCCAACACCACCCACCTGGCCCTACCTATCTCGTTCCAATTGCCAGGAAGGACAATACCAGTCACCGCGATAATTGACTCAGGAGCATGTAATTGTTTCATCGATCTTAACTTTGCAGCACAACAGCACATCCCACTCCAGCCAAAGACTCAGGGACTTTCCATCTTTTTAGCAGACGGGTCCCGTATTAAGTCAGGAGTAGTGACTCAAGAAACCCCTCCTTTGCTTGTAACCACCTCTACAGATCATAAGGAACTATTAAGCCTGAATGCCATTGCATCCCCTCTGTTTCCAGTCATCTTGGGTCTACCCTGGCTTCAGGCCCATAACCCACAGATCGATTGGGGGTCCGGGAGTATTAGGTTCCAGTCGCCTTATTGCCAACACCACTGCATGCCTCCATGTCTCAGCACTTCTGGTCCTCTGTTATGCCTGGAGCCGGATTCAGAGGTACGCGCAGCTGTGCCTAAACAATACCATGGATTCCTGGACGTTTTCAGCAAACGGGGAGCTGAGACCCTTCCGCCTCATCGTCCATACGATTGTCCAATCGAGCTTCTCCCTGGGGCTGAAATTCCCTTTGGACGGATCTTCCCCTTATCTGAACGGGAGCTAGAGGTTCTGAAAGAGTATGTTGACGAAAACCTAAAGAGGGGGTTCATCCGTCCTTCCACTTCTCCAGCAGGGGCGGGAATCTTTTTTGTGGAGAAAAAGGACCATTCTCTCCGGCCCTGTGTGGACTACCGGGAATTAAATAAAATTACGGTCAAGAATCGGTACCCTCTGCCCCTGGTACCCGAACTCTTTCAGAGGCTCAGGACCTCTTCTGTGTTTACCAAGCTAGACCTGCGGGGGGCGTACAACCTGGTCCGCATCCGCGCAGGGGATGAATGGAAGACTGCTTTTCGGACCAGGTTCGGCCATTACGAATACCTAGTAATGCCCTTTGGCCTATGTAACGCCCCTGCTACTTTTCAGCATCTAGTCAATGACATTTTTAGGGACTGCCTGGACATTTACGTAATTGTCTATCTAGACGATATTTTGATTTTTTCCACTTCAATTGAGCAGCACCGGGAACATGTCAAGATCGTACTCTGTCGACTCCGTCAACATGGACTGTACGCAAAACCAGAAAAATGCGAATTCGAGCGACAGAGTATTCAGTTCCTCGGCTTGGTAATTTCAACAGAGGGATTCAAGATGGATCCGCAAAAAGTTTCAGCTATTCTGGATTGGCCTGCACCTTCAGACAAGAAGGGGGTGCAGCGCTTCGTTGGCTTCGCCAACTTCTACCGGAGGTTCATCAAGGGATTCTCCGCTATTATTTCCCCGATTACGCAGCTGACCAAGCAGAATGTCCGGTTTTGTTGGAATCCCGAGGCACAGGCTGCCTTCACAAATTTAAAAGGACTGTTCACGTCAGCTCCTATTCTGAGTCACCCTGACCCTGCTCTACCTTATCTACTCGAGGTAGATGCCTCAGAGACAGCGTTAGGAGCCGTTATCTCTCAACGCCAGGGTCTCAAGGACTTGATGCACCCAATAGCCTTCTTCTCTCGTAAGCTTACTCCGGCCGAGAAGAACTATGACGTGGGGGACCGGGAGATCCTGGCCATCAAGTCCGCCCTTGAAGAATGGAGGTATCTGTTGGAAGGAGCGGCGCATCCCATACTCATTTATACAGACCACAAAAACCTGGAGTATTTGAGAGCTGCCAAGCGTCTGAGACCACGCCAGGCACGATGGGCCTTATTCTTCTCTAGGTTTTCATTTCACATAACTTACCGGCCCGGCTCAAAGAACACCAAACCAGACGCCCTTTCTCGCATGTTCGATGATCCGAAAGAAGTGTCAGCTCCTGATACCATCCTATCGGAAGGTAACTTTCTACTCTTGAAAACAAATCGAATGTCCGGCTTGAAACAAGCTTCAGCAAATATGTCAGGGCCTCCTGGGATTACCCTGTTACCCAAGGATGGGTTACTATGGAAAGACAACAAGATCTTTGTACCAGAAGATGTCAGAGTAACAGTATTAAATCTGTGCCATGATCATCCCCTGGCCGGCCACTTCGGAATGCATAAAACCCAGGAACTAATTCAATGCACATTTTGGTGGCCGGATCTTGAAAGGAACTGCAGGGAGTATGTAAATTCATGTGCCACCTGTACCCGTAGTAAGACCGCTAGAAGCAAGGCCTGGGGTCTTCTCAGACCCTTACCAGTTCCTGATCGACCCTGGCAAAGGATTGCTATGGACTTCATAGTGGAACTTCCCCCGTCAGAAGGTTGCTCAGCCATTTTTGTAGTGGTCGACCGTCTATCTAAAATGGCCCACTTCGTGCCACTGAAGAGCACGCCATCTGCCATGGAAACTGCCCAGGTCTTCATAAAAGAGATAGTAAGGTTACATGGGGTCCAACAGACATTGTTTCAGACAGAGGGGTGCAGTTCACCTCTCGCTTCTGGAAGGCTTTGTGCAAGGTCCTGAAGATCGAGCTGTCCATGTCCTCTGCCTATCACCCTCAGACCAATGGGCAAACCGAGAGGATGAACCAAACGCTCAAGCAATATCTCCGATGCTTTACCACCTTTGTTCAAGATGACTGGGTAACACTACTACCCCTGGCGGAGTTTGCCTTTAATAATGCCAGTCACTCGGCTACAGGTCAGTCTCCGTTTTTCTCCAACTATGGGTTCCACCCGACCTTCCTACCTGATCTCATTTCTGATTCAACAGTCCCAGCAGTCCAGAGTACTGTTGATTTCCTGACCCGTAACAACAAAATATTACAGGAAGCCTTGACCAAGGCGCAGGCAACCAATAAAAGGATGTTTGACAGAAAGAGGAGAGGGGAGTTATGCCTTCAACAAGGCGATCAAGTATGGCTGTCTACCGCCAACCTTAGAATGACCTGCCCCGCAAGGAAACTGGCACCCAAGTTCATCGGCCCCTTCCCAGTAAAACGGAGATTAAATGAAGTCTCCTATGAACTTTCTTTACCAGATTCATTGAAGGTTCACCCAGTGTTTCACGTGTCACTACTGAAACCTACAGTGCCGGATCCCTTCCCAAACAGGGGATCAGGACCGCCTGAACCTGTAATGGTTGACGGGGATGAGGAGTTTGAGGTGGAGGCCGTCTTGGACTGTAGAAGAAGGGGGAACCAACTTCAATTCCTGATTAAGTGGAAGGGGTATGGTCTGGAGGAGAACTCCTGGGAACCCCAACGGACCATTCATGCCCGAGAGTTAATCCAGGCATTTTTTCGCAGTCACCCCCAGAAAAGAGCTCTCTTGGGCACCCGGAGGTTGCCCTTAAGGGGGGGGCACTGTCAGGGACATACTGGGCTTGAACCTGGGACCTCGTCTGTGTCTGGCATTGACTCTTCCCACTGAGCTATCTGGGATGCTGGACAGCTCCCTGCCTGATCTGCTGGATAACCTATCTAATGGATTAGACTACTCTGCTTGGTGTCTTGATTGATGTTGAACCCTGAACCCCTTGCTCCTCCCATGAACTTCCTATAAAAGACGTTCCAGAGATGTTGCCCCTTGCGGTTTGATCTGCTTCTGTTCCTGACTCTGTGCCTGTATCGTGGTCCTGTGTATGACCCGGCTTCCTGACCTCCCTCCTATCTCCAGTCCTGACTCTGGCTTGTTTGACCCTGCTAAGTTACCTGTCTGATCATCTGTTGCCAAGACCCAGCCTGGACTCTGACTACTCTCTGCCTGCCGTTTATGCTGTTTACCCTGATGTGAAAGACCTGGCTTGTCTGACTGCGCTGCTCTGCATACCTACACCTGCTGACCTGCATCCACTGCTCTGCATACCTGCACCTGCTGACCTGCATCCGCTGCTCTGCATACCTGCACCTGCTGACCTGCATCCGCTGCTCTGCATACCTGCACCTGCTGACCTGCATCCGCTGCTCTGCATACCTGCACCTGCTGACCTGCATCCGCTGCTCCCAGTTCCAGCTGTTCCAGCTTTCGCTTGGCTTTACTACACCCAGCCAAGAGGACCAAGCAGGCACCCTTACCTCACCGCGCTCTTACCACCACTGTCCCCACTCCAGTGGTCTCCGAGCCGGGGTTGTACGGGAGGTCTCCCTCTGCACGTCAGGCTCACACCAAAGGTACGTGACAGTATCAAACCGCCATGTCTGAGCCTGCAAGAGGGACCTCGCCTATGGATGACGTCAGTCAGCACCTCGCAGCCCTCAACCGGGTCGTGAAGTCTCTACAAGGCAGTTACATTCAAGTGGATAGGCAGACGCAAACCCAGACCATCACTGCAGATGCACCTTCAGTCCCAACTTCCTCCTCTGGAACGCCACCACCTCCTGAGCCTAGGGTCCCCGTTCCCGATAAGTTTTCTGGGGATCGAAGCAAATTCCGGGCGTTTCGCAACGCATGTGAACTATACTTTTCCTTACTACCTCTGACTTTTTCATTAGAGGTCACCAAAGTAGGGTTTGTTATCGCTCTACTACAGGGGGAACCTCAGGCTTGGGCCCACCATCTGCTGGAAGTCCGCCATGAAGCTCTGGACTCTCTCTCATCTTTTCTTGATGCCATGGCTCGACTCTATGATGACCCTCAACGGACTTCCACCGCCGAGGCTGCCCTCCACGCGCTCCAGCAAGGCCGCAGAGCGGTCGAGGACTATGTGACTGATTTCAGACGCTGGAGCGCGGATGCCCAGTGGAATGATGCAGCCCTACGGCACCAGTTCCGTCTCGGTCTCTCTGAGGGACTGAAAGACGAGTTAGCCCGGGTCGGTGTTCCTGATGCCCTAGAGACTTTAATCACCCTGTCTATTCAGATAGACCGACGACTCCGGGAGCGCAGAACAGAGAGGGCTACCCAGCATCTCCGTCCAGCCTGGATGCTACCCCGGGTATCTCCTGCTGTTGCCAGTTCAGTTCCAGTTAACTCCTTACCTGCCAATCAGACTTCTGTTACCATAAAGCCGAGACAGCTTGGACTGATGAGACCTTCCCTGTCGGCCGAAGAACGACTTCGCCGGCGACAGAATGATCTTTGTTTATATTGTGGAGGAGCCGGCCATTACATTTCCTCATGTCCTGCTAAGCTGCGCAAGGTCCCAGCTACCCCTTCTCCAAGTGGTCCACCTCCCTCTGCCAACACCACCCACCTGGCCCTACCTATCTCGTTCCAATTGCCAGGAAGGACAATACCAGTCACCGCGATAATTGACTCAGGAGCATGTAATTGTTTCATCGATCTTAACTTTGCAGCACAACAGCACATCCCACTCCAGCCAAAGACTCAGGGACTTTCCATCTTTTTAGCAGACGGGTCCCGTATTAAGTCAGGAGTAGTGACTCAAGAAACCCCTCCTTTGCTTGTAACCACCTCTACAGATCATAAGGAACTATTAAGCCTGAATGCCATTGCATCCCCTCTGTTTCCAGTCATCTTGGGTCTACCCTGGCTTCAGGCCCATAACCCAGAGATCGATTGGGGGTCCGGGAGTATTAGGTTCCAGTCGCCTTATTGCCAACACCACTGCATGCCTCCATGTCTCAGCACTTCTGGTCCTCTGTTATGCCTGGAGCCGGATTCAGAGGTACGCGCAGCTGTGCCTAAACAATACCATGGATTCCTGGACGTTTTCAGCAAACGGGGAGCTGAGACCCTTCCGCCTCATCGTCCATACGATTGTCCAATCGAGCTTCTCCCTGGGGCTGAAATTCCCTTTGGACGGATCTTCCCCTTATCTGAACGGGAGCTAGAGGTTCTGAAAGAGTATGTTGACGAAAACCTAAAGAGGGGGTTCATCCGTCCTTCCACTTCTCCAGCAGGGGCGGGAATCTTTTTTGTGGAGAAAAAGGACCATTCTCTCCGGCCCTGTGTGGACTACCGGGAATTAAATAAAATTACGGTCAAGAATCGGTACCCTCTGCCCCTGGTACCCGAACTCTTTCAGAGGCTCAGGACCTCTTCTGTGTTTACCAAGCTAGACCTGCGGGGGGCGTACAACCTGGTCCGCATCCGCGCAGGGGATGAATGGAAGACTGCTTTTCGGACCAGGTTCGGCCATTACGAATACCTAGTAATGCCCTTTGGCCTATGTAACGCCCCTGCTACTTTTCAGCATCTAGTCAATGACATTTTTAGGGACTGCCTGGACATTTACGTAATTGTCTATCTAGACGATATTTTGATTTTTTCCACTTCAATTGAGCAGCACCGGGAACATGTCAAGATCGTACTCTGTCGACTCCGTCAACATGGACTGTACGCAAAACCAGAAAAATGCGAATTCGAGCGACAGAGTATTCAGTTCCTCGGCTTGGTAATTTCAACAGAGGGATTCAAGATGGATCCGCAAAAAGTTTCAGCTATTCTGGATTGGCCTGCACCTTCAGACAAGAAGGGGGTGCAGCGCTTCGTTGGCTTCGCCAACTTCTACCGGAGGTTCATCAAGGGATTCTCCGCTATTATTTCCCCGATTACGCAGCTGACCAAGCAGAATGTCCGGTTTTGTTGGAATCCCGAGGCACAGGCTGCCTTCACAAATTTAAAAGGACTGTTCACGTCAGCTCCTATTCTGAGTCACCCTGACCCTGCTCTACCTTATCTACTCGAGGTAGATGCCTCAGAGACAGCGTTAGGAGCCGTTATCTCTCAACGCCAGGGTCTCAAGGACTTGATGCACCCAATAGCCTTCTTCTCTCGTAAGCTTACTCCGGCCGAGAAGAACTATGACGTGGGGGACCGGGAGATCCTGGCCATCAAGTCCGCCCTTGAAGAATGGAGGTATCTGTTGGAAGGAGCGGCGCATCCCATACTCATTTATACAGACCACAAAAACCTGGAGTATTTGAGAGCTGCCAAGCGTCTGAGACCACGCCAGGCACGATGGGCCTTATTCTTCTCTAGGTTTTCATTTCACATAACTTACCGGCCCGGCTCAAAGAACACCAAACCAGACGCCCTTTCTCGCATGTTCGATGATCCGAAAGAAGTGTCAGCTCCTGATACCATCCTATCGGAAGGTAACTTTCTACTCTTGAAAACAAATCGAATGTCCGGCTTGAAACAAGCTTCAGCAAATATGTCAGGGCCTCCTGGGATTACCCTGTTACCCAAGGATGGGTTACTATGGAAAGACAACAAGATCTTTGTACCAGAAGATGTCAGAGTAACAGTATTAAATCTGTGCCATGATCATCCCCTGGCCGGCCACTTCGGAATGCATAAAACCCAGGAACTAATTCAATGCACATTTTGGTGGCCGGATCTTGAAAGGAACTGCAGGGAGTATGTAAATTCATGTGCCACCTGTACCCGTAGTAAGACCGCTAGAAGCAAGGCCTGGGGTCTTCTCAGACCCTTACCAGTTCCTGATCGACCCTGGCAAAGGATTGCTATGGACTTCATAGTGGAACTTCCCCCGTCAGAAGGTTGCTCAGCCATTTTTGTAGTGGTCGACCGTCTATCTAAAATGGCCCACTTCGTGCCACTGAAGAGCACGCCATCTGCCATGGAAACTGCCCAGGTCTTCATAAAAGAGATAGTAAGGTTACATGGGGTCCAACAGACATTGTTTCAGACAGAGGGGTGCAGTTCACCTCTCGCTTCTGGAAGGCTTTGTGCAAGGTCCTGAAGATCGAGCTGTCCATGTCCTCTGCCTATCACCCTCAGACCAATGGGCAAACCGAGAGGACGAACCAAACGCTCAAGCAATATCTCCGATGCTTTACCACCTTTGTTCAAGATGACTGGGTAACACTACTACCCCTGGCGGAGTTTGCCTTTAATAATGCCAGTCACTCGGCTACAGGTCAGTCTCCGTTTTTCTCCAACTATGGGTTCCACCCGACCTTCCTACCTGATCTCATTTCTGATTCAACAGTTCCAGCAGTCCAGAGTACTGTTGATTTCCTGACCCGTAACAACAAAATATTACAGGAAGCCTTGACCAAGGCGCAGGCAACCAATAAAAGGATGTTTGACAGAAAGAGGAGAGGGGAGTTATGCCTTCAACAAGGCGATCAAGTATGGCTGTCTACCGCCAACCTTAGAATGACCTGCCCCGCAAGGAAACTGGCACCCAAGTTCATCGGCCCCTTCCCAGTAAAACGGAGATTAAATGAAGTCTCCTATGAACTTTCTTTACCAGATTCATTGAAGGTTCACCCAGTGTTTCACGTGTCACTACTGAAACCTACAGTGCCGGATCCCTTCCCAAACAGGGGATCAGGACCGCCTGAACCTGTAATGGTTGACGGGGATGAGGAGTTTGAGGTGGAGGCCGTCTTGGACTGTAGAAGAAGGGGGAACCAACTTCAATTCCTGATTAAGTGGAAGGGGTATGGTCTGGAGGAGAACTCCTGGGAACCCCAACGGACCATTCATGCCCGAGAGTTAATCCAGGCATTTTTTCGCAGTCACCCCCAGAAAAGAGCTCTCTTGGGCACCCGGAGGTTGCCCTTAAGGGGGGGGCACTGTCAGGGACATACTGGGCTTGAACCTGGGACCTCGTCTGTGTCTGGCATTGACTCTTCCCACTGAGCTATCTGGGATGCTGGACAGCTCCCTGCCTGATCTGCTGGATAACCTATCTAATGGATTAGACTACTCTGCTTGGTGTCTTGATTGATGTTGAACCCTGAACCCCTTGCTCCTCCCATGAACTTCCTATAAAAGACGTTCCAGAGATGTTGCCCCTTGCGGTTTGATCTGCTTCTGTTCCTGACTCTGTGCCTGTATCGTGTTCCTGTGTATGACCCGGCTTCCTGACCTCCCTCCTATCTCCAGTCCTGACTCTGGCTTGTTTGACCCTGCTAAGTTACCTGTCTGATCATCTGTTGCCAAGACCCAGCCTGGACTCTGACTACTCTCTGCCTGCCGTTTATGCTGTTTACCCTGATGTGAAAGACCTGGCTTGTCTGACTGCGCTGCTCTGCATACCTACACCTGCTGACCTGCATCCGCGGTCCTGCACACCTGCACCTGCTGACCTGCATCCGCTGCTCTGCATACCTGCACCTGCTGACCTGCATCCGCTGCTCTGCATACCTGCACCTGCTGACCTGCATCCGCTGCTCTGCATACCTGCACCTGCTGACCTGCATCTGCTGCTCCCAGTTCCAGCTGTTCCGGCTTTCGCTTGGCTTTACTACACCCAGCCAAGAGGACCAAGCAGGCACCCTTACCTCACCGCGCTCTTACCACCACTGTCCCCACTCCAGTGGTCTCCGAGCCGGGGTTGTACGGGAGGTCTCCCTCTGCACGTCAGGCTCACACCAAAGGTACGTGACACTGCCCCTGTGACTGATCCTCTTATGCTCTTTTCCTCTCGATATTATATGTTGCGATGTAATTTTTATGTTATATGTGTGGGTTGCATCCCGATAAGATATGTGCTTTTTTTTCTGTCTATACCCAATAAAAAAACGTTTGTATTAAAAAAAAATAAAAAAATAGGAATAAAAACAGTAACATGCAACAGGAAACACATGAATGTTTTGTGTGCAAGAAACAAGGTAATTTAAAAGAAGATTGCAGAATCTGTAAAGCTAGAATGCAAAAACAAACTAAACTGCAAAAAGTCTAAAGTGTGAGGGAAGAAACAGATTTTGCTCCAGATAATGAATGTTTTTCAATCTAAAAGTTGCACCTAATCTTTGCAGGCATGGTATGTTGATTAAGGAGGTACAAATCACATGACAAATGACAGAATTTTCTTTATTCACCTTGACCAGAGTAAAACAGAAAAAACACCAGAGCTAATGGGTAAATAATGGAATCAGAAGGAATAGGAGACAGTTTTCTTTACTGTCCTTTACTGTCCTTACAGAGTGCCACCAGAAAGATACCTGTATGTCCCTGCTCTTAAAACGAATCTTTTGTCAGTAAAGGAGCTCACAAAACAAGGCAATGTAATGACTTTCCAAGATTACAGTTGTGTCATCACAAAAGGCGATGTCTTGCAAAGGCTAAAATTACAGATGAACTTTATCAGCTGAACTGCAATGAGGTAGTTAAAGGGGTTGTAAAGGTTTGTGTTTTTTCACACCTGGCAATCACGGGCCCCCCAGCCCCCCCGTTTTACTTACCTGAGCCATTTCACCTGCTCGGTGCATCCCAGACATCCTCTTCTTCATGGAGTCCTGGCATTTATTGGATAGATTGATAGCAGCAACGCTCCTGTGTCATATGGACGCTGAGTGTATGACACAGGAGCGCGCCCACAAGGTAACCCCCTCGGGAGAGAGCTTCCCAGAGGGGGTTATCTAATGCGGGGAGGAGCTGCAAGAGCCACCGTGGGACCCCAGAAGAGGATGTTCGGGGCCACTCAGTGCAAAAAGAACTGCACAGTGGAGGTAAGTATAACATGTTTGTTATTAAAAATAAAACCTGAACCTTAACAATCACTTTAATATTGTCAAGGAGGAACACATTTAAACTGCATTCACACAGAGCACAGGTGCCATGGGCACAGAAGTCTAGACATAATAAAGAAATTAACTGTCAGGGACCTGCTGGAATGGGAAGACGGCTCTTGCGTACGCGCATGCGCACACGTGCTCTTGTGAAGAATAGGCAACAGCATCCATCCATGCCTGTGAGCCGGCGCGTGTCGAGTGCACGCACACCAATTGTGCATGGTGGGTGCGTGCCCGTGCACGTTAGCGCTATTTGGCGCCATCATGCCTTTAAAAGGTCAGCAACTGCAATGATGCATTGCTGTCTGATCTGCAGCTCTGTATCAGTATTTGCATACCTGTTATCTGTTTACCTGTACCGACCCAGCTCTGCTTGACCACCTGATATCTCCAATCCTGACCTTGGCTCGTCTTGACCCTGCTCAATCTCCTATCTGCCTACCTGCTGCCAGACCTTGCCTGTACCTCTGACTAAGTTTAAGCCTGCTGAATCTTCTATGACTGATTACCTGCTCTAACCCGGCTTGTCTGACCCTGTTATTGTCTGCTGCTCTGTGTGCACCTAACTTGTCTCACCCAGCTCCTGCTTCCTGCTGTTCCAGTACCTGCCAGCTCCTGGGTCGCTGACCTGCAACCTCCTCCTCTGCTGCCTACAGTTCCAGCCATGAAGAAAATTAGTGAGGACAGCCGCACTCCAATCCAACGTATATTTATTCAGGCAAAAAACAGGCACTACAAAAACCAGCAAAACTCAGGACAGCTGACGCGTTTCACCCCAATTCAGTGTTTACTCATAGCTGAATAATACAAAAATGACCTCTAATACATATAGCACTCCTAACCAAACATGTGATCATAATCAGGTGAATGTTAAACGACCATTGATTGAGAAACAATCATGAAACAATTGTGAAACAATTGAAAAGCAGCTGTAGGCTGCCAAATACGGTGCAATTTAACACTATTCAAAGCTGCAAAACAATTAGTATATTGCTACCATCAAGTGAATATGCATACATAGATAAATCCTTTTTGTGAAGGGTTCATGGGAGCTAGATCATACAAATGTTGACCCAAATTGTGAAAAACAAAATGATAATAGATAAATAAATAGTGTATGGTATCCTTCTCCATGAACAATGTATTATGAATGGACGTATATGTGTGGTGGCATATGATTGTTTCATTCAATGTATATGGAAGTGATATGGAAAAAATGTATCAAATATGTTTTAAAAAGAATTAATTATATATGTGAAATATATAAATTGTGAAATTTATGGAAAGAAGAAAAGAAAATTTGTGCATGCAATATATAGCATATGACATAAAATTCCATACGGTATAAACGGCATGCACGGTGTGGAGACCTAACTAGTGTAATGCAAATAGCTTGAATACAACAAATGTGTGTACATATTACATAATAAAATAAACTGAATGTGAAATTCGTGTGAACTCTTGTATATACAATGATATACAATAATGTAAAAAGTAAATGGAGTATAATGTGAATGGAATGTAATAAAAATGAAGTAAAATAAAAAGATAAATAATGGAGTGTGTTCCTAGTAATGTAATTTTTGTGCTGTGAATTAAGGATACAGTATATACATATATGTTTATAACAAGATGTCTTATTTAACATGCATGTACAAAAGCAAGCACCGGTGAAAAACGAGTATCTAAACATAATGTATCATATGGAACATATATGACAAAATTAGATATATGCAAAAATTGGCAAAAGCGTCCAAATAAGTCTTTCACTAAAAGACGCTCCTGGCAAAAAAGACTTAATAAGGATATGTCTACAAAGAATATGAGGTGCCATGAGAAAAAATTATGTAATACCTATCCCGGTCATATTAGTAATATGTAAATATACAATGTGAAATTAGATTTGAATTTTAAATGAACGGGAAGGAAAACAAAGAATAAATGGCACGTATTACTATTATATTTGTATGAATATGAAGAAAAAATAAAAAACAACATTCTGAAGGTCTATGATATAAACATTGGAATTGGGAAAAGTTGGAATATATATCTAAATTCTGAAAATTGTACGTTAATATATAAAATATCATATGCAAAAATTAAAAGAATTAAAATACAAACATGATCCAATATCCAACATGGCTATTAACCGCATGTTATAGCCTGTAAGAAGTAAATATATTAATATCAATATGTGGGTGACCAAGAAAATGTAATCTTATATCTTAAAATATCAAAGTATTTGACCTGTGTGTGATGAACACACCTTAACAAATAATAATGGAAAGAATGTATATATGTGGGGACAACTGAACGAATGATGTAAATCTTTCAGACAAGAAGGTGGAAAATTGGTCACCCATATATGTGAGACATCCTACATGTGACATGCCAAAAATTAACATGGCACCATAAATTTGGACGCTGGACTAGAAACACCAAGTTCTACACCAGGTATCACGAGATAAAAATTGATATAGTAAAATGATCGAAACAAATCCTCGTTTCGATCTTTACAATTTTGACATGGAACCGAAGAACCACACACTGTATAGGAAGAAAAGAAAGGTAACGGGAGTGTATAGATAAGTACATAAATATAGCAGAACCCTCAAAACAGATGTTGCAACTGTTGTGTGCATATGTATATATGTGTATATAGTATAGAATGCTCTTAGATCGTTGTAGCAATTATAGAAATGGCACAAGGATCGGGCAAACTTGTTACAGTTTACAACATATGCATCAGCATTGTAAGCTATAGAAACCAGGGTATAAACTATCACTGATTTCTATGTACAGACCAATGGACTGAGGTAGCAAGAAAATAAATAAATTAAGATAATTAAAGAGGAGAAAGGCTATGACGCTGGGAATAGAAATGCTGGATTCAATCATAGTAATGGGACACATCCCATTCAAAGTTTACAGTTCCAGCCATCCCTGGAGGATCATCACCTTGCCACGGTGCCAACCACTACATCTACCCAAGCACTCCTACCTCACTGCGCTCTCGAGTTCACTGTCCTCACTCCAGTGACTCTTGAGCCAGGGCTGTAAGAGAGGTCTCCTCCTACAAGTCAGGCTCTACTATCAGGTACGTTCTGTACATAACATTAACTGAGTAAAGCCCCGTACACACGATCGGTTTAACTGATGAAAACCGTCCGATGGATGGTTTTCATCAGACCAACCGATCGTGTATGGTACCCATCGGTCTTTTTTCCATCGGATGGAAAAAATAGAACGTGTTTTAAATTTTTCCGATGGATAAAAAACCGATTGGAATTTCCGATCGTCTATGGGCAAGTCCATCGGTTTAAAAACCCACGCATGCTCAGACTGAATTAGGAGACGGGAGCGCTCGTTCTTGTAAAACTAGCGTTCCTAATGGAGAGAGCACATTCGTCATTCTGCAAGTTATTGCTTCGTTTAATGCAGCGCATGTTTTTTTGCTTTAGAACGGTCTTTAAAATGTCATTTTGGCAGCAGAACTTTCTCCTGAGTTCTGACAAATGTATGTCTTTCTTTTTTCTAGTGATCTTAGGAATAATTATTAAAATTCTGCAAGGGCGACCTCCCAAATTACACCTTTATGTTTTTTGACTCTTAAAATTTGTTGTGCATTTTTTGGTGTGTCAATTACTCAGAACAACATAATATTAAATTTTAGAAAAATCATGGAGGTTGGTGTCCCTTGTTCTTAATTACACATTGTATTTATGCAATCTTATTGCTACTTCTCAAAAAAAACACATCAGGCATGTAGGTTGGCTGTAATCAAATTTCCCTTTATTTTGGAAAAAACAAATCAAAAACCGAAGGGCAACTATTCCCAAATTAGCAGAGAATATAAAGTCATTAGATCCCAAATGCAGACCTGACTATGATCAATAATAAAATCAACAACAGCATGAAATCAGGAGCAGCAGCCAAAGACATACATCATCCCAAGCTGTGGTACTCCATCAACCTTCAATTTCTGGATGAGCAGCTGGAGGCCAGGGAATCACCTCCTGCTCTTTCTTGTAGCCTTCCTTCCATGCCTCTCTGCAGCGTTCTCTCCACAGCCCCGTCCATGCACCCTTGCAGGCTGGGCCACTGTGGGTGGTGATGTGGCAGGAGGAGGAGGAGAAGGAGGAGAGGGATTGGGCTGATGTGAGATATGGGTGGCCTCAGTCAGCAGCCCCCTCGCCCCCATGTGTACGGCCATATAGATGAGATGCTCACAGAGGGCCCGTTGTCCCGTCTCCATTCTGAGCAGCTTATCCGCCAGATAGGTGCTAAAGCCCTCCGTAGGGTTGAGGGGGGCCCTCATAATGGCAGCAGCCTCCTGAATCATCTTTAGTGACTCCTCCTCCACTTGTGTCATCCGCCGTTGTTTTGGCGGTCTGATGTGGAGGGGAGTCACTTGGGAGACGGTGCTGCCACTAGGCCTGGGGACCTGCTGAGTCCCACTTGGCCCTGCCTCCTCCTGCCTGTCACACTCCTGACCCTATTCCTCCTGGCTTGCCTCATCCTGTTTATAAAATAAAAAGTAGATTTCTATTATTTGAGGAATCAATCACACACAATTTTGATCTCATTACTGGTTTATTTTGGAGGGGGGGTGGGATCATTTATGGCTAAGCCAAACAGTTCAACTCCATATTACTTAGTGGACAATAATTAGCATCAAAAATACTATACCGGGCTGAAGATGTGAAGATCTGGCTCTTCTAGCTCGGGAGGCTCCTCCTCCGCCTCTGCAGGGGTGGAGGGAAGGGTGGAAGGAACGCTGGAGGGAAGGGTGGAAGGAAGGGTTGAGGGAAGGCTGGAAATAGATTCCCTGGCCTCGATCTGGTCATCCAGGAATTGAAGATGTCTGTAGTACCACAGCTTGGGCTTTACTACATTGTCGGCTGCTGCTCCTGATCTCTTGGACTGGCGCACTTCCTTGAATTTTTTTTTATAAGAATTGCGCAGATTGTTGATTTTATTATTGATCATAGTGTAGTCTGCATCTGGGATCCATGGCTTCATATCCTCGGCTAATTTGGTAATAGTTGCCCGTCGTACATCACTTTTGTGATACGCAGGGTGTTTGAGCTCCCAAAGGTTGCGCTGTTCCTTATACTTTTCAATAAAAACAAGCATCACCTCCGGCTCTCTTAGTTTATGCATCTATTAGGATCAGCAAGTACAAAAAAAAAAGGATCAGAATTGATTCTCCTCAACTTATCACAATATTGCCCTTTACAATCATGACCCATTAATATGCCACTGCAGGCACGAGTTCCCTTCTTACCTTTGTTCACTTCCTGGGTTCACTTCTGGTCGTCCTTACTGCGCGCATCCCTAATAACTTCTTTCCCCTTTTTATACCCTGCGCATGCGTGTAACTCCGCCCTCGTCGCCCGCCCATGACGGACTTTTTCTGCATTTCCCCGCCCCTTAACGATCGGCGCACAGTGTGAGATGGCGACATGTCGCAGACACAGGTGGCTTCTTTCCTTGAAATTACCGACGAGGAAAGCCCGGAGGCGGAAACGTCCCGATCCTGTAAAAAAAGATACAAGGCGACTAATATGTCTTTTTCTGAGATGGCGGAGATGGTGGACATTCTGCGGAGGAAGGATTACGACGGCAAGCATGGCCCATACGACACCCCTAATCTCCGGAAGTCACAAATTATGGATAAAGTGGCGAAGACTCTCTATAAAAAATATGGGGTCAGGAGATCCAAGGAACAACTCCGTAAAAGGTGGTCAGACCTGAAGCTCAGGGAGCCGGAGCAGTATAGGAAGCTTATAAAAAACATAGAAAAAAGTAAGTATATTTTACTGTGTTCTTTCACATTGTAATATGTATTCTTCCATGTTTTGCACCATGTGCTTGTCTTGACTGGGTTCACATTTTGAAATCTCATCTTTTATGTTAAGTGGAGAGTCCACTTATTTGGCCAATGTTTTGACCAATAACTTGCTGCTCTTCCCCCAAACATGTTTGGCACATATCCACGTAAACTACATGTGGGCATGCCTCATTTTACTTCAACAATGTTTATCTACACATTGTTGGCTAGATGATGTGTTGTAAGGAAATTTAGAATGTGACTGAAAGAAGGAACTGTATTCTGGGTAAAGGAGATGACACTCCAGCAGTTGTGTACTCTTTTTTGTTCTTCAGCAAGATACTATACTCTGGGCCACATGACCAAATTTCTTAACGGTGTCACACACAGGTGCTCCAGTGGATACCTTGGTGGTTATCCAAGTGTATTTGTGAGTGTCCTCAAAAATAACATGTTGCTTTGTTGAGTTTGCAAAATCACATATGTTCATGTTGGAACTCAGGGCCAAATATCAATTGTACCCCACTTCAAAACATTGAGGATCCCTTTTCAGGCCTAAAAAAAGTCTGTGTGCTAAAGTATACATTTTGTTGTAAATTCCCATAGGGGAGAGGAGAGTGGGAGGACACCATGCTCATGAGACGAGTAACCCAACACCACAGAAACTCCCCGAAGCTCCCAAAGCAGACCAAGATCAGCAGGTTCAGGAAGCGGAGGTGGGGGAAGCGGAGGTGGAGGAAGGGGAGGTGGAGGAAGGAGAGGTGGAGCTTATCAGCACAACAGGTCTGTGTCTGTCACCACAACTTCAAGGTAAATACAGATGTAGGACTGCCTAGTGTAAAACCTTTTTTTTTGTTTTAGGGACTGAACGTGGGGGTTGTCAGGAAGTCCAAATCCGCCATTCTCGAGTGCCAGCGCCAAAATAATCATTCAGGAAATCATGGAATGCAGTAGCGAAATGGACATTATGAGAAAGAGAATGATTGTGATTGAGCAAAAATATAAAAACATGATAGATATTTTGGGGAGAATAGTGTGAACCCCCCCTTTTTGTGTTTTTTGTTCTGCGTCTGACATTATCTCAGGGATTTCCAACATCCCAAATGTGAAGATGCACACACTGAAGACTCAACATGTGCTATCTGCCGTCACAGGATATCTATGTCCCTGTTTTGGGGGTGCAACCTCTTCCTCCCTCCTCAAGTAGGGGAGAGGAAGGGTTTACATCCCCAAAGCACGACCATTGATCCCCCATGATGGCAGATAGCACATGTTTACCCTAGCCATGGGATCTTGTTGAAGATACCCATTTGAGCCCCCAAAGAAAGTGTGTTTGTTAACATTTGGGATGGATCAGGGGTACCATCACCCCATCTCCAGTTGTTATTTTTCACAGTGTTATTTTATTACTTTTTCAAACTAAAAAAAATGGCTTACGACCCATGCATGTTTCTGCCAAAAAAGCCGCACATAAAAAAAGGCTAGTATTTCTAAAAACCAAAACAAAATGCGGTGCAAACAATAAAAACATTTGGGAAGTCTAAAAAAGGTGTGCCTTGTTCTTTCTATGCTCAAGAGCAGTTCTGAAGATGCAAAAACCGTGTTTTTCACTCTGAGTTTTGAGGCTATTTAGTAAGGACAATTACACTTGGCACTACTAGAACCTGGGAGACACATAAACCCAAAATACAAGAATGACAACACAAGTTTGTATGAATTCAAATTTTTTGTTTATTTTAAAAAGGTTTAAGAAATGGTCAGATGTGGTCTGGCATTGCGATGGCCCCCCTACCCGTGAAGTACTCTACGTATTTCTGGCGTACTTCACGGGCACTTTGGGGGGCCAAGCCAGTACGAGCAGTGCTGAGGCCGGTCAGATTAATCAGTTCAGATGGACCGGCCTCAGGCCCAAACGATGAAACATAATTGTTTGCAAATTTGCGTAGAAAATTGTGCAATATGCAGCAGCAGTAGACGATGTGGTTCAGTTTATAATCCGCCAAATGTATCGCTGTCTGGAACAGGCGGAACCGGCTGGCCATTATCCGAAGGCATTCTCCACAACTCTCCGGGCTCTGGCCAGCCGGTAATTAAAAACCCTCCTCTCCGGGGTGAGGGTGCGTTGGGGAAACGGCCGCATCAGGTGTGGTCCTAGTCCAAAAGCCTCATCCGCAATGAAAACGAACGGGAGCCCTTCAACGTTCTCTGCATCTGGAAGTAGTGCAAGACCCCCAGCCTGCAGACGGTGAGCGAACTCCGTCTCCGCGAATGATCTGCCATCGGACATCCGGCCGTTCTTCCCCACATCCACATACAGGAACTCGTACCGTGCCGACACCACCGCCATTAACACTAAGCTATTAAAACCTTTATAGTTGAAATAGTATGACCCCGAATGGGGTGGCGGCACTATGTGGACGTGCTTCCCATCAATTGCCCCTCCACAGTTGGGGAAATCCCACCGCTGGGCAAATTGGGAGGCCACAGTCAGCCATTCCTGTGGTGTGCTAGGGAACTGTGGAGTCAAACAAAAAGAAGACATTAGTACAGTTTATGGTTACAGTGCAAGCAGATGACACACCAAAAACATTGTTGAGTAACATTATTATTTAAGGGAGTTTTTCCAAACAATAAACAAAGGCCCACTTAGCAGATGCCTCACCCCCGCTGAGTGGATATTCTAAAATAATCTAAGGGGGGGGCCTAAGGTGATTGTGGGGGATCCCAAAAAAGGATCTACCACTTTGCTGAGCTTGATTGAGAACTACAAATTTTTTAACATCTTTAGGGGGGGGAGGGAAGGTTGTCAAACTACGAGGGCAATGACCCCCCAAAAATGAAAAGGAAAATAGAAGGCTAGCTGGGTTTGCGCCCACGATAGCATGCTGGAGAGGTTAGTGGAGGGAAATAGGCATGTAGGGCCCAAAAAGGGATTTACAGGTAAAAAAAGGCATGTGGAAAATGGGGACATTACCAGGATATTACAAACAGGCATATTTGTGTTAGGAGGAAAAAAAAAAAAAAAAAAAAGAGAATAAAAACAGATAATGTGAGGTTAAAGGAGCATAATTACCTTCATATAGTCCTTCTGCAGGACCTGAATGATGGCCGAACACGTCTCAGGGATAATGATCCCGAGAGCCTGGGGGGAGATGCCTGTTGAGAACTTGAGGTCCTGCAAGCTTCTCCCAGTCGCCAGGTATCTCAAGGTGGCAATAAGCCTCTGCTCGGCAGTGATGGCCTGGCGCATCACAGTGTCCTGCCTCGTGATATAGGGGGACAGCAAATCCAACAGACGGTGAAATGCGGGGTCCGTCATCCTGAGATAATTCCTGAAATCATCAGGGTTATTCTCATGGATTTCCCGCAGCAGAGGCATATGAGAGAATTGGTCCCGCTGGAGCAACCAATTCTTAGTCCATGAACTCCTCCTCACCCTGTTCACAGACTGAACTTGGGTTACAGTGTTAACTGCAACACCAAGCCCAAAGCCAGCACGAGCTCGAGAACGAGAACGCACGTCAAACATGGTTTTAAACCGGTCGGCTGGTCAGAACGCACTCAAACAGAACGCACCGTGGAACAGCAAGGCCTGAAAAGAACGATCTGAAAAACAGTAAACGAATGGCCAAGTCGGCACTGCAAGGCAGTAACGACCTGACTGCATGCACTGAATCACAAATACAAACCCACAAGCACAAACTGAACACCAGGAAACGATCTGCAAAGCACCGAGACTGAAAAGCGCGAATCGGCTCTTACCAAACTTTTACTAACACGCGGTAACACGAAATCAGCAAAAGCAGCCCAAGGGGTGGCGCCATTAGATTTGTTCGGCCCTTTTATAGCGCGTTGTATGTTTTGTACGTGCCGTCGTTTTGTTGCCGTCGGTTTTTAAACTGATGGTGTGTGGCCAAGACTGATGAAAAACAGTTTCATCGGATTTCCGATGGTCAAATCCATCGGACGAAAATCCATAGGTTATCCGATCGTGTGTACAGGGCTTGAGTGGAATAAAAAAAGCCCATATGGACTGAGCATGGTCTGTTCTGTATGGCTATATACAAAGTTTCTAACACATATCCATTCACTTTTATAAGGGCTGACTGCATGGATCTCAGTGGTGATACAAAGAAAAAAAAAAAGAAACCGCTATGCACGCTGCCCTGTGTGAATGAGCCATTATGCAAAAGCACAAAAGCATCTACAATTACAATGACTCTTATATTTCAACAGCATCACAGAGGTTGAATAATAACTACTGGAACAGCTTTAACAAAGTAAATGCAGCAAAGGATAATGACCTAATAAGCATTTATTATGTCTCCTTATTTTGATGTCCTTTCCACTCATTTTGTTTTCTTCCTTTACCTTCCTTTATCTATATTTATTTCAGTCTATTTTTCTCAACTGTTCTTTTCCTCCTGAAATGCTTTTTTCTTGCTGTTTCTTCCTAAATGTTTGATACATTAATAATGTCTTGCAGCTATTTTTTGATTCAGTAAATTCAGCATTCAATGGGTTTTTTTTCTGGTTTATAAAACTGAATAATAGCCAAGTGACCATTCAGTGTTCCATGCATTCATCAATGCACTCACATCCTAGAAGCTATGTACAATTTGTGTTTTATGCTCTGTCACCTTGAACTTCATCCCTTGATAATATGCCTGCCACGGGCTTGCTTTGAGACACAGATCCAGCAGGATACAAGTTTGTATAACAAAACGTATGCTTTGACATTTTTGGTCGAACTGAAAAGCGTTCATAGGTGTCAACTGCCAAGGAATATGTGTTTTTTATTTTATTTTGGTAGATTCAACTACCTAGAGACCATATGCCTTTTCCGCATGTATGTTTTGGGTCCATAGGTCACCTTGTTGTTCATAACAGGATTTCACCCTGCCACTGTGGTTTGTTCTTTGGATGCTTGTTATGTAAACCCCAGAGATACTGTACCTCTTGTTTATATTTACAAGTGCAGACCAAGTCCTTAGAGTCTCCTGTCTGTGCTCACACATATTTTGTGTGCATGTTTTAAAGATCACTCTAATCTATTTTTTCAATGCCCTACTCTTTGTGATTAAAATATTCTCATTGTCAGGGCATTGTAACAGTTTATGCTTTTAGTGTTCTTGCTTCCTTGACATCACAGGTAGATAATGCAGTTTTTACAGTGTTGGTTATAGATGTAGTCATTTTATTTTTCATATACTGATTCTGCTTAAAGTGGATGTAAACCCACTCTCATCCTTTCTAAACTACTGCCATAGTGCTGATCTATAAGGATATAGATGCCTCCTGCATGTATCCTTATCTGTCTAATGTCTCCCCTCTGTCTGTTATAAGAACTGAAAAACTGCAGATTCTGTGGGTGGATCTGTTGTCTGGAGCTCGGTGGGTGGAGTCGTGATGTCAGTAGACTCCCTGCCCACCTCTACACTCCCCTTGTCAACATGCATTTTCTCCTGTGTATTCCTTCTGCTATGATCACTAACATCCAGTCAAAATCCAGAAAAGTAACCACATGACTTCAGAAAAGGAGTGGGGGTCTAAAGCTAGTGCACAAGATATGTAAATAACCTGTCACTCAAAGCAAGGGGGCGGAACGGACAAAGGTGTTTCTCTGTTTGTCTGTTTTATCTCACTGAACAATAAAAGGGGATTGCTCAGAGCTGGATTAACTCTTTGTGGCACAAATGATAGGAAATCTTATACTCTACATTGTGACAGCAAGAAATAAATAAAAAAAAATCAGGTTTACATCCACTTTAAACTAAAACAAAAGTTTTTATAACATAGTCATATCTAACCCCATAACGAAAATGCATAATTTTGCAGCTTAGTCTGCTTTGTTTACCTGTTTAAGCTTTTTTTTCCCCTTTAGGGATTCTGCCAGTAACAAACTTCTAGTCCTAGGATGACAGCACTCCACCTTCTATATCAGGTCAACAGAAGCCAGAGAGAACAACAGAACCCAAGCCTATCTCCTTTTCATTATCAAGGTCAAATAAGCACTTGTTTGCAATCTCTATTTTTTTAAATTTTCACATTTTAAACAACATACAAAAAATTTGATAACCATTTTTAGGATTGGATACTTCCATACAATAAAAACATATTTTACTAAAGACTCCCCTTTACATTTCTTATTTTTACAAATCCTTATTAAAACCTTACAACATATCTAGATCTTTAATAGGTTATAGAGTCATACTCAAACAGTAAAGAGACCCTATATCAACGTTCCAGACATATCTAGATAAGGAACAGTAAATTCCCAACCACTCTACATATATCCTACCCATAAACGATAAGATATATGAAAGGCCATAACCTATATTTCTACATGCCAGGTAATGGGGACTATATACCTGAGAATAGGTGAAGTAGATGTGGTGCTGTTCTATTGATTTCTCAGAAAAAATATAGAAACAAAATATGTATATACCAACCTAGGTACCTATAAACTATATATAAAGTTCTGTGTTAAAGGTAAGTAATTGTGTGCAATAGATGTATATACCATCCTAGGTACCCGGCTGTAACTACACTTAAAATATCTCAATACTAATAATTAAAAAAACATTCAAAATGTTTAAAATACTCATGTAGTAAGGTGATTTGACATATCATTGAATGTACTAGTGGGTATTTGTGTGAATGTTCATTTGAAAATCTGCTGTTGGTCAGCTATAGAAGGGCTTGGTTCTTCAGAAAGCTGAAGCCTGATAATAGTCAACAAAGGCAGAAAGCATAGGAAGTTATAACTCACAATATTTCTTGGAAGATCATCAAGTATTTTTGAACTTATCAAACAGATATAATAAAATGCATATGTAGCGACCTCACCTCTCTCCCTTGATTTATCGGTTATGTTGGCTGTTGTCTAGGGGTACCTGGGAGAGAGAGAGATGATACACACCACGGCCCATGTCCTCTATAACTAAGAGGTGAAGGCCAGAGATTGGGCTTTTGTGTAGGTGTCCTAGAGTCAAGTCCAGTCCTTCGTCCCTGACTCCTTTGCTTAGTAACCCAAGTTCCACACCGTGAATAGGTACAACTCAGTTTTATTCTTCTTGCCAAGCAATAAAACAGTCTTTCTCCTTTGGAAAATGAGGGGGACAGATCGAGGCACAATCCCTTTCCCTCCTTGCGCTGCCCACTGTGCTGTCACCAGTGGTGAATAGTCACTGCCACTGACTAGGTAACATAGAACGTGAATTACCTTCGCTCACTTTGCCCCTGTCAGAGGAAGAAATCCATCCAAGGGAGAAATGGAGGCCTCTCCATCACCAGCGATGCTGCGCCGGACTTTCGGAGAAGTTACTGCGCACCAGTCCTCACAAACTCAGACACGGGCACCCAAGGAGTTAGGGCCCCCTCGGATTCCTCCACCCTCGCAGAACTCAGTCGAAGGTACTGAGCCCCAGGCATCCGCCATAGTACCTCACCCCAGGCTAAAGGTGCCTGAGATGGACTCCATCTCCGCTCCAGCTAGGCCAAGGGCGCCTAGGCCTGGAACACCGGAACGCCAGCACCCAAGCTGAAGGTGCCTGGGTGCGGCCACGTCCTCCGACTCTCTCCCTAAAATCAGGGCCTCTGCCCCTTTTATGACCTCTCCCTTTGCATCACAGCGGGTTCCCCGCCCCGCTGTACCAACTCCAGGGGAGGACAAAAAGGCACAGTTCGCTGTGTGAGTTCACTCCAGCCCAAGGCAACAGCGCCACCCAGGGACCCCAAGGAACCTCACACCACCAGAGTCCTTACAGAATTCAAATACCCGCTACACATACAATAGTTGATTAAACAGGCCAAAAGGGGCCATGTAAGAAAAGTTCATTGCTAGATTTTACATACCCTTTAATTTCAAACTTAAATATCACAGGAGCTTTTTGCAGACCACGTATATCAAAGCATTTGTTAATTCTAAATTGTGAATTAGAAATCAGATTGTGGCATCTGTCTAGCAGAGATGTGCAGAAAACTCAATGACAGATGCTAACATAAAAATAAAAACACACACACACACAAAACAAAAAGTACTACTTAAAGTGGTTGTAAACCCTCAATGATACCTAGTGAAGTGAACAGCCTCAGATGATACAGTGATGAAAATAATCCTCCCACATAAGTTTTACTTGTTTATCTGCAGTCTTCTCTTCGCTACACCCCTTCAAAAGGGCAGAATTGCGTTACAAAACCCTCTCCGACACAAATTTATCTCATGTGTTAGGAAAATTTCTCAGTAGTGACTAGTGCTGATAACAGAGGAAAAAAGCACCAGAGAGAAAAGACAGCCTGATCTAAATCCAGGGCTGTGCCTATCTGCAGTAGCTCTTCTCACATTCTCTCCTCTTACAGGAGACTCTGCATCAATGGGAGCCATTGGCTCCCTCTGCTGCCAGTCAAATCCTGTGAGGAGGGAGAGGGAGGACACAGCCAAGCTGCACTGTGTATCCATAGATGCACACAGCGCGGCTTGGGATCAAGCTCACATGAGTGCCCCCATTGCCAGCAACATTCTATGGGGGCACTCAGAGAAGAGGAGGAGCCAAGATCACCAGTGGGGAGTCCTAGAGGAGGTTTGGGGCCACACTGTGGAAAACCATTGCATAGCGCAGGTAAGAAGAAAAAAAATAAGCTTCAAAATCACTTTAACTGTCTATATGAATTACATCTATTGTTTGAGTATAAATGCTACACTAAGTATGCACTCCAGTACACACTGCAGCATGCACCCTAACATGCAGTGCTGTTGTGTTCCAATACACACCACATTGTGTCCCATGTTGTGTACACCAATACACAGCACTGTGCACCTCAATACACACTGCAGAAAGCAAAACAGTACACAGCATCATATACATCATAATATATAGTACTGAGTCAGAGCAATCCATACATGCCTCAGAAGTAGGGATGAGCCGAACACCCCCCCGGTTCGGTTCGCACCAGAACCTGCGAACGGACCGAAAGTTTGCGCAAACTTTAGAACCCTATTAAATACAATGGACGCGAACGTTCAAAATCAAAAGTGCTAATTATCAAGGCTAATATGCAAGTTATTGTCCTAAAAAGTGTTTTGGGACCCGGGTCCTGCCCCAGGGGACATGTATCAATGCAAAAAAAAGTTTTAAAAACTGCAGTTTTTTCGGGAGCAGTGATTTTAATACTGCTTAAAGTGAACAGAAAAAGTGAAATATTACTTTAAATATCGTACCTGGGGGGTGTCTAAAGTATGCCTGTGAAGTGGCACATGTTTCCCGTGTTTAGAACTGTCCCTGCACAAAATGACATTTCTAAAGGAAAAAAGTCATTTAAAACTGCTTGGGGCTTTAATGTAATGTCTGGTCCCGGCAATATGGATGAAAATCATTGAGAAAAATGTCATGGGTACCCCCAACCCACTACCAGCCCCTTTAGGTGTTGTATGGATATTAAGGGGAACCCCGCACCCAAATTTAAAAAAGGCATTATATACTCTGAACAGCAGTATGCAGGCGGTATAAACAAGACAGGGACTGTAGGTTTGTTCTTAAGTAGAATCTGTTTGTAATTTGGAACAGGTACATTTTTTAAGTGTAATCTATTTTTAAGCTCACCCCTGTAACATTTGTTTTGCTGTCTGTGCAGTGTGCACCTGTTCAGAACATTTCACCTCACTTTCCGTCCTAATGACAAATGTTTTTTGAAAATTTGTTTTTTTTTTTGAAACAAGGTTTGGTGATAAAGTATCAGTGGAGAGGAGACACTTTTTTCCCATATTAACTCTTACAGGAGAGAATTTCGCTTCCTAGGGGTAGATTTCCTCTCACTTCCTGTTGTCTCCTTCCGTTTGCAATTAGGTGTTGTTTGTAAGTTGGATGTTTGAAAGTAGGGGCCTGCCGTATATACTCTGCAGAAATTTTGCCCTTAGGTGTTGGTGTTGCCACAACACTGTAAGCCCTCACAGTTACTCTTGGTGGGCGCTGGAATGCCCTGCTGTGAACTATTATATCAAGAATTGTAATTACATGCCATTGTTGAACAGTGGTAGGAAAAATTGGGCCTTTGGTGGTGGTGCTGGAGTCACAACACTGTAAGTCCTCACAGTTACTCTTGGTGGGAGCAGCAATGGCCCCAGTTGTGAAATATTAGATCAAGAATTGTAATTAAATGCTCCTGTTAAACAGGGGCATAAAAATTGGGCCTTAGGCACTGGTGCCACAACACTGCAACCCCTTACAGATACTGTACTTGGAGCACAGCAATGAGCCCTGCTGCAAAGTATTGCATCAAAAATTGTAATTACACGCCCCTGTTAAACAGGGGCTGAAAAATTGGGCCTTAGCCACTGGTGGCGGTGCCCAGAACCAAAAATTTTCTTACAAGCTATCAACATGATCATTGAGGAGGAAGAGGATAGTCACTCAGCATAACAGGATAGTCACTCAGCATCGACAGTCTTGAAGGGATCTGACATTTCAAAAAAAATTATTTGGTTACATCAGCATCAGGTGCTTGGTAGCTGGTGGTGATCCAAGACTGATTCATTTTTATGAAGGTCAGTCGATGGACCGAGTCGGTGGACAGGCGCACCCTGTGATCGGTTACAAAGCCTCCAGCAGCACTGAATGTGCGTTCCGAAAGAACGCTGGATGCAGGACAGGCCAGTAGCTCAATTGCATACTGTGCAAGCTCTGGCCAGTGATCCATCCTCAAGACCCAGTAACCCAGAGGATTTTCGGTGGGAAAGGTGTCCAAGTCTGATCTTGCCCCTAGGCATTCCTGCACCATGTAAACCAGACGCCGGCGATGGTTGCTGGAACTGATCATACCTTGGGGCTGCGGACTAAAAAATTATCTGAATGCATCGGTCAGACGGCCACCTTCTCCACCCCTCCTTCTTTGACTGACCGAAGCCTCAGCAACATGTTGTCCAGGACCAGGAATTTTTAACCTCCCAGTCTCTGGGAATGCGTTGCATAGACCTTTCTGCAAGACCTCCCGAGAATGCTTCATCCTCTGCTCCCTCTGCAATGGCAAGATAAGGTCCGCAACCTTACCCTTGTAACGTGGATCAAGGAGGGTTGCCAGCCAGTAATGATCCCTCTCCTTGATCGCACAAATACAAGGATACCTCCGCAGGCTTCGCAGGATCAGGGAGGCCATGCAGCGTAGGTTAGCTGAGGCATTCAATGCAGAGTCCTCTGGGTCACTCAGGACGACTTGATCCGCAGCCACCTCCTCCCAGCCACGTACAAGTCCATGGGTGTCTTGGGACTGTAATTGATCCCTTGAAGACTGCAGCTGATGCTGAGTGCTAGGCTCCACCTCCATGCTGACACAATCCTCCTCCTTCTTCTCCTCCTCTTCCTGTGTGATAGCCTGGCCAGCAGGTACACTGTCTGGATAAAGGGGGCCTTGAGAGGTAAGGAAGTCCTCCTCTTCCTGCCTCTATTCTGCCTCAATTGCCCTGTCCATTATTTCAACGCAGCGTGTGCTCCAGAACCTGGATAAAGGGGGGACAAAGGGGGCAGGGTCACTGATGCATGCACTGTCACTGCTCACCATTCTTGTGGCCTCCTCAAATAGTGCTAGAACAGTGCACGCAAATCCAAGCTCCCCTGACCCTGTCCTGTGCCTTATTTCAACAGATACTCATTGATGGCCCTCTGCTGTGTGTGCAGCCGCTGCAGCATGGCCAACGTAGAGTTCCACCTGGTGGGCATGTCAAAGATTAGGCGGTTCTTGAGCAGGTTTGATTCCCCTTTCAGGTCAGCCAGCCGAGCACTGGCATTATATGACCCGCGGAAATGCCCACAGAGTTTCCTGGCCTGCTTCAGGACCTCCTGTAAGCCCGGGTACCTGCCCAAGAACCGCTGCACCACCAAGTTAAGGACGTGAGCCAAAGAGGGCACATGGGTCAGTTGTCCCTGTCGGAGGGTGGAGAGGAGGTTGGCACCATTGTTGCAAACCACCTTTCCTGGCTTAAGCTGGCGTGGCGTCAACCACCTCTGAGCCTGCCCCTGCAGAGCTGACAGAATCTCTGCCCCAGTGTGGCTCATGACCCCCAAGCACACCAGCTCAAGCACTGCATGGCATCTTTTTGCCTGCGCACTTGCGTAGCCCATTGAACGCCTACGAAGCACCGCTGGTTCCGAGGATAAAGCACAGGTAGAGGCCATGGAGGAAGAAGAAGAGGAGGGGCTGGAGGAGAGAGGTGTGTCAGAATCACCAGTAGTAACATTTTGAAGGCGCGGTGGCGGAACAACCTCCAACACTACTGCACCTTGTCCTGCATCCTTCCCAGCTGCCAGCAGAGTCACCCAATGCGCCGTAAAAGATAGGTAATGTCCCTGTTCATGCCTGCTGGACCATGAGTCAGCGGTAATATGCACCTGACCGCCCTGTCCAGCGAGGCGTGGACATTGCCTTCCACATGCCGGTAGAGAGCCGGAATCGCCTTCCGTGAGAAAAAGTGGCGTTTGGGAACCTGCCACTAAGGAACCGCACATTCCACAAACTCATGGAAGGGGGCAGAGTCTACCAACTGAAAAGGCAGCAGTTGAAGTGCTAGCAGTTTAGCCAAGCTAGCATTCAACCGCTGGGCATGTGGATGGCTGGGAGCAAACTTATTTTGGCGGTGCAGCAGCTGGGGCAGGGAAATTTGTATGTTGCAATCTGACATCGGTGTACCAATAGCAGATTGCCCACAAGTAATTGGCTGTGACACACCTAATTCTACACCTTCATTCTTCTCAGTGCAGGTTTCAGAGAGGACTGAAGGTATAGTGGGGTTGGAGATCCCAGCTGATGAGGAGCAAGGAGAGGTCCGCTTTGTTCTTTGGTGTGGGTCTTTTAGGTAGGCTTGCAACGAACTGCATGGCAGGTCGACATATGTCTGGTCAAGCACGTGGTGCCCAAGCGGCTGATGTTTTGGCCACGCGCGATTCGCCTGAGACATATGTTGCAAATGGCAACGGTGCGATCTGCTGCACACGTCTGAAAAAAGGTCCACACCAAAGAACTTTTGGAATAACGCACAGAGACAGCAGCGCCCTGCACATGCGGAGCTCTGTGGTGTGATTCTGTCGGTGTGCTGCCATTAAGCTGGCCCCTGGAGGGCATCCTGCCTCGTGGAAATTTGCCTCCTCCTCCTCCTCTCTCCTATCAGGCACCCACGTGGAGTCAGTGACCTCATCATCCCCTCCCTTCTCATCACTGGAGCAAATCTGGCAGTATGCTGCAGCTGGGGGAACATGACTGCCAGATAGCTGTCTTTGTTGGGCACCCCCTCTCTCTGGGCTCACGTTACTACCCCCTCTCTCTGGGCTCACGTTACTGCCATCCTCTAGCTGGGTTCCATCATCAGAGCCTTCAAAACGCTGGGCATCCTCCTGGAGCATGTACCCAACACTGTGGTCAAACAGTTCGGGAGACACCTCAGGAGGACATGGTGGGGCTAGGGAAGGAGTGACTGATTCCATTGAGCTGAGAGAAGAGGCCGCTTTGGCAAAGTACCCTGAGCCTGGGTGAGAGAGGATGAGGAGGAGGAGGACGGGTTGGTCATCCACTCTACTAAGTCTTGGGCATGTTGCGGCTCAACATGGCCAGCTGCCGAAAAGAAGGACAAGTGTGTCCCATGGCCACGTGCTGATGAGGATGCACCAGCACTGTTGCCTCTAGACACAGAGCCTGCTTGCCCTCTTTTATTGCCTCGTGACTGTCTGCCTCTCCTTGTTTGCCTTCCAGACATACTAATGGCCTGCAGTGAGATGTAGGTGCACAAATGTGGGATGTATATATATCTGTACTGATAATGCATCTATCAGAATCAGCTGCCTGCTGTGGTATTAGTATGGGAAAAGCAGCAATTGTCTTCATTTAGTTTTAGGTGAAAACTGTGCAGAGGCCACAGTACACTAACTGAAAATACTTGCAGCTCACTGCCTGTGGTTTTATTATGAGAACACCACTATTAGTCACTAACTGTATTCAGGTAAGCTTTGGGTGAACGCTATGCAAAGCACACAGTACACTAAGTGAAACACTGACTGCAGCTAGCAAAATCACCTGCCTGCCTGTCACAGTATATAGAGAATAACAGGAACAAATCTAGCTAAACTGAATACAGTGTATAAATATATATACAACACCTAGGATGCATATATATCCACTATATATATCTACATACATATCTACATCTATATATATATATATCATATATATCTACACACTGTAACTGCAGCTAACTGACTCGCCTGCCTGCTCTATCTAGCTCAATATAAATGACACTGTCTCTCTCTCTCTCTCTGTAAGCTCTCTCTTTAACCAACACCGCAACACACTACACAAGGCCGCCGCGGAGGCGGCTTTATATAGTGTGGGGCGTGTACTAAACTCCCTGAGCCATAATTGGCCAAAGCCACCCTGTCTTTGGCCAATTATGGCTCTCTGCTCAGATGGCGCTGTGATTGGCCAAGCATGCGGGTCACAGTGCATGCTTGGCCAATCATCAGCCTGCAATGCACTGCGATGCCGCAGTGAATTATGGGCCGTGACGCGCCACTCAAATTTTGCACAAACGCCCCATAATGTTCGCAATTATACAAACAACCGAACAGGCAATGTTCGAGTTGAACATGGGTTTGACACGAACTCGAAGCTCATCCCTACTCAGAAGCATTTGTTTACTCTGGGTTACTTACAGAAAGGATGCACCACCCACTTTAGTTGCATACATTTTCATCTCATATAATGTTTGGGCAATGGTGTAAAAAAAGGTGGTTAGGAAAAATAATGTAAATAAGCATACTATAGTTAACACTTAAAAATGTACAAAATTACAAAGGTATAAAATAATTCAATATGTGAATACATGAATAAAATAGTCAGTCTTGTTAATTTTTTCTTTTCAGTATACTTGTTCTATAAATAAGTACATTTAGTTAAATTATTAAAAAAAAATATGTACACTGCCCATTTGAGAATTTCACTGCTGATACATGGTCGTCTTTCATTAGCACTTTTGCGTTTCCACATGGCTTTTTTTTTATCATGAGATAATCATAAAATTAGTTTAAAAAGGTTCTGGGGAACAGCTCCATCTCTAGCGTTTAACCAGCTTCTGCTCCCGGAAGAGAAATGTAATATTTTTCCTGGAAAGAACCCTAAGTATTTAAGCTGTAAAATAAATTACTTTGGAGAATTAGTCAGCTGTTACAGAGGATATAAAGGAATCGCCAGGGAATGAGATACCACTATCACTTTATGAAAGGTCAACAATGGGTAATGTGCAAGCAAGGAAAAAAATGAATATCACTATTTAGATAAGAAAAGTAAAAGCACATTAATTTATTATTTCTTTTCCCTTTAAGTCACATAAGGATTAAAAAGATAATGCATGCTGATTGTAGGAAAACTGCTACTCGTTTCTAATTATTCATGATAAGATAATAATTGGTGGTTATTATGGCATATTATTTATTTGATTTTCATGGAACTTAAATTGGAGAAATGCACATAGTTAAGATAAAGAACAAATGCTGTATAGTTTGTTAAATGGTCATTATAGAAACAGAAGTGTCATTTTAAAGATGTGTGCTTTTTTTAGCGCTACCTTTTCTGTGGTTGCACTTGCTACCTAAATTAGCCTAAAACTGCGGTAAAAACCATGCTCAAGTTCCCACAACAACATTATTAAGTCTTCAAGATGATCCACTGGCCCAGGCTATACATGGGATTAATCGTCTCCCCTTCCAGAGAAAGCCTCCACCCCCTATGATACAACTGTGAAATGCCCCAACTTTAGTAAGAAAAAAAGGGTCTGGCAATTTCAAGGAAAATAAAATACGGGGCTAATAAACAGAACAAATAGAGCTTAGTTTTACCTTGAGCTAAAATACAACCCGTGGGATTCCAAGAATCTTCCATAGGAACATGGGGGCCAAATTGAAGATCTAGGACTTTGTCACTGGAATAATTTTGTAGCAGTGAATTTTTTTTCCAGCAGCTAAAGAATCAAGCTCCTTATTGTTTTTTTTTGCCTGGGAAAATCTAATTGCAGTTAATATGTTGCAGTGAATCCAGTGATTTGTAGCACTGTTACTGAGAATTTTACTTTTTTCAGTATTTGAAGCTAGTTCTAGAATTCTTTTGAGTAGCTATGTAGATGATGCAACACAGCTGTAAATGACCATGGCATACCAGGGATTTGTAGCTGCAATGTAAATATTGCAGGCAACTTCTGCAACAACTTTATTGTTATGCACTGGATATCAGAAAGGAAAGACAGAGAGCTTTGAAAGAATGGGAAAGACACGTATACTGGGAGTGAAAAGCGCTGCGCACCCCGAAAAATACAAGAAGAATGGGAAGTTCCCCCAAGGGGTTTTTTAGCAGCGAAATTCCAAAAATAATTTGCAATAATGTATGTTAAAAATGTATTATATATATACATTGAGTACAGTCCTAACAATTGTATGCTTTGGTAAAAACATGTATAAAATAACCACACAGAATTATAGACACAACATTGCTATACAGTTTCACATTTCACATGCATCTGCATAAATTACTGACGCGTTTCGATCCCAAAGGATCTTCTTCAGAGGATGGGTGGTTTGCTGTGGGAAATATATGTATTAAATTTCAATTCTCTACATGGGTGTAAGCCCAATAGTAAAAAATATATAAGATATGTAAATACCAGTCAACTGTGTGTTAGAACCATTGTTTCTAACCGGAGTTCCATTAATGGTATCTCAAAGGGATTCAGCAGCCTTCTGGCCATTCAACACCCAAAAGCAGGGCGCCACCAAGGCGTGTGCGACCTACAAGGAGTCATATTGGAGGTGGAAAGACCCTAAAAGAGGTGCGCACGGACGGACAGCCGGCACCTGTAATGAGACACCAAGGGCATCAATGTAGGATGCATAAGTAATGCATCCATATACACTATGTGATTTCTGAGTATTAAGTGGACAGACTGGAGGTCCGCAATGATGTATCCTTCAATATATATTTGTATATATAAATGTATTTCTATAGTGGTATTTGGCTAGTAGGGTATGTTTGCCATATTCTAAGCGAGGTGAATGAAGGTTGTGGGAAAAGTAATGAAGGTGATATACAATTGAGTGGGGTGGTGGGGGACAAAAATAAATGGCACAAAATAAATAAATAAAAGTGAAAAAGGTGAAATGAAGTATGAACGGTGTGAAAATGATAATGGAAGTGTGATGTGTAGTGTATGTGAAAAAATGGTGTGGTGTGATGCATGTAAAAAGTGAAAATTGGTTGGAAGGATTGTGTGTGGAATAAATGTGTGTGTGGATGGAATAGAAAGGGTGGAAGTGATAGTGAGGTTGAACAAGAGTGTGGCCTCGTACACACGACCGATTTTCTCGTCGTAAAAAACACGTCGTTTTTTTCGACGAGATTCTTGTTAAGCTTGTCGATTTTCTCGTCAAGCTTTCTATGCGTACACACTGTCATTTCCCAATTTCCTCATGGTTCTCTGCGCTCACGTCCAGCACGTACGACGGCACTATAAAGGGGAAGATCTTTTTTCTTGGCGCCACCCCTTGGGCTGCTTTTGCTGATCTCGTGTTACCGCGTGTGAAGTAAAAGTTTGGGAAGAGACGATTCGCGCTTTTCAGTCTTCGTACTTTTCAGATCGTTTTCTGCCGTTCAGTTTGTGCTTGTGGGTTCGTATCTTGACTTTCAGGGCGTCTAGGCAGGTCGTATCTGTTTTACAGTGCGTTCTTGCCTGTTCGTTTCTGAATTTCAGTTCGTTATTCATAGGCCTTGCTGTTCTAAAGTGCGTTCTGTTCTGTACGTTCTGATTAGACGACCGTTTCCTAGCCATGTCGCCTGGACGTTCTCGTCGTCGAGTTCGTGCTGTGCGTGCGCTTGGTGTTGGTCTGCTTGTTTTGGACCAAGACCAGTCCATGAATGGTGTGAGGAGGAGTTCATGGACCAAGAATTGGTTGCTCCAGCGGGACCAATTCTGCCACATGCCTCTACTGCGGGAGATCGTCGAGAATAATCCTGAGGACTACAGGAATTTTCTGAGGATGTCTGACCCCGTTTTTCAGGAACTGTTGGCTTTGGTGTCCCCCTATATTACCAGGAAGGACACCGTTATGCGGGAAGCCATCAGTGCTGAGCAGAGGCTCATCGCCACGTTGCGTTACCTGGCGACAGGGAGAAGTCTTCAGGACTTGAAGTTCACCACAGGCATCTCCCCCCAGGCTCTGGGCCTCATAATCCCAGACACCTGTTCTGCTATTATACAAGTCCTGCAGGAGGACTATATTAGGGTAAGTTTTCTCCCTTCACATCACATTTTATGTATTACATGTATGCTAATGTATTGTATTTCTTTCATCCTTTCCTAATTACCATGATTGTAATATGCTGAGAATGTCCCCTTTGTCCCCATGCATGCTGGAAGTTTTTAAATGCCCCTTTTTTATCCTCCCTAAATATTTCCCCTCACTAACTTTTCCAGCAGGGGCGCCTGTTGCTCCAAATGTTGGGGGGTTACAACCCCAATTTCGGAAATAAACTTCCTCCTTTTTTGCTCTGTTGCCTAATAAACGCCCCCAGTTGTCCCCTCCAATGCAGCCATTTAGTCCCCTCTATTGCAGCCAGTTTCCCCCCAGCCCTGCACTTACCTTCTTGTGGTCAGCGCCATCCTTCTTCTGTCCTTGATGTCTTCTCCTTCCCTTCATGTTGCATCAGCCAATCATGTTACCATTAAACAGACTTGGTGAACATGATTGCCAGAGCTGCCTGTCAGTGTTTACACAAGGAATGCCCCCTCCTTGCGTCCCCGATTTTTCTTTGAGGAAGCCAATTACATCCCTCAGGTTGTAATTTGCAAGACTTTTTTAATACCTGTTTCTGCTCTGCAATTTTAACCCCCTAAATGACGCAATTAATCATATGTCGGTCGCTTTACAAGAGGCCATCCACCTGAATAGTGTGCGGCATAGACAATACATAGGTTCATGCAACGCATGAACCTATGTATTGTTCTGAGTGATGGGCACAGGAGAGAGGGGACAGTGCTCCAGCGCCCACTCTGGACGCACCGCCACTGCAATGCTATCCTGTGGCCAAACACATCTCCCCCCCCAAAATAATTTAGTAATGGCCCATCAGAGGGGGTGATGAATATGATAAATGAGCCTTCCATTATACTTTTTTTACACACCTTAATAAACGTATAATTAGATTGATGTTGGTCTCTAATTTTTTGGTCTTGAATTTGCTTGTAATGTATGCCTTTGTTTTTCTAATATTATTTCATCTTGTTTCACTCCACAGCTTCCTTCAACGCCACAGGAATGGCAGACTGTGGCATCGGAGTTTGCCACGCGGTGGGACTTCCCCAACTGCGGTGGTGCCATAGACGGGAAGCACGTCCGCATCGTGCCGCCACCCCGTTCTGGATCCTACTACTACAACTACAAGGGGTTTCATAGCATTGTGCTGATGGCGGTGGTGTCAGCACGGTATGAATTCCTCTATGTTGATGTAGGGAAGAATGGCCGGATGTCCGATGGGGGATCCTTCATCCAGACGGAGTTTGCCCTCCGTCTCCAGAGTGACGACCTTGCATTGCCACCGGATGCAGGGAATATTGAAGGACTCCCCTTTGTTTTCTTGGCTGATGAAGCCTTCGGACTCGGACGGCATCTTATGAGGCCATTTCCACAGAGGACCCTGACCCCAGAGAAGAGTGTGTTCAATTACCGGCTGGCCAGGGCCCGAAGAGTCGTTGAAAATGCCTTCGGCATAATGGCCAGCCGGTTCCGCCTTTTTATGACTTCCATCCACTTGGCGGACTACAAAATAAACTATGTAGTGTTATGCTGCTGTGTGCTACACAATTTTCTTTGCCGCAAAGCGAATTCATATATGGCCTCAGTTTTGCCAGAGGCTGGACTTTCCCCTGCAAATCCCCTTCCGGGCCTGGAATCTGCCCGTCTTGGCTTGCCCCCCCAAAATGCCCGTGTGGTTCGGGACAAATACATGGAGTATTTCACGGGTAGGGGGGCAATTCCTATGCCAGCCTATGTCTAAGTATCCCAATAAAAATCTTGTTTAAACCTTTAATTATTTGTTCTTTCCTGTCTCCTAGTTTGTCTTTGTGCATTTGTAGTGGCAAGTGTATTTTACTTTAGTAAATAACAACCAATTTCACTATGTTACCTTACAAAAGAACCAAATAAGCTTAGAGTGTATTATAAAAAGAAGCTACACGTTGTTTGTGGTCAAATATTTTACTCTCTGCACATTTTTTTTTGTTTTACTTTGGGGTTGGCCTGACCACAACCCGTCAAATTTTGGCTTATGAAAATACAAAAATACCACTTGCATTTCTAAAATGACAACATTGGATACCTCTGAGCAATCTGAGACATTCAGTTACACAAACTATGTCTCTATGTGCCCGTCCTAATATGGGGTCCTGCCACCCCTTGCCCAGCCAAAAATTCAATATGCACACATTTTTACTTTTTTGCAAATAGGAAGTTTACAATCCTGATCCCTATTGTCAACATGTGCTATCTGCCATCAGGGGTGATCAATGGATGTGTTTTGGGGGTGCATCCCCTTCCTCAGTTCACCGACTTTTGATACGAGGAAGGGGTTGCACCCACAAAAGACGTACATGGATATCCCCTGATGGCAGATAGCACATGTTCACACACTGTGTGCATATTCAATTTTTGGCTGCTTTGTTACTCAAAAAATTAGTAAAAATATAAAAACAAACATGTAAAAACAAATGTGTTTGGATGGCTTATTGAATTCTCCCCAAAACATCGAGAATGTCTTTAAATGTTTGTTCCATCACATGGATTCTTTGTTTAATTAGGTCCAGTTCCGTGCTACATTCCATCACTTGCTGGATGAGGCGGAGGGCACTGTCAGCAGAGAACGGTGTGCTATCCTTCACAACATTTCCATCCCCTAAAAACCATAAAAAAAAATTAATAAAACTCTGCAGGCCTACCTCGCTTACCTTAAGCTGTGGTGTCAGATACTGACCTGTTGTGGTGACCAGATCCACAACGTCATCCACCTCTCCTTCCTGCACTTCTCCTTCCTCCACCTCAACTTCCTGCACATCTTTCGGTTGTGGATCTTTGGGAGTTTGGGGTTGCTTGGAAGTTGTGGGGTGCATGTGCTCCCTGGAGTGTCCTCCTCCCAGTCTTCTCTCCCCTATGAGAATAAAACCAAAGGTCTATTTATCACACTGTAAAAATCTAATTTTTAAACTTAAAACAGGCTAAATTGTTTGGAAGTGGGGTACAAGTGTGTGTTTGTGCGGAATTTAAAGAAAAATGCATTCTTTATGACCCCAAATATGTTTATTATTCACATTTGGATGTAATTTTTTGGACATGGAGGCACCACAAATAAACTCTGATGCACCTGTGTGGGACACCCAAAAAAGGCGGGTCTGGTGGCCCACACTATAGTGCTACAAAGTACAGATGTGGAAGCAGCTGCTGAGTGTCCTCTCCTTTACACTGATTAAAGTTTGCATTTCATTCTCCTTACAAACACATCATCTAGACTTAAAAATTATCCACAATACTTGATCAAAAATGGCAGATGTCTAATTACTTTTGGGGGTCTTAAATAAGCCAAAACCACGGATAGTGGCCGAACGAAGTGTCGGTAACGTAACGAACGATTACTGTGCCCAACCTAGTTCAAAATAATACATTTTGGAAGGGAGTCCAATATGCTTTAAAAAAAAAAAAAGTCAGTTTCTAAAAAGATTAATAGCAGAAAGGTCGTCATTTTACTTACTTTTAGCGAGCATCCTCTTTATGCTCCTCAACTGGTCTGGCTCCCTCAGTTTGAGGTCTGACCACCTCTTTCTGAGCTGCTCATTTGAGCGTTTCACCCCGAACTTCGCCCTCAGACTCTTCACAACTTTAGTGAGGATTTTGGCCTTCCTTCTATTTGGTTTGCTATACGGCCCATGCTTGGCATCATAATCAGCCTTGACCAAGATGTCCACCATCTCCGCCATCTCCGCCAAAGACATATTCGATGCCTTGAATCTCCTCCTTGATCGTGACGTGTCCTCGGTCTCCGGGCTTGTCTCCTCGCTAGTTGCGGAATTATCAGACACCTGCTGTAACTCCGCCATATCTGTCTGCGCGCCGAAAGAGAAGGGGCGGGGAAAAGATGTTAGTTAGAACGTCATGGGCGGGCGACGTGTGCGGAGCGACGTGTTCGAATTTGGACGCATGCGTGGTGTGTATATAGCAAACACACATGTGACTATAGTACGTTCGGTGTGCGGAGAGAGGAGTTCAAGTGACGGACGTGCGAACGAAGGTATGTGATTTTGTGAGACTTGTTAAAATTGTTGGCCTATACTGTCTTGAGATTGTTGGAGGATATATATGGTGACTAGGATGTGAAGGAGGTTAGACTGTTTGCCTCACATTATTTAAATATAATTTATTTTACTTGCAGATACAATATGAATGTATTTATTAGCGACAAAGAGTTCCTGGCGGAATTTATTGACCGGGTAAGGGAGCTGCCGGCTCTGTGGGAGACCAAAAACCCCATCCATAAAAAAAAAGGGGTGAGAAAAGCAGCGCTGGAGAAGCTGCTCCCATTTGTGCATACCAAAGTGCCCACAGCCACAGCAAAACAAGTGGACACTAAAATTGGGAGCTTGAGAGGTACCTACAGGACTGAACGCTCTAAGGTGCTGGCTTCTCAGAGGTCAGGAGCAGCAGCAGATGATGTTTATGTCCCGGTTTTGTGGTACTACAGCAGGATGTCCTTCCTGGATGACCACATTGAGCCAAGGCCATCACTCTCCACTCTTCCCCCCAGACTTCCCTGCAGCCAACCTGAGCCTTCTCTGGAGCAAGAGGAGGCAGCCATCCTGGATAATCCTGATTTGGCCATCTGGAGCCAGGTATAGTATTAACTGAAAATGTAGTGGGATAAAATTAATGTTTCCCAAATATGTCAGGATGAGAAACATACATTATTTTGTATTCAACAAGTGAAATCATGATCTGTAGACATTATTCTGCACTTAATTGTGTGGTAAATAGTCAAGCTGATGTAGTGGTAAATTTAAAGCAAGGATTTATGCATTTACATTCTAATTGCTTCCATCAGGATTACAAAGTTTGATGCAAAGATTAAACCAACATATTAAACTATGTTTCTTTTTCATACACAGGATGAAATCAGCCAGGAGGAGGGTCTGGAAACTGTCAGGCAGGAGGAGGAAGGGCCCAGTGGCAGCCAGGAGGTGGCAGGGCCCAGTGGCAGCCAGGAGGTGGCAGGGCCCAGTGGCAGCCAGGAGGTGGCAGGGCCCAGTGGCAGCCAGGAGGTGGCAGGGCCCAGTGGCAGACAGGAGGTGGCAGGGCCCAGTGGCAGCCAGGAGGTGGCAGGGCCCAGTGGCAGACAGGAGGTGGCAGGGCCCAGTGGCAGACAGGAGGTGGCAGGGCAAAGGAGAAGCACCAGATCCCAGGTGCCTCCCATCAGGCTTCACAAAAGAGGCAGGAGGGACAGGACCACCAGTGAGGCAGCAATGGCCCTTATTAAAGAGGCCCATGCCACCCTCAAGGAGCCCACATCCCCTGAAGAGGCCATTGCCGGCCTAGTGGAGGCTAAGTTCAAGGTGATGAGCATGGAGCAACGCCTCCTATGCGAACCCCTGCTCATCACCTTGCTCAACAAGGGGGTGATGGAGCAAATTACCCCCAATACCGCCATATGTGAGGTGGCCCAACTGACCCAACCTCAACCTCCACCTCCACCTTCCTCTTCTGCCCCACCCCCTTCTGCTACCCCTCCACCTTCTGCCCCACCCCCTTCTGCTACACCTCCACCTTCTTCTTCTGCCCCACCCCCTTCTGCTACACCTCCACCTTCTGCCCCACCCCCTTCTGCTACACCTCCACCTTCTGCCCCACCCCCTTCTGCTACACCTCCACCTTCTTCTTCTGCCCCACCCCCTTCTGCTACACCTCCACCTCCTCCTCCTGACAGGAGTACCCCTCCAGTGGGCCAGCCTCCAGCTAAACGAAGAAGGAAGGCTTCAGTAAAGGCTGCAGGGAAGGTTGCCAGGAAGAAGAGGAAGTGATGGCCTTGCTTCATTGTGGTCGCACTGGTCGGACAGAAGGCAGCCTGTTGTAGTACCACACACTTGGGACATATATCTCACCTGCTGCTGTTCCTGACCTCTGGGAGGCCAGCATCAGATTGTGTTCTGAAATGTGGGCCTTCTCAAGCTCCCAATTTTAGTGTCCACACAGGGTTGCTGTGTGCTCTGGGGTCCCTGGGATGCACAAATGGCAGCAGCTTCTCCAGCGCTGCCTTCTCTTTATTTAATTTATAAACATGAATAAATGTGTTTTTTGTTTAAGTTCATACTTGACTATGTGTATTTTTAAATAAAAAAAAACAAGCTTTGGAGTAAGCAGATACATTTGACTGACAATAAAAGGCACAGATATCACCCCCCCAAAAGAATAACTAAATCTGATTAGCTCAAAAACATAGTGTGAAATTTTAAAAATATAGATTAGAAAATTAAATGGGAGATCGCTATCAAAACATTGAGAAATTATAATTAACATCATTTTGAAAAATCTAACCATTTAAATTATTCCTAAAAACTTGCACGATATAATACACATAAATCGTATAAAGAGCAGCATGAAAAAGGTTAAAAATAAGGCATAACTCTGTGTGAATATCAGCAGCAAAAGAAGGTCTCTCGTTTTGATTAATGTAACATTCTAACGAAGAATTCAATGCAGAACATTTAAACAATGAAATATTTATGAGCGTGACGAATGTGCTCTCTCCATTATGAAGGCTTGTTTTACCAGAAGATGCGCTCCCGTCTCATAGTTGCTTGTGAGCATGCGCACTTTTGGAAGAGTCGTAAAAGCATACACACGAACCATTTTCTCGTCACAAAACAGGCCGACGAGAAACACGACGAGGAAATCTGGACTCCTGACGAGAAAATAGAGAGCAGGTTCTCTATTTTCTCGTCGAGATTCTCGTCAAGTTTCTCGTCGTAAAACCATACACACGAACGTTTTTCTAGACAAAAAAACTCTCGCGGCACTTTTCTTGACTGTTTACGACGAGAAAATCGGTCGTGTGTACGAGGCCTGTGTCAAGGTCATTGAGTTCAAATGTACTAGATGTGTATTGTTGCACAACATGTGCAAAACACGGTGTTGTGTAAGAAAGTATATAGGTTCCATTGATCTTGGAGGGTCCCAGGCTCATTGTATGTGCCAAAGGACGCACATGCATGCGCTGCCCACACTTAATGGCGACGTGGGCCAAGGAGGCAGCAAGAAAACCCTGAAATGCATTGATGGAATGGCCCATGGTGGAAAACTGTATTAAGTTGACACATAGGGTCTGATTTACTATAACTCCAGGAAGTACTAAGCACTATTGCAAATAATAGCTCCAATTTAAGCCAATTAAAAATTCAACGCGCAAATTTGCGAATGAAAAAGAGCGCTATTAGCAGCAAACAAGTGTTAGTAAATATGGAATCAGCGCTAATTAGCGAATCCGCGTACGTGCAAATGCCAATTTCCACTAAGTTTTTATATAGCACTGCACTGTAACCATGATCCATGTATGTGAAAGAAACATTTTTATATGAGATGTGCTCTACCTCGTGTGCATCTATTGCTGTATATTGCAATTAGTATTCCTAGATTTTTTCCTTCTTTTGCTAACGAATGCAGTTATGAATGATTATTACATAGTAATGTCTGCTATTATGTAAAGTTACATGTATTAAAAATTGAGGTTACCTATTTGTTGTATGTTGTTTTTTTCATGTTTTTTTTTTTTTATTCTGGCCATTTTTAGGGTTAATAGATAAACTACTGTCCACAAAGATATATGAAGCTGGAAACTGCCACAGAGACATGTACCAATGAAAAATGCTTACTGTACAGCAGGGAGAGGGTATTTTCATATGACTTTCAGGAAAAAAATTAAAAAACATAAATCCTTTAACCACTTTCCGCCCCGTCAATAGCAGATTGATGTCCGGGAAGTGGTTGTGTTATCCACACTGGACGTCATATGACGTCCTGCGGGATAACAGCCGCCGCGCGCCCGGGGGGTGCGCATCGCGGCGATCGGTGGAGCGGTGGGTCAGTCTGACCCACCGCTACACTGATCTCGGTAAAAAGCCTCCGGCGGAGGCTTTTTACCACGTGATCAGCCGTGTCCAATCACGGCTGATCACAATGTAAACAGGAAGAGCCGTTGATCGGCTCTTCCTCACTCGCGTCTGACAGACGCGAGTAGAGGAGAGCCGATCGGCGGCTCTCCTGACAGGGGGGGTTCACGCTGATTGTTTATCAGCGCAGCCCCCCCTCGGATACCCACACTGGACCACCAGGGAAGCCCCCCAGGATCACCAGGGAACCCCAAGCATGTGGATGGCCAGGTAAGTCCCCCATGGCCATCCACATGCACAAAGAGAGAAAAAATATATGCCAATCAGTGCCCACAAATGGGCACTGATTGGCACCATCATGGCACAAAAAAAATGCATGATGCCCAGCAATGCCAGCCACCAGTCATCAGTGCCACCTACCAGTGTCCATTAGTGCCACCTATCAGTGCCCATCCATGCCCATCTGTGCCCATAAGTGCCCGCCTATCAGTGCCCGTCCATGCCACCTATCAGTGCCACCCATAAGTATCCATCAGTGCTGCCTATAAGTGCCCATCAGTGCCGCCTATGAGTACCCATCAGTGCCGCCTATGAGTGCCCATCAGTGCCGCATACCAGTGCCACATATCAGCGGCCATCTGTGCCGCCTATCAGTGCCCATCAGTGCCCCCTATCAGTGCCGCCTATCAGTGCCCATCAGTGCCCATCATCAGTGCCACCTCATCGGTGCCCATCAGTGTCGCCTTATCAGTGCCCGTTAGTGCCGCCTTATCAGTGCCCATCATTGAAGTAGAAAAGGTACTTATTTACAAAAATAAATAAACAGAAACAAAGAAAAACTTAGTTTTTTTCAAAATTTTCACCCTTTTTTATTTGTTATGTAAAAAATAAAAATTGCAGAGGCGATCAAATACCACCGAAAGAGAGCTCTATTTGTGGGAACAAAATGCTAAAAAAATTGTTTGGGTACAGTGTTGCATGACCGCGCAATTGTCATTCAAATTGCGACAGCGCTGAAAGCTCAAAATTGGCTTGGGCAGGAAGCTGTATAAGTGCATGGTATTGAAGTGGTTAAATAACATGCTTTGGAGATGCCTTAAATCTGTGAATGAAAGAGTACAATTTTCAAAAACAAATTGTACAGATATTTGATTATTTTGAGATTTGCTGCAAGACTTATGCGGACATGCAATGTTGTACCCAAACAAAATTTGCGTCCTTTTCTTCCCACAAATAGAGCTTTCTTTTAATGGTATTTGATTGCCTCTGCGATTTTTTTTTTGCGATATCAATGGAAAAAGATCGAAAATTTTGAAAAAAATGATATTTTCTACTTTTGTAATAAGAAAAATCGAATAAACTCAATTTTAGTCATACATTTAGGCCAAAATGTATTCAGCCACATGTCTTTAGTAAAAAAAATGTCAATAAGCGTATATTTATTGGTTTGCGCAAAAGTTATAGCGTCTACAAACTAGGGTACATTTTCTGGAATTTACACAGCTTTTAAATTATGACATCTCATTTCTTGAGGTGCTAAAATGGCAGGGCAGTACAAAACCCCCCCCAAATGACCCCATTTTGGAAAGTAGACATCCCAAGGAAATTGCTGGGAGGCATGTTGAGCCCATTGAATATTTTTTTTTTGTCCCAAGTGATTGAATAATGACAAAAAAAAAAATTACAAAAAGTTGTCACTAAATGATATATTGCTCACACATGCCATGGTTATATGTGGAATTGCACCCCAAAATACATTTAGCTGCTTCTCCTGAGTACGGGGATACCACATGTGTGGGACTTTTTAGGAGCCTAGCCGCGTACGGGACCCCGAAAACCAAGCACCGCCTTCAGGATTTCTAAGGGCGCAAATTTTTGATTTCACTACCTATCACAGTTTCGAAAGCCATAAAAAGCCAAAATAGCACAAAACCCCCCCAAATGACCCCATTTTGGAAAGTAGACACCCCAAGCTATTTTCTGAGAGGCATAGTGAGTATTTTACAGCTCTCATTTGTTTTTGAAAATGAAGAAAGGAAATAATTATTTTTTTTTTCAATTTTCAAGCGGTGCTTGGTTTTTGGGGTCCTGTACGCGGCTAGGCTCCCAAAAAGTCTCACACATGTGGTATCCCCATACTCAGGAAAAGCAACAGAATGCATTTTGGGGTGTAATTCCACATATGCCCATGGCATGTTTGAGCAATATATTATTTAGTGACAACTTTGTGCAAAAAAATAAAAAATGATTTTTTTCGCAACTTGTGTCAACATATAAAATATTCCATGGACTCGACATGCCTCTCAGCAAATAGCTTGGGGTGTCTACTTTCCAAAATGGGGTCATTTGGGGGGGTTTTGAACTGTTCTGGCATTTTATACACAACATTATGTCACACATCATCCACTCTTCTAACCACTTGAATACAAAGCCCTTTCTGACACTTTTTGTTTACATGAAAACATTATTTTTTTGCAAGAAAATTAAGTTGAACCCCCAAACATTATATATTTTTTTAAAACAAATGCTCTACAGATTAAAATGGTGGGTGTTACATTTTTTTTTCCACACAGTATTTGCGCAGCGATTTTTCAAACGCATTTTTTGGGGAAAAATACACTTTTTTTTATTTTAATGCACTAAAACACACTATATTGCCCAAATATTTGATGAAATAAAAAAGATGATCTTAGGCCGAGTACATGGATACCAAACACGACATGCTTTAAAATTTCACACAAACGTGCAGTGGCGACAAACTACATACATTTTTAAAAGCCTTTAAAAGCCTTTACAGGTTACCACATTAGATTTACAGAGGAGGTCTACTGCTAAAATTACTGCCCTCGATCTTATCTTCGTGGTGATACCTCACATGCATGATGCAATTGCTGTTTACATATGACGCCAGACCGACGTTTGCGTTCGCCTTTGAGCAAGAGCAGGGTGGGACAGGGGTGCTTTTTTTTTTTTTTTTTTTAATTATACATTTTGCTTTTTTATGTTATTTTTAAACTGTTCCTTCCATATTTTTTTTTAATCATTTTTATTGTTATCTCAGGGAATGTAAATATCCCCTATGATAGCAATAGGTAGTGACAGCTGACAGGTACTCTTTTTTGAAAAAAATGGGGTCTATTAGACCCTAGATCTTTCCTCTGCCCTCAAAGCATCTCACCACACCAAGATCGGTGTGATAAAATGCTTTCCCAATGGCGCTTTTTATATTCGGGGGGGGGGACATTCCCTCCCACTGCTTGTAAAAGCAGTCCAAAGGCTAATTAGCCGCTAGGATTGCTTTTACATGAAAGCCGGCCGCTGGCTGAAAAGAATGATACCAAGATGATACCTAAGCCCGCAGGCATCATTCTGGTATTACCATTCAAAGTCCAGCAACATACCAGTACGTTGCTGGTCCTTGTTGGACATGTATTGTAATCTTTTTTTTCATGCAGCCTGTTGGCTGAACGAAAAAAAGAGATTGATCAGTGGGTATGCCCACCATTAGAATACCTCCCTTCATCCACCCACTTCTAATTATGGGCATACATGCACCATTTATATATGCCGAAGCATGGGGGCATCCTCCCGCAAAAGTTATGCCGCGTACACATGGTCGCACTTTTCCACGGGCAAGCCTCCGTCGGAATTTCAACCGTATGTACGTGGCATTAGGAGCAAAATCGCTCCTCCGCCCCTGCTAACCCCATGCTTCGGCATATATGCTCTTTTTTTAAACTGTGGTGGTGAAATCACCTCCTACAGCACTGGAGTCGCAGGGATCAGGCCTGTCTCTGCGAACGCTGCAGTTATGTGTGTTGTGTTTTGTAAGTGACAGTGATCGATAGATACTGCACTTGGGTGGCCTGGGCTGGACGGAGGGGCAAAATGCAGGTGCTAGCAGGTATCTGGCTAGATCCCGCTAACACTGCGTTTTTGGGAACCCTAAACTGCTGGGGACGCTAGTATAGATCTGATCAGATCAGATATTGATCTGTTCAGATACTATACCACTAAGGGAGGTGTATGCTTCACGCTTGGGTGTTAGCACTACTGGCACTAACCTGACGCTGCCTGGGGTGTGACGCAGACCCTCTCTGATGCTAAAACCTAATTGATATCACCCGCCGGGCGATTAGGGGGTTAAACCTTTATTGGGTTATATACGGCGGGTGCCCTGACACTATAAAAAGCAAACTAATTAACCAGCGTCACCCGTAACACTTATACGGTGATCACTGGTGAAAGGGTTAACTAGGGGCAATCAGGGGGTTAAAACCTTTATTAGGTAATATATGGGGGTACCTGACGCTATATAAAAACCTGACGGGTAACCTAAATAACAAAATAACTAACTGGCTAACCAGCATCACCAGTGACACTTATACGGTGATCACTGGTGAAAGGGTTAATTTTAGGGGCAATCAGGGGGTTAAAACCTTTATTAGATAATATATGGTGGTACCTGACGCTATAAACACCTGGCGGCGAACCTAAAAAATAACTGACTACCTAGCGGCACCAGCATAACGAATACAATGATCAGAAAAATGATTGCTTAGTGACACTGGCAAAAGCGGGTGAAAGGGTTACCTGGGGGGCAGTCAAGGGGTTAAACCTTTATTAGGAAATATTTGGGGGTACCAGACGCTATAAAAACCTGCCGGCGAACCTAAAAAAATAACTGACTACCTAGCGGCACCAGCATAACGAATACAGCAATAAGAAAAACGATCGCTTAGTGACACTGGCAAAAGGGGGAGAAAGGGTTACCTGGGGGGGCAAACAAGGGGTTAAACCTTTATTAGGTAATATATGGGGGTACCTGACGCTATAAAAACCTGGCGACGAACCCAAAAAAAATAACTGACTACCTAGAGGCACCACCAACACGAAAACAGCGATCAGAAAAACGATCGCTTAGTAACAGTGGTGCTAGGGGGTGAAAGGGTTACCTGGTGGGCGATCAAGGGGTTAAACCTTTATTGGGGGGGTTAGGGGGCTACCTGCCCTGACACTTTTACAGTTACAAATGTCACTGCTCACTGCAATCAGTGACACTGTGACTGGGGGCTGGGGGGTGATCTGGGGGTGACTGGGGGGGCGATCGTGAGCCTATGTGTGCCTAAGTGTCAGTGGGCTGTTGGTGCACTTACTTGATGTCTTCTCTCCACGGCGCTCGGTATATGTGAGCGCCGCAGGAGAGATGACATCACTTCCTCCTGCCTGTGTATACATTACACAGGCAGAGGAAGCATTTCATTCGCCAGGAGCGATCGTGAGGGGGTGGCCAGAAACCAATGGCCGCCCCCTCATCACCGATCACTCCCGGAGCGATACCGACTGCTCACTGTACCAGAGGGGGGTCCGATCGGACCCCCCACCCATACGAAGGCAGTCGCGTACAGGTACGTGATTGTGCCTGTCCGTGCCATTTTGCCGACGTATATGTACAGTGAGCGGTCATTAAGTGGTTAAGGAAAGCCTTGCAGCAAAGAAAAAAAAAGCAATTTAACTTTAAAGCCTCGTACACACGATCGGATATCCTATGGATTCTAATCCGATGGTTTTGTCCATCGGAAATCCGATGAAACTGACTTCCATCAGTCTTACCTACACACCATCAGTCGAAAAACCGACCGTTCCAAACGCGGTGACGTAAAACACTCCGATGAGCCGAGAAAAATGAAGTTCAATGCTTCTGAGCATGCGTCGACTTGATTCTGAGCATGCGTGGGTTTTTTATCTGATGGACTTGCCCATAGACGATCTGAGTTTTCGATCTGTTTTTTATCCATCGGAAAAAACATGTTCTATTTTTTAAAACTGATGGAAAAAAGACCGATGGGTCCCATACACGATCGGTTTGTCTGATGAAAACAATCAATCGGACGGTTTTCATAGGTAAAACCGATCGTGTGTACAGGGCTTAACTTAAATAATGAAATATTGAAATTTAAATATGCCTCCAAAATAAGTGAACACAATAAAATACCACCTCCTAAAAAAAAAGCTTATTGCAAGGGAAGCCTAAAAGCAGGAACAGTTGTCTGAATGCAGAGGTTAATTTCCCAAAAAACTAACAATAAAAATGAAAGTACAGTTTCCTAACTGACTGTAATCTCTCCTATTTAGTTTGTCAGCTTTACCAATACTTTTTCTGTAGCAGCCTCCAGTACACTGAGGGGGGATGGCCAAAGGACCACTTACTGTACCTTCTAAACCTATTGCTAATAATTCAATAGTTAACGTGGTGCATTATGGTTTCCAAAATTCTACACAAATTTTATAGGACAACAAATTTTCAACTTGCAGACTACCATAAAAGTGAATGTGAATATTAACAATGAACGTATCTTATTTGATCTGTTAAATACACAAAAAAAAACATTTTTTTACATCTGTTTGATAGATACAAATATACCTGCTAAATCTGCCAGAAATTTTGTCAGCTGATAACTTTCTGTGCTCCCTGCTTGTTCTGCACCCTTATCAGTTACATTGTCCCCAGCTATCTTTGAGGACTACAGAACACCTCACCCATATGTTATGGAAAGTAAGAGAGGGAATGATGGCTTCAATGCGGGTTTCCAGTACCGGCAGGGCGTCAATAGACATCCTCCTGTGATCGCACAGCTCGGGCGGCATGCTCTGTGATCACTGAGTCCCTTGGACTCGGCTGATTCCAGAACAAGGTAAAGAGCCAATCACAGCGGGCCTTTTACCATGTGATTATGGAAGTAAGCAGAAGGCAGTTATCTGCTTTTTTCCTCCTCACGATTAGCGTGAGGAGAGAAGCAGAAAGCCCATAAGCGGCTTCTGTTAAAGGGACATCGGTCCCTGCCTCAGTGCCCGCCAGTGCTGCTAATCAGTGCCCACTATTCCCACCTATCAGTGCCCACCAGTGCCATATATCAGTGCCCATCAGTGCCACCTATCAGTGCCCACCAATACTGACAATCAGTGCTCACCAGTGCCACCTATCAGTGTCCATTGATCGGTGCTGCCAATCAGTGCCCATCAGTGCCTCACTATCAGTGTCCCCTATCAGTGCCACCTACTAGTGCCTATCAGTGCCCATCAGTGCCACCCCACAGTGCCCATCAGTGCCACCTCTCAGTGACCTTCAGTGCCACCTATCAGTGCAGCCTCATCAATGCCTCCTCCTCAGTCCCACCAGTGTCGCCATATCAGTGCCCACCAGTGCCGCCTCAGTGCCCATTAGTGCCGCCTCATCAGTGCCCTCCAGTGCCGCCTCAGTGCCCATCACTGCTACCTATTATTGCCCATCAGTGCCACCTCATCAGTGCCTATCAGTGCAGCTTTATCAGCGTATATCAGTGAAGGATAGAATCAACTGTTTGCAAAATTGTATAAGAAACTATGGAAAATGTTTATTTTCCTTTTTCAAAATTGTCTGTCTTTTTTTGTCTCTTTAGAAAAAAGAAAAAACATCCCAGTGCAAATTGAAATACCACCAAAAGAAAACAATTTGTGTGAAAAAAATAATAAAAATGTCATATGGGTACCGTGTTGCATAACCGCGCAATTGTCATTCAAAGCTGAAAGCTGAAAATTGGCCTGGGCAGGAAGGGGGTATAAGTGCCCAGTAGGCAAGTGGATAACAACTGTTTGCTATCCACTTTCAGGCAGTCTCCCGTTTTAACCCATGTAATATTTTTATCCTTATTGTTCGTATATGTTTATTTTAAATGTATGCATATGATGTAACTGATCTATTATAAGCACAGCTCCAGCTGTACATTTCAGAAGGAGAATTGTGACATCCCAGATGTGTGAATTAGATATGTTTAATACATTAAAAAACTTTACAGATTAAGATTAGGCTTATTAAATACGGCTTTGCAAAGAGCAATAGTGATGTGCAAAGTACAGTAACCCAGTCCCTTTAATCAAAGTTAATTTTCTAATCATCCCATTACAGTAACTGATATTTGGTTATTTGTCATAGGTTACTGGACATTGCACGTCACTACTTCTCTTTGCATATTAATAAACCCAATAATCTGTGAAGTTTACTTATAGTATTTACAACAAAGCAATACATCATTGTTTAATTTTATAAACAATCTGTCAAATGCCAAACCTGGGTGTCAGATAGTGTTTTGAAACACTTAGTTTCAATGAAGATAGAATGTTTCTAACACCAGAAATTACTACAGATAAACAAAATATTGCATTAAAGTGTTACTAAACCCACAAAAGTAAAACCTGTCTGTATATGCAGAATAGCATGCTTTTTATATTCACTGTGGAACTTAAGGGGATAATCCTCTGCATTGCGTAAAAAAAGGCTGGTTGAGTCTGTATGCACAGATCCTCCCCCTCCTGCAGAATCATATGGACAAGTCCAGATAAGACACAGTAATGCCGCGTACACACGATCGGTTTTTCTGATGAAAAAAGACAGATGGACTTTTTCATCGGACAAACCGATCCTGTGTGGGCCCCATCAGTCGGAAAAAAAAACGATAGCAAATTATGATCGTCTGTGTGAAACTCCATAGGACAAAAAACCCACGCATGCTCAGATTCAAGTCGACGCATGCTCAGAAGCATTGAACTTCATTTTTCTCGGCTTGTCGGAGTGTTTTACGCCACAGCGTTTTGGACGGTCGGAATTTTGACTGATGGTGTGTAGGCAAGACTGATGAAAGTCAGCTTCATCGGATTTCCGATGGAAAAATCCATCGGATTTTATTCCATCAGAAATCTGATCGTGTGTACAGGGCATAAGAGTAGTCCTGCTGCACATGCTCAATTTGGTCTCTATTGCTGAAGAGAACATTTCCTGTTTGAGCTGAGCTAGTCTGGTCACATGATATTGACATCACACATTTGGGTGTGTATACAGATGCTAAATGACAGCCCAGTCCTTCCCGCCTCCTCCATGCCTAGTAACTAAAAAAGAACACAGTGGATGGGTTGTTACATCTTGATTAATGGATGATCCACCTCCCATAAAAGCATGAGGACAAAGGTTATAGTGGATTGCAGTGATTCCCATAAAGGAGATAACACCACTGTACATGTTTTTGCAGTGTTCTTTTTTGACCTCTCAACTACATGCCAAATTAGGATTAATGTGGAAAAATGTAAAATAATTCATTTGGGTGGCAAAAATATGAATGCAATCTACTCACTAGGGGGTGAACCTCTGGGGGAATCTACAATGAAAAAGGACCTGGGGGTCCTAGTAGATGATAGGCTCAGCAATAGCATGCAATGCCAAGCTGCTGCTAACAAAGCAAACAGATATTGGCATCCATTAAAAAGGGGATTAACTTCAGATATAAAGTGATAATTCTCCCACTCTACAAGACTCTGGTCCGGCCTCCCCTGGAGTATTCTGTCCAGTTCTGGGCACCAGTCCTCAGGAAGGATGCAATAGAAATGGAGCGAGTACAAAGAAGGGCAACAAAGCTAATAAAGGGTCTGGAAGATATTAGTTATGAAGAAAGGTTGCGAGCACTGAACTTATTCTCTCTGGAGAAGAGAAGCTTGAGAGGGGATATGATTTCAATTTACAAATACCATACTGGTGACCACACAATAGGGATAAAACTTTTTCATGGAAGGGAGTTTAATAAGACACTTGGCTACTCACTAAATTGGAAGAAAATAGGTTTAACCTTAAACTTCGTAGAGGGTTCTTTACTGTAAGAGCGGCAAGGATGTGGAATTCCATTCCACAGGCGGTGGTTTCAGCAGAGGGCATCGATAGTTTCAATAAAACTATTAGGCCTCATTTACACGGGGCGGTTGAAAATCTCTTCTGAGCGCTGGAAACTGACAGCTGATAAACGACAGTGAAAAACCTTTGTTTAACAGATTTTACATGCTGAGTTTAGCAGTAGTTATCAGCAGTTGAGGTTAGAAGCTTTTTTAAAGATAAAGACCCTCCCAAATGTCCACAATGCAGGGAAAACATATAAATTATTAACTATTTCAGACATTCTGTGAGAGAAGAGAGAGCAGTGTGCTTTAACTATGAATTCTCTCTCTGTCTCAATCTCGCGCTCTGCCAATCTCTCTCTCTTTGTCTGTGCCTGTCTCTCTCTCTCTACTTGTCTCTCTCTGACTGTCCCTCTCTCTCTCTCTGCCTATGTCTCTCTCTCCCTGTGCCTGTCTCTCTCTCTCTCTCTCTGTCTCTCTCTGTCTCTCTGTCTCTCCCTCTCTCTCTCTGCCTGTGTCTCTCTCTCCCTGTGCCTGTTTTTCTCTCTCTCTCTCTCTGCCGCTCTCTCTGCCTTGCTCTCTCTCTCTGTCTCTCCCTCTCTCTCTGCCTCTCTCTCTCTCTGTGCCTGACAATCTCTCTGCCTTTCTCTCTCTCTCTTTCTGTCTGTCTCTTTCTCTGCCTGTCTTTCTCTCTGTCTGTCTCACCCTGCCCCCCCCCCCCTGCAGGCAACAGCATGTGGTGAAAATTGTGTTTCTCCCATATCCACTTTAGGAATGCTTATAAACGAAAATGTGCCTAAACTCAGGTTACAGCTTTTACATGAGTTTACAAGCAGTTACAAGCATTTCAAATGCCTCTGAACATCCGTCCTGAATGCATATTTTTGCATTCCAAAAAATGTTTCTAAACTCAATTGCAAATTCGAAATGCCGCGGAACACCCTGTAAAAGTCTATGGGAGAAATCTAAAGTGCTAATTTTAAAGGTTAATATGCAAGTTATTGTCATAAAAAGTGTTTGGGGACCTGGGACATGTATCAATGCAAAAAAAAGTTTAAAAAATTGCAGTTTTTTCGGGATCAGTGATTTTAATAATGCTTAAGGTGAAACAATAAAAGTGAAATATTCCTTTAAATTTCGAACCTGGGGGGTGTGTATAGTATGCCTGTAAAGTAGCGCATGTTTCCCGTGTTTAGTGAGTGAGTGAGTGAATAACTTGTATAGCGCTACAAATGCGAACTAAATCGCCTCAAGGCGCTTGCATCCAGTGACGTCCTGATCCATCAGAAGAGGTGGGTCTTAAGTTTTTTCCTGAAAGCCCGATGGTTTTCTTCCATGCAGATATCTGTGGGTAGAGCGTTCCATAGCCGTGGTCCCTGGACTGCAAATCTTCGATCTCCCTTTGTTTTGTAACGCGACTTGGGGATGTGAAGGAGGTTTTGGTTTGTTGATAGTGTTTTATCTTCTCGCATAGATATTGAGGAGCGTTTCCTTGTGAGCACTTGTGGGTGAGGCAGAGGGTCTTGAAGGTAATCCGATCCTTTACGGTTAGCCAATGAAGGGTCCTCAGTGATTGGGGTGATGGATTCCCAGGGTTTTTTCCCCGTTACCAGCCAGGCAGCCGTGTTCTGGATGACTTGTAGGTGCGAAATCGTTTAGAACTGTCCCTGCACAAAATGTCATTTCTAAAGGAAAAAAAGACATTCAAAACTACTCGCGGCTATTCATGAATTGTCGGGTCCCGGCAATACAGATCAAAGTCATTGAAAAAAACGGCAGGGGTCCCACCCCACAGTCCATTACCAGGCCTTTTGGGTCTGGTATGAATATTAAGGGGAACCCCGAACCAAAAAAAAAAAGCGTGGGGTCCCCCCCCAAATTTCATATCAGGCCCTTCAGGTCTGGTATGGATATTAAGGGGAACTCCACACCAAAATTAAACAAAAAATGGCGTGGGGTCCCCCCCAAAAATCCATACCAGACCTGAAGGTCTGGTATGGATTTTAAGGGGAGCCCCGCACCAAAATAAAAAAATGGCGTGGGGTCCCCCCAAAAATCCATACCAGACCCTTATCCGAGCAGCCAACCTGGCATGCCGCAGGAAAAGAGGTGGGGACAAGAGAGCGCCCCCCTCTCCTGAACCATTCCAGGCCACATGCCCTCAACATGGGGAGGATGTCCCCATGTTGATGGGGACAAGGGCCTCATCCCCACAACCCTTGGCCGGTGGTTGTGGGGTCTGCGGGCGGGGGGGCTTATCGGAATCTGGAAGCCCCCTTTTACAAAGGGGACCCCCAGATTCCGCCCCCCCTATGTGAATTGGTAACGGGGTACATTGTACCCCTACCATTTCACAAAGAAAGTGTAAAACACTATGTTACAGGCATAATATACACACCCCCCAGATACGAAATTTAAAGGAATATTTCACTTTTATTGTTTCACTCTAAGCATTATTAAAATCACAGCTCCTGAAAAAAACGGGCGTTTTTAAAACTTTTTTTTGCATTGATACATGTCCCCTGGGGCAGGACCCGGGTCCCCAAACACTTTTTATGACAATAACTTGCATATTAACCTTTAAAATTAGCACTTTTGATTTTTCATGTTCGTGTCCCATAGACTTTAACGGTGTTCGCGTGTTCGAACAAATTTTTTGCCTGTTTGCATGTTCTGGTGCGAACAAAATCAGGGGGTGTTCGGCTCATCCCTACTGTTTACCAGAAGCAATGTACATTAGGCCTTACAATACTGACTAATCAAGCTGCTTACATACTCTCCAGCCAATGTACTATATCTGTGGTTATTATGTATGAAATAACACCTTGTACACTCATTTTTATTTCAGAATTAAAACGACATCATCTTTGGAATGTTGAGTTCCTGTTTTATGTACTCTGGGGTTTTATTCAACTTTTAAAACAATACTGTTGAGTACTGCAAAAATAAGTTCACAAACTATACTATAAAATCTCTTTGCCACTGGCCAATTGATATTTATGAAGTTGAGAGTTTTAGCTGATTTTTTTTTTTTTTAATACACACTTTTAGATCTGTTGCTACTTCCACTTGTCAATTCAGGCCTATTACCGCTGCATAAAAAAATCTAAAGACTTTTTTAAATAGAAATGGATCAGATTTGGGGGTGTGGCCAGAAGCCGACCGACATGGCTGCTTGCTAATTCTGCTCCAGGCTACAGCGGCTTTCCAGAGCAGCAGCGACACACAAATCAACCTTCTCTCTCAGTCCACATCTGCATCGGATCCCCGAGACCACACGGAGAATGTCGAAAAGGAGGAAGGAACAATCGGCATGACATAAATTCACAGAATGACTCGCACACAGGCAAAGCCTACAGAAAGAGCGGGTCTTCCTCCACTCATGCCGAGCATCAGCTCCGAGGCCTCTACACCATCAGCTAGCCCAGCTAAATCTAAGCTGCGGCTGACACCTTCAGCCTGGGTGTGCGTGTGCCATCTCCGGGTGCCCTAGGCCCGGAGGCCTGGTTCCTGTTCCATCCCAGACACATTCAGTCTGGGGTGAGGTACTATTTTTGAAGGCCCGGGGCCCAGCAACCTTCGGCTGGGGTCCGCCAAGGATCGAGAGCTCCCAGGGTGCCGCCTTGCGAGGGGACCCGCATCTGAGATGAGGAGGCCAGGGAGGTAACCCTTTCCGAAGACCCAGCGCAGAGTCGTGGTGACGGTGAGGGCCTCTGGTAACTCTCCGGAGGGATGGTTTTCTCCTTTACGTGGGCCAAATACTTCAAGAAGGTAGTTAACCAAGTCAGTGACAGTGACTTCATAGGGCAAGGCCCTATTCACCAGGTCAGTGGCAGTGACCCGTTCTCCAAGTCAGTGGCAGTGACTTCATAGGGCAAGGCCCTATTCACCAGGTCAGTGGCAGTGACCCGCTCTCCAAGTCAGTGGCAGTGACTTCTATTCACCAGGTCTATGGCAGAGACCAATCTCACGGTCTGTGGCAGAGAACGTGCGCCAAAGCTGTTCGTGAAACCTTAACAGTCCGAGGAAATCATTAGAGTTTGTGCCTGGACCTCCTCCCACCTAAGCTGTCCTGTGTCTTGTTCCAACCTGTATGCTGTTAAAGAGACTATTTGTTATCCAGTGTGAAATAAATATAGAAGTTGGACTTTCAGTTGGTGTGGATTGTTACATTACTGGGGAGAAATAAAGACTTGCATCTATTCAAGATAGAGGTGAGAATCATCCTCGGGAGGATTCAACTCCAGCCGCAGGCAGGCCCGAAACTAACACCGCTCAATCTCCTCACACAGAAGGGTACGGGCTTGTGGTGCGGTGTGCCTCTCTCTGCCTGCGAGGAGCTTAATTAAATGCAGGTAAAGACAGAGGGGTCTGTGCGCTACATTTACATATGTAAATAAAATAACCATATTCTGAAATTTGAATTTCATATAGAATGAAAAAGAATTCCAATCCTAGCCTTATACTTCAAGGGGAAACCCCAACCCCAACCCTAACCTCAACCCCAAACCAAACCCCTAACCCCCCAACCCTAACCCTAACCCCTAACCCTAAACCCCAACTCCAACTCTAACCCTCACCCTATCCCTATAAAAAATATAATATATATATGTATATCTATATCTATAGATATATAGATCTATATCTATATATCTATAGATAGATATATATATAAATAACCATCTTCTGAATTTCGATTTTCGTACGGAATGAATTCAAATACAAAAGATTAGAATAAAATAGAATAGAAAAGAATAGAAAAGAATAGACTAGAAAAACAATAGAACAGAATAGAATAAAATATAATATATACAGTGGGTACGGAAAGTATTCAGACCCCCTTAAATTTTTAATTCTTTGTTATATTGCAGCCATTTGCTAAAAACAAAGTTCATTTTTTCCTCATTAATGTACACACAGCACCATATATTGACAGAAAAACACAGAATTGTTGAAATTTTTGCAGATTTATTAAAAAAGAAAAACTGAAATATCACAAGTATTTAGACCCTTTGCTCAGTAATTAGTAGAAGCACCCTTTTGATCTAATACAGCCATGAGTCTTTTTGGGAAAGATGCAACAAGTTTTTCACACCTGGATTTGGGGATCCTCTGCCATTCCTCCTTGCAGATCCTCTCCAATTCTGTCAGGTTGGATGGTAAACGTTTGTGGACAGCCATTTTTAGGTCTCTCCAGAGATGCTCAATTGGGTTTAAGTCAGGGCTCTGGCTGGGCCATTCAAGAACAGTCACGGAGTTGTTGTGAAGCCACTCCTTCGTTATTTTAGCTGTGTGCTTAGGGTCATTGTCTTGTTGGAAGGTAAACCTTCGGCCCAGTCTCTGAGGTCCTGAGCACTCTGGAGAAGTGTCCCTGTCCCTGCAGTTGAAAAAAACCTCCAGAGTATGATGCTGCCACCACCATGCTTCACTGTTGGGACTGTATTGGACAGGTGATGAGCAGTGCCTGGTTTTCTCCACACATATCGCTTAGAATTAAGGCCAAAAAGTTCTATCTTGGTCTCATCAGACCAGAGAATCTTATTTCTCACCATCTTGGAGTCCTTCAGGTGTTTTTTAGCAAACTCCATGCGGGCTTTCATATGTCTTGCACTGAGGAGAGGCTTCCGTTGGGCCACTCTGCCATAAAGCCCCGACTGGTGGAGGGCTGCAGTGATGGGTGACTTCCTACAACTTTCTCCCATCTTCCGATTGCATCTCTTGAGCTCAGCCACAGTGATCTTTGGGTTCTTCTTTACCTCTCTCACCAAGGCGCTTCTCCCCCGATAGCTCAGTTTGGCCGGATGGCCAGCTCTAGGAAGGGTTCTGGTCGTCCCAAACATCTTCCATTTAAGGATTATGGAGGCCACTGTGCTCTTAGGAACCTTAAGTGCAGCAGAAATTTTTTTGTAACCTTGGCCAGATCTGTGTCTTGCCACAATTCTGTCTCTGAGCTCTTCAGGCAGTTCCTTTGACCTCATGATTCTCATTTGCTCTGACATGTACTGTGAGCTGCAAGGTCCTATATAGACAGGTGTGTGGCTTTCCTAATCAAGTCCAAACAGTATAATCAAACACAGCTGGACTCAAATGAAGGTGTAGAACCACCTCAAGGATGATCAGAAGAAATGGACAGCACCTGAGTTAAATATATGAGTGTCACAGCAAAGGGTCTGAATACTTAGGACCATGTGATATTTCAGTTTTTCTTTTTTAATAAATCTGCAAAAATGTCAACAATTCTGTGTTTTTCTGTCAATATGGGGTGCTGTGTGTACATTAATGAGGAAAAAAATGAACTTAAATGATTTTAGCAAATGGCTGCAATATAACAAAGAGTGAAAAATTTAAGGGGGTCTGAATACTTTCCGTACACACTGTATATATATATGTTATATTGTTTTTCTAGTCTATTCTTTTCTATTCTATTTGAATCTTTTCTATTCAAATCAAAATCGTTCTATACAAATTTCGAATTTTGGAAGATGGTTATTTATATATATATATTTTTTTATATTCTGTTCTATTGTTTTCTCCTATTTTTTTATTCTTTTCTTTTCTATTCTATTCTAATCTTTTCTATTCGAATTTTAATTCATTCTATATGAAATTCGAATTTCGGAAGATGGTTTTTCTATTCTGTTCTATTGTAGTCTCTTATTTTTTATTCTGTTCTTTTCTATTCTATTCCGGTTGCAATATTATCGAATTCGGTTGAAATATTATCAAATCCGGTTGCAATACTATAGAATTCGGCTGAAATATTTTCGAATGCGGTTGAAATATTATCAAATCGGGTTGAAATAATTTTGAATCCGGTTGAAATATTATCGAATTTGGTTGAAATACTTTTGCATGCGGTTGAAATATTATCGAATTCAGGTGAAATATTTTCGAGGAGACGCATGCGCGAAGCCGCTTGAGGTAGTCATGTCTGCCTGAGCGCTCCGCACCGACCGGGACACAAACGGCCAATAATCCGGGTCTAAGCTGGTAATATACATAAATTGGTGACAGGTATACTACTAATACTCTTGGGCACCTTTTGAAATGATGTATAGCGGGAGGAAAACTAAACCTAAGGCAGGGAAAGCACAAGAAGCGCTGACTAAATCTACATCTAAAATGGCTGTACCACTTCCCTCACAAATCCTCTCACAGAAGCAGCTGCAGTCTCTAGCCTCCTCACAGCACTCAGAGACAGAATATGACATAGGGATATTTACAAACTCCCTACAACAAACATCACCTAATATTGACTTAATTAATCATTTTGAAAAGGTCCTACATAAAGCTCTTCAGAATACATCTGATAGCATTACAGAAAAGCTGACTAGAGAAATTTGTGAGGTGGGTAGACGCACCTCAGTTCTAGAACAGAGAACAGATGAACTTGATGCTGCAATCTCTAACCATGCTGATGAATTAGAATAATAAAAGAAAAAGGCAGTTGCGCTGCAAAAATGACAACATATACAATGTATGAAATGCTATCTTGATATGAATGAACCAATATAAATATCAAAATAAATATTGTAAAAAAAAGGACATCTACATTAATAAGGAAATAACTAGTATGTGACAGTCTGAGATATTCCATAAAATGTCCACATTGCAATACTGAAAGGCAGGAGTGACCATATGTAAAGTTCCACAGCGACACTATAGCAGGCAACTCTCTCATGCAGGTAGATAATCGTGACTCCACACTCTTAGACACCAAAGAAGAAAGTGCAATGATGATAAAAGCAGAGATCCTCCACCTCAGATATCAGATCCGCTTACCAGCTCATGTGGATCTCAGTGAAAGAGATCACAAACGCTTGTGGCTTTATTCCCCCGCCAAGGGTCTTTTAACTGTAGATCAGCATACAAGATATAGTCCTCCTCAACACTCTGGCTCCTCAATGCACTCCCGGGAGTATGATCCCCAAAAAGACATATATAAGGGCCACAATAGTGAAGTATGTAGTAAAATTTAATATGTAAAACGAAAAGATTACACTTACAGTTCCAATGTAAGATAAAAGCAATTTAAAATATCAAGCCGGCCGGCTTGATATTTTAAACTGCTTTTATCTTACTTACATTGGAACTGTAAGTGTAATCTTTTCGTTTTACATATTACATTTTACTACATACTTCACTATTGTGGCCCTTATATATGTCTTTTTGGGGATCATACTCCCGGGAGTGCATTGAGGAGCCAGAGTGTTGAGGAGGACTATATCTTGTATGCTGATCTACAGTTAAAAGACCCTTGGCGGGGGGAATAAAGCCACAAGCGTTTGTGATCTCTTTCACTGAGATCCACATGAGCTGGTAACTGGCACCCTCTATCCCACTGGAAAGACTTGAAAAGGACAGAATTCACAGATCATTAACACCAAAAAAGGACAAGGGTCCTCCCAGGGATATAATAATCAAATTTCATTATTTCCGTACAAAGGAACAACTATTAGAAGCAGCTCGCAACAAAGGCTCACTATCATTCCAAGGTCATCAATACCAAATATACCAAGACCTCTCTCAACAGACACTGATGAAAAGGAAGGAAGTGAAACCCCATCTACAGGTCCTCCAATATAATCACATCACATACCGCTGGACTTTCCCCTTTGCCATCCGCTTTACATACAAAGGAACTACCTATATCTGTAAATCTGCAGATGATTTGCTTTCTACTATTCTAGATCTTCGCCTGTCAACTCCAGAATAGTGATGAGCCGAACACCCCCGGGTTCGGTTCGCACCAGAACCCGCGAACGGACCGAAAGTTCGTACGAACATTAGAACCCTATTAAATACAATGGATGCGAACGTTCGAATTCTAAAGTGCTAATTATAACAACTATTATGCATGTTATTGTCCTAAAAAGGGTTTGGGAACCCGGGTTCTGCACCAGGGGACATGTATCAATGCAAAAAGAAGTTTTAAAAACGGTCGTTTTTCGGGAGCAGTCATTTTAATGATGCATAAAGTGAAAAAAAAAAGTCAAATATTCCTTTAAATATCGTACCTGGGGGGTGTCTAAAGTATGCCTGTGAAGTGGCACGTGTTTCCCGTGTTTAGAACTGTCCCTGCACAAAATGACACTTCTAAAGGAAAAAAAAGCCATTTAAAACTGCTTGCGGCTTTAATGTAATGTCTGGTCCCGGTAATATGGATGAAAATCTTTAAGAAAAATGGCATAGCTACCCCATGACCCCCCCCCCTACCCCAGCCCATTACCAGCCCCTTTGGGTCTTGTATGGATATTAAGGGGAACCCCGCACATAAAATAAAAAAGGCCCTATATACTCTGAACAGCCATATACAGGCGGTGCATACAAGACAGGGACTGTAGGTTTGTTCTTATGTAGAATGTGTTTGTAATTTTGAACAGGTACATTGTTGAAGTGTAGCTCCAGCCCAAAAATCTATTTTTAAACTTTTTGGGAAACATAGGTAAGGGTTATCACCCCTGTAACATTTGTTTTGCTGTCTGTGCCCCTGTTCAGAACATTTCACCTCACTTTCCGTCCCAATGACAACTGTTTTTGAAATGTGGTGTTTTTCTTGAAACAAGGATTGCTGATAAAGCATCAGTACAGAGGAGACACCTTTCTCCCATATTTATTCTTACAGGAGAGAATTTTCCTTCCTAGGGGTAGATTTCCTCTCACTTCCTGTTGTCTTCTTTCGTTTGCAAGTAGGAGTCGTTTGTAAGTTGGATGTTTGAAAGTAGGGACCTGCCATATATACTCTGCAGAAATAGGCCCCTTAGTTGTTGGTGTTGGCACAACACTGTAAGCACTCACAGTTACTCTTGGTTGGTGCTGGAACGCCCTGCTGTCAACTATTATATCAGGAATTTTAATTACATATAATTCTTGAACAGTGGTAGTAAAAATTGGGGCTTTGATGGTGGTGCTGGTGCCACAACACTGTAAGCCCTGACAGTTACTCTTGGTGGGTGCAGCAATGGGCCCTGCTGTGAATTATTAGATCAAGAATTGTAATTGCATGCCCCTGTTGAACAGGGGCTGAAAAATTGGGCTTTTCGTGGTGGTGGTGGTGGTGGTGGTGTTGCCACAACACTGTAAGCCCTCAGAGTTACTCTTGGTGGGTGCAGGAATGGGCCCTGCTGTGAATTATTAGATCAAGAATTGTAATTACATGCCCCTTTTGAACAGGGGCTGAAAAATTGGGCCTTTCGTGGTGGTGGTGGTGGTGGCGTTGCCACAACACTGTAAGCCCTCAGACTTACTCTTGGTGGGTGCAGGAATGGGCCCTGCTGTGAATTATTACATCAAGAATTGTAATTGCATGCCCCTGTTGAACAGGGGCTGAAAAATTGGGCCTTAGGCACTGGTGGCACAACACTACAACCCCTCACAGATACTGTACTTGGAGCACAGCAATGAGCCCTGTTGCAAAGTATTGCTTCAAAAATTGTAATGACACGCCCCTGTTAAACAGGGGCTGAAAAATTGGGCCTTAGCCACTGGTGGCACAACACTACAACCCCTCACAGATACTGTACTTGGAGCACAGCAATGAGCCCTATGGCAAATTATTGCTAAAAAAATTGTAAGTACACGCCCCTGTAAAACAGGGGCTGAAAAATTGGGCCTTAGCCACTGGTGGCGGCACCCATAAACAAAAATGATCTTCCAAGCTATCATCATCAATCGTATCATTGAGGACTCGGAGGAGGAGGATAGCCAGTCAACATAACAGCACAGGCACTCAGCATCAGCATCAGTCTTGAAGGGACGTGACATGTTAAAATCAATTAGTCTGTTATATCAGCATCAGGTGTGTGGTAGCTGGTGGTGATCCAAGACTGGTTCATCTTGATGAAAGTCAGTCGATCAACCGAGTCGGTGGACAGGCGCACCCTGTGATCCGTGACAAATCCTCCAGCAGCACTGAATGTGCGTTCCGAAAGAACGCTGGATGCAGGACAGGCCAGTAGCTCAATTGCATACTGTGCAAGCTCTGGCCAGTGATCCATCCTCAAGACCCAGTAAGCCAGAGGATTTTCGGTGGGAAAGGTGTCCAAGTCTGACCTTGCCCCTAGATATTCCTGCACCATGTTTATCAGACGCTGGCGATGGTTGCTGGAACCAATCATACTTTGGGGCTGCGGACTAAAGAATTGTCTGAACGCATCGGTCAGACGGCCACCTTCCCCACCGCTCCTTCTTTGACTGGCCGAAGCCTCAGCAACTCGTTGTCCTGGACCAGGAGTTTGTAACCTCCCAGTCTCTGGGAACGCGTTGCACAGACCTTTCTGCAAGGCCTCCCGGAGTTGTCTCATCCTCTGCTCCCTCTGCGACGGTAACATAAGGTCCGCAACCTTACCCTTGTACCGTGGATCAAGGAGAGTGGCCAGCCAGTAATGGTCCCTCTCCTTGATCCGAAGAATACGAGGATCCTTCCGCAGACTTTGCAGGATCAGGGAGGCCATGCAGCGTAGGTTTGCTGAGGCATTCGCTCCGGAGTCCTCTGGGTCACTAAGGACGACATGATCCGCAGTCACCTCCTCCCAGCCACGTACAAGTCCACTGGTTTCTTGGGACTGTAAATCATCCCTAAAAGACTGCTGCTGATGATGCTGAGTGCCAGCCTCCACCTCCATGCTGACACAATCCTCCTCCTCCTCCTCCTCCTCCTCCTCTTCCTCTTCCTGTGCGATGGGTGGGACAGAAGGAACACTGTCTGGGTAAAGGGGGCCTTGAGAGGCAAGGAAGTCCTCCTCTTCCTGCCTCTGTTCTGCCTCAAGTGCCCTGTCCATTATTCCACGCAGCGTGTGCTCCAACAGGTGGACAAGAGGTACAGTGTCACTGATGCATGCACTGTCACTGCTCACCATCCTCGTGGCCTCCTCAAATGGTGCCAGGACAGTGCATGCATCCCTGATCATGCCCCACTGGTGTGGAGAAAAAAAACCAAGCTCCCCTGACCCTGTCCTGGTGCCGTAGTCGCACAGGTACTCATTGATGGCCCTCTGCTGCGTGTGCAGCCGCTGCAGCATGGCCAACGTTGAGTTCCACCTGGTGGGCATGTCACATATAAGGCGGTTCTTGGGCAGGTTCAACTCCTTTTGCAGCTCAGCCAGGCGAGCACTGGCATTATAAGATCTGCGGAAATGCACACAGACTTTCCTGGCCTGCCTCAGGACATCCTGTAAGCCCGGGTACCTGCCCAAGAACCGCTGCACCACCAGGTTAAGGACGTGAGCCACACAGGGCACATGGGTCAGTTGTCCCTGTCGGAGGGCGGAGAGGAGGTTGGTGCCATTGTCGCAAACCACCATTCCTGGCTTAAGCTGGCGTGGCGTCAACCACCTCTCGGCCTGGCCCTGCAGAGCAGACAGGACCTCTGCCCCAGTGTGGCTTCTGTCCCCCAAACACACCAGCGCAAGCACGGCATGGCATCTTTTTGCCTGCGTACTTGCGTAGCCCCGTGAACGGCTACGGAGCACCGCTGGTTCATAGGACAAACCACAGGAAGAGGCCATGGAGGAAGAAGAAGAGGAGGGGGTGGAGGAGAGAGGTGTGTCACAACCAGTAGTAGCATTTTGGAGGCGTGGCGGTGGGACAACCTCCAACACTACTGCACCTTGTCCTGCATCCTTCCCAGCTGCCAAAAGAGTGACCCAATGGGCCGTGAAAGAAAGGTAATGTCCCTGTCCATGCCTGCTGGACCATGAGTCAGCGGTAATATGCACCTTACCGCTGACCGCCCTGTCCAGCGAGGCCAAGACATTGCCTTCCACATGCCGGTAGAGAGCCGGAATAGCCTTCCGTGAGAAAAAGTGGCGTTTGGGAACCTGCCACTGAGGAACCGCACATTGCACAAACTCACGGAAGGGGGCCGAGTCTACCAACTGAAAAGGCAGCAGTTGAAGCGCTAGCAATTTAGCCAAGCTAGCATTCAACCGCTGGGCATGTGGATGGCTGGGAGTGAACTTCTTTCGACGGTCCAGCAGCTGGGGCAGGGAAATTTGCCTGCTAGAATCGGACGTCGGTGTACTGCTAGCAGAGTGGCCGCAAGTACTTGGCTGTGACACGCCTAATTCTACACCTTCATTCCTCTCAGTGCATGTTTCAGAGAGGACTGAAGTTATAGTGGTGTTGGAGATCCCAGCTGATGCGGTGCAAGGAGAGGTCCGCTTTGTTCTTTGGTGTGGGTCTTTGAGGTAGGCTTGCCAACGAGCTGCATGGCAGGTCAACATATGTCTGGTCAGGCATGTGGTACCCAAGCGGCTGATGTTTTGGCCACGCGATATACGCTTGAGACATATGTTGCAAACAGCAGCTGTGCGATCTGATGCACTAGCCTCAAAAAAGGCCCACACCAAGGAACTTTTTGAATGACGGGCAGAGGCAGCGCCCTGCACAGGCGGAGCTCTGCGGTGTGATTCCGTCGGTGTACTGCCCTTACGCTGGCCACCAAAGGGCATCCTGTCTCGTTGGAGATGTGCCTCCTCCTCATCCTCCTCCTCCTCTCTCCTATTAGGCACCCACGTGGAGTCAGTGACCTCATCATCCCCTCCCTCCTCATCACTGGAGCCAATCTGGCAGTATGCTGCAGCTGCTGGAACATGACTGCCAGATTGGTGTCCTTCTTGAGCATCCCCTCTGTCTGCTCTCACCCTACTGCCTTCCTGTAGCTGGGTTTCATCATCAGACCCTTCGAAACGCTGGGCATCCTCCTGGAGCATGTACCCAACACTGTGCTCAAACAGTTCGGGGGACTCCTCAGGAGGAGGACATGGTGGGTCTAGGGAAGGAGTGACTGATGATGAGTCTGACATTGATACCAGGGAAGAGGACGCTTTGGCAGCTGCTTTGCCAGTACCCTGAGCCTGGGTGAGAGAGGATGAGGAGGAGGAGGAGGGCTTGGTCATCCACTCTACCAAGTCTTCGGCATGATGTGGCTCAACATGTCCAGCTGCCGAAAAGAAGGACAAGCGCCATGGCCATGTGCTGATGACAATGCACCGCGTCCACGACCAGCACTGTTGCCCCCAGACACAGAGCCTGCTTGCCCTCTTTTATTGCCTCCTGACTGTCTGCCTCTCCTTGTTTGCCTTCCAGACATTCTAATAGATGGCCTGCAGGGAGATGGGAAAAAAGCAATAAGGGCTACCTTCAGGTGTCCTTCTCTGTCCCTTGAAACAAGGACTTGCACAGTGAAAGAAACTGACACTCTCCCTACCTACAGTTTTCTGTCCCTAGAAAAAATGTTTTTTTTTAAGCACAATATAGCACAAGGAGAATTCACTCACTGTCCTTCCAGGTCCCTGGAAACAAGGACTTGCACAGTGAAAGAAACTGACACTCTCCCTACCTACAGTTTTCTGTCCCTAGAAAAAATGTTTTTTTTAAGCACAATATAGCACAAGGAGAATTCACTCACTGTCCTTCCAGGTCCCTGGAAACAAGGACTTGCACAGTGAAAGAAACTGACACTCTCCCTACCTACAGTTTTCTGTCCCTAGAAAAAATGTTTTTTTTAAGCACAATATAGCACAAGGAGAATTCACTCACTGTCCTTCCAGGTCCCTGGAAACAAGGACTTGCACAGTGAAAGAAACTGACACTCTCCCTACCTACAGTTTTCTGTCCCTAGAAAAAATGTTTTTTTTAAGCACAATATAGCACAAGGAGAATTCACTCACTGTCCTTCCAGGTCCCTGGAAACAAGGACTTGCACAGTGAAAGAAACTGACACTCTCCCTACCTACAGTTTTCTGTCCCTAGAAAAAATGTTTTTTTTAAGCACAATATAGCACAAGGAGAATTCACTCACTGTCCTTCCAGGTCCCTGGAAACAAGGACTTGCACAGTGAAAGAAACTGACACTCTCCCTACCTACAGTTTTCTGTCCCTAGAAAAAATGTTTTTTTAAGCACAATATAGCACAAGGAGAATTCACTCACTGTCCTTCCAGGTCCCTGGAAACAAGGACTTGCACAGTGAAAGAAACTGACACTCTCCCTACCTACAGTTTTCTGTCCCTAGAAAAAATGTTTTTTTTAAGCACAATATAGCACAAGGAGAATTCACTCACTGTCCTTCCAGGTCCCTGGAAACAAGGACTTGCACAGTGAAAGAAACTGACACTCTCCCTACCTACAGTTTTCTGTCCCTAGAAAAAATGTTTTTTTTAAGCACAATATAGCACAAGGAGAATTCACTCACTGTCCTTCCAGGTCCCTGGAAACAAGGACTTGCACAGTGAAAGAAACTGACACACTCCCTACCTACAGTTTTCTGTCCCTAGAAAAAATGTTTTTTTTAAGCACAATATAGCACAAGGAGAATTCACTCACTGTCCTTCCAGGTCCCTGGAAACAAGGACTTGCACAGTGAAAGAAACTGACACTCTCCCTACCTACAGTTTTCTGTCCCTAGAAAAAATGTTTTTTTTAAGCACAATATAGCACAAGGAGAATTCACTCACTGTCCTTCCAGGTCCCTGGAAACAAGGACTTGCACAGTGAAAGAAACTGACACTCTCCCTACCTACAGTTTTCTGTCCCTAGAAAAAACGTTTTTTTTAAGCACAATATAGCACAAGGAGAATTCACTCACTGTCCTTCCAGGTCCCTGGAAACAAGGACTTGCACAGTGAAAGAAACTGACACTCTCCCTACCTACAGTTTTCTGTCCCTAGAAAAAATGTTTTTTTTAAGCACAATATAGCACAAGGAGAATTCACTCACTGTCCTTCCAGGTCCCTGGAAACAAGGACTTGCACAGTGAAAGAAACTGACACTCTCCCTACCTACAGTTTTCTGTCCCTAGAAAAAATGTTTTTTTTAAGCACAATATAGCACAAGGAGAATTCACTCACTGTCCTTCCAGGTCCCTGGAAACAAGGACTTGCACAGTGAAAGAAACTGACACTCTCCCTACCTACAGTTTTCTGTCCCTAGAAAAAATGTTTTTTTTAAGCACAATATAGCACAAGGAGAATTCACTCACTGTCCTTCCAGGTCCCTGGAAACAAGGACTTGCACAGTGAAAGAAACTGACACTCTCCCTACCTACAGTTTTCTGTCCCTAGAAAAAATGTTTTTTTTAAGCACAATATAGCACAAGGAGAATTCACTCACTGTCCTTCCAGGTCCCTGGAAACAAGGACTTGCACAGTGAAAGAAACTGACACTCTCCCTACCTACAGTTTTCTGTCCCTAGAAAAAATGTTTTTTTTAAGCACAATATAGCACAAGGAGAATTCACTCACTGTCCTTCCAGGTCCCTGGAAACAAGGACTTGCACAGTGAAAGAAACTGACACTCTCCCTACCTACAGTTTTCTGTCCCTAGAAAAAATGTTTTTTTTAAGCACAATATAGCACAAGGAGAATTCACTCACTGTCCTTCCAGGTCCCTGGAAACAAGGACTTGCACAGTGAAAGAAACTGACACTCTCCCTACCTACAGTTTTCTGTCCCTAGAAAAAATGTTTTTTTTAAGCACAATATAGCACAAGGAGAATTCACTCACTGTCCTTCCAGGTCCCTAGAAACAAGGACTCGCACAGTGAAAGAAACTGACACTCTCCCTACCTACAGTTTTCTGTCCCTAGAAAAAATGTTTTTTTTAAGCACAATATAGCACAAGGAGAATTCACTCACTGTCCTTCCAGGTCCCTGGAAACAAGGACTTGCACAGTGAAAGAAACTGACACTCTCCCTACCTACAGTTTTCTGTCCCTAGAAAAAATGTTTTTTTTAAGCACAATATAGCACAAGGAGAATTCACTCACTGTCCTTCCAGGTCCCTAGAAACAAGGACTTGCACAGTGAAAGAAACTGACACTCTCCCTACCTACAGTTTTCTGTCCCTAGAAAAAATGTTTTTTTTAAGCACACTATAGCACAAGCACAAAACACACTGACACTCTCCCTACCTATCCTTCTCTTTCCCTAAACTAAAGGAATCCAGGTTAAGCAAGAAAGAAATAAAAGTCACTGTCCCTGCCTATGCTGCTCTATCCCTGCTCCGGAACACACTACACTAGGCCGCCGTGCTGGCGGCCTTTTATAGTGTGGGGCGTGTACTAAACACCCTCAGCAATAATTGGCCACAGGCATCCTGCCTGTGGCCAATCATTGCTCTCCTCGCTGCCGGCGCTGTGATTGGCCAAGCATGCGGGGTCACAGTGCATGCTTGGCCAATCACAGCGCCTGGATGACACTGCGATGGCGTAGTGCATTGTGGGCCGTTCGCGTCACTCGAATTTGGCGCGAACGGCCCAAATCGTTCGATCTTCGTCGAACGATCGAACAGCCGATGTTCGAGTCGAACGTATGTTCGACTCGAACACGAAGCTCATCCCTACTCCAGAAACCACAACAGAAGGAACCAAAAGGCGGACACACTCTGGTTCCCCCTCACAACGCGAATAAGACATTTCAGATCAACCTGCCTCTTCTAGTACCCATAAGAGAAGTCGTTTTGCTTCACCTATTCCAGACACTGCACCAATGACATGAAGTGATTTGATTCAATATATAGGCCAATACTTATTAACACATATATTATACTGATCCTATAAAACACACCCCTTAGATGAGACAGTATATATATAGAATACTTAGATTAATGTTATGAGTCAAAACTGATATTGTTGCTTTACTCTGTTTTTATATTTCATCTTTTCACCATATTATTAACCTCTTTAGATCCGGGCCATAGACTATTGACGGCCTCAATGTGGATCTAAAAATCCGGGAGGACGTCAATAGACGTCCTCGGCTATTTCGGCCACTGGGGGGCGCGCGAGTGCCGCCAGCGGCACGCGCGCGCGCGCCCAGCGCATCACTGAGATGCCGATGCGCGTGCCTGGCGGCCGCGATGTCCGCCAGGTACCCGCGATCGGCATGTACACAGAGCAGGGACGTGGATCTCTGTGTGTAAACACAGAGATCCACGTCCTGTCAGGGAGTAGAGCCTGATGCTGTGTCCCTTGTACATAGGGACACAGATCGGTCACCTCCCCCAGTCAGTCCCCTCCCCCACACAGTAGTAATCACTCCCAGGGCACACATTTAACCCCTTCCTTGCCCCTAGTGTTAACCCCTTCCCTGCCAGTGTCATTTTTACAGTAACCAGTGCATTTTTATAGCACTGATCGCTGGATCAATGACAATGGTCCCAAAATGGTGTCAAAAGTGTCCGATGTGTCCGCCATAATGTCGCAGTCACAATAAAAATCGCTGATCGCCGCCATTACTAGTAAAAAAATTTTTTTTAATAAAAATGCAATAAAACTATGCCCTATTTTGTAGACGCTATAACTTTTGCGCAAACCAATCAATAAACGCTTATTGCGATTTTTTTTACCAAAAATATGTAGAAGAATACGTATCGGACTAAACTAAGGAAAAAAATATTTATTTATTTTTAAAAATGGGATATTTATTATAGCAAAAAATAAAAAATATTGTGTTTTTTTCAAAATCGTCGCTATTTTTTTGTTTATAGCGCAAAAAATAAAAACCGCAGAGGTGATCAAATACCACCAAAAGAAAGCTCTATTTGTGGGGGAAAAAGGACGTCAATTTTGTTGGGGAGCCACGTCGCACGACCGCGCAATTGTCATTCAAATCGTGACCGCGCTGAAAGCTGAAAATTGGCCTGGGCAGGAAGGGGCTTTAAGTGCCCAGTAAGCAAGTGGCTAGGATCCCAATCTTGCTTAGATGAAATATGACTATTGCAGGAACTTAGTTAATATTATACTTTTATTTCTAAGAAAAACACGCCATTTTCCCCCCTTTTTTTATTTCTTCATGAGGAAAATAATGTTTTATTACCCTCTCTTCTCCTGTGGTATGAATTAATAACTAATTATTATTTATTTTTAACTATTGATTCTGATCCAAAATTAAAAAGTTTAACATAAGCAACTCTATATACACTAAACAAAAGAAATGGTTTTTAGCATAATATTGAATCAAAATATGTTTTCACATACTTATATGTAGGGATGAGCTCGGTGTTCGAGTCGAACATAGGTTCGACTAGAACATCGGCTGTTCGCAGCGTTCGGCGAACAACGAACGATTTGGGCCGTTCGCGCCAAATTCGAGTGACGCGAACGGCCCACAATACACTGTGCCATCGCAGTGTAATCCCGGCGCTGTGATTAGCCAAGCATGCACTGTGACCCTGCATGCTTGGCCAATCACAGTGCCAGCAGTGAGGAGAGCAATGATTGGCCACAGGCAGGATGCCTGTGGCCAATTATAGCTATGGGGGTTTAGTACACGCCCCACACTATAAAAGGCCGCCAGCGCGGCGTCCTCGTGTAGTGTGTTCCGGAGCAGGGAAAGTGAAGGATAGGCAGGGACAGTGTCAAATCTATTCTTTGCTAAACCTTGTGTGTAGGGACAGAGAAGGATAGGCAGGGAGAGTGTCAGTGTCATATTCTTTGCTAAACCTTGTGTGTAGGGAGAGAGAAGGATAGGCAGGGAGAGTGTCAGTGTCATATACTTTGATAAACCTTGTGTGCAGGGAGAGAGAAGGATAGGCAGGGGACAGTGTCAGTGTCATATTCTTTGCTAAACCTTGTGTGCAGGGAGAGAGAAGGATAGGCAGGGAGAGTGTCAGTGTCATATACTTTGATAAACCTTGTGTGCAGGGAGAGAGAAGGATAGGCAGGGGACAGTGTCAGTGTCATTGTTGCTAAGCCTCCTGCACATTATACACCTGAAGTTAGCCCGTATTGCTGCTTTTTCCTGGTGTGTTACACCAACAGGCATTTGCGGCACTTACAGCGGGCGGAGTGTGCCTCCTGATCATATTACACCTGAAGTTAGCCTGTATTGCTGCTTTTTCCTGGTGTGTTACACCAACAGGATTTTGCGGCACTTACAGCGGGCGGAGTGTGCCTCCTGATCATATTACACCTGAACTTAGCCTGTATTGCTGCTTTTTCCTGGTGTGTTACACCAACAGGATTTTGCGGCACTTACAGCGGGTGGAGTGTGCCTCCTGATCATATTACACCTGAACTTAGCCTGTATTGCTGCTTTTTCCTGGTGTGTTACACCAACAGGATTTTGCGGCACTTACAGCGGGTGGAGTGTGCCTCCTGATCATATTACACCTGAACTTAGCCTGTATTGCTGCTTTTTCCTGGTGTGTTACACCAACAGGATTTTGCGGCACTTACAGCGGGCGGAGTGTGCCTCCTGATCATATTACACCTGAACTTAGCCTGTATTGCTGCTTTTTCCTGGTGTGTTACACCAACGGGCATTTGCAGCACTTACAGCGGGCGGAGTGTGCCTCCTGATCATATTACACCTGAACTTAGCCTGTATTGCTGCTTTTTCCTGGTGTGTTACACCAACAGGATTTTGCGGCACTAACAGCGGGCGGAGTGTGCCTCCTGATCATATTACACCTTAAGTTAGCCTGTATTGCTGCTTTTTCCTGGTGTGTTACACCAACAGGATTTTGCAGCAATTACAGCGGGCGGAGTGTGCCTCCTGATCATATTACACCTGAACTTAGCCTGTATTGCTGCTTTTTCCTGGTGTGTTACACCAACAGGATTTTGCGGCACTTAAAGCGGGCAGAGTGTGCCTCCTGATCATATTACACCTGAACTTAGCCTGTATTGCTGCTTTTTCCTAGTGTGTTACACCAACAGGATTTTGCAGCACTTACAGCGGGCGGAGTGTGCCTCCTGATCATATTACACCTGAACTTAGCCTGTATTGCTGCTTTTTCCTGGTGTGTTACACCAACAGGATTTTGCGGCACTTACAGCGGGCGGAGTGTGCCTCCTGATCATATTACACCTGAACTTAGCCTGTATTGCTGCTTTTTCCTGGTGTGTTACACCAACGGGCATTTGCAGCACTTACAGCGGGCGGAGTGTGCCTCCTGATCATATTACACCTGAACTTAGCCTGTATTGCTGCTTTTTCCTGGTGTGTTACACCAACAGGATTTTGCGGCACTAACAGCGGGCGGAGTGTGCCTCCTGATCATATTACACCTTAAGTTAGCGTGTATTGCTGCTTTTTCCTGGTGTGTTACACCAACAGGATTTTGCAGCAATTACAGCGGGCGGAGTGTGCCTCCTGATCATATTACACCTGAACTTAGCCTGTATTGCTGCTTTTTCCTGGTGTGTTACACCAACAGGATTTTGCGGCACTTAAAGCGGGCAGAGTGTGCCTCCTGATCATATTACACCTGAACTTAGCCTGTATTGCTGCTTTTTCCTAGTGTGTTACACCAACAGGATTTTGCAGCACTTACAGCGGGCGGAGTGTGCCTCCTGATCATATTACACCTGAACTTAGCCCGTATTGCTGCTTTTTCCTGGTGTGTTACACCAACAGGATTTTGCGGCACTTACAGCGGGCGGAGTGTGCCTCCTGACCATATTACACCTGAACTTAGCCTGTATTGCTGCTTTATCCTGGTGTGTTACACCAACGGGATTTTGCGGCACTTACAGCGGGCAGAGTGTGCCTCCTGACCATATTACACCTGAACTTAGCCTGTATTGCTGCTTTTTCCTGGTGTGTTACACCAACAGACATTTGCGGCACTTACAGCGGGCGGAGTGTGCCTCCTGATCATATTACACCTGAACTTAGCCTGTATTGCTGTTTTTTCCTGGTGTGTTACACCAACAGGATTTTGCGGCACTTACAGCGGGCGAAGTGTGCCTCCTGATCATATTACACCTGAACTTAGCATGTATTGCTGCTTTTTCCTGGTGTGTTACACCAACAGGATTTTGCAGCACTTACAGCGGGCGGAGTGTGCCTTCTGATCATATTACACCTGAACTTAGCCTGTATTGCTGCTTTTTCCTGGTGTGTTACACCAACAGGCATTTGCAGCACCTACAGCTGGCGTAGTGTGATTCCTGCAAAATATACTCCTGAAGCTAGGCCTTATTGCTGGTTTTCCCATTTCCCTGCAGGCCATTAGAATGTCTGGAAGGCAAACAAAGAGAGGCAGACAGTCAGGAGCCAATAAAAGAGGGCAAGCAGGCTCTGTGTCTAGAGACAACAGTGCTGGTCGTGGACGCGGTGCATCGCCATCAGCACGTGGCCATGGGACACGCTTGTCCTTCTTTTCGGCAGCTGGACGTGTTGAGCCGCATCATGCCGAAGACTTGGTAGAGTGGATGACCAAGCCCTCCTCATCCTCCTCATCCTCTCTCACCCAGGCTCAGGGTACTGGCAAAGCAGCTGCCAAAGCGTCCTCTTCCCTGGTATCAATGTCATCATCAGTCACTCCTTCCCTAGACCAACCATGTCCTCCTGAGGAGTCCCCCGAACTGTTTGAGTACAGTACAGTGTTGGGTACATGCTCCAGGAGGATGCCCAGCATTTCGAAGGGTCTGATGATGATACCCAGCTAGAGGAAGGCAGTAGCGTGAGAGCAGAGAGGGGATGCTCAAGAAGGACACCAATCTGGCAGTCATGTTCCAGCAGCTGCAGCATACTGCCAGATTGGCTCCAGTGATGAGGAGGGAGGGGATGATGAGGTCACTGACTCCACGTGGGTGCCTAATAGGAGAGAGGAGGAGGATGAGGAGGAGGCACATCTCCAACGAGGCAGGATGCCCTCGGGGGGCCAGCGTAAGGGCAGCACACCAACGGAATCACACCGCAGAGCTCCGCCTGTGCAGGGCGCTGCCTCTGCCCGTTATTCAAAAAGTTCTTTGGTGTGGGCCTTTTTTGAGTCGAGTGCATCAGATCGCACAGCTGCTGTTTGCAACATATGTCTCAAGCGTATATCGCATGGCCAAAACATCACCCGCTTGGGCACCACATGCTTGACCAGACATATGTTGACCTGCCATGCAGCTCGTTGGCAAGCCTACCTTAAAGACCCACACCAAAGAACAAAGCGGACCTCTTCTTGCACCGCATCAGCTGGGATCTCCAACCCCACTATACCTTCAGTCCTCTCTGAAACCTTCTCTGAGAGGAATTAAGGTGTAGAATTAGGTGTGTCACAGCCAAGTACTTGCGGGCACTCTGCTAGCAGTACACCGACGTCCGATTCTAGCAGGCAAATTTCCCTGCCCCAGCTGCTGGACCGTCGAAAGAAGTTCACTCCCAGCCATCCACATGCCCAGCGGTTGAATGCTAGCTTGGCTAAATTGCTAGCGCTTCAACTGCTGCCTTTTCAGTTGGTAGACTCGGCCCCCTTCCGTCTGTTTGTGCAATGTGTGGTTCCTCAGTGGCAGGTTCCCAAATGCCACTTTTTCTCACGGAAGGCAATTCCGGCTCTCTACCGGCATGTGGAAGGCAATGTCTTGGCCTCGCTGGACAGGGCGGTCAGCGATAAGGTGCATATTACCGCTGACTCATGGTCCAGCAGGCATGGACAGGGACGTTACCTTTCTTTCACAGCCCATTGGGTCACTCTTTGGCAGCTGGGAAGGATGCAGGACAAGGTGCAGTAGTGTTGGAGGTTGTTCCACCGCCATGCCTCCAAAATGCTACTACTGGTTGTGACACACCCCTGTCCTCCACCCCCTCCTCTTCTTCTTCCTCCATGGCCTCTTCCTGTGCTTTGTCCTCGGAACCAGCGGTGCTCCGTAGGCGTTCAAAGGGCTACGCAAGTACGCAGGCAAAAAGATGCCATGCCGTGCTTGCACTGGTGTGTTTGGGGGACAGGAGCCACACTGGGGCAGAGGTTCTGTCTGCTCTGCAGGGGCAGGCCGAGAGGTGGTTGACGCCACGCCAGCTTAAGCCAGGAATGGTAGTTTGCGACAATGGCACCAACCTCCTCTCCGCTCTCCGACAGAGACAACTGACCCATGTGCCCTGTGTGGCTCACGTCCTTAACCTGGTGGTGCAGCGGTTCTTGGGCAGGTACCCGGGCTTACAGGATGTCCTGAGGCAGGCCAGGAAAGTCTGTGTGCATTTCCGCAGATCTTATAATGCCAGTGCTCGCCTGGCTGAGCTGCAAAAGGAGTTGAACCTGCCCAAGAACCGCCTTATATGTGACATGCCCACCAGGTGGAACTCAACGTTGGCCATGCTGCAGCGGCTGCACACGCAGCAGAGGGCCATCAATGAGTACCTGTGCGACTACGGCACCAGGACAGGGTCAGGGGAGCTCGGGTTTTTTTCACCATGCCAGTGGGGCATGATCAGGGATGCATGCACTGTCCTGGCACCATTTGAGGAGGCCACGAGGATGGTGAGCAGTGACAGTGCATGCATCAGTGACACTGTACCTCTTGTCCACCTGTTGGAACATACGCTGCGTGGAATAATGGACAGGGCACTTGAGGCAGAACAGAGGCAGGAAGAGGAGGACTTCCTTGCCTCTCAAGGCCCCCTTTACCCAGACAGTGTTCCTTCTGTCCAACCCATCACACAGGAAGAAGAGGAGGAGGAGGATTGTGTCAGCATGGAGGTGGAGCCTGGCACTCAGCATCATCAGCAGCAGTCTTTTAGGGATGATTTACAGTCCCAAGAAACCAGTGGACTTGTACGTGGCTGGGAGGAGGTGGCTGCGGATCATGTCGTCCTTAGTGACCCAGAGGACTCCGGACCGAATGCCTCAGCTAACCTACGCTGCATGGCCTCCCTGATCCTGCAAAGTCTGCGGAAGGATCCTCGTATTCTTCGGATCAAGGAGAGGGACCATTACTGGCTGGCCACTCTCCTTGATCCACGGTACATGGGTAAGGTTGCGGACCTTATCTTACCGTCGCAGAGGGAGCAGAGGATGAGACAACTCCGGGAGGCCTTGCAGAAAGGTCTGTGCAACGCGTTCCCAGAGACTGGGAGGTTACAAACTCCTGGTCCTGGACAACGAGTTGCTGAGGCTTCGGTCAGTCAAAGAAGGAGCGGTGGGGAAGGTGGCCGTTTGACCGATGCGTTCAAACAATTCTTTAGTCCGCAGCCCCAAGGTATGATCGGTTCCAGCAACCATCGCCAGCGTCTGATATACATGGTGCAGGAATACCTAGGGGCAAGGTCAGACTTGGACACCTTCCCCACCGAAAATCCTCTGGCTTACTGGGTCTTGAGGATGGATCACTGGCCAGAGCTTGCACAGTATGCAATTGAGCTACTGGCCTGTCCTGCATCCAGCGTTCTTTCAGAACGCACATTCAGTGCTGCTGGAGGATTTGTCACGGATCACAGGGTGCGCCTGTCCACCGACTCTGTTGATCGACTGACCTTCACAAAGATGAACCAGTCTTGGATCACCACCAGCTACCAAACACCTGAAGCTGATATAACAGACTAATTTATTTTCAAATGTCACATCCCTTCAAGACTGATGCTGATGCTGAGAGACTGTCCTGTTATGTTGACTGACTATCCTCCTCCTCCTCAATGATCCGATTGATGATGATAGCTTGGAAGAACATTTTTGTTTCTGGGTGCCGCCACCAGTGGCTAAGGCCCAATTTTTCAGCCCCTGTTAACCAGGGGCGTTTTATTACAATTTTTTATGCAATGCTTTGCAGCAGGGCTCATTCGTGCACTCCAACTAGAGTAGCTGGGAGAGGTTGCAGTGTCGTGGCACCAGCACCAGTGGCTAAGGCCCAATTTTTCAGCCCCTGTTTAACAGGGACGTGTAATTACAATTTTTGATGCAATACTTTGCAACAGGGCTCATTGCTGTGCTCCAAGTACAGTATCTGTGAGGGGTTGCAGTGTTGTGGCACCAGTGCCTAAGGCCCAATTTTTCTGCCCCTGTTTAACAGGGGCATGCAATTACAATTCTTGATCTAATAATTCACAGCAGGGCCCATTCCTGCGCCCACCAAGACTAACTGTGTGGCCTTACAGTGTTGTGTCAACACCACCACCACCACCACCACCAAAGGCCCAATTTTTCAGCCCCTGTTCAACAGGGGCATGCAATTACAATTCTTGATCTAATAATTCACAGCAGGGCCCATTCATGCGCCCACCAAGAGTAACTTTGAGGGCTCACAGTGTTGTGGCAACACCAACATGTAAGGGGCAAATTTCAGCTGAGTATATACGGCAGGCCCCTACTTTCAAACATCCAACTTACAAACGACTCCTCCTTGCAAACGGAAGGATACAACAGGAAGTGAGAGGAAATCTACCCCTAGGAAGGCAAATTCTCTCCTGTAAGAGTTAATATGGGAAAAAAAGTGTCTCCTCTCCACTGATGCTTTATCACCAATTCTTGTTTCAATAAAAACCCCAAATTTTCAAAACACATTTGTCAGCAGGACGGAAAGTGAGGTGAACTGTTCTGAACAGGTGCACACTGCACAGACAGCAAAACAAATGTCACAGGGGTGATAACCCTTCCCTATGTTTTCCAAAAAGCTTAAAAATAGATTTTTTGGCTGGAGTTACACTTAAACAATGTACCTGTTCAAAATTACAAACAGATTCTACATAAGAACAAATCTACAGTCCCTGTCTTGTATGCACCGCCTGTATACGGCTGTTCAGAGTATATAGGGCCTTTTTTATTTTGTGTGCGTGGTTCCCCTTAACCACTTAAGCCCCGGACCATTTGGTAGCTAGAGGACCAGAGGTGAATTCAGAATTTTGCACTGCGCTGCTTTAACTGTAAATTGTGCGGACATGCAATGTTGTACCCAAACGAAATTTGCGTCCTTTTCTTCCCACAAATAGAGCTTTCTTTTAATGGTATTTGATTGCCTCTGCGATTTTTATTTTTTGCGATATAAACGGAAAAAGACCGAAAATTTTGAAAATAAATGATATTTTCTACTTTTTGTTATAAGAAAAATCAAATAAACTCAATTGTAGTCATACATTTAGGCCAAAATGTATTCAGCCACATGTTTTTAGTAAAAAAAATGTCAATAAGCGTATATTTATTGGTTTGCGCAAAAGTTATAGAGTTTACAAACTAGGGTACATTTTCTGAAATTTACACAGCTTTAAATTTATGACTGCCTATCTCATTTCTTGAGGTGCTAAAATGACAGGGCAGTACAAAACCCCCCCAAATGACCCCATTTTGGAAAGTAGACACCCCAAGGAAATTGCTGAGAGGCATGTTGAGCCCATTGAATTTTTTATTTTTTTGTCCCAAGTGATTGAATAATGACTAAAAAAAAAAAAAAAAATTACAAAAAGTTGTCACTAAATGATATATTGCTCACACATGCCATGGTTATATGTGGAATTTCACCCCAAAATACATTTTGCTGCTTCTCCTGAGTACGGGGATACCACATGTGTGGGACTTTTTGGGAGCCTAGCCGCGTACGGGACCCCGGAAACCAAGCACCGCCTTCAGGATTTCTAAGGGCGCAAATTTTTGATTTCACTCCTCACTACCTATCACAGTTTCGAAGGCCATAAAATGCCAAAATAGCACAAAACCCCCCCAAATGACCCCATTTTAGAAAGTAGACACCCCAAGGAAATTGCTGAGAGGCCTGTTGAGCCCATTGAATATATTTTTTTTGTCCCAAGTGATTGAATAATGACAAAAAAAAAAAAAAAAAATTACAAAAAGTTGTCACTAAATGATATATTGCTCACACATGCCATGGTTATATGTGGAATTACACCCCAAAATACATTTTTCTGCTTCTCCTGAGTACGGGGATACCACATGTGTGGGACTTTTTAGGAGCCTAGCCGCATACGGGACCCCGAAAACCAAGCACCGCCTTCAGGATTTCTAGGCACAAATTTTTGATTTCACTCCTCACTACCTATCACAGTTTCGAAGGCCATAAAATGCCAAAATCGCACAAAACCCCCCCAAATGACCCCATTTTGGAATATAGACACCCCAAGCTATTTGCTGAGAGGAATGGCGAGTATTTTACAGCTCTCATTTGTTTTTGAAAATGAAGAAAGAAAATATATATATATATTTTTTTTTTTTCAATTTTCAAAACTTTGTGACAAAAAGCGAGATCTGCAAAATACTCACAATACCTCTCAGCAAATAGCTTGGGGTGTCTACTTTCCAAAATGGGGTCATTTGGGGGGTTTTGTGCTATCTGGGCATTCCATGGCCTCCGAAACTGTGATAGGCAGTGAGAAGTGAAATCAAAAATTTACACCCTTAGAAAGCCTGAAGGCGGTGCTTGGTTTTTGGGGTCCCGTACGTGGCTAGGCTCCCAAAAAGTCTCACACATGTGGTATCCCCGTACTCAGGAGAAGCAACAGAATGTATTTTGGGGTGTAATTCCACATATGCCCATGGCATGTTTGAGCAATATATCATTTAGTGACAACTTTGTGCAAAAAAAAAAACTTGTGTCAACATATAAAATATTCCATGGACTCGACATGCCTCTCAGTATATAGCTTGGGGTGTCTACTTTCCAAAATGGGGTCATTTGGGGGGGTTTTGAACTGTTCTGGCATTTTATACACAACATTAGGAAGCTTACATCCACTCTTCTAACCACTTGAAGACAAAGCCCTTTTTGACACTTTTTGTTTACATGAAAACATTTTTTTTTTGCAAGAAAATTATGTTGAACCCCCAAACATTATATATATTTTTAAAGCAAAGGCCCTACAGATTAAAATGGTGGGTGTTGCATTTTTTTTTCTACACAGTATTTGCGCAGCGATTTTTCAATCGCATTTTTTGGGTTAAAAAATACACTTTTTTTAATTTTAATGCACTAAAACACACTATATTGCCCAAATGTTTGATGAAATAAAAAAGATGATCTTAGGCCGAGTACATAGATACCAAACACGACATGCTTTAAAATTTCGCACAAACGCGCATTGGCGACAAACTACATACATTTTTAAAAGCCTTTAAAAGCCTTTACAGGTTACCCCAGTAGATTTACAGAGGAGGTCTACTGCTAAAATGATTGCCCTCGATCTGACCTTCGCGGTGATACCTCACATGCATGGTGCAATTGCTGTTTACATATGACGCCAGACCGACGCTTGCGTTCGCCATTGGGCAAGAGCAGGGCAGGACAGGGGTGCTTTTTTTTTTCTTTTTTTTTTATTATTAATTTTGCTTTTTTATTTTATTTTTAAATTGTTCCTTCCAAGTATTTTTTTTTTTTATCATTTTTATTGTTATCTCAGGGAATGTAAATTTTCCCTATGATAGCAATAGGTAGTGACAGGTACTCTTTTTTTGAAAAAACTGGGGTCTTCTAGACCCTAGATTTTTCCTCTGCCCTCAAAGCATCTGACCACACCAAGATCGGTGTGATAAAATGCTTTCCCAATTTCCCAATGGCGCTTTTTATATCCGGGGGGGGCATTCCCTCCCACTGCTTGTAAAAGCAGTCCAGAGGCTAATTAGCCGCTAGGATTGCTTTTACATGAAAGCCGGCCGCAGGCTGAAAAGAATGATACCAAGATGATACCTAAACCCGCAGGCATCATTCTGGTATAAACATTCAAAGTCCAGCAACATACCAGTACGTTGCTGGTCCTTGTTGGACATGTATTGTAATCTTTTTATTTCATGCAGCCAGTTGGCTGAACGAAAAAAGAGATTGATCGGTGGGTATGCCCACCATTAGAATACCGCCCTTCATCCACCCACTTCCAATGATGGGCATACACGCACCATTTATATATGCCGAAGCATGGGGGCATCCTCCCGCAAAAAAGTTATGCCGCACACACATGGTCGGACTTTTCCACGGGCAAGCCTCCGTCGGAATTTCGACCGTATGTACGCGGCATTAGGAGCAAAATCGCTCCTCCGCCCCTGCTGCCCCAATGCTTCGGCATATTTGCTTTTTTTTTAACTGTGGTGGTGAAATCACCTCCTACAGCACTGGAGTCGCAGGGATAAGGCCTGTCTCTGCGAACGCTGCAGTTATGTGTGTTTTTGTTTTGTAAGTGACAGTGATCGATCGATACTGCACTTGGGTGGCCTGGGCTGGACGGAGGGGCAAAACGCAGGTGCCAGCAGGTATCTGGGCTGATCCCGCTAACACTGCGTTTTTGGGAACCCTAAACTGCTGGGGACGCTAGTATAGATCTGATCAGATCAGATATTGATCTGTTCAGATACTATACCACTAAGGGGGGTGTATGCTTCACGCGTGGGTGTTAGCGTTACTGGCACTAACCTGACGCTGCCTGGGGTGTGACTCAGACCCTCTCTGACGCTAAAACCTAATTGATATCACCCACCGGGCGATCAGGGGGTTAAACCTTTATTGGGTTATATACACGGCGGGTGCCCTGACACTATAAAAAGCAAACAAACTAACCAGCGTCACCCGTAACACTTATATGGTGATCACTGGTGAAAGGGTTAACTAGGGGCAATCAGGGGGTTAAAACCTTTATTAGATAATATATGGGGGTACCTGACGCTATAAAAACCTGCGGCGAACCTAAAAAAAATTACCAGCTACCGATCTGCATCACCGACACTAAGACAGCGTTTAGAAAAACGATTGCTTAGCGACAGTGGTGATGGGGGTGAAAGGGTTACCTGGGGGGGCGATCAAGGGGGTTAAACCTTTATTAGATAATATATTGGGGTACCTGACGCTATAAAAACATGCGGCGAACCTAAAAAAAATTACTGGCTATGATCTGCATCACCGACACTAAGACAGCGTTTAGAAAAACAATTGCTTAGCGACAGTGGTGATAGGGGGTGAAAGGGTTACCTGGGGGGCGATCAAGGGGGTTAAACCTTTATTAGATAATATATTGGGGTACCTGACGCTATAAAAACCTGCGGCGAACCTAAAAAAAATTACCGGCTACCGATCTGCATCACAGACACTAAGACAGCGTTTAGAAAAACGATCGCTTAGTGACAGTGGTGATAGGGGGTGAAAGGGTTACCTGGGGGGCGATCAAGGGGGTTAAACCTTTATTAGATAATATATTGGGGTACCTGACGCTATAAAAACCTGCGGCGAACCTAAAAAAAATTACCGGCTACCGATCTGCATCACAGACACTAAGACAGCGTTTAGAAAAACGATCGCTTAGTGACAGTGGTGATAGGGGGTGAAAGGGTTACCTGGGGGGCGATCAAGGGGGTTAAACCTTTATTAGATAATATATTGGGGTACCTGACGCTATAAAAACCTGCGGCGAACCTAAAAAAAATTACTGGCTACGATCTGCATCACCGACACTAAGACAGCGTTTAGAAAAACAATTGCTTAGCGACAGTGGTGATAGGGGGTGAAAGGGTTACCTGGGGGGCGATCAAGGGGGTTAAACCTTTATTAGATAATATATTGGGGTACCTGACGCTATAAAAACCTGCGGCGAACCTAAAAAAAATTACCGGCTACCGATCTGCATCACAGACACTAAGACAGCGTTTAGAAAAACGATCGCTTAGTGACAGTGGTGATAGGGGGTGAAAGGGTTACCTGGGGGGTGATCAAGGGGGTTAAACCTTTATTAGATAATATATTGGGGTACCTGACGCTATAAAAACCTGCGGCGAACCTAAAAAAAATTACCGGCTACCGATCTGCATCACAGACACTAAGACAGCGTTTAGAAAAACGATCGCTTAGTGACAGTGGTGATAGGGGGTGAAAGGGTTACCTGGGGGGCGATCAAGGGGGTTAAACCTTTATTAGATAATATATTGGGGTACCTGACGCTATAAAAACCTGCGGCGAACCTAAAAAAAAATACTGGCTACGATCTGCATCACCGACACTAAGACAGCGTTTAGAAAAACAATTGCTTAGCGACAGTGGTGATAGGGGGTGAAAGGGTTACCTGGGGGGCGATCAAGGGGGTTAAACCTTTATTAGATAATATATTGGGGTACCTGACGCTATAAAAACCTGCGGCGAACCTAAAAAAAATTACCGGCTACCGATCTGCATCACAGACACTAAGACAGCGTTTAGAAAAACGATCGCTTAGTGACAGTGGTGATAGGGGGTGAAAGGGTTACCTGGGGGGCGATCAAGGGGGTTAAACCTTTATTAGATAATATATTGGGGTACCTGACGCTATAAAAACCTGCGGCGAACCTAAAAAAAATTACTGGCTGCCGATCGGCATCACTGACGCTAAGACAGCGATCAGAAAAATGATCGCTAAGCGACAGTGGTGATAGGCGGTGAAAGGGTTATCTGGGGGGTGATCAGGGGGTTAAACCTTTATTAGGGGGGGTTAGGGGGCTACACTGGACCTAAGACTAAACTTTGGTGACACTTTTACAGTCACAAATGTCACTGATTGCAGTGATCAGTAAATAAATGGTCACTGCAACCAGTGACACTGTGACTGGGGGCTGGGGGGGTGATCTGGGGGGTGATCTGGGGTGATCTGGGGGGCCTGGGGGGCGATTTATGTCCCTATGTGTCCTGGTGTCAGTGTAGTGTTGTGTGCACTGACCTGATATCTTCTCTTGTACGGCGCTCGGTATATGTGAGCGCCGCACCAGAGATGACATCACTTCCTCCTGCTCCCTCTGTCTGACACAGACAGAGGGGGCATTTCCATTCGCCGGGAGCGATCGCGATCGTGATTGTGCCTGTCGGTGCCATTCTGCCGACGTATATATACAGTGAGCGGTCGTTAAGTGGTTAATATCCATACAAGACCCAAAGGGGCTGGTAATGGGCTGGGGTAGGGGGGGGGGCTGTGATGGGGTAGCTATGTAATTTTTCTTAAAGATTTTCATCCATATTACCGGGACCAGACATTACATTAAAGCCGCAAGCAGTTTTAAATGGCTTTTTTTCCTTTAGAAATGTAATTTTGTGCAGGGACAGTTCTAAACACGGGAAACACGTGGCACTTCACAGGCATACTTTAGACACCCCCCAGGTACGATATTTAAAGGAATATTTGACTTTTTTTTTTCACTTTATGCATCATTAAAATGACTGCTCCCGAAAAACGGTAGTTTTTAAAACTTTTTTTTGGATTGATACATGTCCCCTCGTGCAGAACCCGGGTTCCCAAACCCTTTTTAGGACAATAACATGCATATTAGTCGTTATAAATAGCACTTTAGATTTCAAACGTTCGCATCTATTGTATTTAATAGGGTTCTAAAGTTCGTGCGAACTTTCGGTCCGTTTGCGGGTTCTGGTGCGAACCGAACTCGGGGGTGTTCGGCTCATCACTACTTATATGCTATAATAGGTGGCATGCTCACAAGGCGGTATGAATACAAATAATACTGTCTTGCAATGTACACCCCAAAATATAGTAGACCTTACTGGTCTATATTTATTTTTTTTTGTTTTATTTTTAAGCTTATATTTATCCTTTCATACATATTACTGTACTCATTTTGTTTATATTTTATAAAACGATATATCTTAGCTTATGTTTTTCATTTAGGCTCTAGAAGATCTAGATCTCTGACGTAGACATAATATTGAACTAATATAGTTTATTCACCTTTTATTTGTATTTCTTCTATTTAATTTTCTATTTTTATTCATACTCTAACTAGCCTTTATAATGCAATACATCTCATAATAGAAAGTAGAGTGGTTTATCCCCGCTCTATTTCCTATGATATAAACTTATTTTCAGCATCTTTACCATATCTAGAATGTTGATTTTGTCTCAAATTCGGGTATGACTGTAACTCTGTTGAATTTTGATATACATAGTTACCGATTTAAAATACACTATTCGTCGGCTTAGACTTGGAGTTTATATTCTTATTGCATTTTTTCTTGATGGTCTTTGTAGTCCCGGAGATAGCCACTGCGTCTCCAACATATCCTCGAGTGCCCGCCAAATAGTTTGGACACTCTTTGGATACAGAGTACCCATAGATCGGTATTTTATACCAATCTTTGGATACTTGCTCCTTTTGGGAGCTAATTGCTCTTTTTACATTTTATTTTTTTCGAACACAAAAGAAAGCTTCTTGATTTATTGTTTATATACTATTTACAGAGTAATAACTAACCCATTAACGGATCTTATTTTTTCAGGCCCTTTTTTCTCCCTTTTTTCCCCTTTTTCTTTCCCCCATACCTCCAAACATAGTCCCTATTACAATATCCTCCAGAGAAATATTGCTATAGTTAATTCTTAACGCTCCTCCCCTTTCCTATTCACATATAATGGCACCTCTAAATATAATAACGCTGAATGTACAGGGTCTAAATTCACCACCTAAAAGAACAAAAGCATTTTGTTCCTTTTCTAAACTAAAGGCACATGTGGTCTGCCTTCAAGAGACGCATTTTGCCTCCCATTCTTGTCCTAAATTCTTTAGCCGTAAATTCCCTCAAGTTTATACCGCATCAGCAGCTACCAAACAAAGAGGTGTACTAGTTGCGTTTCACCATACAGCATCATTTACACTACAAACTGAACTTAAAGACCCTGAAGGTCGCTACATAACATTGACTGGCCTTTTACAAGACACCGAAGTCACCATAGTTTCATACTATGCCCCAAATAAAAACCCATTGTCCTTCTTATCTCACTTATTCTCTGTTATAGAAAATCATAAACGAGGTACACTTATACTTGATGGAGATTCTAACCAGGTAAAATATCCATTTTTAGATAAATCTCCGACCCCGATACAAACCCAACGCTGCTCATACCAACAACTTCTTAATCAATATTCTTTAATAGACACATGGAGGGAGCAACATCCAGCTAGACGACAATATACCCATTATTCCCATCCACATAAACAATTTTCCCGCATTGACCATCTTCTCATTAAAATCAACATCTCAGCTTATATCTTAGACTCAAACATTATACCGTGTACATGTTCTGACCATAACATAGTTCTGACAACACTTTCCTCACTTATACCACGACCGAATCATAAAACTTGGTATATAAATGATGGTTTATTAGCACAGCCTTCATATGGAAAGGTCATTGAGAAAGCTATCACAGATTATATTGCAAATAATAAAATTACTGATACAAATCCTTTAACTTACTAGGAAGCCCTTAAACCTTGTATCAGAGGTGTCTGTATAAGCCAGGCGTCTCACTATCATAAGCAAAAACGGCGACTTCACAATGAGTTAGAAAAAGCTTTCTATGATGCTTCGGAGAAATTCCAAACTGATCCAAACCCATCTACAAAAATACAATATGATAAAGCACGTTTGGAACTAGATTTACTTTTGACGGAATCAGCTGAAAAGATTCTCCGAAAATCCAAGCACACCTATTATATGAAGGCTAATAAACCTGACACTTTCTTAGCACTTGCTCTAAGAAAGAAAGTTTATACTCCAAAACCAATAAGACTAAAATTAACCAAAGATAACTTCACTAGTAACCCACTTAAAATACTACAAGAATTTCAAAAAAGATTGTCAGAACTATATAAAGATCCTCATAATTTTGACCAAAATAGACTAAATAATCTCCTATCTACAATCACTTTACCATCACTCTCCATCTCACAGCAAGAAAACCTAGACAAACCGATCACAGTTTTAGAAATACAAAACGCGATCAAGTCCCTAAAACTACGTAAACGCCCAGGTATTGATGGTTTTTCAGCCACATATTATAAAAAATTTGCTAACCTACTATCACCCCTCATGGTTGATGCATTTAATTCCCTTCTTACTGACCACTCATTCCGTCCAGAATCCCTCCTGGCCTCGATTTTTATGATACCAAAACCAAATACGGATGATACATCTTGGTCTAACTACAGACCTACTGTATATCAATACTTAACATTGATATAAAATTATTAGCTAAACTTCTCTCAAATAGACTCAACCCTATAATAGGTACTCTAATACACCGAGACCAAACAGGATTTATTCCTTGTAGACAAGTGGGAGATAACATACGTCGGGCGGCGATTTTGGCCCACACAGCTCGTACCAGGAACATCCCTACCTGTTTCCTTTCGCTGGATATAAGAAAGGCATTTGACTCCTTATCTTGGCCCTATCTAAACTCAATTCTACATAAATGGGGATTCGGTACCCACTTCATGAGATGGATATCCGCTCTATATCAAGATCCTAAAGCCTTTATATCCTATTCTGGATTCCGCTCAAATTCCTTTGATATTGAGAGAGGAACTCGTCAGAGATGTCCCCTATCCCCACTTCTCTTCGCTTTAGCGATAGAACCCCTGGCCCAACTCATCCGATCCAACACTGATATCAAGGGACTAGAACTAGGTGGCTATCATCACAAAATCTGTTTATTTGCAGATGATGTCCTAATTTTTCTCACTAATCCCTTGCTATCAGCACCAATTCTCCTTAAAACCCTCAACGAATTCGAACATATTTCTGGTCTAGCAGTTAATATACAAAAATCTAAAGCATTGAATATATCATTATCTCCTGAACTTCAATCACAATTACAATGTTCGCTTCCTTTCACTTGGTCGATGTCTCACATTACTTATCTAGGTATTAATTTCACAGCCAACCCAAGTGATCTTTATAAGTCTAAATATCCACCGATGTTAACACAATTATCCAAATTACTTTCCACATGGTCATCCATACCTCTAGCTTGGTTAGGTCGTATCACTGTCATAAAAATGTCTATTCTCCCTAAAATCCTATACCTATTTAGAGTACTCCCCATTTCAGTCCCTTCACACTTCCTGCATATCCTCCAACGCAGGACCAACCAATATATCTGGAATAAACTCAGACCTCGCCTTCCTAAACATACACTATATACCCCTAAAATTAAAAGTGGCCTTGGAGTACCTGATTTTACAAAATATTTTTATGCAGCACAATTAGCTCAGTTAACGAAATATCATGCTACTAAAGAAATACCACTATGGGTTGTATTAGAATCGGTAGACTATGATCTCCTCTCCACCGCCAATCTCCTCTGGCTCTCCCCAGCCCAACGGAAATCAATCACAAATCCTTATACTAAACATGGCCTTTCCTTATGGGATAGATTAAAAACTCGTTTTGGTCTGCAATCTAAACTAAACACTCTTCTCTCCTTCCTTCATAACCCTTCCTTCTATCCGGCCTGGTCATTCCCTAAATCGTTCTCGGCATGGACCACTGCAGGTCTCCTGAGGAACCACCAATTTTTCCAAGCTTCAGAAATATTACCTTTTTCGACTTTTTGCGAACAATACAATTTACCACAAACAGAATCCTTCAGGTACCTACAAATAAAAAAAATTCTGTCCTCCTACGAACCTACAGACACTACACCTCACAAATTCTCAATTTTTAAGCAAAGTTGTAAATCAAATCCACACAGGAAGGGGTTAATCTCAGATCTTTATGCCCAATTGACTTCTCATACAACTTCCTCTCTTCCGTCATACATAGAAAAATTGAAAAATTACCTTCACCTCCAACTAGATGAACACGACTGGGTCCAAATATGGCAAGCAACTAAATCAGCCAGTCCCAACATTGTAGCTCTTGAGACTAATTACAAAGTCCTTACTAGATGGTACTTAGTACCTTCCTGTCTATCTAAATTTAACCATCAATACCCTGCCAATTGTTTTAGAGGCTGTACAGACCAAGGCACATACATACACACATGGTGGGAGTGTCCTATAGCTAACTCATTCTGGAAGGAAGTTTTTAAAATTCTCTCAACAATTTTTAAAACAACCTTACTGCCTGACCCAAAGATTGCTTTATTAAACTACAAACCCCAATGCTTGACCCTTCGCCAATTCAAACTATCCTTATTTGTTACAACAGCGGCTAAACAATCCATAGCCAAAGCATGGAAAACCAATTCCCTCTGCATACAAACTGTTAAACAGAGAGTGACGCAAGCCATGGTACATGCTAAAACTGAAGCAATTTACTTGGACAGAATCCATAAAGTTGAATCTGTATGGCAACCATGGATTGACCACTATCTTCCACCAGATACAAATATATCATTGATATAAACTTAAAATATATAATATAATTCTCTGAATGCTGCTTCCTTTTTCCCCTCTCCTTACAACTCTCCCTTTTCTTTTCCCTCCCCCCCCCTCCCGACAAAAGTTAGAATACGAGATAGGGGTAGGAAAATTATTAATTTACTCTTTCAGGATACGCCAGGCCACACAGCCGGACCCTGGCCCTGATTAAGGACTGATATACCCCTTAACTCCATCAAATTCTAAAATGCTATTCTATCTCAACCCCCTATCTTTTCTCGTTTTATATATGGTTCATAACTTTCATATTCTATTTCGGCTGATTTACTCAATGTTTATTATTCACTTCATTTATTACTCTGAATGTCTTATTTTACTTTACGCTATTTAAAAATACTCTAATATGTAAAATTTCTGACATTTTGTTTTATGTAGTAGAATGTTTAAAAATCAATACTATAATCGATTAACTTACCATATTTTTCGCACCATAAGACGCACCTGACCATAAGACGCACCTAGGTTTTAGAGGAGGAAAACAAGAAAAAAAATATTCTGAACCAAATTGTGTACTAAAAGATTTTCCAGTGCCCATTAAATGCAGCCTGACCATTTCCATAGTAAACGCAGAGGGACCATTTCCATAGTAAACGCAGAGGGACCATGCCACAGTAAACGCAGAGGGACCATGCCACAGTAAACGCAGAGGGACCATGCCACAGTAAACGCAGAGGGACCATGCCACAGTAAACGCAGAGTGACCATGCCATCAGTGGTGTATTTAGGTTTTGTGCTGCCCTAGGCCTGACTAAACTTGCGCACCCCCTAATTTAAATATGACCCACCCCTTCCTGTCAAGGCCCGCCCTGTCATCTTCATGGGAAGAGGACAGAGGGGACGCAGTGGGAAGAGGACAGAGGGTTACCGTGGGTGAAGGACTAAGGGACACCCTGGGAAGAGGACAGAGTAACGCCCTGGGAAGAGGACAGAGTAACGCCCTGGGAGAAGGACGCAGTGGGAAGAGGACAGAGGGGACGCAGTGGGAAGAGGACAGAGGGGACGCCGTGGGAAGAGGACAGAGAGGGACGTTGTGGTGGTCAATAAGGCCTAGAGGATATCAGGTTAGGCACTTCCTAATGGCTCAGTCCCTGGGAACAGTAATGAATAATGGCCAACAGGCCCTCTTACCAGACCCAGCGAAATCGCAACAGTGATCCCTCTGGCTGGACGTTCGCTCACTCTGGGTTGCCTGGGGTGACTCTAGTCAGTAGTGTAGCATGTCTGTATCCTGGCAGTGGCTCGGTCTTTCTCCCTCTCTGGTGGTGCGGGTACAATGTGGCTCCCTCTCTGGTGGTGCGGGTACAGCGGTTAAAGTGTGGCTCCCTCTCTGGTGGTGCGGGAACAGTGTGGCTCCCTCTCTGGTGGTGTGGGTACAGCGTGGCTCTCTGGCGGTGTGGGTACAGCGTGGCTCTCTGGCAGTGTGGGTACAGCGTGGCTCTCTGGCGGTGTGGGTACAGCGTGGCTCTCTGGCGGTGTGGGTACAGCGTGGCTCTCTGGCGGTGTGGGTACAGCGTGCCTCTGGTGGTGCGGGGTACAGTGTGGCTCTCTGGCGGTGTGGGTACAGCGTGGCTCCCTGGTGGTGCAGGGTACAGCGTGGCTCTCTGGTGGTGCGGGGTACAGCGTGGCTCCTTGGTGGTGCGGGGTACAGCGTGGCTCTCTGGTGGTGCAGGGTACAGCGTGGCTCCCTGGTGGTGCGGGGTACAGCGTGGCTCTCTGGTGGTGCGGGGTACAGCCTGGCTCTCTGGTGGTGCGGGGTACAGTGTGGCTCTCTGGTGGTGCCCCCCAGCAGAGTATTCTCTTTTGCTCCTCTTCAAGTTCTAACACCCCCTCCCTCCCCTCCAGCAGAGTGCTTGCATGCTGGGGGAACTGGTGCCATAAACTTTGCAGGGACTTCATTTCCCATGATGCTCCCAGTGTCTTCTGATTGGCCCTCTGCTGTGGCCAATCATGGGGGGGGGAAACAGTGGGCAGGAAGCTGGGTGGCGACCCAGCAAATCCAATTAGAGCCGCTCTCTCTTTCTCTTCTCCTTACAGAAAGGGAAGGGGGCGGCGGGGGATATACAGACAGCCCGCAGCTCTCCTCTCCCTGTCACAGCGCCGCTGCTCTATTTGCCAGAGAACTCGGCAGCGGCGCTGTGACAGGGAGAGGAGAGCTGCGGATATCCCCCGCCGCCCCCCTCCCTTTCTGTAAGCAAAAGAGAAAGAGAGAGAGAGCGGCTCTAATTCGATTCGCAAACCCCCTGACACTGCGGCGGGGGGGCGGAGCCAGTGGCGGCGGTCGGGGGATTCCAGAGGCTGTGAGCGGATGGCAGGGGCGGTGCCAGCGACGGCGGGGGGCGGGGCCCCTGTTATGTATTCGGACCATAAGACGCAGGGACATTTTCCCCCAAATTTCTGGGGGAAAAAAGTGCGTCTTATAGTCCGAAAAATACGGTAAATTTTCATGAGAAGCTCTCCTGTTTATGTTTAATTTTATGCTTGAAACTTGTTTATTACGATGAATATTATTGTAATTTGTTGTATCTTACAAAATATAATATAATAAAATATTTAAAGTGAAATATTTTCGAATCCGATTAAAATATTATAGAATCCGGTTGAAAGATGATCGAATACGGTTGAAATATTTTCGAATTCGGTTGAAATATTTTCGAATGCAAAAACAAAACTAATTCCGAAAACGAATTTAACAAATCGAACTAAACTAAATTAATTAAATATCGAATTAAAACGAAACAAAACAATTTTTTTTGTTTTGCAGATTTCTAGCTACAACTCAATTTGGACACCTACAAACTCCTGGACCCACTACAATCAGGTTTCTGCCCAGGCCACGGGACAGAAACGGCACTTCTCAAAATATGGGATGACGCCCTTGAAGCAGCAGATGATGGAGAATCATGTCTCCTGGTGCTGCTGGACCTCAGCGCAGCTTTTGACACAGTAGACCAAGGATGAGCTTCGAGTTCGAGTCAAACTCATGTTCGAGTCGAACATTGCCTGTTCGCCCGTTCGCCGATTCGGCGAATTTGAAAAGCCACGGAACACCCTGTGAAAGTCTATAGGAGAAATCTGTGCTACAAAATTTAAAGGAATATTTCACTTTTATTGTTTCACTTTAAGCATTAATAAAATCACTGCTCCCGAAAAAACTTCCGTTTTTAAAACAGTTTTTTTGCATTGATACATATCCCCTGGGGCAGGACCCGGGTCCCCAAACACTTTTAAAGACAATAACTTGCATATATAATTATTGGGCTTCATTTCTTCACTTAGCTCTACATCTTCATTCCATATTAGAAAAAAAGGGTGCTTGTGCGCTTACCACTCAGTAAAAATAGAAACACTAAAGTGCAAATATTGCTGAACAAATTAAATATTAAGAGACAACTAGCAGCTAACTTCTATAATGTGACCAACATGCAATAAAATAGTTTATATAGTGAAGCAGCGCTAAATGTCAATAGAAAGTGCTAATATTAAAAGTGCTATTAATAAAGTCTAACTTCTCATAAATTAAATAAATGGGGTGACAAAATCAACAATAATAAAATAAATAGTTACCTCCCCACTGATAGCTGTCATCATGCACCTTGGCTAATGAATATTCCTAAGGGACAGCTAGTGAGGTTGAGAAGGAATTGCACTATTGAGTCTGAGTTTAGACAGCAAGCCGAATTCATTGGGGAACGTTTTCGTGATAAAGGATATGATCAGGGGTTCCTCCAAAAGAAGATCGACGAAGTAGGTAGCTTGGAACGAATTAATCTCCTTAGAGACAGAGAAAAAGAAAAGGTCAACTATGTAGAGGTTCTATTGATCCTCGATTACAATATGCAGTTCAAAAAATTAGAATCCATCATCCGGAAACATTGGAATGTCTTAAAAGCAGACCGCCACTTGTCTCAAGTATTACCTCCATTTCCTAAATTCATTTATAGAAGGGCTCCTACCCTTCGCAATATACTAGCCAAGAATGTTTTGGATCCTCCAACTAAGAAGCCTTTTTCCTTTTTTGAAGGAAAGGGCTTCTACCCGTGCAAGTATTGTTATGCGTGTAGGCATACTAAGTTTAAGAAGTCCAAAAAAGGTGATTTTGTAGCCACCTCCACAGGAAAAAATTATGTTATCAAAGAGTTTATTTCCTGTAGGACTGAAGGGGCTGTCTACGTACTGGAGTGCTCATGCAAACTCCAGTATGTGGGCAGAACGAAAAGGCCCCTCTGGAAACGGTTGAGGGAACATGTTCAAAATATTAAATCTGTCTTTCCCAAGCATAGTGTATCTAGGCACTTTGCTGAAGTTCATGGGAAAGATCCCAGTTCCCTTTCCTTTTGGGGTATTGAAAAGTATAGACCCCATTGGAGAGGAAGTAACAAGGTCATCACTCTCAGTCAAGCTGAGTCTCGTTGGATTTTTGAGTTACAGTCGCTTACCCCTCTAGGTTTAAATATTGAGTTTGATCTTAATTGTTTTATTTCCAATTATTAGATGTGTATTTTAGTAGTTACGTCAAATTTTTTTTTTTATTTTTTATTTTAACTTTATTTTTTTCTAATTTTTTTGTTTGTTTTTTTTGTGTTCAATATTTAGTTTTAATGTTTTGACGTTAGCAACTTTAATGTATATATTTTTATCTATTTACTAGTTTATCTAGTTTGTATTTATACCTTGTTCTGGGCAGTAGTTGTCAAGGTCATGGAGACCAAGAATGACCTGACTGATCTCCCAGAATCCATTGCTTGGTATTAATTTGCATATGATGATCAGAAGTGTATATAAGCTCCTATTAGTCACTTGGCCCCTATGCCCTTGATGAAGTCACGTGTGTAGTGACGCAACGCGTCGGGAGGAGGAGCCTAAGTGATGTCCACTTCCGGTTTGCGGCCGTAAACCGGAAGTTAGTATTTTATGAACATTTTGTTTGGCGTTTTTTACCCCTTGGTTTTTAACGTGTTTTTTAGCTGTTTTTATTTGAATAAACGCCTTTTCTTGGGGCTTTCCTTTACATGCTTCACTATGGAGTCCCTTTTTGTTTTTTTCTGAATATTATGGAGTAAGATCCGTTTTAAGGAAGAACATTGGTAAGCTGTGGAGATTCTTACAGTGGTTCCGGGTCACTCAAAAGGACTGGAAGTTCTCATTGTGAGCAGTGGAGATCTTTGTGGCCATTATTGACCTCGTGGGGTCCATCAGGAAGATTCGCTTTAAGGAAGAACACTGGTAAGCTGTGGAGATCCCTACAGTGGTTTCGGGTCACGCAAAAGGACTGGAAGTTCTCATTGTGAGCAGTGGAGATCTTTGTGGTTATTACTGACCCCGTGGGGTCCACCAGAGAGGTGAGAGGCTGGTGTCTATGGGGGAGGATTATTTATGCATCATTTGTTCATCTGATCCAGTGTGTTTCTGATGAGACAAGGTGTATTCCCACACCCATCCTTGCTTCTCTCCCTGCAATTAGCTGTTGCTATTTGGACTGCCATTTTGGCTATTTAGCACTTTATTTACATAGTCACTGTTTGGACGTTTTAATTTTATTTTATTATTGTTGATTTTGTCACCCCATTTATTTAATTTATGAGAAATTAGACTTTATTAATAGCACTTTTAATATTAGCACTTTCTATTGACATTTAGCGCTGCTTCACTATATAAACTATTTTATTGCATGTTGGTCACATTATAGAAGTTAGCTGCTAGTTGTCTCTTAATATTTAATTTGTTCAGCAATATTTGCACTTTAGTGTTTCTATTTTTACTGAGTGGTAAGCGCACAAGCACCCTTTTTTTCTATATTTGTCACATCACCATTTTACACTTGTGCAGCTGCCATGCAGGTTTTTGATTATTTAGAGAGTAGAGCCATCAATCTAGATGAGGTGTTCTCCAAACAAGAGAATAAACTTAATGGAGACATAGAAGGGATTTTTAGAAAGATGGGGCATCTCATGGAGAAAAAAATGAATTCTTGGTGGGATATTGTCTCACATGAGAAATATATCAAAGACAAAATAGTCCCAAGAAGACTCCGTTGGGATGTACCTATAAATGATGGACTATTGGATGATGATTCTATAGAAGAATGGTTCAGCTTCTTCAATGCAAGAGGTTTGGATCTGCTACATTTCCTCATTAAAAGGAAACAGCGTAAAATCAAAGCAATAGATGTGCAAATTACGGATTTAAAAGAAAAGCTTGACCCGGTCAAAGATTTGCCAGAATTTGCGACACTATCCGCCCAACTTAACAAAGATATGGTAAAGAAAGATAAAGATACCGCAGCCAGGAAAAAGAGGAAATTCCTTAGAGATATCAAGGACTATCAAGATGAAACAGCCTATAAATGGCAAATCAATGCAGTCACAACTGCATCCAACCTATCTACCCCAGAGAAGGAGGAAAGATGTGTACCTATTAATACCACCGTAGAACATCCAATGAATCCCAACCAATGGGTTGAACAACCAAAAACTCCCCGAAATTCAGGAAATAATCGACCACCCGTGTACAGAACCCCTAATGGACATGGACAAAATAATCAAGGGAAAAAAATGCATTGGAAGAACAATGGGAGAAAACCACCATATAAGGGCCCTCACTATCAACAATCCCAAGTCCAATATGGACAGTATCATGAAAAGAGAACTCCAGATCATGGGCAATATTGTGATACAAGAAATCAAGCCCCCTATTGGCAGGATCAATATCCACAAAATAGAGGTGGAGTATATCAATATGATAGAAGGAGGAGCCCAATACCAACTTCGAATAGGTATGATGTTCTGAGAAGGGATGGTGACTCCTTTGGAGCACCATACCCTTATCCATCCCAAGAGGGGAGACACCATGAGACCTATGAATATAACTCCCAGCGTTTTTTAGAAGAGCGCTACCCAAGACCCCCAAGAAATCCAGATGGAGGAAACGGAGGAAGGAGATCACCAAGAAGATCCCCGAGACCAGAAACAAGGAGGAAATAAGACAGAAAAGAATGAGAGGATGTAGAGGAGGTTTGAAGAAACAGTTGAGAAAAAAGAGGAAAGAAAGACCTATAGGAGAGGGCATTATTAACATTAGCGGCATTACGTTAACTCAGGAAGAACTAAGAACCTTGGATAAAGGATTGAAATTTGCGCCAAAGAAGAATCTCAATAAATTTAGTGCGTATGTTGATGTGCAGAAATTCACCAGGAAATTAAACATAAAAAAATATATGCTATCAAAACCTGGAGAGTTATCAAGGAATGTGATTAAACCTGACCGATATGCACACAGCACTTTGAAAAATAAATTGCTTTTCAATCCACCCCCTGGAAATGAAGGTCACATAGATGTCTTTAAAAGAATGGTGAAACAAGATCTCCATAAACTACAAGTCAAGAAAGCATGGGATCCGATTGAAATAAGAAAGGGAATAAAGCAATTGGAAGAAAGAAAACATATCGTAATAAGACCGGCAGATAAAGGTGGGGCTATAGTTATTTTATCTAAGGATTTATACAAACAGGAAATGGAGAGACAGCTTGAGGATGGAGAGACGTACCTGAAATTACTCAGTAATCCTACTTTACAATATAAAAAGGATTTGGAGAAATTGGTAGAAAAAGGAAAAGAGAAAAAACTTTTGAAAGAAAAAGAAGCACTATACCTGGTTCCAAACACATGCCGGATACCAGTGATATATATTCTGCCAAAAGTGCATAAAAATAAGGAAAATCCTCCCGGTAGACCTATTCTAAATGGGATTAATTCAGTGGGAGCAAGATTGGGAGAATATTTGGACTTTTTCCTACAACCAGTAGTAAAAGAAACTCAAGCATATTTAAAAGACACTAAGCACCTTATCCAACTACTTGAAGCCACTACCCTGGATGATGAACAGATTTTTTTCGCTACGGCGGATGTAGCTTCGCTATACACCAACATTAGCCATGAAGACGCTTTAGCAGCTACTAGATGGGCTTTGAGGAAGTCCAGTAGTTTGAAGTGTAAACAGAGAAAATTTATTTTGGAATGCTTAGATTATTGTCTTAATCATAATTATTTCTGGTATGACTCCCATTACTATAAACAAACTAAAGGGGTGGCCATGGGGGCCAAATTTGCCCCCAGTGTCGCCAACCTTCATATGGCATTATGGGAAGATGATGCGATTTATAAGAATAGTCCCTCCCAATTGATTATGTATAAGCGGTTTATCGACGATATATTCCTTATCTGGAAAGGAGAAAAAGAGAGCCTGATAGAGTTCAGCCAGGAACTTGAAGAAAATGATAAAAATATCAGACTGAGCTGGAATATAGATGAAGTAAAAATTTATTTTTTGGACTTGGAAATTTGGAAAGAAGACACAACCATTAAAACCAGAACCTTCTTCAAAACAGTTGACAGGAATAGTTACCTCCCCACTGATAGCTGTCATCATGCACCTTGGCTAATGAATATTCCTAAGGGACAGCTAGTGAGGTTGAGAAGGAATTGCACTATTGAGTCTGAGTTTAGACAGCAAGCCGAATTCATTGGGGAACGTTTTCGTGATAAAGGATATGATCAGGGGTTCCTCCAAAAGAAGATCGACGAAGTAGGTAGCTTGGAACGAATTAATCTCCTTAGAGACAGAGAAAAAGAAAAGGTCAACTATGTAGAGGTTCCATTGATCCTCGATTACAATATGCAGTTCAAAAAATTAGAATCCATCATCCGGAAACATTGGAATGTCTTAAAAGCAGACCGCCACTTGTCTCAAGTATTACCTCCATTTCCTAAATTCATTTATAGAAGGGCTCCTACCCTTCGCAATATACTAGCCAAGAATGTTTTGGATCCTCCAACTAAGAAGCCTTTTTCCTTTTTTGAAGGAAAGGGCTTCTACCCGTGCAAGTATTGTTATGCGTGTAGGCATACTAAGTTTAAGAAGTCCAAAAAAGATGATTTTGTAGCCACCTCCACAGGAAAAAATTATGTTATCAAAGAGTTTATTTCCTGTAGGACTGAAGGGGCTGTCTACGTACTGGAGTGCTCATGCAAACTCCAGTATGTGGGCAGAACGAAAAGGCCCCTCTGGAAACGGTTGAGGGAACATGTTCAAAATATTAAATCTGTCTTTCCCAAGCATAGTGTATCTAGGCACTTTGCTGAAGTTCATGGGAAAGATCCTAGTTCCCTTTCCTTTTGGGGTATTGAAAAGTATAGACCCCATTGGAGAGGAAGTAACAAGGTCATCACTCTCAGTCAAGCTGAGTCTCGTTGGATTTTTCAGTTACAGTCGCTTACCCCTCTAGGTTTAAATATTGAGTTTGATCTTAATTGTTTTATTTCCAATTATTAGATGTGTATTTTAGTAGTTACGTCAAATTTTTTTATTTTTTTATTTTAACCAAATATTTTTTTTTTTTTCTTTTTTCCAATTATTTTGTTTGTTTTTTTTGTGTTCAATATTTAGTTTTAATGTTTTGACGTTAGCAACTTTAATGTATATATTTTTATCTATTTACTAGTTTATCTAGTTTGTATTTATACCTTGTTCTGGGCAGTAGTTGTCAAGGTCATGGAGACCAAGAATGACCTGACTGATCTCCCAGAATCCATTGCTTGGTATTAATTTGCATATGATGATCAGAAGTGTATATAAGCTCCTATTAGTCACTTGGCCCCTATGCCCTTGATGAAGTCACGTGTGTAGTGACGCAACGCGTCGGGAGGAGGAGCCTAAGTGACGTCCACTTCCGGTTTGCGGCCGTAAACCGGAAGTTAGTATTTTATGAACATTTTGTTTGGCGTTTTTTACCCCTTGGTTTTTAACGTGTTTTTTAGCTGTTTTTATTTGAATAAACGCCTTTTCTTGGGGCTTTCCTTTACATGCTTCACTATGGAGTCCCTTTTTGTTTTTTTCTGAATATTATGGAGTAAGATCCGTTTTAAGGAAGAACATTGGTAAGCTGTGGAGATTCTTACAGTGGTTCCGGGTCACTCAAAAGGACTGGAAGTTCTCATTGTGAGCAGTGGAGATCTTTGTGGCCATTATTGACCTCGTGGGGTCCATCAGGAAGATTCGCTTTAAGGAAGAACACTGGTAAGCTGTGGAGATCCCTACAGTGGTTTCAGGTCACGCAAAAGGACTGGAAGTTCTCATTGTGAGCAGTGGAGATCTTTGTGGTTATTACTGACCCCGTGGGGTCCACCAGAGAGGTGAGAGGCTGGTGTCTATGGGGGAGGATTATTTATGCATCATTTGTTCATCTGATCCAGTGTGTTTCTGATGAGACAAGGTGTATTCCCACACCCATCCTTGCTTCTCTCCCTGCAATTAGCTGTTGCTATTTGGACTGCCATTTTGGCTATTTAGCACTTTATTTACATAGTCACTGTTTGGACGTTTTAATTTTATTTTATTATTGTTGATTTTGTCACCCCATTTATTTAATTTATGAGAAGTTAGACTTTATTAATAGCACTTTTAATATTAGCACTTTCTATTGACATTTAGCGCTGCTTCACTATATAAACTATTTCATTCCATATTAACTTGCATATAAGCATTTAAAATTAGCACTTTCGATTTTTCATGTTTGAGTCCCATAGACTTTAACGGTGTTCGGATATTCTAACTAATTTATTGCCTGTTCGCATGTTCTGATGCGAACCGAACTTGGGGGTGTTCGGCTCATCCCTACAGTAGACCACAAAACTCTGCTCACTCGTCTCACAGAAGTAGCCGGAGTCGCAGACTCTGATCTACCCTGGTTCGCATCCTTCCTAGAGAATCGATCCCAGACAGTGAAACTAGGAGCCTTCACTTTGGAAGCACGCACAATTACATGCGGAATCCCTCAAGGATCACCCCTGTCGCCCATGCTCTTCAACATCTACATCCGCCCACACCTCAAAATCATCAGCAAACAGGACCTGCTCTATCACTCCTACGCTGATGACACCCAACTCAACCTTCGCATTACCGGAAAAAAAGACCAATACCACGCACTGGAAAATTGCCTCGTATTGATCGATAATTGGATGACGGAGAGCTCCCTTAAACTTAATGGATCCAAAACAGAACTTCTCGTTCTCCACGCAAACCGAAAGAAAAACTTTAGGACAACAGGCACACCACCCACCATCCTTGGACAAACCATCGCCCCAAGCACTAAAATTAAAAGAGGCCCACACCGTCACGGCATTATGCTGTACCAGCTCTTTGGGAGGGTCACATCTCTGGTCCCTTACGCCCTGGATTCGGGCACCCAATTCCCTGGGGCACCCTAGGAATACTTCATCCCCCGCGGGACCCAGTGGAAGGTACTGGGCCCCAGGCCTTCTTGCAAAGTACCTCACCCCAGGCTTAAGTTGCCTGGGATGGAACTCGACTCCACGTGCCCAAGCCAAGGGCACCTGGACACGGACGAACGGACAGCAGCCCCCAGGCTGAAGGTGCCTGGGGCTCGGACCTCGTGCGCAAGATGTCCGCCCCCTTTATACCCTCTCCCAGCAGGCACAGTGGGTTCCCCGCCCCGCTGTACTACTGCCGCGAGAGGACAAAAAGGGCACGGCCCTCCAATGGTGGTTCAACCCCAGCCCAAGGCGACAGCGCCACCCAGAGGCTGCAGGGAACTGGACACCATTGATATCTTCCACAAACCAAAACGGCCATAAAACCCTAGTAAATAGTGCATCTGGGCCATGCTACCACCCAGACACTTCCCCTAAATATTGATACCCGCTACACTTGCAACCCTACCAAAACCAGGGAAGGAGCCGGTTACCCCTTCAAACTTCTGCCCCATTTCTTTGTTAAACACAGACCTTAAATTATATGCAAAACTAATAGCTCAAAAGCTAGCCCTTATCATGCCCCTTCTCATACACCCCGACCAAGTGGGTTTCCCCCTTGGAAGGCAAGCCCCCAATGCCACATGGAAAATTACAAACCTCCTACATTATACAGAGTCAGGAATTATTCCAACCTTATTTGTAACGTTAGATGCCGAAAAAGCATTCTACAGGATCCACTGGGGATACCTGAAACATACTCTTATAAAATTTGGCTTCCAGGGCAATATTGTATCAGCTATCCTGGCCCTTTACTCCAACCCTACCACCAGAGTCTACACAGATGGAGTCTTTTCAGATTCATTTGCCATCACCAATGGCACGAGGCAAGGCCTTTGCCCCTTAATCTTCACATTTATGATGGTACCCCTAGTTCCAAAAAATTGTACTTCCACCTGTATCTCGGGAGCTAAGATTAAATACCAAAAATTCAAAATGACTTTATTTGTGGATGACATAATCCTCACCTTAACGGAACCGGTTCCATCCCTTGCAAAAATATGCAAAATATTGACAGTTTTTTTACAAAATGAATGACTAAATCGAATGTTCTTAGCGTAAAAGTACCGGACTCTATTATGTCCCTCCTTAAAGCCAAATTCCCTTTTCAATGGGTGTCCACTTCTATGCCATACCTAGACATCTCATTAACATCTCCAACTTTCAACCTTTATTCATGTAACTACAGTTGAACCTCGGATTTCGAGCATAATCAGTTCCAGGAGTATGCTCGTAATCCAAAGTACTCGCATATCAAAGCGAGTTTTCCCATTGTAGTCAATGGAAACTAAAATAATTTGTTCCGCATTGACTTCAATGGGATGCAATACCGAATGCGGCCAGAGGTGGGGGGCACGGAAGAGCCTCGGAAATGGCCAAAAAGGCCCGAGGACACTTCAGCTGACCTTGGCAAACATCGGAAAGGCACGGGAACGGAGTATTTCCGTGTATTTCTGTGTCTTTCCGAGCATTCCGATCGGCTGCGATCGGCGTTGTTCGGCTCTGCTCGGCTCCTGCGCCCCCGTACCTCAGGCCAAATGCGGTACTGCAGGCCTATTTAGGCTCTGCTCGGCTCCTGCGCCCCCGTACCTCAGGCCAAATGCGGTACTGCAGGCCTATTTAACTTAAATTCTGCTCGTCTTGCAAGTCAACACTCGCAAACCGAGTCAGAATTTTTTTTTTTAATTGCTCGCAAATCAAATTGCTCTCAAACCAATTTACTCTTAAACCGAGGTTCCACTGTACTTACCATTATGTCATACGTGCAAACAAGACCTCCAACAGATAAACAACATCTCTCATGGGCTAGCAGAGCTGCAGCCTTCAAAATGATCACTCATCCAAAGCTTTAAGACCCCTTTCACACTGAGGGCGTATTGCAGGTGCTATAGCGTTAAAAATAGTGCCTGCAATCCGCCCTTAAACAGCTGCTACATTCACTCCAGTGTGAAAGCCCAAGGGCTTTCACACTGGAGCGTTGCGCTAGCAGGACGGTAAAAAAATGTTTGGATCGCTGAAGGAGCGGTGTGTTTACCGCTCCTCCACCGCTCCTGCCCATTGAAATCAATTGGACAGCGCGGCTATACCGCCCACAATGCGCTGCTTCAGCAGCGCATTGCGGGCAGTTTTAACCCTTTCTCGGCCGCTAGCGGGGGTTAAATGCGCCCCACTAGCGGCTGAAATGCACCACAAATCCGCCCATAGCGTCGGCGGTAAAAATAGCAGTGTTTTACCGCCGACGCTATGGGCGGCTCAGTGTAAAAGGGATCTTATACCTATATAGGGCTCTTCCTTTAGCAATCCCTGATTCCTTCTTTAACATCTTAAAACAAACTCTAATGCCGCATACACACGGTCAGAAATTCCGCCAGCAAAAGTCCGATGTGAGCTTTTGGTTGGAAATTCCGACCGTGTGTATGCTCCATCGGACTTTTACTGTCGGAATTTCCGCCAGCAAAAGATTGAGAGCTGGTTCTCATATTTTCCGACGGAAAAAATTCCTAGCGGAAAATCCGATCGTCTGTAGCAATCCCGACACGCAAAATTCTGACGCATGCTCGGAAACAATTCAAAACATGCTCGGAAGCATTGAACTTAATTTTCTGCGTGGAAACCCTGGCTACAAATCCAAAATGCACGATAGTAATATACCCATGTGTATGTCTGTAACAAATGAACCAATGACTGCTGTTGTGCTTTGACCTTTGTTCTCCCTGATCTATGTCATCCTCAAAGTGGACTATTAGCCTGTAACCATTGTTACTACTTCCTACACATATGTTATTGTGTTATGCCTTGTACACACGATCGGATTTCCGATGGAATAAAATTCGATGGACTTGTTTCATCGGAAATTCCGATCGTGTGTGGGCCCCATCAGACTTTTTTCCATCGTAGTAAAAAAATAGAACATGTTTTAAGTTTTTCCGATGGGAAATTCCGATCGTCTGTGTGGAATTCCATCGGAGAAAAATCCACGCATGCTCAGAATCTATTCGACGCATGCTCGGAAGCATTGAACTTCATTTTTCTCGGCTCGTCGTAGTGTTTTAAGTCACCGCGTTTTGGACGGTCGGAATTTAGTCTGACAGTGTGTATGCAAGACTGATGGAAGTCAGCTTCATCGGAATTCCGACGGAAAATTCCATCGGATTTTATTCCATCGGAAATCCGATCGTGGCATTAGCGCACTGTGTTTCTATCTCTTGCTCTTTAAAACGTAAAAAAAAATATTTTCGAAAAAAAAAGGAATGGATCAGATTTGGGTGCTGAAGTCAAACAATAATGTAAAAAAGTATGAAAATATGTGATACCAGCATACAGTGTCACTGCTGCTGTCTTAACTGTTCTTTAACACATACAACTTAAACTCTCAAGTAGAGTTGGGCGAACAGTTCGGGCTGAGCAAAAATTTGGAACAAACATCACCTGTTCGCTCGTTTAGCGAACACCCGAATTTGCAGGGAGCTCAGTGGGATATTCACCCTCCAAGCACCCCACACTGCACTGCGCTTTGCACAGTGAATTCTACGGCCATAATTGGATGAAGCCTTGCACCTGACCAACAGGTGCAAGGCTTGGGCAATTAGGGCACAGAGCTTTGCCAGAGCCCTGATTGGACAAAATGATGATGTCTTTATTAGAGTTGAGCGGACGCCTGGATGTTCGGGTTCGACGGGTTCGACCGAACTTCGGAAAAAAGTTCGGGTTCGGGACCGAACTTTAACCCGAACCCGGACCCGAACCCGAACCCCATTGAAGTCAATGGGGACCCGGACTTCTAAGGACTAAAAAGGCTCTAAAAAAGTAATGGAAAGGGCTAGAGGGCTGCAAATGGCAGCAAAATGTTGTTAAGAGCATGGCAAGTGCTCTGCAAACAAATGTGGATAGGGAAATAACTTAAAATAACATAAAAAAAATAAAAATAAAAAAATATAATCTTGACCTAGGAGGACGAGGTCCATATGGAGTAGGAGGTTGAGGTGGCGGTGGATGTGGCTGTGTAGGTGGAAGCGGCGGTGGAGGAGGACGAGGTAGCCAACACTGGTTCAAAAATACAACAATGGCTGGGTAAGGCCGGTGATGTGTCGAATTCTGTCCCCCGTCAAATAGTGTCCACCCTGTACTGCGCTTGCTCAGTATGTAGGACAAGGGGATTTTCAAAATCTCCCAAGACGAACGGCGCCTGCGTGGTGAGTTCAGGTGAAGGCCACACCATCCGTGGTTCAAGCCGAGTGCCCGAAGCGTGGCGATCGAACCGAGCCCGTGAGGGGCCCTGTTACTATGTGCTACCGTATGTCCACTTGGATGGTGGGGCTTGAACCTGCACTCACAGCGCAGGCGCCGTTCATCTTCGGAGATTTTGTGAATCTCCTTGTCCTCTGTACTGCGCAAGCGCTGCGCCTTCGCAGTATGGGCCGGACACAATCCGATGGCCGGACAGTTTTTGTCACAACACCGGTATACATGTCTATTCTGCACAAGGTACGGACAAGTCCTGTGGGATCCATGCCTGGTTCATTTTAATGAACGTGAGCTTGTCCACATTGGCTCTGGACAGGCGGCTGCGCTTGTCTGTGATAACGCCCCCTGCCGTGCTAAATACACGTTCAGATAATACACTGGCTGCAGGGCAGGCCAGCACCTCCAAGGCATAAAGGGCAAGCTCAGGCCATGTGCCCAATTTGGAGACCCAGAAGTTAAAGGGGGCAGACCCGTCATCCAGTACGTGTAGGCCTGTGGACACATACTGCTCAACCATGTTGGTGAAATGCTGCCTCCTGCTAAGACGTTCCATCTCAGCTGGTGGTGCTGGTTGTTGTGGCGTGCTGACAAAGCTTTTCCACATTTCAGCCATGCTAATCCTGCCTTCTGAGGTGCTGCCGGTGCCCCGGCTGCGTTGGCGACCTCTTCCTCCTCCTCTGCCTTCGCCTTGTGCTTCCACCGTACGCCCGCTGTCAGGTGGGAATGCCACCAGCAGCGCGTCTACCAGCGTGCGCTTGTACTCGCGCATCTTACGATCCCGCTCCAGTGAGGGAATTAAGGACGGTACGTTGTCCTTGTAACGGGGATCCAGCAGGGTGGCCACCCAGTAATCAGCACCAGTTAAAATGTGGGCAACTCGGCGGTCATTGCGGAAACACTGCAGCATGTAATCGCTCATGTGTGCCAGGCTGCCCAGAGGCAAAGAAAAGCTGTCCTCTGTGGGAGGTGTATCGTCTGTGTCCTCTGTATCCCCCCAGCCACGCACCTCCTCCTCCTCCATCTCCTCCTCCACCTCGTCATCCTCCAGAACTGTGCCCTTTCTGCCGGACAATTGTGTACCTGGCGTTTGTTGGTGCAGGAACCCACCCTCGTAGCCACTTGTGAAAGACTGCCCTGAAAGCCTTTGAAATGATCCCGCTTCCTCCTCCTCGTCCTCATCCTGCTGTGCCACATCCTCTTCCATCATCGCCCGAAGCGTTTTTTCAATGAGCCATAGAACTGGGATAGTAAAGCTAAGAACGGCGTCATTGGCACTGGACATGTTGTTGGAGTACTCGAAACAGCGCAACAAGGCACACAGGTCTCGCATGGAGGCCCAGTTATTAGTGGTGAAGTGGTGCTGTTCCGCAGAGCGACTCACGCATGATTGCTGCAGCTGAAACTCCACTATCGCCTGCTGCTGCTCGCACAGTCTGGCCAGCATGTGCAAGGTGGAGTTCCACCTTGTGGGCACGTCACATATGAGGCGGTGAGCGGGAAGGCCGAAGTTACGCTGCAGCGCTGACAGGCGAGCAGCAGCAGGGTGAGAACGCCGAAAGTGCGCACACACAGCCCGCACTTTCTGCAGCAGCTCTGGCATATTGGGGTAATTTTTAAGGAACCTCTGGACCACCAAGTTCAGCACATGCGCCAGGCAAGGGATGTGCGTCAAACTGGCTAGGCCCAGAGCTGCTATGAGATTTCACCCATTATCGCACACCACCAGGCCGGGCTTGAGGCTCACTGACAGCAACCACTCATTGGTCTGTTGTTCCATGTCCCTCCACAACTCCTGCGCGGTGTGGGGTTTTTCCCCCAAACAGGAAAGTTTTAAAACTGCCTGCTGTCGTTTACCCCTGGCTGTGCTGAAGTTGGTGGTGAAGGTGTTACGCTGACCGGATGAGGAGGCGGTAGAGGATGAGGAAGCGGAGTAGAAGGAGTTAGCAACAGGAGGCAAACTGAAGCGCCCTGCAATCTTTGGTGGTGGAAGGACATGCGCCAAACTGCTATCTGCCTCAGGCCCAGCCGCCACTGCATTTACCCAGTGTGCTGTTAGGGAGATATAACGTCCCTGACCGTGCTTACTGGTCCACGCATCCGTAGTTAGGTGGACCTTGCCACAGATGGCGTTGCGCAGTGCACACCTGATTTTGTCCCCCACTTGGTTGTGCAGGGAAGGGATGGCTCGCCTGGAAAAATAGTGGCGGCTGGGCACGACGTACTGTGGGACAGCCAATGCCATCAGGCTTTTAAAACTCTGCGTCTCCACCATACGGAATGACAGCATTTCAAAGGCCAGGAGTTTTGAAATGCTGGCATTCAGGGCCAGGGATCGCGGGTGGCTAGGGGGGTACTTCCTCTTCCGCTCCAATGTTTGGGAGATAGAGAGCTGAACACTTCCATGGGACATTGTGGAGATGGGCGGTGACCCAGGTGGTAGTGTTGCTGGCAGATCCTCTGTTTGCGGGGTGGCAGGTGCCACTGTCACTACAGAGGTGGATGAAGAGGCCGAGACTGCAGCAGAAGAGGAAGCAGGAGGAGCCAGAGACCTTTCTTGGTTTTTGAGGTGTCTACTCCACTGCAGCTCGTGCTTTGCACTTAGATGCCTGGTCATGCAGGTTGTGCTCAGGTTGAGAACGTTTATGCCTCGCTTCAGCCTCTGATTGCACAGCCTGCAAACCACTTGTGTCTTGTCATCAGCACATTGTGTGAAGAACTGCCACGCTAGGGAACTCCTTGGACCTGGCTTTGGTGTGCTCGGTCCCTTGCTGCGTTGGGCAGTAGCAGACATACTGTCTAGGGGACGGACGCTCCGCTTTTGCACCCTGCTCCCTCTTCTGCTGTGCTGGTGGCTCTGTGCGACCACCGCCTCTTCCTCCAAACTACACTGGTCACCTGCATAACGTTCATTCCATGTGGGGTCGAGGACCTCATCGTCCTCCACATCATCTTCCACCCAGTCTTCACCCCTGCCCTCCTTGTCTGTCTGCACAATTGCGAAAGCAGCAGCAGTTGGCACCTGTGTTTCGTCATCATCCGAGACGTACTGCGATGGTCCTCCCATGTACTCATCATGAAACATAAGTGGTTGGGCATCGGTGCACTCAATCTCTTCCAATTCTGGGGCAGGGCTAGGTGGATGGCCCTGGGAAACCCTGCTAACAGAGTCATCGAAAAGCAGAAGAGACTGCTGCATGATTTGGGGCTCAGACTGCTTGGCTGATTTGCAAGGGGGTGAGGTGAAAGACTGATGGACATGGGTTTCAGGTGCCAACTCTGATCTTTCATCAGAAGAGTGGGTGGGAGACAATGTGAAGGAATCCGAGGCACTGTCAGCAACCCAATCTACTATCGCCTGTACTTGTCCTGGCCTAAACATTCGTACAGCCTCATTAGGCGCGACAAAATACCGCCGCAGGCTCGGTCGCCTACTCGCACCTGAGGAAGGTGTTTCACTTGTGCGTGTATCTGGCACAGATCCACCACGTCCTCTCCCTGCAACAGGAGCTCCACCAGCAGCACCACGACCGGGGCCACCACGTCCCTTTGACCTTCTCATATTTTCCAAATTTAGGATGTTGCCCTAAATGGGTGTTTTTGGAAGAGCAGAACACACCCACAGTACGTAACCGCTGAATCGCACAGCTACAGAAATGCAAAAAATGCTATTAAAAAAAATGTTTTTTTTTAGTATAGCACAGTAGGAGAAAACTATATAGAAATTGTTTATTTCACACACCTCCAAATATGTATAACACACTGCAAACTATTTTTTGTGCCCCTAAACTGCTTTTTTTGGAAGAGCAGAACACACCCACAGTACAGAACCGCTGAATCGCACAGCTACAGAACTGCAGAAAATGCTATTCAAAAAAAATGTTGTTTTTTTAGTATAGCACAGTAGGAGAAAACTATATAGAAATTGTTTATTTCACACACCTCCAAATATGTATAACACACTGCAAACTATTTTTTGTGCCCCTAAACGGCGTTTTTTGGAAGAGCAGAACGCACCCACAGTACGTAACCGCTGAATCGCACAGCTACAGAACTGCAGAAAATGCTATTCCAAAAAAATTTTGGTTTTTTAGTATAGCACAGTAGAAGAAAACTATTTAGAAATTGTTTATTTCACACACCTCCAAATATGTATAACACACTGCAAACTATTTTTTGTGCCCCTAAACGGCGTTTTTTGGAAGAGCAGAACACACCCACAGTACGTAACCGCTGAATCGCACAGCTACAGAACTGCAGGAAATGCTATTCAAAAAAATTTTGTTTTTTTAGTATAGCACAGTAGAAGAAAACTATCTAGAAATTGTTTATTTCACACACCTCCAAATATGTATAACACACTGCAAACTATTTTTTTGTGCCCCTAAATGGTGTTTTTTGGAAGAGCAGAACACACCCACAGTACGTAACCGCTGAATCGCACAGCTACAGAACTGCAGAAAATGCTATTCCAAAAAAAAATTGTTTTTTTAGTATAGCACAGTAGAAGAAAACTATTTAGAAATTGTTTATTTCACACACCTCCAAATATGTATAACACACTGCAAACTATTTTTTGTGCCCCTAAACGGCGTTTTTTGGAAGAGCAGAACACACCCACAGTACGTAACCGCTGAATCGCACAGCTACAGAACTGCAGAAAATGCTATTCCAAAAAAATTTTGTTTTTTTAGTATAGCACAGTAGAAGAAAACTATTTAGAAATTGTTTATTTCACACACCTCCAAATATGTATAACACACTGCAAACTATTTTTTGTGCCCCTAAACGGCGTTTTTTGGAAGAGCAGAACACACCCACAGTATGTAACCGCTGAATCACACAGCTACAGAACTGCAGAAAATGCTATTCCAAAAACATGGTGTTTTTTTTAGTATAGCACAGTAGAAGAAAACTACTTAGAAATTGTTTATTTCACACACCTCCAAATATGTATAACACACTGCAAACTATTTTTTGTGCCCCTAAACTGCTTTTTTTGGAAGAGCAGAACACACCCACAGTATGTAACCGCTGAATCGCACAGCTACAGAACTGCAGAAAATGCTATTCAAAAAAAATGTTGTTTTTTTAGTATAGCACAGTAGAAGAAAACTATTTAGAAATTGTTTATTTCACACCCCTCCAAATATGTATAACACACTGCAAACTATTTTTTGTGCCCCTAAACAGCGTTTTTTGGAAGAGCAGAACACACCCACAGTACATAACCGCTGAATCGCAGAGCTACAGAACTGCAGAAAATGCTATTCCAAAAAATGTTGTTTTTTTAGTATAGCACAGTAGAAGAAAACTATATAGAAATTGTTTATTTCACACACCTCCAAATATGTATAACACACTGCAAACTATTTTTTTGTGCCCCTAAACGGCGTTTTTTGGAAGAGCAGAACACACCCACAGTACGTAACCGCTGAATCGCACAGCTACAGAACTGCAGAAAATGCTATTCAAAAAAAATGTTGTTTTTTTAGTATAGCACAGTAGGAGAAAACTGTATAGAAATTGTTTATTTCACACACCTCCAAATATGTATAACACACTGCAAACTATTTTTTGTGCCCCTAAACGGCGTTTTTTGGAAGAGCAGAACACACCCACAGTATGTAACCGCTGAATCACACAGCTACAGAACTGCAGAAAATGCTATTCCAAAAAAATGGTGTTTTTTTAGTATAGCACAGTAGAAGAAAACTACTTAGAAATTGTTTATTTCACACACCTCCAAATATGTATAACACACTGCAAACTATTTTTTGTGCCCCTAAACTGCTTTTTTTGGAAGAGCAGAACACACCCACAGTATGTAACCGCTGAATCGCACAGCTACAGAACTGCAGAAAATGCTATTAAAAAAAAATGTTGTTTTTTTAGTATAGCACAGTAGAAGAAAACTATTTAGAAATTGTTTATTTCACACCCCTCCAAATATGTATAACACACTGCAAACTATTTTTGTGCCCCTAAACAGCGTTTTTTGGAAGAGCAGAACACACCCACAGTACATAACCGCTGAATCGCAGAGCTACAGAACTGCAGAAAATGCTATTCCAAAAAATGTTGTTTTTTTAGTATAGCACAGTAGAAGAAAACTATATAGAAATTGTTTATTCCACACACCTCCAAATATGTATAACACACTGCAAACTATTTTTTTGTGCCCCTAAACGGCGTTTTTTGGAAGAGCAGAACACACCCACAGTACGTAACCGCTGAATCGCACAGCTACAGAACTGCAGAAAATGCTATTCAAAAAAAATGTTGTTTTTTTAGTATAGCACAGTAGGAGAAAACTGTATAGAAATTGTTTATTTCACACACCTCCAAATATGTATAACACACTGCAAACTATTTTTTGTGCCCCTAAACGGCGTTTTTTGGAAGAGCAGAACACACCCACAGTATGTAACCGCTGAATCGCACAGCTACAGAACTGCAGAAAATGCTATTCAAAAAAAATAGTGTTTTTTTCAGTATAGCACAGTAGAAGAAAACTATTTAGAAATTGTTTATTTCACACACCTCCAAATATGTATAACACACTGCAAACTATTTTTTGTGCCCCTAAACTGCGTTTTTTGGAAGAGCAGAACACACCCACAGTACGTAACCGCTGAATCGCACAGCTACAGAACTGCAGAAAATGCTATTCAAAAAAAATGTTGTTTTTTTAGTATAGCACAGTAGGAGAAAACTATATAGAAATTGTTTATTTCACACACCTCCAAATATGTATAACACACTGCAAACTATTTTTTGTGCCCCTAAACGGCGTTTTTTGGAAGAGCAGAACGCACCCACTTTACGTAACCGCTGAATCGCACAGCTACAGAACTGCAGAAAATGCTATTCCAAAAAAAATTTGTTTTTTTAGTATAGCACAGTAGAAGAAAACTATTTAGAAAATGTTTATTTCACACACCTCCAAATATGTATAACACACTGCAAACTATTGTTGTGCCCCTAAACGGCGTTTTTTGGAAGAGCAGAACACACCCACAGTACGTAACCGCTGAATCGCACAGCTACAGAACTGCAGAAAATGCTATTCAAAAAAATTTTTGTTTTTTTAGTATAGCACAGTAGGAGAAAACTATATAGAAATTGTTTATTTCACACACCTCCAAATATGTATAACACACTGCAAACTATTTTTTGTGCCCCTAAACGGCGTTTTTTGGAAGAGCAGAACACACCCACAGTATGTAACCGCTGAATCGCACAGCTACAGAACTGCAGAAAATGCTATTCAAAAAAAATGTTGTTTTTTTAGTATAGCACAGTAGGAGAAAACTATTTAGAAATTGTTTATTTCACACACCTCCAAATATGTATAACACACTGCAAACTATTTTTTGTGCCCCTAAACGGCGTTTTTTGGAAGAGCAGAACACACCCACAGTACGTAACCGCTGAATCGCACAGCTACAGAACTGCACAAAATGCTATTAAAAAAAAATGTTGTTTTTTTAGTATAGCACAGTAGGAGAAAACTATATAGAAATTGTTTATTTTACACACCTCCAAATATGTATAACACACTGCAAACTATTTTTGTGCCCCTAAACTGCGTTTTTTGGAAGAGCAGAACACACCCACAGTACGTAACCGCTGAATCGCACAGCTACAGAACTGCAGAAAATGCTATTAAAAAAAAAATTTGTTTTTTTAGTATAGCACAGTAGGAGAAAACTATATAGAAATTGTTTATTTCACACACCTCCAAATATGTATAACACACTGCAAACTATTTTTTGTGCCCCTAAACTGCGTTTTTTGGAAGAGCAGAACACACCCACAGTACGTAACCACTGAATCGCACAGCTACAGAACTGCAGAAAATGCTATTCAAAAAAAATGTTGTTTTTTAAGTATAGCACAGTAGAAGAAAACTATTTAGAAATTGTTTATTTCACACACCTCCAAATATGTATAACACACTGCAAACTATTTTTTGTGCCCCTAAACGGCGTTTTTTGGAAGAGCAGAACACACCCACAGTACGTAACCGCTGAATCGCACAGCTACAGAACTGCAGAAAATGCTATTAAAAAAAAATTTTGTTTTTTTAGTATAGCACAGTAGGAGAAAACTATATAGAAATTGTTTATTTCACACACCTCCAAATATGTATAACACACTGCAAACTATTTTTTGTGCCCCTAACCGGCGTTTTTTGGAAGAGCAGAACACACCCACAGTACGTAACCGCTGAATCGCACAGCTACAGAACTGCAGAAAATGCTATTCAAAAAAATTTTTGTTTTTTTAGTATAGCACAGTAGGAGAAAACTATATAGAAATTGTTTATTTCACACACCTCCAAATATGTATAACACACTGCAAACTATTTTTTGTGCCCCTAAACGGCGTTTTTTGGAAGAGCAGAACACACCCACAGTATGTAACCGCTGAATCGCACAGCTACAGAACTGCAGAAAATGCTATTCAAAAAAAATGTTGTTTTTTTAGTATAGCACAGTAGGAGAAAACTATTTAGAAATTGTTTATTTCACACACCTCCAAATATGTATAACACACTGCAAACTATTTTTTGTGCCCCTAAACGGCGTTTTTTGGAAGAGCAGAACACACCCACAGTACGTAACCGCTGAATCGCACAGCTACAGAACTGCACAAAATGCTATTAAAAAAAAATGTTGTTTTTTTAGTATAGCACAGTAGGAGAAAACTATATAGAAATTGTTTATTTTACACACCTCCAAATATGTATAACACACTGCAAACTATTTTTGTGCCCCTAAACTGCGTTTTTTGGAAGAGCAGAACACACCCACAGTACGTAACCGCTGAATCGCACAGCTACAGAACTGCAGAAAATGCTATTAAAAAAAAATTTTTGTTTTTTTAGTATAGCACAGTAGGAGAAAACTATATAGAAATTGTTTATTTCACACACCTCCAAATATGTATAACACACTGCAAACTATTTTTTGTGCCCCTAAACTGCGTTTTTTGGAAGAGCAGAACACACCCACAGTACGTAACCACTGAATCGCACAGCTACAGAACTGCAGAAAATGCTATTCAAAAAAAATGTTGTTTTTTAAGTATAGCACAGTAGAAGAAAACTATTTAGAAATTGTTTATTTCACACACCTCCAAATATGTATAACACACTGCAAACTATTTTTTGTGCCCCTAAACGGCGTTTTTTGGAAGAGCAGAACACACCCACAGTACGTAACCGCTGAATCGCACAGCTACAGAACTGCAGAAAATGCTATTAAAAAAAATTTTGTTTTTTTAGTATAGCACAGTAGGAGAAAACTATATAGAAATTGTTTATTTCACACACCTCCAAATATGTATAACACACTGCAAACTATTTTTTGTGCCCCTAACCGGCGTTTTTTGGAAGAGCAGAACACACCCACAGTACGTAACCGCTGAATCGCACAGCTCCAGAACTGCAGAAAATGCTATTCAAAAAAAATGTTGTTTTTTTAGTATAGCACAGTAGGAGAAAACTATATAGACATTGTTTATTTCACACACCTCCAAATATGTATAACACACTGCAAACTATTTTTTGTGCCCCTAAACGGCATTTTTTGGAAGAGCAGAACACACCCACAGTATGTAACCGCTGAATCGCACAGCTACAGAACTGCAGAAAATGCTATTCAAAAAAAATTTTGTTTTTTTAGTATAGCACAGTAGAAGAAAACTATTTAGAAATTGTTTATTTCACACACCTCCAAATATGTATAACACACTGCAAACTATTTTTTGTGCCCCTAAACTGCGTTTTTTGGAAGAGCAGAACACACCCACAGTACGTAACCGCTGAATCGCACAGCTACAGAACTGCAGAAAATGCTATTCAAAAAAAATGTTGTTTTTTTAGTATAGCACAGTAGGAGAAAACTATATAGAAATTGTTTATTTCACACACCTCCAAATATGTATAACACACTGCAAACTATTTTTTGTGCCCCTAAACGGCGTTTTTTGGAAGAGCAGAACACACCCACAGTACGTAACCGCTGAATCGCACAGCTACAGAACTGCAGAAAATGCTATTAAAAAAAAATGTTGTTTTTTTAGTATAGCACAGTAGGAGAAAACTATATAGAAATTGTTTATTTCACACACCTCCAAATATGTATAACACACTGCAAACTATTTTTTGTGCCCCTAAACGGCGTTTTTTGGAAGAGCAGAACACACCCACAGTATGTAACCGCTGAATCGCACAGCTACAGAACTGCAGAAAAGGCTATTCAAAAAAAATGTTGTTTTTTTAGTATAGCACAGTAGGAGAAAACTATATAGAAATTGTTTATTTCACACACCTCCAAATATGTATAACACACTGCAAACTATTTTTTGTGGCCCTGAATGGCTCTTTTTACAAGCGTACATTAAAGTGCAAATTAATTTTTTTTGCCCTATGGGTCTTTTGGAAATGAGCACAATAAAGTGCCTTTTTTTTTTCCCCTAAAAGTTAGATTTTCTCTGACACTGGGCTCATGGCAGTGTAAAAAGACTGCACTGCAACACAAACAGGTAAACCTATGCAGATCGCTGATTTTAATCTCTGAATCTGGACTCCTATATAATATTCTCTCTCCCTGAAAGCACCAACACAGGAACCTGGCCCTACACTACACTATCTCTCTATCTTTTCCCTCAGATTGCAGAATCAGGACTACCTCATGTATTTTTCTATCTCTCCCTAAAAGCAGCAGCAGCAGCAGACTAGATCATCTCCCTATCTATTCTGAAGCAGAGTGACGTGTGTGCTGTGTACCTCTAGCTTATATAGAAGCTGGGTCACATGTTGCACTGACCAATCACAGCCATGCCATTAGTAGGCATGGCTATGATGGCCTCTAAGGGCACACCAGCTAATCAAAAGGTGATTGGCTGGCCCCTGAAGCATTTCTAAATGCGTAATTAGATTGCCAAACCCGAACCCGAACCCGGACTTTTGCGCAAAGTCCGGGTTCGGGAAAAAGCTAAAGTTCGGTACGGACCCGAACTTTACAGTTCGGGTTCGCTCAACACTAGTCTTTATCCAATCACGGCTCATAGTCCCACCCCACACTATAAAAGGTTCCTTCCCACAGGAAGCTTTTGCAGTGTGTTGTTGGAGTAGAGATAGAACATGGCTCAGTTAACTACTAGCGAGTAGGGATGAGCCGAACACACCCCGGTTCGGTTCGCACCAGAACCTGCGAACGGACCGAAAGTTCGCGCAAACTTTAGAACCCTATTATATACAATGGACTCGAACGTTCGAAATCAAAAGTGCTAATTATAAAGGCTAATATGCAAGTTATTGTCCTAAAAAGGGTTTGGGGACCCGGGTCCTGCCCCAGGGGACATGTATCACTGCAAAAAAAAGTTTTAAAAACGTCAGTTTTTCCGGGAGCAGTGATTTTAATGATGCATGAAGTGAAAAAGAAAAAATATTCCTTTAAATATTGTACCTGATGGGTCTCTAAAGTATGCCTGTGAAGTGGCACATGTTCCCCGTGTTTAGAACTGTCCCTGCACAAAATTACATTTCTAAAGGAAAAAAGTAATTTAAAACTGCCTGGGGCTATATTGTAATGTCTGGTCCCGGCAATATGGATGAAAATCATTGAGAAAAATGGCATGGGTACCCCCAGCCCACTACCAGCCCCTTTGGGTGTTGTATGGATATTAAGGGGAACCCCACACCCAAATTTAAAAAAGGCCCCATATACTCTGAACAGCAGTATACAGGCGGTATAAACAAGACAGGGACTGTAGGTTTGTTCTTAAAGCGGAGGTGCAGCCAAAAAAAAAAAAAAGTCAGCAGCTACTAACAGTGTAACTGCTGACTTTTAATAAGGACACTTACCTGTCCTACTCGCCCGCGATGTCGGTCCCGCCACGGCGATCGATCACTGCTGGCAGGTCCCGGCTCCTCCATCCTGAGTAAGGCAAACAGGCAGTGAATGGGCGGCTTGCATACACACAGTTCCCAGAAGGCAGCGCGGCCCATTCACAAGAAGAGGAAGAGGAAGCAGAAGGAGACCCACCGTGGACGAGAAGAGGAACATTAGAGGCAGATTAGGGGACTTCCGCATAGCAACAGGCATTTAGGGTGAGTATAATTTATTTATTTTTTCTATTAATCTTATTTATTTATTTTAGGATTTTTAATGTAAAGATTTTTTCAGGGTGGACCTCCGCTTTAAGTAGAATCTGTTTGTAATTTGGAACAGGTACATTTTTTAAGTGTAATCTATTTTTAAGCTTTTGAAAAACATAGGCTCTAACCTCTCCTGGCACAGTCAGTAGGGGATGGCAGGGTTGTGTAACCTATCACTCTCGGAGGCACAATCCTGCAATAAACACAGCAATAGGGTATGGCTAGCAATAACCGTTTCTTATGCACAGTAAATGACACAAACACAAGTGTACTTAACCCTGGCACTTTTACTGAGAGTGTTGGCTAAGCATAGAAAAGTATACATGAACACATGCAGAGCCCTGCAATGAAAAGAGTACTTTTGCAAACAGACAGATATAATAAAATAAACTAACAGTCCCCGCTGCTGCTATTCTACCTCGTGGGTAAAAATGGCACCCAGAAATGTCTACGCTACTGAGTCAGGCCTGACTGTACTATGTAGAAGTTCTGCAGAGGAAACTCTTCGCTAGCAAACGGTGGTGCACTTTTGAAGAAAACAAGTTATAATCCACAAAGAGGAAAAGGGTCTTGAACTTGGTGAACACAGGATAAGTCCTAGCAGGGGAGGGCTGGTAGCCTTAGGCCTGGGGGGCAAGTCCAGTCAAGTAGCCCACTAAACCGTCAAATCAGCTCACCATCCATGGCCCACCTGTTTTTTCAATGTAGCCTCACCAGTGCTTATCAGTGCAGCCAATTCCAGTGCCCATCAATGAAGCCTGATCACTGGGGCAGGTTACATGGGGTGTATGGTGGGGGAGATGGGGGGTCAGCTAGGGGTGTCAGGGTCTCTCACCTCAGCAATCTCAGCTCAGCAGGTCCTTGCACGCCATGGTCTCCTGGGGGGGTTACGCTCCTGATCCTGGGGTCAAGTTGCAGCCAGCGCCCAGCCCTGCAGCACTGCAGCCCTGCGTCCCAACTCCCTGGCATGCCCTGCCTCTGTCTGCTTCCAAGAATCCGATTCCAGGGAATAGTAGCTTCCTCTGCGCTTCTGTGTTTTCCACCCACCGGAAGCTTGAACGCGGACTACAACTCCCGGAATGCAACAGCTAGTGGTCAGCCGCCATGGCCGTGCCCTCGGCCCGACTTCCTAGACCAGAATAAAAAAGAAAATGGTAGCGGGCAGCGGCTGCCGGCCATTTTGAACATAAGTTAGGGTGGCCTGGGAGGCAATTGCCACCCTGCCCCCTGGCCCAGCCCTCCCCTGAGTCCTAGAGACTCCTAGATACTCAAGGCGCTGTCTCTCCGGTGTATGACTACAAGCACTAGAGTTACTTCTGAGCAACAGTTATCTGGCCTAGGGGATCCTGTGTTTGTCTCTGAGCAGGTGCTCTCTCACCCAACCGGACCAGTCCATGTCCGTATCTTCCGTTGCTGTGTCTTGGTACACAGATCCCACGACACCCGGGTCTTCGGTCCTCCTCGCAACAGCACAGCAGGAGTCGGATGATGTCCTGCAAGCTTCTAGGTGAAACGGAAGGCTCTTTGGAGAAAACCCCCGGCTTTAGGCCTGGTAACACAGCAGACTCGAACAGGAGTTCCACTTGCTGGGTGGGCGGTGTCCAAAGAGACCAAACTCAGTCCCGCCCCCCAGTTAAATAGCCCACCCCAGCAGTCCTTGCGCGGGGCAATGCACCTTGGGTGTCCCGTGGCATTCTGGATACTGTAGTCTCTGAGGCCTAAAAGCAATACCCCGCTACATACTCCCCCCACTGAAAATCTTTGGTCCCCAAAGATAAAATCAACATAAAGTACAAGCAATGCAATTTATAGTAGCAAAAGAACTGGGCAGGGGAACCTCCCACCAAGCTCGGTGAGGGAGATTTTCCTACCCACAGGTCATACTAGTGGGAGGGACCTGCCTAACTGTCCCAGAGAGTGAGCTGGGGTAGCCCTCCACCAAATGCACAGTGGAGGGGCCAGGTTTTTCTATTGTCCTTCTTGCAGTTATCACAGTGTCCTCAGAGCATTCTCCCATTTGAGTGTAAGTCAACTTCCTAGGGGGCCAATAATTCTCTTCACTCTTTGTTCTCTGGGGGTCACAACATCTGGCACTATGGGTGCCTCCATTGGGGTAGGTGTCAGAGGACTTGTGGCTTCAAAGGCATCCAACTCTGGTGCAGAAATGTACAGTGAGTTCCCTGGGTCCTCAGCTGGGACTGACTCCAAAGCATCTTCCCATTCTTTAGTCTGTGTACTGGATGGAATGAACTCAGCAGCTTCAGCGTTCATAGTGTCACTTAGGAGGAATTCAGAGGGTGTGGGATCCACCATCAGGGGTTCAGGTGCTTGAGACAGCCATAGCCAGCTAAGCTCCAGCTCCTCATCTTCACTTTGATCTGTAATTTCCTCCTTCCTTGACTGAGTTGCTTGAGACCTGGTATTAGGTCTTGGAGTGTGGGGAGTTGAAGGTAGCTTGGGGGAATCCGGAGCCGAAGGTATCCTGACTGCCTCAGAAAGGGGTAGCAGATGGTTCCTGTGCCAGATCTTCAGTGGCCCCGCCCTTCCTTCAGGCTTCAACTGATACACTGGTAAGCCAGGCAGTTTCCTACAGATCACATAGGGCTCTGACTTCCATCTGTCTGCCAGCTTGTGCTTTCCTGGGACCCCTAGATTTCGCAGCAACACTCTGTCTCCTGATTGCAGATCCTGTATCCGGTCCCTAAGGTCGAAGTTCCGCTTATTCCGGGCTCCTCTCTGGTCAGAAGTCAATTGGACCTTCTCATAAGCCAACTTCAAGCTTTTCCGCAATCTGTCCACGTACCCCTTATGTGAGGCAGCTGATGTGTGGTCCATTGAGGTGCCAGAGGCCAAGTCTACGGGTAGTCTTGCTTCCCTGCCAAACATCAGTCTATATGGGGAATATCCTGTGGCATCACTGGTCGTGCTGTTGTAGGAATACACTATAGCAATGCCCCAATGCTGCTTTTCCTCACCATTTAGAGTCCCCAACATGTTTAACAAAGTCCTGTTGAACCTTTCCAGTTGGGCATCACCTTGAGGGTTATAAGGGGTGGTGCGAGTCTTCTTTATGCCCAAAGAGTCCAGTAACTTCTGTTTCAGTCGACTTTCAAAGTCCCTCCCTTGATCCAAGTGAAGGCGTTGAGGTAACCCGTAATGCACAAAGTACTTTTCCATTAGCACCTTGGCTACAGTGGAGGCCTTCTGGTCTTTAGTTGGAAAGGCCTGGGCATAACGGGTGAAATGGTCGGTTATCACCAGAACGTTTCCATGTCCACTCAAGTCAGGTTCCAGACAAAGGAAGTCAATGCATACCAAGTCCAAGGGCCCTTGGCTTTGCAGGTGGCCCACTGGGGCAGCTTGATGGGGCGGTGTCTTTCTCTGTATACAGCGAGCACATGAGTGACAGTACTCCTCTACTTCAGCTTGCATGCAGGGCCAGTAGAATCTACTCCTTATGAGCTGGAAGGTTCTTTCTGCCCCTAGGTGGCCATGATTGTTGTGTAGGGCAACTAAGACAGTCTTTCGATCTTTTTCCGGCAAGAACAGTTGCCACTTGTCTTCCAGGTCATCAGAGGGGTATACCACCCCTTGATGCACCCGCAACCTGTCCCATTCCTTGCGTATTAACCAGGCTTCCTTGGAGGGATCATGCAAGAGCCTGTCTGGATCTTCCAGGGCTTCCAAGGCCAATCTTCCCCAAGGATCTTCTAACTGGTTACATCTTATATCCTTTTTGGACAGTTTCGGCAAGTCGTCTTCGCCAATCTGGGTCACATCACAATAGTACTTGGGCACTCCTACCACCGAAACTCCAATTTCTTCTGCCCGGATCCTCCACTAGCTTGAAGCTGTGCTCCCTGACACAAGGCCCGCACCCCATCCGGGGTCACCTGTGTCCAGTCTTCTGTCCTGCAAGTGGGAGCATGAGACCTTCTGGACAAAGCATCAGCATCTCTGTTTCAAGTCCCAGGCCTATACTTTAAGCTAAAGTTGAACCCAGAGAGGGCTGCCAGCCAACGGTGGCCAGTGGCATCCAGCTTGGCTGTGGTAAAGAGGTAAGTGAGTGGGTTATTGTCTGTTTTCAGTCAGCTCCATACAAGTAGTCTCTGAGTTTGTCTACAACAGCCCACTTTAAGGCTAAGAACTCCAATTTGTGGGTGGTGTAATTCTTTTCCACTGGGGTTAAACTCCTACTCACATAGGCAACTGGTCTCAGCTGTCCTTCATACTCCTGATACAGCACACCTCCCAGACCATCATGACTGGCATCTACGTGCAATTCGCATGGCTTCTTGGTGTCTGCATAGGCCAAGACAGGGGCGGTGGTCAGACTTTTCTTCAACATTTCGAAGGCCTCTTCACACTTCTCAGTCCACTGGTCTTCCACTGATTCTCCTGGCTTCCTGGGGCCAGTGTCATCCTCCTCTCCTTCTGTCTTCAGCAACTCATTCAGAGGTTTGGCAATTCTTGCAAATCCCTCCACAAACCTGTGATAATAGGAGCAGAATCCCAGGAAGGATCTGAGCTCCGTCACTGTAGTCAGTCAGGGCCAGGAGGTGACTGCCTTCAGTTTGTCAGGGTCTGTAGATACTCCTTCTTCAGACACTATGGGGTTGATTTACTAAAGGCAAATCCACTTTGCACTACAAGTGCACATGGAAGTGCAGTCATTGTAGATCTGAGGGGAAGATCTGAAATGAGGGGAAGCTCTGCTGATTTTATCATCCAATCATGTGCAAGCTAAACTTCTGTTTTTTATTTTCCTTGAATGTCCTTTTCAGATCTACAGCCACTGCACCTCCAAGTGCACTTGTAGTAAAAAGTGGATTTGCCTTTAGTAAATAAACCCCTATGTGTCCCAGGTAGTGGACTGAGGATTGGTAGAACTGGCACTTCTCCCTGGAGAGTTTAAGTCCCTCATCACTAAGTCTCTTCAGGACTTTCTTCAGTCTTTCCTCGTGTTCCTCCAGGGTCTTCCCAAAGACAATGATGTCATCTAGGTACACTAGGACTTCAATGAGGTTCATGTCCCCCACTGTCTTCTCCATTAATCGCTGGAAAGTGGCAGGGGCCCCCGACAATCCTTGAGGCATCCGGTTAAATTCATAGAATCCCACTGGGGTGATGAATGCCGTCTTCTCTCTGTCTTCTAGATGCATTGGGATCTGATAATACCCACTCTTCAGGTCCATGACACTGAACCACTTGGTTCCAGACAGACTCTGCAGAGCATCCTCTATCCTGGGGGTGGTGTATTGGTCAGGTATGGTCCTCCTATTGAGAGTCCTGTAGTCTATACAGAGCCTCAGTGATCCATTCTTCTTCCTGACTACTACGATAGGAGAGGTGTATGGACTTCTGGACTCTCGGATAACTCCAGTTCTCTTAAGCTCTGCCAGTTGCTCACGTAAGTCCTCCAGGTCAGCCAGTGGGACCCACCGGACTCTCTCCCGGAAAGGTTTGTCTTCTTGCAGACGGATCTTGTGGGTGGCACTCCTCGCGCATCCCTCATCAAATTCATCTCTGGAGAAGATCTTCCTCCACTTGGTCAGCTGGGCCCTGGCTCTCTCCTTCCATACCGGTGGTAGGGTCGTGTTTTCCAGGCAGAGCTTCTCCAGCATTGGTGCCCCTCCTTCAGTCTTCTCCAGATCAGACAGAGCCACTGAGGTAGCAGGGTTTACTTGGCCAAACAGCATCCGGGCCGGAATCTTCACAGGCGAGTCAGTAATGTTCTTGATGCTCACTGGTATCCGGCCATTGGCCTTCTTCAGAGCCCTCAGCGGGACTACCTCAGGGATGACTTCCAATCCTGGGTGGGTATCTAGGGGGTCTGGTTCCAGAATCACGAAGGGGCCAGGCTGCTACCATGTGAGCTTCACAGTGGCCTTCAGACAGGTCATTTCACCAGGCTGTAACACTCTCTCCTCCTTCTCCAATCTCCAGACTTTCCCTACCCCCTCTTCTGGGGCCTTCTGTTCCAGGACCAATCGTTGGTAGGCTAACCGCAAAATTGGGTGGATCCTGGCCGTCGAACTACCCTGCTCCTGTGCTAGGGGAGCCAGTAATCTCCTGACCAGATCAGTATTGGTCCCTATTATCAGGGAACTCTTGTTGGCCCCTGGTGGGCGAGGGCAAACTACTGCCAGGGTGTCAAAGGCCTCTGTTTTTCCTGCTATCGAGGGGTCAAAGGCTATTCGGATTGAGACATAGCCATCGTAGGGGAAGCTTTGGGTGCCAATCCCCCATATTTCCAGATCTTCCAATTTCTGTAAGGGCAAGTGACTCAGGTGCTTTTGGTAAAAGTCACGTACAGAAGAGTGACTTGGGCCCCTATGTCCAGGATGGTCCTTGTGTAAACTCCCTCCACTTGAATGGGAACCACAGGGGAGGGTCCCACCAATTTGGCTGGAAACCCCTTCGGGGAGACTTCTTTCTTTGGACTTGTGGGTTTTCCCTTAGGTGTTTTCTTCTTCTTCCACCTTTTTCTGGATCTTAATCCCTGTTGGGCCTGGTATGCAGTGACTTCTTGCAGGTCTTGAAATTTTAACTCTTGGCGAGCGGTATTTAGCATTTTGGGAGGGGCATGGTTTTCCTTCTACCTCGACTCTTCTTGCTTGAGGATTTTAGTGGAGTTTGCTGAAAATGATGGGCTCCCGGCTGACTCCTTCACCGGGGCCCTCTGGAGTTTTCCGCCGGCTGGTTATAGGTGCCACGGGTCTTCCTTGGGCTGGGACACACTCGCCCAAAGTGGGCAACTCCCCCACAGTTGAAACAAATAGCCTCTCCCCTGTCTCGCGGAGAGACTGGCGTTGAGGCACTCTGGTGCGGTTCCTTCCTGACTTCCTCTTTTTTTAGGATTCCTGAGTTCTTAGCCATTAGGGAGGTCAAAAGATCCAGCACTTGGGTCATCTGAGACTTTAAAATCTCCACTTCCGAGTCCCGTTCAGAGGCTATTGCTGATCTGAATCCCACTGAGGGGGAAGTCTTTTTCAACCGCCTGTTGGTCCTTCAATAGAGCTTCTTCGTCCCTTATGATCCACAAAAGGTCTGGATAACTCAGAGACATGACTCCTTCAGAGGTCTTCAGGTGGAGCCAAACTGGATCCGAACGCAATGCTTCCCTCAGGATCTGCTTCATCCTGGTTGCATCTATGACTTGTGGCACCTTTTTAAGGACAATTTGGCAGAACATCCTATTTAACCTTCTGACATATTCAGACAATCTTTCTCCCGACTGTTGAAAGGTATGCTCAAATTGGTATACTAGCTCAGCCACCTTTTCCAACTGGCCAAATTCTTCCTGTAACATAGTCAGATAATCATAAGCAGTACAAGCAGAATTGCTGAACCTAAGATTATTTACAGCTTCAGCAGCAGCGCCTTTCAAACTCTCACTTAAGCGCTGCTTCTTCTGGCCCTCTGGTACTTCCCATCCTTCCAGAGCCTGCATTGCTTGCTTAATCCAGGTGTCAAAGTCTTCCTCCCCCAGGGGGACAGGTTGTTTCCCCGAGAAAACCCTGAGCTTCCGGTACATGGCTTCTACATGCACCGTGTTATTTTTCTGGCACTTCGTGACAAAATCTCCCAGAGCATTCGGCAGTTCAGGCCCTATAGCGGCCAGGGGTGTCCCTTCTCTTTTGGCTTCTCTGCTTTAGGGGATAATGATGGAGAGGATGGTGGAGGTGATGGCGGGGGAGATTACTGAGGTTCCCCCTTCAGTGCCTAAGTATGCGCCAATTGGTATATCTGGTTATCTATTGCCTGTATGTTCTGACCTCTAAAGTCCTCTGGTATTCCATTTTTCCATTCCACTAATGCGTATGTAAACGAGGTCTCTGGATCTGACTTTAAATTCATCACCCATGCCTTTTTGCTCGGAGACAGTGACAACATGAGCCGCTTTACCTCCTCTTCCCGGCCAGTTTTCTCCCGGGAGCTCAATAACTACCGCCATGGTTGGGTCGGCGCCAACTGTTGCGCACCACGGTGTCACTACTAACAGGTCCATGCCGGTGCCTCTGGCAGGCTCTGATTGCAGCACACAGTATACAGGAATCCCGGACTCGAGCCCCCACATGTAGCGATACCCCCAACTAAGAGAGCCGCTGAAATGATTTGTTTGGGCCCTGTAATGCACTGCTGTCAACCCCCAGAAATTGGCTCTAACCTCACCTGGCACAGTCAGTAGGGGATGGCAAGGTTGTGTAACCTATCACTCTCGGAGGCACAATCCTGCAATAAACACAGCAATAGGGTATGGCTAGCAATAACCGTTTCTTCTGCACAGTAAATGACACAAACACAAGTGTACTTAACCCTGGCACTTTTACTGAGAGTGTTGGTTAAGCATAGAAAAGTATACATGAACACATGCAGAGCCCTGCAATGAAAAGAGTACTTTTGCAAACAGACAGATATAATAAAATAAACTAACAGTCCCCGCTGCTGCTATTCTACCTCGTGGGTAAAAATGGCGCCCAGAAATGTATACGCTACTGAGTCAGGCCTGACTGTACTATGTAGAAGTTCTGCAGAGGAAACTCTTCGCTAGCAAACAGTGGTGCATTTTGAAGAAAACAGGTTATAATCCACAAAGAGGAAAAGGGTCTTGAACTTAGTGAACACAGGATAAGTCCTAGAGACTCCTAGATACTCAAGGCGCTGTCTCTCCGGTGTATGACTACAAGCACTAGAGTTACGTCTGAGCAACAGTTATCTGGCCTAGGGGATCCTGTGTTTGTCTCTGAGCAGGTGCTCTCTCACCCAACCGGACCAGTCCGTGTCCGTATCTTCCGTTGCTGTGTCTCGGTACACAGATCCCACGACACCCGGGTCTTCGGTCCTCCTCGCAACAGCACAGCAGCAGTCGGATGATGTCCCGCAAGCTTCTAGGTAAAACGAAAGGCTCTTTGGAGAAAACCTCAGGCTTCAGGCCTGGTAACACAGCAGACTCGAATAGGAGTTCCACTTGCTGTGCGTGCGGTGTCCAAAGTGACCGAACTCAGTTCCGCCCACCAGTTAAATAGCCCACCCCAGCAGTCCTTGCGCGGGGCAATGCACCTTGCGTGTCCCGTGGCTTTCTGGGTACTGTAATCTCTGAGGCCTAAAAGCAATACCCCGCTACATTAGGATTTTTGGAAAACATAGGGAAGGGCTATCACCCCTGTAACATTTGTTTTGCTGTCTGTGCACCTGTTCACCTCACTTTCCGTCCCAATGACAAATGTTTTTTGAATTTTTTTTTTTTTTTATTGAAACAAGAATTGGTGATAAAGCATCAGTGGAGAGGAGACACATTTTTCCCATATTAACTCTTACAGGTGAGAATTTCCCTTCCTAGGGGTATATTTCCTCTCACTTCCTGTTGTCTCCTTCCGTTTGCAAGTAGGAGTCGTTTGTAAGTTGGATGTTTGAAAGTAGGGGCCTGCCATATATACTCTGCATAAATTTGGCCCTTAGGTGCTGGTGTTGCCACAACACTGTAAGCCCTCACAGTTACTCTTGGTGGGCGCTGGAACACACTGCTGTGAACTATTATATCAAGAATTGTATTTACATGCCATTGTTGAACAGTAGTAGGAAAAATTGGGCCTTTGGTGGTGGTGGTGGTGCTGGTACCACAACACTGTATGTCCTCACAGTTACTCTTGGTGGGCGCAGGAATGGGCCCAGCTGTAAAATATTAGATCAAGAATTGTAATTACATGCCCCTGTTGAACAGGGGCAGAAAAATTGGGCCTTTGGTGGTGGTGTTGCCACAACACTGTAAGCCCTCACAGTTACTCTTGGTGGGCACAGGAATGGGCCCTGCTGTGAATTATTAGATCAAGAATTGTAATTACATGCCCCTGTTGAACAGGGGCATAAAAATTGGGCCTTAGGCACTGGTGCCACAACACTGCAACCCCTCACAGATACTGTACTTGGAGCGCAGCAATGAGCCCTGCTGCAAAGTATTGCATCAAAAATTTTAATTACACGCCCCTGTTAAACAGGGGCATAAAAATTGGGCCTTAGGCACTGGTGCCACAACACTGCAACCACTCACAGATACTGTACTTGGAGCGCAGCAATGAGCCCTGCTGAAAAGTATTGCATCAAAAATTGTAATTACACGCCCCTGTTAAACAGGGGCTGAAAAATTGGGCCTTAGGCACTGGTGCTGGTGCCACAACACTGCAACCCCTCACAGATACTCTAGTTGGAGTGCAGAAATGAGCCCTGCTGCAAAGCATTGCATCAAAAATTGTAAATACACGCCCCTGTGAAACAGGGGCTGAAAAATTGGGCCTTAGCCACTGGTGGCAGTGCCCAGAACCAAAAATTTTCTTACACACTATCAGCATGATCATTGAGGAGGAAGAGGATAGTCACTCAGCATTACAGGATAGTCACTCAGCATCAGCATGGGCAGTCTTGAAGGGATCTGACATTTCAAAAAAAAATATTCGGTTACATCAACATCAGGTGCTTGGTAGCTGGTGGTGATCCAAGACTGATTCATTTTTATGAAGGTCAGTCGATCGACCGAGTCGGTGGACAGGCGCACCCTGTGATCGGTTACAAAGCCTCCAGCAGCACTGAATGTGCGTTCCGAAAGAACGCTGGATGCAGGAAAGGCCAGTAGCTCAATTGCATACTGTGCAAGCTCTGGCCAGTGATCCATCCTCAAGACCCAATTACCCAGAGTATTTTCGGTGGGAATGGTGTCCAAGTCTAATCTTTCCCCTAGGTATTCCTGCACCATGTAAACCAGATGCTGGCGATGGTTGCTGGAACTGATCATACCTTGGGGCTGCGTACTAAAAAATTGTCTGAACGCATCGGTCAGACGGCCACCTTCTCCACCGCTCCTTCTTTGACTGACCGAAGCCTCAGCAACATGTTGTCCAGGACCAGGAATTTGTAATCTCCCAGTCTCTGGGAACGCGTTGCACAGACCTTTCTGCAAGGCCTCCCGAAGATGCTTCATCCTCTGCTCCCTCTGCGACGGAAAGATAAGGTCCGCAACCTTACCCTTGTAACGTGGATGAAGGAGGGTTTCCGGCTTTGCAGGATCAGGGAGGCCATGCAGCGTAGGTTTGCTGAGGCATTCGGTGCGGAGTCCTCTGGGTCACTAAGGACGACATGATCTGCAGCCACCTCCTCCCAGCCACGTACAAGTCCACGGGTGTCTTGGGACTGTAATTTATCCCTTGAAGACTGCTGCTGATGCTGAGTGCTAGTCTCCATCTCCATGCTGACAAAATACTCCTCTTCCTCCACCTCCTCCTTCTCCTCGTCCTCTTCCTGTGTGATAGCTGGGCCAGCAGGAACACTGTCTGGATAAAGGGGGCCTTGAGAGGTAAGGAAGTCCTTCTCTTCCTGCCTCTATTCTGCCTCAAGTGCCCTGTCCATTATTCCACGCAGCGTGTGCTCCAACAGGTGGACAAGAGGGACAGTGTCACTGATGCATGCACTGTCACTGCTCACCATCCTCTAGGCCTCCTCAAATGGTGACAGGACAGTGCATGCATCCCTGATAATAGCCCACCGGCGTGGGGAAAAAATCCAAGCTCCCCTGACCCTTTCCTGTTGCCATATTGCAACAGATACTCATTGATGGCCCTCTGCTGCATGTGCAGCCGCTGCAGCATGGCCAACGTAGAGTTCCACCTGGTGGGAATGTCACAGATTAGGCGGTTCTTGGGCAGGTTGTAATCCTTTTGCAGGTCAGCCAGCCGAGCACTGGCATTATATGACCGGCGGAAATGCCCAAAGAGTTTCCTGGCCTGCTTCAGGACCTCCTGCAAGCCCAGGTACCTGCCCAAGAACCGCTGCACCACTAAGTTAAGGACGTGAGCCAAACAGGGCACATGGGTCAGTTGTCCCTGTCGGAGGGCGGAGAGGAGGTTGGTGCCATTGTCGCATACCACCTTTCCTGGCTTAAGCTGGCATGGTGTCAACCACCTCTGAGCCTGCCCCGGCAGAGCTGACAAAATCTCTGTCCCAGTGTGGCTCCTGTCCCCCAAGCACACCAGCTCAAGCACCGCATGGCATCTTTTTGCCTGCGTATTTGCGTAGTCCCTTGAACGCCTACGGAGCACCGCTGGTTCCAAGGACAAAGCACAGGTAGAGGCCATGGAGGAAGAAGAAGAGGAGGGGGTGGAGGAGAGAGGTGTGTCAGAATCACCAGTAGTAACATTTTGGAGGCGTGGTGGCGGAACAACCTTCAACACTACTGCACCCTGTCCTGCATCCTTCCCAGCTGCCAGCAGAGTCACCCAATGCGCCGTGAAAGATAGGTAACGTCCCTGTCCATGCCTGCTGGACCATGAGTCAGCGATAATATGCACCTTACCGCTGACCGCCCTGTCTAGCGAGGCCGAGACATTGCCTTCCACATGCCGGTAGAGAGCCGTAATCGCCTTTCGTGAGAAAAAGTGGCGTTTGGGAATCTGCCACTGAGGAACCGCACATTCCACAAACTCACGGAAGGGGGCAGAGTCTACCAACTGAAAAGGCAGCAGTTGAAGTGCTAGCAATTTAGCCAAGCTAGCATTCAACCACTGGGCATGTGAATGGCTGGGAATGAACTTCTTTCGATGGTGCAGCAGCTGGGGCAGGGAAATTTGCCTGATACAATCGGACTTCGGTGTACCGATAGCAGATTGCCCGCAAGTACTTGGCTGTGACACACCTAATTTTACACCTTCATTCCTCTCAGTGCAGGTTTCAGAGAGGACTGAAGATATAGTGGGATTGGAGATCCCAGCTGATGAGGATCAAGGAGAGGTCCGCTTTGCTCTTTGGTGTGGGTCTTTTAGGTAGGCTTGCCAACTAACTGCATGGCAGGTCGACATATGTCTGGTCAAGCACGTGGTGCCCAAGCGGCTGATGTTTTGGCCACACGAGATACACTTTAGACATATGTTGCAAATAGCAAGGGTGCGATCTGCTGCACACGTCTGAAAAAAGGCCCACACCAAAGAACTTTTGGAATATCACACAGAGACAGCAGAGCTCTGCGGTGTGATGCAGTCAGTGTGCTGCCCATAAGCTGGCCCCTGGAGGGCATCCTGCATCGTTGGAGATGTGCCTCCTCCTCCTCTCTCCTATCAGGCACCAATGTGGAGTCAGTGACCTCCTCATCACCTCCCTCCTCATCAATGGAGCAAATCTGGCAGTATGCTGCAGCTGGGGTAACATGACTGCCAGATAGCTGTCCTTGTTGGGCACCCCCTTTCTCTGGGCTCACGTTACTACCCCCTCTCTCTGGGCTCACGTTACTGCCTTCCTCTAGCTGGGTTCCATCATCGGAGCCTTCAAAATGCTGGGCATCCTCCTGGAGCATGTACCCAACACTGTGGTCAAACAGTATGGTGGACTCCTCAGGAGGACATGGTGAGGCTAGGGAAGGAGTGACTGATGCCATTGAGCCGAGGGAAGAGGCCGCTTTGGCAGCTGCTCTGCCAGACAAATGACCCTGAGCCTGGGTGAGAGAGGATGAGGAGGACGAGGACGGCTTGGTCATCCACTCTACCAAGTCTTGGGCATGTTGCGGCTCAACATGGCCAGCTGCCGAAAAGAAGGACAAGCGTTTTCCACGGCCACGTGCTGATGAGGATGCACTGTGTCTATGACCATCACTGTTACCTCTAGACACAGAGCCTGCTTGCCCTCTTTTATTGCCTTGTGACTGTCTGCCTCTCCTTGTTTGCCTTCCAGACATACTAATGGCCTGCAGTGAGCTGTAGCTGCACAAAGGTGGGATGTATATATATTTATATATATCTCTCTGTACTGATAATGCAGCTATCAGAATCAACTGCCTGCTGTGGTATTAGTATGAGAAAAGCAGCAATTGTCTTCAGTTAGTTTTAGGTGAATACTGTGCAGAGGACACAGTACACTAACTGAACATTCTTGCAGCTCTCTGCCTGTGGTTTTATTATGAGAACACCACAAATTGTATTCAGGTTCCTTTAAGTGAACGCTGTGCAAAGGACAGAAGTACACTACATGAAATTAATGCAGCTCCCTGCCTGTGGTTTTATTATGAGAACACCACTAATTCAGGTAAGCTTTAGGTGGACGCTATGCAAAGCACACTGTACACTAATTGAAACACTGACTGCAGCTAGCACAATCACCTGCCTGCCTGTCACAGTATAGAGAATAACAGGAACGGATCTAGCTAAACTGAATACAGTGTATAAATATATATACAACACCTAGGATGCATATATATCCTCTACACACTGTAACTGCAGCTAACTGACTCGCCTGCCTGCTCTATCTAACTCAATATCAATGACACTGTCTCTCTCTCTCTCTGTAAGCTCTCTCTTTAACCAACGCCAACACACTACACAAGGCCGCCAAGCCGGCGGCCTTATATAGTGTGGGGCGTGTACCTACTCCTCTGAGCCATGATTGTCCAAAGCCACCCTGGCTTTGGCCAATTACGGCTCTCCGTTCTTACCGCACTGTGATTGGACAAAGCATGCGGGTCATAGTGCATGCTTGGCCAATCATCAGCCAGCAATGCACTGCAATGTCGCAGTGAATTATGGGCCGTGACACACCACTCGAATTTGGCGCGAACGGCTCATAATGTTCGCAATTCATTGAACAGCCGAACAGATGATGTTTGAGTCGAACATGGGTTTGAATCGAACACAAAGCTCATCCCTAGTGTGTTCACTTATTGTGACTCTGAGTGTAGAGTGTTAGTGTAGTGTTAGTATAGTATGAGAATAGTATTTCAGTATAGTTTAGTTTGAGTATAGTGTGCCATATAGTGTGAGTATTGTGTGTGTATAGTGTGTCAGTATAGTGTGAGTATAGTGTAGTGTGTGAGTATAGTGTAGTGTCAGTGCAGTGTTTAACACAGCATTCTATAACATTTAGTGCTGTATACAGTGCTGTATACCCCCCCCTTTTATTTTTTTGCTGAAGGTTGTTTTTTTTTTTGTCCCTGCCTGCCCCCTTTTTTTTAAATTGTCAGCCGCTAAGTGGCAGGTTCATCCACCGTCGTGGTTCGGCAGACTACACTCAATAAAAATGAATGTTCTACCCCGATTGTTATATTTTTTCCGTACCTTGCCGGTTTCCCTGACCCGTAACGACCTTCAACAATTTCAGAATAAGGTACTGCAATTTATTTGGGGAGACAAGAGACCTAGGGTGAATAGGAGTACCCTATATGCGTTAAAACGGAAGGGAGGCCTAGGCTTGCCTGATTTCTTGAAATATTTTTATGCTGCCCAGGTGGCACAACTCACTAGGTTCCATTCCCAACGGGCACCGGCCATATGGATGGCCATGGAATCCCACTCTTGCCTTCCCACCCCAATTTCTCACATTTTGTGGCTCTCTATTAAAGAGCGACCTGCTATATTATGCCCTACTTTATCAATGTCTTTGGAAATATGGGACAGACTATCCAGATCCCACAAATTTAAATCTCCTCATTCTCCACTGGCACCTCTACTACGCAATAGAGCTTTCACCCCGGGTCTCACCCCCCTGACATTTGAGTGGTGGACCAATAAAGGTCTCCTACGCATAGCTGACTTATGTGATCGCAGGGGTATGCTACCTGAGAAGGTATTGACTGATAAGTATCTTATGCCTCCAGCAGAGAGTTTTAGATTTGCTCAGGTTTCACATTATATGCAAACCCTTGCTAGAAAGAGTGACCTCGCAGTTCTTACTCCAATGGAGTATATGTGCCGTAATTATGATAAAATCAAAGGTCATCTGTCCGCTGTCTATTCGATATTGTTGAGCGCATCGACAAAGCTGAACTATATGGTCCACTGGGAGACCGATCTGAAGGAAACCCTGGAATTGGACGACTGGCAAAAGATAGCAGAGACAGCCTCTCGGTCGCTCATCAATACATCAATAATAGAGGCGAACTACAAGGTTCTGCTAAGGTGGTATATGGTGCCGGCCAGGCTAGCGACTTTTTTATCGGGGGCAACCCCATTTTGCTTTAGAGGTTGTGGCCAGGTCGGTACCACCTTTCATATATGGTGGACATGCCCCAAGGTTCGGAGGTTTTGGATCCGGGTATATAATTTAATTTACTCCCTCACTCAGGTTAACCTGATTAAGTCAGCTAAACAAGCATTATTAGGGAGTGGAATAGCAGAGGCCTCCAAGAATTGCAGGCAACTCTTGACATTTATATTAATTTCAGCAAAGATAACCATCGCTAGGAACTGGAAATCGGCGGCTCTGCCATTTGATCAGTTTAAAGGTAAATTGTATTGGTTGATGCTGAACGAACGGTTGACGGCATTGGCTCAGGACAAAATGAAGCTCTTTCATAGGGTGTGGGACCCTTGGCTTCATTACCTCACTAGTGACCCCGGGGGACCTCCAGCTTAACATTGTTTCTTCTTTAGGGGTGTCGGGGTGCTTGATCGAGGCTCCTTCCCTCCCTCCCCCTTTTCCCTCTTCTCAACTATTCTTTTCTTGCTTTGTTTCCTTCCCCCCTATTTCCTTGCTTCTAATTTCTTATTGAATGTTATTTTTGGAGTCAGCCCCAGGCCTTAGAGGTCTGCACGACTTCACCGGTTTATTAGTAATTAATAGGACCATTGTCGGTCTGAACTGCACTGAGAGTTGCCCGCACAGGCTGAGGAGTCGAACCCCCCCCCCCGACAAGCAGATGGGAGGACGGCTCCTCTGGGCGGGTAGTTCACCAGTCGAAACCCGAGATGTCGGGGGGAGTTGGTGGTTCAGGGGTGCAGTAGTTTTCTGTAAGATATCCAAAAGTGCAATTACGCTCCAGCCCATGCTAGAGATTCTTCAGCAGATTTGTTTTTTGGGTACTATAACATGGGCCCCTGGGCGTTATGATTCTAACGACTGGAATCCCAGAAGCGGTAATATGACTGTACAGTGTCTTGATGTATATTTTTATACTTTTTGTATGACGAAAACTTTAATAAAAAGATTGAAACATAAAATTGTCAGCCGCAGTTTTCTGACTGCAATGCTGGTGATCCCCCTTTATAACGTTTTTTTTTATTTTTTTATTATAGTTTTTACATTTCTGTCAGCGTCAGTCCTCAGTTTAAAGTGCACCGAACACCACTTTTGATTCAATAAAGTGCATCCAATCACACATTTCCCATTTTCTATTAATTTTGGGTAATAAGCTCCCGTCATGTCTGGGAGGCCAACAAGGAAAGGCAGACATTCACATGCCACTATGAGGGGGAGAGCAGCGTCTGTGTCCACAGGCAAAGGTGGACGTGATCCGTCCTCAGGTAGGGCACATTTGTCTCTGTTTAGTGATGTTGCCCGTGCTATCCAGCCACAGCATGCAGAGGAGGTGGGGGACTGGTTTACTAAATCATCCTCATCCTCCTAATTCTCTAGGACCCAAGCTGACACTAGTGTGCAGCTCATCGCAGCTGCCTGAGCAGCTTATTCTGCCTCCTTGTCCACAGCTACTCCTGCCAAAGCCCCTGCATCATGCATCAGCTGAATTGTTTGAACGCAGCTTCAGCCACTTGCTTCTAGATGATGCAAAGACATTACTTGATTCTGATGTTGGTTCTGAGGTAGAAGAAGGGAGTAACATAAGCCTACAGAGAGGGGAGAGCACTGATAAACAACAAATTGGCAGTCATGTTTCCCCAGCCGCAGCATGTTGCCAAGTTGGCTCCAGTGATGATGAGGGTGGATGGGGATGATATTGATGAGGTCCCTGATGCAGCTTGGGTGCCGGATAGAGCATATGAGGAAAGTGAGGGGGAGGCAAAACCCCAACGAGGCAGGATGTACTCCAGAGGCAGCCATCATGGAAGAGTAGAGAGCAGCCACCCTATTCCATCAGATTGTTGAGCTGTTATCTCCCGGCCCAATTCCCACAGCTCAGGTGTGAGCCTTTTTTAACACATATGCAGCCGATCGCACTGTTGCAATTTGCAATCTCTGCCGCAAGCAGATCAAATGTGGCAAAGCACCAGCCATTTGGGTACCACATGATTGACAAGACATTTAACCTCCCACTACTCAGCCCATTGGCAAGAACACCTGAAAGACGCTCACAAGGGACACAATTCTTCTCCTCCTCACTCCTCACCTTTCATCTCTACCACCCGCTATATCGCTTGACCTCTCAGCAGCCACCACTGACAGGGATGATGGTATAGCAAAGGGTGTCACAGGTCCTTGCAACTAGTCTGCCAGCAGCACCCCATCAGCTGTAGATTTAAGCAGGCAAATTTCTCTGCCCCAGCTGCTGCATTGAAAAAATAATACACTCCCTGCCACCCACATGCCCTGCGTCTAAACTCCAGCTTGTCAAAATAAAGAAAGCTTGCAGGGAAAATCAATTTAAATGTAATTTTTTTGTTCTTTATAAATGTCAGTTTTGCTGCAGCAGGTTCTATACACGGTACAGATGCGCCACTTTACAGGCAGACTATTTGGACCCCCCAGGCACTATATTTAAAGGCAAAAAAGTAACCCCTCATGAGATCAGACACATCAGATTTTTTTTTATAGGTAACAGTGATGGTGGTAATAATAGTGGTATCTGTGCAAATTGATAAGATACAGCATCTGAAAAAGTACTTGGCAATGGAGGGAAAGAGATTCCAAGATTGATGCTGCTGAAGAGTCAGGTGCAGCTGAAAGGTCAGGATACTTGATAAAGGAGGTTGTATACAACCCTTTACTTCCTCATGCCTGCTGTCTTGGTCTTAGGATACCATAGACGCCAATGTCTTCACGTCCCTTGGGGGGTCCAGAATCTTTTGCATGACAGCCGCCTGGCAGTTCACTGGCTGGGCTGCACTCCTCTATTCCAAGCTTAAGCAAAACTGTGTTTATTTGAATGTAACAGTCTATTTATGTTGTGCAATAAATGGATACATACATTTATTAACATGTGAGCTGTGGCCACTTTCATGTTTTCCACTATATTTAAAGGAATTATTAATTTTATTATTTTACTCAAGCAACCTTAAAATCACTGCACCTTTAAAAACAATCTTTTTTAAAAGTTTTTTTTGCATTGGTACACGTCCCCCAGGGCAGTACCCGGGCTCCCATACCCTTTTTATGGCCAATAACTTGCATATAATCCTTCAAAATGGGGACGTTTTATTTTTCAATTTCGGGTCACATAGACTTTAAATAGGGTTTGCGGTTTGGGTCCAAACTTTTGTGATGTTCAAGAGTTCTGGCGCAAACCAAACCGGGGGGGTTGTTTGGCCCATCTCTACTCTCGAACATGTAAATGAATAGATTGGTGTGTTTTTCCTATGTTACGCTAGAAGTTGTATTCAAAGGAGGACGCTCTAACTAAAAATACAGAAAATAATTTTTTTTATTAAGTTTTCATGAGTACATGTCCTCATGCCAGTGCCTAGCTCTCCATGGCCTTTGATTGACAGTTGCTTGCCTATTAGCCTTCAAAATGGCCAGACCTAATTTATAAGATCCCCCTATAGATTTAAATGGGGTTTGGACTTAGGTTAAAAATTTTCAAGCTACTGTATATTATGGGTTCGACTAACACCCTGTGAATTCAACCCAGACACATTTTTTCATTCCTAATGTGGTGGGAATGATGCTGCACTGCTCTTGGATTGAGAGCAACATTGCCACTCTCATATAGGTTGTGCCTGTTTGCACTACAACGCTAAAAAAAACTGTTGCAAGGAGCATGGCTATTAGCATCGGCACTGCTGATTCACAAGCCTGTAACCTCTCAATCAGCACCTGGTCACATCTATTCCTTCCCATTGTTTTCTGGGTTGGCAGAACTGCCTCTCTTGCTAAAACTCTTCTACTATGAGCTGCAGTATCTCAGTGGTGGGTGGGGAGGACAGAGGACAAATGAGGTAGGATTTGGCTCAGTCAGGAATAGTAAAGGAAGGTTTTTCCCCTTTTTATGAGATTTGTAACTAACTGGATCTGATACTTGTTTAAACTGTCATATACAGTAGAAAACTTTAGTTCCACTTAGTAGTGCTTTCCAAATATAATGGTTATCTGACAAAAAATGTAGAAACTAAAGTATGAAGTAGCCTGACCTATAACCAAAAGACAGTTTGGATGCCACAATGAATGGAACAAAGTGTGATTATTGCTTCTTCTCCATGCAGTAAATCATCAGTCTTTCATGAAAGATCAGAGTGTCACACGAGGGCACATAGTAATTCACAAGCTCTGATGAAGTTATGTTTTCACAATAAACTACACAAAAGCATTATGTTTCTGAACCTAATGGAAAGAAACAATTCCAACTACATTTCCTGCTTACAGAGTAATAAGTAGAAGGTCTAGTCAACAAGCTCATGTCGTAAGATATTTACTAGCATGCATTACACTATTGAATTTTCCAATTGATAGTGCGATAGTTGACATAATGCACAATTATGAAAGTGGTAATGTGATTTTAATGGGACACATGAAATTAACATTTCAGGACGCAGTCCCTTTTTCATGACATTGATTTCTTTTTTCTTCTCATTAAAGTGGCACTTAACAGAAGTCATTACATTATTTCTCATTCACTCTGCTTTAATTCAGTATTTTGAGCCTTTGCTTCTTTTTATCAACAAGACTTAACCTAATGAAGTATGTTTTATGACACTAATTGACCCCAGTATTTTTTGCTGTAGAGTAGTTTTAGATCTTTTTTCTTTAAATATTCTCTATCCTAACCCTTCAAACATAATTGCAGTGCAGGCAACTTTTGGTAAATTCACATCACGGCCTGCATTTTTCAGCCCATTCATAAAATGCAGGCCACGGTGTGGAGCCTGTGGTGTCCTAAGAAGTTATCTTTGCTTGATGCAACATAGAGAACTCTATGATTAAAATAAAGGCTGGTCAATGAGTTTGACTTTGACTTTTTCTCTTCTTACATTTTAATAGCACTGCACTAGTGTCAAGCCTCGTACACACGACCGAGTTTCTCGTCCAAAACCGGCAAGAAAAGTGCCGCATGAGCTTTTTTGTCGAGAAAACCGTTCGTGTGTATGGTTTTACGACGAGAAAATTGCCGTGAATCTCGACGAGAAAATAGAGAACCTGCTCTCTATTTTCTCGTCAGGATTCCAGATTTCCTCGTCGTGTTTCTCGTCGGCCTGTTTTGTGACGAGAAAATGGTTTGTGTGTATGCTTTTACGACTCTTCTAAAAGCGCGAATGCTCACAAGCAACTATGAGACGGGAGCGCATCTTCTGGTAAAATAAGCCTTCGTAATGGAGATAGCACATTCGTCACGCTCCAAATTTTTGCATCGTTTAAATGTTGTGCATTGAAATCTTCGTTAGAATGTTACATTAATCCAAACGAATGAACTTCTTTTGCTGCTGATATTCACACAGAGTTATGACTATCTTTTTTTAACCTTTTTCATGCTGCTCTTAAGAAGATTTATGTGTATTATATCGTGCAAGTTTTTAGGAATATTTAAAAATTTGATATTTTTCTAACTGATGTTATTTGTAATTTCGCAATGTTTTGGTAGTGATCTCCCATTGAATCTTTTAATATATATTATGTAAATTTTACACCCTTTTTTGGGAAATACGATTTAGTTATTTTTTTGAGGGGTTGTTATCTGTCCCTTTTTTGGTCAGTCAAATGTATCTGCTTACTCCAAAGCTAGATTTTACATTTTTACAAATACACATAGTCAAGTATGAACTTAAAGAAAAATAACATTTATTCATGTTTGAACTAAAATAAAGAGAAGGCAGCGCTGGAGAAGCTGCTGCCATTTGTGCATCCCAGGGACCCCAGAGCACACAGCAACCCTGTGTGGACACTAAAATTGGGAGCTTGAGAAGGCCAACATTTCTGAGCACAATCTGATGCTGGCCTCCCAGAGGTCAGGAACAGCAGCAGGTGATATATATGTCCCAAGTGTGTGGTACTACAACAGGATGCCTTCTGTCCGACCACAATGAAGCAAGGCCATCACTTCCTCGTCTTCCTGGCAACCTTCCCTGCAACCTTTCCTGAAGCCTTCCCTGCAGCCTTCCTTCTTCGTTTGGCTGGAGGCTGGGCCACTGGAGGGGTACTCCTGTCAGGAGGAGGAGGAGGTGGAGGAGAAGGGGGTGGCGCAGAAGAACAAGGTGGAGGTGGAGGAGAAGGGGGTGGCGCAGAAGAACAAGGTGGAGGTGGAGGAGAAGGGGGTGGGGCAGAAGAAGAATGTGGAGGTGGAGGAGGAGGTTGAGGTTGGGACAGTTGTGCCACCTCACAAATGGCGGTATTGGGGGTAATTTTTTCCATCACCCCCTTGTTGAGCAAGGTGATGAGCAGGGGCTCGCATAGGAGGCGTTGCTCCATGCTCATCACCTTGAACTTTGCCTCCACTAGGCCGGCAATGGCCTCTTCAGGGGATGTGGGCTCTTTGAGGGTGGCATGGGCCTCTTTAATAAGGGCCATTGCTGCCTCACTGATGGTCCTGTCCCGCCTGCCTCTTTTGGGAAGCCGGATGGGAGGCACCTGGGATCTGGTGCTTCTCCTTTGCCCTGCCACCTCCTGGCTGCCACTGGGCCCTGCCACCTCCTGGCTGCCACTGGGCCCTGCCTCCTCCTGGCTCACAGTGGGCCCTGCCTCCTCCTGGCTGCCACTGGGCCCTTCCACCTCCTGCCTGACAGTTTCCAGACCCTCCTCCTGGCTGATTTCATCCTGTGTATGAAAAAGGGACATAGTTTAATATGTTGGTTTAATCTTTGCATCAAACTTTATAAACATGATTGAAGCAATTAGAATGTAAATCCAGAAATCATTTTTTTAAATTTACACCTACATCAGATTGACTATTTAGCACCCAATTAAGTGCAGACTAATGTCTAGAGATCTTAATTTCACTTGTGGAACCCAAAATATTGTATGTTTCTCATCTTGACATATTTGTCAAACATTAATTTTATCACAATACATTTTCATTTAATACTATACCTGGCTCCAGATGGCCAAATCAGGATCATCCAGGATGGCTGCCTCCTCTTGCTCCAGGGAAGGCTCAGATTGGCTGCAGGGAAGTCTGGGGGGAAGAGTGGAGAGTGATGGCCTTGCCTCAATGTGGTCATCCAGGAAGGACATCCTGCTGTAGTACCACAAAATCGGGACATACACATCACCTGCTGCTGCTCCTGACCTCTGAGAAGCCAGGACCTTAGAGCGTTCAGTCCTGTAGGTGCCTCTCAAGCTCCCAATTTTAGTGTCCACTTGTTTTGCTGTGGCTGTGGGCACCTTGGTCTGCACAAATGGGAGCAGCTTCTCCAGCGCTGCTTTTCTCACCCCTCTTTTTTTATGGATGGGGTTTTTCGTCTCCCACAGAGCGGGCAGCTCCCTTACCCGGTCAATAAATTCCGCCAGGAACTCTTTGTCGCTAATAAAGACATTCATATTGTATCTGCAAGTTTAAGAAATAATATATAACTAATGTGAGGCAAACAGTCTAACCTCCTTAACATCGTAGTCACCATATATATCCTACAACATTCTCAAAACAGTATAGGCCAACAATTTTGCACAGTCTCAAAATCACATACCTTCGTTCGCACGTCCGTCACTTGAACTCCTCTCTCCGCACACCGAACGTACTATAGTCACATGTGTGTTTGCTATATACACACCACGCATGCGTCAAAATACGAACACGTCGCCCGCCCATGACGTTCTAACTAACATCTTTTCCCCGCCCCTTCTCTTTCGGCGCGCAGACAGATATGGCGGAGTTACAGCAGGTGTCTGATAATTCCGCAACTAACGAGGAGGAGACAAGCCCGGTGACCAAGGAAACGTCACGATCAAGGAGGAGATTCAAGACATCGAATATGTCTTTGGCCGAGATGGCGGAGATGGTGGACATCTTGCTCAAGTCTGATTATGACGCAAAGCATGGGCCGTATAGCAAACCAAATAGAAGGAAGGCCAATATCCTCACTAAAGTCGTGAAGAGTCTGAAGACGAATTTCGGGGTGAAACGCTCAAATGAGCAGCTCAGAAAGAGGTGGTCAGACCTCAAACTGAGGGAGCCAGAGCAGTTAAGGAGCATTAAGAGAATGCTCGCAAAAAGTAAGTAAAATGTACACTTTTCTGCTATTAATCCTTTTCTAAACTGACATGTTGCTGGTTTTTTTTGTTATCTTATTGGACTCCCTTACAAAATGTTATATTTTGAACTTGGTTGGGCACAGTAATCGTTCGTTACGTTACAGACACTTCGTTCAGCCACTATCCGCTGTTTTGGCTTATTTTACAGCCACAAAAGTAATTAGACATCTGCCTTTTTTTGTGAAATTTGGGGCACAAAGTTTTAGGCTAGATGATGTGTTTGTAAAGAGAATGAAATGCAAACTTTTGTCAGTGTAAAGGAGAGGACACTCAGCAGCTGCTTCAACATCTGTACTTTGGAGCACTATAGTGTGGGCCACCAGACCTACCTTTTTTGGGTGTCCCACACAGGTGCATCAGAGAATTTTTGTGTTGCCTACATGTCTAAAAAATGACAGACAAAGGTGAATACTAAGCATATTCTTGGTCAGAAATAATGCATTCATCTTTAACTTCCGCCCAAACACACACTTGTACCCCACTTCCAAGCAATTTAGTCTGTTTTTTTTTTTTACATAGAGATTTTCTGTGTGATAACTCTACCTTTTGTTTGATTCTCATAGGGGAGAGAAGACTGGGAGGAGGACACTCCAGGGAGCACAAGAACCCCACAGCTTCACAACAACCCCAAACTCCCAAAGACCCACAAACGAAGGATGTAGAGGAAGTTGAGGTGGAGGAAGGAGAAGTGCAGGAAGGAGAGGTGGATGACGTTGTGGAACTGGTCACCACAACAGGTCAGTATCTGTCACCACAGCTTCAGGTAAGAGAGGTAGGCCTGCAGAGTTATAATACCTTTTTATTTTGTTTTTAGGGGATGTGAATGTTGGGGTGAAGGATAGTACAGGTTTCTCTGCTGACAGTGCCCTCCGTCTCATCCAGCAAGTGATGGAATGTAGCACGGAACTGGACAAAATTAAAGAAAGAATTCATGTGATGGATCAAACATTTAAAGACATTCTCGATGTTTTGGGGAGAATTCAATAAGGCATCCAAACCCCCTTTTGTTCATGTTTATTCTTCAACTTTTAAAAAACTTTTTGACAATCAAACCAGCCAAAAATGTAATCTGCACACAGTGTGTCAACATGTGCTATCTGCCATCAGGGGATATCCATGTACGTCTTTTGGGGGTGCAACCCCTTCCTCGTATCTAAAGTAGGTGAACTGAGGAAGGGGTTGCACCCCCAAAACACGTCCATTGATCACCCCTGATGGCAGATAGCACATGTTGACAATAGGGATCAGGAGTCTAAAATCCCTATAGGAAAATAATCCCAATTGTGTGCATATTCAATTTTTGGCTGGGCAAGGGGTGGCAGGACCCCATATTAGGACGGGCACATAGAGACATATAGTTTGTGTAAGTGAATGTCTCAGATTGCTCCGAGGTATCCAATTTTGTAATATTTGGAATGCAACTGTTGTTTTTGTATTTTCCTAAGAAAACAATTGCCGGTTTGTGGCCAGGCAAACAAAAAATGTTAAAAAACAAAAAAAAGGTGTGTGAATTTGCACATAGTAAAAGATTTGAACACAAACAACGTGTAGCTTCTTTTTCTAATACGCTCTAACCTTATTTGGTACATTTTTAAAGGTTACATAGTGAAATGGTTGGTATTTACAAAAGGAAAATACACTTGGCACTACAAATGCACTAAGACAAACTAGGAGACAGGAAACCAACAAAAGTTAGAAGTTTAAACAAGATTTTTATTTGGATCGTTCTCCAGGAATCTTTAAACATAGCCTGGCATAGGAATTGCCCCCCTACCCGTGAAATAGTCCATGTATTTGTCCCGAACCTCACGGGCATTTTGGGGGGGCAAGCCAGCACGGGCAGATTCCAGGCCCGGCAGGGGATTATCAGGGGAAAGTCCAGCCTCAGGCAAAACTGAGGCCATATATGAATTAGATTTGCGGCAAAGAAAATTGTGTAGCACACAGCAGCATAACACTACATAGTTTATTTTGTAGTCCGCCAAGTGGATGGGAGTCATAAAAAGGCGGAACCGGCTGGCCATTATGCCAAAGGCATTTTCAACGACTCTTCGGCCCCTGGCCAGCCGGTAATTGAACACCCTCTTCTCTGGGGTCAGGGTCCTCTGAGTAAATGGCCTCATAAGATGTGGTCCGAGCCCGAAGGCTTCATCAGCCAAAAAAACAAAGGGGAGTCCTTCAATATTCCCTGCATCCGGTGGCAATGCAAGGTCGTCACTCTGGAGACGGAGGGCAAACTCCGTCTGGATGAAGGATCCCCCATCGGACATCCGGCCATTCTTCCCTACATCAACATAGAGGAATTCATACCGTGCTGACACCACCGCCATCAGCACAATGCTATGAAACCCCTTGTAATTGAAGTAGTAGGACCCAGAACGGGGTGGCGGCACGATGCGGACGTGCTTCCCGTCTATAGCACCACCGCAGTTGGGGAAGTCCCACCGCGTGGCAAACTCCGATGCCACAGTCTGCCATTCCTGTGGCGTGGAAGGAAGCTGTGGAGTCAAACAAGATGAAAAAATATTAGAATACACAAATCAAACATTACAAGTATATTCTAAGAAAATACATTAGAGGCCAACATCAAGCAAAGACTACGTTTATTAAGGTGTTTTAAATAAGTATAATGGAAGGCTCATGTATCATATTCATCACCCCCTATGATGGTCCATTAATAAATTATAATGGGGAGGGGGGGGTAGATGTGTTTGGCCACAGGATAGCATTGCAGTGGCGGTGCGTCCAGAGTGGGCGCTGGAGCACTGCCCCCTCTCTCCTGTGCCCATCACTCAGAACAATACATAGGTTCATGCCTTTCATTAACCTATGTATTGTCTATGCCGCCCACTATTCAGGTGGATGGCCCCCTGTTAAGCGACCGACATATGAAGAACTGCGGCATTTAGGGGCTTAAAATTGCATATCAGAAACAGTAAGGAAAATTGTCTTGCACATTACAGCCTGAGGGATGTAATTGGCTGCAGAAAAGTTAAATAGGGGACGCAGGGGGGGGGGGCATTCCTTGGGTAAACACTGACAGGCTGCTCTGCCAATCATGTTCACCAAGTCTGTTTAATGGTAACATGATTGGCTGATGCAACATCAAGGGAAGGAGAAGACATCAAGGACAGAAGAAGGATGGCGCTGACCACAAGAAGGTAAGTGCAGGGCTGGGGGGGAACTGGCTGCATTGGAGGGGACAAAATGGCTGCATTGGAGGGAGCAAATGGGGGCCTTTAATACGCACCAGAGCAAAAAAGGAGGAAGTTTATTTCCTAAATTGGGGTTTGAACCCCCAAACATTTGGAGCAACAGGCACCCCTGCTGGAAAGGTTAGTGAAGGGAAATATGCATGGAGGAGAAAAAAGGGGCAATCTAAAGCTTCCAGCATGCATGAGGACAAAGGAGACATTCTCAGCATATTACAATCATGGTAATTAGGGAAGGATGAAAGAAATACAATACATTAGCATACATGTAATACATAAAATGTGATGTTAATGGAGAAAACTTGCCCTAATATAGTCCTCCTGCAGGACTTGTATAATGGCAGAACAGGTGTCTGGGATTATGAGGCCCAGAGCCTGGGGGGAGATGCCTGTCGTGAACTTCAAGTCCTGAAGACTTCTCCCTGTCGCCAGATAACGTAACGTGGCGATGAGCCTCTGCTCAGCACTGATGGCTTCCCGTATAACGGTGTCCTTCCTGGTAATATAGGGGGACACCAAAGCCAACAGTTCCTGAAAAACGGAGTCAGACATCCGCAGAAAATTCCTGTAGTCCTCAGGATTATTCTCGACGATCTCCCGCAGCAGAGGCATGTGGCAGAATTGGTCCCGCTGGAGCAACCAATTCTTGGTCCATGAACTCCTCCTCACACCATTCATGGACTGGTCTTGGTCCAAAACAAGCAGACCAACACCAAGCGCACGCACAGCACGAACTCGATGACGAGAACGTCCAGGCAACATGGCTAGGAAACGGTCGTCTTATCAGAACGTACAGAACAGAACGCACTTTAGAACAGCAAGGCCTATGAATAACGAACTGAAAAACAGAAACGAACAGGCAAGAACGCACTGTAAAACAGATACGACCTGCCTAGACGCCCTGAAAGTCAAGATACGAACCCACAAGCACAAACTGAACCGCAGAAAACGATCTGAAAAGTACGAAGACTGAAAAGCGCGAATCGTCTCTTCCCAAACTTTTACTTCACACGCGGTAACACGAGATCAGCAAAAGCAGCCCAAGGGGTGGCGCCAAGAAAAAAGATATTCCCCTTTATAGTGCCGTCGTACGTGCTGGACGTGACCGCGGAGAACAATGAGGAAATTGGGAAATGTCAGTGTGTACGCATGGAAAGCTTGACGAGAAAATCGACAAGCTTAACAAGAATCTCGTCGAAAAAAACAACGTGTTTGTTACGACGAGAAACTCGGTCGTGTGTACGAGGCTTCAGAGTCAAAAAGTTAGCACAGCACTAAACACATTTGTAAAGCATATTGCCATGCTTTATAAATGTGTTTTTTTTTAAGCAGAGTTAAAGTGGATGTAAACCCTTACATATACCCAGTGAAGTGAACAGCCTCATATAATACACAGGGATGAAACAAATCCCCCTACATAAGTTTTACATGTATATCTGCTGTCTTCAACTTTATATATTCTTTAGAAAGTGCACATCGTGTTAGGAGATTTTCTCTTTTCTGTTCAGCACTGCAGGGAAGCCTGGGCACGCAGCCAAGACAGCTGATTGCTGGAAAGGCACACACCCTCTCCTCATAGGTAGAGACGTTCAGAACTGTTCGTTGAATAGATCAGCACTCTGCTAATTTATTTAAAGCATCCTCCCCAACACAAATTTCAGGCTGCTTTTATCTCAGTTGATGGAGAACTTGTCAGAAGTTATCAGGCTGATAACAGAGGAACTGAGCAGGAGAAAACTACGGGACATAGTGCTTTGAAGAGAAATAAGAAAACACTGCAGATATACAGTATCTCACAAAAGGGAGTACACGCCTCACAGGACAGGTTCCACTCAGAACAGGCCTCGCCATGGTCGACCAAAGAAGTTGAGTGCATGTGCTCAGCATCATATCCAGAGATTGTCTTTGGGAAATAGACATATGGATGTTGCCAGCATTGCTGCCGAGGTTGAAGGGGTGGGGGTCAGCCTGTCAGTGCTCAGACCATACGCTGCACACTGCATCAAATTGGCGTGCAAGGCTGTCGTCCCAGAAGGAAGTATTTTCTAAAGATGATGCACAAGAAAGCCCACAAACAGTTTGCTGAGGACAAGCAGACTAAGGACATGGATTATGGGAACCATGTCCTGTTGTGACCAAGATAAACGTATTTGGTCCAGATGGTGTCAATCGTGTGTGGTGGCAACCAGTTGGGGAGTACAAAGAAAAGTGTGTCTTGCCTACAGTCAAGCATGGTGGTGGGAGTGTCATGGTCTGGGGCTGCTTGAGTGCTGCCGGCATTGGGGAGCTACAGTTCATTGAGGGTACCATGAATGCCAACATGTACTGTGACATACTGAAGCAGAGCATGATCCCCTCCCTTCAGAGACTGGGCCACAGGGCAGTTTTCCAACAAGATAACGACCCCAAACACACCGCCAAGAAGGCCACTGCCTTGCTAAAGAATCTGAGGGTAAATATGATGGACTGGCCAAGTATGTCTCCAGACCTAAACCATATTGAGCATTTATGGGGCATTCTCAAATGGAAGGTGAAGGAGCGCAAGGTCTCTAACATCCACCAGCTCCGTGATGTCGTCATGGAGGAGTGGAAAAGGACTCCAGTGGCAACCTGTGAAGCTCTGGTGAACTCTATGCCCAAAAGGGTTAAGGCGGCACTGGAAAATAATGGTGGCCACACAAAATATTGACACTTTGGACCCAATTTGGACATTTTCACTTAGGGGTGTACTCACTTTTGTTGCCAGCGGTTTAGAAATTAATGGCTGTGTGTTGAGTTATTTTGAAGGGACAGAAAATTTACACTGTTTTACAAGCTGTACACTCACTACTTTATATTGTAGCAAAGTGTTATTTCTTCAGTGTTGTCACATTAAAAGATATAATAAAATATTTACTGTACAAAAAATTGAGGGGTGTACTTACTTTTGTGAGATACTGTATATACTTGCCCCTGTTGAAGACTGTTTAAGTCAAAGCGCGTTGGGCTAGCATTACTGCACCCCACATTGCTTTTAGACTCATCTGTGATCACTTTTATTTTTATGCCGATTGTCATTTGTATTTATGACATTTTATTCCAACAAACCTTGATTGGTTTCAAATTGACCCGCACCATTGGAAGCATTCCCGTTTTTTTTGCCTTTTTCCACATCCTGAACCTGTATACGGTAGGAGTGTGGACCCTACGCCCCAGTTCGTTGGACCATCCTGTCCTGGATCGATTCGGACCTCAGCAGCTCCCACAGTGTTCCAGTTTCATCTTCCTTGGTTGTTGAGACCTTACGCTCACTTGACTCACTGTCATATGACAGATGAGTCCACCTATTGTGGTAAGAGTATCCACCTTATATCTTTCTTATATTGATTTTCCTTCAGTCAACTAGTCATCTATGTGAGTCACTTCTCCGTGGGAAGGATCATCACACTGTGGATTCACAGTATATGGACTCCTCACCATTTATTGCAGTATTTCCATGCATTCACTTGGACTATAATCTAATTTATTGGAGTGCCTTGTATTGTTTTTTTTCACTTGCTATCATCTGCCATTTGTGATTTAGTGGTAGTTCTCATTTTTCTTTTTGCGCTGCACTATTTATCCCACAGATACTGTATATGCCCATCTCAAATTTCATGAAACGGGTTTACATCCACTTTAAAGCCACTCTTTTTAAACACGCCTAGGTATTTATCTGTACTAAATTATCTATGTAAAATATTGTAGTTTTTGCATCCTAATTGCATATAGGTTTTTCTTGTATGTGCCCTCAATTTATGGAAGAGCCACTAGCAACATCATCTTATACATAGAGTAAAACAACCCTGTTCAGCTTCACTTTACAACCTATTGATAGTTGCAGTTTTAGACTAAATGAAAGGCAAGATCTAGATATTGCTATTGGGGCATCTAGAATTAACAAGAAGCCAGGGAATAACTGACAATTGATATTTCAAATATCTAATTTAGATGGACTGACCTTTTAGATCAGCTTCCATTTACTTTAGACTGTTTACATGCACTTCAAAATGTAAAAAAAGGATTAATATGTATTTTTTTAAAAATACCTAGAAATTTAAATAAGTGCTTCCACGATCAACACACGTTAGTGTGCAATGCAAATGGATAACATCTCAATATTTCCATGAGAAGTATTATGTCCAAACATACAAAAAACAATCAGCGCAAACCCCACAAACACCGCTTAAATAAATACCAGTCCGTGTAAAGTTCTCTTGATCTACCGCTGTGGCTCTACAAGGAGCCACGCAATCGCCCGGACCAGCCGGCGCTGCGTGACATCACTCACGGCCAAGAAGGGGAGTGGTGGGAGTGAAACATCTCTTCAGACAGGCGGGCGGTTACTATGACAACATGTTTCGGAGGCTTGGCCTCCTTCTTCAGGTCACACCCTTCCTGTCTCTATATTATATGGAACCACAAGCCCCTTCCCGGGACAAGTGATAACATGAACCAGGCCGGGAGTATGGAGTTCACAATGGAAGATATAGAGGGGGAGGGCAGATGATTAGCAAAACGCCCTGGGTTAAATTATTGACAAGTTGATTAAGCATTGGTTTACAACTAATAAGAATGATCACATACTCTACCAAAGAGTTTAAAATGTGAAATATAAAATCACGTTTTAATAGTATTATTAACAATATTCACATAAAATACATTGAGAACAAACAGACACATATTCACATCTACAGAAAAAAAAACTTTTTGATTTTTCAAAGCTCATCCATAATCCATTATAGTGGTATTAATTTTAATGTATGCTAAATACAATTTAATTTTGATTTGATATAATATGAAATAATTAAATATAATTAAACACAAACATACCAACCATTAACCAATAGTAATAAGTATCAATTAGTGTCGGAAGACACCAACCAATATTTATAAATATAAAGGAAATGAATAAATCATTGATAAATTAATGTTTAAACATTCAATCATTTAATGAATTGAAATGTTAATATTTTAGTAAACTAACCAATCGATCGATTAATTAGTTCATGATTGGTGGATTGATTAGTTGATATAGGTACCCCAAGAAAAACAAATTATTAATTAAATTAGCTAAATTATTATCAGATCAGGGTACCTATCTCTAGTTCCTGATAAAGCCCCTCAGGTGTCATACTATTTAAAGTAAATATCCAGAAGGATTCCCGTTTACACAAACGGGTAAATCTTTCACCTTCTGGAATTGACATAGATATTGACTCTATGCCAAACCGTTCCAAGCCCTCTGTACTGCCCCCATGTTTATGTTTAAAATGGCATAGAACGCTATGTTGCTCAATTTTCTTCTCAATAAAACTACGATGCTCACCAAAGCGCTTACGCATGGCTCGTACCATCCTGCCTACATAGAGAAACCCACCAGGGCACCTCAACTCGTATATAACGAATTGAGTGCTACAGCAAATTAACCGTTTGATATGGAAAATACGTCCATCTCTACTGCTAAAGGATTTTTGGCCATGGGAAATTAACTTGCACGCTTTGCATTTGCTAAGCTTGCACTTATGGCACCCTGTAATGTTTAAAAGTTGGGGGATATTATTTGCCTTTGAAGTAGGTTTTTCTCTGAGGCGACGAGGGGCAATAAGACTTTTGACATTTATTGCCCGTCTGAATAATACTTGAGGTTTTTGAGCAGAACTCTACCTAGCGCTTAGTCCTGTCCCAAAATGGGCCAATGTTTTTTGACCACGTTCTTTATGACCCAATGTTGATCATTGTATCTGGTAATAAACAAGGTACCATGATGTTCCTTATCGGATGTTGGCCCATCCCTATTGGTAATACCCTTTCTATATCGATCAACTGCCTTCTGGATGTGTTGCGAATCACATCCTTTTTCTAGAAACGTTGTAGTAAGTATGACGGTTTGATCATCATAGTCCCTTGTGTTGGTACTGTTTCTACGCAGCCGGCAAAACTGGCTGTACGGTATCTTTTTCTTCCATTTTGGATGATGGCAACTCTCTCGATGGAGATAAGAGTTGCCAGATGTCTCCTTAAAATGAGTTTTGGATGTGATATTACCATCTACATCACTAGCCAGTTCAAGGTCTAAAAAGACAAAATTTGTTAGAATTACAATAGGAAACAAATTGACCAGCAGCTTCAAGAGAGCCATCCCAAATAATGAGGACATTGTCGATGTACCTCCCCGTAATATACCAGATGTCTAACAAAAAAGATTCTGACAGCAGATGTAAAACTTCTCCCAGAACCCCATAAACAGATTTGCATAGCAGGGTGCAAAATGTGCATCCATGGCAGTGCCTGATATCTATCAATAAAATTGGCCTTGGAAAGAGAAATAGTTCCTTTCCAGGGCAAAACGAGGACATTGGCAAATTAACTCTAATTGTGTTGGATTAATGTGATCCGCCTCGGACAGGAAGTATTCAACTGCCCGCAGTCCACCGTAATGAGGGATTGATGTGTATAGCGAACTCACATCCAGAGAGAGCCACAAGTAACCTGGTTTTCACTTATAATGCTGTAAGGTGTCAAAAACATGGGCAGAATCCTTTATATAAGCAGACAGGGAAGTGACCAAAGGTTGGAGAATTGCATCTACATATTGAGACACTCGATTGGTAATTCCATCCATACTGGCCACTATGAGTCTGCCTGGTGGGCGTACAGGGTCCTTGTGGATCTTTGGAATGTGATAAAAGTACGGTGTCTTGAAAAAGTGTTTTTATGATTTTTGTATTATGCTTTGGAAAAAAGTTTGATTCATCAGTTCTATTAACTCCAGTTTATACCCAGGGAGGGGATTGACATGAAGTAGTTCATAAAGTAGTTCATATCAGAAAGAAGTCTCTGTGCTTCCCTCAGATATTCCACGTTGTCTTGAACGACTATGCCTCCTCCCTTGTCTGAGAAAAGGGGAGTGAAATAAGAAATTTCAAAGAGTTTATCAATGAGGGAGTGCTGGGTAAGACTACAGTTATTTTATTAACATCCACGTATGAAATTCTTTAATAAATGATGAAAAAATACACGTATCTACAAAACGCCATTTAAAAAGACATTAGTTTGAATAAGGACACAGGTGGCCACCACAACCTCACATACCACATTCACCATCTCCTGCAGGAGTGTTGTAACCCTCTAAAAGCCAGGCTCCCCCTAGTTAATTATGTTGTAGATACTTCCACTGAGCATCATGTACATCAGATAAGGACCAGGATTGACCATCCACCTAAGGCAAAATTGCACTATATTCATCCTAAAATCCATCTGCTTTCACCCTTGTCAATCCTCTGTCTATTCCTTGTTTGAGGAGGCACAGCGATATGCTCACTCCCGCCATCTGCTGACTGCCCTGGACTCAGAGGAATGACTTCTCCACCTGGAACCCAGCCCGTCTGTCCACGTCCTCACCGGACACAATTGTAAGCTGCACGCTGGACTCTTACTGAAGGGAATACCTGGACCCCACCAGCGCATGCCTATCTACTGTTTTTTGTGACACACCGACAACGTGAGGAAGTGAGTGCGGCGGGACAACGCGACTTGTGGTGAGCTGTATTTTCCCTGATCAGCCTTGACGGGATGTATACTTATGTGACAATTTATTGATATCATTGCTGTTACCAGGCTCTTTACACATTCATACTGTTCCCCCTCTCCCTGGTATACACACCTGCAAGGTGACCCTAATTATCTGTAATCCATAGCCACACGGCTTACCCTGTTGCCCTACATCATATCCCTGTACTGTCTCCACACTGCCCTATTTAACCCGCGCTTCAGCATATTTCAGCATCGGAACTTGCACCGACATTTACTCTTTAGCCTAGTCCTGAGGTGTACCCCCACTCAGTGGAAGTATCTACAACATAATTAACTAGGGGGAGCCTGGCTTTTAGAGGGTTACAACACTCCTGCAGGAGATGGTGAATGTGGCATGTGAGGTTGTGGTGGCCACCTGTGTCCTTATTCAGACTAGTGTCTTTTCAAATGGCGTTTTGTAGATACGTGTATTTTTTCATAATTTATTAAAGAATTTCATATGTGGATGTTAATAAAATAACTGTAGTCTTACCCAGCAGTCCCTCATTGATAAATTCTTTGAAATTTCTTATTTCACTCGCCTTTTCTCATATGCTATATTATTTTAGAGGGACTTACCCAGTTGGGTTTTTGCTTCATTAGCATACCACTTTGGTAACGGGGCCTTGATAGGGTAAGTGTGACACTTGTTGATTGCATCTGTTTCACACACCCCGACTATTGTGTGAGGAGCCTTGTATACCTTTTCTTGATTTGTTACTCCTCCCTTATCTGCAGTATGGATAACTAAATTGTGATTATTTTTTAATGCAAACAAGGCCTCTTTTTCATATTTTGAGAGATTATGCATATTCACCTTCCCTTGTGGTGACTCACACAATTTACGAAAGTCTGGGTAAACCATGGCATAAAAAGTTTTAATGTATTCATTTATGATATGGTGTGGGTAAAATGCAGACTTAGGGCGGAATGTGGAATGTATAATCTCATTATTAAAGGGTGTGGATAGAGGAACCTCTACTTCCGGCCCTCTAGTAATAGTTCTTCTAAAATATTGATTGCCTCTTTATCCATTTCACTTTTCTTGTAATTCTTCTAGTTCTGGAGATATGGGTACTTTTTGGGTACTGCATGATGGTGCAATGTCTGAATTCTCACCAGTTTTTAAGCTGTAGTAACGTTTCACTGTGATGTCATGGATGTACCGTTTCTGGAGGAGACTGAATTCACTCTCCCTTAACCACTTCAATACCAGGCATTTTAACCCCCTTCCTGCCCAGGCCAATTTTCAACTTTCAGCACTGTCACGCTTTGAATGACAATTGCGCGGTCGTGCGACGTGGCTCCCAAACAAAATTGACGTCCTTTTTTTCCCACAAATAGAGATTTCTTTTGGTGGTATTTGATCATCTCTGTGGTTTTTACTTTTTGTGCTATAAACAAAAAAAGAGCGAAAATTTAGAAAAAAAAAAAACTTTTTTTTTTACTTTTTGCTATAATAAATATCCCAATTTAAAAAAAAACAAACATATTTTTTTCTCAGTTTAGGCCGATACGTATTCTTCTACATATTTTTGGTAAATAAAACTTGCAATAAACGTATATTGATTGGTTTGCGCAAAAGTTATAGTGCCTACAAAATAGGGGATAGTTTATGACATTTATTTGTATTATTTTTATTTTTTACTAGTAATGGCGGCGATCTGCGATTTTTGTTAGGACTGCGATATTACGGCGGACACATAGGACACTTTTGACACCATTTTGGGACCATTCACATTTATACAGCGAACAGTGCTATAAATATGCACTGATTACTGTATAAATGTGACTGTCAGGGAAGGGGTTAACACTAGGGGGAGATCCAGGGGTTAAATGTGTTCCCTAGGGAGTGATTCTAACTGTAGGGGGAGGGGACTGACTGGGGGAGGTGACCGATCGGTGTCCCTATGTACAAGGGACACACCATCGGTCTCCTCTCCCTGACAGGACGTGGATCTCTGTATTTACACACAGAGATCCACGTCCCTGGCTCTGTGACGAGCAATCGTGGTTGCCCGGCGGACATCGCAGACACCGGGCACATGCATCGGGTCCCCAGTGATGCGGCGAGTGCGCTCCACACTGCGGGACTCCCAGGACGTCATATAACGGCCACCCAGAGGGACGAAGGGTTCCTGCGGCCGTCATATGACAATACACCGGGCGGGAAGTGGTTAATAAATGTGATAAGTTAAAAATCCTAACAGTGGAATTTAGACTTCTGTCTTTACCCTCTTTGACCCCCTGTTTTCTTCTCCTTCTGATTCCCCCTCTGACTCCCCTTGTTCTTCTATTTTTATTTTTTTCGGATGGAGTAGGGGGAGGAGGCACTAAAAAATTAGTGTGCTCAAAAATCTCCACAGGACCATTAGCACCGCTCAATGGTATTGGAGCAGAAGGGCTATTGCCAATGATGTTATCTGTAGATACATTAACACCTATGGTGACCTCCATATGGTTAATTGGCCTCACAAGGTTAAATTAATTTGAGATGGGGACATTGATAGTATATGCACTTTCTAATGCCCCTTGAAGTAAGGGAAACGAAGGAGCAGGGGGCTCAGGTGGAAGTGATAGAACTTCCATCTCACCCTGTGATGGTCTCCCATGAATCTCCATGGGAAGTATTAAGATGCTATTTATTTGCATTTCACTTTTTTTATATTACACTTAAATTAGATACAAGAAGGACAGAAATGCATTGGTGTCCCAGCCATATTGACAGGTAGGAAGATGTCTCCCTATCCTTGAGTTCTGTAGCATATCTTAATGAATATAGCACAACTAATGCCGCGTACGCACGATCGGAAATTCCGACAACAAAAGTCTGATGTGTGCTTTTTGTCGGAATATCCGACCGTGTGTAGGTTCCATCTGACTTTTTCTGTCGGAATTTCCGCCTACAAAAGATTGAGAGCAGGTTCTCTATTTTTCAGATGGAAAAAGTTTCTATCGGAAAATCCGCTCTTCTGTATGCAATTCCGACGCGCAAAAAAACACGCATGCTCAGAATCAAGCAGAAGAGCTGAACTGCCTAATAAACTTCATTGATCTCGGCTTGTCGTACGTCTTGTATGTCACCGCGTTCTTGACGGTCGGAATTTCCGTCAAGATTTGTGTGACCGCGTGTATGCAACACAAGTTTGAGACAACATTCCGTCAGAAAAAATCCATGGTTTTCTTGTCGGAATTTCCGATCGTGTGTACGCAGCAGAAGAGTAAGCAGTACATGCACTGCCTACCACTATGAAGAGTTAAGGTTTAATGTCATTGCACAGAGATTTTCCTGGAAAGAAGATTGGAAAGCCTCTGAGAGCACCTTTCTTGTCATTCTTGCTCTTTAGCATGGCTCTTTGAGTAGCCCTAGGGAGGTGTCATACTCTCCCAAGTTCAACACGTGTCAATGAATTATGGCAGAATCAGGCTGCTTACAACTTGCCTTCCCTAATGCAGGTCTAGTAGTCTGCTCAAACTGGATGTCCAGTAATCTCTTATCTCAACCGTGCTTCAGTAAAAATGTAAACATTATAATACTGGATGCCAAACAAAAAAAAGAAAGACTGATGCTCCACTTTTCTCCAAACAATATGTAGCAGCCTCACCCCCCGTCCCCTTTGTAAATAAAATGGCTTGCTTGTCTAGGGGTATGCGGGAGGAGGATGAGGTTCACTACGGCCTATGTCCTCTAATGTGCAGAGGTGAAAGCCAACACTTATTTTACCTTCGGGCTTGTGTTCTGGATGGAGCCTCCGCTTCTCCTTGAAGTTTAACTGTCAGTAATAGAGCCCCACACCATAAAAAGTCCAACACTTCTTTATTCTTCTTGACAAGTGAACAGCATCAGTTAAACCTTTAAATGAGCAGACAGGGTGTGGATACGAGCAGTATCATATAGGCTTGGCGCATATAGGCTTGGTGCATATAGGCTTGGCGCACAGTCTCTGCCACCGACCGTGAGATTGGTCGCTGCCACCAACCGGGTGAACTGTCGAGGCCCCCGCCACAGGCCCAAGAGCAGGTCTCTGCCACTGACCTGGGTTGATTAGATGGACCGCTGCCACCGGTCATAGAACATGAATCACCTTCCCTGATGAATTGGCCCTTGTTTGGGAAAGACATCCATCCGGACGGTCTCCAGAGGTCAACCCGGCACTGGCAATATGCTGCACCAGCTCTTCGGGAGGATCCCCCCTCTGGTCCCTTACGCCCTGGATTCAGGCGCCCAACACCCGGGGCACCTTAGGACAATCCCTCCCTCGCCTGACCCAGTGGAAGGTACTGGGCCCCAGGCCTCCGCTTGAGTACCTCACCCCAGACTGAAGGTGTCTGGGATGGAACACAAACTCCACGTGTACAGGCCAAGGGTGCCTGAAGGTGCCTGGGACTCGGACCTCGTGGTTAAGATGTCAGCCCCCTTTATACCCTCTCCCAGCAAGAACAGCGGGTTCCCCGCCCCACAGTACAGCTGCTGTGAGAGGTCAAAAAGGGTACGGCATTGCAGTGGTGGTTCAACCCCGGCCCAAAGCGACAACGCCACCTACTGGGCCGCAGAGAACTAAACACCACCAATGTCTTCACACGAATGAAAACACAGCCCTACTCTACCAATCAGTGCATCAGGGTCATACTACCACCCAGTGCTACCTTTAAATAGTACATACCCGCTACAAATACTACGGTTATTGTTTGACAGAATGACTGTGTGGTAGAGATGTTAGGGGTTTTCCATAAATTGCATCACACACTGGCTTGTTTGAAACTTTTGTGATAGCATGTGAAACACGTAATGACGCGTACACACGGTCGGAAATTCCAATGGAAAGAGTCAGATGGGAGCTTTTCATCGGATATTCCGACCATGCCCCATCGGACTTTTCCCGTCTGAATTTTTGACAGACTTAGAGAGCAGGTTTTACATTTTTCCGTCAGAAATTCCGACGGAGTTTTGCCAGTGGCAAATTCCGACCGTGTGTACGCGGCATAAGGATTATTATAACCATCACATTGATTTTGTTTTTGCTCATCCTAGATAGACCTCAAGTTAATCTTATTGTAATTGAGGTCTTAGCATAACCTGTAGTGTGGCCCAGCTGTTATAGAGGATACACAACTGTGAACTGTAAAGTTATGTCTAACTGTCAGCATACAACTTTAATAAGGTCACATCTAAACTGACCCCCAAGTAGGGATGAGCTCGGTGTTCGAGTCGAACATAAGTTCGACTCGAACATCGGCTGTTCGACCGTTCGGCGAACATCGAACGATTTGGGCCGTTCGCGCCAAATTCGAGTGACGCGAACGGCCCACAATACACTGCGCCATCGCAGTGCAATCCCGGCGCTGTGATTGGCCAAGCATGCACTGTGACCCGCATGCTTGGCCAATCACAGCGGCGGCAGCTAGGAGAGCCATAATTGGCCACAGGCTGGTTGCCTGTGGCCAATTATAGCTCAGGGGGTTTAGCACACGCCCCACACTATAAAAGGCCGCCAGCGCGGCGGCCTTGTGTAGTGTGTTCCGGCGCAGGGAAAGAGTTACATAGGCAGGGACAGTGTCAGTGCTATTTGTACCTCAAACTTGTGTGTAGGGAGAGAGAAGGATAGGCAGGGAGAGTGTCAGTGTCATATTCTTTGCTAAACCTTGTGTGCAGGGAGAGAGAAGGATAGGCAGGGGACAGTGTCAGTGTCACATTCTTTGCTAAACCTTGTGTGCAGGGAGAGAGAAGGATAGGCAGGGAGAGTGTCAGTGTCATATTCTTTGATAAACCTTGTGTGCAGGGAGAGAGAAGGATAGGCAGGGAACAGTGTCAGTGTCATATTCTTTGCTAAACCTTGTGTGCAGAGAGAGAGAATGATAGGCAGGGAGAGTGTCAGTGTCATATACTTTGATAAACCTTGTGTGCAGGGAGAGAGAAGGATAGGCAGGGGACAGTGTCAGTGTCATATTCTTTGCTAAACCTTGTGTGCAGGGAGAGAGAAGGATAGGCAGGGAGAGTGTCAGTGTCATATACTTTGATAAACCTTGTGTGCAGGTAGAGAGAAGGATAGGCAGGGGACAGTGTCAGTATCATTGTTGCTAAGCCTCCTGCACCTTATACACCTGAAGTTAGCCTGTATTGCTGCGTTTTCCTGGTGTGTTACACCAACAGGCATTTGCAGCACTTACAGCGGGCGGAGTGTGCCTCCTGATCATATTACACCTGAAGTTAGCCTGTATTGCTGCTTTTTCCTGGTGTGTTACACCAACAAGCATTTGCAGCACTTACAGCGGGCGGAGTGTGCCTCCTGATCATATTACACCTGAAGTTAGCCTGCATTGCTGCTTTTTCCTGGTGTGTTACACCAACAGGCATTTGCAGCACTTACAGCGGGCGGAGTGTGCCTCCTGATCATATTACACCTGAAGTTAGCCTGTATTGCTGCTTTTTCCTGGTGTGTTACACCAACAGGCATTTGCAGCACTTACAGCGGGCGGAGTGTGCCTCCTGATCATATTACACCTGAAGTTAGCCTGTATTGCTGCTTTTTCCTGGTGTGTTACACCAACAGGCATTTGCAGCACTTACAGCGGGCGGAGTGTGCCTCCTGATCATATTACACCTGAAGTTAGCCTGTATTGCTGCTTTTTCCTGGTGTGTTAGACCAACAGGCATTTGCAGCACTTACAGCGGGTAGAGTGTGCCTCCTGATCATATTACACCTGAAGTTAGCCTGTATTGCTGCTTTCTCCTGGTGTGTTACACCAACAGGCATTTGCAGCACTTACAGCGGGCGGAGTGTGCCTCCTGATCATATTACACCTGAAGTTAGCCTGTATTGCTGCGTTTTCCTGGTGTGTTACACCAACAGGCATTTGCAGCACTTACAGCGGGCGGAGTGTGCCTCCTGATCATATTACACTTGAAGTTAGCCTGTATTGCTGCTTTTTCCTGGTGTGTTACACCAACAGGCATTTGCAGCACTTACAGCGGGTGGAGTGTGCCTCCTGATCATATTACACCTGAAGTTAGCCTGTACTGCTGCGTTTTCCTGGTGTGTTACACCAACAGGCATTTGCAGCACCTACAGCAGGCGTAGTGTGATTCCTGCAAAATATACTCCTGAAGCTCGGCCTTATTGCTGGTTTTCCCATTTCCCTGCAAGCCATTAGAATGTCTGGAAGGCAAACAAGGAGAGGCAGACAGTCAGGAGCCAATAAAAGAGGGCAAGCAGGCTCTGTGTCTAGAGACAACAGTGCTGGTCGTGGACGCGGTGCATCGCCATCAGCACGTGGCCATGGGACACGCTTGTCCTTCTTTTCGGCAGCTGGACGTGTTGAGCCGCATCATGCCGAAGACTTGGTAGAGTGGATGACCAAGCCCTCCTCATCCTCCTCATCCTCTCTCACCCAGGCTCAGGGTACTGGCAAAGCAGCTGCCAAAGCGTCCTCTTCCCTGGTATCAATGTCATCATCAGTCACTCCTTCCCTAGACCAACCATGTCCTCCTGAGGAGTCCCCCGAACTGTTTGAGCACAGTGTTGGGTACATGCTCCAGGAGGATGCCCAGCGTTTCGAAGGGTCTGATGATGATACCCAGCTAGAGGAAGGCAGTATCGTGAGAGCAGAGAGAGGGGATGCTCAAGAAGGACACCAATCTGACAGTCATGTTCCAGCAGCTGCAGCATACTGCCAGATTGGCTCCAGTGATGAGGAGGGAGGGGATGATGAGGTCACTGACTCCACGTGGGTGCCTAATAGGAGAGAGGAGGAGGAGGAGGAGGATGAGGAGGAGGCACATCTCCAACGAGGCAGGATGCCCTCGGGGGGCCAGCGTAAGGGCAGCACACCGACGGAATCACACCGCAGAGCTCCGCCTGTGCAGGGCGCTGCCTCTGCCCGTTATTCAAAAAGTTCTTTGGTGTGGGCCTTTTTTGAGTCGAGTGCATCAGATCGCACAGCTGCTGTTTGCAACATATGTCTCAAGCGTATATCGCGTGGCCAAAACATCACCCGCTTGGGCACCACATGCTTGACCAGACATATGTTGACCTGCCATGCAGCTCGTTGGCAAGCCTACCTTAAAGACCCACACCAAAGAACAAAGCGAACCTCTCCTTGCACCGCATCAGCTGGGATCTCCAACCCCACTATACCTTCAGTCCTCTCTGAAACCTGCACTGAGAGGAATTAAGGTGTAGAATTAGGTGTGTCACAGCCAAGTACTTGCGGGCACTCTGCTAGCAGTACACCGACGTCCAATTCTAGCAGGCAAATTTCCCTGCCCCAGCTGCTGGACCGTCGAAAGAAGTTCACTCCCAGCCATCCACATGCCCAGCGGTTGAATGCTAGCTTGGCTAAATTGCTAGCGCTTCAACTGCTGCCTTTTCAGTTGGTAGACTCGGCCCCCTTCCGTGAGTTTGTGCAATGTGCGGTTCCTCAGTGGCAGGTTCCCAAACGCCACTTTTTCTCACGGAAGGCGATTCCGGCTCTCTACCGGCATGTGGAAGGCAATGTCTTGGCCTCGCTGGACAGGGCGGTCAGCGGTAAGGTGCATATTACCGCTGACTCATGGTCCAGCAGGCATGGACAGGGACGTTACCTTTCTTTCGCGGCCCATTGGGTCACTCTTTTGGCAGCTGGGAAGGATGCAGGACAAGGTGCAGTAGTGTTGGAGGTTGTTCCACCGCCACGCCTCCAAAATGCTACTACTGGTTGTGACACACCTCTCTCCTCCACCCCCTCCTCTTCTTCTTCCTCCATGGCCTCTTCCTGTGCTTTGTCCTCGGAACCAGCGGTGCTCCGTAGGCGTTCAAGGGGCTACGCAAGTACGCAGGCAAAAAGATGCCATGCCGTGCTTGCGCTGGTGTGTTTGGGGGACAGGAGCCACACTGGGGCAGAGGTCCTGTCTGCTCTGCAGGGGCAGGCCGAGAGGTGGTTGACGCCACGCCAGCTTAAGCCAGGAATGGTAGTTTGCGACAATGGCACCAACCTCCTCTCCGCTCTCCGACAGGGACAACTGACCCATTTGCCCTGTGTGGCTCACGTCCTTAACCTGGTGGTGCAGCGGTTCTTGGGCAGGTACCCTGGCTTACAGGATGTCCTGAGGCAGGCCAGGAAAGTCTGTGTGCATTTCCGCAGATCTTATAATGCCAGTGCTCGCCTGGCTGAGCTGCAAAAGGAGTTGAACCTGCCCAAGAACCGCCTTATATGTGACATGCCCACCAGGTGGAACTCAACGTTGGCCATGCTGCAGCGGCTGCAAATGCAGCAGAGGGCCATCAATGAGTACCTGTGCGACTACGGCACCAGGACAGGGTCAGGGGAGCTCGGGTTTTGTTCACCACGCCAGTGGGGCATGATCAGGGATGCATGCACTGTCCTGGCACCATTTGAGGAGGCCACGAGGATGGTGAGCAGTGACAGTGCATGCATCAGTGACACTGTACCTCTTGTCCACCTGTTGGAACATACACTGCGTGGAATAATGGACAGGGCACTTGAGGCAGAACAGAGGCAGGAAGAGGAGGACTTCCTTGCCTCTCAAGGCCCCCTTTACCCAGACAGTGTTCCTTCTGTCCCACCCATCGCACAGGAAGAGGAGGAGGAGGAGGAGGATTGTGTCAGCATGGAGGTGGAGCCTGGCACTCAGCATCATCAGCAGCAGTCTTTTAGGGATGATTTACAGTCCCAAGAAACCAGTGAACTTGTACGTGGCTGGGAGGAGGTGGCTGCGGATCATGTCGTCCTTAGTGACCCAGAGGACTCCGGACCGAATGCCTCAGCTAACCTACGCTGCATGGCCTCCCTGATCCTGCAAAGTCTGCGGAAGGATCCTCGTATTCTTCGGATCAAGGAGAGGGACCATTACTGGCTGGCCACTCTCCTTGATCCACGGTACAAGGGTAAGGTTGCGGACCTTATCTTACCGTCGCAGAGGGAGCAGAGGATGAGGCCTTGCAGAAAGGTCTGTGCAACGCGTTCCCAGAGACTGGGAGGTTACAAACTCCTGGTCCTGGACAACGAGTTGCTGAGGCTTCGGTCAGTCAAAGAAGGAGCGGTGGGGAAGGTGGCCGTCTGACCGATGCGTTCAGACAATTCTTTAGTCCGCAGCCCCAAGGCATGATCGGTTCCAGCAACCATCGCCAGCGTCTGATATACATGGTGCAGGAATACCTAGGGGCAAGGTCAGACTTGGACACCTTCCCCACCGAAAATCCTCTGGCTTACTGGGTCTTGAGGATGGATCACTGGCCAGAGCTTGCACAGTATGCAATTGAGCTACTGGCCTGTCCTGCATCCAGCGTTCTTTCAGAACGCACATTCAGTGCTGCTGGAGGATTTGTCACGGATCACAGGGTGCGCCTGTCCACCGACTCTGTTGATCGACTGACCTTCATAAAGATGAACCAGTCTTGGATCACCACCAGCTACCAAACACCTGAAGCTGATATAACAGACTAATTTATTTTCAAATGTCACATCCCTTCAAGACTGATGCTGATGCTGAGAGACTGTCCTGTTATGTTGACTGACTATCCTCCTCCTCCTCAATGATCCGATTGATGATGATAGCTTGGAAGAACATTTTTGTTTCTGGGTGCCGCCAAGGCCCAATTTTTCAGCCCCTGTTTAACAGGGGCATATAATTACATTTTTTTATGCAATGCTTTGCAGCAGGGCTCATTCCTGCACTCCAACTAGAGTATCTGGGAGAGGTTGCAGTGTCGTGGCACCAGCACCAGTGGCTAAGGCCCAATTTTTCAGCCCCTGTTTAACAGGGGCGTGTAATTAAAATTTTTGATGCAATACTTTGCAACAGGGCTCATTGCTGTGCTCCAAGTACAGTATCTGTGAGGGGTTGCAGTGTTGTGGCACCAGTGCCTAAGGCCCAATTTTTCTGCCCCTGTTTAACAGGGGCATGTAATTACAATTCTTGATCTAATAATTCACAGCAGGGCCCATTCCTGCGCCCACTAAGAGTAACTGTGAGGCCTTACAGTGTTGTGTCAACACCACCACCACCACCACCAAAGGCCCAATTTTTCAGCCCCTGTTCAACAGGGGCATGCAATTACAATTCTTGATCTAATAATTCACAGCAGGGCCCATTCCTGCGCCCACCAAGAGTAACTGTGAGGCCTTACAGTGTTGTGTCAACACCACCACCACCACCACCAAAGGCCCAATTTTTCAGCCCCTGTTCAACAGGGGCATGCAATTACAATTCTTGATCTAATAATTCACAGCAGGGCCCATTCATGCGCCCACCAAGAGTAACTGTGAGGGTTCACAGTGTTGTGGCAACACCAACATGTAAGGGGCAAATTTCAGCTGAGTATATACGGCAGGCCCCTACTTTCAAACATCCAACTTACAAATGACTCCTCCTTGCAAACGGAAGGTTACAACAGGAAGTGAGAGGAAATCTACCCCTAGGAAGGCAAATTCTCTCCTGTAAGAGTTAATATGGGAAAAAGGTGTCTCCTCTCTACTGATGCTTTATCACCAATCCTTGTTTCAAAGCTTAAAAATAGATTTTTTGGCTGGAGCTACACTTAAACAATGTACCTGTTCAAAATTACAAACAGATTCTACATAAGAACAAACCTACAGTCCCTGTCTTGCATGCACCGCCTGTATACGGCTGTTCAGAGTATATAGGGCCTTTTTTATTTTGTGTGCGGGGTTCCCCTTAATATCCATACAAGACCCAAAGGGGCTGGTAATGGGCTGGGGTAGGGGGGGGGGCTGTGATGGGGTAGCTATGCCATTTTTCTTAAAGATTTTCATCCATATTACCGGGACCAGACATTACATTAAAGCCGCAAGCAGTTTTAAATGGCTTTTTTTCCTTTAGAAATGTAATTTTGTGCAGGGACAGTTCTAAACACGGGAAACACGTGGCACTTCACAGGCATACTTTAGACACCCCCCAGGTACGATATTTAAAGGAATATTTGACTTTTTTTTTTTCACTTTATGCATCATTAAAATGACTGCTCCCGAAAAACGGCCGTTTTTAAAACTTTTTTTTGAATTGATACATGACCCCTGGTGCAGAACCCGGGTTCCCAAACCCTTTTTAGGACAATAACATTCATAATAGTCGTTATAATTATCACTTTAGATTTCGAACGTTCGCATCTATTGTATTTAATAGGGTTCTAAAGTTCGGTCCGTTCGCGGGTTCTGGTGCGAACCGAACCCGGGGGTGTTCGGCTCATCACTACCCCCAAGTAGACAAATTTAGCTATGTCTTGTTGTGTGTAGGATAGTTTCTTTCTCAGACTGATGCATCCATATATTGGGATGACCTTAAAATTAGTTTGAGTCCATCTTGTTGCAAAGTATTAGACCAAAACACGTTTTATCAGCAATATACAAGATTTTTATCTCAAAAAACCACCCTGAGCTCTACAGGTAATTATAGGCCTTATTATAGGCTTAACTGTAGGTAAAAATTAGCAAGCTGGGTTTACGACCGCTTTAAGTAACGCGCTTACTGAATCTACTTCCCTCCACCAGCAAGTTAGAGTGGCCACTTCTGAAGAGGTAGAGGTAGCCAGACATACAGCAAGGTGAGTGGCCCTCCACTGTCAGAACTTGCATGCAGGCAGACACCTAAAAGCATGCAATTTCCCCAGAGGTCTCAGCTACGGTGGGACGCCCCTTTCCAATTGTTACCAGAGTACTCCACTTTCATCGTGATGGCCCTTTGTCCTTGTGTCTTGGATACCTCCAGCTGTTTGTCTATGTTGCTAGAGCTACCCTGGACTTCAGTGAAAGGTGTGGTGTTTATGAGGATAAGCATTTGGAATTGGGTGAACGTACATGGATTGGGTTGGCGGCAGGTTTGGCAAACATTACTGAAGGTCAGGTACTGCATCCTAACCCCACTGACATCACAGGGAGCTGAAGGTTTAAAAAAAAAATAATGAAATGGCTATTTACTACACTAATAGGCAAGATATATAGAATGCACTGGAAACATATACCAAAGTAAAAAATATGGTTTGACAGAGGGCAGCAATTTTGATAATGATTAAAGGACAGTATTCAAAATGCTAAATTCCTTCAAATAACATGCTTGAGGGAAGCTCTTAACCTGCCCGTGAAGTGGTGCTTCTATACTTTGAATATAACCTACTGCAGGAAAACTGAAATTTACAAGGCAAAAAAATGCCATTTAAATTGTCATTAAGTGACAGCTCCCAACAAATTAGTTTCTGTTTGTAAACAAAGTGGCGGGGGGTACCCCTCATCTATACCAAACTTTTATTGTAGATGAGAGTCTGATATGGATACTAATGGGGTACTCTGCAGAAAAAATGGTGTGAGGGTCCCCCTAAAAAACATACCAGGCCCTTATCTTAGATAAAGGTCTGGTATGGATGTCAATGAGGACCCCACACAGCAGAAAAACATGCATGGGGTCCCTCCCAAATGCCATACTAGAGCCTTTGTAGTTGATATACTAAAACTGGAGAGTATAAAATATGGTGCAGCTGTGGTAGTCAATTGGTAGCCAATCAGCTTCTAAATTCAGCTTGTTCAATTACACTTTCAATTTAAAAAAATAACCTGAAAGCGTATTGGTTTCTATGCAGAGTTACATCAGAGTTACTCTCCAGTTTTAGTAAATCAACCGCTATGAGTCTGGGTTTGGATTTTAAGGGAGTACCTAATGAAATGAAGAAAAAAAACACATGCGTGCCCCCCCCCCCCCCCCCCTAATATTCATATCAAACACTTACTTGAGCATGCAGCCTGGCAGGTCAAAAGAAAGCCTGGCAAAGCACCCCCCATGTTGATATGGACAAGGACTTCTTCCCCGCAACCTCTGCCCAGTATTTGTACAGGTCTGGGGGGGGGGCATTTTGAAATCTGGAAACCCCCATTAACAATAAAGGGCCTCTCAGATTCTGACTTCCATGAATGACTAAGGGGCGCATAGTACTAATTCTCGTTCACAAAAAAAGTTTAAACAGCAAATAAACACACTGACACTTTTTGACAAAACTTTTAACCACTTCAGCTCTCACACCTATACATCCTCTTTGAAAAAGAGCATTTTTTACATTTCTGCTGTATGTCTGTTTATTTGGTAGTACCTTTGTAAAAACTTATTTTTTGACCAGTGTTAGTTTAAAAAATATAGTATAAATTGTATTTTGTAATCTGTCCTGCTTAAAATGGCACTTTAATTTCAACTCTAGTACAGATCATTGCAATGTTATCTACAAATGAAAGAAAGTAAAAATGTTACTTTGTATTTCTGTATTTTGTATCCGATCAGTGTTGTTGTCTTTATTTTATATTATTTTATATAAAATAATATATATTTATATTATTTTATTTTTTTTATTTTTTAATACCGACAATAAAACCTCTATTTGAGGGAAAAAAATTATAAAAATGTAATTAGTTTATAGTGTTGCATGACTACGCAATTGCCAGTTAGCGCACACAGTGCTGAATAGCAAAAAATGCTCTGGTCATGAAGCGGGTAAAACCTTCCTACGGTCAAGTTGTTAAGGGTCATGAATTGCTAGGCAGTGGGAAGGGTGCTGAAGCAGGGCAGAAAGATGGGACATGCTCTACATATTCTGAGTACTTTCCCGCAAGGGCCTCATTAGAAGATACCTAATGCTCCCATTACCTCCAGATATAGGGCTTTGCCATGAGCATGTGTTGTGCCCCAGGCCTATGCTAACCTGTACCTGAGGGGTGGGAGCGTGAGGTATTTTCTTACATTGGCTGTTCGACCGTTCATCGAATTTCGAACATTATGGGCCGTTCGCGCCAAATTCGAGTGGCGCGTCACGGCCCATAATTCACTGCGGCATCGCAGTGCATTGCTGGCTGATGATTGGCCAAGCATGCACTATGACCCACATGCTTTGGCCAATCACAGCGCGGTAAGAACGGAGAGCCATAATTGGCCAAAGCCAGGGTGGCTTTGGCCAACTATGTCTCAGGGGGTTTAGTACGCGCCCCACATTATATAAGGCCGCCTGCGTGGCGGCCTTGTGTAGTGTGTTGCGGCGGTGAAAGAAAGACAGAGAGAGAGATAGTGTCATCTTATTTGAGTTAGAGCAGGCAGGCGAGTCAGTTAGCTGCAGTTACAGTGTGTAGACTGTAGAGGATATATATGCATCCTAGGTGTTGTATATATATATATATGCACTGTATTCAGTTTAGCTAGATCCGTTCCTGTTATTCTCTTCATAATATACTGAAAGGCAGGCAGGTGATTGTGCTAGCTGCAGTATTTTCATTTAGTGTACTGTGTCGTTTGTTGCACAGTGTGCACCTAAAGCTACCTGAATACAATTGCTGGTGTTCTCATACTAATACAGGCAGAGAGCTGCAGTATTTTCATTTAGTGTACTGTGTCCTTTGCACAGTGTGCACCTAAAGCTACCTGAATACAATTGCTGGTGTTCTCATACAAATACAGGCAGGGAGCTGCAGTATTTTCATTTAGTGTACTGTGTCCTTTGCACAGTGTGCATTGTGCACCTAAAGCTACCTGAATACAATTGCTGGTGTTCTCATACAAATACAGGCAGGGAGCTGCAGTATTTTCATTTAGTGTACTGTGCCCTTGGCACAGTGTGCACCTAAAGCTACCTGAATACAATTGCTGGTGTTCTCATACAAATACAGGCAGGGAGCTGCAGTATTTTCATTTAGTTTACTGTGTCCTTTGCACAGTGTGCACCTAAAGCTACCTGAATACAATTGCTGGTGTTCTCATACAAATACAGGCAGGGACCTGCAGTATTTTCATTTTGTGTACTGTGTCCTTTGCACAGTGTGCACCTAAAGCTACCTGAACACAATTGCTGGTGTTCTCATACAAATACAGGCAGGGAGCTGCAGTATTTTCATTTAGTGTACTGTGTCCTTTGCACAGTGTACACCTAAAGCTACCTGAATACAATTGCTGGTGTTCTCATACAAATACAGGCAGGGAGCTGCAGTATTTTCATTTTGTGTACTGTGTCCTTTGCACAGTGTGCACCTAAAGCTACCTGAATACAATTGCTGGTGTTCTCATACAAATACAGGCAGGGAGCTGCAGTATTTTCATTTAGTGTACTGTGTCCTTTGCACAGTGTGCACCTAAAGCTACCTGAAGACAAATGGGCTGGGGGGCAGGGACAGTGCAGGGACAGTTCTAAACACGGGAAACACGCGCCACTTCACTGGCATACTATAGACACCCCCCAGGTACGATATTTAAAGGAATATTTCACTTTTTTTTTCACTTTAATCATCATTAAAATCACTGCTCCCGAAAAAACTGCAGTTTTTAAAACTTTTTTTTGCTTTGATACATGTCCCCTGCGGCAAGACCCGGCTCCCCAAACCCTTTTTAGGACAATAACTTGCATATTAGCCTTTAAAATTAGCACTTTTGATTTTGAACGTTCAAGTCCCATAGACTTTAACGGGGTTCGATAGTTTCGGTCCGTTCGCAGGTTCTGGTGCGAACCGAACCGGGGGGTGTTTGGCTCATCCCTACCTTGCACCATATATTGAAGATGTGCTATGCTGGCAGTGTTACAAAGATGTTTAATTTATCATCTGGACGGGGTCAGCAGTACTCTAACGGAATTTATACAAAGATTAAATGTTAACTCTTACAACCCTGAATTTACATTGAATTATAATGTCAATACCATTTCCTATTTGGATTTGCAAATCTTTAAAGACGAAAATGACTGCCTTGCTATGACTCTATATCATAAACCCACATCAGGGAATAGGATTCTACACGCAAGTAGTGCGCATCCACCAGCACATATTCTGAGCATTCCACATTAGATTTTGGCTAAACTGTACACATTTTGATGATTTTAAACTACAAGCTGCACAGTTACGTGAACAGCTCTTAATGCATGGATACAGTAAATCACTATTTTGCAAGGCCTATAACAAGGTTTTAGAACAATTACAAACTACAATTCTATATCACAGTTCCAAACCAGAACGTGACGGTAACAATTTTAGATACAAGAACATCTTACAATATTACATTCACTGCTTAACCACACTGGCATTTTCTCTCTCAGGATAAAATCTTAGCTAAATATCTAAGAGACACGCTGGAAATTTTGATTTGTAGGGCTAGGCCCCTACGGAATAAGGTCAAAGCAAGTCACTATGTCCCCTTTTCCATTGATAAACTCTGCGGCATTTATCAGTGCGGACAATGTCTTAAAAAACTTTGGATCCAAAAAGGTCAGAAATTCCACTTACCTAATGGGGAGAACTATACGCCCAAATTTCATGCTAAATGTGGTACTCAGGGTGTCATCTATCTGATGCAATGTATATATGGGGCCTACTACGTTGGTATTATACAATACAATTGCTAGTTAAAGTGGAGGATGTAAAGTGTGTCCACATCCCTAAATGATATAGAAACAACAAAGGAACCCCCTTAAGTGGGACTGTGCTGGACAGACAATTGGATGAAAACAGTGTTTATAAAAGTAACAAAACTTTATTTATACAAAATTAGACAAAATACAAAGGAAGCCAAAAGCATTGGTGTGGTTGATGTATATTTATACCATACACCAAGGTTAAATAGATGGAATGGCTGCTGGCTCTGTCCACATGGGTCTGTGTACTATAGGAGACTGAAATACCCAACATGTTTCAAATGACAATTCTTTTGGATTCTTCTTCAGGGGTACAGACCTTCACAGTGTACTTATTCCTTTTTGTATATGACACGATTGAAACCACTTTCATAAAAACATGGCACAAAAAGACTTGCCGCTGTTTTGGCTAAGGGATTCCCACTGTAGTTGTTGTGTGAAGGGGGGGGGGGAGGAGGAGGTGTTCACTATCCCGCAGGGGCCCAAAGAAACTCCCAAGCCCACTGGGGTCACCCAGATCAGGACCGCAAGGACTGTCACCAATTCCGCAATCAGGAAAAAGGGGGAACTTTTATAACTCTGTCTGTATACAAATGATTGGTAATTCTTGATGGTAAAGAGTTGATAAAAACTAGAGGAATCCTCCTAAAACTTGAAGGGGCTAGGTGGCAATAAAGGTATCAAGGCAGGTCTGAGTCAGGTGGTTCCCTAGGCATGTTCACAGCAGCAAGGTGAACATTCCTAGGGAACCACCTGGCTCTGACCTACCTCAGTCAATACAGGAAGCTCCCGAAGAAGCGGTTCTCCATGAAACATGTCGAGCTGAGCTATTAATTCAAGGATATGCTATTTAGAGTCGGAAGGCTTAGAAACTGGAATTAAGAGATATCATGTCTTATTGAGGGTGTTTGTTTTAGAATGTTTCACTATGTTCAGTGTTTTAACCGCCTGAGGACCGCCGCATGACTGTTTACATCGACAGAATGGCATGGACAGGCATATGGGCGTACAGTTACATCCCCTTTAAGATGCCACGTGTGGTCACGCGCGTGCCGCCGGCGGCGGCACGATCGCGACCCTGCTGCGAGCTCCATGAGCCCAACCGTGGGTCCTGCGGACTCGATCGCCGCGGGGGTACCCGCGATCATCTAACGGAGAGATAGAGTGGGGAGATGCTAATGTAAACAAGCATCTCCCCGCTCTGCCTAGGGACAATGACACTGATCTCCGCTCCGTGTAATCGAAGCGGAGATCAGTGTCATGTCACACACAGCCCATCCCCCCTACAGTAAGAATCACTCACTAGGGCACACTTAACCCCTACAGCGCCACCTAGTGGTTAACCCCTTCACTTCCAGTGTCATTTTCACAGTAATCAGTGCATTTTTATAGCACTGATCGCTGTAAAAATGACAATGGTCCCAAAATGGTGTCAAAAGTGTCTGATGTGTCCCCCATAATGTCACAGTCACGATAAAATTTGCTGATCGCTGCCATTACTAGTAAAAAAAAAATATTAATAAAAATGCCATAAAACTATCCCCTATTTTGTAGACGCTATAACTTTTGCGCAAACCAATCAATAAACGCTTATTGTGATTTTTTTTACCAAAAATATGTAGAAGAATACTTATCAGTCTAAACTGAGGAAAAAAAATATATATATTTTTTGGGGATATTTATTATAGCAAAAAGTAAAAAATATTGCATTTTTAAAAAAAAATTGTTGCTCTATTTTTGTTTATAGCGCAAAAAATAAAAACCGCAGAGGTGATCAAGTACCACCAAAAGAAAGCACTATTTATGGGAAAAAAAGGATGTCAATTTTGTTTGTTTCGCACGACCGAGCAATTGTCAGTTAAAGCGACGCAGTGCCGAATCGCAAAAAGTGGCCTGGTCTTTGACCAGCGAAATGGTCTGGGGCTGAAGTGGTTAATGATGTATCAATAAAGTTGGTTTGTAATTTTTCATATATTTGTGCTTTTATGCCCATTAAGTCCATGATTCCTGGTAACCTTATTAATGCTCCATAATTAGGACATTTTACCAATATTGTGTTCCCACATAACCACCTGGCAGCTACTCACTAGACAAACCTGTAAAATTCTGTGTACTTTAATGAATTGTCCTAAACTAGTTAATTAAAAAAAAAAAAAAACACATGGTTTAGTGATGCAGGTCCATGTCAATCATGATGAATGATGTTTACTGACACAACAAAAGTAAAAAAAAATCTCACTGACTGACAAGCATGATCCTCTTCCGTTGCTCTCTTGCTGCGAATGACATCTCCAAATCTCTGCCATTAAAAGTAAACAAAGCCCTAAAACATATTTATTTAGTGACCTCACTTGGATAAGGGTGCACCCACACTTGTAAATGTACCCGCACTGCAATTAGATGTGAGAACCCCAGTTCTTCAATCTGTGTCCAGGGCCAATCACTCTTGTGTGATCACAGCTTGAAACAGGGGTAGGCAACCTCTGCCCTCCAGCTGTGGTGAAACTACAAATCCCATCATGCCTCTGCCTCTAATGCCCCGTACACACGATCATTTTTAATGTCATTTTTTAAACCGACGTTTTTCTCCTCGTTTTTTTTCATGTTTCCTCTCAAGCCTGCCTTGCGTACACACTATCATTAAAAAAAACGATCAAGCAAAGCGCAGTGACGTTCAACACGTACGACGGCACTATAAAGGGGAAGTTCCGTTCGAATGGCGCCACCCTTCATGTTAGTAAAGTTTGTTGAGCGACGATTCGCGCTTTTCAGTCCGTTACTGTGTAATGAATGTGCTATCTCCATTACGAACGCTAGTTTTACCAGAACGAGCGCTCCCGTCTCATACTTGATTCTGAGCATGCGCGTTTTTTTTCACGTCGTGAAAGCATACACACTATCGTTTTTCACGTCGTTAAAAAAAACGACATGAAAAACGACGTGAAAAAAGAGAGCATGTCCGGAATTTTTAATGGCCGTTTTTCACGTCGTTAAAAATGCTCTGGAGCCTACACACGATCATTTTTAATGGCCATTTTTTAAAATGGCATTTTTAACTGCATGAAAAACGATCGTGTGTATGGGGCATAAGAGTCATGCCATTGATTGTTAAGGTCTTGCAATGTCTCATGGGAAATGTGATAAATTGCATTGGAGTGTGGGAAGGATTTGCATATGAATGAGCTACTAGATTTGTACATCAAAGATTAGCCCAGTGTTTCTTAACTTCAACAGGTCATGTTTTCAGGATTTCCCTAAAAACGGCTGTGGTAATCACTAGGGCAGTGAAACTGATCAAATCACCTGTGCAAAAAAAATGTAAAGCATGAAAACATGACCTGTTGGGGCGTCTTGAGGACTGGAGTTGAGAAACACTGGATTAACCACTTGATTGCCATATAAATGAGCAGCTGCCACAGTATTAGTTTATGGAAAAGATATTTAACCAACTCCATTTTAATTTTACCTACCACTGTAAATAGAACTTTAAAATTTGATTTTAGATTTCTATTAGAAACATGATCAAACCTGTAAAAGTTTGCTGTCAAAGTGTCTATAAATGGCATTACAAGACATGGCCTCCTTTTGGAGCATTGTAAGCCCTAATAGGGGGTATGTTTTTGTCCCTAAAAATGCATTGGATTGTTACATTGGATTTCTATTAGTGATGAGCCGAACACCCCCGGGTTCGGTTCGCACCAGAACCCGCGAACGGACCGAAAGTTCACACGAACATTAGAACCCTATTAAATACAATGGATGCGAACGTTCGGATTCTAAAGTGCTAATTATAACGACTATTATCCATGTTATTGTCCTAAACAGAGTTTGGGAACCCGGGTTCTGCACCAGGGGACATGTACCAATGCAAAAAGAAGTTTTAAAAACGGACGTTTTCCGGGAGCAGTCATTTTAATGATGCATAAAGTGAAAAAAAAAAGTCAAATATTCCTTTAAATATTGTACCTGGGGGGTGTCTAAAGTATGCCTGTGAAGTGCCACGTGTTTCCCGTGTTTAGAACTGTCCCTGCACAAAATAACATTTCTAAAGGAAAAAAAGCCATTTAAAACTGCTTGCGGCTTTAATGTAATGTCTGGTCCCGGTAATATGGATGAAAATCTTTAAGAAAAATGGCATAGCTACCCCATCAACCCCCCCCCCCTACCCCAGCCCATTACCAGCCCCTTTGGGTCTTGTATGGATATTAAGGGGAACCCCGCACACAAAATAAAAAAGGCCCTATATACTCTGAACAGCCGTATACAGGCGGTGCATACAAGACAGGGACTGTAGGTTTGTTCTTATGTAGAATCTGTTTGTAATTTTGAACAGCTACATTGTTTAAGTGTAGCTCCAGGCCAAATACCTATTTTTAAGCTTTTTGGAAAACATAGGGAAGGGTTATCACCCCTGTAACATTTTTTTTTGCTGTCTGTGCCCCTGTTCAGAACATTTCACCTCACTTTGCATCCCAATGACAACTGTTTTTGAAATGTGGTGTTTTTATTGAAACAAGGATTGGTGATAAAGCATCAGTAGAGAGGAGACACCTTTCTCCCATATTAATTCTTACAGGAGAGAATTTTCCTTCCAAGGGGTAGATTTCCTCTCACTTCCTGTTGTCTTCATCCGTTTGCAAGTAGTAGTCGTTTGTAAGTTGGATGTTTGAAAGTAGGGACCTGCCGTATATACTCTGCAGAAATTGGCCCCTTAGGTGTTGGTGTTGGCACAACACTGTAAGCACTCACAGTTACTCTTGGTGGGTGCTGGAACGCCCTGCTGTCAACTATTATATCAGGAATTGTAATAACATATAATTGTTGAACAGTGGTAGTAAAAATTGGGCCTTTGATGGTGGTGCTGGTGCCACAACACTGTAAGGCCTGACAGTTACTCTTGGTGGGCGCAGCAATGGGCCCTGCTGTGAATTATTAGATCAATAATTATAATTGCATGCCCCTGTTGAACAGGGGCTGAAAAATTGGGCCTTTGGTGGTGGTGGTGGTGTTGACACAACACTGTAAGGCCTGACAGTTACTCTTGGTGGGCGCAGCAATGGGCCCTGCTGTGAATTATTAGATCAATAATTATAATTGCATGCCCCTGTTGAACAGGGGCTGAAAAATTGGGCCTTAGGCACTGGTGGCACAACACTGCAACCCCTCACAGATACTGTACTTGGAGCACAGCAATGAGGCCTGTTGCAAAGTATTGCATCAAAAATTGTAATTACACGCCCCTGTTAAACAGGGGCTGAAAAATTGGGCCTTAGCCACTGGTGGCGGCACCCATAAACCAAAATGATCTTCCAAGCTATCATCATTAATCGGATCATTGAGGAGGAGGAGGAGGATAGCTAGTCAACATAACAGCACAGGAACTCAGCATCAGTCTTGAAGGGATGTGACATTTTAAAATCAATTAGTCTGTTATATCAGCATCAGGTGTGTGGTAGCTGGTGGTGATCCAAGACTGGTTCATCTTGATGAAAGTCAGTCAATCAACCGAGTCGATGGACAGGCGCACCCTGTGATCCGTGACAAATCCTCCAGTAGCACTGAATGTGCGTTCTGAAAGAACGCTGGATGCAGGACAGGCCAGTAGCTCAATTGCATACTGTGCAAGCTCTGGCCAGTGATCCATCCTCAAGACCCACTAAGCCAGAGGATTTTCGGTGGGGAAGGTGTCCAAGTCTGACCTTGCCCCCAGGTATTCCTGCACCATGTATATCAGACGCTGGCGATGGTTGCTGGAAACGATCATACTTTGGGGCTGCGAACTAAAGAATTGTCTGAACGCATCGGTCAGACGGCCACCTTCCCCACCGCTCCTTCTTTGACTGCCCGAAGCCTCAGCAACTCGTTGTCCAGGACCAGGAGTTTGTAACCTCCCAGTCTCTGGTAACGCATTGCACAGACCTTTCTGCAAGGCCTCCCGGAGTTGTCTCATCCTCTGCTCCCTCTGCAACGGTAACATAAGGTCCGCAACCTTACCCTTGTACCGTGGATCAAGGAGAGTGGCCAGCCAGTAATGGTCCCTCTCCTTGATCCGAAGAATACGAGGATCCTTCCGCAGACTTTGCAGGATCAGGGAGGCCATGCAGCGTAGGTTAGCTGAGGCATTCAGTCCGGAGTCCTCTGGGTCACTAAGGACGACATGATCCGCAGCCACCTCCTCCCAGCCACGTACAAGTCCACTGGTTTCTTGGGACTGTAAATCATCCCTAAATGACTGCTGCTGATGATGCTGAGTGCCAGCCTCCACCTCCATGCTGACACAATCCTCCTCCTCCTCCTCCTCCTCCTCCTATTCCTGTGCAATGGGTGGGACAGAAGGAACACTGTCAGGGTAAAGGGGGCCTTGAGAGGCAAGGAAGTCCTCCTCTTCCTGCCTCTGTTCTGCCTCAAGTGCCCTGTCCATTATTCCACGCAGCGTGTGCTCCAACAGGTGGACAAGAGGTACAGTGTCACTGATGCATGCACTGTCACTGCTCACCATCCTCGTGGCCTCCTCAAATGGTGCCAGGACAGTGCATGCATCCCTGATCATGCCCCACTGGCGTGGTGAAAAAAACCCGTTCTCCCCTGACCCTGTCCTGGTGCCGTAGTCGCACAGGTACTCATTGATGGCCCTCTGCTGCGTGTGCAGCCGCTGCAGCATGGCCAACGTTGAGTTCCACCTGGTGGGCATGTCACATATAAGGCGGTTCTTGGGCAGGTTCAACTCCTTTTGCAGCTCAGCCAGGCGAGCACTGGCATTATAAGATCTACGGAAATGAACACAGACTTTCCTGGCCTGCCTCAGGACATCCTGTAAGCCCGGGTACCTGCCCAAGAACCGCTGCACCACCAGGTTAAGGACGTGAGCCATACAGGGCACATGGGTCAGTTGTCCCTGTCGGAGGGCGGAGAGGAGGTTGGTGCCATTGTCGCAAACCACCATTCCTGGCTTAAGCTGGCGTGGCGTCAACCACCTCTCGGCCTGCCCCTGCAGAGCAGACAGGACCTCTGCCCCAGTGTGGCTCCTGTCCCCCAAACACACCAGCGCAAGCACGGCATGGCATCTTTTTGCCTGCGTACTTGCGTAGCCCCTTGAACGCCTACGGAGCACCGCTGGTTCCGAGGACAAACCACAGGAAGAGGCCATGGAGGAAGAAGAAGAGGAGGGGGTGGAGGAGAGAGGTGTGTCACAACCAGTAGTAGCATTTTGGAGGCGTGGCGGTGGAACAACCTCCAACACTACTGCACCTTGTCCTGCATCCTTCCCAGCTGCCAAAAGAGTGACCCAATGGGCCGTGAAAGAAAGGTAACGTCCCTGTCCATGCCTGCTGGACCATGAGTCAGCGGTAATATGCACCTTACCGCTGACCGCCCTGTCCAGCGAGGCCAAGACATTGCCTTCCACATGCCTGTAGAGAGCCGGAATCGCCTTCCGTGAGAAAAAGTGGCGTTTGGGAACCTGCCACTGAGGAACCGCACATTGCACAAACTCACGGAAGGGGGCCGAGTCTACCAACTGAAAAGGCAGCAGTTGAAGCGCTAGCAATTTAGCCAAGCTAGCATTCAACCGCTGGGCATGTGGATGGCTGGGAGTGAACTTCTTTCGACGGTCCAGCAGCTGGGGCAGGGAAATTTGCCTGCTAGAATCGGACGTCGGTGTACTGCTAGCAGAGTGCCCGCAAGTACTTGGCTGTGACACACCTAATTCTACACCTTCATTCCTCTCAGAGCAGGTTTCAGAGAGGACTGAAGGTATAGTGGGGTTGGAGATCCCAGCTGATGCGGTGCAAGAAGAGGTCAGCTTTGTTCTTTGGTGTGGGTCTTTAAGGTAGGCTTGCCAAAGAGCTGCATGGCAGGTCAACATATGTCTGATCAAGCATGTGGTGCCCAAGCGGCTGATGTTTTGGCCACGCGATATACGCTTGAGACATATGTTGCAAACAGCAGCTGTGCGATCTGATGCACTCGCCTCAAAAAAGGCCCACACCAAAGAACTTTTTGAATGACGGGCAGAGGCAGCGCCCTGCACAGGCGGAGCTCTGCGGTGTGATTCCGTCGGTGTGCTGCCCATACGCTGGCCACCCAAGGGCATCCTGCCTCGTTGGAGATGTGCCTCCTCCTCATCCTCCTCCTCCTCCTCTCTCCTATTAGGCACCCACGTGGAGTCAGTGACCTCATCATCCCCTCCCTCCTCATCACTGGAGCCAATCTGGCAGTATGCTGCAGCTGCTGGAGCATGACTGCCAGATTGGTGTCCTTCTTGAGCATCCCCTCTCTCTGCTCTCACGCTACTGCCTTCCTCTATCTGGGTATCATCATCAGATCCTTCGAAACGCTGGGCATCCTCCTGGAGCATGTACCCAACACTGTGCTCAAACAGTTCGGGGGACTCCTCAGGAGGAGGACATGGTGGGTCTAGGGAAGGATTGACTAATGAAGATAATGATACCAGAGAAGAGGACGCTTTGGCAGCTGCTTTGCCAGTACCCTGAGCCTGGGTGAGAGAGGATGAGGAGGATGAGGTGGGCTTGGTCATCCACTCTACCAAGTCTTCGGCATGATGTGGCTCAACATGTCCAGCTGCCGAAAAGAAGGACAAGCGTGTCCCATGGCCATGTGCTGATGACAATGCACCGCGTCCACGACCAGCACTGTTGCCCCCAGACACAGAGCCTGCTTGCCCTCTTTTTTTGCCTCCTGACTGTCTGCCTCTCCTTGTTTGCCTTCCAGACATTTTAATGGATGGCCTGCAGGGAGATGGGAAAAACAGCAATAAGGGCTACCTTCAGGTGTATACTGTGCAGGAGGCTTAGCAACAATGACACTGACACTGTCCCCTGCCTATCCTTCTCTGTCCCTAAACACAAGGATTTGCAATATGCTTCAGCAAGATTGGTTTAGCACAGAATAGCACACTGTCAGTTTCACTCACTGTCCTACTCTGTCCCTACAAACAAGATTTAGCACAGAATAGCACACTGATAGTTTCCACGAGTGTCTTTCTCTGTCCCTAAACTCAAGGATTTCAAATATGGTTCAGCAAGATTGGTTTAGAACAGAATAGCACACTGTCAGTTTCACTCACTGTCCTACTCTGTCCCTACAAACAAGATTTAGCACAGAATAGCACACTGATAGTTTCCACGAGTGTCCTTCTCTGTCCCTAAACTCAAGGATTTCAAATATGGTTCAGCAAGATTGGTTTAGAACAGAATAGCACACTGTCAGTTTCACTCACTGTCCTACTCTGTCCCTACAAACAAGATTTAGCACAGAATAGCACACTCATAGTTTCCACAAGTGTCCTTCTCTGTCCCTAAACTCAAGGATTTCAAATATGGTTCAGCAAGATTGGTTTAGAACAGAATAGCACACTGTCAGTTTCACTCACTGTCCTACTCTGTCCCTACAAACAAGATTTAGCACAGAATAGCACACTGATAGTTTCCACGAGTGTCCTTCTCTGTCCCTAAACTCAAGGATTTCAAATATGGTTCAGCAAGATTGGTTTAGAACAGAATAGCACACTGTCAGTTTCACTCACTGTCCTACTCTGTCCCTACAAACAAGATTTAGCACAGAATAGCACACTGATAGTTTCCACGAGTGTCCTTCTCTGTCCCTAAACTTAAGGATTTCAAATATGGTTCAGCAAGATTGGTTTAGAACAGAATAGCACACTGTCAGTTTCACTCACTGTCCTACTCTGTCCCTACAAACAAGATTTAGCACAGAATAGCACACTGATAGTTTCCACGAGTGTCCTTCTCTGTCCCTAACTAAACTCAAGGATTTCAAATATGGTTCAGCAAGATTGGTTTAGAACAGAATAGCACACTGTCAGTTTCACTCACTGTCCTACTCTGTCCCTACAAACAACATTTAGCACAGAATAGCACACTGATAGTTTCCACGAGTGTCCTTCTCTGTCCCTAAACTCGAGGATTTCAAATATGGTTCAGCAAGATTGGTTTAGAACAGAATAGCACACTGTCAGTTTCACTCACTGTCCTACTCTGTCCCTACAAACAAGATTTAGCACAGAATAGCACACTGACACTTTCCCTCACTGTACCTCTCTGTCCCCAAACTCAAGGATTTCAAATATGGTTCAGCAAGATTGGTTTAGAACAGAATAGCACACTGTCAGTTTCACTCACTGTACCTCTCTGTCCCTACAAACAAGATTTAGCACAGAATAGCACACTGATAGTTTCCACGAGTGTCCTTCTCTGTCCCTAAACTCAAGGATTTCAAATATGGTTCAGCAAGATTGGTTTAGAACAGAATAGCACACTGTCAGTTTCACTCACTGTCCTACTCTGTCCCTACAAACAAGATTTAGCACAGAATAGCACACTGATAGTTTCCACGAGTGTCCTTCTCTGTCCCTAAACTCAAGGATTTCAAATATGGTTCAGCAAGATTGGTTTAGAACAGAATAGCACACTGTCAGTTTCACTCACTGTACCTCTCTGTCCCTACAAACAAGATTTAGCAAAGAATAGCACACTGATAGTTTCCACGAGTGTCCTTCTCTGTCCCTAAACTCAAGGATTTCAAATATGGTTCAGCAAGATTGGTTTAGAACAGAATAGCACACTGTCAGTTTCACTCACTGTCCTACTCTGTCCCTACAAACAAGATTTAGCACAGAATAGCACACTGACACTTTCCCTCACTGTACCTCTCTGTCCCTAAACTCAAGGATTTCAAATATGGTTCAGCAAGATTGGTTTAGAACAGAATAGCACACTGTCAGTTTCACTCACTGTCCTACTCTGTCCCTACAAACAAGATTTAGCACAGAATAGCACACTGACACTTTCCCTCACTGTACCTCTCTGTCCCTAAACTCAAGGATTTCAAATATGGTTCAGCAAGATTGGTTTAGAACAGAATAGCACACTGTCAGTTTCACTCACTGTACCTCTCTGTCCCTACAAACAAGATTTAGCACAGAATAGCACACTGATAGTTTCCACAAGTGTCCTTCTCTGTCCCTAAACTCAAGGATTTCAAATATGGTTCAGCAAGATTGGTTTAGAACAGAATAGCACACTGTCAGTTTCACTCACTGTCCTACTCTGTCCCTACAAACAAGATTTAGCACAGAATAGCACACTGATAGTTTCCACGAGTGTCCTTCTCTGTCCCTAAACTCAAGGATTTCAAATATGGTTCAGCAAGATTGGTTTAGAACAGAATAGCACACTGTCAGTTTCACTCACTGTACCTCTCTGTCCCTACAAACAAGATTTAGCAAAGAATAGCACACTGATAGTTTCCACGAGTGTCCTTCTCTGTCCCTAAACTCAAGGATTTCAAATATGGTTCAGCAAGATTGGTTTAGAACAGAATAGCACACTGTCAGTTTCACTCACTGTCCTACTCTGTCCCTACAAGCAAGATTTAGCACAGAATAGCACACTGACACTTTCCCTCACTGTACCTCTCTGTCCCTAAACTCAAGGATTTCAAATATGGTTCAGCAAGATTGGTTTAGAACAGAATAGCACACTGTCAGTTTCACTCACTGCCCTACTCTGTCCCTACAAACAAGATTTAGCACAGAATAGCACACTGACACTTTCCCTCACTGTACCTCTCTGTCCCTAAACTCAAGGATTTCAAATATGGTTCAGCAAGATTGGTTTAGAACAGAATAGCACACTGTCAGTTTCACTCACTGTCCTACTCTGTCCCTACAAACAAGATTTAGCACAGAATAGCACACTGACACTTTCCCTCACTGTACCTCTCTGTCCCTAAACTCGAGGATTTCAAATATGGTTCAGCAAGATTGGTTTAGAACAGAATAGCACACTGACACTTTCCCTCACTGTACCTCTCTGTCCCTACAAACAAGGTTTAGCACAGAATAACACACTGACACTCTCCCTACCTATCCTTATTTGTCCCTAAACACAAGGAATCCAGGATTAGTAAAGGAAAAAAATGACACTGTCCCTGCCTATGCTTCTCTTTCCCTGCTCCGGAACACACTACACAAGGCTGCCGCGCTGGCGGCCTTTTATAGTGTGGGGCGTGTACTAAACCCCCTCAAGAATAATTGGCCACAGGCATCCTGCCTGTGGCCAATCATTGCTCTCCTCGCTGCCGGCGCTGTGATTGGCCAAGCATGCGGGGTCACAGTGCATGCTTGGCCAATCACAGCGCCTGGATGACACTGCGATGGCGTAGTGCATTGTGGGCCGTTCGCGTCACTCGAATTTGGCGCGAACGGCCCAAATCGTTCGATCTTCGTCGAACGATCGAACAGCCGATGTTCGAGTCGAACGTATGTTCGACTCGAACACGAAGCTCATCCCTAATTTCTATGATGAAAAAAAATAATATTTAGGCTCTAGAATCTTTGGATTGACACTGTTATTTCTGTACATTACTTAGACTTTCTCTAAGACATGATAATAGTCCATTTCATGCTTGAACACAGCCTAACTGAAGCCACTGTACCCCTTCAACAATGAACCTTACTCTGCATACCAAAATTAGGATTAATCTGTCAGGTCACCTATGGCCAGGTGACAGATGCGGTTGTGGAATGTGGTTGTGGAAAGCGGGACCAGAGGAGCACAACCGGGATCCTATAGGAAGCTAGAGCCAAGATTCCCCAGGGCGCGGAGTCTAAGACCCAGCAGGTCTTCTCCAGAGCCTCCAGTGGTGAGGATGTTATGCTGCAGACTGGGTCCAGGTCGCGGCCCCTAGAGTCTCCTAGCTCACGCCCCGTAGGATAAGGGGACAAGAGGGGAAGCAGCAGCACAAGATAAAAGAGTAACGAATAACAAGCTGAAAGTCAAGGGCCACAAGCAGACAAGGATAAAGAAAGACAAGCCGAAGGTCAAGGGTCACGAGCAGACAGGGATAGTCGGGGACAAGCCAATAACGTAACAGAGAGACAGACGTAGCACACGGCAGGCAGGAACCCAAACACACAATGCCTAACAAACACGTTGATCAGCAAAGCAGGCTTGCAGTGCACAGGTTAATATAGTGTTCTGTAATAGGGCCTGGGGTGGAGTCAGGCTGGGAGGAGATTATAAAGGAAGCCAGGTGAAAGGGTTCTGGCCTCTAAGATGAACACATGGGAAGGAAGGTAAGCTGACAGACAAACACTACTGCATATCCATGACAGTACCCTCCCTCTTATGGGCCCTCCCCCGCCTGTGCCCAGGCTTAAAGGGAAATCTTTGATGAAACCTCCTCAACAGATGAGGTGCAGCGACATCAGATGCAGCGATCCAAGACGCCTCCTCAGGACCAAAACCTCTCCAATGCACAAGGTACTGAAGAATGCCTCTGCAGAGCTGAGAATCCAGAACTTGTCTAACCTCGTACTTAAGATTATCCTCAGAGTCCGAAAACGAGGTAGGGAGATGACAAGAAGATCTATTGAGGACCAAAGGCTCTCTAGGAATAAGCAAGGGCATGAGAGGATCAACAGGAATCTGAGGAGGGTCCCCTAGACCCTTAAAGGGGAACTGGTCATCTTGCACAGGACCATCAGACTGGGCAGATGTCAGTGGAACCCTGAAGTCAGGTTGGTTAGAAGGTGACATGTCGCCAGAGTCAAACTGAATAGCTGAAGGACAAGCAGAATGTCCTGAACAAGAAAAAGTAGGAGGCTCACTGGGCATGGGCTGGACTGGCATAACTAGTACAGAGACAGAGTGAATAGCTGAGTCAGGTGTAGCGACTACCTGAATCGCATCGCAAGACGTAGCGACTGCAGGACTTGTAGACAAGCTAGCCTGGCTGTGCGTCCAAGGGTGGTTAGGGACAGAGAAATGTAAATGGTTATGCAACCTGGAATGAATGACCGGCTCAGGTTCACAGGGGGCAACCTTGGGTAGGCAGGACGAGGAACAGGAGGGACCCCAAGCCAGGATCTGTCCAGTAGTCCAGTCCACATGAGGAGAATGGAGCTGTAACCATGGGAGACCCAAAATTATAGACATTGAGGCCTTGGGTAAGATAAGGAAGGATATCCACTCCTGGTGGAGTGTCCCTATCGACATCTTAACAGGGAGGGTCTGGAAGCGGATAGGTCCCCCTGGGAGAACAGTACCATCAATCGCCAAGACCACCAATGGCGTGGTGAGGGGCAAAAGAGTAAGTCTCATGGACGATGCGATTTCCCAGTCCATGAAATTACCAGCGGCTCCGGAATCCAGATATGCTGAGACCGAATGAGAAGAAGCACCAACATGAAGGAACACAGAAAGCAGAAGACGAGAAGGGGAAGGTGATATTTCTGGGTCCAATACTCCACTTTCCAGATGAAGTGGACCCGAACGTTTTTCTGGACAAAGAGAGCAAGTGTCACGAAAATGACCTTTGCCCCCACAGTAAAGACACAGACCAAGAGTTCTGCGCCTAGCACGTTCCTCGGGGGATAGCCTGGTCCGACCCAGCTGCAAGGGTTCCTCAGCTGGTAGGAGATGCTCTACGGGTCGAAGAGAGGGGAGCTCAGGCTGACTAAGAACCAAGGAGTGCTGGCGTTGCTTTTCTAAGGTCCTCTCCTGAAAGCGAATATCGATCTGGTTACACAAGGAGATAACGCCGGCCAGATCAGTGGGGATGGTTCTTCCTGCTAATTCATCCTTCACTCTATCAGACAGGCCATGCAAAAAGGTTGCGACTAAGGCCTCATTGTTCCAGCTCAACTCAGCCGGCGGTATGCGGAAATGAAGGGCATACTGTCCCACAGAAGCAGACTCTTGGCGGAGACGTAAAAGGGCGCTGGCCACTGAAGAGACACGAGCCCGTTCTTCGAAGATATTCCGAAAAAGTTTCAAGAAGCCAGACAGGCTAGAAACCACTGGATCATTCAGTTCCCACAGAGGGGCTGCCCAGGCTAAAGCTTCACCAGAGAGGAGGGAAATGATATAGGCTACCTTAGCCCGATCAGACAGGAAGTTTTGGGGCTGGAGCTCAAAATGAATCGTGCATTGGCTAAGGAACCCCCTGCAAGCCTTGGAGTCCCCAGAGAAACGGGACGGAGCTGGCAGTTGAGGTGAGTGTGTGGCTGTGACTGGTGCAATAGGTGCAGCCGCTGGTTGTATTTGAGGTTGTGGATTCAGCCTTCCCAAGGAGGCCTGAAGCTGCTCGAAGCGAGAAGCCAGATCCTGGAGGAATCGCATCACCTGAGTCTGATTCGATTCCTGGGTTTCAAGTCTGCAAACTATGCCCTGCAATGGATCATCCGCGGGGAGCGGGATGTCAGCCGGGTTCATGGCTGATCAAACTGTCAGGTCACCTATGGCCAGGTGACAGATGCACACCGTAGGGGGACAGGAGTGTACCGCAAGGTAGTGAACCCTATGGCTGACTGCTGCGGATAGGAAACTGGGTGGTTGTGGAAAGCGGGACCAGAGGAGCACAACCGGGATCCTATAGGAAGCTAGAGCCAAGATTCCCCAGGGCGCGGAGTCTAAGACCCAGCAGGTCTTCTCCAGAGCCTCCAGTGGTGAGGATGTTATGCTGCAGGCTGGGTCCAGGTCGCGGCCCCTAGAGTCTCCTAGCTCACGCCCCGTAGGATAAGGGGACAAGAGGGGAAGCAGCAGCACAAGATAAAAGAGTAGCGAATAACAAGCTGAAAGTCAAGGGCCACAAGCAGACAAGGATAACGAAAGACAAGCCGAAGGTCAAGGGTCACGAGCAGACAGGGATAGTCGGGGACAAGCCAATAACGTAACAGAGAGACAGACGTAGCACACGGCAGGCAGGAACCCAAACACACAATGCCTAACAAACACGTTGATCAGCAAATCAGGCTTGCAGTGCACAGGTTAATATAGTGTTCTGTGATAGGGCCTGGGTGGAGTCAGGCTGGGAGGAGATTATAAAGGAAGCCAGGTGAAAGGGTTCTGGCCTCTAAGATGAACACATGGGAAGGAAGGTAAGCTGACAGACAAACACTACTGCATATCCATGACATAATCCTAGATTCAGTGCCTCTCATTCACATATCTTCCCTTTGTAACACAGAATTCTGATGAAGAATACAAGTGGTTGGGTGACACATATTATGCAAGAATGGTCCACCAATTTTGCTATCAGGAAGTCCACAGGAATAATGTGCAGCTGATACTTGAGAGAGTATATGTTGAGGGGGTTGATTGTTCCAGCCAACAACTGACCACCAATACTGGGGGGCATTTTTACAGCTAGCCATCAATTCCCAATGCTGAAGGGTATTTTTATAGGCCAGCCACTGACCACCAATACTTCTGATCAAAGTGTCTATTACTGGTTGCTAATAGGGATGAGCTTCGAGTTCGAGTCGAACTCATGTTCGACTCGAACATTGCCTGTTCGCCTGTTCGCCGAACAGCGAACAAATTGGGGTGTTCGCGGCAAATTCGAAAAATCTATGGGAGAAATCTAAAGTGCTAATTATAAAGGCTTATATGCAAGTTATTGTCCTAAAAAGTGTTTTGGGACCGGGGTCCTGCCCCAGGGGACATGTATCAATGCAAAAAGAAGTTTTAAAAACGGCCGTTTTTTCGGGAGCAGTGATTTTAATAATGCTTAAAATGAAAAAATAAAAGTGAAATATTCCTTTAAATTTCGTACCTGGGGGGTGTGTATGATATGCATGTGAAGTGGCGCATGTTTCCCGTGCTTAGAACTGCTTAGAACTGTCCCTGCAAAAAATGTCATTTTTGAAAGAAAAAAAGTCATTTAAAACTGACTCGCGGCTATTAATGAATTGTCGGCTCCCGGCAATACATACAAAAGTCATTGATAAAAAAAAAAAAACGTGGGGGTTCCCCAGAATTCAATTACCAGGCCCTTCAGGTCTGGAATGGATATTAAGGGGAACCCCGCCGCAAATTAAAAAAAAATTTGACGTGGGGTTCCCCCAAATATCCATTCCAGGCCCTGCAGTTCCCCATCAGGTCCGCCCCCTCGGTATGTCGGACCCGCCTACGTCATTGGCTTGAGCGGGGAACTTCCTTCACTATGTAAATTTAAATTACACAGTGAAGGAAGTTCCCCGCTCAAGCCAATGACGTAGGCGGGTCCGACATACCGAGGGGGCGGACCTGATGGGGAACTGCTCTCACTTTGGTAATACATGTATAGACCCGCCCCTTCTCATGTTCTGCATCTGGTCCGCTGAGCGGACCTGATGGGGAACTTTAGAAGGGGCGGGTCTATACATTTAAAATACTGAGAGGGAGTTCCCCATCAGGTGCGCTCAGGCACAACCAATGAAGGACAGCGCTGGACATCGGGATCGCCGCGGGACACTGGATTTCACCGCTGGAATGTTTTTTTTTTTTTTTTTTAAATAAAGGACTTTTCCAAGGTGTTTGTGTGGTTTTTTTTAAACATTTTTTTACGCTTTCTTCGTGAAATGGTAGGGGTACAATGTACCCCTTACCAATTCACATAGGGGGGGGGGGCGGGATCTGGGGGTCCCCTTTGTTAAAGGGGTCTTCCAGATTCCGATAAGCCCCCCGCCCGCAGATCCCCACAACCACTGGGCAAGGGTTGTGGGGATGAGGCCCTTGTCCCCATCAACATGGGGACATCCTCCCCATGTTGAGGGCATGTGGCTTGGTACGGTTCAGGAGGGAGGGGGGGCCGCTCTCTCGTCCCCCCCTTTTCCCCTGCGGCCGGCCAGGTTGCGTGCTCGGATAAGGGGTCTGGTATGGATTTTTAGGGGGACTCCACGCCATTTTTTTAAAATTTGGGGTGGAGTTCCCCTTAAAATCCATGCCAGATCTGAAGGGCCTGGAATGGATATTTGGGGGAACCCCACATCAATTTTTTTTTAAATTTGCGGCGGGGTTCCCCTTAATATCCATTCCAGACCTGAAGGGCCTGGTAATTGAATTCTGGGGAACCCCCACGCTTTTTTTTTTTTTTTATCAATGACTTTTGTATGTATTGCCGGGAGCCGACAATTCATTAATAGCCGCGAGTCAGTTTTAAATGACTTTTTTTCTTTCAAAAATGACATGTTTTGCAGGGACAGTTCTAAGCACGGGAAACATGCGCCACTTCACATGCATATCATACACACCCCCCAGGTACGGGGGGTGGGTCTATACATTTAAAATACTGAGAGGGAGTTCCCCATCAGGTCCGCTCAGGCACAACCAATGAAGAATAGCGCTGGACATCGGGATCGCCGCGGGACACTGGATTTCACCGCTGGAATGTTTTTTTTTTTTTTTTTTTAAATAAAGGACTTTTTCAAGGTGTTTGTGTGTTTTTTTTAAACATTTTTTTACGCTTTCTTCGTGAAATGGTAGGGGTACAATGTACCCCTTACCAATTCACATAGGGGGGCCGGGATCTGGGGGTCCCCTTTGTTAAAGGGGTCTTCCAGATTCCGATAAGCCCCCCGCCCGCAGACCCCCACAACCACCGGGCAAGGGTTGTGGGGATGAGGCCCTTGTCCCCATCAACATGGGGACATCCTCCCCATGTTGAGGGCATGTGGCCTGGTACGGTTCAGGAGGGAGGGGGGGCGCTCTCTCGTCCCCCCCTCTTCCCCTGCGGTCGGCCAGGTTGCGTGCTCGGATAAGGGGTCTGGTATGGATTTTTAGGGGGACTCCACGCCATTTTTTTAAAATTTGGGGTGGAGTTCCCCTTAAAATCCATGCCAGATCTGAAGGGCCTGGAATGGATATTTGGGGGAACCCCACGTCAAATTTTTTTTTAATTTGCGGTCGGGGTTCCCCTTAATATCCATTCCAGACCTGAAGGGCCTGGTAATTGAATTCTGGGGAACCCCCACGCTTTTTTTTTTTTTTTTTATCAATGACTTTTGTATGTATTGCCGGGAGCCGACAATTCATTAATAGCCGCGAGTCAGTTTTAAATGACTTTTTTTCTTTCAAAAATGACATTTTTTGCAGGGACAGTTCTAAGCACGGGAAACATGCGCCACTTCACATGCATATCATACACACCCCCCAGGTACGAAATTTAAAGGAATATTTCACTTTTATTGTTTCATTTTAAGCATTATTAAAATCACTGCTCCCGAAAAAACAGCCGTTTTTAAAACTTCTTTTTGCATTGATACATGTCCCCTGGGGCAGGACCCGGGTCCCCAAACACTTTTTAGGACAATAACTTGCATATCAGCCTTTATAATTAACACTTTAGATTTCGAACGTTCGAGTCCATTGTATTTAATAGGGTTCTAAAGTTTACACGAACATTTTGTCTGTTCGCAGGTTCTGGTGCGAACCGAACAGGGGGGTGTTCGGCTCATCCCTGGTTGCTAATAGGGATGGGCCGAACGACCCCCTGTTCGGTTCGCACCAGAACTTTCAAACATCGCAAAAGTTCGGAATTGAATAACGAACCCTATTGAAGTCTATAGGACCCGAACTGGAAAAATCAAAAGTGCTTATATGCAATTAGGTGGGCATACAATGGCTATGGGAGTCCGGGTACTGCCTTGTCAAAAAACAAATTTCATTTTTAAATGAGCAGTGATTTACTGATGCTTAAAGTGAAAGCATAACAATGGAAAATAACAATAAAAAATGAACAATTCCTTTCAATATAGTACCTGGTTGGTCCCCTTAGTCTGCCTGTAAAATTGCACATCTGTACTGTGTATAGAAGCTGCTGCAGCAATAATTGCATTTATAAAGCCAAAAAAAAGACATTTTCCCTGCAAGCTTTCTTTATTTTGTAAACAACGGCTTGGGAAGCCAATCTGTATGATGAGGCCACAATGTAGTGCACTTGGAACAAGATTTGTTGGATAAATTCTGGTGTCTCTTCTGCAGACTTTGGATAGAAGTAACAAATGCAGAAAAATAAGTCTTTGGGTGTCAGAGGTGCCTTCACACTGTAACCCTATAGACTGTAACAGGTTATGGTGTGAGGGCACCTTTGACACCCAAGGACCATTTTTTCTGCACATGTTTGACAGGTGCAGTAGGTACTCTTGATGAAAGCAAGAATTGCCTTGCTGTCAAAAATGTAAATGATATGCACCTGTCAAACTGGTGTGGAAAACTTGGTCTTTGGTTGTCCGTGGTGCCTTCACACCATAACCCTATATGAGGTACTCTTGATGAAAGCAAGAATTGGCCTTGCTGTCAAATTTTTTTATTATATGCACCTGTCAAACAGGTGCGGAAAAATTGGTCTTTGTGTGTTAATTGTGCCCATGAAACATACACCAAAAAAATTCTTCCAGATGAAATCAACACCCACAACGCTAGGCAGCCTAGAAGTCTTGCAGAGATTCCACATCCCAAAAACACTTAATTAGCGACATCAGCATGAGGGGCTTCAAAGCTGCTGGTAATCCAGGACTGATTCATTTTGATAAATGTCAGCCGGTCAACAGAGTCTGCGCTCTATTATCAGTAAAAAAACCTCCGGTAGCACTGAATGCCCGTTCAGAAAGCATGCTGGATGCAGGCTAGCCCAGAAGCTCAATTGCATACTGGGCAATAGGGATGAGCTTCGAGTTCGAGTCAAACTCATGTTCAACTCGAACATTGCCTGTTCGCCCGTTAGGCGAACAGCGAACAATTTGGGGTGTTCGCGGCAAATTCGAAAAGCCGCGGAACACCCTATAAAAGTCTATGGGAGAAACCTAAAGTGCTAATTTTAAAGGCCTATATGCAAGTTATTGTCATAAAAAGTGTTCGGGGACCCGGGTCCTGCCCCAGGGGACATGAATCAATGCAAAAAAAAGTTTTAAAAAATTCAGTTTTTTCGGGAGCAGTGATTTTAATAATGTTTAAAGAGAAACAATAAAAGTGAAATATTCCTTTAAATTTCATACCTGGGGAGTGTATATAGTATGCCTGTAAAGCAGCGCACGTTTCCCGTGCTTAGAACAGTCTCTGCACAAAATGTCATTTCTGAAGGAAAAAAAGTAATTTAAAAGTACTCGCGGCTGTAATGATTTGCTGGTCCCGGCAATACAGAGAAAAGTAATTGAAAGTCATTGATAAAAAATAAAAATAAAAATGCGTGGAGGTTCCCCCAAATTCAGTTACCAAGACCTTCAGGTCTGGTATGGATATTAAGGGGAACCCTGCGCCAAATTTGAAAAAAAAATGGCATGCGGTTCCCCCCAATTATCCATACCAGACCCTTCAGGTCTGGTATGGATTTTAAGGGGAACTCCATGCCAAATAAAAAAAAATGGCGTGGGGTTCCCCTAAAAATCCATACCAGACTCCATCGGTGGTAATCCACTCTCGATCTCCACTCCAGCGAAGTCGGTATCCTTCGATGGATGATCTCTCCAGGCTCCAGCGACGAGGAACAGCACACGATCCTCTCTTCACTGGAGCGGAGACACCCTGGGAATGACGCGGCTTCAGCCAGTGACAGCTCTTTTGTAGCTGAGGGCGGGGCCACCCGTCACGTGACCCTGTCCCCTTCTGACGCAAGGGGAAACCCCGGCTTTCCCAGTGACGTGCGGGTGACCCGCCCCCCTCTGATGCAACGCAGGTTACCCATTGCATCAGAGGGGACGGGGTCACCCGTCACGTGCAGAGACATTTTGTGCAGAGACTGTTCTAAGCACGGGAAACAAGGTACGAAATTTAACCACTTAAGCCCCGGACCATTTGGTAGCTAAAGGACCAGAGGTGATTTCAGAATTTTGCACTGCACTGCTTTAACTGTAAATTGTGCTGACATGCAATGTTGTACCCAAACGAAATTTGTGTCCTTTTCTTCCCACAAATAGAGCTTTCTTTTAATGGTATTTGATTGCCTCTGCGATTTTTATTTTTTGCGATATAAACGGAAAAAGACCGAAAATTTTGAAAAAAAATGATATTTTCTACTTTTTGTTATAAGAAAAATCGAATAAACTCAATTTTAGTCATACATTTAGGCCAAAATGTATTCAGCCACATGTCTTTAGTAAAAAAAAATGTCAATAAGCGTATATTTATTGGTTTGCGCAAAAGTTATAGCGTTTACAAACTAGGGTACATTTTCTGGAATTTACACAGCTTTAAATTTATGACTGCCTATCTCATTTCTTGAGGTGCTAAAATGGCAGGGCAGTACAAAACACCCCCAAATGACCCCATTTTGGAAAGTAGACACCCCAAGGAAATGGCTGAGAGGCATGTTGAGCCCATTGAATATTTTTTTTTTGTCCCAAGTGATTGAATAATGACAAAAAATAAATAAAAAATTACAAAAAGTTGTCACTAAATGATATATTGCTCACACATGCCATGGTTATATGTGGAATTGCACCTCAAAATACATTCTGCTGCTTCTCCTGAGTACGGGGATACCACATGTGTGGGACTTTTTAGGAGCCTAGCCACGTACGGGACCCCGGAAACCAAGCACCGCCTTCAGGATTTCTAAGGACGCAAATTTTTGATTTCACTCCTCACTACCTATCACAGTTTCGAAGGCCATAACATGCCAAAATAGCACAAAACCCCCCCCCAAATGACCCCATTTTGGAAAGTAGACACCCCAAGCTATTTATTGAGAGGCATGTTCAGTCCATGGAATATTTTATATTTTGCCACAAGTTGCGGGAATATGACAAACTTTTTTTTTTTTTGCACAAAGTTGTCACTAAATGATATACTGCTCACACATGACATGGGCACATGTGAAATTACACCCCAAAATACATTCTGCTGCTTCTCCTGAGTATGGGGATACCACATGTGTGGGACTTTTTGGGAGCCTAGCTGCGTACGGGACCCCAAAAACCAAGCACCGCCTTCAAGGTTTCTAAGGGCATAAATTTTTGATTTCACTCCTCACTACCTATCACAGTTTTGAAGGCCATAAAATGGCAAGATAGCACAAAACCCCCCAAAATGACCCCATTTTGGAAAGTAGACACCCCAAGGAAATTGCTGAGAGGCATGTTGAGCCCATTGAATATTTTTTTTGTCCCAAATGATTGAATAATGACAAAAAGAAAAAAAAATGTACAAAAAGTTGTCACTAAATGATATATTGCTCACACATGCCATGGTTATATGTGGAATTGCACCCCAAAATAAATTCTGCTGCTTCTTCTGAGTACGGGGATACCACATGTGTGGGACTTTTTGGGAGCCTTTTTTTAACGCAACCTGTGCCTATAATATATATATGCCGAAGCATGGGGGCATCCTCCCGCAAAAAAGTTATGCCGCGTACACACGGTTGGACTTTTCCACGGGCAAGCCTTCGTCGGAATTTCGACCGTATATACGCGGCATTAGGAGCAAAATCGCTCCTCCCCCCCTGCTGCCCCCATGCTTCGGCATATATGCATATATATATGCTCTTTTTTTTAACTGTGGTGGTGAAATCACCTCCTACAGCGTTGGAGTCACGGCTTTATGTATCGTGGGAGCAAACGCTGTTGCTGTCAAGATAAATAATTCCGCGCTGCAGCTGAATGGCGCACCTGAAAACAAAAAATTACATACCTGAAAAGCAAGCATGATAAAACATTGCAGAATAGAATACAGTAAAAAAGAGCAGAACAATAGAGAGAAAATAGAGAGAGAGAGAGAGAGAGAACAATAAAACGACAACTATTTTAGTTTTTTTTATTTTATATTTTTTTTCTGTTTTGTTTTTTACATTTTTTTTTTCTTTTTTACACTTTTTTTTGTAACTTTAACAACTGTAATGGTTCGGGTCTCTCAAAATGTAATGGCATCTTGGGAGACCCTGTGTAAGTGTGTCCTAGTCTGTGAAATGCTGTACGCTAAAACTTCACTTTTGAGTGGTAGCGTTCAAAACATTCACCAAGGCAAAGACCAGGTTTGTCAGGACAGAGTGGACAAAAAACACGGGTGTCATGCCTAAATCCGCGCTTGCTACAGACACGACATCTTTTTTGGGGGGTTCGTTGGGTAGGGGTACTCGGGAGGGCATACGGATAATGCCTCTCATGCAGCCGGCTTACTGCATTTGGTTGGGGATGGTGAGGTGCAGAACCGCCTGGATACAGGAGGTCTGTGACTATCTCATTCTGGAATTTTAGAAGAGATAAAGTCCCGCCTGAAGCTCTGTATAGCACATGAGCGTTCAGCAAAGCCAATTGGAATAAGGATAGAGACACTTTTTTGTACCAGCGTCTCGCCTTACGGTCAATTAGATACGGCGCCAACAACTGGTCGTTGAGGTCCACCCCTCCCATATTTTGGTTATATTCGTGGACACAGAGGGGTTTCTCCACAACACCAGTCGGCGTACGAATTTGGACTGTCGTGTCTGCATGAAGGGAGGTAAGAAGGAAAACATTCTTATTGTCCCTCCACTTCATAGCGAGCAAGTTATTACACTTCACGCAGGCTCTCTCCCCCAGCCTAAGACGGGCATCTACAAGCCGCTGGGGAAAGCCCCGGCGATTAGGTCGCACGGTGCCACATGCTTCAATCTGATGATCAAACAAGTGACTAAACAGTGGCACGCTCGTGTAATAATTGTCCACATACAAGTGGTACCCCTTTCCGAATAAGGGTGACACCAAGTTCCACACTATCTTGCCAGTGCTCCCTATGTAATCCGGGCAGTTGACCGGCTCAACCTGTCTGTCTTTTCCCTCATAAACCGTAAAGCTCCATACATAGCCTGTTGCCCTGTCACAGAACTTATAGAGCTTGACCCCGTATCTGGCACGCTTGCTGGGAAGGTACTGCTTGAAAGACAAGCGGCCAGAAAATTTAATCAGGGACTCATCAACGCAGACAACTTGATCGGGAATAAACAAGGCTGCAAAACGTTCATTGAAGTGGTTTATGAGGGGCCGAATTTTATAGAGCTGGTCGTATTCAGGGTCTCCACGTGGACGACAAAGTTCATTGTCGTTGAAGTGCATGAACCGCAAAATCTGCTCGTATCGTGTCCTTGGCATGGAGGCAGAGAACACGGGCATGTGGTCAATTGGGTGCGTGGACCAATAAGCACGCAATGACGGGAATTTATGTGTGCCCATGTTGAGGGAAAGGCCCAGAAAGGTCTTAAATTCAGAAACCGTAATTGGTTTCCAATCTTTGGCAATGGAAGGCAACTGAGAGTTAGCGGCGATGAATTGACCAGCATATAAATTACTCTGGTCCACAATAGATCTATAGAGATCTTCCGTGAAAAACAGCGAATAAAAATCAATTGGCATAAAATCAGCTGTTTCCACCTGAATACCGGGTTGGGTAGTGAATGGGGGAAGTACGGGTTCTGCAGAAGTGGTGGGGACCCAATCAGGATAGGCGAATTCTGCAGGAAGGGCACTATGGGCACGACGGGCCTGCCTTTGTCTTCTTGGTGGCAGCGGGACACTACTTGTGCTTGCCACCTCGCCAGCTTGAACTGCACTTATGGGACTCGCCACGTCACCACGTGATACTGCAGTGCAGGATGTACGCCCAGGCTGTACTAGGCCGCTGGTGCTTGCCAATTCACCAGAAGGAATAGCGGCGCTAGTACTACTCTGCTCCATGATACGAGAGACCTGCGGTTCTTGCTCCTCAACAACCTCAGAAGATCGGGATCGGGTACGCCTGACCTTAGCAGGGACCTCAACTTCGTCGTCAGAGCTATCTGACGAGGAGCCGCTGATTTCACTGTCTTCTACGGGAAGATATTCTGAGCCTGAATCTGACAGATGCGTGACCTCCTCTTCAGTAGGGATGAGCCGAACACCCCCGGGTTCGGTTCGCACCAGAACCTTCGAACGGACCGAATGTTCGCGCGAATTTTCGAACCCTATTCGTTATAATGGACGCGAACATTCGAAATCAAAATTGCTAATTACAACGGCCAATATGCATGTTAATGTCATAAAACAGGTTTGGGGACCCGGGTCCTGCCCCAGGGGACATATATCAATGCAAAAAGAAATTTTAAAAACTAAAGTTTTTTCGGGAGCAGTCATTTTAATGATGCATAAAGTGAAAAAAAAAAAAGTGAAATTTTCCTTTAAATATGGTACCTGGGGGGTGTCTAAAGTATGCCTGTGAAGTGGCATGTGTTTCCCGTGTTTAGAACTGTCCTTGCACAAAATGACATTTGTAAAGGAAAAAAAGAAGCCATTTAAAACCACTTGCGGCTTTAATGTCATGTCTTGTCCTGGCCGCCATATGGCTGAAAATCCTTGAGAAAAATGGCATGGCTACCCCATCACCCCCCCCCCCACCCCAGCCCCTTTAGGTCTTGTATGGATACTAAGGGGGACCCCGCACCCAAAATAAAACCCTATACCTACAACCCTATATACTCTGAACAGCAGTATATAGGTGGTGCAAACAAGACATGGACTGTAGGTTTGTTCTTAAGTAGAATCTGAACAGGTACATTATGAAGTGTAGCTACATCCCAAAAAAATCAATTTTTAAGCTTTTTGGAGAACATAGGGAGGGGTTATCACCCCTGTAACATTTGCTGTCTTTGCACATCTGTTCAGAACATGTCACCTCACTTTCCGTCCCAATGACAAATGTTTTTGGAAAAGTGGGGTTTTAATTGAAACAAGGATTGGTGATAAAGCATCAGTAGAGAGGAGATACCTTTTTCCCAAATTAAATCTAACAGGATAGAATTTTCCTTCCTAGGGGTAGATTTCCTCTCACTTCCTGTTTTCTCTTGCCGTTTGCAAGTAGGAGTCGTTTGTAAGTTGGATGTTTGAAAGTAGGGGCCTGCCGTATATACTCTGCAGAAATTTGCCCTATTAGATGTTGGTGTAGCCACAAGACTGGTGGGCACAGGAATGGGCCCTGCTGTGAGTTAATAGATCAAGATTTGTACTTGCATGCACCTGTTGAACCGGGCAGAAAAATTGGGCCTTTGGTGGTGGTGGTGGTGGTGGTGGACGGTGTTGCCACAAGACTGTAAGCCCTCACAGTTACTCTTGGTGGGTGCAGGAATGGGCCCTGCTGTGAGTTATTAGATCAAGATTTGTAATTGCATGCACCTGTTGAACAGGGCAGAAAAATTGGGCCTTTGGTGGTGGTGGTGGTGGTGGACGGTGTTGCCACAAGACTGTAGGCCCTCATAGTTACTCTTGGTGGGCGCAGGAATGGGCCCTGCTGTGAACTATTAGATCAAGATTTGTAATTACACGCCCCTGTTAAACAGGGGCTGAAAAATTGTGCCTTAGGCATTGGTGCTGGTGCCACAACACTGCAACCCCTCACAGATACTGTACTTGGAGCACAGCAGTCACACCTGTTGCGAAGCATCTTTTTAAAAAATTGTAATTACACGCCCCTGTTATACAGGGGCTGAAAAATTGTGCCTTAGGCACTGGTGTGGTGGCATGGATCATTGAGGAGGAGGAAGAGGATAGTCAGTGAACATAACAGGACAGTCACTCAGCATCAGCATAGGCAGTCTTGAAGGGATGTGACATTATAAATTATTCCGTTATATCCGCTTCAGGTGTCTGGTAGCTGGTGGTGATCCAAGACTGATTCATTTTTATGAAGGTCAGTCGATCAACCGAGTCGGTGGACAGGCGCACCCTATGATCGGTGACAAATCCTCCAGCAGCACTGAATGTGCGTTCGGAAAGAACGCTGGATGCAGGACAGGCCAGTAGCTCAATTGCATACTGTGCAAGCTCTGGCCAGTGATCCATCCTCAGGACCCAGTAAGCCAGAGGATTTTCGGTGGGAAAGGTGTCCAAGTCTGACCTTGCCCCTAGGTATTCCTGCACCATGTATATCAGACGCTGGCGATGGTTGCTGGAACCGATCATACCTTGGGGCTGCGGACTAAAAAATTGTCTGAACGCATCGGTCAGACGTCCACCTTCCCCACCGCTCCTTCTGCTACTGACCGAAGCCTCAGCAACTCGTCGTCCAGGACCAGGAGTTTGTAACCTCCCAGTTTCTGGGAACGCGTTGCACAGACCTTTCTGCAAGGCCTCCCTGAGATGTCTCATCCTCTGCTCCCTCTGCGACGGCAAGATAAGGTCCGCAACCTTACCCTTGTACCGTGGATCAAGGAGAGTGGCCAGCCAGTAATGGTCACTCTCCTTGATCCGAAGAACACGAGGATCCTTCCGCAGGCTTTGCAGGATCAGGGAGGCCATGCAGCGTAGGTTAGCTGAGGCATTCGGTCCGGAGTCTTCTGGGTCACTGAGGATGACATGATCGCCAGCCACCTCCTCCCAGCCACGTACAAGTCCACTGGTTTGTTGGGACTGTACAACATCCCTAAAAGACTGCTGCTGCTGATGCTGAGTGCCAGGCTCCACCTCCATGCTCACACAATCCTCCTCCTCCTCCTCCTCTTCCTGTGTGATGGGTGGGACAGAAGGAACATTGTCTGGATAAAGGGGGCCTTGAGAGACAAGGAAGTCCTCCTCTTCCTGCCTCTGTTCTGCCTCAAGTGCCCTGTCCATTATCCCACGCAGCGTATGCTCCAACAGGTGGACAAGAGGTACAGTGTCACTGATGCATGCACTGTCACTGCTCACCATCCTCGTGGCCTCCTCAAATGGTGAGAGGACAGTGCATGCATCCCTGATCATGCTCCACTGGCGTGGGGAAAAAAAGCCAAGCTCCCCTGACCCTGTCCTGGTGCCGTAGTCGCAAAGGTACTCATTGATGGCCCTCTGCTGCGTGTGCAGTCGCTGCAGCATGGCCAACGTTGAGTTCCACCTGGTGGGCATGTCACATATTAGGCGGTTCTTGGGCAGGTTCAGCTCCTTTTGCAGCTCAGTCAGCCGAGCACTGGCATTATAAGATCGGCGGAAATGCACACAGACTTTCCTGGCCTGCCTCAGGACATCCTGTAAGCCTGGGAACCTGCCCAAGAACCGCTGCACCACCAGGTTGAGGACGTGAGCCATACAGGGCACATGGGTGAGCTGCCCCTGTCGCAGGGCGGAGAGGAGGTTGGTGCCATTATCAGAAACGACCATTCCTGGCTTAAGCTGGCGTGGCGTCAACCACCTCTCGGCCTGCCCCTGCAGAGCTGCCAGAACCTCTGGCCCAGTGTGGCTCCTGTCCCCCAAACACACCAGCGCAAGCACGGCATGGCATCTTTTTGCCTGCGTACTCGCGTAGCCCCTTGTACGCCTACGGAGCACCGCTGGTTCCGAGGACAGAGCACACGAAGAGGACATGGAGGAAGAAGAAGAGGAGGGGGTGGAGGAGAGAGGTGTGTCACAACCAGTAGTAGCATTTTGGAGGCGTGGTGGCGGAACAACCTCCAACACTACTGCACCTTGTCCTGCATCCCTCCCAGCTGCCAATAGAGTGACCCAATGGGCCGTGAAAGAAAGATAACGTCCCTGTCCATGCCTGCTGGACCATGAGTCAGCGGTAATATGCACCTTACCGCTGACCGCCCTGTCCAGCGAGGCATGGACATTGCCTTCCACATGCCAGTAGAGAGACGGAATCGCCTTCCGTGAGAAAAAGTGGCGTTTGGGAACCTGCCACTGAGGAACCGCACATTGAACAAACTCACGGAAGGGGGCCGAGTCTATCAACTGAAAAGGCAGCAGTTGAAGTGCTAGCAATTTAGCCAAGCTAGCATTCAACCGCTGGGCATGTGGATGGCTGGGAGTATACTTCTTTCGACGGTCCAGCAGCTGGGGCAGGGAAATTTGCCTGCTACAATCGGACGTCGGTGTACTGCAAGTACTTGGTTGTGACACACCTAATTCTACACCTTCAGTCCTCTCAGAGCAGCTTTCAGAGAGGACTGAAGATATAGTGGGGATGGAGATCCCAGCTGATGAGGAGCAAGGAGAGGTCCGCTTTGTTCTTTGGTGTGGGTCTTTTATGTGTGCTTGCCAACGAGCTGCATGGCAGGTCGACATATGTCTGCTCATGCTTGTGGTGCCCAAGCGGCTGATGTTTTGGCCACGCGAGATACGCTTGAGACAAATATTGCAAATAGCAGTGGTGCGATCTGATGCACTCGTCTCAAAAAAGGCCCACACCAAAGAACTTTTGTGATAACGTGCAGAGGCAGCGCCCTGCACAGGCGGAGCTCTGCGGTGTGGTACAGTTGCTGTGCTGGCCTCTAGCTGGCCTCCAGGGGGCATCCTGCCTCGTTGGACATGTGACGCTGCATCCTCCTCCTCCTCCTCCTCTCTCCCTTCAGGCACCCACGTGGAGTCAGTGACCTCATCATCCCCTCCCTCTTCACCACTAGAGCAAACCTGGCAGTAAGCTGCAGCTGGTGGAACACTACTGCCAGATTGCTGTCCTTCAGCATCCCCTCTCTCTGCGCGCACACTACTGACTTCCTCAAGCTGGGTATCATCATCCGAGCCTTCGAATCGTTGGGCATCCTCCTGGAGCATGTACCCAACACTGTGCTCAAACAGTTCGGGGGACTCCTCAGGAGGACATGGTGGGTCTAGGGAAGGGGTGGCTGATGATGCCATTGAGTACGCCTTGGCAGCTGCTCTGCCAGTACCCTGAGCCTGGGTGAGAGAGGATGAGGAGGATGAGGAGGGCTTGGTCATCCATTCTACCAAGCCTTCGGCATGATGCGGCTCCACATGTCCAGCTGCCGAAAACAAAGACAAGCGTGTCCCATGGCCACGTGCTGATGACGATGCACGACCACGTCCACGGCCAGCACTGTTGTCTCTAGAAACAGAGCCTGCCTGCCCTGTGTTCTTGCCTCGGCACGCTCTGCCTCTCCTTGGCGGTCTTCCAGCCATTGTAGTCGGTAGTGTATATAGCATAAAAAATAGAACTCCTATGTGTGCTCACAACACACTGTAGGTCCTATGGGTGCTGACACTAACACACTATAGGTACTATGTGTGCTGCTGACAAGAAAATATAGGAGCTCTGTTTGCTGCCACTAACACACTAGAAGTCCTATGGGTGCTGCTGAGAAGAAAATATAGGAGCTCTGTGTGATGCCACTAACACACTAGAAGTCCTATGGGTGCTTCTGAGATGAAAATATAGGAACTCTGTGTGATGCCACTAACACATTAGAAGTCCTATGGGTGCTGCTAAGAAGAAAATATAGGAGCTCTGTTTGCTGCCACTAACACACTAGAAGTCCTATGGGTGCTGCTGAGAAGAAAATATAGGAGCTCTGTGTGATGCCACTAACACACTAGAAGTCCTATGGGTGCTGCTGAGAAGAAAATATAGGAGCTCTGTTTGCTGCCACTAACACACTAGAAGTCCTATGGGTGCTGCTGAGAAGAAAATATAGGAGCTCTGTTTGCTGCCACTAACACACTAGAAGTCCTATGGGTGCTGCTGAGAAGAAAATATAGGAGCTCTGTGTGATGCCACTAACACACTAGAAGTCCTATGGGTGCTGCTGAGAAGAAAATATAGGAGCTCTGTGTGATGCCACTAACACACTAGAAGTCCTATGGGTGCTTCTGAGATGAAAATATAGGAACTCTGTGTGATGCCACTAACACATTAGAAGTCCTATGGGTGCTGCTAAGAAGAAAATATAGGAGCTCTGTTTGCTGCCACTAACACACTAGAAGTCCTATGGGTGCTGCTGAGAAGAAAATATAGGAGCTCTGTGTGATGCCACTAACACACTAGAAGTCCTATGGGTGCTGCTGAGAAGAAAATATAGGAGCTCTGTTTGCTGCCACTAACACACTAGAAGTCCTATGGGTGCTGCTGAGAAGAAAATATAGGAGCTCTGTTTGCTGCCACTAACACACTAGAAGTCCTATGGGTGCTGCTGAGAAGAAAATATAGGAGCTCTGTGTGATGCCACTAACACACTAGAAGTCCTATGGGTGCTGCTGAGAAGAAAATATAGGAGCTCTGTTTGCTGCCACTAACACACTAGAAGTCCTATGGGTGCTGCTGAGAAGAAAATATAGGAGCTCTGTTTGCTGCCACTAACACACTAGAAGTCCTATGGGTGCTGCTGAGAAGAAAATATAGGAGCTCCGTTTGCTGCCACTAACACACTAGAAGTCCTATGGGTGCTGCTGAGAAGAAAATATAGGAGCTCTGTTTGCTGCCACTAACACACTAGAAGTCCTATGGGTGCTGCTGAGAAGAAAATATAGGAGCTCTGTGTGATGCCACTAACACACTAGAAGTCCTATGGGTGCTGCTGAGAAGAAAATATAGGAGCTCTGTTTGCTGCCACTAACACACTAGAAGTCCTATGGGTGCTGCTGAGAAGAAAATATAGGAGCTCTGTTTGCTGCCACTAACACACTAGAAGTCCTATGGGTGCTGCTGAGAAGAAAATATAGGAGCTCTGTGTGATGCCACTAACACACTAGAAGTCCTATGGGTGCTGCTGAGAAGAAAATATAGGAGCTCTGTTTGCTGCCACTAACACACTAGAAGTCCTATGGGTGCTGCTGAGAAGAAAATATAGGAGCTCTGTTTGCTGCCACTAACACACTAGAAGTCCTATGGGTGCTGCTGAGAAGAAAATATAGGAGCTCTGTTTGCTGCCACTAACACACTAGAAGTCCTATGGGTGCTGCTGAGAAGAAAATATAGGAGCTCTGTGTGATGCCACTAACACACTAGAAGTCCTATGGGTGCTTCTGAGATGAAAATATAGGAACTCTGTGTGATGCCACTAACACATTAGAAGTCCTAGGGGTGCTGCTAAGAAGAAAATATAGGAGCTCTGTTTGCTGCCACTAACACACTAGAAGTCCTATGGGTGCTGCTGAGAAGAAAATATAGGAGCTCTGTGTGATGCCACTAACACACTAGAAGTCCTATGGGTGCTTCTGAGATGAAAATATAGGAGCTCTGTGTGATGCCACTAACACACTAGAAGTCCTATGGGTGCTGCTGAGAAGAAAATATAGGAGCTCTGTGTGATGCCACTAACACACTAGAAGTCCTATGGGTGCTGCTGAGATGAAAATATAGGAACTCTGTGTGATGCCACTAACACATTTGAAGTCCTATGGGTGCTGCTGAGAAGAAAATATAGGAGCTCTGTTTGCTGCCACTAACACACTAGAAGTCCTATGGGTGCTGCTGAGAAGAAAATATAGGAGCTCTGTGTGATGCCACTAACACACTAGAAGTCCTATGGGTGCTGCTGAGAAGAAAATATAGGAGCTCTGTTTGCTGCCACTAACACACTAGAAGTCCTATGGGTGCTGCTGAGAAGAAAATATAGGAGCTCTGTGTGATGCCACTAACACACTAGAAGTCCTATGGGTGCTGCTGAGAAGAAAATATAGGAGCTCTGTTTGCTGCCACTAACACACTAGAAGTCCTATGGGTGCTGCTGAGAAGAACATATAGGAGCTCTGTTTGCTGCCACTAACACACTAGAAGTCCTATGGGTGCTGCTGAGAAGAAAATATAGGAGCTCTGTTTGCTGCCACTAACACACTAGAAGTCCTATGGGTGCTGCTGAGAAGAAAATATAGGAGCTCTGTTTGCTGCCACTAACACACTAGAAGTCCTATGGGTGCTTCTGAGATGAAAATATAGGAGCTCTGTGTGATGCCACTAACACACTAGAAGTCCTATGGGTGCTGCTGAGAAGAAAATATAGGAGCTCTGTGTGATGCCACTAACACACTAGAAGTCCTATGGGTGCTTCTGAGATGAAAATATAGGAACTCTGTGTGATGCCACTAACACACTAGAAGTCCTATGGGTGCTGCTGAGAAGAAAATATAGGAGCTCTGTTTGCTGCCACTAACACACTAGAAGTCCTATGGGTGCTGCTGAGAAGAAAATATAGGAGCTCTGTGTGATGCCACTAACACACTAGAAGTCCTATGGGTGCTGCTGAGAAGAAAATATAGGAGCTCTGTTTGCTGCCACTAACACACTAGAAGTCCTATGGGTGCTGCTGAGAAGAAAATATAGGAGCTCTGTGTGATGCCACTAACACACTAGAAGTCCTATGGGTGCTGCTGAGATGAAAATATAGGAACTCTGTGTGATGCCACTAACACATTTGAAGTCTTATGGGTGCTGCTGAGAAGAAAATATAGGAGCTCTGTTTGCTGCCACTAACACACTAGAAGTCCTATGGGTGCTGCTGAGAAGAAAATATAGGAGCTCTGTGTGATGCCACTAACACACTAGAAGTCCTATGGGTGCTGCTGAGATGAAAATATAGGAGCTCTGTGTGATGCCACTAACACACTAGAAGTCCTATGGGTGCTGCTGAGAAGAAAATATAGGAGCTCTGTGTGATGCCACTAACACACTAGAAGTCCTATGGGTGCTTCTGAGATGAAAATATAGGAACTCTGTGTGATGCCACTAACACACTAGAAGTCCTATGGGTGCTGCTGAGAAGAAAATATAGGAGCTCTGTTTGCTGCCACTAACACACTAGAAGTCCTATGGGTGCTGCTGAGAAGAAAATATAGGAGCTCTGTGTGATGCCACTAACACACTAGAAGTCCTATGGGTGCTGCTGAGAAGAAAATATAGGAGCTCTGTTTGCTGCCACTAACACACTAGAAGTCCTATGGGTGCTGCTGAGAAGAAAATATAGGAGCTCTGTTTGCTGCCACTAACACACTAGAAGTCCTATGGGTGCTGCTGAGAAGAAAATATAGGAGCTCTGTGTGATGCCACTAACACACTAGAAGTCCTATGGGTGCTGCTGAGATGAAAATATAGGAACTCTGTGTGATGCCACTAACACATTTGAAGTCCTATGGGTGCTGCTGAGAAGAAAATATAGGAGCTCTGTTTGCTGCCACTAACACACTAGAAGTCCTATGGGTGCTGCTGAGAAGAAAATATAGGAGCTCTGTGTGATGCCACTAACACACTAGAAGTCCTATGGGTGCTGCTGAGAAGAAAATATAGGAGCTCTGTTTGCTGCCACTAACACACTAGAAGTCCTATGGGTGCTGCTGAGAAGAAAATATAGGAGCTCTGTGTGATGCCACTAACACACTAGAAGTCCTATGGGTGCTGCTGAGAAGAAAATATAGGAGCTCTGTTTGCTGCCACTAACACACTAGAAGTCCTATGGGTGCTGCTGAGAAGAACATATAGGAGCTCTGTTTGCTGCCACTAACACACTAGAAGTCCTATGGGTGCTGCTGAGAAGAAAATATAGGAGCTCTGTTTGCTGCCACTAACACACTAGAAGTCCTATGGGTGCTGCTGAGAAGAAAATATAGGAGCTCTGTTTGCTGCCACTAACACACTAGAAGTCCTATGGGTGCTTCTGAGATGAAAATATAGGAACTCTGTGTGATGCCACTAACACACTAGAAGTCCTATGGGTGCTGCTGAGAAGAAAATATAGGAGCTCTGTTTGCTGCCACTAACACACTAGAAGTCCTATGGGTGCTGCTGAGAAGAAAATATAGGAGCTCTGTGTGATGCCACTAACACACTAGAAGTCCTATGGGTGCTGCTGAGAAGAAAATATAGGAGCTCTGTTTGCTGCCACTAACACACTAGAAGTCCTATGGGTGCTGCTGAGAAGAAAATATAGGAGCTCTGTTTGCTGCCACTAACACACTAGAAGTCCTATGGGTGCTGCTGAGAAGAAAATATAGGAGCTCTGTGTGATGCCACTAACACACTAGAAGTCCTATGGGTGCTGCTGAGATGAAAATATAGGAACTCTGTGTGATGCCACTAACACATTTGAAGTCCTATGGGTGCTGCTGAGAAGAAAATATAGGAGCTCTGTTTGCTGCCACTAACACACTAGAAGTCCTATGGGTGCTGCTGAGAAGAAAATATAGGAGCTCTGTGTGATGCCACTAACACACTAGAAGTCCTATGGGTGCTGCTGAGAAGAAAATATAGGAGCTCTGTGTGATGCCACTAACACACTAGAAGTCCTATGGGTGCTTCTGAGATGAAAATATAGGAACTCTGTGTGATGCCACTAACACACTAGAAGTCCTATGGGTGCTGCTGAGAAGAAAATATAGGAGCTCTGTTTGCTGCCACTAACACACTAGAAGTCCTATGGGTGCTGCTGAGAAGAAAATATAGGAGCTCTGTGTGATGCCACTAACACACTAGAAGTCCTATGGGTGCTGCTGAGAAGAAAATATAGGAGCTCTGTTTGCTGCCACTAACACACTAGAAGTCCTATGGGTGCTGCTGAGAAGAAAATATAGGAGCTCTGTGTGATGCCACTAACACACTAGAAGTCCTATGGGTGCTGCTGAGAAGAAAATATAGGAGCTCTGTTTGCTGCCACTAACACACTAGAAGTCCTATGGGTGCTGCTGAGAAGAACATATAGGAGCTCTGTTTGCTGCCACTAACACACTAGAAGTCCTATGGGTGCTGCTGAGAAGAAAATATAGGAGCTCTGTTTGCTGCCACTAACACACTAGAAGTCCTATGGGTGCTGCTGAGAAGAAAATATAGGAGCTCTGTTTGCTGCCACTAACACACTAGAAGTCCTATGGGTGCTTCTGAGATGAAAATATAGGAGCTCTGTGTGATGCCACTAACACACTAGAAGTCCTATGGGTGCTGCTGAGAAGAAAATATAGGAGCTCTGTGTGATGCCACTAACACACTAGAAGTCCTATGGGTGCTTCTGAGATGAAAATATAGGAACTCTGTGTGATGCCACTAACACACTAGAAGTCCTATGGGTGCTGCTGAGAAGAAAATATAGGAGCTCTGTTTGCTGCCACTAACACACTAGAAGTCCTATGGGTGCTGCTGAGAAGAAAATATAGGAGCTCTGTGTGATGCCACTAACACACTAGAAGTCCTATGGGTGCTGCTGAGAAGAAAATATAGGAGCTCTGTTTGCTGCCACTAACACACTAGAAGTCCTATGGGTGCTGCTGAGAAGAAAATATAGGAGCTCTGTGTGATGCCACTAACACACTAGAAGTCCTATGGGTGCTGCTGAGAAGAAAATATAGGAGCTCTGTTTGCTGCCACTAACACACTAGAAGTCCTATGGGTGCTGCTGAGAAGAACATATAGGAGCTCTGTTTGCTGCCACTAACACACTAGAAGTCCTATGGGTGCTGCTGAGAAGAAAATATAGGAGCTCTGTTTGCTGCCACTAACACACTAGAAGTCCTATGGGTGCTGCTGAGAAGAAAATATAGGAGCTCTGTTTGCTGCCACTAACACACTAGAAGTCCTATGGGTGCTTCTGAGATGAAAATATAGGAGCTCTGTGTGATGCCACTAACACACTAGAAGTCCTATGGGTGCTGCTGAGAAGAAAATATAGGAGCTCTGTGTGATGCCACTAACACACTAGAAGTCCTATGGGTGCTTCTGAGATGAAAATATAGGAACTCTGTGTGATGCCACTAACACACTAGAAGTCCTATGGGTGCTGCTGAGAAGAAAATATAGGAGCTCTGTTTGCTGCCACTAACACACTAGAAGTCCTATGGGTGCTGCTGAGAAGAAAATATAGGAGCTCTGTGTGATGCCACTAACACACTAGAAGTCCTATGGGTGCTGCTGAGAAGAAAATATAGGAGCTCTGTTTGCTGCCACTAACACACTAGAAGTCCTATGGGTGCTGCTGAGAAGAAAATATAGGAGCTCTGTTTGCTGCCACTAACACACTAGAAGTCCTATGGGTGCTGCTGAGAAGAAAATATAGGAGCTCTGTTTGCTGCCACTAACACACTAGAAGTCCTATGGGTGCTTCTGAGATGAAAATATAGGAGCTCTGTGTGATGCCACTAACACACTAGAAGTCCTATGGGTGCTGCTGAGAAGAAAATATAGGAGCTCTGTGTGATGCCACTAACACACTAGAAGTCCTATGGGTGCTTCTGAGATGAAAATATAGGAACTCTGTGTGATGCCACTAACACACTAGAAGTCCTATGGGTGCTGCTGAGAAGAAAATATAGGAGCTCTGTTTGCTGCCACTAACACACTAGAAGTCCTATGGGTGCTGCTGAGAAGAAAATATAGGAGCTCTGTGTGATGCCACTAACACACTAGAAGTCCTATGGGTGCTGCTGAGAAGAAAATATAGGAGCTCTGTTTGCTGCCACTAACACACTAGAAGTCCTATGGGTGCTGCTGAGAAGAAAATATAGGAGCTCTGTGTGATGCCACTAACACACTAGAAGTCCTATGGGTGCTGCTGAGAAGAAAATATAGGAGCTCTGTTTGCTGCCACTAACACACTAGAAGTCCTATGGGTGCTGCTGAGAAGAACATATAGGAGCTCTGTTTGCTGCCACTAACACACTAGAAGTCCTATGGGTGCTGCTGAGAAGAAAATATAGGAGCTCTGTTTGCTGCCACTAACACACTAGAAGTCCTATGGGTGCTGCTGAGAAGAAAATATAGGAGCTCTGTTTGCTGCCACTAACACACTAGAAGTCCTATGGGTGCTTCTGAGATGAAAATATAGGAGCTCTGTGTGATGCCACTAACACACTAGAAGTCCTATGGGTGCTGCTGAGAAGAAAATATAGGAGCTCTGTGTGATGCCACTAACACACTAGAAGTCCTATGGGTGCTTCTGAGATGAAAATATAGGAACTCTGTGTGATGCCACTAACACACTAGAAGTCCTATGGGTGCTGCTGAGAAGAAAATATAGGAGCTCTGTTTGCTGCCACTAACACACTAGAAGTCCTATGGGTGCTGCTGAGAAGAAAATATAGGAGCTCTGTGTGATGCCACTAACACACTAGAAGTCCTATGGGTGCTGCTGAGAAGAAAATATAGGAGCTCTGTTTGCTGCCACTAACACACTAGAAGTCCTATGGGTGCTGCTGAGAAGAAAATATAGGAGCTCTGTTTGCTGCCACTAACACACTAGAAGTCCTATGGGTGCTGCTGAGAAGAAAATATAGGAGCTCTGTGTGATGCCACTAACACACTAGAAGTCCTATGGGTGCTGCTGAGATGAAAATATAGGAACTCTGTGTGATGCCACTAACACATTTGAAGTCCTATGGGTGCTGCTGAGAAGAAAATATAGGAGCTCTGTTTGCTGCCACTAACACACTAGAAGTCCTATGGGTGCTGCTGAGAAGAAAATATAGGAGCTCTGTGTGATGCCACTAACACACTAGAAGTCCTATGGGTGCTGCTGAGAAGAAAATATAGGAGCTCTGTGTGATGCCACTAACACACTAGAAGTCCTATGGGTGCTTCTGAGATGAAAATATAGGAACTCTGTGTGATGCCACTAACACACTAGAAGTCCTATGGGTGCTGCTGAGAAGAAAATATAGGAGCTCTGTTTGCTGCCACTAACACACTAGAAGTCCTATGGGTGCTGCTGAGAAGAAAATATAGGAGCTCTGTGTGATGCCACTAACACACTAGAAGTCCTATGGGTGCTGCTGAGAAGAAAATATAGGAGCTCTGTTTGCTGCCACTAACACACTAGAAGTCCTATGGGTGCTGCTGAGAAGAAAATATAGGAGCTCTGTTTGCTGCCACTAACACACTAGAAGTCCTATGGGTGCTGCTGAGAAGAAAATATAGGAGCTCTGTGTGATGCCACTAACACACTAGAAGTCCTATGGGTGCTGCTGAGATGAAAATATAGGAACTCTGTGTGATGCCACTAACACATTTGAAGTCCTATGGGTGCTGCTGAGAAGAAAATATAGGAGCTCTGTTTGCTGCCACTAACACACTAGAAGTCCTATGGGTGCTGCTGAGAAGAAAATATAGGAGCTCTGTTTGCTGCCACTAACACACTAGAAGTCCTATGGGTGCTGCTGAGAAGAAAATATAGGAGCTCTGTGTGATGCCACTAACACACTAGAAGTCCTATGGGTGCTGCTGAGAAGAAAATATAGGAGCTCTGTTTGCTGCCACTAACACACTAGAAGTCCTATGGGTGCTTCTGAGATGAAAATATAGGAGCTCTGTGTGATGCCACTAACACACTAGAAGTCCTATGGGTGCTGCTGAGAAGAAAATATAGGAGCTCTGTGTGATGCCACTAACACACTAGAAGTCCTATGGGTGCTTCTGAGATGAAAATATAGGAACTCTGTGTGATGCCACTAACACACTAGAAGTCCTATGGGTGCTGCTGAGAAGAAAATATAGGAGCTCTGTTTGCTGCCACTAACACACTAGAAGTCCTATGGGTGCTGCTGAGAAGAAAATATAGGAGCTCTGTGTGATGCCACTAACACACTAGAAGTCCTATGGGTGCTGCTGAGAAGAAAATATAGGAGCTCTGTTTGCTGCCACTAACACACTAGAAGTCCTATGGGTGCTGCTGAGAAGAAAATATAGGAGCTCTGTTTGCTGCCACTAACACACTAGAAGTCCTATGGGTGCTGCTGAGAAGAAAATATAGGAGCTCTGTGTGATGCCACTAACACACTAGAAGTCCTATGGGTGCTGCTGAGATGAAAATATAGGAACTCTGTGTGATGCCACTAACACATTTGAAGTCCTATGGGTGCTGCTGAGAAGAAAATATAGGAGCTCTGTTTGCTGCCACTAACACACTAGAAGTCCTATGGGTGCTGCTGAGAAGAAAATATAGGAGCTCTGTGTGATGCCACTAACACACTAGAAGTCCTATGGGTGCTGCTGAGAAGAAAATATAGGAGCTCTGTTTGCTGCCACTAACACACTAGAAGTCCTATGGGTGCTGCTGAGAAGAAAATATAGGAGCTCTGTGTGATGCCACTAACACACTAGAAGTCCTATGGGTGCTGCTGAGAAGAAAATATAGGAGCTCTGTTTGCTGCCACTAACACACTAGAAGTCCTATGGGTGCTGCTGAGAAGAAAATATAGGAGCTCTGTTTGCTGCCACTAACACACTAGAAGTCCTATGGGTGCTGCTGAGAAGAAAATATAGGAGCTCTGTTTGCTGCCACTAACACACTAGAAGTCCTATGGGTGCTGCTGAGAAGAAAATATAGGAGCTCTGTTTGCTGCCACTAACACACTAGAAGTCCTATGGGTGCTGCTGAGAAGAAAATATAGGAGCTCTGTGTGATGCCACTAACACACTAGAAGTCCTATGGGTGCTGCTGAGAAGAAAATATAGGAGCTCTGTTTGCTGCCACTAACACACTAGAAGTCCTATGGGTGCTGTTGGGGTGCAATGCTGTGCTAACAGCACTGCGGTTGGTACTACTGCAATACTGTACTAACAGTAAGCACGCACCAGACTAATCCCCAGCAGCAGCTAATAACACACTAACTGTGCAATCAGCAGCAATGAACGATCAATGACTTAGGTAGCAATGGTTTAGCAAAGAAATAGCCAATGGTTTAGCAAAGAAGAGCAAATCTTTCAGTATCAAGCAAAGACAGAATCAGCAGACTAATCTCTCCTAAAGCCGGAACTCATGTGACCGGGGCCGATGGCGTGGCGGCCTTTTAAATGGTGGGGCGTGTACTAAAGCCCCTGAGCTGTAATTGGCTACAGGCGTCCTGCCTGTAGCCAATTATTGCTCTCCGAGTTTCGGGCGCTGTGATTGGCCAAGCATGCGGGGTCACAGTGCATGCTTGGCCAATCATCAGCCAGCAATGCACTGCGCCGGCCGCGCCGGCCGCAATGCATTGCGGGGCCGCTCGCATCACACGAATGTGATGCGAACGGCCCAAATAGTTCTGGGCTCGACGAGCGAGCGAACGCCCGGTGCTCGATTCGAACATGGGTTCGAATCGAGCACCGGGCCCATCCCTACTCTTCAGTATCTGTCATGCTCAGAATCTCGTAGGCCTCTTTACTAGTGTACCTTCGTCTTGCCATTTTGGGCTCTAAATTTAGGGGTACACTAGTAAGATTCACAGGTAAAAAAAGCACCTGACTGTCAGCAAATGTATCAAACGCTACCAAAAAAACTGTTAGCGATCGCAGGGATCAGGACTGTCTCTGCGAACGCTGCAGTTATGTGTTTTGTGTTTGGTAAGTGACAGTGATCGATTCATACTGCACTTGGGTGGGCTGGGCTGGGCTGAGGGGCTAAACGCAGGTGCTAGCAGGTATCTGGGCTGATCCCGCTAACACTGCGTTTTTGGGAACCCTAAACCGCTGGGGACGCTAGTATAAATCTGTTCAGATACTATACCACTAAGGGAGGTGTATGCTTTGCGCGTGGGTGTTAGCGTTACTGGCACTAACCTGACGCTGCCTGGGGCGACGCAGACCCTCTCTGGCGCTAAAACCTAATTGATATCAGCCGCCGGGCGATCAGGGGGTTAAACCTTTATTGGGTTATATACGGCGGGTGCCCTGATGCTATAAAAAGCAAACTAACCAACCAGCGTCACCCGTAAAACTTATATGGTGATCACTGGTGAAAGGGTTAACTAGGGGCAATCAGGGGGTTAAAACCTTTATTAGGTTATATATGGGGGTACCCGACGCTATATAAAAACCTGACGGGTAACCTAAATAACTAAATAACTCACCGGCTAACCAGTGTCACCAGTAAAACGTATACAGTGATCACTGGTGAAAGGGTTAACTCTAGGGGCAATCAGGGGGTTAAAATAATATATGGGGGTACCTGACGCTATAAAAACCTGCGGCGAAACTAAAAATAAATAACTGGCTATCTAGGGCACCACCGGCACTAAATACAGCGATCGGAAATACGATCGCTTAGTGCCGCTGGCGTTAGGGGGTGAAAGGGTTACCTGGGGGGCTATCAAGGGGTTAAACCTTTATTAGGGGGGGTTAGGGGGCTACCCTGGACCTAAAGGGGCCTAAACCTAACTGCCCTGCAACTTTTTACTGTCACAAATGACACTGATTACAGTGATCAGTAAAAAAATGACCACTGCAAACGGTGCACTGTGACTGGGGGTACTGGGGGTGATCTGGGGGGTGATCTGGGGGTGACTGGGGGGTGAAAAGTGTGCCTACGTGTACTGGTGTCAGTGGGCTGTTGGTGCACTTACTGTGAGATGTCTTCAATCCTCGTGCCGGATCGAAAAGACCGACAGGAGGAGAGATGACATCACTTCCTCTGCCTGTTTACATTTACACAGCAGAGGAAGCATATCATTCGCTGGGAGAGATCGCGAGGGGGTGTCCGGAATCGAACGGCCGTCCCCTCATCCCGGATCGCTGCCCAATGGAAAACGACCGCTCACTGTATAGGAGGGGGGTCCGATCGGACCCCCCAACTATACAAAGGCAATCACGTAGATATACGTGACTTTGCCTGTCGGTGCCATTCTGCCGACGTATTTTTACAGTGGGCGGTCGTTAAGTGGTTAAAGGAATATTTCATTTTTATTGTTTCACTCTAAGCATTATTAAAATCACTGCTCCCGAAAAAACGTCAGTTTTTAAAACTTTTTGTTGCATTGATACATGTCCCCTGGGGTAGGACCCGGGTCCCCAAACACTTTTTTATGACAATAACTTGCATATAATCCTTTAAAATTAGCACTTTTGATTTTTCATGTTCGTGTCCCATAGACTTTAAGGGGGTTCAGATGTTCGAACAAATTTATTGCCTGTTCGCATGTTCTGGTGCGAACCGAACTGGGGGTTTTTTCGGCTCATCCCTACTGGGCAAGTTCTGGCCAGTGGTCTACTCTCATGACCCAGTAACGCAGTAGATCGTCAACTGGAAAGCTCTCCATCTCTGTTTTCACCCATAGATAATCAATTAACCATATGATGCAGACGCTGCCGATGGGATGTGGAAGCTAACAGCCCTGGGTGCCAAGGACTAAAAAATTGTGAAATGCATCACTTAGATGGCCCCTTCTCCACAGCTCCTCTCTTGACCAACAGAAGCCTAAAAACTACGTTTTACACGACACTGTAACCTACAAGAGTCAGAAAAAGCATTGAATAAACTCCTCTTCAAGGTGTCCTCAAGAGATTTCATCTTCTGCTCCCTCTGCAAGGATGGGATGAGTTCTGAGACCTTCCCCTTGTAACGCTGGTCAAGGAGGGTTGTCAACCAATAAAGGAAAGAAAGTCCTCCTCTTCCTCCTGCTGTTCTGCCTCGAGTGCCCTGTTCGTAATGTCATGCAGAGTCTGCTTCAGCAGAAACACAACAGGAATTGAGTCACTGATGCATGTATTGTCACGGCTCACTATCCTTGTGGCCTCCTCAAATGGTGACAGAACATCCTTTATCAGCAGCCATTAGCGTGGAAAAAAAAGCCAAGCCGACCTGAGAGTGTCGTAGTGCCATACCCACACAGGTACTCGTTGACGTCCCTCTGCTGCATGTGCAGCCACTGCAGCATTGCCAAATTCAAGTTTCACCTGGGCATTGGCTGTGTATGACCGCCTGAAATGGCTACAGACTCTTCTGGCCTGCTTTAGCAGATCTTCCAACCCTGGGTACTTATTTAAGAAACACTGCACCACCAAATTGAGGACATGTGGCAGGCACGGCACATGTGTCAACTTTCCCTGTCTAAGGACAGACAGGAGGTGTGTGCCATTATCGCACACCACTATTCCTGGCTCCAGCTGGCGTGGCGTGAACCACTTATGGGCCTGCCCCTGCAGAGATGCAAGAATCTCTGCTCCTGTCCCCTAGACACACCAGCTGAGGCACTGCATGGCACCCTTTAGCCTGACTCATTGAATAGCCCCTTGAAGACTTAGGGGGTAGTTGTGGTTAATAGGACAATACAGCAGAGGAGGGCATGGAGGAGGAGGAGGAAGAGGGGTTGACATCACCACTAGCTGTATGGAGACATGGTGGCACAACAAGCTGCAGCACCGAGCCCTGTCCTGCATCCTTCAGAGTTGCAAGCAGAGTTACCCAGTGTGCTGTGAACAAAATATATTGCCCCTGACCATGCTTGCTGGACCATGTGTCAGCAGTAAAGTGGACCTTGTGACAAACTGCCTTGCCCAACAATGCCACAACATTGCCTTCCATGTGATGGTACAGAGCTGGAATGGCCTTATGTGAAAAGAAATAGTGACAGGGAACCTGTTATTGTGGTACAGCACATTCTGAAAATTCCCAGAAGGGGGCAGAATCCACCAGATGGAAAGGCAGAAGTTGTAAAGCCAGCAGCTTTGACAAGCTTGCATTTAGACGCTAGGCATGAGGCTGGCAAAGACTGTATTTTTTTTTTTACTGCAGTAGATGGGACAGAGAAATTTGCCGGCAATAGTCTATAGCTGGTGGTGTGCTACTGGCAGATGTGCTGCAAGGACCTGGGACACCCTGCACTATTCCATCATCCCTGTCAGTGGAGGCTGCTGAGAGGTCATGAGGTTTAGTGGGGGTTGACTGAGGTGAGTACGGAGAAGGAACAGAATTGCATCCCTTTTTTGTGGCTTTTAGGTGCTCTTGCCAATGGGCTGAGTGGTGGGAGGTTAAATGCCTTGTCAAGCATGTGGTACCCAAATGGCTGGTGATTTTGCCACACTTGAAGTGCTTAAGACAAATTTTGAGAATTGCAACAGTGCAATCGACTGCACATGTGCTAAAAAGGCCCAGACAACTGAGGTGTGGAAAGTGTGATGGAATAGGGTGGCTGCTCTCTACTATTCCATAATGGCTGCCCCATTGGGGTTGTGCCCCACCCTTACTTTTCTCCTCTGCTCTGTCTGGCAGCCAAGTTGCGTCAGTGACCTCATCATCATCATCTCCTGCATCCTCATTATCACTGGAGACAACTTGGCAATGCGCTGCGGCTGGGGGAACATGACTGCCAATTTGTGCACCCGTGTTCTCTCCTCTCTGTAGGCTCATATCCCTACCTTCCTCAACCTCAGAACCAACATCTGAATCAAGTAATAGCTGTGCATCTTCAAGAAGCAAGTGGCTGATGCTGTGTTCAAATACCTCAGCTGACTCCTCCATGCCTGATGATGGGGCTATAGCAGGAGTAGCTGTGGACAAGGAGGTAGAATAAGCTGCTCTGGAAGCTGCAGTGGACAGCACACTAGTCTCTGCTTTGGTGATGGAGGATGAGAAGGATGAGGATGGTTTAGTATGCCAGTCCACCACCTCCTCTGCATGCTGTGGCTGGATAGCACAGGCAATATCACTAAACAAAGGGAAATGATACCCTGCTTGAGGACTGACCACGTCCACCTTTGCCTGTGGACAAAAACGCTGCTGACCCCCTCACAGTGCATGGGAACATCTACCTCTCCTTGTATACTGTGCTAAACGGCAAGGAGCGCACTGAAATATACTGTGTTAGGCGTGCAGTAATGCACTGAAATATACTGCGTTAAACATGCACTAACGCACAGAAATATACTGCGTTAAACGGTATCAAAGCCCCGCCACTGTGGAAATACATTGATCAGGAGTTGCAGCCGAGCTACTATAGCCACTGATCGAGAAAGGTTTTCCAGTATTTCCCTTCAACAAAAGTTGAACAAACTATTGGCCATATACTGATTGAAGTTCGACCCTGTTTCACTGTCCAAATTTCGATCAGTGTATGGCTAGCTTTATCAATTAATCACTATCAATTTTAGTAATATGACTGAGCTGAAAAAATATTGCCCATGTTCCCCTATACTTATGTATCAGGATTAGGGATGAGCCGAACACCCCCCCCCCCGGTTCGGTTCGCACCAGAACCTGCAAACAGACCGAAAGTTTGCGCAAACTTTAGAACCCTATTAACCACTTGACAACTGGGCACATAACCCCCTTCCTGCCCAGGCGAAATTTCAGGTTTCAGCGCCGTAACGCTTTGAATGACAATTGCGCGGTTGTGCGACGTGGCTCCCAAACAAAATTGACGTCCTTTTTTTCCCACAAATAGAGCTTTCTTTTGGTGGTCTTTGATCATTTCTGCGGTTTTTATTTTTTGCGCTATAAACAAAAATAGAGTGACAATTTTGAAAAAAACACAATATTTTTTAATTTTTGCTATAATTAATATCCCATTTTTTTAAAAAAAAAACTATTTATTTCCTCAGTTTAGGCCGATACGTATTCTACATATTTTAGGTAAAAAAAAAATCGCAATAAGCGTATAGTGATTGGTTTGCGCAAAAGTTATAGCGCCTACAAAATAGGGAATAGAATTATGATTTTTTTTTATTGATTTTTTTATTGATTTTTTTACTAGTAATGGCGTCGATCTGCGTTTTTTTTTTTTTTGTGACTGTGACATTACAGCGGACACATCGGACACTTTTGACACATTTTTGGGACCATTCACATTTATACAGCGAACAGTGCTAAAAATATGCACTGATTACTGTATAAATGTGACTGGCAGGAAAGGGGTTAACCACTAGGGGGCGATCAAGGGGTTAATATGTTCCCTGCTAGATGTTCTTACTGTGGGGGGGAGGGGACTGACTGGGGGAGGTGACTGATGGTTGTCCCTATGTACAAGGGACACACCATCCGTCTCCTCTCCCCGACAGGACGTGGATCTCTGTGTTTACACACAGAGATCCACGTCCCTGGCTCTGTGACAGCCGATCGCTCGTACCTGGCGGACATCGCGGCCGCCAGGCACGCGCATCGGCACTCGCCTGACACGGCGGGCACAGTTTTTCCCCGACGCGCGCCCGCGGTGGCACGCATCGCGGAAGTAAATAAGAGGACGTCCATAGACGTCCTATCAGCAATTGACGACCGCTTTGCGGACGTCTTTTGCTTATAGCCCGGGCGCGAAGTGGTTAAAGTCTATGGGACTCGAACGTTAGAAATAAAAGTGCTAATTATGAAGGCTAATATATAAGTTATTGTCCTAAAAAGGGTTCGGGGACCCGGGTTCTGCCCCAGGGTACATGTATCAATGCAAAAAAAAGTTTTAAAAACTGCATTTTTTTCGGGAGCAGTGATTTTAACCCCTTGAGGACCGCCGCACACCACTGTACGTCGGCAAAATGGCACGGCTGGGCACATGGGCGTACAGGTACGTCCCCTTTAAGAGCCCAGCCGTGGGTCGCGAGTGTGCCGCCGGCGGCGCGCCCGGGACCCGGTCCTCTTCTCCGTGACCGTCCCCGTGGGAACAGCACACCGTGATCGGGTCACAGAGAGGATGAACGGGGAGAGGTGAGTGTAAACAAACCACTCCCCGTGCTTCCTAGTGTGCCTGTCACTGATCGTCTGTTCCCTGTAATAGGGAACGACGATTAGTGACATCACACGCTAAGCCACACCCCCCCACAGTAAGAAACAAAAATCAGGGCACACTTAACCCCTACAGCGTCCCCTCCTGGTTAACCCCTTCAATGCCAGTGTAATTTTTACAGTAACCAGTGCATTTTTATAGAACTGGTCGCTGTAAAAATGACAATGGTCCCAAAATAGTGTCAAAAGTGTCCGATGTGTCTGCCATAATGTCGCAGTCACGAAAAATATCGCTGATCGCCGCCATTACTAGTAAAAAAAAACAATTAATAAAAATGCCATAAAACTACCCCCTATTTTGTAAACGCTATAACTTTTGCCCAAACCAAACAATAAACGCCAATTGCCCTTTTTTTTACCAAAAATATGTAGAAGAATACGTATCGCCCTAAACTGAGGAAAAAAATGTTTTTTTATATATTTTTGGGGGATATTTATTATAGCAAAAAGTAAAAAATATTGCATTTTTTTCAAAATTGTCACTCTATTTTTGTTTATAGCGCAAAAAAAAACGCAGAGGTGATCAAATACCACCAAAAGAAAGCTCTATTTGTGGGAAAAAAAGGACGCCAATTTTGTTTGGAAGCCATGTCGCACGACTGCGCAATTGTCAGTTAAAGCGACGCAGTGCCGAATCGCAAAAAGGGGCCTGGTCCTTATGCTGCATATTGGTCCGGGTCTTTAGTGGTTAATGATGCATAAAGTGAAAAAAAAAAGTGAAATATTCCTTTAAATATCGTACCTGGGGGGTGTCTATAGTATGCCTGTGAAGTGGCACGTGTTTCCCCTGTTTTTACATCTGTCCCTGCACAAAATGACATTTCTAAAGGAAAAAAACTGCTAGCGGCTTTAATGTATTGTCTGGTCCCAGCAATATGGATGTAAATCATTGAGAAAAATGGCATGGTTACCCCCCCCCCCAGCCCACCATTACCAGCCCCTTTGGGTCTTGTATGGATATTAGGGGAATCCTGCACCCAAATTAAAAAAGGAAAGGCGTGGGGCCACCAGGCCCTATATACTCTTAACAGCAGTATACAGGTGGTGCAAACAAGACAGGGACTGTAGGTTTGTTGTTACGTAGAATCTGTTTGGAATTTTGAACTGGTACATTTTTAAAGTGTAGCTCCAGCCAAAAAATCAGTTTTAAGCTTTTTGGAAAACATAGGGAAGGGTTATCACCCCTGTAACATTTGTTTTGCTGTCTGTGCACCTGTTCAGAACATTTCACCTCACTTTCCATCCCAATGACAAATGTTTTTTGAAAATTTGGGGTTTTTATTGAAACAAGGATTGGTGATAAAGCATCAGTGGAGTGAAGACACCTTTTTCCCAAATTAACTCTTACAGGAGAGAATTTCCCTTCCTAGGGGTAGATTTCCTCTCACTTCCTGTTGCCTTATTCTGTTTGCGAGTAGGAGTCGTTTGTAAGTTGGATGTTTGAAAGTAGGGGCCTGCCGTATATACTCTGCAGAAACTTGGCACTTAGGTGTTGGTGTTGCCACAACACTGTAAGCCCTCACAGTTACTCTTGGTGGCTGCTGGAATGCCCTGCTGTGAACTATTATATCAAGAATTGTAATTACATGCCCCTGTTGAACAGGGGCAGAAAAATTGGGCCTTTGGTGGTGGTGGTGTTGCCACAACACTGTAAGCCCTCAAGCCCTCACAGTTACTCTTGGGGGTGCAGGAATGGGCCCTGCTGTGAATTATTAGATCAAGAATTGTAATTACATGCCCCTGTTGAACAGGGGCATAAAAATTGTGCTTTTGGCACTGGTGTCACAACACTGAAACCCCTCACAGATACTCTAGTTGGAGCGCAGGAATGAGCCCTGCTGCAAAGTATTGCATCAAAAATTTTAATTACACGCCCCTGTTAAACAGTGGCAGAAAAATTGGGCCTTATGCCGCGTACACACTATCGTTTTTAATGTCATTTTCAAAAACGACGTTTTTCTCGACGTGATTTTTCTTGTTTCCTCTCAAGCCTGTCTTGCATACACTCACATTCATTCATTAAAAAAAAAGCACTCGAGCAAAGCGCAGTGACGTAGAACACGTACGACGGCACTATAAAGGGGAAGTTCCATTCGAATGGCGCCACCCTTCATGTTAGTAAAGTTTGTTGAGCGACGATTTGCGCTTTTCAGCCTCGTGCTTTTCAGTCCGTTACAGCGTGACAAATGTGCTATCTCCATTACGAACGCTAGTTTTACCAGAACGAGCGCTCCCGTCTCATACTTGATTCTGAGCATGCGCATTTTTTTCCCCCTTGTAAAAGCATACACACTACCGTTTTTCACGTCGTTAAAAAAAACGACGTGAAAAACGACGTGAAAAATAGAGCAGGTTCTCATTTTTTTAAGCCATTTTTCACGTCGCTAAAAATGCTCTGGAGCCTACACACGATCGTTTTTAATGCCCAATTTAAAAAATTGAATTTTTAACGACGTGAAAAACTATCGTGTGTACGCGACATTAGGCACTGGTGCTGGTGCCACAACACTGCAAACCCTCACAGATACTCTAGTTGGAGTTCAGGAATGAGCCCTGGTGCAAAGTATTGCATTAAAAATTGTAATTACACGCCCCTGTTAAACAGGGGCTGAAACATTGGGCCTTAGGCACTGGTGGCGGTGCCCAGAAACAAAAATGTTCTTACATGCTATCAGCATGATCATTGAGGAGGAAGAGGATAGTCACTCAACATAACAGGATAGTCACTCTGCATCAGCATAGGCAGTCTTGAAGGGATCTGACATTTCAAAGAAAGTTATTCTGTTACATCAGCATCAGGTGCTTGGTAGCTGGTGCTGATACAAGACAAATTCATTTTCATGAAGGTCAGTCGATCGACCGAGTCGGTTGACAGCCGCACCCTGTGATTGGTTACAAATCCTCCAGCAGCACTGACTGTGCGTTCCGAAAGAACGCTAGATGCAGAACTGTTTTGCTTGCGTCTATCTATCAAGGTTACTCTGTGGTAGAACAAGGAAGCTGAGACTTCTGCAGTGTGTAAATGTGCTTTTACTATACAAGATGCTGTACATACAATACTATTACAATATTAGGACTACAATACAAGACTGACAGATCTCTATAACAAGCAAAATGCCTAGCAAATGAACAGTACAAATACATTTAAAGGTTACTTAACTTCAATTACGCTATGTTCATGATCTCCATTGCTGGTGACCAGGCATCTTCTTCTGATGATGAGTGGCTTCTTCTGATCTTACAGCAACATGATGTGTGTGTCTGTCCTAGCTTATGCCTGCTTTTATGTATCAGGCTGAGTTACCAAACAACAGAAAACATACCTGTTTACTGTAGCTGTATTCAACAATGGACTGTTGAATACAACAATGCTATCTACCTATTGTCTACTTAAACCAAATCTGTCAGTAATCTAACAGTCATTCTTTCAGTTTGAGAGCTGAAAGAAATCTCAAACAAGTAATGTCTTACTTGTTTACTGTAGCTATAGACATGAATACAACAATGGTATCTAACCCCATTGTATGAAAACAGCATTTGTTTGAGAAATCTACTCAAACCAAAAGACTGACAGTAATCTGACCAACTCAGTATTGTAAAATTGTCCCATGTATCCTATGTCCGAGTAATATAATAAAAATCATATTTTTAACAAATGCAACACATTCCACCTTATGATTTTTTTTTCTCTCTTAGACTACACAGAAAATCTCTTCATTACTAACAACTCATTCTACACATGAATTTTCCTTAAATGCAACCCCTCCCATATTTCTGTTACTGGGAAGGTGTTTCAGTCTTTGGATAATAGTTCATTAGAAAGTCCATTCTAAAGTTCTTTAGAAATAAGTCCAGGCTTGAAATACATCAAAGGCCTTGTTCTCCACAGCTCTTGCGATCTTCCGTCATTCTTTCCATCATGTAACCACTTTTCTCTGGTCTTCCTATGGATCAAATCGGAGACAGCCTGTGGAGTGGAAAACAAAGGGGATTATCTGTTCCTTCTAACAATACATAAACAGTAGATCCTGGCCCTTCAGCTACAATCTCTCCTCTAAATGGCTTCTTGCCTGGATATCTGACCAATACTTTGCCACCTGCCTGTATGCACCTCTGACCCTCCCAAAGAACATCAATAGGGAGGAGAGGAAATATACTGATATTTCCCAGAAGATCACTGCTGTTTATTTTGGAAGGTTTGATGTTATGTAGCCTCACTTTCCACTCTTGCTGAGAAGTATCCACTAACCAGTCAGAGTCCCAGCCACTGTCTTGAAGCTCATCTGCCAATGCAAATATAACTTCAAACCTTCCTGCCAGATTCCCTCTCATTCCTAGTTAGGCTTCAGCTTCAGATACGTCACTCTTGGTTTCTATGTCATGGGAAGCAGTAACATGGTATCTGTTAAACCCTGTTCTTTCAGGAACCTTACATAAATACTGAACTCTGCACTCCAGCTGTGGAATCTGTGCCTCAGCCCCTACCATCCTCTCATATGGTGTGCTTTTGGCTATTGGCCTAGAATTTAACAACATGACTGCCTGTGTGAGGACCCGATCCCACCCCCTTAGTGTATGTGTGGGTGTAAGTTTGCGTATCTGGTCCTTCAATAGCCCGTTGTATCTTTCAATCAAACCAGCTGCCTGTGGATGGTATGGGATGTGGCACAACCAGTACACTCCAGAATCTTTGGCCCACTGCTGTACTGTTGATCCGGTGAAGTGTGAGCCATTATCACTTTGGACTTGTTTGGGACAACCATAAGCAACACCAAGTTTCTGAAGCAGTTGAAGCGTTGCGGCTTGATCTGCCCGTTTGCAAGGATGGCCAAGCACAAGTCCTGAATAGGTGTCCACTGCAGTGCAACAATATCTCAGTCCGTTGTTTCCCCGGGACAGGGGACCAATGAAGTCAATCTGCCAGATCTCTGCAGGCCTCTCACCCCTCTTAATCGACCCGGTGGAGTACTTTTGCAATGGTCGCACTTCTCCACACACTGTACAGTTCCCTATTACAGTCTTTATCATGTCCATGGATATAGGCAATCCCCTCTGCTGTGCCCATTCATATTTTGCTTTCTGCCCCAAATGTCCAGATTGCTCGTGGGCCCAGTTGGCCAAGTTCATCAAAACAGGATCAATTGGCACAACTGCCTTCACTTTGGCGATTTCATCTGCAACTCTGTTATAGTTCTCAAAGTCTGGTACTAGGGGCACATGTGCATCAACATGCCCCACTTTTATGGTGCGGGAGTGAGCTTCCTTCCAGATGTAGTCCCAGACTTCCTTGCCTCCCCACACCACCTTTCCATGAATCATTCATTCATTGGACTTCCACGTGGGCATCCAAGTTGTCAGTCCTTTAAAAACCGCCCAGTTGTCAGTGTAGATAGTGACATGGGAAGAAGGATCCTCCGGAAGAGTCATCACTGCAGCTTTCAACTCTGCATACTGACTGGACCCTCCGATTCCGGACTCCTGCAGGACTGTGTCTGTACTTGGGTTGTAGGCTGCTGCTGTCCATTTACGTCCAGACGAGGTGATTATGGCTAAACCATCCGGTAACCACGCTGACTCCTTCATGTCTTCTGACAGAGACTCAAAGGGTGGAGCCTCTTGAATGGGGGACGACTGCAGCACAGGAATTTCTTCTTCTGGCCGGGTGCTGGTAAAAGTAACAAGCCCTGCCAACTGTTTTGAAATGTCTCTAACATCCCCAGCTGCAATACCCCCTCTTTCTTGAAGGAAACCACTTCCATTTCATCAGTGTCTGGTTCTGGGCTACAGCTACCCTAGTGGTCAGTCCATTATCTCTCACCCATCCTGCTATTGTCAATGCAGTATGGATGGTGACTGTGTCCTTTTCTGTAATGGTCTCTACATGTTGAAGTGCTGTGTAGGCCCCAAACAGGTACTTCTCTAGGGGCGTGTATCTCGTCTGTGCCCCTGTCAGTTGTTTGGACTAAAATCCAATAGGTATTGCTCTCAGTCCTTTCTTTTCATTTGGCTGCCACAGACTCCAAGATATGGTACCATTCTGCTCCACTACATCCAGCTGAAATGGTACTCCTTGTCTCACGGGTCCCAATCCCTGATGCTGCAAAATAGCTTCTTTAGCAGCCAGAAATGCAGTCCGCTTCTCTGAACCCCATGAGAACTCAGTCTTTTTTCTGGTAACATTGTATGTAGGCCTCAATATCAGTCCAAAATGTGGGATGAACGATCTCCAGAATCCCACAACTCCAATGAACTTCTGTGCCTCCTTTTTGGTTGTAGGGGGTGACAGTGCCTGGATAGTTTGCACAACTGTCTCTGGAATCTTCCTCTGTGGCCCAGTCCACATCATTCCTAGGAATTTCACCTCTGTGGCATATCCTTGGACTTTGTCTCTGTTGATAGCCCACCCTCTGTTCTCCAAGTGCTGTATCAGCAGGTGCAGTGCTTCAGTTACATCTTCTTTTGTCCCAGAGATCATGATGTCATCAAAGTAGTGAAACACAGCGACTTTCAAATTCAGGGTTCTTAAATCTCGGGCAATCAGTCCATGACAAATCGTTGGAGAATGAAGATAGCCTTGCGGAAGGACAGTGAAAGTGTACTGGTGGCCATCCCACACCATAGCAAACTGGTCTTGACAATCTGGGTCTATCAAAATTGAAAAGAAAGCATTAGCCAGGTCTAGCACAGCATGATATTCTCCTGCATCTTTAGCAATTTTCTCAACAATTGAGATCATATCTGGTACAGCTGACTTCAATGGAGGTGCCACTTTGTTTAGACCCCTGTAATCCACAGTCATTCTATATGTCCCATCAGGTTTCTTTACTGGGAACACCGGAGATGAGAAAGGACTTACAGTAGGTCTAAGAATCCCTACTCTCAACAGTTCTTGAATAGTCTCCCCAATTTCTTTGTGGCCTCCAGGAAGTCTGTACTGATTGAGACAGACTGGCTTCTCTGGTGGAGGAATGTAGACAGGGGTCCATTTCGCATAACCTCTGACCACAGCCTTCACCGCCCTTACCAGATACGCTTTATCAGGATACCTGAATGTGAATGTACCTCTTTCAGTCTGAATTGACTGACCTTGAAGTACATCCATTCCAAGAATATTTTCGGATAACTCTGATATCAAAACATTTGTCATAAATCCTGATCCCTTGCCAATAGCCAATTTCACCCGTATCCTAACTGCTGGTGTAGTTTGCCCTCCCAAACCTTCTATATAAATCAATTCTCTTTTGTGATGGGAAGGATTTCCTTGCAAAAGTGTAACTTCAGCTCCGCTATCAACTAAAGCCATTACATGTGTTGGAGAAGATGACTTCCCCCACCATACAGTGACAGGTGCATATGGGCGTCGGTCTCCTGCTGTCACTGCCCTTGCTGCTATTACAGGAGACTCACCTTCCCTTCATAAAGGATAAGGAACCTCCCAATCCCCTTTTCTGATTCTCTCTAACTCCTCTCCAGGATAAAGGGATTTGGGTTCATGTTCAGTTTTGGGAATTGGTTTGGGGCTAACAGGAGGGGTCTGTTCTGTTTCCTCTAAGTCTAGGCTGATGTTATCTTCACTAGGAGTAGTGTTTCTAACCCTGACAGTTTTCCCTACTAAATGTTTCCACCTCTTCAGCATTTCTGCAGTAGAAATGCCATCTATCTCATCTTTAGGTACTTTAATAGGTCCACCCACATTTCTTTCCTAGAAATAACTAGCCGGGTTTTCTCTTCACCTTCTGTCTTCTCTACCCCATTCCGTTTCTTCTCTGTTCTTTTCTGCTTGTATTCTTCCTGTCTGGCCTTGACCTTATCTACTGCCCTGATAGGTTTTGTTTTAGTCTCCTCTATCTCCCCCAACTGGCTTAAAATGGTTGTGGCTTCATGAATCTTGCTGTTTAATCCCAGGCCTCCCAACAAGGACAATAATGGAGCCCTGAGATTAAATGGCGCAGACTTAATCAGCTTAGAGCGCAGAGCAGACGTAAAGGGTTCCATATCTGGACCTATCCATTCTGGAAATGTATTTAATCCGGTTATACAACATATCTCACGGAACCGGGAAATACCCTCTCCTATTGGTCTCCAGGAGTAGGTATTTTCCAGGTCAGTAGGACTAGCATATGCTCGGACTATTCCATCTCTCACAAGGTCTAACAGTGAAAAATTCACGCTAAACTCTCTGGCTTTTCGCATTGCCTGACGCAATTGTGGATCATGGGTTAACACTCCCATAGCCACTGCTTCCTTACCTGACAAAACAACATTGTCCGCCCCTTCATCCCATAAGCATAGGAGCCAACTCAATAGGGGCTCCCCAGACCTTTGTTTGTATTGTTTTGCCAGCTCATGGAGTTCAGTTTGTGTAAACTCCCGTACTTTTTCAAATTCAACATCTCTGGGGTTGCGATAATGCACCTCCCCATCTGCCATATCCTCTCTATCATGTTGCTGTTTCCTATGCTTAGTAATGAGAGGTCTGGCATGCTTTTTCTTTCCCACTAGCAGATCATCATCTGAAACATCAAACTCTATCTCCTCATCCTCACTATCATTTGAGGAGAGCACATCCTCACAATCCCAGTTTTGGGATGTGACAATGGCACGTACCCTGGCTTTACTAACAGGTTTACGCCCCTTCCTTTTCCATAAGGCATTAATTGATTTGGTCATGAGGGTTGCACACTGCTCTTGCAAATCATCAGCCCGACTAGCGGTTGAACGTACACACTCTGAAGCAACTGCTAGCTGGTCTTTTAATACCTTAACTTCTGCCTCTGCCTTCTCCCTTCTATGTGATTCAGTATAGAGAGCATGGAGGAAGTACAAACCCACTGTGGACACTGTCCTCGTCTCTTTCTTACTTAAATCCAACCCCTATAAGCTAAAATCTACAAAATGATCTGAGACTTTATCACCCTAAGTCAGCTTCAAGGGAGAAGCATACTTCATAAATTCTTTAGCAAGAGGCTCCCACTCATTATTTCTGGCCCAGATAGGTAAGCTGCACACTTTCTTCTGGTCAACAGAACCCTCTGCAGCCTTGCTTTTCCTAAACAGCTTACGCAGCATTTTACCTAGCACAAGCTACACAACACACTACAGAAAAACAAGTCTGCTTCAATTGAATTATAGCACAGATCCCGGATGAGCCCTCAAATTTTTTGCTTGCGTCTATCTATCAAGGTTACTCTGTGGTATAACAAGTAGGGATGAGCTCGGTGTTCGAGTCGAACATAGATTCGACTCGAACATCGGCTGTTCGCGCGTTCGGCGAACAACGAACGATTTGGGACGTTTGCGCCAAATTCGAGTGACGCGAACGGCCCACAATACACTGCGCCATCGCAGTGTAATCCCGGCGCTGTGATTGGCCAAGCATGCACTGTGACACTACATGCTTGGCCAATCACAGCGCCGGCAGCGAGGAGAGCAATGATTGGCCACAGGCAGGATGCCTGTGGCCAATTATAGCTGAGGGGGTTTAGTACACGCCCCACACTATAAAAGGCCGCCAGGGAGGCGGCCTCGTGTAGTGTGTTCCGGAGCAGGGAAAGTGAAGGATAGGCAGGGACAGTGTCAAATCTATTCTTTGCTAAACCTTGTGTGTAGGGACAGAGAAGGATAGGCAGGGAGAGTGCCAGTGTCATATTCTTTGCTAAACCTTGTGTGTAGGGAGAGAGAAGGATAGGCAGGGAGAGTGTCAGTGTCATATACTTTGATAAACCTTGTGTGCAGGGAGAGAGAAGGATAGGCAGGGGACAGTGTCAGTGTCATATTCTTTGTTAAACCTTGTGTGCAGGGAGAGAGAAGGATAGGCAGGGAGAGTGTCAGTGTCATATACTTTGATAAACCTTGTGTGCAGGGAGAGAGAAGGATAGGCAGGGGACAGTGTCAGTGTCATTGTTGCTAAGCCTCCTGCACATTATACACCTGAAGTTAGCCCGTATTGCTGCTTTTTCCTGGTGTGTTACACCAACAGGCATTTGCGGCACTTACAGCGGGCGGAGTGTGCCTCCTGATCATATTACACCTGAAGTTAGCCCGTATTGCTGCTTTTTCCTGGTGTGTTACACCAACAGGCATTTGCGGCACTTACAGCGGGCGGAGTGTGCCTCCTGATCATATTACACCTGAAGTTAGCCTGTATTGCTGCTTTTTCCTGGTGTGTTACACCAACAGGCATTTGCGGCACTTACAGCGGGCGGAGTGTGCCTCCTGATCATATTACACCTGAAGTTAGCCTGTATTGCTGCTTTTTCCTGGTGTGTTACACCAACAGGCATTTGCGGCACTTACAGCGGGCGGAGTGTGCCTCCTGATCATATTACACCTGAAGTTAGCCTGTATTGCTGCTTTTTCCTGGTGTGTTACACCAACAGGCATTTGCGGCACTTACAGTGGGCGGAGTGTGCCTCCTGATCATATTACACCTGAAGTTAGCCTGTATTGCTGCTTTTTCCTGGTGTGTTACACCAACAGGCATTTGCAGCACCTACAGCAGGCGTATTGTGATTCCTGCAAAATATACTCCTGAAGCTAGGCCTTATTGCTGGTTTTCCCATTTCCCTGCAGGCCATTAGAATGTCTGGAAGGCAAACAAGGAGAGGCAGACAGTCAGGAGCCAATAAAAGAGGGCAAGCAGGCTCTGTGTCTAGAGACAACAGTGCTGGTCGTGGACGCGGTGCATCGCCATCAGCACATGGCCATGGGACACGCTCGTCCTTCTTTTCGGCAACTGGACATGTTGAGCCGCATCATGCCGAAGACTTGGTAGAGTGGATGACCAAGCCCTCCTCATCCTCCTCATCCTCTCTCACCCAGGCTCAGGGTACTGGCAAAGCAGCTGCCAAAGCGTCCTCTTCCCTGGTATCAATGTCATCATCAGTCACTCCTTCCCTAGACCAACCATGTCCTCCTGAGGAGTCCCCCAAACTGTTTGAGCACAGTGTTGGGTACATGCTCCAGGAGGATGCCCAGCGTTTTGAAGGGTCTGATGATGATACCCAGCTAGAGGAAGGCAGTAGCGTGAGAGCAGAGAGAGGGGATGCTCAAGAAGGACACCAATCTGGCAGTCATGTTCCAGCAGCTGCAGCATACTGCCAGATTGGCTCCAGTGATGAGGAGGGAGGGGATGATGAGGTCACTGACTCCACATGGGTGCCTAATAGGAGAGAGGAGGAGGATGAGGAGGAGGCACATCTCCAACGAGGCAGGATGCCCTCGGGGGGCCAGCGAAAGGGCAGCACACCGACGGAATCACACCGCAGACCTCCGCCTGTGCAGGGCGCTGCCTCTGCCCGTTATTCAAAAAGTTCTTTGGTGTGGGCCTTTTTTGAGTCGAGTGCATCAGATCGCACAGCTGCTGTTTGCAACATATGTCTCAAGCGTATATCGCGTGGCCAAAACATCACCTGCTTGGGCACCACATGCTTGACCAGACATATGTTGACCTGCCATGGAGCTCGTTGGCAAGCCTACCTTAAAGACCCACACCAAAGAACAAAGCGGACCTCTTCTTGCACCGCATCAGCTGGGATCTCCAACCCCACTATACCTTCAGTCCTCTCTGAAACCTGCACTGAGAGGAATGAAGGTGTGGAATTATTTGTGTCACAGCCAAGTACTTGCGGGCACTCTGCTAGCAGTACACCGACGTCCGATTCTAGCAGGCAAATTTCCCTGCCCCAGCTGCTGGACCGTCGAAAGAAGTTCACTCCCAGCCATCCACATGCCCAGCGGTTGAATGCTAGCTTGGCTAAATTGCTAGCGCTTCAACTGCTGCCTTTTCAGTAAGTAGACTCGGCCCCCTCCCGTGAGTTTGTGCAATGTGTGGTTCCTCAGTGGCAGGTTCCCAAACGCCACTTTTTCTCACGGAAGGCGATTCCGGCTCTCTACCGGCATGTGGAAGGCAATGTCTTGGCCTCACTGGACAGGGCGGTCAGTGGTAGGGTGCATATTACCGCTGACTCATGGTCCAGCAGGCATGGACAGGGACGTTACCTTTCTTTCACGGCCCATTGGGTCACTCTTTTGGCAGCTGGGAAGGATGCAGGACAAGGTGCAGTAGTGTTGGAGGTTGTTCCACCGCCACACCTCAAAAATGCTACTACTGGTTGTGACACACCTCTCTCCTCCACCCCCTCCTCTTCTTCTTCCTCCATGGTCTCTTCCTGTGCTTTGTCCTCGGAACCAGCGGTGCTCCGTAGGCGTTCAAGGGGCTACGCAAGTACGCAGGCAAAAAGATGCCATGCCGTGCTTGCGCTGGTGTGTTTGGGGGACAGGAGCCACACTGGGGCAGAGGTTCTGTCTGCTCTGCAGGGGCAGGCCGAGAGGTGGTTGACGCCACGCCAGCTTAAGCCAGGAATGGTAGTTTGCGACAATGGCACCAACCTCCTCTCCTCTCTCCGACAGGGACAACTGACCCATGTGCCCTGTGTGGCTCACGTCCTTAACCTGGTGGTGCAGCGGTTCTTGGGCAGGTACCCAGGCTTACAGGATGTCCTGAGGCAGGCCAGGAAAGTCTGTGTGCATTTCCGCAGATCTTATAATGCCAGTGCTCGCCTGGCTGAGCTGCAAAAGGAGTTGAACCTGCCCAAGAACCGCCTTATATGTGACATGCCCACCAGGTGGAACTCAACGTTGGCCATGCTGCAGCGGCTGCACATGCAGCAGAGGGCCATCAATGAGTACCTGTGCGACTACGGCACCAGGACAGGGTCAGGGGAGCTCGGGTTTTTTTCACCACGCCAGTGGGGCATGATCAGGGATGCATGCACTGTCCTGGCACCATTTGAGGAGGCCACAAGGATGGTGAGCAGTGACAGTGCATGCATCAGTGACACTGTACCTCTTGTCCACCTGTTGGAACATACGCTGCGTGGAATAATGGACAGGGCACTTGAGGCAGAACAGAGGCAGGAAGAGGAGGACTTCCTTGCCTCTCAAGGCCCCCTTTACCCAGACAGTGTTCCTTCTGTCCCACCCATCGCACAGGAAGAAGAGGAGGAGGAGGATTGTGTCAGCATGGAGGTGGAGCCTGGCACTCAGCATCATCAGCAGCAGTCTTTTAGGGATGATTTACAGTCCCAAGAAACCAGTGGACTTGTACGTGGCTGGGAGGAGGTGGCTGCGGATCATGTCGTCCTTAGTGACCCAGAGGACTCCGGACCGAATGCCTCAGCTAACCTACGCTGCATGGCCTCCCTGATCCTGCAAAGTCTGCGGAAGGATCCTCGTATTCTTCGGATCAAGGAGAGGGACCATTACTGGTTGGCCACTCTCCTTGATCCACGGTACAAGGGTAAGGTTGCGGACCTTATCTTACCGTCGCAGAGGGAGCAGAGGATGAGACAACTCTGAGAGGCCTTGCAGAAAGGTCTGTGCAACGCGTTCCCAGAGACTGGGAGGTTACAAACTCCTGGTCCTGGACAACGAGTTGCTGAGGCTTCGGTCAGTCAAAGAAGGAGCGGTGGGGAAGGTGGCCGTCTGACCGATGCGTTCAGACAATTCTTTAGTCCGCAGCCCCAAGGTATGATCGGTTCCAGCAACCATCGCCAGCGTCTGATATACATGGTGCAGGAATACCTAGGGGCAAGGTCAGACTTGGACACCTTCCCCACCGAAAATCCTCTGGCTTACTGGGTCTTGAGGATGGATCACTGGCCAGAGCTTGCACAGTATGCAATTGAGCTACTGGCCTGTCCTGCATCCAGCGTTCTTTCAGAACGCACATTCAGTGCTGCTGGAGGATTTGTCACGGATCACAGGGTGTGCCTGTCCACCGAATCTGTTGATCGACTGACCTTCATAAAGATGAACCAGTCTTGGATCACCACCAGCTACCAAACACCTGAAGCTGATATAACAGACTAATTTATTTTCAAATGTCACATCCCTTCAAGACTGATGCTGAGAGACTGTCCTGTTATGTTGACTGACTATCCTCCTCCTCCTCAATGATCCGATTGATGATGATAGCTTGGAAGAACATTTTTGTTTCTGGGTGCCGCCACCAGTGGCTAAGGCCCAATTTTTCAGCCCCTGTTTAACAGGGGCATGTAATTACAATTTTTTATGCAATGCTTTGCAGCAGGGCTCATTTCTGCACTCCAACTAGAGTATCTGGGAGAGGTTGCAGTGTCGTGGCACCAGCACCAGTGGCTAAGGCCCAATTTTTCAGCCCCTGTTTAACAGGGGCGTGTAATTACAATTTTTGATGCAATACTTTGCAACAGGGCTCATTGCTGTGCTCCAAGTCCAGTATCTGTGAGGGGTTGCAGTGTTGTGGCACCAGTGCCTAAGGCCCAATTTTTCTGCCCCTGTTTAACAGGGACATGCAATTACAATTCTTGATCTAATAATTCACAGCAGGGCCCATTCCTGCGCCCACCAAGAGTAACTGTGGGGCCTTACAGTGTTGTGTCAACACCACCACCACCACCACCAAAGGCCCAATTTTTCAGCCCCTGTTCAACAGGGGCATGCAATTACAATTCTTGATCTAATAATTCACAGCAGGGCCCATTCATGCGCCCACCAAGAGTAACTGTGAGGGCTCACAGTGTTGTGGCAACACCAACATATAAGGGGAAAATTTCAGCTGAGTATATACGGCAGGCCCCTACTTTCAAACATCCAACTTACAAACGACTCCTCCTTGCAAACGGAAGGATACAACAGGAAGTGAGAGGAAATCTACCCCTAGGAAGGCAAATTCTCTCCTGTAAGAGTTAATACGGGAAAAAAAGTGTCTCCTCTCCACTGATGCTTTATCACCAATTCTTGTTTCAATAAAAACCCCAAATTTTCAAAAAACATTTGTCATTAGGACGGAAAGTGAGGTGAACTGTTCTAAACAGGTGCACACTTCACAGACAGCAAAACAAATGTTACAGGGGTGATAACCCTTCCCTATGTTTTCCAAAAAGCTTAAAAATAGATTTTTTGGCTGGAGCTACACTTAAACAATGTACCTGTTCAAAATTACAAACAGATTCTACATAAGAACAAACCTACAGTCCCTGTCTTGTATGCACCGCCTATATACGGCTGTTATACTGTTACACAGTATATAGGGCCTTTTTTATTTTGTGTGCGGGGTTCCCCTTAATATCCATACAAGACCCAAAGGGGCTGGTAATGGGCTGGGGTAGGGGGGGGGCAGCTGTGATGGGGTAGCTATGCTATTTTTCTTAAAGATTTTCATCCATATTACCGGGACCAGACATTACATTAAAGCCGCAAGCAGTTTTAAATGGCTTTTTTTCCTTTAGAAATGTAATTTTGTGCAGGGACAGTTCTAAACACGGGAAACACGTGGCACTTCACAGGCATACTTTAGACACCCCCCAGGTATGATATTTAAAGGGATATTTGACTTTTTTTTTTCACTTTAGGCATCATTAAAATGACTGCTCCCAAAAAACGGCAGTTTTTAAAACTTTTTTTTGGATTGATACATGTCCCCTGGTGCAGAACCCGGGTTCCCAAACCCTTTTTAGGACAATAACATTCAAATTAGTCGTTCTAATTAGCACTTTAGATTTTGAACGTTCGCATCCATTGTATTTAATAGGGTTCTAAAGTTCGTGCAAACTTTCGGTCCGTTCGCGGGTTCTGGTGCGAACCGAACCCGGGGGTGTTCGGCTTATCACTAATAACAAGGAAGCTGAGACGTCTGCAGTATGTAAATGTGCTTTTACTATACAAGATGCTGTACATACAAAACTATTACAATATTAGGACTACAATACAAGACTGACAGATCTCTATAACAAGCAAAATGCCTAGCAAATGAACAGCCTATGGTCTATAACAGTACAAATACATTTAAAGGTTACTTAACTTCGATTACGCTATGTTCATGATCTCCATTGCTGGTGACCAGGCATCTTCTTCTTATAATGAGTGGCTTCTTCTGATCTTACAGCAACATGATGTGTGTGTCTGTCCTAGCTTATGCCTGCATTTATGTGTCAGGCTGAGTTACCAAACAACAGAAAACATACCTGTTTACTGTAGCTGTATTCAACAATGGACTGTTGAATACAACAATGCTATCTACCTATTGTCTAATTAAACCAAATCTGTCAGTAATCTAACAGTCATTCTTTCAGTTTGAGAGCTGAAAGAAATCTCAAACAAGTAATGTCTTACTTGTTTACTGTAGCTATAGACATGAATACAACAATAGTATCTAACCCCATTGTATGAAAACAGCATTTGTTTGAAAAATCTACTCAAACCAAAAGACTGACAGTAATCTGACCAACTCACTATTGTAAAATTGACCCATGTATCCTATGTCTGAGTAATATAATAAAAATCATATTTTTAACAAACGCAACACAAGGACAGGCCAGTAGCTCAATTGCATACTGTGCAAGCTCTGGCCAGTGATACATCCTCAAGACCCAGTAACCCAGAGGATTTTCGGTGGGAAAGGTGTTCAAGTCTGATCTTGCCCCTAGGTATTCCTGCACCATGAAAACCAGATGCTAGCGATGGTTGCTGGAACCGATCATACCTTGGGGCTGTGGACAAAAAAATTGTCTGAACGCCTCAGCAACACGTTGTCCAGGACCAGGAATTTGTAACCTCCCAGTCTCTGGGAACGCGTTGCACAGACCTTTCTGCAAGACCTCCCGAAAATGCTTCATCCTCTGCTCCCTCTGCGACAGCAAGATAAGGCCCGCAACCTTACCCTTGTAACGTGGATCAAGGAGGGTTGCCAGCCAGTAATGATCCCTCTCCTTGATAGCACGAATACAAGGATCCTTCCGCAGGCTTTGCAGGATAAGGGAGGCCATGCAGCGTAGGTTTGCTGAGGCATTCGGTCCAGAGTCCTCTGGGTCACTCAGGACGACATGATCCGAAGCCACCTCCTCCCAGCCACATAAAAGTCCATGGGTGTCTTGGGACTGTAATTGATCCCTTGAAGACTGCTGCTGATGCTGAGTGCTAGGCTCCACCTCCATGTTGACACAATCCTCCTCCTCGTCCTCTTCCTGTGTGATAGGCGGGCCAGCCGGAACACTGCTTGGATAAAGGGGGCCTTGAGAGGTAAGGAACTCCTCCTCTTCCTCCCTCTGTTCTGCCTCAAGTGCCCTGTCCATTATTCCACACAGCGTGCGCTCCAACAGGTGGACAAGAGGGACAGTGTCACTGATGCATGCACTGTCACTGCCCACCATCCTCGTGGCCTCCTCAAATGGTGACAGGACAATGCATGCATCCCTGATCTTGGCCCACTGGCGTGGGGAACAAAATCCAAGCTCCCCTGACCCTGTCCTGGTGCCATATTGCAACAGATACTCATTGATGGCCCTCTGCTGCGTGCGCAGTTGCTGCAGCATAGCCAACTTAGAGTTCCACCTGGTGGGCATGTCACAGATTAGGCGGTTTTTGGACAGGTTAAATTTCTTTTGCAGGCCAGCCAGCCGAACACTGGCATTATATGACCGGCGGAAATGCACACAGACTTTCCTGGCCTGCTTCAGGACCTCCTGTAAGCCCGGGTACCTGCCCAAGAACCTCTGCACCACCAAGTTAAGAACATGAGCAAAACAGGGCACATGGGTCAGTTGTCCCTGTCGGAGGGTGGAGAGGAGGTTGGTGCCATTATCGCAAACCACCTTTCCTGGCTTAAGCTGGTGTTACGTCAACAACCTCTGAGCCTGCCCCTGCCGAGCTGACAGAATCTCTGCCCCAGTATGGCTCCTGTCCCCCAAGCACACCAGCTCAAGCACCGCATGGCATCTCTTTGCCTGCGTACTTGCATAGCTCCTTGAACGCCTACGGAGCACCGCTGGTTCCGAGGACAAAGCACAGAAAGAGGCCATGGAGGAAGAAGAGGAGGGGGTGGAGGACAGAGGTGTGTCAGAATCACCAGTAGTAGCATTTTGGAGGTGTGGTGGTGGAACAACCTCCAACACTGCTGCACCTTGTCCTGCATCCTTCCCAGCTGTCAGCAGAGTCACCCAACGCCGTGAAAGATAGGTAACGTCCCTGTCCATGCCTGCTGGACCGTGAGTCAGCGGTAATATGCACCTTACCGCAGACCGCCCTGTCCAGCGAGGCCAAGACATTGCCTTCCACATGCCGGTAGAGAGCCGGAATCGCCTTCCATGAGAAAAAGTGCCGTTTGGGGACCTGCCACTGAGGAACGGCACATTCCACAAACTCACGGAAGGGGGCAGAGTCTACCAACTGAAAAGGCAGCAGTTGAAGTGCTAGCAATTTAGCCAAGCTAGCATTCAACCTCTGGGCATGTGGATGGCTGGGAGCGAACTTCTTTCAGCGGTGCAGCAGCTGGGGCAGGGAAATTTGCCTGGTACAATCTGACGTTGGTGTACCGATAGCAGATTGCCCGCAAGTACTTGGCTGTGACAGACCTAATTCTACACCTTCATTCCTCTCAGTGCAGGTTTCAGAGAGGACTGAAGGTATAGTGGGGTTGGAGATCCCAGCTGATGAGGAGCAAGGGGAGGTCCGCTTTATTCTTTGGTGTGGGCCTTTTTTGTATGCTTGCCAATGGACTGCATGGCAGGTCGACATATGTCTGGTCAAGCACGTGGTGTCCAAGCGGCTCATGTTTTGGCCACGCGAGATAGGCTTCAGACATATGTTGCAAATAGCAATGGTGCGATCTGCTGCACATGTCTCAAAAAAGGCCCACACCAAAGAACTTTTGGAATAATGCACAGAGACAGCAGCGCCCTGAACATGCGGAACACTGCGGTGTGATGCAGTCGGTTGGCTGCCCTTAAGCTGGCCCCTGGAGGGCATCCTGCCTCGTTGGAGATGTGCCTCCTCCTCTCTCCTATCAGGCACCCACGTGGAGTCAGTGACCTCATCATCCCCTCCCTCCTCATCACTGGAGAAAATCTGGCAGTATGCTGCAGCTGGGGGAACATGACTACCAGATTGCTATCCTTGTTGGGCACCCCCTCTCTCTGGGCTCACGTTACTGCCTTCCTCTAGCTGGGTACTATCATCGGAGCCTTCAAAATGCTGGGCATCCTCCTGGAGCATGTACCCAACACTGTGGTCAAACAGTTCGGGGTACTCCTCAGGAGGACATGGTGGGGCTAGAGAAGGAGTGACTGATGCTATTGAGCCGAGGGAAGAGGCCGTTTTGGCATCTGCTTTGCCAAACAAAGTACCTTTAGCCTGGGTGAGAGAGGATGAGGAGGATGAGGATGGCTTGGTCATCCACTCTACTAAGTCTTCGGCATGTTGCGGCTCAACATGGCCAGCTGCCGAAAAGAAGGACAAGCGTGTCCCACGGCCACGTGCTGATGAGGATGCACCGTGTCCACGATCAGCACTGTTGCCTCTAGACACAGAGCCTGCTTTCCCTCTTTTATTGGCTTGTGACTGTCTGCCTCTCCTTGTTTGCCTTCCAGACATACTAATGGCCTGCAGTGAGATGTAGCTGCACAAAGGTGGGATGTATATATATAGATCTATAGTGATTATACTGCAGATAGCACAATCAACTGCCTGCTGTGGTATAAGTATGAGAAAAGCAGCAATTGTCTTCAGTTAGTTTTATGTGCACACTGTGCAGAGGACACAGTACACTAACTGAAAATACTTGCAGCTCCCTTAGGTGCATGCTGTGCAAAAGACAGAAGTACACTAAATGAAATTAATGCAGCTCCCTGCCTGTGGTATTAGTTTGAGAACACCACCAATTGCATTCAGGTACCTTTAGGTGCACGCTGTGCAAAGGACAGAATTACACTAAATGAAATTAATGCAGCTCCCTGCTTGTGGTATTGGTACGAGAACACCACCAATTTTATTCAGGTACACGCTGTGCAAAGGACACAGTACACCAAGTGAAACACTGCAGCTAGCACAATCACCTGCCTGCCTGTCAGTATAGAGAATAACAGGAACGGATCTAGCTAAACTGAATACAGTGTGTAAATATATATACAACACCTAGGATGCATATATATCCTATACACACTGTAACTGCAGCTAACTGACACGCCTGCCTGCTCTAACTCAAAATAGATTACACTGTCTCTCTCTCTTTAACCTCTCTCTTTGACCACTGCAACACACTACACAAGACCGCCACAGAGGTAGTGTGGGGCGTGTACTAAACCCCCTGAGACATAATTGGCCAAAGCCACCCTGGCTTTGGCCAATCATGGCTCTCTGTTTTTTGCGCGCTGTCATAGTGCATGCTTGGCCAATCATCAGCCAGCAATGCACTGCGATGCCACAGTGAATTATGGGCCGTGACGCGCCACTCGAATTTGGCGCGAACGGCCCATAATGTTCAAAATTCGGCGAACAGCCGAACAGGCGATGTTCGAGTCGAACTTGGGTTTGACTCGAACTCAAAGCTTATCCCTAATCAGGATCAGTGAAGGAGCCAGTCAGTTTTCATATACTGTACCTAAATTAGTAATATTGTTTTAGGGTGGACTTACTTTTTAATACAATTGGTATACTTTTTATGCACATGAATGTGCTTTTAAAGGTTCCATTTTTATTTTGTTATACTGCACAGCCAATATTTTTTTTTTTTTTTTCCTAAGTAATAAAAAGGTGCTTTAGGAATTGTATTCAACAGATAAAATGAACATATCCTCCTATTGTAAGCAGAACTTTTAGCATCACAGTATTTGACAATGCAAAACGGAAATTCTACTTGCAATATTAGAAAAGACATGAAGATACTTGTTGGTTCCTTTTATCGCACCACAGTAAGATAAAAATGCTGTAACAAAAAATGAAAGTGCCATATAGATGGCACCATGTATTTTGCATATGTCATTTGACTGTTTATCAACAGTCTTTTGTCTTCTTCCTCAGTCAAAGTGTGGATGAAAAAGGCATTATTACAATGTAGCTAGATCGAGTCAAATTGCAGGAATCAGGACAAGATTTTCTGCAAATCGGAACAAGCTTCACACAATACAGGAAGAGACGTATACAGAAAAAGCATTGAAATACCACATTTAAAGTAATTGGATTTTTATGAGCTTGAACAATAAGTTCAGAAGTGGTATTAAAGAAAAAAAGATGATTCAATTTTGATGTGCTCAGCTAATGTTTTTTTTTTTGTTTTTTTTTCAATTCTTTTTCAATCTTTTCATTCTGTCAACACAACAATCACTGGGGAAAGGAATATTTTGAACAATGTAAAAAAAATAAAAATGTAAGTAAGCACTGCTGATAATGTCATTATCCCAATAAGACAAGTATGAAATATACAGTATTTGAGTTTAAAGTAAGGTTACCAGTTTAACAAATAGTTTTACACTGCCGCTTAATGTTATGTAAGAAGTAAGGCTAATGCCTCGTACACACGACCGAGTTTCTCGGCAAGAACTTGCTGGCAGAGATGTCTTGCCGAGAAACTTGTTCGTGTGTATGGTTTCTCGTCAAGAAAACCGACAAGTAATCTCGACGAGAAAATAGAGATCCTGCTCTCTATTTTCTCGTCGAGATTCTCGTCTGCATGTTTCTCGACGAGAAAAGTGAGTGTTTGTACACTTACCTGTCCTCCCGGAAGCCCGCGCATGTTCGAAATGAATTTGACGCATGCGCGGTAGCTTCCTAGGCATAGGTAGGGTATACCAAGATGGCGGCGACGGCATCGAATGTGACGAGCGCATGCTCGTCGTATTCGATGACGTCACCGCGTTCGCTCCATTCAAAGAACCGCGGGTTCTTTGAATCGAGCGTGTGTACACTCGGCCAGGACAAGCTTCTTGTCCAAGAATCTCGTCGAAAAAAACGACATGTTTTTTTCAACGAGAATCTCGGCCGTGTGTACGAGGCTTAAATCTCCCAACAGGGTAGGATTGTGAAAATAATAGGAAATAGGTTCTTTCTAACCTTTTCCTATTTTAGCACTCTACCCACTCTATTGCTGTCTAGGTTTCAATTGGAGAGATTTACCATAATTTCCTTTCCATTGTGACAAGAGCTGGAATCAATCTAATGGTAAAACAAACTGTTATAAAAAACCCACAGAGGTCCTAATCCTTCTTCGCTGGTTTCAGCTGTTTTTGTTGATGTCTTTGATGCTGTATTTGATGTTATTGGAGGGATTAGTTACCCAACTGGCACCTTAATGGCCAGAATAGTGGGAAGGCACAGAGGAGGAGGAGGAGGAGAACATGCAGCAGCAACTCCAAGAAGTGGCGGTCTATCTGTGGGAATGGATCTGTTTAACTTCAACCAGCTGGGGGGCTATATCATCCATACCAAGGACTTCCTGGAGGCTGGATCCACCTTCCTGTAGGTTCCCAGGGAGGTGTACAGCTGGAGGTAAGCTGTACGGAGCGGAGCTGCATGGCGGCGGTGGTGGAGAGGTCAGCCTGGGGCCTCAGCTGCTTCCTCTTCGACTGCAAGCACCGGGGGTGGAATGTGTGCCAGTGGCTGCCCGCACTATACATGGGGTAAGTGCAGGGCCGGCCACTAACTGACCCACGGGGGGTGGGGTGCGGGATGCATTGTTTGCCCCTCCCCCCAAAAAAAACACCAGCTTCCACCGCTTTAGGTGTACCAACAATCATGCAGTACACGGGTCTATCTGAACACAGACACAAATTAATTATATTGGTTTCTGGTAGACCCACAGTTCCAGTTGCTATGGGGGCACTCATATGGTCATATGTGCTCGCTCCTGTGCCTCACTCTGTGTGTCCATAAGACACACAGCAGGGCTCGACCCTGCCCCCTACCCTCCTCACTGGCTGTTAATGACAGCAGCAGGAGCTAATGGCCTCCGCTGCTGTATCTGAGCCAATGAGAGTGAGCCGAGATGCACATTGCTGGATTGAGGTCAGGTCCAGGTATATATTTAGGGGGGAGGGGGCTTCGGGGGGAGCTGCATGCAGAAGTTTTTTTTACCTTACTGCATAGAATGCTCACACTTGTTAGCGATTAGACTCAGCAACAATGGATGTAGACAGGATTGGACAGGATGCCCCATTGAAAGCCTGACATTGCCCACAGCTATTCACAGCTATTCTCATGTAATTGCCTATGCAGCGATTACCTGTATATGATTGACCTTGACCCCATACTGCCTGTCAGGCTTCCATTGTTTGCAATGGGGCTTCCCATCTCTTAGCATGGATTCTTGCTGAGTCTACTGTGGGTAATCGCAAGCAGCCCCTTTCATAAGTGTGAATGGGACCTAAGAGTTGTTTTATTTTTTGTCAAAACTAATTTTTGAGCTGATCTAAACCAGGAATCAATTTTCCCCCAGTTTCTTCATAGTTGTTACAGTGACAGATTTCCTATAGTAAGTGACACATTATCTGATCATGTATCTGAACATGTACTCGCTAGCTATACAACCCCTGTAACCAGTCATTTGAAGTCTCCCTCAACAGCCTTGTTACCCTATGGAAACCCTTCAAACAAACTATTTTACACTACTTCCTTACCCTAATAGCCTCATGCTGCTGATAAAATATATTTTCCAATAAAACAACCTGATTTGTACCTTGCAATCACCTGAAGAACTCCAGTGACCAAACTTAAAAAAAAAGTTATTTGTAACCCACACAATGTTGTCACTGTCCTCTCCTGCCTCAACCACCATTCAGCAAGATCCTGTACCTATTTCTGTCTTCGTACATTCTAAGCATTCTACTGCACCAGTATCTGACCAGTGTGAGTCACCACCAGCATCCATCAAGCCAGTGTCACCATCAGTCTTAAACCAGACTGCTTGCCTGCTAACCAAAGCCTTTGATCAGTTTTTTTCCTGTCCAGCCTGCTGCCTAACCCGTGTCTAACCTGTTCCTGTGCCAGCTGTTCCAGTCCAGCCTGTCCCTGTGCCAACCATCCCTGACCATCCTACCCTGCCCACTTCAGCACAGCATCACATAAATATCTTTTCTCTGTCTCCTCACATGTAACCTGTGCTACTCTCTGCAGGATATTTATATTATATGTGTAGTTTATATACAGTATATATACACTCCCACATCCTGACACATCAATGGGTGGATGTAATTGACCTTACCCCTTGTTTACTTAACAAGTAGTAATAGTGGGGGAAGTGGCATGCCAGGCAGTGACAGCCAAGCACCTGGGGTGGTCGTGTTGGCGGGCTACATATTGTTTCTGTGCGGGCAGCAGGAAGCAATCATAGTGATTGTGATTGATGTACTTCGTAAACATGTTTTACTTTTTTTTTAAAAAGGACTTTGTGTGTTGTTTTTATGTACTGTGACCCAAACTAAATTTCCTCTTACCGCTCAAGGCTCCACCAGGTCTTTTTATGGAGCAACCATATGGAGTGCAGACAAGGACAGAGCTTGTCCCAATTCTAGACATCTAAAAGTCCTAGAAGTCGCACATCTCTGCAAAACCCCGTAAGGAGGTGTATGACAGCCTCAGCACGGGCTCAAACCAGGCCATGCCCCTAATGTATTTCACTCTGCCCACCGAGCTTAGTCGTGGGGATAAGGATTCCATGCATAGTGCTGTTTCTACTTCGCTGTCCAGTTACAGGGTTGGGGCGGGCCCACGACAGCATGGGCTTAAAGGAAGTGGCTGTCTTTCAAGCAGAAAGACTGAGAACATTTAGTGATGAAAAGCAAGTACGGTGGGGGACACCTGAATCAGTATTACAGTAAAAGATATGTTAAATGGGTTATTAATTATTTTTATTTTTGTTTTGGCTGTAGCTTTGCTTTATATTGTTTCTTTCTATATGTTGATCTATAAGGTATGCAAACATTTGCTAAGAATACTCATGGTTACCTTGTTAGTTGCCCTAAATAGACTAGTGGTTGACCATGGATACAAATAGTTTCCCTGTTAGTAGTTTTTTGGCCCTCAGTAAAAATAGAATATTGCAAATATGGCACATACAGTAATATGTCCTCTAGAAATGGTAACATGCACTGCAACATGATCTGTCACCCGCTGTGTCTACTAGACACAGTGGATGACAAATCATTGTACAGGGTTGCTGATACCATGTGATCACTGTGAACAGCTGTACACAATGAATGTCTTTTATTCATAACCATTCATTGTGTACTATTCTGTTGATCTCTGATCTCTCTGATTGGTCACAGTGATTACATGGTACAGACAGTGCCAATCACAGTGCATCTGTACCATGTCATAGCTGTGGCTAATTACAATAGTACACACTGAATGAATGGGTGGCATTCATCAAACAAATGATTACAGTACTTATAACAGTGATCATTGCTGTTATAAGCAATCATAGCATGTAAAAAAATCCTGATCTATTCCCCAAAGTAGTACAGTGTAACTATGGGAACATGGTACTAGTGTGGTCACAGTATGTAAAAAAAATGTAAAGAAAGAAAATACATTGTAAAAGAAGAAAAAAGTAAAAAAAAAAAGAATGAAAAAAATATTATTAATATTATTACAATTTTTTTTTACCATACTGTCACCAGCCAGTGTCCGTGGTCACCCCAAACCAGTCATGTGGTGATGCTTTACTGCATTGGTGACAGTATGTTAAAAAAAAATGAAAAACATAAAAATTTCATTTAATTTCTTTATTGTCCCCAAAAATTGTAACAAAAAATTCCAACTTAAAGAAAAAAGCTCACCATGCCTCTTTCTAAACAACTTGGAGTGTCTTTCTAAAAAGGGGTCATTTGGGTGGTATTTGTACTGTCCTGGAATTTTAAGCTCATGAAATGAGATTAGGACTGATCAAATTTCAATAATACAGTATGACCTTTTTGGCCAATTGATTTCAATCTCCTCCAGGTTTATTTGAAATTGCAACCCCCCCCCCCCCCAAGAATCCAATATAAACTATTCATCTGCCCTAAGGAATCTGGTGGTTCTCCTCTTTTAGTGGTCTGGACCAGTATTGAACAAGGTAATTTACTATTTCGGCCATGCAACAAGCAAACCATGGGACTCATTAAAACACAGATTTGCCTTTCAGATCTCTCCCTGTACAACCTGCCCCCTGATAATTGCTCAGCCTCTGATAGACATCTCTAGGATTACCTTCTCAAATGGAAAGGGAAGAACTATAATTCACCCTTTCCTCTGTACATCTACCCATGTTTAACAACCCCTCCCCCCCAACAATAGCTTTAAAAGGTTTAGATAAGTCAGGGTCAAAATAATTACCCATTTCTTGTCCACACAAGGTTGCATCCCTTTCTAAGCTATGATTGAATCCTTTGGATCCTGAAATCTAGACACATGGAGGTATCTCCAAATTAAGCACTTCATTAACTACTTTTCCCAATAAGATGGCTTGTAGACATGTGCATTAGTTTTCGTCCGAATGTATTTTCGTCCGAATTTCAGGTATTTTCGTTATCATTTTAACAAACGATAACGAAAGCGCAGATTCCGAAAACCGAAAGATCCGACAAACAAATGCTTTATTTTCATTTTCGATGCGACAACAGTTCGATATAGATGGGAGATTCGACATGAAGCCTTCAATTACAGATTCAACCTTAATTCATTTTGATTTTCGGACGAATGCATTTTTTAACGAAAAACTAAATAAATAAAAACAAATTTCGGGAGTAACTAAATAAATGTATTTTTCAGACGAAAACGAAATTACGGAACAAAATATTTCAGTGTGCACATGTCTAATGGCTTGTTGTTAAGACCACTCACTCTTCTGGAGAAACCAACATTTCCAACTAATCTGCTACTAGAGGCCTACTATACAGTATTAAAAATAACTTCATAATGATCACCCCAACAGACATCCATTCTTCTACCTTTCAAAAAAAGAACTTACACACCAAAAAACACGTTACAGACTTGAAATGGGATATAATGTTCACTCTTATGCCGCGTACACACGATCATTATTCACGGCAGTTAAAAAACCGCCGTGAATAATGTCATTTAAAACGGGGAACAGCTTGTTCCCCACACACGGTCGTTTTTCACGTCATTTTTTCTCTTGACGAGAAAAACGACCGTCTGTGGGCTCCGCGGCAGTGTTTCCCTATGGGAAACACTGCCGCGGAAAACATGTCGAAAAAAACGACGAGAAAAATTAGAACATGTTCTAATTTTTCTCGTCGTTTTTAATGCCGTTTTTCTCTTCGAAAAAAACGACAGAAAGCCCACAGACTATCGTTTTTCTCGTCGAATGGGAAAAATTTCGTTTTTTTCAACGAGAAAAACGGCCGTGTGTACGCGGCATTACACCTAAAGCCTTGATCTCCACTAAAATCTGTCTGTAAATTATTATCCCACTGGTAATCTACTCCATCGAAACTCTTCAATTTTTTTTCCCAGAAACCAGCCCACTATGCTGGAGATGCTACATATCTGAAGGTTCTCTACTTCAACTTTTCTCCAACAACCTCACACATTTTCTTCTGCCCCTAAATGATAAGGATCAGAACAAATATAAAAAGTTCCTTCTCATTCATCTGAATATTGCTGCTAGAATGACGATTCCAAAATTCTGAAAACAGTCACACACCCCCACTGTACAAGACTGTTGCACATAGTTTTACACTCAATGCAACATAGAGGACTTAACTAAGTCACTCCACAATCAGGTTGAACCATTATCAGGTTGAACCATCGGTCACTGTTCCACTACTCAATACCATTAAATTAAAACCAAAACGGGATTTCTCCTGAGGCATTAATTTATTATGCATTCAGATGGCCTGGTTTCCAACTCTGGGGAGGCTCCAGGGGCCTGAAAGCCTTCATCTTCCATTCCTTTCTCCCTTTCTTTCCTCCCACTACTCAAATCCTCCTTACCTCCACCCTTGACACTAGTCCTCCCAAACTATGTTGACTTAGGACACTACATCCCTCAGATGTACCTCAGACCCACATGAAGATCCTCTACACAAGCCCTTGGCAACAGTACCTTATACTGTATATCTAAATTAAGATCCCACAATGTTTACTATTTTACTGCTGTTCTAAATGCATGTCAAGTATAGATGCATGTGTGAAAATAAACACTGGGGTATTTTCCTGACACTCATTAACACTGAACAAGTGGCTTGAAAAAGCTAGAAAAATGTCCTATCGAATGTGACTAATACTTGCTATACCATGAATTGGATAAAGGAAAATCTTTACAGACACAATAGAAACTGGTGGACTTTCTAAACTGAAAGGAGGTCTGGTGTAATCTACTAGGCTCCTGGCATCAAATAGCAATGTGTCATGCTAGGAGGGTGCTGATATTTAAATTTTTATGTCAATTCACAATCTGGTGTTGCCAGAATCCATATTTGCTTTGGGATGAGAAGTTTGAAAACAATCCTTCATGTTAACAGTACTTTAGAAATATTGTCTTACAACATGGCTCATTTTTGATAAACGACTCTTGCTTTACTTACTGAAAAGTGAAAACACCATAAAATCCAGATCTTTTTAAACCATGTCGTACTGCTTTGAAATGACTATTAGGTCAGAGTTAACCATCATCTCTGCCATGTTAGAAAATACTGTATTACCGGAGGGTAAAATTATGAGTTTCTTTAAAACAGATGTTGCATAGCCCAGACCTCACATATTTGTCATTTACAAACAAGCCATTTATTATCACTTTGGTCATGTCAAGTCATTTGTTAATATAACAGCAGTGTTGGTTGAGAGAAAAACCTTTTATGTGCGCTGAGGAATATGTTCACAAAGATGAAAGAACCAGGTCCAATATAGAATCTGACTTTAAGTTTCAGTGACCTCACAGACATCCTGTTTGGCAAATAAAATGTCTGTTATAATTGGAATCAAGTGTCTCGTGAGAGACTGATGTCAACGTTACCTGTTTGATGCAGGATAATGTTGCTATGGTGACAATATTTGTTCTGCTGTACAAAGTTTCCAAAATTTAAACCACTGACTTCCAGCTAGATATATCATCCTCTTGCAAAGTTTCCTCTTTGTTTCCTCTTCATTGGCTTAGCTTAGGTAACACTTTACAAATTAACCTTTAATAGGAAAGGTAACCTATAAATAGTCTGAAACAGGCCATACATTTCCTATAAAATTTCCTATGTGATACATATATAACAGTATTCTTCAGTGATATTTAAGGATCTTTTATTAAAGAAATATTGTAAAACAAATGTCTCTACAAGGCAGCATATGTAATATATTCTCACTATATTAACTCCTGACATTGCTGAAGCACAGAGAGCAATATTCTGCCCTCAGTCTCCCACACATAAACCCTCCCTTGAGTCCTAATACCAGCACTAACTCTAACCTTTCCACACTTACCTCCCTCGCATATTGTTTGAAACAATGACTAACATTTCTGATCCACAAGATCCCAACACCATAATGCACTGTTACCACATATAATATAATTAAATGTTGGCTTTATATATGTATCTTCTGCTGGATACGATGGATCCTATGGTCTTTGCCTTGATCTTCTTAAGCCCCTCTAACACACCAGAGTGTACGAACATTCAATATCACAGGAAATCACAGAAAGTAATACATAGAACCTACTGTATAGTAGTGCTATATCAAAGAAAATAGACACCAAACCAAGCAGTAACAATATATTGCAACCCAATATGGTTAGTAAGGTAACTAGGCAAGCATAAAATGGATTACCAATGCTAATATCACAATTTAGCATACAAAGTGATTAACAGTAAGAACTAGCCATAAGATGACATTTGGCATCCAGATCAGCAGAAACAGTTGCAAGGAAACCTCAGGTGAAGCAGTGAGCAGTGGTAACTAGTGTTGAGCGGGTAGCTGGATATTCGGGTCCGGCGGGTTCGGCCGAACTTCGGAAAAAAAGTTCGGATTCGGGACCGAACTTTAACCCGAACCCGGACCCGGACCCCATTGAAGTCAATGGGGACCCGGACTTCTGACGACTAAAAAGGCTCTAAAAAAGTAATGGAAAGGGCTAGAGGGCTGCAAATGGCAGCAAAATGTTGTTAAGAACATGGCAAGTGCTCTGCAAACAAATGTGGATAGGAAATAACTTAAAAGAACATAAAAAAAATTAAAAAATAAAAAAATATGCTGGAGGCCCCCTTTTCAGCAGAAGAGGTACAGGAAGTCATTAAGAACCTCAGAAACTCAACGGCACAATGCCACACATATGGTGGGAATGCCCCAGAATACGCCCTTTCTGGAATAAATTATTTAATTTAATGGATAAGCTAGTGGGAAAATAAAATACTTTGAAATAAAAATGTAGCGGGGTGCTAAATTTAAGGAAAGTGTTTGAGTGGTAAATAGGCTCAAATACCCTAATTCTGTAGGATTCATGGACCATTTTGTCCTCGGGGACAGTATTGGTGTGCAGTTCCCTGCGGCCTACAGGTGGCGCCTTTTGTGTCCCCTCTTGGCAGTAGTACAGCGGGGCGGGGAACCTGCTGTGCATGCCGGGAGAGCATATAAAAGGGGCAGACCTTTGGCCTGGGGGCTGATGTCCAGTGGGGTCCGCGCCCAGGTGCCTTCGGCCTGGGTGCATGTGTTCCTGTTCCATCTCGGGCACCTTTAGCCCGGGGTGAGGTACTATCCTGGAGTTCTTGCTGCCCTGGGTATGGAGGCCTAGGGGCGGGAGTAAAGCCTGGAGTCCAGAGCCGCCTCGTGTAGGGGACCCTGTTCCAGGGAAGGGAGGATCATTCTGATGGACCGATGCGGGAGTCACGGTGAAGGAATGGTCTGTTGACTCCCTGGAGAGATGTCTTCCCCTTGATATGGGCTAGGTTCGTAGAAGGAGAAGCTCAAGGTCACCTTGACTGTATCAGAGGCCTTATTCAACCGGCCCGTGGCAGGGGCCTTATACACCCTGGTCTGTGGCTGAGACCAAAGTTCTCCAGGCCCGTGGCAGGGGCCTTGTACACCCGGTCTGTGGCAGAGACCAACCTCAATGTCTGTGGCAGAGACCGTGCGCCAAAAACTGTTTGAGAAACCTAAGCAGTGAAGTGAATGTGCTACGTTTGTGCCTGGACCTCCTCTCCTCCACACCTTAAGCTGTCCTGTTTCTTTGCTCTAACCTTTTCTATCTGAGTACAGTTTATTTTGCCATGAGAGAATAAGAGTTGGAGTTTCAGCTGGTGTGGACATTGACTTTACTGGCAATTAAAGGACTTGCCTCTACCTACAGTAGAGGTGAGAATCATCCTCTGGAGGAGTTTTGACTCCGGCTGTGGACACGGCCCGTCAAGTACACCGCTCAACCTCTTTATATAGGATGATACGGGCTGGTAGTGCGGTGTGCCTTTCTCCCTCCTGCGAAGAGCCAACAACATAAAGGCAGGTAAGGGGGAAAGGATCTGTGCGCTACAAAAAAATAAAATAAAAATTTTAATCTTGGCCTAGCAGGACGAGGTCCATACGGAGTAGGAGGTTGAGGTGGCGGTGGATGTGGCTGTGTAGGTGGAAGCGGTGGTGGAGGAGGACGAGGTAGCCAACACTGGTTCAAAAATACAACAATGGCTGGGTAAGGCCGGTGATGTGTCGAATTCTGTCCCCTGTCGAATAGTGTCCGCCCTGTACTGCGCTTGCTGAGTATGTAGGACAAGGGGATTTCAAAAATCTCCCAAGACTAACGGCGCCTGCGTGTTGAGTTCAGGTGAAGGCCACACCATCCGTGGTTCAAGCCGAGCCAAGCAAGGCCGCGATCGAAGCGAGCCCGTGAGGGGCCCTGTTACTATGTACTACCGTATGTCCTCTTGGATGGTGGGGCTTGAACCTGCACTCACAGCGCAGGCGCCGTTCATCTTCGGAGATTTTGTGAATCTCCTTGTCCTCTGTACTGTGCAAGCGCTGCGCCTGCGCAGTACGGGCCGGGCACAATCCGATGGCTGGACAGTTTTTGTCACAACACCGGTATACATGTCTATTCTGCACAAGGTACGGACAAGTCCTGTGGGATCCATGCCTGGTTCATTTTAATGAACGTGAGCTTGTCCACATTGGCTCTGGACAGGCGGCTGCGCTTGTCTGTGATAACGCCCCCTGCCGTGCTAAATACACGTTCAGATAATACACTGGCTGCAGGGCAGGCCAGCACCTCCAAGGCATAAACGGCAAGCTCAGGCCATGTGCCCAATTTGGAGACCCAGAAGTTAAAGGGGGCAGACCCGTCATCCAGTACGTGTAGGCCTGTGGACACATACTGCTCAACCATGTTGGTGAAATGCTGCCTCCTGCTAAGACGTTCCATCTCAGCTGGTGGTGCTGGTTGTTGTGGCGTGCTGACAAAGCTTTTCCACATTTCGGCCATGCTAACCCTGCCTTCTGAGGTGCTGCCGGTGCCCCGGCTGCGTTGGCGACCTCTTCCTCCTCCTCTGCCTTCGCCTTGTGCTTCCACCGTACGCCCGCTGTCAGGTGGGAATGCCACCAGCAGCGCGTCTACCAGCGTGCGCTTGTACTCGCGCATCTTACGATCCCGCTCCAGTGAGGGAATTAAGGACGGTACGTTGTCCTTGTAACGGGGATCCAGCAGGGTGGCCACCCAGTAATCAGCACCAGTTAAAATGTGGGCAACTCGGCTGTCGTTGCGGAAACACTGCAGCATGTAATCGCTCATGTGTGCCAGGCTGCCCAGAGGCAAAGAAAAGCTGTCCTCTGTGGGAGGTGTATTGTCTGTGTCCTCTGTATCCCCCCAGCCACGCACCAGTAATGGCCACGAGCTGGTCTGAGTGCCACCCTGCTGTGAACATGGCTCCTCCTCCTCCTCCTCCATCTCCTCCTCCACCTCGTCATCCTCCAGAACTGTGCCCTTTCTGCCGGACAATTGTGTACCTGGCGTTTGTTGGTGCAGGAACCCACCCTCGTAGCCACTTGTGAAAGACTGCCCTGAAAGCCTTTGAAATGATCCCGCTTCCTCCTCCTCCTCCTCATCCTCCTGTGCCACATCCTCTTCCATCATCGCACGAAGCGTTTTTTCAAGGAGGCATAGAACTGGGATAGTAACGCTGAGAACGGCGTCATTGGCACTGGCCATGTTGGTGGAGTACTCGAAACAGCGCAACAAGGCACACAGGTCTCGCATGGAGGCCCAGTTATTGGTGGTGAAGTAGTGCTGTTCCGCAGAGCGACTCACGCGTGATTGCTGCAGCTGAAACTCCACTATCGCCTGCTGCTGCTCGCACAGTCTGGCCAGCATGTGCAAGGTGGAGTTCCACCTTGTGGGCACGTCACATATGAGGCGGTGAGCTGGAAGGCCGAAGTTACGCTGCAGCGCTGACAGGCGAGCAGCAGCAGGGTGAGAACGCCGAAAGTGCGCACAGACAGCCCGCACTTTCTGCAGCAGCTCTGGCATATTGGGGTAATTTTTAAGGAACCTCTGGACCACCAAGTTCAGCACATGCGCCAGGCAAGGGATGTGCGTCAAACCGGCTAGACCCAGAGCTGCTACGAGATTTCGCCCATTATCGCACACCACCAGGCCGGGCTTGAGGCTCACTGACAGCAACCACTCATCGGTCTGTTGTTCCATGTCCCTCCACAACTCCTGCGTGGTGTGGGGATTTTCCCCCAAACAGGAAAGTTTTAAAACTGCCTGCTGTCGTTTACCCCTGGCTGTGCTGAAGTTGGTGGTGAAGGTGTTACGCTGAATGGATGAGGAGGCGGTAGAGGATGAGGAAGCGGAAAAGGAGGAGTTAGCAACAGGAGGCAAACTGAAGCGCCCTGCAATCCTCGGTGGTGGAAGGACATGCGCCAAACCGCTATCTGCCTCAGGCCCAGCAGCCACTGCATTTACCCAGAGTGCTGTTAGGGAGATATAACGTCCCTGACCGTGCTTACTGGTCCACGCATCCGTAGTTAGGTGGACCTTGCCACAGATGGCGTTGCGCAGTGCACACCTGATTTTGTCCCCCACCTGGTTGTGCAGGGAAGGGATGGCTCGCCTGGAAAAGTAGTGGCGGCTGGGCACGACGTACTGCGGGACAGCCAATGCCATCAGGCTTTTAAAACTCTGCGTCTCCACCAGACGGAATGACAGCATTTCAAAGGCCAGGAATTTTGAAATGCTGGCATTCAGGGCCAGGGATCGCGGGTGGCTAGGGGGGTACTTCCTCTTCCGCTCCAATGTTTGGGAGATAGAGAGCTGAACGCTTCCATGGGACATTGTGGAGATGGTCGGTGACCCAGGTGGTAGTGTTGCTGGCAGATCCTCTGTTTGCGTGGTGACAGGTGCCACTGTCACTACAGAGGTGGATGAAGAGGCCGAGACTGCAGCAGAAGAGGAAGCAGGAGGAGCCAGAGACCTTTCTTGGTTTCTGAGGTGTCTACTCCACTGCAGCTCGTGCTTTGCACTTAGATGCCTGGTCATGCAGCTTGTGCTCAGGTTGAGAACGTTTATGCCTCGCTTCAGGCTCTGATTGCACAGCGTGCAAACCACTCGTGTCTTGTCATCAACACACTGTGTGAAGAACTGCCACGCTAGGGAAGTCCTTGGACCTGGCTTTGGTGTGCTCGGTCCCTTGCTGCGTTGGGCAGTAGCAGATGTACTGTCTAGGGGACGAATGCTCCGTTTTTGCACCCTGCTCCCTCTTCTGCTGTGCTGGTGGCTCTGTGCGACCACCGCCTCTTCCTCCGAACTACACTGGTCACCTGCATAACGTTGATTCCATGTGGGGTCGAGGACCTCATCGTCCTCCACATCATCTTCCACCCAGTCTTCACCCCTGCCCTCCATGTCTGTCTGCACAATTGCGAAAGCAGCAGCAGTTGGCACCTGTGTTTCGTCATCATCCGAGACGTGCTGCGATGGTCCTCCCATGTACCCATCATGAAACATAAGTGGTTGGGCATCGGTGCACTCAATCTCTTCCACTTCTGGGGCAGGGCTAGGTGGATGGCCCTGGGAAACCCTGCTAACAGAGTCATCGAAAAGCAGAAGAGACTGCTGCATGATTTGGGGCTCAGACTGCTTGGCTGATTTGCAAGGGGGTGAGGTGAAAGACTGATGGACATGGGCTTCAGGTGCCAACTCTGATCTTTCAGCAGAAGAGTGGATGGGAGACAATGTGAAGGAACCCGAGGCACTGTCAGCAACCCAATCTACTATCGCCTGTACTTGTCCTGGCCTAAACATTGGTACAGCCTCATTAGGCATGACAAAATACCGCCGCAGGCTCGGTCGCCTACTCGCACCTGAGGAAGGTGTTTCACTTGTGCGTGTACTGGCACAGATCCACCACGTCCTCTCCCTGCAACAGGAGCTCCACCAGCAGCACCACGACCGGGGCCACCACGTCCCTTTGACCTTCCCCTCATATTTTCCAAATTTAGGATCTTGCCCTAAATGGCGTTTTTTGGAAGACCACAACACACCCACAGTACGTAATGGCTGAAACGCACAGCTACAGAACTGCAGAAAATGCTATTCAAAAAAAAAAGGTTGTTTTTTTTTAGTATAGCACAGTACAAGGAAAATATATATAAATTGTTTTTTTACACACACCTCCAGATGTGTATTTCACACTGCAAAATATTTTCTGTGACCCTAAATGGCGTTTTTTGCCAGACCACAACACACCCACAGCACGTAACCGCTGAATCGCACAGCTACAGAAAATGCTATTCAAAAAAAAAGGTTGTTTTTTTTAGTATAGCACAGTACAAGGAAAATATATAGAAATTGTTTATTTTACACACCTCCACATGTGTATTTCACACTGCAAAATATTTTCTGTGGCCCTAAATGGCGTTTTTTGAAAGAGCACAACACAACCACAGTATTTAACCACTGAATCGCACAGCTATAGAAGTGCAGAGAATGCTATTCAAAAAAAATGTTGTTTTTTTTAGTATAGCACTGTACAATATATAGAAATTGTTTATTTTACACACCTCCACATGTGTATTTCACACTGCAAAATATTTTCTGTGGCCCTAAATGGCGTTTTTTGAAAGAGCACAACACAACCACAGTATTTAACCACTGAATCGCACAGCTATAGAAGTGCAGAGAATGCTATTTTAAAAAAAATGTTGTTTTTTTTTAGTATAGCACTGTACAATATATAGAAATTGTTTATTTTACACACCTCCACATGTGTATTTCACACTGCAAAATATTTTCTGTGGCCCTAAATGGCATTTTTTGAAAGAGCACAACACAACCACAGTATTTAACCACTGAATCGCACAGCTATAGAAGTGCAGAGAATGCTATTCAAAAAAAATGTTGTTTTTTTTAGTATAGCACTGTACAATATATAGAAATTGTTTATTTTACACACCTCCACATGTGTATTTCACATTGCAAAATATTTTCTGTGGCCCTAAATGGCGTTTTTTGAAAGAGCACAACACAACCACAGTATTTAACCACTGAATCGCACAGCTATAGAAGTGCAGAGAATGCTATTCAAAAAAATTTTTTTTTTTTAGTATAGCACTGTAAAATATATAGAAATTGTTTATTTTACACACCTCCACATGTGTATTTCACACTGCAAAATATTTTCTGTGGCCCTAAATGGCGTTTTTTGAAAGAGCACAACACAACCACAGTATTTAACCACTGAATCGCACAGCTATAGAAGTGCAGAGAATGCTATTCAAAAAAAATGTTGTTTTTTTTAGTATAGCACTGTACAATATATAGAAATTGTTTATTTTACACACCTCCACATGTGTATTTCACACTGCAAAATATTTTCTGTGGCCCTAAATGGCGTTTTTTGAAAGAGCACAACACAACCACAGTATTTAACCACTGAATCGCACAGCTATAGAAGTGCAGAGAATGCTATTCAAAAAAAATGTTTTTTTTTTTAGTATAGCACTGTACAATATATAGAAATTGTTTATTTTACACACCTCCACATGTGTATTTCACACTGCAAAATATTTTCTGTGGCCCTAAATGGCGTTTTTTGAAAGAGCACAACACAACCACAGTATTTAACCACTGAATCGCACAGCTATAGAAGTGCAGAGAATGCTATTCAAAAAAAATGTTGTTTTTTTTAGTATAGCACTGTACAATATATAGAAATTGTTTATTTTACACACCTCCACATGTGTATTTCACACTGCAAAATATTTTCTGTGGCCCTAAATGGCGTTTTTTGAAAGAGCACAACACAACCACAGTATTTAACCACTGAATCGCACAGCTATAGAAGTGCAGAGAATGCTATTCAAAAAAAATGTTTTTTTTTTTAGTATAGCACTGTACAATATATAGAAATTGTTTATTTTACACACCTCCACATGTGTATTTCACACTGCAAAATATTTTCTGTGGCCCTAAATGGCGTTTTTTGAAAGAGCACAACACAACCACAGTATTTAACCACTGAATCGCACAGCTTTAGAAGTGCAGAGAATGCTATTCAAAAAAAATGTTGTTTTTTTTAGTATAGCACTGTACAATATATAGAAATTGTTTATTTTACACACCTCCACATGTGTATTTCACACTGCAAAATATTTTCTGTGGCCCTAAATGGCGTTTTTTGAAAGAGCACAACACAACCACAGTATTTAACCACTGAATCGCACAGCTATAGAAGTGCAGAGAATGCTATTCAAAAAAAATGTTTTTTTTTTTTAGTATAGCACTGTACAATATATAGAAATTGTTTATTTTACACACCTCCACATGTGTATTTCACACTGCAAAATATTTTCTGTGGCCCTAAATGGCGTTTTTTGAAAGAGCACAACACAACCACAGTATTTAACCACTGAATCGCACAGCTATAGAAGTGCAGAGAATGCTATTCAAAAAAAATGTTTTTTTTTTTTAGTATAGCACTGTACAATATATAGAAATTGTTTATTTTACACACCTCCACATGTGTATTTCACACTGCAAAATATTTTCTGTGGCCCTAAATGGCGTTTTTTGAAAGAGCACAACACAACCACAGTATTTAACCACTGAATCGCACAGCTATAGAAGTGCAGAGAATGCTATTCAAAAAAAATGTTTTTTTTTTTAGTATAGCACTGTACAATATATAGAAATTGTTTATTTTACACACCTCCACATGTGTATTTCACACTGCAAAATATTTTCTGTGGCCCTAAATGGCGTTTTTTGAAAGAGCACAACACAACCACAGTATTTAACCACTGAATCGCACAGCTATAGAAGTGCAGAGAATGCTATTCAAAAAAAATGTTGTTTTTTTTAGTATAGCACTGTACAATATATAGAAATTGTTTATTTTACACACCTCCACATGTGTATTTCACACTGCAAAATATTTTCTGTGGCCCTAAATGGCGTTTTTTGAAAGAGCACAACACAACCACAGTATTTAACCACTGAATCGCACAGCTATAGAAGTGCAGAGAATGCTATTCAAAAAAAATGTTGTTTTTTTTAGTATAGCACTGTACAATATATAGAAATTGTTTATTTTACACACCTCCACATGTGTATTTCACACTGCAAAATATTTTCTGTGGCCCTAAATGGCGTTTTTTGAAAGAGCACAACACAACCACAGTATTTAACCACTGAATCGCACAGCTTTAGAAGTGCAGAGAATGCTATTCAAAAAAAATGTTGTTTTTTTTAGTATAGCACTGTACAATATATAGAAATTGTTTATTTTACACACCTCCACATGTGTATTTCACACTGCAAAATATTTTCTGTGGCCCTAAATGGCGTTTTTTGAAAGAGCACAACACAACCACAGTATTTAACCACTGAATCGCACAGCTGCAGAGAATGCTATTCAAAAAAAATGTTTTTTTTTTTAGTATAGCACTGTACAATATATAGAAATTGTTTATTTTACACACCTCCACATGTGTATTTCACACTGCAAAATATTTTCTGTGGCCCTAAATGGCGTTTTTTGAAAGAGCACAACACAACCACAGTATTTAACCACTGAATCGCACAGCTATAGAAGTGCAGAGAATGCTATTCAAAAAAAATGTTGTTTTTTTTAGTATAGCACTGTACAATATATAGAAATTGTTTATTTTACACACCTCCACATGTGTATTTCACACTGCAAAATATTTTCTGTGGCCCTAAATGGCGTTTTTTGAAAGAGCACAACACAACCACAGTATTTAACCACTGAATCGCACAGCTATAGAAGTGCAGAGAATGCTATTCAAAAAAAATGTTGTTTTTTTTAGTATAGCACTGTACAATATATAGAAATTGTTTATTTTACACACCTCCACATGTGTATTTCACACTGCAAAATATTTTCTGTGGCCCTAAATGGCGTTTTTTGAAAGAGCACAACACAACCACAGTATTTAACCACTGAATCGCACAGCTATAGAAGTGCAGAGAATGCTATTCAAAAAAAATGTTTTTTTTTTTAGTATAGCACTGTACAATATATAGAAATTGTTTATTTTACACACCTCCACATGTGTATTTCACACTGCAAAATATTTTCTGTGGCCCTAAATGGCGTTTTTTGAAAGAGCACAACACAACCACAGTATTTAACCACTGAATCGCACAGCTATAGAAGTGCAGAGAATGCTATTCAAAAAAAATGTTGTTTTTTTTAGTATAGCACTGTACAATATATAGAAATTGTTTATTTTACACACCTCCACATGTGTATTTCACACTGCAAAATATTTTCTGTGGCCCTAAATGGCGTTTTTTGAAAGAGCACAACACAACCACAGTATTTAACCACTGAATCGCACAGCTATAGAAGTGCAGAGAATGCTATTCAAAAAAAATGTTGTTTTTTTTAGTATAGCACTGTACAATATATAGAAATTGTTTATTTTACACACCTCCACATGTGTATTTCACACTGCAAAATATTTTCTGTGGCCCTAAATGGCGTTTTTTGAAAGAGCACAACACAACCACAGTATTTAACCACTGAATCGCACAGCTATAGAAGTGCAGAGAATGCTATTCAAAAAAAAATTTGTTTTTTTTAGTATAGCACTGTACAATATATAGAAATTGTTTATTTTACACACCTCCACATGTGTATTTCACACTGCAAAATATTTTCTGTGGCCCTAAATGGCGTTTTTTGAAAGAGCACAACACAACCACAGTATTTAACCACTGAATCGCACAGCTATAGAAGTGCAGAGAATGCTATTCAAAAAAAATGTTGTTTTTTTTAGTATAGCACTGTACAATATATAGAAATTGTTTATTTTACACACCTCCACATGTGTATTTCACACTGCAAAATATTTTCTGTGGCCCTAAATGGCGTTTTTTGAAAGAGCACAACACAACCACAGTATTTAACCACTGAATCGCACAGCTATAGAAGTGCAGAGAATGCTATTCAAAAAAAATGTTGTTTTTTTTAGTATAGCACTGTACAATATATAGAAATTGTTTATTTTACACACCTCCACATGTGTATTTCACACTGCAAAATATTTTCTGTGGCCCTAAATGGCGTTTTTTGAAAGAGCACAACACAACCACAGTATTTAACCACTGAATCGCACAGCTATAGAAGTGCAGAGAATGCTATTCAAAAAAAATGTTGTTTTTTTTAGTATAGCACTGTACAATATATAGAAATTGTTTATTTTACACACCTCCACATGTGTATTTCACACTGCAAAATATTTTCTGTGGCCCTAAATGGCGTTTTTTGAAAGAGCACAACACAACCACAGTATTTAACCACTGAATCGCACAGCTATAGAAGTGCAGAGAATGCTATTCAAAAAAAATGTTGTTTTTTTTTAGTATAGCACTGTACAATATATAGAAATTGTTTATTTTACACACCTCCACATGTGTATTTCACACTGCAAAATATTTTCTGTGGCCCTAAATGGCGTTTTTTGAAAGAGCACAACACAACCACAGTATTTAACCACTGAATCGCACAGCTATAGAAGTGCAGAGAATGCTATTCAAAAAAAATGTTGTTTTTTTTAGTATAGCACTGTACAATATATAGAAATTGTTTATTTTACACACCTCCACATGTGTATTTCACACTGCAAAATATTTTCTGTGGCCCTAAATGGCGTTTTTTGAAAGAGCACAACACAACCACAGTATTTAACCACTGAATCGCACAGCTATAGAAGTGCAGAGAATGCTATTCAAAAAAAATGTTGTTTTTTTTAGTATAGCACTGTACAATATATAGAAATTGTTTATTTTACACACCTCCACATGTGTATTTCACACTGCAAAATATTTTCTGTGGCCCTAAATGGCGTTTTTTGAAAGAGCACAACACAACCACAGTATTTAACCACTGAATCGCACAGCTATAGAAGTGCAGAGAATGCTATTCAAAAAAAAATTTGTTTTTTTTAGTATAGCACTGTACAATATATAGAAATTGTTTATTTTACACACCTCCACATGTGTATTTCACACTGCAAAATATTTTCTGTGGCCCTAAATGGCGTTTTTTGAAAGAGCACAACACAACCACAGTATTTAACCACTGAATCGCACAGCTATAGAAGTGCAGAGAATGCTATTCAAAAAAAATGTTGTTTTTTTTAGTATAGCACTGTACAATATATAGAAATTGTTTATTTTACACACCTCCACATGTGTATTTCACACTGCAAAATATTTTCTGTGGCCCTAAATGGCGTTTTTTGAAAGAGCACAACACAACCACAGTATTTAACCACTGAATCGCACAGCTATAGAAGTGCAGAGAATGCTATTCAAAAAAAATTTTGTTTTTTTTAGTATAGCACTGTACAATATATAGAAATTGTTGATTTTACACACCTCCACATGTGTATTTCACACTGCAAAATATTTTCTGTGGCCCTAAATGGCGTTTTTTGAAAGAGCACAACACAACCACAGTATTTAACCACTGAATCGCACAGCTATAGAAGTGCAGAGAATGCTATTCAAAAAAAATGTTGTTTTTTTTAGTATAGCACTGTACAATATATAGAAATTGTTTATTTTACACACCTCCACATGTGTATTTCACACTGCAAAATATTTTCTGTGGCCCTAAATGGCGTTTTTTGAAAGAGCACAACACAACCACAGTATTTAACCGCTGAATCGCACAGCTGCAGAGAATGCTATTCAAAAAAAAGTTGTTTTTTTTTTTTTAGTATAGCATAGTACAAGAAAAATATATAGAAATTGGTTATTTCACACAACTAGAGATATACACTGCAAAATATTTTTTTTGCCCAAAAATAGGTCTTTTTTGCGCACAACAAAGTGCCGTTTTTTTTTTTGCAACAGCACAATAAAGTGCCTTTTTTTTTTTTTGGGGCCCAAAAATGGGTCTTTTTAGCAAAAGCACAATAAAGTGCCTTTTTTTTTTTTTTTTTTTCTGACCAAAATAGGTCTTTTAGCAAGAGCACAATACAGCCACAGTATGGAATAGGTGTATCACTCAACGTAATGCAGTGCTGGTGCACTGAGCTTGCAACACAAACAGATAAACCTATGCAGATCGCTGAGCTATTATATCTCTCAATCTGGACTCCTATCTAAATCTCTCTCCCTGAAAGCACAAACAGGATCCTGCCCCTACACTACACTACACTACACTGTCTCCCTATCTTTTCTATCAGTAGATTGCAGAATCAGGACTAACTCCTATTCTCTCCCTCACAGCAACAGCAGCCAGGATCCTTTCCCTACACTGTCTAAAAGCAGAGTGACGATCTGTGCTGTGTGCCTCTTTCTTATATAGAAGCTGGTCACATGCTGGGTCACATGTTGCACTGACCAATTACAGCCATGCCATTAGTAGGCATGGCTATGATGGCTTCTAAGGGCACACCAGCTAATCAAATGGTGATTGGCTGGCCCCTGAAGCATTTCTAACTGCGCCATTAAATTCCCGAATCCGAACCCGAACCCGGACTTTAGCGCAAAATCCGGGTCCGGGTCCGGGGTCGGGAAAACGCCAAAATTCGGTACGGACCCGAACTTTACAGTTCGGGTCCGCTCAACACTAGTGGTAACGTTTAATCAATGAGTGCTGGAACTATACTACCAGAACGCATTTATGGCACAGATGCTAATCCTAGAATGACTGGTTATGCACTGTCCAAAAGAAAAGGAGGATGGTAGTGGAACAAAGGAGGGTTGCATAATAATTATTATGGGAGGGGCAGTCCTGTGGGATGTTCTTTTTCTGGCTATCATTGGGGCTCTTTAACCACTTGACCACTGGGCACTTAAACGCCCTTCCTAACCAGACCAATTTTCAGCTTTCAGTGCTTTCACATTTTGAATGACAATTACTCAGTCATGCAACACTGTACCCATATACAATTGTTGTCCTTTTTTCACGTGTAGCACTCATCCACCCTACTAATTCTCTCTTCCTTGGAACAGTAGGGCACACCTGCTACTTGCCCGGTATTCCTCCCTAAGTGTAGAGAGGCGAGCGGTGTTAGTTTTTGGGCCTTGCGGCTATTACCTCTCCATAGTGGATCCTCACGCTCCGTTGTCTAGACAATCTTGAATAAAGTTAATGTCCACACACGATTTAAACCTGAACGACAAGGTTTATTCTTTTTCTCTTGTATAACTTGAAAGCAGGTTTAGAGATGAAGAAAGGGAGAAGAGAGTTTGGTTCAGGCACGCAACACCTACGATACAATCGTTGCCACTCAAGCCTGAGTGGGTCTTGCTCACCCAGACAGTCCCCTTAAGAGCAGTCCTAGCAGCCGGTGTGGAGCACGGAACAGATACTTGCAGTTTCCCTAGGATACGATCAGGAGATCCTCTGCCACAGAATCTTTAAGTCCCAAACTTTCCAGCCTAGCAACAACTAGAACCTAAGTGTCAATGGGGCACGTTACAAGGCTTTGGTGGATTGGAATCCTTCCCTCTGATAGGTAACCAGGCCTCTCCCGAGACAGTGACTTCTTCACTAATCCCCTTGGGACCGATCCTCCCCTGGCTTCCTCTCCTTCAGAGTGAGTCACCCTTACTTGTGTACCCCGGGACTCCTTTTTCGGATGTAGGCCTCAGCTAAAGGTGCTGGGCCCACCTACAGCGATGTAGCCTCGGGCTAAAGGTGCCTGGGACCGAAACTCACGCACGCACCCCTGGCCATGAGGGCCACTGGAGGTGGGGTATGTGCCAAACAGGACCAAGGGGTCTGCCCCTTATGTACCCCCTCCCAGCATGCACAGCAGGCAGACCACACCCACTGCACGGCCACCGAGAGAGGACACCCAATGGGGATGCAATACCTCCTGTGTAGGGATGAGCTTCGTGTTCGAGTCGAACATACGTTCGACTCGAACATCGGCTGTTCGATCGTTCGACGAAGATCAAACGATTTGGGCCGTTCGCGCCAAATTCGAGTGACGCGAACGGCCCACAATGCACTACGCCATCGCAGTGTCATCCAGGCGCTGTGATTGGCCAAGCATGCACTGTGACCCCGCATGCTTGGCCAATCACAGCGCCGGCAGCGAGGAGAGCAATGATTGGCCACAGGCAGGATGCCTGTGGCCAATTATTGCTGAGGGGGTTTAGTACACGCCCCACACTATAAAAGGCCGCCAGCACGGCGGCCTAGTGTAGTGTGTTCCGGAGCAGGGATAGAGCAGCATAGGCAGGGACAGTGACTTTTATTTCTTTCTTGCTTAACCTGGATTCCTTTAGTTTAGGGAAAGAGAAGGATAGGTAGGGAGAGTGTCAGTGTGTTTTGTGCTTGTGCTATATTGTGCTTAAAAAAAACATTTTTTCTAGGGACAGAAAACTGTAGGTAGGGAGAGTGTGTCAGTTTCTTTCACTGTCAAAGTCCTTGTTTCCAGGGACCTGGAAGGACAGTGAGTGAATTCTCCTTGTGCTATATTGTGCTTAAAAAAAACATTTTTTCTAGGGACAGAAAACTGTAGGTAGGGAGAGTGTGTCAGTTTCTTTCACTGTCAAAGTCCTTGTTTCCAGGGACCTGGAAGGACAGTGAGGTAATTCTCCTTGTGCTAAATTGTGCTTAAAAAAAATTTTTTTCTAGGGACAGAAAACTGTAGGTAGGGAGAGTGTGTCAGTTTCTTTCACTGTCAAAGTCCTTGTTTCCAGGGACCTGGAAGGACAGTGAGGTAATTCTCCTTGTGCTAAATTGTGCTTAAAAAAAACATTTTTTCTAGGGACAGAAAACTGTAGGTAGGGAGAGTGTGTCAGTTTCTTTCACTGTCAAAGTCCTTGTTTCCAGGGACCTGGAAGGACAGTGAGTGAATTCTCCTTGTGCTAAATTGTGCTTAAAAAAAACATTTTTTCTAGGGACAGAAAACTGTAGGTAGGGAGAGTGTGTCAGTTTCTTTCACTGCCAAAGTCCTTGTTTCCAGGGACCTGGAAGGACAGTGAGGTAATTCTCCTTGTGCTAAATTGTGCTTAAAAAAAACATTTTTTCTAGGGACAGAAAACTGTAGGTAGGGAGAGTGTGTCAGTTTCTTTCACTGTCAAAGTCCTTGTTTCCAGGGACCTGGAAGGACAGTGAGGTAATTCTCCTTGTGCTAAATTGTGCTTAAAAAAAACATTTTTTCTAGGGACAGAAAACTGTAGGTAGGGAGAGTGTGTCAGTTTCTTTCACTGTCAAAGTCCTTGTTTCCAGGGACCTGGAAGGACAGTGAGTGAATTCTCCTTGTGCTATATTGTGCTTAAAAAAAACATTTTTTCTAGGGACAGAAAACTGTAGGTAGGGAGAGTGTGTCAGTTTCTTTCACTGTCAAAGTCCTTGTTTCCAGGGACCTGGAAGGACAGTGAGGTAATTCTCCTTGTGCTAAATTGTGCTTAAAAAAAACATTTTTTCTAGGGACAGAAAACTGTAGGTAGGGAGAGTGTGTCAGTTTCTTTCACTGTCAAAGTCCTTGTTTCCAGGGACCTGGAAGGACAGTGAGTGAATTCTCCTTGTGCTATATTGTGCTTAAAAAAAACATTTTTTCTAGGGACAGAAAACTGTAGGTAGGGAGAGTGTGTCAGTTTCTTTCACTGTCAAAGTCCTTGTTTCCAGGGACCTGGAAGGACAGTGAGGTAATTCTCCTTGTGCTAAATTGTGCTTAAAAAAAACATTTTTTCTAGGGACAGAAAACTGTAGGTAGGGAGAGTGTGTCAGTTTATTTCACTGTCAAAGTCCTTGTTTCCAGGGACCTGGAAGGACAGTGAGGTAATTCTCCTTGTGCTAAATTGTGCTTAAAAAAAACATTTTTTCTAGGGACAGAAAACTGTAGGTAGGGAGAGTGTGTCAGTTTCTTTCACTGTCAAAGTCCTTGTTTCCAGGGACCTGGAAGGACAGTGAGGTAATTCTCCTTGTGCTAAATTGTGCTTAAAAAAAACATTTTTTCTAGGGACAGAAAACTGTAGGTAGGGAGAGTGTGTCAGTTTCTTTCACTGTCAAAGTCCTTGTTTCCAGGGACCTGGAAGGACAGTGAGGTAATTCTCCTTGTGCTAAATTGTGCTTAAAAAAAACATTTTTTCTAGGGACAGAAAACTGTAGGTAGGGAGAGTGTGTCAGTTTCTTTCACTGTCAAAGTCCTTGTTTCCAGGGACCTGGAAGGACAGTGAGGTAATTCTCCTTGTGCTAAATTGTGCTTAAAAAAAACATTTTTTCTAGGGACAGAAAACTGTAGGTAGGGAGAGTGTGTCAGTTTCTTTCACTGTCAAAGTCCTTGTTTCCAGGGACCTGGAAGGACAGTGAGGTAATTCTCCTTGTGCTAAATTGTGCTTAAAAAAAAACATTTTTTCTAGGGACAGAAAACTGTAGGTAGGGAGAGTGTGTCAGTTTCTTTCACTGTCAAAGTCCTTGTTTCCAGGGACCTGGAAGGACAGTGAGTGAATTCTCCTTGTGCTAAATTGTGCTTTAAAAAAATTTTTTTTCTAGGGACAGAAAACTGTAGGTAGGGAGAGTGTGTCAGTTTCTTTCACTGTCAAAGTCCTTGTTTCAAGGGACAGAGAAGGACACCTGAAGGTAGCCCTTATTGCTTTTTTCCCATCTCCCTGCAGGCCATCTATTAGAATGTCTGGAAGGCAAACAAGGAGAGGCAGACAGTCAGGAGGCAATAAAAGAGGGCAAGCAGGCTCTGTGTCTGGGGGCAACAGTGCTGGTCGTGGACGCGGTGCATTGTCATCAGCACATGGCCATGGGACACGCTTGTCCTTCTTTTCGGCAGCTGGACATGTTGAGCCACATCATGCCGAAGACTTGGTAGAGTGGATGGCCAAGCCCTCCTCCTCCTCCTCATCCTCTCTCACCCAGGCTCAGGGTACTGGAAAAGCAGCTGCCAAAGCGTCCTCTTCCCTGGTATCAATGTCAGACTCATCATCAGTCACTCCTTCCCTAGACCCACCATGTCCTCCTCCTGAGGAGTCCCCCGAACTGTTTCAGCACAGTGTTGGGTACATGCTCCAGGAGGATGCCCAGCGTTTCGAAGGGTCTGATGATGAAACCCAGCTAGAGGAAGGCAGTAGCGTGAGAGCAGACAGAGGGGATGCTCAAGAAGGACACCAATCTGGCAGTCATGTTCCAGCAGCTGCAGCATACTGCCAGATTGCCTCCAGTGATGAGGAGGGAGGTGATGATGAGGTCACTGACTCCACGTGGGTGCCTAATAGGAGAGAGGAGGAGGAGGAGGATGAGGAGGAGGCACATCTCCAACGAGGCAGGATGCCCTTTGGTGGCCAGCGTAAGGGCAGTACACCGACGGAATCACACCGCAGAGCTCCGCCTGTGCAGGGCGCTGCCTCTGCCCGTCATTCAAAAAGTTCTTTGGTGTGGGCCTTTTTTGAGGCTAGTGCATCAGATCGCACAGCTGCTGTTTGCAACATATGTCTCAAGCGTATATCGCGTGGCCAAAACATCAGCCGCTTGGGTACCACATGCCTGACCAGACATATGTTGACCTGCCATGCAGCTCGTTGGCAAGCCTACCTCAAAGACCCACACCAAAGAACAAAGCGGACCTCTCCTTGCACCGCATCAGCTGGGATCTCCAACCCCACTATAACTTCAGTCCTCTCTGAAACATGCACTGAGAGGAATGAAGGTGTAGAATTAGGTGTGTCACAGCCAAGTACTTGCGGCCACTCTGCTAGCAGTACACCGACGTCCGATTCTAGCAGGCAAATTTCCCTGCCCCAGCTGCTGGACCGTCGAAAGAAGTTCACTCCCAGCCATCCACATGCCCAGCGGTTGAATGCTAGCTTGGCTAAATTGCTAGCGCTTCAACTGCTGCCTTTTCAGTTGGTAGACTCGGCCCCCTTCCGTGAGTTTGTGCAATGTGCGGTTCCTCAGTGGCAGGTTCCCAAACGCCACTTTTTCTCACGGAAGGCTATTCCGGCTCTCTACCGGCATGTGGAAGGCAATGTCTTGGCCTCGCTGGACAGGGCGGTCAGCGGTAAGGTGCATATTACCGCTGACTCATGGTCCAGCAGGCATGGACAGGGACGTTACCTTTCTTTCACGGCCCATTGGGTCACTCTTTTGGCAGCTGGGAAGGATGCAGGACAAGGTGCAGTAGTGTTGGAGGTTGTCCCACCGCCACGCCTCCAAAATGCTACTACTGGTTGTGACACACCTCTCTCCTCCACCCCCTCCTGTTCTTCTTCCTCCATGGCCTCTTCCTGTGGTTTGTCCTATGAACCAGCGGTGCTCCGTAGCCGTTCACGGGGCTACGCAAGTACGCAGGCAAAAAGATGCCATGCCGTGCTTGCGCTGGTGTGTTTGGGGGACAGAAGCCACACTGGGGCAGAGGTCCTGTCTGCTCTGCAGGGCCAGGCCGAGAGGTGGTTGACGCCACGCCAGCTTAAGCCAGGAATGGTGGTTTGCGACAATGGCACCAACCTCCTCTCCGCCCTCCGACAGGGACAACTGACCCATGTGCCCTGTGTGGCTCACGTCCTTAACCTGGTGGTGCAGCGGTTCTTGGGCAGGTACCCGGGCTTACAGGATGTCCTGAGGCAGGCCAGGAAAGTCTGTGTGCATTTCCGCAGATCTTATAATGCCAGTGCTCGCCTGGCTGAGCTGCAAAAGGAGTTGAACCTGCCCAAGAACCGCCTTATATGTGACATGCCCACCAGGTGGAACTCAACGTTGGCCATGCTGCAGCGGCTGCACACGCAGCAGAGGGCCATCAATGAGTACCTGTGCGACTACGGCACCAGGACAGGGTCAGGGGAGCTTGGTTTTTTTTCTCCACGCCAGTGGGGCATGATCAGGGATGCATGCACTGTCCTGGCACCATTTGAGGAGGCCACGAGGATGGTGAGCAGTGACAGTGCATGCATCAGTGACACTGTACCTCTTGTCCACCTGTTGGAGCACACGCTGCGTGGAATAATGGACAGGGCACTTGAGGCAGAACAGAGGCAGGAAGAGGAGGACTTCCTTGCCTCTCAAGGCCCCCTTTACCCAGACAGTGTTCCTTCTGTCCCACCCATCGCACAGGAAGAGGAGGAGGAGGAGGAGGAGGAGGAGGAGGAGGATTGTGTCAGCATGGAGGTGGAGGCTGGCACTCAGCATCATCAGCAGCAGTCTTTTAGGGATGATTTACAGTCCCAAGAAACCAGTGGACTTGTACGTGGCTGGGAGGAGGTGGCTGCGGATCATGTCGTCCTTAGTGACCCAGAGGACTCCGGAGCGAATGCCTCAGCAAACCTACGCTGCATGGCCTCCCTGATCCTGCAAAGTCTGCGGAAGGATCCTCGTATTACTGGCTGGCCACTCTCCTTGATCCACGGTACAAGGGTAAGGTTGCGGACCTTATGTTACCGTCGCAGAGGGAGCAGAGGATGAGACAACTCCGGGAGGCCTTGCAGAAAGGTCTGTGCAACGCGTTCCCAGAGACTGGGAGGTTACAAACTCCTGGTCCTGGACAACGAGTTGCTGAGGCTTCGGCCAGTCAAAGAAGGAGCGGTGGGGAAGGTGGCCGTCTGACCGATGCGTTCAGACAATTCTTTAGTCCGCAGCCCCAAAGTATGATCGGTTCCAGCAACCATCGCCAGCGTCTGATAAACATGGTGCAGGAATATCTAGGGGCAAGGTCAGACTTGGACACCTTCCCCACCGAAAATCCTCTGGCTTACTGGGTCTTGAGGATGGATCACTGGCCAGAGCTTGCACAGTATGCAATTGAGCTACTGGCCTGTCCTGCATCCAGCGTTCTTTCGGAACGCACATTCAGTGCTGCTGGAGGATTTGTCACGGATCACAGGGTGCGCCTGTCCACCGACTCGGTTGATCGACTGACTTTCATCAAGATGAACCAGTCTTGGATCACCACCAGCTACCACACACCTGATGCTGATATAACAGACTAATTGATTTTAACATGTCACATCCCTTCAAGACTGATGCTGATGCTGAGTGCCTGTGCTGTTATGTTGACTGGCTATCCTCCTCCTCCGAGTCCTCAATGATACGATTGATGATGATAGCTTGGAAGATCATTTTTGTTTATGGGTGCCGCCACCAGTGGCTAAGGCCCAATTTTTCAGACCCTGTTTTACAGGGGCGTGTAATTACAATTTTTTTAGCAATAATTTGCCATAGGGCTCATTGCTGTGCTCCAAGTACAGTATCTGTGAGGGGTTGGAGTGTTGTGGCACCAGTGCCTAAGGCCCAATTTTTCAGCCCCTGTTTAACAGGGGCGTGTCATTACAATTTTTGAAGCAATACTTTGCAACAGGGCTCATTGCTGTGCTCCAAGTACAGTATCTGTGAGGGGTTGTAGTGTTGTGCCACCAGTGCCTAAGGCCCAATTTTTCAGCCCCTGTTCAACAGGGGCATGCAATTACAATTCTTGATCTAATAATTCACAGCAGGGTCCATTGCTGCACCCACCAAGAGTAACTCTGAGGGCTTACAGTCTTGTGGCAACGCCACCACCACCACCACCACGAAAGGCCCAATTTTTCAGCCCCTGTTCAAAAGGGGCATGTAATTACAATTCTTGATCTAATAATTCACAGCAGGGCCCATTGCTGCACCCACCAAGAGTAACTGTCAGGGCTTACAGTGTTGTGGCACCAGCACCACCATCAAAGCCCCAATTTTTACTACCACTGTTCAACAATTATATGTAATTAAAATTCCTGATATAATAGTTGACAGCAGGGCGTTCCAGCACCAACCAAGAGTAACTGAGTGCTTACAGTGTTGTGCCAACACCAACAACTAAGGGGCCTATTTCTGCAGAGTATATACGGCAGGTCCCTACTTTCAAACATCCAACTTACAAACGACTCCTACTTGCAAACGAAAGAAGACAACAGGAAGTGAGAGGAAATCTACCCCTAGAAAGGAAAATTCTCTCCTGTAAGAATAAATATGGGAGAAAGGGGTCTCATCTGTACTGATGCTTTATCAGCAATCCTTGTTTCAAGAAAAACACCACATTTCAAAAACAGTTGTCATTGGGACGGAAAGTGAGGTGAAATGTTCTGAACAGGGGCACAGACAGCAAAACAAATGTTACAGGGGTGATAACCCTTACCTATGTTTCCCAAAAAGTTTAAAAATAGATTTTTGGGCTGGAGCTACACTTCAACAATGTACCTGTTCAAAATTACAAACAGATTCTACATAAGAACAAACCTACAGTCCCTGTCTTGTATGCACCGCCTGTATACGGCTGTTCAGAGTATATAGGGCCTTTTTTATTTTATGTGCGGGGTTCCCCTTAATATCCATACAAGACCCAAAGGGGCTGGTAATGGGCTGGGGTAGGGGGGGGGTCATGGGGTAGCTATGCCATTTTTCTTAAAGAATTTCATCCATATTACCGGGACCAGACATTACATTAAAGCCGCAAGCAGTTTTAAATGGCTTTTTTTTCCTTTAGAAGTGTCATTTTGTGCAGGGACAGTTCTAAACACGGGAAACACGTGGCACTTCACAGGCATACTTTAGACACCCCCCAGGTACGATATTTAAAGGAATATTTGACTTTTTTTTTTTCACTTCATGCATCATTAAAATGACTGCTCCCGAAAAACGACCGTTTTTAAAACTTCTTTTTGCATTGATACATGTCCCCTGGTGCACAACCCGGGTTCTCAAACCCTATTTATGACAATAACATGCATAATAGTTGTTATAATTAGCACTTTAGAATTCGAACGTTCGCATCCATTGTATTTAATAGGGTTCTAATGTTCGTTCGAACTTTCGGTCCGTTCGCGGGTTCTGGTGCGAACCGAACCCGGGGGTGTTCGGCTCATCACTACTCCTGTGGTTCCACCTGGGCCAGAGGTGACAGTGTCACCCACAGGCAACAGGGAACTGTACTACCAGGGACAGAAGCAACTCAATTGAATGTAATTAATCTGAGCCCAACTACAGGCTCAGACTGCCCCTAAATTTAAACACAGCGCCCTAAATTGGGGGGGCCCAACACACACAAATAGAGTTTTCTTTTGGTGGTATTTAATCACCACTGGGTATTTTATTTTTTGTGCTATAAATTAAAAAATACAGAAATTATTGTAAAATAATGCATTTTTCTTTGTTTCTGTTATAAAATTTTGCTAATTAGTTATTTTTCTTCATAAATTTTGGCCAAAACATATACTGCTACATATCTTTGGTAAAAATAACCCAAATCAGTGTAAATTATTTGGTCTTTGGGAAAGTTTCTAAAGAGTCTACAAGCTATTGGTGCCAATCATTGAAAATTGATCACAAAATTGTCATATTAACAGGTTATTTCTCTCACACAGCATATGAATACCACAAATTACACCTCAAAATACATTCTACTACGCCTCCTGAGTATGGCGATACCACATGTGTGAGACTTTTACACAGCCTAGCCACATACAGGGGCCCAACATGCGAGGAGCACCATTAGGTGTACTAGGGACATAAATTACACATATACTGTAATTTCTAGACTACCTCTTACATTTTTGACAATGGAAAGGCTCCAAAAAATTACTGTATATACTCGAGTATAAGCCGACCCGAGTATAAGCCGAGGTATCTAATTTTACCACAAAAAATGGGAAAACTTACTGACTCGAGTATAAGCCGAGGGTGAGAATGCAGCAGCTACTGTAAGTGGAAGAGGGTCAACTGTGCCCATTGCAACCTCACTAAGCCAATTGTCACTGTGCCCAACATCACTCTGCCCATTGCCACCTTACTGTGCCCATCCTTACTGTGCCAATCCTCACTGTGCCCATTGTCACTGTGCCAATCCTCACTGTGCCAATCCTCACTGTGCCGTTGTCAGTGTACCTGAAATTGAGAGGCTGCGGGCGTCCATTCATTGTTTAAAACTTGCGGTCTCTTCCTGGTCCTTTCCGTGATAGGCGGTTCTCAGCAGACACAGTTCCGCCTATCATGAACGTTCTCTCAGCCTCGGACTCGGTTTCCCAGCAGACACTGTGTTCAGTGTTCCGCCAATCACGGACGTCCTCTTGTCCGAGGATGAAAAGGCGTCCGTGATTGGCGGAACACTGAACACAGTGTCTGCTGGGATGGGTGAGGATGAGAGAACGTCCGTGATAGGCGATTCTCAGCAAACACAGTTCTGCCTATCACGGAAGGGACCAGGAGGAGACCGCGAGTTTTAAACGATGGACGCCCGTAGCCTCTCAATATTTTCAGGTACACTGACTCGAGTATAAGCTGAGGGGGGCACTTTCAGCCCAAAAAAGGGCTGAAAATCTTGGCTTATACTCGAGTATATACAGTACCCCATTTTGTAAAGTAAACACCCAAACATATTCTCTATGAGGCATAATGAGTCTTTTGAACAAATTTTTGGAAAATGTGGAAAGAAAATTAAAAAGCATTTTTTTTTAACACAAAGTTCTCCATTTGTAAGATATTTCTAACACATAGCATGTGCATACCAAAAATAACACACCAAAATATATTCTGCTACTCCTGTGTTCGATACCACATGTGTGATGGCGCGTACACACGTACGTTTTTAATGCCATTTTTTAAGCCGACGTTTTTCTCGTTGTTTTTTTTCTTGTTTCCTCTCAAGCCTGTCTTGCATCCACACGATTAATAAAAAAAATGCTCGAGCAAAGCGCAGTGACGTACAACACATACGACGGCACTATAAAGGGGAAGTTCCGTTCGAATGACGCCACCCTTCATGTTAGTAAACTTTGTTGAGCGGCGATTTGCGCTTTTCAGCCTCGTGCTTTTCAGTCCATTACAGCGTGATGAATGTGCTATCTCCATTACGAAGTTTTACCAGAACGAGCGCTCCCGTCTCATACTTGATTCTGAGCATGCGCGGTTTTTTTTTTCCCTCGTAAAAGCATACACACTATCGTTTTTCACGTCGTTAAAAAAAAACGACATGAAAAACTATGTGAAAAAATAGAGCATGTTCGAAATTTTTAATGGCCGTTTTTCACGCCGTTAAAAATGCTCTGGAGCATACACACGATCGGTTTTAATGGCCATTTTTAAAAACGATCGTGTGTATGCGGCATAAGACTTTTACACAGCCTGGCCATACAGAGGGCCAACACGCAGGGAGCACCATCAGGTGTTCTAGGGACATAAATTTTAAATCTAATTTGATTACTTACTGCACATTTGTGAAAAAGGGTGGGAAGTTTGGGACTTGAAATGAGACACCTGGATAGTAGGTGTCTCCGTCGCTGTCAATTGCAAGAAAAAGGGAGGAGGTTTGGGACTGTAAATGAGGCACATGAGTGGAAAGCTTATCCGATCAAAAACGCAAGTTTATTGGAGATATATATGACATCACATATATAAATGCACAAATGATCGGTTGAATGATCATCATAACCAATGGATAATTGTTGGGTAATATCATGTAGAGGTATCAATCAAGAAGAAAGTTGTACAAACATCTTGGGCCGGTTGACACCATGAAAAATATTAAACATTAAAATTGAGTGAATCACATCATATGTAATAACATAATGCATCTTAAATAGCGTTGGCTCAACATTGTACATGTGTATAAGGGCCAGTATGATCTATTTATAGCTCCCCTAATGAAGATAAAACATGCTTAATGGTCATGCCACATTCGTGCCACATCAGTGCTCATCCATGCCACATCAGTTCTCATCCGTGCCACATCCATGCCACTACAGTGCCCATCAGTGCCACATCAGTGCCTTACAAAAGTGTAATAGGTAGTCAAATTAGATTTTAAATTGATGTCCCTATAACACCGGATGGTGCTCCCTGAATGTTGGGCCTCTGTATGTGGCCAAGCTGTGGTAAAGCCTCACACATGTGGTATTGCTATACTCGGGAGGAGTAGTAGAATATATTTTGGGGTGTCATTTTTGCTATCCACATGCTATGTGTTAGAAATATCATATAAAAGGACAACTTTGTGTATAAAAATTGTGTTTTCATTTTCTTCCCACATTTTCCAAAAACTTGTGAAAAAATCACATGTTTAAAAGACTCATCCTGCCTCATAGATTATACATTGGGGTGTTTACTTTCCAAAATGGGGTCATTTTTTGGGCGTTTCCATTGTCCTGGTTCTCCAGGACCTTCAAAGGTGTATGAGGTAGTCTAGAAATTAAATATGTAATTTATGCTACTAGAACACCTAAAGGTGCCCCCTGCATGTTGGGCCTCTGTATGTAGCCAGGCTGTGAAAAAGTCTCACACATGTGATATTGCCACTCAGGAGGAGTAGTATAATGTGTGTTGGGGTGTAGTTGCAAGTATGCATATGCTGTGTGAGAGAAATAACCCCTTAAAAAAAAAACAAAAAAAAATCTTAATTTTGCCAAGAATTGTGGGAAAAATTACAACTTCAAAAAACTCACCATGCCTCTTACTAACTACTTTGGAATGTCTACTTTCCAAAAAGTGGTCATTTGGGGGGTATTTGTACTTTCCTGGCTTATTATGCTGGCCATACACTATACAAAAAATCGGCCAAACACATTTTCGAAAAACGAACATTCGGCCGTGAGCGCAAACGATGGTGCCATCATGTAATGACCGATAAATTGTTCAGAGGACCTAAATGAATTTTTATTAATTTTTTTACATATACCTAGTGCAGACAGTTCAGACGGGAAACACATTAACCTTTAAATTTATCGTTCGTTCGGCAAAAGTTTTCCAAACTTGTCGTTGTTTTTTTTTCCACAAAAACTTCACCAAAGATTAACGATTTGTGCCCCATAACTTGCCGAAAGACGAACAAAGTGTCTACATGATCGATTTTTGGCCAATTTTTTGTATAGTGTATGGCCAGCATTAGTGTCTCAAGAAATGAAATAGGCTGTCAGTACATCAGGTGTGATCAATTTTCAATGATTGGCACCATAGCATGTAGATTCTATAATCTTCACAAAGACCAAATAATATACACTGATAAGGGGTTATTTTTACCAAAGATATGTAGCAGTATAAATTTTGGCCAAAATCTATCAAGAAAAATTACTATTTTGCTAAATTTTATAACAGAAGCAAAGAAAAATGATTTTTTTTAACAAATTTTCTGTATTTTTTCATTTATAGCGCAAAAAAAAAAAACAGTGGTGATTAAATACCACCAAAAGAAAGCTCTATTTGTGTGAAAAAAGGACACAATTTCATATGGTACAGTGTTGCATGACTGAGTAATTGTCATTCAAAATGTAAGAGCACTGAAAGCTGAAAATTGGTCTGGTTAGGACGGGGTTTAAGTGCCCAGTGGGCAAGTGGTTAAGGTGATGGAAAATTGACCTGCAGAGCTTGCTCTCCAATGTTAGAACATGTGTTCTTGTATTTGGACATGGGGATTGGATCAAGGTAGTGTACCAGTGTAGATATAAATCCTCCAGCATGTTTCTAACACTAAGATGAGGAAGCTACTTGATTGAGTATAGTGAAATGTCTAAAACACAGGTGGCAAACACAAGGCCCGTGGGATGAAAGCTGGCCCTTCAGGTCATTTCATGTGGCCCTCACCCCCCCTCATATCTGACCCCACCTGGTCTCAGCAGTCAGCAGCAGAGAGGACAGGACTCCTCCACCAGATCCTGCACTTCTCTGTCCAGCCCTCCTGGCAGCAGCACAAGGCAAGGGGGTGCACTTATGTAAGGGATAGTGGGGGGGATGCTCGACTTCTGATGGAGGGGGGCTCTTGACAGCTGATGTAAGGGGGTGGGGTGCTCATACAACCGGCCCTTTAAGGGCAACCATAATGCTTATGTGGCCCACAAGCAAATTGAGTTTGACACCCCTGGTCTAAAGAATTACAAAATGCCCTGCATAAATCAGAACCTTCAAAGACACAGCCCCCTCAATTCCCATCAAGGCAGAGGGTGGTGGAAAATCTCTCCAACAAAGAAACAGACAAAGACAAAAACATTTTTTTTAATAGGGTAAAAAGGGTCAGGGCATCTGACAATGGGTATGTGGTCACCTCTACCCTGGAGAGCTAGTGTTGGAGGTGCCTCATTAGTTAACATTGCCCGTGGATAAGAAAATAATGTAGCTAAACCAACACAAACAAATCAAATTTTGTTTAAATTTACCTTCCAGGTTCCAACGATGATGCAGCAGTAGCAGATGAGATGAGCAGGATACTCCCTCATGTACTTGTTTATTATTAGCATTATTAGCAATTAGGAAATTACCAAACTTTCCAAGGTTTTATGTGCCACAGAACCCTATAGAAGGCATTTCCTGTGACATCATTGTGTGAGCTGCAGAGTCTGGGAGAGAGAAAATCTGAAGCACACATGGAGGAAGATTTGGCTCATCCAGGGAAAGTAAGTAAGTGTTTTTGTTTAGTTTATGAAGTTCATATCCAATATTTGGAACCTTTGGATGTATATTAGGTAGATAATGCAATAATTTGACAGCTCAAAACAGGTGAATTTTAGTAAAAAAAAAATAGGTGTGACAGCAGCAATCTTTAATGCCACCACTGCCATCAGAATATGACAGAATATTTGACCATTTTTACCACCCTGTAGAGACTCTCCTCTGGTGTTTTCTAGTCATTGTTCATATTTGGACTAATACCCTTAGAAACAATTCATTAGGGATGGAATGACCACCTACTTGCTCTCTATGGGGAGCAGATAATCGTTACATAAGTCCCTCTTGTCATCAGGCACCGAGGAACTTCTTGCAAAGCAACCCCCAATGCACTCCTCCTTGACAATCGGGACATTTTAAAATAAAACATTGGCCTCCCTTAAAGACAGAAATATGTACTGCAGAACTTAAAGCGGAGGTACGCCCACCGCTGCAAAAATTAAAAGCCAGCAGCTACACATACTGCAGCTGCTGGTTTTTAATTATAGGACACTTACCTGTCCGAGAGTGCAGCGATGTCTTCACCACAGCTGATTTTTCCATCAGCTGTCGAGTGCTGCCACCGCCATTGCAGGTAAGAGAACCCGACAGTGTAGCCGTACAGCTTTACTGGCCCGGCGACAGGGGGAGGAGGAGGGAGCCGTGTGGTGATGTCAATAGCCGTGGCTGTGGCTCCCGGAAATGAGAACAGGATACCTGTCCCCCCTCCCCCCAAAGGTGCCAAATGTGGCACCGGAGGGGGGGGGGAAATTAATGAAAGTCCCACTTTTGGGTGGAAAGCCGCTTTAATTATAAGTGCATCTGCACTTCTCGTAGCCCACAAGTACTACATGTACCTGTTGATCCTTCCAGTAAATTCAATCCAGTGCAGCTTTCTGTGATAGAGTAGCAACAATACTACACTGCCACTGAATTTAGGGCAGTGTTTTCACCATCAGGCAGCTGCACTAATTCGGAATGAGAAGAATTTGCATGAAGTGTGGCTATCAGCATTGCCTGTTGCTTGCCAATCAGAATTTGGCCACATCTAGACCTGCCCATTGCCTTTTTTTGCTGAAAACCTCCCAAGGTGAGCTGCAGAGTCTGGGAGAGAGAAAATCTGAAGCACACATGGAGGAAGATTTGGCTCATCCAGGGAAAGTAAGGAAGTGTTTTTGTTTAGTTTATGAAGTTCATATCCAATATTTGGAACCTTTGGATGTATATTAGGTAGATAATGCAATAATTTGACAGCTCAAAACAGGTGAATTTTAGTAAAAAAAAAAATAGGTGTGACAGCAGCAATCTTTAATGCCACCACTGCAATCAGAATATGACAGAATATGCTCTCAACTTCACCCTGCACAGAGATTTTTCAGCTCGAGGACAACAGTCCAATCACCGTCTGACTGAGAGTAATAATCACTGGGGCAGTTAACTCCAAAAAGAACCCTTTAAATCTACAACAATAGCTGCCACCATGCATTTGAACTGAAGACTGTTCATACCATCTGCTGTAACAATTCTGGCCTGTCACATGAAGCTCAAGTACCAAATTTTGTCACTGAGCCAAGAATGTTTAGCGATGCGTGTTTTTTCACGTTTCTTGCATGTTTTGTCACTCAGGTGTAAATGGAAAATAAGAAATGTTTTTGCGACTTACTACTATATTGACAGGAAATAAACTTTCACTAAGAACAAGGAAGTCTAGTATAGTAACACTGGGAGTCTTGGGGTCACTTGGAATCTTACCCAATAGTAAACATGGGGGGCACTGGAAATCTAGCCAACTAGGAAACACCGGTGAACACTAGGAATCTACTCAGAAATATAGTCACTTGGGGACATGGCACCAAGAACACAAGCTTGTTGCTCAGACAGCTTAAATAGGAAGGGAAATGGCATGGATGTGCTGAGCATGTAGCTAACTGAATCAACAGCAGATGGTTAACCAGTCCTGAACACGTTTATTGGGATAACAGGCAGTGGCGGAACCTTTTTAGTTTAAGTCATGGAACTACATATACCAGGGTTAAAAGTGAAATATACAGTATTTAGCCAAGTTCTCTTGGACTTTGGTTCGAGTCCACGTCCGAGTTGGTTTATTGGGATCACTTGCTCTCATGATTGACTTTCAGCATTGTAAATAGCTCTGAAAGAAAATTGAGAGTTCTCACTTGCCAACTGCAGCAGTTTTTTTGTGAACCCTCTTAGGGGTGTCAATGAGCCAACCCCATCCAATTAAGGAAGCTGAGGGGCATGATGTATGAATTCCAAAGATTTCATAATTCAGCGGACACTAAGTAAGTGCAGTAAGGTGTTGTAAACTGAAATTGGTAATTATTTTATGCTAAGGCTTCATTTTCATTAAAAGTCTCTAGCCTAATTATGTGATTTTATTCAGACGTTTTCCAAAATCCCTTACTCTAGCTTGAGCTGGTGTAATGGAATTTAAAGTGTAACTGCACTTTTGTTGAGAAAAAAACATTCCCCTCTGGCTGATCTATGTACATTGCAAGCAGGGCCTCTGATAGAAATCACGGGGCCCCATACAGCCTACCTGACGGGGCCCCCTATAGCCCCACCCCTGGCCCCTCCTTCAGCCCCACCCCTGGCCAAACCCCAGACCCCGCATTGAAACAAAGTGCAGGTAATGGTGGCGAACAGCGACTTGACAGTGGGACATGCCAATGCCATTTTGTGCTGCAGACAGTGCCCTCCATGCCAATTCCATAACGCATGTGATGCCTGCAGTGACAAAAGTGCCACCCATGCTGCCAATGCCATAACGCATCTGCTGCCTGCAAAGACAGTGCCATCCATGCTGCCAATGTTATTATGGCATTGGCAGCATGGGTGGCACTGTCTCTGCAGGCAGCACATGCGTTATGGCATTGGAAGCATGGATGGCACTGTCTCTGCAGGCAGCACATGCGTTATGGCATTGGCAGCATAGGTGGCACTGTCTCTGCATCTGCAGGCAGCACATGCGTTATGGCATTTGCAGCATGGGTGGCACTGCCAATGCCATAATGCATGTGCTGCCTGCAGAAACAGAGCCACCCATGCTGCCAATGCCATAATGTGTAGATGCTGCAGAGACAGATAGTGTGTTATCAATCATCACCCCCAAACACAATGCATCACCCCCAAGCAAGCACTAAGCACACACCTGTGTCAGCCGCCACCACCAGCCACTTCCTCTCTGTTCCTGCTGCTCCCTGGACTCTGGAGTCGCAATTTCAATTGTCAGATGATGAGATGATTACTCTGCCTCCGCCATTCGCCACTGTTCTTCTCCAGTCTCAGATAGGAGATAAATCACTCCGCCGGGGAAGGCAATCTGCAGGCCCGGGACTTGAGCCAGCACTGACATGGGGAGTGGCCGCGCATGCGCCCCAAATACAAGAAATAGTCCCACCCACACACAAAACAGAGAGAGGGAACCAATAAGTTTTAAAAAAAATGCTGATAAGTTGGAGCGGAGCGTGCGCGGGGGGAGGGGGTGGGTGTGGGAATGAAATGTTGCGATTGCTTGTTGGTGAATTTTTTTCTTTTTATTATTATTTTTTTGCATTCTTTCATCCTAGATTACCGGGCCCCCCCTGCTGGCCAGGCCCGGTACAACAGGGCCAGTTGTACTGGCTTATCAGCGGCCCTGATTGCAGGATTATAACAAAACTCTATTGCAGATTCCTACCTTTTGTTATACTGAAGAAATCCCTCTGTGTTTGTCTGTACCTCTGTACTGAGTGGGTCTAATGGGAGTGGTTTAATAATTAACTGCCAGGTGTGCAGCTGAAGGGCTATAATGAGGAAATATGCAGGGCCTGCATCCCTATAGACGTGCTCTTATTGAAAGTATCTCACCAAAAATTGCATTTTTGTTGCAGGGAATGCCTGAAATCTGACTTGAATGCTCACGCTTCATAATTTATTCTAGCTTATAATTTGAAGCTGTGTTGAGCCTGGTTTAACGCAGCTTTATTTTAAATGTATTAATATTTTGCCCCTACACTTATTTTTATTTGGTCAGTGGGGCGACCATTTAAATATTATTGGAAAGGTTTTGAGAACATCCAGTACAAACCCCAGTGTATTTGCTCCATGGATTCAATGTTATAGCATATGATACCACACATATGGTTTCAGGTCACATTGAAGAGATGGGACTATTGTTTAATTAAATAACATTAGACAGACCCCGATAAGTAAACGGGATAGTCAGTATCGTTCTGGTTCCCTTTATATTAAAATGCTTTTTTACTAAATGGGGAATCATTAACCTCAAGGATAACTGAGGATTTCAGGCGCAGAGGACTTAGGAGTGTCTGCAGTATTCCAATAATAGACCCAGGGCTGGGGTAATTAGCCACAAGCGGTTACCATCTCCTGACAAGAGATCTATACAGCTGGTAAGCAGCTTTGATATTAACTACTTCCCACCCGGCCACTGTACATATACGGCCGGGTGGGCACTCTCTCCTTCTGAGTGGACGTTCAGGAACGTCCCTCAGAAGGAGGGGGATCGCGCGCGTTCCCGAGCAGCGGCGCGATCCCGATGCACTCGTGTCACCCAGACACAGTGCATCTCGATTCGGCAGGAGGGCTCTGTGATTGGCCCTCCTGATCACATGACGGCCGTGTCCAATCACAGCCGTCATGTGATGTAAACAGAAAGCTGGTTGCTAGGCAATCAGCTCTCCTCTCCTTACACAGAAGTCGTCGGTGAGGAGAGGAGAGCGGATCGCTGCAGCTGGCTGGTGATCAGTGAGTATGAGCTGTTTTTTTCAGCTTTTTACTCACTGATCACCAGCCTAGTGTCCCCACACAGTATAAACACTCAAAGTAAACAAACATGTCCCCAAATTACATGTCCCCACACACACATGTCCCCACATAGTAAAAACACCTGTCCCCCACATATGTGACAGTAAAATCATATGTCCCAATGATCATTTGCACACATATGTCCGTGATCACCTGCGCACATCTGTACATGATCATTTGCGTACATATGTCCGTGATCACACAAACCAATTATTATACACCTAACAGGATTTTTTTTACCAAAAACATGTAGTAGAATACATTTTGGCTTAAATTTATGACACAATTCAATTTGATTGGATTTTTTTTTTAAATAGAAAGACGAAAATATTTTTTTTTTCAAATTTCTGCTCGTTTTTCGCTTATATCGCAAAAAATAAAAAACGTAGTCGTGAATAAATACCACCAAAAGAAAACTCTATTTGTGTGAACAAAATGATAATAATTTCATTTGGGTACAGAGTAGCATGACCGCGCAATTGTCATTGAAAATGCGAGAGCGCTGAAAGCTGAAAATTGGTCTTGGAAGGAAGGGGGCTAAAGTGCCCAGTATTGATGTGGTTAAAGGTGGAGGATCCTTTTCTATTTCATCACTTCTTCTTGGGTGCTTATTTGTTTGGAGTCACCGGTGATCAACACATTGAAGAACTGTTTTTTAGAACTGTATACTATCACTTCCAGTGTGGGACCCACTGTTTGTGTTAATATTGACTTTAGAGACATGGACAATTGGAAGGGTATTCAATTTGGTTTCATGTGTTATACATGCACCATCTGGATCCATTAGTGTCTTGTTACATTACTTTTGATTTCAAGGACCCATTTGTTTTTGTTCTTTTCACACATTTTTTTTCATAATTTTGATGCTATACTATTTTCAATTATCAATTTATGGTGCAGTTCTTCTATTAGTATCCATATATGATTTACATGACTTTTGTACTAGTAATTTGCAGCGCAGCTCGGTTTGTCTATAAAAGCCATATAATGCATTCTCAGAAAATTACAGTGGCTGCAGATTGAAAAGGAAAGTTAATTTTTAATAACATTCAATTACAATGTGATTAGTGTCGCAATTATATGCGCAATATTATTTTTACTTTATTTGCTATTTTTTTCCCCTACAAAAGTGGAGTTACCCTTTAAGTGTTGCTTTGTGCTTGAAGCTAACTTAAAGCGGAGCTCCGCCGGAAAAAAAAATATTAAAAGCCAGCAGCTACAGCTACAGCAGCTGCTGGCTTTTAATATTTGGACACTTACCTATCCTGGAGTCCAGCGACGTCCGCAGCAGAGGACGAGCGACCGCTCGTCGCTCTGCTGCTCCCTCCACCATCCTCGCTGAGGGAACCAGGAAGTGAAGCCCTGCGGCTTCATGCCCGGTTCCCTACGGCGCATGCGCGAGTCGCGCTGCGCCGTTCTGATTGGTGCTCCTGTGTTCTGGGAGCCGAGTGTCTCCCAGAACACCAAGGGAAGTCTGCGGGAAGTGACGTCACTCCCGCAGATTCCCGGAGACAGGACTCCCGGATGTGGGTGAAAATACCTGTCTTAGACAGGTATCTTCACCCCCCTCCCCCCTGAAAGGTGTCAATTGTGACACCGGAGGGGGGAGGGTTCCAAATAGCAAAAGTTGCTATTTAGGGTGGAGCTCCACTTTAAGAATTTAGGGTGCGACGGAACTTCGCAAAAAAGTTCAAGTTCAGGACCCGAACTTGACCCGAACTTGACCCCGAACCCAAACCCCATTGAAGTCAATGGGGACCCGAAATTTTGAGGACTAAAATGGCTCTAAAAAAGTAATGGAAAGGGCTAGAGGGCTGCAAATGGCAGCAAAATGTTGTTAAGAGCATGGCAAGTGCTCTGCAAACAAATGTGGATAGGGAAATAACTTAAAATAACATAAAATACATAAAAAAAAAAAATAATAATCTTGACCTAGGAGGACGAGGTCCATATGAAGTTGAATGTGGCGGTGTAGGTGGAAGTGGCGGTGGAGGAGGACGAGGTAGCCAACACTGGTTTTAAAAAAAATAATATTTAAATTAGGGTACACCCCAAAAAAAGTGAGAAAGATCAAAAATACAACAATGGCTGGGTAAGGCCTGTGGGATCCATGCCTGGTTCATTTTAATGAACGTGAGCTTGTGCACATTGGCTCTGGACAGGCGGCTGCGCTTGTCTGTGATAACGCCCCCTGCCGTGCTAAATACACGTTCAGATAATACACTGGCTGCAAGGCAGGCCAGCACCTCCAAGGTGTAAAGGGCAAGCTCAGGCCATGTGCCCAATTTGGAGACCCAGAAGTTGAAGGGGGCAGATTCAGTACATGTAGGCGTGTGCACACATACTGCTCCCCCTGTTGGTGAAATGCTGCCTCCTGCTAAGACGTTCCATATCAGCTGGTGGTGCTGGTTGTTGTGGCGTGCTGACAAAGCTTTTCCACATTTCGGCCATGCTAACCCTGCCTTCTGAGGTGCTGGCGGTGCCCCGGCTGCGTTGGCGACCTCTTCCTCCTCCTCTGCCTTTGCCTTGTGCTTCCACTGTGCCCCCGCTGTCAGGTGGGAATGCCACCAACAGCGCGTCTACCAGCGTGCGCTTGTACTTGCGCATCTTACGATCACGCTCCAGTGAGGGAATTAAGGATGTCCTTGTAACGGGGATCCAGCAGCGTGGCCACCCAGTAATCAGCACCAGTTAGAATGTGGGCAACTCGGCGGTCATTGCGGAGACATTGCAGCATGTAATCGCTCATGTGTGCCAGGCTGCCCAGAGGCAAAAGCTGTCCTCTGAGGGAGGTGTATCGTCTGTGTCCTCTGTATCCCCCCAGACATGCACCAGTGATGGCCATGAGCTGGTCTGGGTGCCACCCTGCTGTGAACATGGTTCCTCCTCCTCCTCCATCTCCTCCTCCTCATCCTCCACCTCGTCATCCTCCAGAACTGTGCCCTTGCTGGACAATTGTTTACCTAGCGTTTGTTGGTGCAGGAACCCACCCTCTGAGCCACTTGTGAATGACTGCCCTGAAAGCCTTGGAAATGATCCCTCTTCCTCCTCCTCCTCCTGCGCCACATCCTCTTCCATCATCACCCAAAGCGTTTTTTCAAGGAGGCATAGAACTGGGATAGTAACGCTGAGAACGGCATCATCGGCACTGGCCATGTTGGTGGAGTACTCGAAACAGCGCAACAAGGCACACAGGTCTCGCATGGAGTCCCAGTTATTGGTGGTGAAGTGGTGCTGTTCCGCAGAGCGACTCACGCGTGCGTGCTGCAGCTTAAACTCCACTATCGCCTGATGCTGCCCGCACAGTCTGGCCAGCATGTGCAAGGTGGAGTTCCACCTTGTGGGCACGTCACATATGAGGTGGTGAGCGGGAAGGCCGAAGTTACGCTGCAGCGTTGACAGGCGAGCAGCAGCAGGGTGAGAACGCCAAAAGTGGGCACAGATGGCCCGCACTTTCTGCAGCAGCTCTGGCATATCGGGGTAATTTTTAAGGAACCTCTGCACCACCAAATTCAGCACATGCTCCAGGCAAGGGATGTGCGTCAAACTGGCTAGGCCCAGAGCTGCTACGAGATTTCGCCCATTATCGCACACCACCAGGCCGGGCTTGAGGCTCACTGCCACCAACCACTCATTGGTCTGTTGTTCAATGTCCCTCCACAACTCCTGCGCGGTGTGGCGTTTTTCCCCCAAACAGGAAAGTTTTAAAACTGTCTGCTGTCGTTTACCCCTGGCTGTGCTGAAATTGGTGGTGAAGGTGTTACGCTGACCGGATGAGGAGGCGGTAGAGGATTAAGAAAGAGGAGTAGGAGGAGTTAGCAACAGAAGGCAAACTGAAGCTCCCTGCAATCCTCGGTGGTGGAAGGACATGTGCCAAACTGCTATCCGCCTCAGGCCCAGCCGCGACTGCATTTACCCAGTGTGCTGTTAGGGAGATATAACGTCCCTGACCATGCTTACTGGTCCACGTATCCGTAGTTAGGTGGACCTTGCCACAGGTGGCGTTGCGCAGTGCACACCTGATTTTGTCCCCCACTTGGTTGTGCAGGGAAGGGATGGCTCGCCTGGAAAAGTAGTGGCGGCTGGGCACGACGTACTGTGGGACAGCCAATGCCATCAGGCTTTTAAAACTCTATGTCTCCACCAGACGGAATGACAGCATTTCAAAGGCGAGGAATTTTGAAATGCTGGCATTCAGGGCCAGGGATCGCGGGTGGGTAGGGGGGTACTTCCTCTTCCGCTCCAGTGTTTGGGAGATAGAGAGCTGAACGCTTCCATGGGACATTGTGGAGATGGTTGGTGACCCAGATGGTAGTGTTGCTGGCAGATCCTCTGTTTGCGGGGTGGCAGGTGCCACTGTCACTACAGAGGTGGATGAAGAGGCCGAGACTGCAGCAGAAGAGGAAGCAGGAGGAGCCAGAGACCTTTCTTGGTTTTTGAGGTGTCTACTCCACTGCAGCTCGTGCTTTGCACTTAGATGCCTGGTCATGCAGGTTGTGCTCAGGTTGAGAATGTTTATGCCTCGCTTCAGGCTCTGATTGCACAGCGTGCAAACCACTCGTGTCTTGTCATCAGCACATTGTCTGAAGAACTGCCACGCTAGGGAACTCCTTGGACCTGGCTTTGGTGTGCTCGGTCCCTTGCTGCATTGGGCAGTAGCAGGCGTACTGTCTAGGGGACGGACGCTCCGCTTTTGCACCCTGCTCCCTCTTCTGCTGTGCTGGTGGCTCTGTGCGACCACCGCCTCTTCCTCCGAACTACACAGGTCACCTGTATGACGTTGATTCCATGTGGGATCGAGGACCTCATCGTCCTCCACATCAGCTTCAACCCAGTCTTCACCCCTGTCCTCCTTGTCGGTCTGCACAATTGCGAAAGCAGCAGCAGTTGGCACCTGTGTTTCGTCATCATCCGAGACGAGCTGCGATGGTCCTCCCATGTACTCATCTTGAAACATAAGTGGTTGGGCATCGGTGAACTCAATCTCTTCCACTTCTGGGGCAGGGCTAGGTGGATGGTCCTGGGAAACCCTGCTATCAGAGTCATCAAAAAGCAGAAGAGACTGCTGCATGACTTGGGGCTCAGACTGCTTGGCTGATTTGCAAGGGGGTGAGGTGAAAGACTGATGGACATCAGCTGCAGGTGCCAACTCTGATCTTTCAGCAGTAGACTGGGTGGGAGACAATGTGAAGGAACTGGAGGCACTGTCAGCAACCCAATCTACTATCGCCTGTACTTGTCCTGGGCCTAGCCTCAACATTCGTAGAGCCGCATTAGGCCCGACCAAATACTGCTGCAGGCTCTGTCGCCTACTCGCATCTGAGGAAGGTGTTTCACTTGTGTGTGTAGCTGGCACAGATCGACCACATCCTCTCCCTGCAACAGGAGCTCCACCAGCAGCACCACGACCGGGGCCACGTCCCTTATTTGACGTTCTCCTCATATTTCTGAAATTTAGGATCTTGCCCTAAATGGGTGTTTTTTGAATAGCAGAATAGAGTAACAGTATCTAAAGTATGTATCTCACACGTACAGATATGCAGAAAACACACCAAAAATTATTTTTTTTGCCCTAAATTATTAGTTTTTGGAATATCAGAATAGGAGAACAGTATCTAAAGTGTGTATCTCACACGTACAGATATGCAGAAAATGCAGCCAAAAAATTTTTGGGGCAGAAAACGCAGCAAAATTTTTTTTTGCCCTAAATTATTCGTTTTTTGAATAGCAGAATAGGAGAACAGTATCTAAAGTGTGTATCTTGTTGCAAGGTAAATCGGATTCCCACCACCAGAAAACCAGTGCGGACCTATGCCCATGCTTATGTGTGTTAGCATTGCACACATGCTCATACTTTCAAGCGAATGGGCAATGTTTAATGTACTGTTTCAGTTCACTTGCTCATACCAATTAGCATGAACACTTGACACCCGGTGACCTATTCAAACTAGTCTCTTACTATGAGCAGCTGCTGCAGTTCCTGTGTTTCTGAGACCCGATCTGCTGTACCTGCTTACTTGTGTATTACCTGGCTTGCTCTTGGACTTCTCTTCTGTTCTTGTCTCTTTCTTGTCAACCTGATTACTCTGACCCCAGCCTGTTTACTACACTTGTCTACACCTGCTGATTCTGTACTGCTTTGCTCGGCTGTTGCTGACTTTGGCTTGCCATCTGTACTTGCTCTGCCTCCCAATATTGTCCCTTGCTGCCTGGCTGTCACTGACCACTGTCTGGTCCTGCTTCCATTTTCTTCTCTGGTGCCAAGCTGTTCCTGCATCCTGTCCTGAGCACTGCAACTACCAGCTCTACCCACCTAAACAGCAGACATCACCAGACAGCTATTCAGTCACTGTGCCACTCCATGCCTTCACACTCTCTATCTCCATCTTCAGGAGTGTTGGGCAGAAGGTACAAGAGAGGCCTCCAGAATGTTTCAGTCTTCACCAGGTACATGATATACATGATATAAATAGGGTGAAATTTCTCCATTCGTCTTCCAGGACAGCCTCTGAGATATATGGCTTCTCCCTCTGGGACAGGAAACACGTATACCAATTAGTTAAAAGGTGGTCCTCCAGGCCTCCCTCCTCAGTTTTTGTGCTTCCTGCCGGACAGGAAGGAGCACGTTAGGAACCTAAGGGAAGCTCCATATCTCAGGGCTGTCCTGGGAGAGCCCCTGGCGAATGACTGTCCTCTGCCTGCAGCACCCCTCTGTCCTGCTAGGGAAGAGTAGGGTTACTGGGATCACCGCTGCCTTTTTGCTCAGGGAGAGCAGGACCCCGATGTGGCTGCAGATCCCACCATCTATGCCCGCTTGTGTTACCTGAGTGGGTCGCTAGTCTATAGTGTCCTGCGGCCGGCGGGCGGGAGACGCTCGGCCGGCCATGGTGTAACATTTGCCGGTCTTCTGGGTTCAGCGTGCGGCATGTGCGGGCGAGCCTCTGCCTTCCACTGAGAGGAAGTGACGAGAGCATACTTCCGTCGGAACCGCGTCATTAGGGGGCGCCGCGAGACATTGTTTCCGGTCACCTGCCCACAGCGGTGACTTCCAGGCATTCAGAGCAGTGATAGAGACTCAGAGAGACTGAGCAGACACCAGGGACCATGAAGGGTGCAGCAACACAGACAGACTACGGTTCAGCAGGCTCCGGCGCCTCTCAGGTAAGCGTGGTGAGGGCAGACCCTTGCTTACATTGGGGGGTTGGGGCCTTAGACCTAAAAACTTTCCCTCCCTGTGTGGGGAACTTCAGGTAATGGACTGGGCACTTACTAGGCTGACCTTGCACACTGGTGGTGGGGGTCAGGGCCGCAGACTAATGGGGATTGTTTGTCTTTTTGTTTGGCTTTCAGGTCAAAGCCAATGACAGGACCCAGATGCAGCCGCCTAGAGAGAAATGTGCCATATGTGGGACCAAGTTAGGCGCCAATTGGGAAAAGCCACTTTGCCCCGTGTTTGTCAACAGTCTGGTCAAGGATGATTCCGTGGCAACTTGTCACAAAATCCTGACATCTGTGAAAGACGAGATTGCATCCACATTCCAGTCTTTCAAGGGAATGATGGACAGGATGAAGGGTCCCTCTCCATCTCTATCCAGGGCAGCAAGTATGCCTTCCCTTTCTGAGCCTAGTCAGGAGGAGGAGGGGGATAGGGAGAGGGTACCTAGGTCGCTAGCCTCCTCTCAAGCGGGTTCAGCATCCGAGGGGGAGGAGGATTCCTCCAGGGGCGGTTCAGATATTAATTGTCTCTGGATGGTGTGGGGGATCTACTAAAAGCAAATTTATGACACCTTATAAATCCGTGAGGAACAGGTTCAACTCTCTAAGCGCGACCTGATGTACCAAGGTTCTAGTGCACATAAGTGCAGGGTTTTTCCCGTGCATAAATCCTTGATAGAATCGATTTTTCTGGAGTGGGAGCAGCAGGAGAAGAGGCCTTTCTTTTCAGGTAGCCTCAAGCGGAGGTTCCCGTTTGAAGCAGATGCTTCTCATCCCTGGAATAAAATTCCAAAGTTGGACGCACCTTTAGCCAAGGTCTCTAAAAAGACAGATTTGGCCTTTGATGACCTGGGGTCGCTCAGAGATCCTATGGATAAAAGAGGGGACATGCTGCTAAAGAGAGCTTGGGATGCCTCGTCAATAGGATTGAAACTAGCTCTTGCAGCTACCTGTGTGGCCAGAAATCTGAAATGTTGGCTCACGCAATTACAGTCCCACATTTCGGCCGGCACATCTGGGCAGCAACTTCTAAAGTCGTTTCCGTTATTATTTAAGGAAGTTGGTTTTCTGGCAGATGCCTCAGAGGAATTGGTAAAATTGGCAGCTAGGTCGGCCACACTAGTGAACGCAGCTAGAAGGGCCATGTGGCTAAAAGCCTGGACAGGTGACGCCACCTAAAAACTGAAGCTTTGTGGGTTACCATTTTCAGGCGACTACCTGTTTGGGCCAGGCCTCCAGGAGGAGCTGGAGCATACTCAGGATAGGAAAAAAGCATTTCCCGAAAAGAAGAAGAAAACTGAGGGTAAACGCAAGGGGCGTGGAAAAGGAGGAATCCTATTTAGTCCTCCTCAAATAACCTCAAAATCCCAGTGACTACTGCGTTCCCTGTGGGAGGAAGACTGGGGGAGTTCCTCTCACAATGGACCACCTCAACTTCAAGTCCGTTCATATTAGACATCATCAAGAATGGTTACAAATTGGAGTTTGATTCAATTCCCCCCTCAAACTTCCAGGTTACCCAGTTACCCAGGGGCCAAGAGAAAGAAAAAGCTCTGGGTATGTTATTGGGGGATTTAGTGGCTCAGAGAGTCATTGTTCAGGTGCCACAGAAGGAGCATGGCCAGGGAGTATACTCCCATGTGTTTGTTGTAAAGAAGCCATCGGGAAGGTTCAGCTTAATCCTGAATCTCCGCCCTCTAAACAAGTTTGTGAGATACAAACGGTTCAGGATGGAATCGATCTTTACTAATCTAATCTCCTGTTTCCAGGTTGTCACATTGCCACAATAGATCTCAGAGATGCCTACTTGCATATCCCAAATCATCAGGACTTTCAAAAATACCTCAGGCTGGCAGTCAGAGTAAATTCTGAGATCCTGCACTTCCAGTTTCGGGCACTCCCTTTCAGGCTGTCTTCCTCACCAAGAATCTTTACGAAGGTACTTGCAGAGGCTCTAGCCCCATTAAGAATCCCGGCCATTACGGTGACCCCATACCCGGGCGATCCCCTGTTCGTTGCCCACTCTTCCCAACAACTAGAGAGAGACTTGCAGGAGGCGCAGAGTTTCCTTTCATCTCCCGGGTGGCTAATCAACCAGGACAAGTCCCAACTGACCCCAGCTAAGGAGGTCCTGTATTTGGGTTACAGGATCTCTTCCGTGGAGATGAATGTTTTTCTCTCCAGGGAAAAGATCCTGAAAGTGGATCAGGCAGTAGCCCAGCTTCAAACCAATCGGGTAGCCCCGATCAGAGAGGTAATGAGGGTGCTGGGTCGGATGACATCCTGTTTCCCAGCATTACCTTGGGCGAGATTTCATCAGCGCCCTCTGCAGTGTCTCATGCTGCGTTACTGGGACGGAAGAAAGCAAAGCCTAGATCTACCTATGCCCCTATCATCCAAACTCAAGAGGACTTTGTGGTGGGCGGGCCCATCACAACCTGGATAAGGGTTTGTCCTGGACCGGTCCTGCAGCCATAGTGGTAACAACCGACGCCTGTACTTGGGGCTGGGGTGCCCACTTGGAGGGAACCTTAGCTCAAGGGGCCTGGTCGCCAGTAGAGGCCAGTTGATCCTCAAACCAGAGAGAGCTTCTTGCGATTCTAAGGGCGATAGAGGCTTTTCAGTCCTGGATAAGTGGACAGCACCTACAGGTATGGACAGACAATGCGGAAGCGGTCACATATGTGAACAAATGGGGGAGGGGGGAGGCAGGAGTCCCGCTCTGCAATTCACAGCCAACAGGATTCTGTCTTGGGCCAAGGTAAACCTGTCCTCACTGTCACCTAAAAGGCTCTCAGAATCTGTTGGCGGATTTCCTCAGCTGTCAGCATATAAGCCAGGATGAATGGTCTCTCAACAGGGAGGTGTTTGTGGAGATTGTGCAGGGCTCGGGTCAGCCGGAGGTGGACCTCTTTGCCTCGGAGGACAACAAGAAGGTGTCACAATTCTTCTCCATTTATCTGCAGGATCAGGCCAGAGGGATAGATGCATTTGCCAGTCCTTGGCAGTTCAGCCTTTGTTACGCCTTTCCTCCAGTGAGGCTGATTGCGGCGGTTCTTCAAAAAATTGACAGAATCAACGGTCCTCATCCTAATAGCGCCATTCTGGCCAAGGAGACCCTGGTTTGCCAGTCTGAAGAGACTGGCCATTCTTCCTCCACTACACCTTACGGTCAGGAAGGACTTGATTTCCCAGGGTCCTATTCTACACCCGCAAATAGAAAACTTCAGACTAACAGCCTGGTATCTGAGGAACAGCTGTTGGGGTCTCAGGGATTTTCAGAGAGGGTGATTAAAACTTTTCTTGAGTGCCGTAAGTCGGTAACCAGGGCAATTTATGCCAAGGTGTGGAAGAGGTTTAGTTCCTGGTTGCAGGGGCTGGAACATCCTGGGATTCCAGCAGTCCTGGATTTTCTTCAGGCAGGTGTAGAGTTGGGCCTTTCTACTAGTACTTTGAAAGTTCAGACCACGCCCTTAAGTGTTTTCCTTCAGACCTCACTTCAGCAGAATCAATTTGTTAAAAAAGTTCAAGGCCCTGGCGAGATCTAGGTCTTTGAGGGTGACATCCTGCCCTACCTGGGATTTATCCTTAGTCCTCAAGGCTCTTACAGGTAGTCCCTTAGAACCCCTGGAGAAATCAATTCTGAAATGGGTGGTACTGAAAACATTTTTTTTTATAGCTATCACGTCAGCCAGAAGGGTGAGTGATCTGCAGGCTTTCTCTATTCGGGAGCCATTTTTGTTGATTTTGGAGGATAGGGTTGTACTCAAGACGGATCCTAGTTTTCTCCCTAAGGTAGCTTCTACGTTTCATAGAACGCAGGACATTATCCTACCGACATTTTTTCCCCCGTCAGAGCCAGATGAGGAAGGATCTTTGAGTTTATTAGATGTTAAAAGAAGCCTTTTAGTTTATTTAGAAGCTACTAGAAGCTTCAGGAAGTCAGATTCTATTTTTGTTAATTTTGCGGGGGCTCGCAAAGGTTATAAGGCCTCTAAATCTTCCATTGCTAGATGGATAAGAATGGTGATTATGGAATCCTATGAGTTAGAGGGGATACAAGCACCATTAGTCAAGGCACATTCTACCAGGGCAGTTTCAAGTTCATGGGCAGAGAGGGCCGGTGCCTCTCCGGAGGACATCTGCAAGGCAGCAACGTGGTCCAGCTACTCTACGTTTGCTCAACATTACCGTCTGGATTTATTGTCTGATAAGGAGCAGACATTTGGACGAAAGGTTCTCCAGGCAGTGGTCCCGCCCTGACAAAGTAAGTTTCTTGCTTATCATCTCAGAGGCTGTCCTGGAAGACGAAAGGAGAAAATTGGAGTTAGACTTACCGGTAACTCTTTTTCTAGCAGTCTTCCAGGACAGCCTGGTTTCCCACCCGGTGCTTTCTATTAAATGGTGTTGGAGGTATGTACTAACGTTGTGTTAGTGTGTTCTGTCTTTCAGATGTTTCCGGTGGTTCTTGGATAAACTGATGAGGGAGGCCTGGAGGACCACCTTTTAAATAATTGGTATACGTGTTTCCTGTCCCGGAGGGAGGAGCCATATATCTCAGAGGCTGTCTTGGAAGACTCCTAGAAAAAGAGTTACGGGTAAGTCTAAAGCCTCGTACACACGGCCGGTTTTCTCATCAAGAAATGACAAGAAAACTGCCGGGAGAGCTTTCTTGCCGAGAAAATCGGCCGTGTGTACGAGGCTTTCAGGTTTCTCGTCAAGATAACTGGCCAGAATCTCGGCGAGAAAAATAGAGAACCTGCTCTCTATTTTCTTGTTGAGATTCTCGTCGGAAATCCCGACGAGAAACCCGATAGTGTGTACGCTTACCTGTCGCCGTGGAAACCCACGCATGCTCGAAATGACTTTGACGCATGCGCGGTAGCTTCCTAGGCATAGGTAGGGTGTAGCAAGATGGCGGCGGCGGCATCGAAAGTGACGAGCGCACGCTCATCGTAGTCGATGACGTCACCGCGTTCGTTCCATTCAAAAGAACGGCAGTTCTTTTGAATCGAGCGTGTGTACACTCGGCCGGGACAAGATACTTGTCAAGAATCTCATCAGGAAAAACTTGTTTTTTCCTGACGAGATTCTCGGCCGAGTGTAACAGGCTTCACACTGGTTTTTCTTTAAATGCCCATTTTACATGTGTTAGATTTACTATGATTGTAACTGCAATAAATCCTATGAAAATAAATATCACTTGTAGCGCTTTTATTTTTTTTTACACTGAACAGGAGGCACATTATTTCTGTAATATAATGATGCATTTTTAATATTTTTGTCTTTATTTTTAATCCCTGTGCTATCTATAAGAGGAAATCAATACTTTATTGGTCTCCTAGGACATGCTCAAAAGAAAACTTTGTTCTCACATTGAAATAGTTAAAAATGAACTAAATAAAATAAAAACTATCTGTTTTAAATGTAGCTGGCAGTGTTTATTTTTGTAGAAACAATTGTAAATGATAGTTAATGTGTTATATTGCTGAATTAATCTTTCTCTGTACGAAAGAATTAGATGTTGTTTAATTGGATTGTGATCTGTAATTTCCATGCTAGGTTTAAAGGAAAAGAAAAGCTAACTGGCTGAACATTTCCATTTAATCCTTGGCCAAATGGCAACCTTAAACTATGTACACATTACATTGTACATGTCATTTTTATTTCTACATTCTCCTCTGCAGAAGTATATATGGCCAAATACAATAAACCGTGACAAGTGAAAAATGTAGAGAAAATACGGTCGTCTCAGTTGAAAATAAATCACACTCGTGTACAAATGCACGGAAAAAGATCAAAACCGAGTCTCCCCAAAACCTCAGAAGACTAGCCTGACCGAGCTCAGCTAAAAAAGGAATCCATATTATGTGACACCAGATCACAGACACATAACAATTAGAGCATATAGGAATCATTCTTATTTTTGAATTGCCTCTGCCCTTGCTGAGTAATTGGTGGTGGAAAATTTGAGCAAAGCCTTACAGCAATCGGTATAATGCATTGCAGATAAGAATATAACATTTCAGATTTTTTTTTTTATATGTAGTAAAATGCTGTTTGTGCAAGAGCTCTTTTACTCCTATAGAGTATAGCTGTACTTTTATTTCCTCCCCAATTATTGTATAATAGAACATATTAACTTAACTAGTAGCTCCCCCATAATCTTTGCGATGTGGCCTCATCAGCGCTGAAAGGCAATTCTTCAAAAGCTGTCTCATTACCGTACTCCGTCCCCAAAATATGTACCGTCAAACTCCTGTACTTCAATAAAATGAACGCCCACTGCTTGTGAAGCTGTGACGGGCATTCCCATTGAAGTGAAATGCTGAACAGTTAAGGTCACAGGGGAGCTGCATTGAATACATTTTCTATTACAAAAAAATGGCTCTGAGAAGGATAAGTGCACTAAAAGTGCATTCATTCTTTCAACTTAGGATTTGTCTAAAAGCAGTAGAGACCTTGCTGCTGGATAAGAAGCCTCCCCAATGGAGAGCGCATTACCTACAAAATCACATATTAAACAAAGAAGCGTTAGTAGTACATGATTTTCCGCCAGTCTACTACACTGTCCTCAAAATCTTGTTTTCCAAATCAATTTTTGTCAGCTTCTGAAAGCTTGTTTTTGCAAAATAAGGAAACGTTACAGCATGTTTCAGAGGCTTAAAATATCCACCCAGAGAAATAAAAGGTTATACAACCGTTCACCACTGAAGCAAAAGACTAAACAGGAGTTAGGAATTAATCAGGCCATCACCATTAAACCAGCAGATAAAGGGTGAGCAGCATTTATAAGGGACAAAAAAACTGTACATACAAATAGGCTAAAGCTAAACAGAAAAGGTAATCGGCCAAATGATCAGATAGGGAGATACTGTAACTTACAGTTTACTAAACAGGTGCAAAGCTAGAAGCAATACTACAAAACGGGTTTAGGATGGCAAACAACATGCATACATTGCAGAAAAAATACACAAAAGATTATGAAAGCTGCACCAATATGGCTTCTTTACACCAATGTCTCTGTGACTCAGTCAGGGTAACATGGGCTGCATAGCATATTCTCTATAAGGCCTCGTTCACACCATGGTGCAGAGATATCAGTTTTTCTGCATGCATTCAAGGGCTCAAGAAAACAATGGTTCTCTATGTGCCCTGTTCACACCACAACGTGCAGATTTTTTCTGTGCAGGAATCTGCAACGTGTATGCAGTTTTCTGCATGCGAAAAAAACTAGCATGAAATCTATATTAGTGTGAATATGGCAACTTGCATGAAAACTGATGTCAATGTGCATAAAAACTGACTGAAACATGCATGAAAACTGATGTAAACTGGTGTCTCTGCAAGTGAAATCTGCATGGTTTCCCTATCAGTTTTCATGCTTGTATGGTGTAAACGAGCCCTAAGACTCTATAACAACAGGCAGTCTAGCTGACAATCTATACCTCAGTAGAACAACTCTGAACACAAACTGCTACTTCTAAGCTTATCCTTATAAGCCACATCCCTCTCAGTGAAGTTGAGGGTAGCTCTTGTAACACAGAGGAATAGATGGAGGGATCCATGGCCTAATGAAAATTGGGGTGATGCTCAAAACGGTAGCTGAGTTTTCTGGTTAGCTGCATGCTTATAGGCTCTGGCCCAGCTGCCTGCATGCCGGGGAGGGCCCTTCATCTGGCTGAAGATCACTTGCCTCATCAGGAGTGGCCTCTTTGAGCTGCTGAGGGAGGTAAGCTGAAGAACTTATGTTTAATGAGTGTGTCCAGGAACCCAGGGAGTTGTGGGAGATAGAGTTAAAGGGGCCTACACTTTCATCTTAGAAGGTTAGTAAATGGACACTATTACAATGCTTACAAAAAAAATTGAATTATGATCCCACTCATGACTTTACTCAACAGCTCAAATGTCTAATTAAAACATTATCAACCCACCTACATTCAGAGCTTGGAATGGCAATTCCAGACAATACAGAAACAGGGAACTTTCATGTTCAGCCAAAGATCTACAAGCCAGGAAACCAGGTATTAATACACTCACTGAACAAATATCAGGGTTTTTAGAGAATATACTAAAGTCGTTAGTCAGAAATACTACTAGTTTTCTGTAAGATGCAATTGATTTCCCGAAAAAGTTCCACAATATACATAAATTACAACCAAATGCACATCTAGTGATTAATGATGTAGAATCTCTCAGATTATTATCATCACTGAGTCACCAATAGAGTGCTGGAGATGTTTGCGAGCTCACTGAATTCAATCTAACATTATAACACACAACTATTTCACATATATATATATATATATATATATAGCACTACCCCCATAGGAGCTGCTGGTTATGTTTTTGGGTCATGCCGTTACCTGTCTGTTCCACCGTATCTGTCATAGGGGTTCCATTGAAGAGTTTTCACAGATGTCAGCACCAACACATAGTCTCTTTTCCAATAGTTTTATTAAAGAAATGTCAGTTAGAGGGATGGAGGGTTAGGGGAGAATCAGGTACCTTGCTTTGTGGATCACGGGTTCTTTCTTCAATCCAGAGGAAAAACAGTTTCCACACTGGATATAGCAACCACCGGAAAGGCCTCTCTCACTGACCTAGCAACCGGTGTGGTGCTCGGTCAAAAGTCTCTGCCACAGACTTGAAGAATAGACATAGTCTCTGCCCAATCCTCTGCCACAGGATTGTATGATCCAGAACATTTTGCAAAGTCTAAGTATAGTCCCACAGTACCAGTTTCTGTCAACCAACCCGGCGACACTGTGAGGTAGATGGGTCGGGATGCGCCCTCCAATTGAGTCTCCAGGCTCTTTCTGAGATACCAGCCCTTTTGGCTCGGTATTTTCAGAGAAAAGTCCTCCCCTGGTTTCTTCAATTGCTCGGCTTCTCCCCGCAGGCAAGACAGTACAGGACCACCCCTGACTAGTAGGCCCCAGAACTCCTGGGCCTACTTCCAGTAACAAGGCCTCGGGCCAGCCGGCCCAGAGGCAGGGAAACTGCTACGGCACACCTGAGGCCAGGAGGGCCATCAGGTCAGAGAGACCCGGAAGGCGGTGTCTGTCCCTTAAGTACCCTCTCCCAGAATGCACAGCGAGGGGACCAATCCCACTGAGCCATTTCTGGGCAAGAGGTACCCAATACATCCAGCCTGCAGCATTTCCAACCTTGACCTGTGGTGACAGCGACACCCACAGTCAAGTGGAAAATGCGCAACACAGCTGGACTGGAACAGAAACCAGAAATTTACACAATTATTATGAGCTAAACTACAGCTCAGACAACTAAATTTACAAATAGCGCCTACCCAATAGGAGCAGGATGCTATATATATATATATATATATATATATATATATATATATATATATCATAAGTGTGCGCAGCCTAATGCATTAGGGTGTGCACCCTTAAGCTCAAACACACATGCATGTGTATGTATCTATATACGTATCTACATATATATGACCCTGGCACATTGATCTCCCTGCTGGCACAGTGAAAGAGAGGAGCATAAACACTTCTCTTATGGCAGAACCGGTAAGAGGGAGATCTTTCCCATGTTCCTGTTGCTACACAGAGCGATAACACTAATGCACATGGGGTGATTAGGGTGTGCCTGGGCACACCCAGCACACCCTGTGCGCACACCTATGATATATATATATATATATATATTGTGAGGGGGTTAACTCGGTAGCGGTTGTGTGTGACCCCCTGGATGGGCTCCCCACACAAAAACAGGCCCAGCAGACGGAGGTTGTGGTTTTCAAGATCAAAAGGTGTGGTTTATTTCTCTATTTACAGTGACAAAAACACAGCAAAGCAAAAAGAAACATAAACAAAATAAATCCTGGTCAGCTTGACCTCTGACTAAACATGCAGGTTTCCCTAACTAACAACTGGGATCAGCCTGGTGCTGTCCTAGTCCCTAAGTCCCTGGTTTAGTAAATGTCCAAACAAATAGCCACACAGGCTTTGTCTCACCGCACAGGGGTTCACTCTCCCTAGACAGTCCACACAGGTCTGGGTCCAGGCATGAGCAAACACCTAATGAAGCTGGGAGTTTTTATAGAGGCCTTAAACGAGCTGACAAGCTTCAGCTGGTCTCATCAACTCCCTGCCTGCACGACGCCCAGCACTCTCCCTAGAGGTATTAATCATCCATGAGCCCACTAGCCTCAGCTGGGCTTCATCAACTCTCTCCCTAGTTGTATAAGTCGGCATAAAGCCTGAATCTGGGAGAAATATACCTACCCCCCTGGATGCAACCAGGTGACTTTACCTTCCTGCTGTCACATACCCCCCCCCTCTTGTTTTAACCTTGGGGTTGGAACACCAGCAATCAGGCATTCATGTACTCAAGACAAAGCATCCACATTCCCCATTTGAACGCCAGGGCGATGCTTTACTGTGAAGTTGAATTCCTGTAGGGCCAGGAACCACCTATTTACTCTTCTATTTGTCTCCTTGTTTTGAGCCATCCATTTTAACGGAGCGTGATCCGTAACCATGTCAAAGTGCCTACCTAGCAGATAGTACCGAAGGGAATCTAGAGCCCACTTCACCGCTAAACACTCCTTTTCAACCGTGGCGTAATTTACCTCATGGGACTTCAACTTCCTGCTGAGGTAAATGACTGGGTGCTCTTCCCCGTTCCAGACCTGGGACAATACTGCTCCTAACCCCACATCTGACGCATCACTTTGTACGACAAAGTCTTTAGAGAAGTCGGGTGAGTACAACACTGGCTGGCTACATAAGGCTTGTTTCAAGAATTGGAACGCTGCCTCAGCCTCGGGGGTCCATTTAATCATGACCGACCCTTTCCCTTTCGTCAGGTTGGTTAGGGGCACAGCCTTAGAAGCAAAGTGGGGAATGAAGCGCCGATAATAACCCGCGATTCCCAGAAAGGCTCGTACTGCTTCTTGCTGTTGGGACGTGGCCAACTCTGGATGGCCTCGACTTTGTTGAGTTGGGGTTTTATTACTCCCCTGCCAATGGTGTACCCAAGATATTTGGCCTCCTCCTGCCCAATGGTACACTTCTTGGGGTTAGCCGTAAACCCCGCTTCCCGGATAGAGTCTAGGACTGCTTGCACTTTTGGCAGATGTGAGGCCCAATCTGTGCTATGGACAATTACGTCATCCAGGTAAGCCGCAGCATACTTCCGATGGGGCTTCAGTATCTGGTCCATTTTCCGCTGGAATGTGGCCGGCGCATTCTGTAACCCGAACGGCATTCTCTTATATTGGAACGCCCCGTCTGGGGTTACAAATGCGGTTTTCTCTTTGGCCGACTTGGCCAGGGGAATTTGCCAATACCCTTTTGTGAGGTCAAGAGTCGTCATGTATCGGGCTGTTCCCAGCCGGTCGATCAACTCATCTATACGTGGCATGGGGTAGGTGTCAAATTTTGTAACTTTGTTCAACTGACGAAAATCGTTACAAAATCGCCAGCTCCCATCCGGTTTAGGCACCAACACAATGGGACTAGACCAATCACTTTGGGACTCCTCTATCACCCCTAAGTTCAGCATTTTCTGTACTTCCTCCCGTATTGCCTCCCGTCGGGCCTCTGGGATCCGATAGGGTTTTAACTTCACCCTTTCACCGGGCGGGGTAATAATATCATGCTCTACCCCAGATGTTTGTCCCGGCAGCTCAGAGAACACCTCCTTGTTGCGAAGCACAAACTCCTTAACCTCCTGTTGTTGGGGTTGTGACAAGGTGGCTGCTATTCCAACCTCCGGAATCACGCAACCAGTTTGAGCTGGTGACCAAGTTTCTGCGACTAGGGACTCTCTATCCCTCCAGGCTTTCAACAGATTAACGTGATAGATCTGTTCGGGCTTTCGCCTTCCTGGTTGTCTGACCTTGTAATTCACTTCGCTCACTTTTTCCATTATCTCGTAGGGGCCTTGCCATTTGGCAAGGAATTTACTTTCAACCGTAGGGACAAGTACCAATATCCTATCCCCCGGGGAAAAGGTACGGGTCTTGGCTCCACGGTTGTACACTCTCTGCTGTGCCAACTGCGCTTGGGCCAAATGTTCCTTCACGATGGGCATTACCTGTGCAATTCGATCTTGCATCAGGGCGACATGCTCAATCACACTCCTGTGGGGAGAACTCTCACTTTCCCAAGTTTCCTTGGCAATATCCAACAGCTCTCTTGGGTGTCTCCCATACAGTAACTTAAAGGGGGAGAATCCCGTAGAGGATTGGGGCACCTCCCTAATAGCAAACATCAAATAAGGAAGTAGACAGTCCCAATCCTTTCCATCTCTATCCACCACTTTCTTCAACATTTGTTTTAGGGTTTTGTTGAATCTTTCAACCAGCCCATCGGTTTGGGGGTGATACACAGACGTACGCAATTGCGTCACTTTGAACAATTTACACAGCTCTTTCATAACCCGGGACATAAAGGGTGTACCTTGGTCCGTAAGCAGTTCTTTACAAATACCCACCCGGCTAAAAACAAGAGATAGCTCTTTGGCTATGGTTTTGGCCGAGGTATTTCGGAGAGGGATCGCTTCTGGATAACGGGTGGCATAGTCCATTATAACTAATATGTACTGGTGCCCCCTAGCGGACTTGATTATAGGACCTACCAAATCCATTGCGATCCTCTCAAACAGGACCTCAATGATGGGTAGAGGGACCAGCGGGCTACGGAAATGTGGCATCGGGGCCGACCTCTGACACACAGGGCAGGAGGAACAATAATTTTCTATGTCCTTCATCACCCCAGGCCAATAGAATCTCTGTAATACCCTCTCTCGGGTTTTCTCTGTCCCCAGATGACCTCCAAGAATGTGCCCATGGGCCAACTCCAACACCAACTTCCTGTAAGGTTTGGGCACCACAAGCTGCTCAACGGTTTCTTCTGCCCTTTTTGCCACCCGATACAGTAGGTCCTTCTCTACGCTGAAGTATGGGTAAGTGCAGGTATTATCTGGGTTCACTAACTCGCCATCTATTTCCACTACGTTTTCCCGTGCCTTTATTAGGGCGGGGTCTTTTAACTGTTCTGTGGCAAAATTTTCCCTGTGGACCTCAAGATCAGAAAACTCCACAGACGGTAGGTTTTCGTCTGAGGAGGTGGGCTCCTCTCCAGTTTCTTGAGTCTCGCCTGCCAATACTGACAAGGGAAATTCTGGAGAGTCCTCACCACTCTCAGAGGAGTTCTGGCTATCACCTTCCTGGTACATAGGGGCACCAGTGGGGGGCTCAGGATCATCCCACAGTTCCCAGAACTTCGGAAAATCCCTTCCCACAATGGCATCATGCGGTAATTGAGATACTAACCCCACTGGATGAGAGAGGGTACCTTTGGGGGTCTTGAAACACACTGTAGTCACTGGATACTCTCGGGTGTCCCCATGCACACAAATAACAGCTACCTTGCTATTCCCAGAGACCTCTGTTTTAACTAATTCAGCCTTTATCAGGGTCACAAGGCTACCTGAATCCAGTAATACCACAACATTTCTACCATTAATACACATTTTGCATAAATGTTTCTCAGTTCCCCGAATGGCAGTGCATGCGACTGTCGCACACAGCGACTGACGTCTGTCCGTCAGAAAGTCACATTGCATGGGTTCCTCCACCACCGGGCAATTTGCTGCAATATGTCCCGTTTGCCGGCAGCGGTAGCAAACAATCCTTTTGGCTGCCTCTTGAGCCCCCGACTTCCCAGGCTGTTCTCGCCAAACCCTGGGCAGAGCTCCCACCCTCTCACTCTCTCCACCCTCACCCCTTGGAATCATCTTATCCGCCCCTGGGGATGGTCTGGTCTTAGGGTGGAAAGTCCGAGAGTCTCTGGAAGAGGCCGTCAGGTTCTCTGCAGCCAAGTATCTCTCTACACGATCCACAAGTTTACCGGCCGTTTCTGGGTCTCCATGGCTTACCCACTTTTGAATGGCGGTAGGAAGAGCTCTCAAGAAACGATCCATCACAACACGTTCCACAATCTCCGGTGCGGACAAAGTCTCTGGCTGTAGCCACTTCCTGCTCAGGTGAATGAGATCATACATTTGAGACCTGGGGGGTTTTCCAAGCTGGAAAGTCCAGTTATGCACACGCTGAGCCCGGACAGCCAGGGTGACACCCAGCCTTGCCAATATTTCAGCTTTTAGCATCCCATAGTCTTTTGCTTGGTCAGGCTCTAGGTCATAGTAAGCTTTCTGCGATTCACCAGTTAACAGAGGAGCCACCAGTCCAGCCCACTGCTCCTCAGGCCACTTTTCTCTTTCAGCAGTCCTTTCAAATGTGGTCAAAAATGCCTCTGGATCATCCTCTCCAGTCATTTTTGTCAATAAACGACTCACCCCAAAGGACGCGGTATTAGTGGGACGGCTTTCCTCACTGGTCTGCGGAGGTTGCTGCATTACTGCTTCCATCTGTTGTTGTAGTCTCTGCTCTTGCTTCTGCAACAGGTCTATGAAGCGGGCCTCAGATTGCTGCTGGGCTCGTTGCTGGGCTGCGAAGCTCTTTTGCAAACCTGCATTTGTCTGCTGTTGATTGGCATTTGCTAGAGCCAGCTGTTTCAGTATCTCCTCCATGCTGGCTTAAAAAAAAACTGCCTGCATTCTCCACCAACTGTGAGGGGGTTAACTCGGTAGCGGGTGTGTGTGACCCCCTGGATGGGCTCCCCACACAAAAACAGGCCCAGCAGACGGAGGTTGTGGTTTTCAAGATCAAAAGGTGTGGTTTATTTCTCTATTTACAGTGACAAAAACACAGCAAAGCAAAAAGAAACATAAACAAAATAAATCCTGGTCAGCTTGACCTCTGACTAAACATGCAGGTTTCCCTAACTAACAACTGGGATCAGCCTGGTGCTGTCCTAGTCCCTAAGTCCCTGGTTTAGTAAATGTCCAAACAAATAGCCACACAGGCTTTGTCTCACCGCACAGGGGTTCACTCTCCCTAGACAGTCCACACAGGTCTGGGTCCAGGCATGAGCAAACACCTAATGAAGCTGGGAGTTTTTATAGAGGCCTTAAACGAGCTGACAAGCTTCAGCTGGTCTCATCAACTCCCTGCCTGCACGACGCCCAGCACTCTCCCTAGAGGTATTAATCATCCATGAGCCCACTAGCCTCAGCTGGGCTTCATCAACTCTCTCCCTAGTTGTATAAGTCGGCATAAAGCCTGAATCTGGGAGAAATATACCTACCCCCCTGGATGCAACCAGGTGACTTTACCTTCCTGCTGTCACAATATATATATATATATTCAGTATATACAGACAGAAATGGAAGCTCCTCAGTCCTCACATCAGACAGCTCATGGCAGAATGGGCAACACGGGTCTCAGTACCCACAATGTCCTCTCTCTGGGTCCTGTAGCAACACAATAGTAAACAGGTTGCAAAGTTGGTCTCCCTACAGCAGTTCAGTTCACACAGGTGGAGATGTATGCCTGTGTTCAGTGACCTTTCTTTCCAGTGGCAGTCAGTCAGAGATGCTTTTTTGCTTCTTGTTTCAATCTGCAGTAAACTCCACAACCTCGGCCTGTAATCTCTGTCTCTCTTTGTGTGTTTCTCCTCACCTAAGCTCTCAGTTCTCTCTCTTCCTCCTGTTCTGCCCCCTCAATTTTGCCACCCTGAGAAATAATGTTTCTTTACTCTCCTACTGCTCCTTCCCAGAGGGATGTGTCACAGTGTGGAGACTACATCTCCTTTCAGCACTAGTTCCTCACAACAGGCACAGCAAAACATACTCTCTTCCTCTGTGTCCCCTGGGTGGTGGGTGGGGCTTAATTGAGCTGCTCACAACCCAATTGGGACAGTGTCTTCCTCCAGCCACGCCTGGGCCTGTCAGCTGCAGTGGAGGAGGGAGTTGGGGGAACAACAACAGTGACAGTGGCAGCTGACAGCATTAGCACTGCAGCCACATTTCACTAGACATGCACAGAATGGAAAATTTGTTATGTTTCATTTCAGTTTCAGATAGATTCGTTATGCTACTTATTTTGCTTTATTGATTTGTTTCTGAATTAGTTTCATTTAATTTTGTTTTGTTTATTAATTTTCTAACGAGTTCCAAATTTCAATAATTCCAAATTTTCGGAACGATTCGAATTCAGATCGATCGAAAATAATAATCAACCAATTCGAATTCTGTGTGAAGAGAAGCTGTTTGTTAAAGAGTAGGTGGGGAAGCCGGCTGCAATGTCCTTAAAGCACATAAATCACCCCCCAGTCACCCCCCAGATCCCTCCCCAGTCACAGTGTCACTGATTGCAGTGATCATTTGTTTACTGTTCACTGCATTTAGTGTCATCTGTGACAGTAAAAAGTTGCAGGGCAGTTAGGTTTAGGCCCCTTTAGGTCCAGGGTAGCCCCCTAACCCCCCCTAATAAAGGTTTAACCCCTTGATCGCCCCCCAGGTAACCCTTTCGACCCCTATCGCCAGTGTCACTAAGCGATCGTTTTTCTGATCGCTGTAGTAGTGTCGCTGGTGCCGCTAGGTAGACAGTTTTTTGTTTAGGTTCGCCGCCAGGTTTTTATATCGTCAGGTATCCCCATATACAACCTAATAAAGGTTTTAACCCCCTGATTGCCCCTAGAGTTAACCCTTTCACCAGTGATCACTGTATAAGTGTCACTGGTGACACTGGTTAGCCAGTAAGTTATTTAGTTATTTAGGTTACCCGTCATGTTTTTATATAGTGTCTGGTACCCCATATATTACCTAATAAAGGTTTTAACCCCCTGATTTCCCCTAGTTAACCCTTTCACCAGTAATCACTGTATAAGTGTTATGGGTGACGCTGGTTTGTTAGTTTGCTTTTCATAGCATCAGGGCACCCGCCGTATATATCCCAAAAAAGGTTTAACCCCCTGATCGCCTGGCGGGTGATATCAATTAGGTTTTAGTGTCAGTTAGGGTCTGCGTCACCCCAGGCAGCGTCAGGTTAGTGCCAGTAGCGCTAACACCCAAGCGCAAAGCATACACCTCCCTTAGTGGTATAGTATATGAACAGATCAATATCTGATCTGATCAGATCTAAACTAGCGTCCCCAGCAGTTTAGGGTTCCCAAAAACGCAGTGTTAGCGGGATCAGCCCAGATACCTGCTAGCACCTGCGTTTAGCCCCTCCGTCCAGCCCAGCCCAGCCCACCCAAGTTCAGTATTGATGGATCACTGTCACTTACAAAACACAACAAACATAACTGCAGCGTTCGCAGAGACAGGCCTGATCCCTGCAATCGCTAACAGTTTTTTTGGTAGCATTTGATACATTTGCTGACAGTCAGGTGCTTTTTTACCTGTGAATCCTTACTAAATTTAGAGCCCAAAATGGCAAATCGAAGGTACACTAGTAAAGAGGCCTACGAGATTCTGAGCATGACAGATAGTGAAGAGGAGGTCACCCATCTGTCAGATTCCGTCTCAGAATACAACCCCGTAGAAGACAGTGGCTCCATGTCCGATAGCTCTGACGACGAAGATGAGGTCCCTGCTAAGGTCAGGCGTACCCAATCCCGATCTTCTGATGTTGTTGAGGAGCAAGAACCGCAGGGCTCTCGTATTATGGAGCAGAGAAGTACTAGCGCCGCTATTCCTTCTGGTGAACTGGCAAGCACCAGCGGCCTAGTACACCCTGGACGTACATCCAGCACTGCAGTATTACGTGGTGACGTGGTGAGTCCCATAAGTGCAGTTCAAGCTGGTGAGGTGGCAAGCACAAGTAGTGTCCCGCTGCCACCAAGAAGAAGACAAAGGCAGGCCCGTCGTGCCCATAGTGTCCTTCCTGCAGAATTTGCCTATCCTAAATGGGTGCCCAACACTTCTGCAGAACCCGTACTTCCCCCATTCACTGGCCAACCCGGGATTCAGGTGGAAACAGCTGATTTTACGCCACTTGATTATTATTTGCCGTTTTTCACGGAAGATCTCTATAGATCTATTGTGGACCAGAATAATTTATATGCTGGTCAATTCATCACCGCTAATCCCCAGTTGCCTTCCATTGCCAGAGATTGGAAACCAATTACGGGTTCCGAATTTAAAACCTTTCTGGGCTTTTTCCTCAACATGGGCACACATAAATTCTCGTCACTGCGCGCCTATTGGTCCACGCGCCCAATTGACCATATGCCCGTGTTCTCTGCCTCCATGTCCAGGAAACGATACGAGCAGATCTTGCGGTTCATGCACTTCAACGACAATTAACTTTTTCGTCCACGTGGAGACCCTGAATACGATCGGCTCTACAAAATTCGACCACTTCAACAAACGTTTTGCAGCCTTGTTTACTCCCAATCAAGTTGTCTGCGTTGATGAGTCCCTGATTACATTTTCTGGCCTCTTGTCTTTCAAACAGTACCTTCCCAGCAAGTGTGCCAGATATGGGGTCAAGCTCTATAAGTTTAGTGACAGGGCAACAGGCTATGTATGGAGCTTTATGGTTTATGAGGGAAAAGACAGTCACGTAGAGCCGGAGAACTGCCCAGATTACATAGGGAGCGCTGGCAAGATAGTGTGGAACTTGGTGTCACCCTTATTCGGAAAGGGGTACCACTTGTATGTGGACAATTATTACATGAGCGTGCCACTGTTTAGTCACTTGTTTGATCATCAAATTGGCGCATGTGGCACCATGCGACCTGATCGCCGAGGCTTTCCTCAGGGGCTTGTAGATTCTCAACTTAGGCTGGGGGAGAGAGCCTGCTTGAAGTGTAATAATTTGCTCTCTGTGAAGTGGAGGGATAATAAGAATGTTTTCCTTCTTACCTCCCTTCACCCAGACACGACAGTCCAAATTCGTACGGCAACTGGTGTTGTGGAGAAACCCCTCTGTGTCCACGAATATAACCAAAATATGGGAGGGGTGGACCTCAACGACTAGTTGTTGGCGCCGTATCACATTGCCCGTAAGGCGAGACGCTGGTACAAAAAAGTGTCTCTATCCTTATTTCAATTGGCTTTGCTGAACGCTCATGTGCTATACAGAGCTTCAGGCGGGACTTTATCCTTCCTTAAATTCCAGGATGAGATAGTAACAGACCTCCTGTATCCAAGTGGCTCTGCACCTCACCATTCCCAACCAAATGCAGTAAGCCGGCTGCATGAGAGGCATTTTCTTCCGTATGTCCTAGAGAATACCCCTACCCAACGAGCCCCCCAAAGAAGATGTTGTGTCTGTACCAAGTGCGGATTTAGGCGTGACACCCGTTATTATTGTCCACGCTGTCCTGACGATCCTGGTCTTTGCATTGGTAAATGTTTTGAACGCTTCCACACTCTAGTGAAGTTTTAGCATAAGGGAAACAGCAATGTACAGGATAGGACACACTTACACAGGGTCTCCCAAGATGCCATCGCATTTTGAGAGATCCAAACAATTACAGTTGTTACAGTTACAGTTACAAAAAAAGTGTAAAAAAAACAAACAAAAAAAACAATATAAAAAAAAATAAATTGTTGTCGTTTTATTGTTCTCTCTAAAGTCCGACCGTGTGTACGCGGCATAACTTTTTACGCCGCGTACATACGGTCAAAATTCCGACGGAGGCATAACTTTTTATGCCGCGTACATACGGTTGAAATTCCGACAGAGGCTTGCCCGTGGAAAAGTCTGACCGTGTGTACGCGGCATAACTTTTTTGCGGTATGGTGCCCCCATGCTTCGGCATATATATATTTTAGGCACAGGTTGCTTTGAATTTTTTTTTTTTTATTATGTTTTTTTTGGGTATTTGCTTTGCAGGTATGGTATGGTAAGGTCTTACTGTTATACTGTAATGTTACTTTGTTTTAATGTTAACCATCATTTGATTAGCAGGTACGCCATTGAGTTGCAGCGCGGATTTATTTATCTTGACAGCAACAGCGTTTGCTCCCACGATACATAAAGCCGTGACTCCAACGTTGTAGGAGGTGATTTCACCACCACAGTTTAAAAAAAATAGCATATGTGCCGAAGCATGGGGGCAGCAGGGGCGGAGGTGCGATTTTGCTCCTAATGTCGCGTACATATGGTCGAAATTCTGACGGAGGCTTGCCCATTGAAAAGTCCGACCGTGTGTACGCGGCATAACCTTTTATGCCGCGTACATATGGTCGAAATTCCGACGGAGGCTTGCCCGTGGAAAAGTCCGACGTGTGTACGCGGCATAACTTTTTTGCAGGAGGATGCCCCCATGCTTCGGCATATATAAATGGTGCATGTATGCCCATCATTAGAAGTGGGTGGATGAAGGGAGGTATTCTAATGGTGGCCACCGATCAATCTCTTTTTTTCGTTCAGCCAAGATTACAATACATGTCCAACAAGGACCAGCAACGTACTGGTATGTTGCTGGACTTTGAATGGTTATACCAGAATGATGCCTGAGGGTTTAGGTATTATATTGGTATCATTCTTTTCAGCCAGCGGTCGGCTTTCATGTAAAAGCAATCCTAGTGGCTAATTAGCCCCGGAACATGTGACTGTGACGTCATGGGAACATGTGACTGTGACGTCATGAGAAGCCTATATTAATCTCTGCGGACCGAAGATTTAGCATTACTGCGAGAGGAAGCGACGAGTCAACATCGAGGAGGAGAAGAGGGAAGAAGACGCCGACAGCGACGACGGAGAAGACCGGCCCCTCCACTAGCAAAAGAGCTAAAGAAGTTAGTGGAGGGGCCGGCAGAAGGACAACGGAGAGCCGACGAGACGACGGAGAAGACCGGGCCTCCGCTAGCAAAAGAGCTAAAAAGAAGTTAGCGGAGGCCCGGCGGAAGAAAGAAAGAACCGGAGGGGAGAAGGCGACGGAGAAGACCGTGCCTCCGCTAGCAAAAGAGCTAAAAAGAAGTTAGCGGAGGCCCGGTGGAAGAAAGAAAGAACCGGAGAGAAGAAGAGGGGAGAAAGCGACGGAGAAGACCGGGCCTCCGCTAGCAAAAGAGCTAAAGAAGTTAGCGGAGGCCCGGCGGAAGAAAGAACCGGAGAGCGCGGCGACGACACCGGAGACCCCCGAAGTCGGAAGAAGACCCCCGGAGCTGTGCAATAAAATACTTTAAAAAGCTGTGTGTGTTTTTTTTCTTGCAAATTTTTTCCACCAGGTGAATGGGTAGGGGTACGATGTACCCCATACTCATTCACATAGGGTGGGGGGGCCGGGATCCGGGTGCCCCTTTATTTAGGGGACTCCCGGATTCCGATAAGCTCCCCGCCCGCAGACCCCGACAACCAACGGTCAGGGTTGTCAGGAAGAGGCCCTGTCCTCATCAAAATGGGGGCAGGGTGATCTGGGGTGGGGGGGCCGCAGGTCGCCCCCCTGCCCCAGAGCACCGACCCCCCCATGTTGAGGGCATGCGGCCTGGTACGGTTCAGGAGGGAGGGGGGCCACTCTATCGTCCCCCCCTTTTCCCCTGTGGCCTGCCAGGTTGCGTGCTCGGATAAGGGTCTGGTTTGGACCTTGAGGGGGACCCCCACGCCGTTTTTTCGGCGTAGGGTTTCCCCCTCAAATCCAGACCAGACCCAAGGGCCTGGTATGCTCCTGGAGGGGGAACCCATGCCGGTTTTTTCTTTAAAAATTGGCATGGATTTCCCGCTCAGGATTCATACCAAACGCAGTGCCTGGTATTGGCGGGAATCCACGTCGGATCCCCGCTCAATACAGTGCCGCGTCTCCCTCTCGCTATTGCAGCGAGCGCGACACGTGTCGGCACCCTGTTGCCGAGATCTTGGCACTCCTGTCACCGAGAATCTCGGCGATGGGAGCGCGATAGATGTACAATATCGGCGGCACCTACTGTACATACTGTCAAAATTCCAACAGAGGCTTGCCCGTGGAAAAATCCGACCGTGTGTACGCGGCATAACCTTTTATGCCGTGTACATATGGTCGAAATTCCGACAGAGGCATGCCCGTGGAAAAGTCAGACCGTGTGTACGCGGCATAACTTTTTTGCAGGAGGATGCCCCCATGCTTCGGCATATATAAATGGTGCATGTATGCCCATCATTAGAAGTGGGTGGATGAAGGGAGGTATTCTAATGGTGGGCATATCCACCGATCAATCTCTTTTTTTCATTCAGCCAACAGGCTGCATAAAAAAAAAAAGATTACAATACATGTCCAACAAGGACCGGCAACGTACTGGTATGTTGCTGGACTTTGAATGGTTATACCAGAATGATGCCTGTGGGTTTAGGTATTATATTGGTATCATTCTTTTCAGCCAGCGGTCGGCTTTCATGTAAAAGCAATCCTAGTGGCTAGCCTCTAGACTGCTTTTACAAGCAGTGGGGGGGAATGTCCCCCCCCCCAGTATAAACAGCGCCATTGGGAAATTGGGAAAGCATTTTATCACACCGATCTTGGTGTGGTCAGATGCTTTGAGGGCAGAGGAAAGATCTAGGGTCTAACTCCCCAATTTTTTTCAAAAAAAGAGTACCTGTCATTACCTATTGCTATCATAGGGGATATTTACATTCCCTGAGATAACAATAAAAATGGTAAAAAATAAATAAAAAATAAAATGGAAGGAACAGTTTAAAAATAAAACAAAAAAGCGAAATAAATTATAAAAAAAAAAAAAAGCACCCCTGTCCCCCCCTGCTCTTGCGCAAAGGTGAACGCAAGCTTCGGTCTGGCGTCATATGTAAACAGCAATTGCACCATGCATGTGAGGTATCACCGCGAAGGTCAGATCGAGGGCAGTAATTTTATAAGTAGACCTCCTCTGTAAATCTAATGTGGTAACCTGTAAAGGCTTTTAAAGGCTTTTAAAATTGTATGTAGTTTTGTCACCTGCACGTTTGTGCGCAATTTTAAAGCATGTCGTGTTTGGTATCCATGTACTCGGCCTAAGATCATTTTTTTTATTTCATCAAACATTTGGGTAATATAGTGTGTTTTAGTGCATTAAAATTTTAAAAAAGTGTATTTTTCGCAAAAAATGCGTTTGAAAAATCGCTGCGCAAATACTGTGTGAAAAAAAAATGCAACGCCCACCATTTTAATCTGTAGGGCCTTTGCTTTAAAAATATATATAATGTTTGAGGGTTCAACGTAATTTTCTTGCAAAAAAAAATGTTTTCATGTAAACAAAAAAGTGTCAGAAAGGGCTTTGTCTTCAAGTGGTTAGAAGAGTGTGACATAAGCTTCCTAATGTAGTGCCAGGACAGTTCAAACCCCCCCCCCCCAAATGACACCATTTTGGAAATTAGACACCCCAAGCTATTTGCTGAGAGGCATGTCGAGTCCATGGAATATTTTATATTTTGACACAAGTTGCAGGAAAAAGACAATTTTTTTATTTTTTTTGCACAAAGTTGTCACTGAATGATATATATTGCTCAAACATGCCATGGGCATATGTGGAATTACACCCCAAAATACATTCTGTTGCTTCTCCTGAGTACGGGGATACCACACGTGTGAGACTTTTTGGGAGCCTAGCCGCGTACAGGACCCCAAAAACCAAGCACCGCCTTCAGGCTTTTTAAGGGTGTAAATTTTTGATTTCACTCCTCACTGCCTATCACAGTTTCGGAGGCCATGGAATGCCCAGATGGCATAAAACCCCCCAAATGACCCCATTTTGGAAAGTAGACACCCCAAGCTATTTGCTGAGAGGTATGGTGAGTATTTTGCAGATCTCACTTTTTGTCACAAAGTTTTGAAAATTGAAAAAAGAAAAAAAAAAGAATAATTTATTTTCTTTCTTCATTTTCAAAAACAAATGAGAGCTGTAAAATACTCACAATGCCTCTCAGCAAATAGATTGGGGTGTCTACTTTCCAAAATGGGGTCATTTGGGGGGGTTTGTGCCATCTTGGCATTTTATGGCCTTCAAAACTGTGATAGGTAGTGATAGGTAGTGAGGAGTGAAATCAAAAATTTATGCCCTTGGAAATCCTGAAGGCGGTGCTTGGATTTTGGGGTCCCGTACACGGCTAGGCTCCCAGAAAGTCCCACACATGTTGTATCTCTGTACTCAGGAGAAGCAGCAGAATGTATTTTGGGGTGTAATTTCACATATGCCCATGGCATGTGTGAGCAATATATTATTTAGTGACAACTTTGTGCAAAAAAAAAAAAAGTTTGTAATTTCCCCGCAACTTGTGTCAAAATATAAAATATTCCATGGACTCAACATGCCTCTCAGCAAATAGCTTGGGGTGTCTACTTTCCAAAATTGGATCATTTGGGGGGGGGGGGTTGTGCTATTTTGGCATTTTATGGCCTTCGAAACTGTGATAGGTAGTGAGGAGTGAAATCAAAAATTTCTAAAATGATCAAAAATGATGGCTGTGATTGGTTTTCCGGACCCCGTACGTGGCTAGGCTCCCAAAAAGTCCCACACATGTGGTATCCCCGTACTCGGGAGAAGCAGCAAAATGTATTTTGGGGTGCAATTCCACATATAACCATGGCACGTGTGAGCAATATATCATTTAGTGATATATTTATTTTTATTTTTGTCGTTATTCAATCACTTGGGACAAAAAAAAAAACTAGGCTCAACATGCCTCTCAGCAATTTCCTTGGGGTGTCTACTTTCCAAAATGGGGTCACTTGGGGGGTTTTGTACTGCCCTGCCATTTTAGCACCTCAAGAAATGAGATAGGCAGTCATAAATTAAAAGCTGTGTAAATTCCAGAAAATGTACCCTAGTTTGTAGACGCTATAACTTTTGCGCAAACCAATAAATATATGCTTATTGACATTTTTTTTTACTAAAGACATGTGGCTGAATACATTTTGGCCTAAATGTATGACTAAAATTTTGTTTATTAGATTTTTCTTATAACAAAAAGTAGAAAATATCATTTTTTTTCAAAATGTTCGGTCTTTTTCCATTTATATCGCAAAAAATAAAAATCGCGAAGGCAATCAAATACCATCAACAGAAAGCTCTATTTGTGGGGAAAAAAGGACGCAAATTTCGTTTGGGTACAACATTGCATGACCGCGCAATTACCAGTTAAAGCAGCACAGTGCCAAATTGTAAAAACACCTCTGGTCTTTAAGCTGCATATTGGTCCGGGGCTTAAGTGGTTAATAGATACAAAATAGACTATTAACACTTCTATTTCTGAGCATTCCAATTTACAGCATTTGTTCACACCTGCCTAAAACTTTTGCACAGTAGTGTAGTGAATATGTGTCACAGAATTCAAGGAAGTAAATGTAGGAGTGGACTAGAAATTTAGACATGAATATATGATTTAAAATTTTGACCACAGATACACTATAAGCCAGCTACAAATTATAATGGAGAGTGCAGCTTTTTCCTATTGTAATTAAATACGTTTCAGGGATAGTTCACACTGGGTTCCTGTGCGGTGTGTTTTGAAAGTGCATTTATTTGAATGGGCTGCAAAACACACCGGACCGCCCAAAATGTAGTGCTTGCACTACTTTTAAAAATGCACTGCACCAAACTGCATGGTACTGTGGTACCATGCAATTTGGTGCCTGAAAATGCATTGTGTTTATGTAGCAAGGTGTTACCATTGCAAGCATCTTAAAGGACTGCAATCTGTGCTGTGAATAAGTTTGGCTCCCTTCGGTGTTTATTTCATACTAGTTAGTTACAACTTGTTTTGGTTCAGTTATCGAGAGACAAAGACTCCATTACAGTAAGTAGCACAGAGACTACATTGTCCACAAGGCCACTGTGCTACCATAGGGCAGTGCATCGCGCAAAGCCCGATGGGAGGGGCTATTTAAGACAAGCACGCCGAATAGCATGCTCTCTCTGGACTCCATCTTCAAGCCGGCTGGAGGCCTGTGTTGAGGCCTGTTGTGAGTGTGCCTAGGGCCGAGAAGCCTGGGCCCATAGGGACTGAGAGCGTATCGCCTAGCCAGAGAGGGATTCCCGTGGACAGTCTCGCTGATCAACTGGAGGAGGATCGGTCTGCAGCCCGCAACATCCAGAACCTTTTATCCATTGTTATTCAAAGAACGGCCGGGTGAAGAACCAGGGGCCTTGTGTCACCGAGAGATGGACCATTAAAAGAGGGCTCCGGACTGAGAGGAAAAGCAGCAAAACAAGGCCTCATCTAGTGAGCCAGCACCTGCCCATCAATTTAGTTAATTGACTGCCAGGAGTGTGACTATCTCAAGATTTACTTGTGCTTGCTGGCGTTTGCATCTCTGCACGCAGAAACTCAACGCCGTGGGGAAATTAGTACCCCTTGTACCGTTAGCTTGTGTGCTTCAATTATCAGTTCCTTCCCTCGCCTTATCTTTTGTATTACAGATGTTTTTTTTTTTTTTAATCCTTTTATTTTTCATTTGCTCAATCCATACATGTGATTTGTGCATTTAGTCTTAAACATTGATATATAAACAAAAACATATTAAAATTCCTGTCCATACAAAAAAAAACCTAATCAATTTACAGTACAACAGTGACGTTTTAATTTTTCCCTTTTACTACCCCCCCCCCCGCCCAACCCTTTGAATCTTAACGACCTGGGTCTTTTCTCCTGTTCGCAAACTCTCCCAAATCGAATGCATTGTCATTAGCACATTTAACTTATAATTCCCCCCCCCCCCAACCGCCCCATAGGTTTCTACCTCAGGAGCCTATCCTTTACCAGTTGCAATGGCACAAGGCTAGGATCCTCCAGCCATGGTTGCCATATAAGATTGAATTTATCCACTGCCTTTCTACGTCTGTAGGCGAGCCGTTCTCTGAAAAGCAAGGAATTGACATACGCAATCCACTGCTTCCCTGTGGGAACCGTCTCTGCCATCCAATATCGCGCTATTAGCTTTCTAGCCAGGTACATCAATCTTATTATCATATAGTACCTTCCTTGTGGGAACTTTTCAGCTTCAATCGCCCCAAGCAGGTACACCAAAGGGTCCAAGGATATTACAGATGTTTAAGTGCACCAACGTGGCTAGCCGAAGATTAACTGACTCTTAAAGGAACAGTCATCTGCTTTTCTATCCTTGTAAGTGTTTGCTACAGGACATGCACCCATTGAACTGTCCACCAGTGGGAGCCATTGAGTCGTGATTCTGCAATATTAATGATAATTGTTTCTATCACACCGTGTTTTCTACTGTTTATGTGAGACTTGGTGGAGAGGTGCCCCAGTGTTGATATTACTGCACTGGGAGATTCCTCCACCATACCCTCGCTCAAGTCTGGCCCTCAGGTCACATTATTGGGGTTGGATTTCAGAGGTATTTTGAACCAGTGCCTGGTATTGGCAGGAATCCGCGTCGGATCCCCGCTCAATACAGTGTCGCGTGTCCTCGCTATTGCAGCGAGCGCGACACGTGTCGCCACCCTGCTGCCGAGATCTCGGCACTCCTGTCGCCGAGAATCTCTGCGATATAGCGCAATAGAAATACAATATCGGCGGCACCTACTGTATATTCATTGCAATCCTATCACAGAGATTCTTGGCGACAGGGGTGCCGACATCTCAGCGACAGGGTGGCGACACATCTCGCGCTCGCTGCAATAGCGAGGAGACGCGGCACTGTATTGAACGGGATCCGACGTGGATTCCCGCCAATACCAGGCACTGTGTTTGGTATGAATCCTGAGCGGGAACTCCACGCCAATTTTTAAAGAAAAAACGGCATGGGTTCCCCCTCCAGGAGCATACCAGGCCCTTCGGTCTGGTATGGATTTGAAGGGGACTCCCCTAAGCTGAAAAATCGGCGTGGGGGTCCCCCTCAAAAACCAAACCAGACCCTTATCCGAGCACGCAACCTGGCAGGCCGCAGGGGAAGAGGGGGGGCAAGAGAGCGCCCCCCCCCTCCCTCCTGAACCGTACCAGGCTGCATGCCCTCAACATGGGGGGGTTTGGTGCTCTGGGGCAGTGGCCCCTCCACCCCAAAGCACCCTGTCCCCATGTTGATGGGGACAAGGGCCTCTTCCCGACAACCCTGGCCGTTGGTTGTCGGGGTCTGCGGGGGGGCTGATCGGGCTGATCGGAATCCGTCGCTTCCTTCCGCTGTAATGCTGGGTTTTGCGGTGCGCTCGGTTTATATAGGCTTCTCATGACGTCACAGTCACATGTTCCGGGTGGCCCCCGGAGCATGTGACTGTGACGTCATGGGAACATGTGACTGTGACGTCATGAGAAGCCTATATAAACCGAGCGCACTGCAAAACCCAGCATTACAGCGTAAGGAAGCGACGAGTCAACATCGGGGAGGAGAAGAGAGAAGAAGACGCCGACGGGAAGACCGGCCCCTCCACTAGCAAAAGAGCTGGAAGAAGATAGTAGAGGGGCCGGCAGAAGGACAACGGAGAACCGGACGAGACGACGGGGAAGACCGGGGATCCGCTAGCAAAAGAGCTGGAAGAAGATAGCGGAGGCCCGGCAGAAGAAAGAAAGAACCGGAGAGGAGAAGAGGGAAGAAGCCAACGGAGAAGACCGGGCCCCGCTAGCAAAAGAGCTGGAAGAAGATAGCGGTGGCCCGGCAGAAGGAAGAAAGAACCGGAGAGCGCGGCGACGACACCGGAGACCCCCCGAAGTTGGAACAAGACCCCCGGAGCTGTGCAATAAATTACTTTAAAAAGCTGTGTTGTGTTTTTTTATTGCCATTTTTTTCCACCAGTTGAATGGGTAGGGGTACGATGTACCCCATACTCATTCACATAGGGTGGGTGGCCGGCATCTGGGGGCCCCCTTATTAAAGGGGGCTCCCGGATTCCGATCAGCCCCCACCCGCAGACCCCGACAACCAACGGCCAGGGTTGTCGGGAAGAGGCCCTTGTCCCCATCAACATGGGGACAGTGTGCTTTGGGGTGGGGGGCCGCAGGTTGCCCCCCTGCCCCAGAGCACCAAACCCCCCTATGTTGAGGGCATGCGGCCTGGTATGGTTCAGGAGGGAGGGGGGCCGCTCTCTCGCCCCCCCTCTTCCCCTGCAGCCTGCCAGGTTGCATGCTCGGATAAGGGTCTGGTTTGGATTTTGAGGGGGACCCCCACGCCGATTTTTCGGCTTAGGGGAGTCCCCTTCAAATCCATACCAGACCGAAGGGCCTGGTATGCTCCTGGAGGGGGAACCCATGCTGGTTTTTTCTTTAAAAATTGGCGTGGAGTTCCCGCTCAGGATTCATACCAAACACAGTGCCTGGTATTGAAGGGAAAACTTCAGTGTTCTTCAAAACACAGATAACATGAATATCCCATCACCACATAAATTCACTTCTTACCGGACGGCAAAAGTATCAAGCGCTGGGTAATACTCCCAACAAACTCCAACAGGCTATGCTGCAGCGGCAGATCCAATTCATCAATGGATTCAGGAACCTCCGTATCAGTAGGAAGACAGATGGTGAAGGTAAAGATATAAAGCCCCAGGTGATAATCCCAACAAACTCAAACGGGCTGGGCTATGGCAGCAAATCCAATTCATCAATAGACCCAGAAACCTCTGTTTTGATGGAAAAGCTGATATCAAATCTAAAAGCTCCAGGATAAATCTCAGGCATGTTCCAACAAAGGGTTTATTAAAACAGCACACTAAACACTTACATCAAGGCAACCAGAAACCAGCAAAAAAATGCACACAAAACAGAGCGGCAGTTTGTACCAGGCTGTTCAAACGGATAGACGTCTCACTATGGGCTACACTCAACGCGTTTCCCCGTAATAGGCTTCAGCTGGGAAACGAGACTCACCTAAGACGTCTACTAACAGCGTAGAAATACAAGTGGATGTGCGTGACACCGGAAGTCCAATTCATCCATGCATCCATTTTGGGCATTTAAATTACTCTGAATAGCTTTTAAAGCTAACTATACCACCAAAGTGCAATCAATACTTGGTGTTACACTCAAAATTAGAGGTAAAAAGATTTATGACAAAAATCAATAAGAAAAAATGAATTAACAAATAATCAAGATGCAAAGATCAATTGAATCTCCCCGCTTTGGTGGGTAAGATTGTTGTTATAGGGAGGCGCATGCGCAGAGGCTCCTAAGATGGCGGCATAGGACCGGAGCTCCGCACAGTGCCGGCCATACAGCGACATTAGAAGCGGGCTGCGGCTTACCGAAGTTCCCTGAATAACCGGATACTAGGGATGAGCTCGGTGTTCGAGTCGAACATACGTTCGACTCGAACATCGGCTGTTCGATCGTTTGACGAAGATCGAACGATTTGGGCCGTTCGCGCCTAATTCGAGTGACGCGAACGGCCCACAATGCACTACGCCATCGCAGTGTCATCCAGGCGCTGTGATTGGCCAAGCATGCACTGTGACCCCGCATGCTTGGCCAATCACAGCGCCGGCAGCGAGGAGAGCAATGATTGGCCACAGGCAGGATGCCTGTGGCCAATTATTGCTGAGGGTGTTTAGTACACGCCCCACACTATAAAAGGCCGCCAGCACGGCGGCCTAGTGTAGTGTGTTCCGGAGCAGGGAAAGAGAAGCATAGGCAGGGACAGTGACATTTTTTTTTCTTGCTTAACCTGGATTCCTTTAGTTTAGGGAAAGAGAAGGATAGGTAGGGAGAGTGTCAGTGTGTTTTACTGTGCTAATCCTTGTTTCTAGGGACAGGGAAGGACAGTGAGGGAAATTCTCCTTGTGCTATACTGTGCTAAAGCATTGATCATCAACCATCTTTAAAAAATCATTTTTTCTAGGGACAGAAAACTATAGGTAGGGAGAGTGTCAGTGTGTTTTACTGTGCTAATCCTTGTTTCTAGGGACAGTGAAGGACAGTAAGGGAAATTCTCCTTGTGCTATAGTGTGCTAAAGCATTGATCATCAACCATCTTTAAAAAAACATTTTTTCTAGGGACAGAAAACTATAGGTAGGGAGAGTGTCAGTGTGTTTTACTGTGCTAATCCTTGTTTCTAGGGACAGGGAAGGACAGTGAGGGAAATTCTCCTTGTGCTATAGTGTGCTAAAGCATTGATCATCAACCATCTTTAAAAAAACATTTTTTCTAGGGACGGAAAACTATAGGTAGGGAGAGTGTCAGTGTGTTTTACTGTGCTAATCCTTGTATCTAGGGACAGGGAAGGACAGTGAGGGAAATTCTCCTTGTGCTATAGTGTGCTAAAGCATTGATCATCAACCACCTTTAAAAAAACATTTTTTCTAGGGACAGAAAACTATAGGTAGGGAGAGTGTCAGTGTGTTTCACTGTGCTAATCCTTGTTTCTAGGGACAGGGAAGGACAGTGAGGGAAATTCTCCTTGTGCTATAGTGTGCTAAAGCATTGATCATCAACCATCTTTAAAAAAACATTTTTTCTAGGGACAGAAAACTATAGGTAGGGAGAGTGTCAGTGTGTTTCACTGTGCTAATCCTTGTTTCTAGGGACAGGGAAGGACAGTGAGGGAAATTCTCCTTGTGCTATACTGTGCTAAAGCATTGATCATCAACCATCTTTAAAAAAACATTTTTTCTAGGGACAGAAAACTATAGGTAGGGAGAGTGTCAGTGTGTTTTACTGTGCTAATCCTTGTTTCTAGGGACAGGGAAGGACAGTGAGGGAAATTCTCCTTGTGCTATAGTGTGCTAAAGCATTGATCATCAACCACCTTTAAAAAAACATTTTTTCTAGGGACAGAAAACTATAGGTAGGGAGAGTGTCAGTGTGTTTCACTGTGCTAATCCTTGTTTCTAGGGACAGGGAAGGACAGTGAGGGAAATTCTCCTTGTGCTATAGTGTGCTAAAGCATTGATCATCAACCATCTTTAAAAAAACATTTTTTCTAGGGACAGAAAACTATAGGTAGGGAGAGTGTCAGTGTGTTTCACTGTGCTAATCCTTGTTTCTAGGGACAGGGAAGGACAGTGAGGGAAATTCTCCTTGTGCTATACTGTGCTAAAGCATTGATCATCAACCATCTTTAAAAAAACATTTTTTCTAGGGACAGAAAACTATAGGTAGGGAGAGTGTCAGTGTGTTTTACTGTGCTAATCCTTGTTTCTAGGGACAGGGAAGGACAGTGAGGGAAATTCTCCTTGTGCTATAGTGTGCTAAAGCATTGATCATCAACCATCTTTAAAAAAAACATTTTTTCTAGGGACAGAAAACTATAGCTAGGGAGAGTGTCAGTGTGTTTTACTGTGCTAATCCTTGTTTCTAGGAACAGGGAAGGACAGTGAGGGAAATTCTCCTTGTGCTATAGTGTGCTAAAGCATTGATCATCAACCATCTTTAAAAAAACATTTTTTCTAGGGACAGAAAACTATAGGTAGGGAGAGTGTCAGTGTGTTTTACTGTGCTAATCCTTGTTTCTAGGGACAGGGAAGGACAGTGAGGGAAATTCTCCTTGTGCTATAGTGTGCTAAAGCATTGATCATCAACCATCTTTAAAAAAACATTTTTTCTAGGGACAGAAAACTATAGGTAGGGAGAGTGTCAGTGTGTTTTACTGTGCTAATCCTTGTTTCTAGGGACAGGGAAGGACAGTGAGGGAAATTCTCCTTGTGCTATAGTGTGCTAAAGCATTGATCATCAACCATCTTTAAAAAAACATTTTTTCTAGGGACAGAAAACTATAGGTAGGGAGAGTGTCAGTTTCTTTCACTGTGCTAATCCTTGTTTCTAGGGACAGGGAAGGACAGTGAGGGAAATTCTCCTTGTGCTATACTGTGCTAAAGCATTGATCATCAACCATCTTTAAAAAAACATTTTTTCTAGGGACAGAAAACTATAGGTAGGGAGAGTGTCAGTTTCTTTCACTGTGCTAATCCTTGTTTCTAGGGACAGGGAAGGACAGTGAGGGAAATTCTCCTTGTGCTATACTGTGCTAAAGCATTGATCATCAACCATCTTTAAAAAAACATTTTTTCTAGGGACAGAAAACTATAGGTAGGGAGAGTGTCAGTGTGTTTTACTGTGCTAATCCTTGTTTCTAGGGACAGGGAAGGACAGTGAGGGAAATTCTCCTTGTGCTATAGTGTGCTAAAGCATTGATCATCAACCATCTTTAAAAAAACATTTTTTCTAGGGACAGAAAACTATAGGTAGGGAGAGTGTCAGTTTCTTTCACTGTGCTAATCCTTGTTTCTAGGGACAGGGAAGGACAGTGAGGGAAATTCTCCTTGTGCTATACTGTGCTAAAGCATTGATCATCAACCATCTTTAAAAAAAAAAATTTCTAGGGACAGAAAACTATAGGTAGGGAGAGTGTCAGTGTGTTTCACTGTGCTAATCCTTGTTTCCAGGGACAGGGAAGGACAGTGAGGGAAATTCTCCTTGTGCTATAGTGTGCTAAAGCATTGATCATCAACCATCTTTAAAAAAACATTTTTTCTAGGGACAGAAAACTATAGGTAGGGAGAGTGTCAGTGTGTTTTACTGTGCTAATCCTTGTTTCTAGGGACAGGGAAGGACAGTGAGGGAAATTCTCCTTGTGCTATACTGTGCTAAAGCATTCCTCATCAACCATCTTTGAAATCCTTGTTTTTTGGACAGTCAGGGAAATTGTCGTTGTGCTATTCTGTGCGAAAGCAATCATCCTCAACCATATTTAGAAATCCTTAAGTAAAGCGACAGAGAAGGACACCTGAAGGTAGCCCTTATTGCTTTTTTCCCATCTCCCTGCAGGCCATCTATTAGAATGTCTGGAAGGCAAACAAGGAGAGGCAGACAGTCAGGAGGCAATAAAAGAGGGCAAGCAGGCTCTGTGTCTGGGGGCAACAGTGCTGGTCGTGGACGCGGTGCATTGTCATCAGCACACGGCCATGGGACACGCTTGTCCTTCTTTTCGGCAGCTGGACATGTTGAGCCACATCATGCCGAAGACTTGGTAGAGTGGATGACCAAGCCCTCCTCCTCCTCCTCATCCTCTCTCACCCAGGCTCAGGGTACTGGCAAAGCAGCTGCCAAAGCGTCCTCTTCCCTGGTATCAATGTCAGACTCATCATCAGTCACTCCTTCCCTAGACCCACCATGTCCTCCTCCTGAGGAGTCCCCCGAACTGTTTGAGCACAGTGTTGGGTACATGCTCCAGGAGGATGCCCAGCGTTTCGAAGGGTCTGATGATGAAACCCAGCTACAGGAAGGCAGTAGCGTGAGAGCAGACAGAGGGGATGCTCAAGAAGGACACCAATCTGGCAGTCATGTTCCAGCAGCTGCAGCATACTGCCAGATTGGCTCCAGTGATGAGGAGGGAGGGGATGATGAGGTCACTGACTCCACGTGGGTGCCTAATAGGAGAGAGGAGGAGGAGGAGGATGAGGAGGAGGCACATCTCCAACGAGGCAGGATGCCCTTTGGTGGCCAGCGTAAGGGCAGTACACCGACGGAATCACACCGCAGAGCTCCGCCTGTGCAGGGCGCTGCCTCTGCCCGTCATTCAAAAAGTTCTTTGGTGTGGGCCTTTTTTGAGGCTAGTGCATCAGATCGCACAGCTGCTGTTTGCAACATATGTCTCAAGCGTATATCGCGTGGGCAAAACATCAGCCGCTTGGGTACCACATGCCTGACCAGACATATGTTGACCTGCCATGCAGCTCGTTGGCAAGCCTACCTCAAAGACCCACACCAAAGAACAAAGCGGACCTCTCCTTGCACCGCATCAGCTGGGATCTCCAACCCCACTATAACTTCAGTCCTCTCTGAAACATGCACTGAGAGGAATGAAGGTGTAGAATTAGGTGTGTCACAGCCAAGTACTTGCGGCCACTCTGCTAGCAGTACACCGACGTCCGATTCTAGCAGGCAAATTTCCCTGCCCCAGCTGCTGGACCGTCGAAAGAAGTTCACTCCCAGCCATCCACATGCCCAGCGGTTGAATGCTAGCTTGGCTAAATTGCTAGCGCTTCAACTGCTGCCTTTTCAGTTGGTAGACTCGGCCCCCTTCCGTGAGTTTGTGCAATGTGCGGTTCCTCAGTGGCAGGTTCCCAAACGCCACTTTTTCTCACGGAAGGCTATTCCGGCTCTCTACCGGCATGTGGAAGGCAATGTCTTGGCCTCGCTGGACAGGGCGGTCAGCGGTAAGGTGCATATTACCGCTGACTCATGGTCCAGCAGGCATGGACAGGGACGTTACCTTTCTTTCACGGCCCATTGGGTCACTCTTTTGGCAGCTGGGAAGGATGCAGGACAAGGTGCAGTAGTGTTGGAGGTTGTTCCACCGCCACGCCTCCAAAATGCTACTACTGGTTGTGACACACCTCTCTCCTCCACCCCCTCCTCTTCTTCTTCCTCCATGGCCTCTTCCTGTGCTTTGTCCTCTGAACCAGCGGTGCTCCGTAGCCGTTCAAGGGGCTACGCAAGTACGCAGGCAAAAAGATGCCATGCCGTGCTTGCGCTGGTGTGTTTGGGGGACAGAAGCCACACTGGGGCAGAGGTCCTGTCTGCTCTGCAGGGCCAGGCCGAGAGGTGGTTGACGCCACGCCAGCTTAAGCCAGGAATGGTGGTTTGCGACAATGGCACCAACCTCCTCTCCGCCCTCCGACAGGGACAACTGACCCATGTGCCCTGTGTGGCTCACGTCCTTAACCTGGTGGTGCAGCGGTTCTTGGGCAGGTACCCGGGCTTACAGGATGTCCTGAGGCAGGCCAGGAAAGTCTGTGTGCATATAATGCCAGTGCTCGCCTGGCTGAGCTGCAAAAGGAGTTGAACCTGCCCAAGAACCGCCTTATATGTGACATGCCCACCAGGTGGAACTCAACGTTGGCCATGCTGCAGCGGCTGCACACGCAGCAGAGGGCCATCAATGAGTACCTGTGCGACTACGGCACCAGGACAGGGTCAGGGGAGCTTGTTTTTTTTTCTCCACGCCAGTGGGGCATGATCAGGGATGCATGCACTGTCCTGGCACCATTTGAGGAGGCCACGAGGATGGTGAGCAGTGACAGTGCATGCATCAGTGACACTGTACCTCTTGTCCACCTGTTGGAGCGCACGCTGCGTGGAATAATGGACAGGGCAATTGAGGCAGAACAGAGGCAGGAAGAGGAGGACTTCCTTGCCTCTCAAGGCCCCCTTTACCCAGACAGTGTTCCTTCTGTCCCACCCATCGCACAGGAAGAGGAGGAGGAGGAGGAGGAGGATTGTGTCAGCATGGAGGTGGAGGCTGGCACTCAGCATCATCAGCAGCAGTCTTTTAGGGATGATTTACAGTCCCAAGAAACCAGTGGACTTGTACGTGGCTGGGAGGAGGTGGCTGCGGATCATGTCGTCCTTAGTGACCCAGAGGACTCCGGACCGAATGCCTCAGCAAACCTACGCTGCATGGCCTCCCTGATCCTGCAAAGTCTGCGGAAGGATCCTCGTATTCTTCGGATCAAGGAGAGGGACCATTACTGGCTGACCACTCTCCTTGATCCACGGTACAAGGGTAAGGTTGCGGACCTTATGTTACCGTCGCAGAGGGAGCAGAGGATGAGACAACTGCGGGAGGCCTTGCAGAAAGGTCTGTGCAACGCGTTCCCAGAGACTGGGAGGTTACAAACTCCTGGTCTTGGACAACGAGTTGCTGAGGCTTCGGCCAGTCAAAGAAGGAGCGGTGGGGAAGGTGGCCGTCTGACCGATGCGTTCAGACAATTCTTTAGTCCGCAGCCCCAAAGTATGATCGGTTCCAGCAACCATCGCCAGCGTCTGATAAACATGGTGCAGGAATATCTAGGGGCAAGGTCAGACTTGGACACCTTCCCCACCGAAAATCCTCTGGCTTACTGGGTCTTGAGGATGGATCACTGGCCAGAGCTTGCACAGTATGCAATTGAGCTACTGGCCTGTCCTGCATCCAGCGTTCTTTCGGAACGCACATTCAGTGCTGCTGGAGGATTTGTCACGGATCACAGGGTGCGCCTGTCCACCGACTCGGTTGATCGACTGACTTTCATCAAGATGAACCAGTCTTGGATCACCACCAGCTACCACACACCTGATGCTGATATAACAGACTAATTGATTTTAACATGTCACATCCCTTCAAGACTGATGCTGATGCCGAGTGCCTGTGCTGTTATGTTGACTGGCTATCCTCCTCCTCCGAGTCCTCAATGATACGATTGATGATGATAGCTTGGAAGATCATTTTTGTTTATGGGTGCCGCCACCAGTGGCTAAGGCCCAATTTTTCAGCCCCTGTTTAACAGGGGCGTGTAATTACAATTTTTGAAGCAATACTTTGCAACAGGGCTCATTGCTGTGCTCCAAGTACAGTATCTGTGAGGGGTTGGAGTGTTGTGCCACCAGTGCCTAAGGCCCAATTTTTCAGCCCCTGTTTAACAGGGGCGTGTCATTACAATTTTTGAAGCAATACTTTGCAACAGGGCTCATTGCTGTGCTCCAAGTACAGTATCTGTGAGGGGTTGGAGTGTTGTGCCACCAGTGCCTAAGGCCCAATTTTTCAGCCCCTGTTTAACAGGGGCGTGTCATTACAATTTTTGAAGCAATACTTTGCAACAGGGCTCATTGCTGTGCTCCAAGTACAGTATCTGTGAGGGGTTGTAGTGTTGTGCCACCAGTGCCTAAGGCCCAATTTTTCAGCCCCTGTTCAACAGGGGCATGTAATTACAATTCTTGATCTAATAATTCACAGCAGGGCCCATTGCTGCACCCACCAAGAGTAACTCTGAGGGCTTACAGTGTTGTGGCAACGCCACCACCACCACCACCACGAAAGGCCCAATTTTTCAGCCCCTGTTCAAAAGGGGCATGTAATTACAATTCTTGATCTAATAATTCACAGCAGGGCCCATTCCTGCACCCACCAAGAGTAACTCTGAGGGCTTACAGTGTTGTGGCAACACCACCACCACCACCACCACCACGAAAGGCCCAATTTTTCAGCCCCTGTTCAACAGGGGCATGCAATTACAATTCTTGATCTAATAATTCACAGCAGGGCCCATTGCTGCACCCACCAAGAGTAACTGTCAGGGCTTACAGTGTTGTGGCACCAGCACCACCATCAAAGGCCCAATTTTTACTACCACTGTTCAACAATTATATGTAATTACAATTCCTGATATAATAGTTGACAGCAGGGCGTTCCAGCACCAACCAAGAGTAACTGTGAGTGCTTACAGTGTTGTGCCAACACCAACAACTAAGGGGCCTATTGCTGCAGAGTATATACGGCAGGTCCCTACTTTCAAACATCCAACTTACAAACGACTCCTACTTGCAAACGCAAGAAGACAACAGGAAGTGAGAGGAAATCTACCCCTAGGAAGGAAAATTCTCTCCTGTAAGAATTAATATGGGAGAAAGGTGTCTCCTCTGTACTGATGCTTTATCACCAATCCTTGTTTCAAGAAAAACACCACATTTCAAAAACAGTTGTCATTGGGACGGAAAGTGAGGTGAAATGTTCTGAACAGGGGCACAGACAGCAAAACAAATGTTACAGGGGTGATAACCCTTACCTATGTTTTCCAAAAAGTTTAAAAATAGATTTTTGGGCTGGAGCTACACTTAAACAATGTACCTGTTCAAAATTACAAACAGATTCTACATAAGAACAAACCTACAGTCCCTGTCTTGTATGCACCGCCTGTATACGGCTGTTCAGAGTATATAGGGCCTTTTTTATTTTATGTGCGGGGTTCCCCTTAATATCCATACAAGACCCAAAGGGGCTGGTAATGGGCTGGGGTAGGGGGGGGGGTCATGGGGTAGCTATGCCATTTTTCTTAAAGATTTTCATCCATATTACCGGGACCAGACATTACATTAAAGCCGCAAGCAGTTTTAAATGGCTTTTTTTTCCTTTAGAAGTGTCATTTTGTGCAGGGACAGTTCTAAACACGGGAAACACGTGGCACTTCACAGGCATACTTTAGACACCCCCCAGGTACGATATTTAAAGGAATATTTGACTTTTTTTTTTTCACTTTATGCATCATTAAAATGACTGCTCCCGAAAAACGACCGTTTTTAAAACTTCTTTTTGCATTGATACATGTCCCCTGGTGCAGAACCCGGGTTCCCAAACCCTTTTTAGGACAATAACATGCATAATAGTCGTTATAATTAGCAGTTTAGAATTCGAACGTTCGAATCCATTGTATTTAATAGGGTTCTAATGTTCGTACGAACTTTCGGTCCGTTCGCGGGTTCTGGTGCGAACCGAACCCGGGGGTGTTCGGCTCATCACTACCGGATACAGTAGCGGATACTCCTGGGCACCTCTCTATGCCAGGCAGGCACACCAGAAAAGCCCTGGGACCTCAGTTTTAGCCCTCGGAAAAGCGGGACATTTCCAAAATGGCGGCCGCACCTCAGACTCAAGCCCAGACTGCAGCTGAAGCTTCCACAGCAAGCAGGCAAGTTGTTCACCCTGCGACCCTCTCTTATGCTCTACAGTTACCCGGCTTAGACCCCTCTCTTACTAAGCCATCTCCCGAACCCACAGTGACTATGATAGAAAGTACTATGGGGCCTATGGGACTGTACTCACTGGAAGTTACCCCCATTCTCCCAGAATCTATAACCCTGTGAACGGAGCAGGCTCTTGATGTAACATTTAATGTGACTGAATTATTAGCCAGAATCTCTGAATTACTGGACAAAGGTTTAGCCCAAAATGCTGACAGGATTACAGGAGAAATTAGAGCAGACTTCCAGAGCCTGGGAAACAGGATTGAACAAATAGAACACAAGCTGGATGTCCCTATAACCAGGGCGAATCAGAATACTGACCATTTGCATTTTATGCAAGAACAGCTTGACACTGCTCAGGCACGGATCGATTACCTCAAGAATCGATCGAGGAGAGACAATTTTCGGATCAGAGGGTTACCAGAAACCATTACTGATGTACAGGCTGCAGTACCTGATGTTATCAAATCCTTGATCCCTTCAGTACCGGCTCATAAATTAGAGCTGGATAAGCCACAAAGGTCCCTGGGCCCTCTCAGGAAGGATGGATCTCCGAGAGACATTGTAGTAAAACCTTACTTTTACTCTATTAATGAGGAAGTGATGAAACAATCCCGCCAACAGGAACAGATTCAGTATCAAGGGTCAGCCATCTAAATATTCGCTGACATTTCCCCCTACACCATCCAAAAGAGACAATCATTGAAAACCCTCCTGGCAGACCTCACCAAGAAAGATATAAAATATCATTGGGCCTTCCCATTTGCCCTGAAATTTGAATATAAAGGTAAACAACATGCATTTTATAGCTTTTCAGAGGGGGGACGTCTGTTACTGGACCTGAAGCTCATTACTCATGATTCAGACATGGATACAACACCCACACAACAGGGTTCTGCTAAACACCAATCCCCTCCAAGCCCAACTTCTTCACTTTGGGGCAAAGCTAAATACAAGAGAGTCAAGGATAACCTCCCACCCTGATGAGGGGTCGCATAACTCTGCTGTGTAAAATTTTACCCTTCCTTTTTTCTTGCCTTGTTCCTCAGGCGGAAATGGTTAACTGCACCAATTCTGAATCTAGACTGACTCGGTCCCTACCAAATGGGACTATTGCAGGGATACAGTTCAGTGGTCTCTGCATTGTTTTTTTTTTAAGCCACAGACTGGATCACTTATCCAGAAATCTAGTCAGTTTGAACTCATTTTTATGTACAATGTTTCCCCTATTTAGATAGTTTGGATTGCTAAATCAAAAGGGGACGCCTGTTAGCTGGTCCTGCACTTTGAATATTTTACAGTTTTTTAGGTGCTGTCACTGGCTGATGCATTGTGCCTCCACCTACTACTCAGTCGGGTTGTTTGCCGCACTGGGTGGTAGGTATCTAGTCCTTCATATGGGCTGTACAACTGTTTTTGTTCTCTCTTCTAGCCTACCTGCCGATGGGATATCCCTACAAATTGTATTTGGAAGTGTCATTCCCAATAATAGTGAATGATCCTATCTTGTCTATCGTTTCTCCCACATGGAGTGAGGTAAGTGACCGTGGATTGGTCAGCGTTTTCCCCCTTTTGCTCCATGGCTGATATTAATGCTACTCCTTCCCCCCTACGCATTATCTCTCATAACACTCAGGGGTTGATTTCCCCAGTCAAGAGAAGGAAGGCCTTTCAGGACTACCGTGCTCGTCGCATAGATGTGGTCCTCTTGCAGGAGACCCATTTTCCACTGCGGTACACCCCCTCGTTTTTACACGCATACTTCCCAGTGTTTTATTTGGCTAATGCTGAAAACAAGACAAAGGGAGTGGCGATTCTATTTTCTAAACAATGCAAATGTAATTTTAAGATGGAACACAGAGACCCGGAAGGAAAGTTCCTACTTGTTAAAGGTACGGTTGATGATAGGTTATAAACATTCATATCTTACTATGCTCCTAATAGAGGACAAAAACAGTTCTTCAGACAACTGTTCCAGACCCTTGGTCCACTTATGGAAGGTGTCATAATTTTGGGAGGTGACTCTAATACAGCCTTTGATAATAGTCTTGACCAATCTAAACCACTTAGGTCACAATCAGGTAGACCCAGCATAATTAGTGTACAAATAGCTTGAATGATTTTTCAGGCTAGATTAATGGACATTTGGAGGGAAATAAATCCAAACGCACAGGATTTTACCCACTACTCAAATCCGCACCAGTCTTATTCCCGTGTATATCACATCTTGGTCTTTACACATCACATTCCATTGGCCCTTACATCCTCTCCTCTATCTTAGACATTGTTTGGTCAGACCATTCTATGGTTCTATTATCATTACAAAAAATAATCCTAATCAACACACCTCTCATTGGACTATTAATCAGTCTATTGTGAAGGACCCCATCATAGTATCTGAAATACAGCGAGCTCTGCAGGAATATTTTCGCTTTAATGACGTAGGAGATGTTTCGGCAGAAACCCTATGGGTGGCTCACAAGGTGACCATTAGAGGTAAACTAATACAAATTTCAGCAAGACAAAAGAGAGAGAGGATGTCAGAAATAGAGAAACTGGACAGAGATTTTGCTACTTTAAGCAAAATAAATAAAAGAGATCCCTCCAATGTCCCTCTTTCCAAGTTGGATGCTGCGCGAGTGGCTCTAAATTTGGCTCTCACAGTGAAAGCAGATAAGTCTATCAGATGGACTGGGGCCAAGTTTTACCAGACGAAAGACAGGATAGGACCCATGCTAGCACACAAATTATCCCCCAGGCTTCGCTCACATGCCCTTTCCAAAATCAAACAGGCGGATGGTACCTTTACCCTGAACTCACAGCGCATAATGAAGGCATTCCAGGACTTCTATGCTGATTTATATAAAGCAGAGTAACACTCTAATTCCACTAAACTAGAGGAATTTCTGGATGACTTACATTTACCAACATTGACAGATACTCATAAAGCTGAAATGGATGCTCCTATTACTATTACGGAGGTGTCAGACGTTATAAAAGCGTTAAAGGGTGGTACAGCACCAGGGCCTGATGGTTTCTCTTCGCCATATTATAAAACATTTTATGAAACCCTAACCCCCTACCTCACTAGATTCTTAAATTCCATGACTAAGGGCACTCCGATAGGTAATAAACTCAATATGGCATATATTTCCGTAATCCCAAAACCAGATAAAGACACCAGCCAGATAGAGAACTACATACCCTCTAATTAATAATGACCTAAAAATATTGGGCTGCCCACTCTGTCCCCTGATATTCGCTATTTTGATTGAATCCTTGGCGACAGACATCCGTATTAATCCAAATATCAGGGGGGTTCAGTGTGGTCAAAAAATTCACAAATGCGCATTGTTCGCAGATGATCTACTGCTATTTTTATCCTCCCCAATTTCCTCTTTGCCCGAGATATGTTCATTGCTCAATGAATTTGCGACAATATCAGGTTTCCAAGTGAATATGTGTAAATCTCAAGCTCTTAATGTGTCTCTCCCAGGCCCTATAGTCTCCCAATTACAGGAAACATATGAATTTGGTTGGAGTAACTCGTCAATTAAATATTTGGGACTTAATATTAATCCCAAGATCTAAAATCTGTATCAAACAATTTACCCCCCAATGTACCAGAAACTAGAAGCTGATCTCAGGATCTGGGAGTCACACAACATGGCTTGGATTGGCAGAATTAACTCGGTTAAGATGACCCTTTTGCCCAGACTCTTATATTTGTTTCAAACCCTTCCTATTCCGATTAAAAGGGACCATCTGAAAACCTTTCAAGGTAAACGTACAAAATTTATATAGAATAAGAATGGTCCACGTCTATCAAACTATAACCTATTCAATATCCCTAAACAAAGAGGGTTGGGTCTTCCAAACCTTTTATGGTACTATCAAGCAGCACGATTAGCACAATTGTCCATTATATACCTTAAAACTGAGCAACCAGACTGGGTATTAATTGAAAGTCAAGCAGCTCCTACATTCTCCAAGAAATATTTACTATGGTGTCCTCCCAAGAGCAGACCTCCCATCATGTCGCCAATCCTCTCGCAATCTCTCACTATGTGGGATTCACTTCGGAGACTTCCTTCCCTGGTCTCTGAAATGCAACCATTAGCTCATCTGTTTCAAAATCCTCTATTTCAACCAGGCATGGACGTTGAAGCCTTTAATTGGTGGCAGGACAAGGGGGTGTACCGCATTGGCCACTTTCTTTCTCACACAGGCCCTACCTCTTAAATATTTTATAGACAAACTAGAAATCCCTTCTACAGAAAAGTTTAGACTCCATCTGATCTCACGCTTTGTCCACTCTTTATGGAAAACTAGACCTAATTCCCAGGGATTTACGGCATATGAAGCCTGGTGTGAACAAGCCATGCAGCGGAGGGGGGGGGATTTCTGTGATCTATGAGTCACTTGCTTCTCATCCTGTGAAACTACAATACATGTTGGCCTGGGAGAGAGAACTCCAGACCGAATGGGATCTGGAGGACTGGCATGAGAACTATTCTTGATTGATTAAAGGCATTTATAATACTTCACTCGTAGAGGCTAATGTCAAAATATTCACGAGATGGTACTTGGTTCCCACAAGATTGGCAGCAATGTACCCTTCCACTTCACCTCTAGGGAATGGGTTCCATGATCCACATATGGTGGGAGTGTCCCAAAATCAGAGAAATTTGGAATAAGGTCTTTCACATCATACGAAAAATTACAGGTTGTGCTATCCCCCAAACACCAGCGATTGCCTTGCTTAATGGATTTTTGCCGCATGTTCCTAAATCCACACGTAAATGTATTCTGTTTATAATGACGGGAGCTAAATTAACTATTGCCAAAGCATGGAAGAGGTCATCGGTATCTCTATTATCCATGAAAAGAAAGATTTCATGGATAATGGAACAGGAAAAAATGGTCAGTTCATTATTGGACAAGACCACACATTTTGAAGCTATATGGGAACCCTGGGCTCGGTTTCTGGGAATTTCCTTGATACCGGACATAGGTAGCAACACCAATCGATGATTTTTGAAATTTATATCGAGCAGGAAGGCATTCTATACTCTTTTCTTTACTTTCCCTTATATTTTTTTCTTTTTCTTCTCTAGTCTTTTCTCTTAATTTTTTTTTTTTATATGAACAGTATAGTTTTTCCTTAAAGTTATATGGGAATTATCAGGTTTATACACTAGTTTATCATACTAAGGTCAGGATGTTAGACTTTGCTCTAGTATGATGGGAACATGATATTGTGCTTTTGTTAGAGTCTGCAATAACCTTTGTGCTGAATGTGGCAGGTTGTCAATAATATCACCTCTCATCTCTCAACTAGAAGTATATGGAAGAGACTAGACAGTGAGGAGGGGGGCCCTCACACCTCCTTGAACACATTGTGATCCCTTTAGGGGTGTCGGAGGGGGAGTGGGGTTCTAACCTATTTTAGAATAGTCAGGTAGGTGTTCAATATGAAATTTAATTGATAAAGTCAAAGTCATATATTTATATTTTATTTTTCTCTATTGCTAGTTATCATTTCCACAGTGATAAGATAACCAATATTCTATGGTAACATCCATTGAATTATCTGTGAATTATATTGTAATGATTTTTATATGATGATTATATTGTAATGATTTTTCTATGATGAAAAAAAAAAAAACTTGAATGAGAAGATTATTGTTATACATAATTTCATATAACCCAGTTTGGCAAATAGTTATATAATCCATATACAATATAAACATTATTTTATGAACCCTTCTTTAAATTATCAATTCATTTTATATGAAAAAAATAATTAATTTTATAAAAAATAAAACATAAAAAAATAATTAAAAAGCTCTAACACTAACACAAATAGGTTAAATGGGCTGGAATTAACTATTATTAATTAAACAATTAATGTCCCATTTGATATTCACTCCCAATGGTCTATAGGTACATAAATAGAAAACCCAATGGATGTTACCATAGAATATTGGTTATCTTATCACTGTGGAAATGTTAACTAGCAATAGAGAAAAATAAAATATAAATATATGACTTTGACTTTATCAATTAAATTTCATATTACAATATAATCATCATATAAAAATCATTACAATATAATTCACAGAGAATTCAATGGGTTTCACTGCGGGATATAGATTTTTTCATATTACTCCCCCTTCAATGGGGTGTAAATTTCTCAATGCTCGTGACCTGCAACAAAGCTGTATCGCTATGATGGCATTCACGAAAAGGTTTGGACACACTGTGCCCTTTAAAACCTTTCCTAATGTTGGTGAGATGTTCTGCTATCCTGACTTTAAGTGCCCGTGTGGTTTTCCCAATATATTGGAACCCACACGGGCACCTCAGGAGGTATATAACGCCTATAGTCCCACATGTGATAAACTCCTTTATAGGAAAGGTACATTTAGTGGTATGGGATATAAAGGAAGCAGTCTTTATAGTTTTTGAATCCCTACATACTTTACATCGTCTACACGGGTAAAAACCTTTTAGGTTCCGAAAGATTCTAACTTTGGGGAACACCTCTGATTGATTGAAAGATTCAAATTTGGGGTTTTTCTATAGATAACATTTGGTTTGTCAGGAAGAGCTGGACCCAATACATTGTCTCATTTTAAGACCTTCCAATGCTTTGTTAAAATTGTATTAACCCATCTGTACTGGAATGTAAAAGTGGTAAAAAAAAGACCATTCAAATTTATTAAAGACATTTACTTTCTTATCTTTGGGAACTAAAAGTATATTCCCGTCCAGAATAGATATTTTCTGGATTTCTGACTCCAGGACACAACTATCATAGCCCTTCTCTACAAAGCGATCTCTCAAAGTGGACGCTGGCAGACTAAAGTCTTCTAAATTAGAAACATTTTGACTAATCCTTTGGAATGGAATTTTAGGTACAGATTGTAACCAGTTTGGATGATAACAACTTCCCACTGGTATAAAGCCATTTCCATCTATGATTTAAAAAAATGTTTTTGTCAGGAGTAGGGATGTGCCGAACACCCCCCAGTTCGGTTTGCACCAGAACCTGCGAAAGGACCGAAAGTTTGTGCGAACGTTAGAACCCTATTAAATACAATGGACGCAAACGTTCGAAATCTAAAGTGCTAATTATAACGGCTAATATGAATGTTATTGTCCTAAAAAGGGTTTGGGGACCCGGGTTCTGCCCCAGGGGACATGTATCAATGCAAAAATAAGTTTTAAAAACAGCAGTTTTTTCGGGAGCAGTCATTTTAACCACTTAAGCCCCGGACAAATACGGGCCATTATGACCAGGCCCCTTTTTTGCATTTCGGCACTGCGTCGCTTTAACTGACAATTACGCGGTCGTGCGACCTGGCTCCCAAACAAAATTTGCGTCCTTTTTTCCCACAAATAGAGCTTTCTTTTGGTGGTATTTGATCACCTCTGTGGTTTTTATTTTTTGCGCTATAAACAAAAATAGAGCGAAAATTTTGAACAAAATTACATATTTTTTACTTTTTGCTATAATAAATATCCCCAAAAAATATATAAAAAAAGTTTAGGCAGATACGTATTCTTCTACATATTTTTGGTAAAAAAAATCACAATTGTGTTTACAAAATAGGGTATAGTTTTAAGGCATTTTTATTAATAATTTTTTTTTTTACTAGTAATGGCGGCGATCAGCGATTTTTTTTGTGACTGCGACATTATGGCGGATACATCGGACACTTTTGACACATTTTTGGGACCATTGTCATTTTTACAGCGATCAGTGCAATAAAAATGCACTGGTTACTGTGAAAATGACACTGGCAGTGAAGGGGTTAACCACTAGGGGCGCTGGAGGGGTTAAGTGTGCCTAGGGGAGTGTTTACTACTGTGTGGGGGTGTGGCTACGACTGACACGTCACCGATCTCCGCTCTGATTACACAGAGCGGAGATCGCTGACATTGTCAGTAGAGGAGCGGGAAGATGTTGTGTTTACACACACATCTCCCCGCTCCGAGCCTCCGTGAGACGATCGCGGGGATCCCCGCGGCGATCGAGTCCGCGGGACCCGCGGTCCCACTCACGGGGAAGGCAGGGGGGTCGCGAGCGCGCCGCTGGCTGGAAGAAGATAGCGGAGGCTCGGCAGAAGGAAGAGAGAACCGGAGAGGAGAAGAGGGAAGAAGGCGACGGAGAAGGCCGGGCCCCGCTAGCAAAAGAGCTGGAAGAAGATAGCGGAGGCCCGACAACCAACGGCCAGGGTTGTCGGGAAGAGGCCCTTGTCCCCATCAACATGGGGACAGGGTGCTTTGGGGTGGGGGGCCGCAGGTTGCCCCCCTGCCCCAGAGCACCAAACGCCTCCATGTTGAGGGCATGCAGCCTGGTACGGTTCAAGAGGGAGGGGGGCCGCCCTCTCGTCCCTCCCCTCTTCCCCTGCGGCTACGTGCTCGGATAAGGGTCTGGTTTGGATTCTGAGGGGAACCTTCACGCCGATTTTTCGGCTTAGGGGAGTCCCCTTCAAATCCATACCAGACCGAAGGGCCTGGTATGCTCCTGGAGGGGGAACCCATGCCGTTTTTTTATTAAAAAATTGGCGTGGAGATCCCGTTCAGGATTCATACCAAACACAGTGCCTGGTATTGGCAGGAATCCACGTCGGATCTCCGTCTACCAGCAATGCGTGTCGCTCATTGTGAAAGGAAAAACAAAAATGTTCCTTTCCCTATGACGAGACAGCTCAGCGCTGGCTCTCGCGACGGGGCTCGTAGGGTGTCAATCTCGCCACTAGAAGAGGCGAGATTGACACAATATCGGCGGCACCTACTGTACATGCCATTGTTGAACAGTGGTAGGAAAAATTGGGCCTTTGGTGGTGGTGCTGGTGCTACAACACTGTCAGCCCTCACAGTTACTCTTGGTGGACGCAGGAATGGGCCCTGCTGTGAATTATTAGATCAAGAATTGTAATTACATGCCCCTGTTGAACAGTGGCAGAAAAATTGGGCCTTAGGCACTGGTGCCACAACACTGCAACAGGGCTCATTGCTGTGCTCCAAGTACAGTATCTGTGAGGGGTTGCAAAGTATTGCATCAAAAATTGTAATTACACGCCCCTGTTAAACAGGGGCTGAAAAATTGGGCCTCAGGCACTGGTGCCACAACACTGCAACCCCTCACAGATACTGTACTTAGAGCACAGCAATGAGCCCTGTTGCAAAATATTGCATCAAAAATTGTAATTACACGCCCCTGTTAAACAGGGGCAGAAAAATTGGGCCTTAGGCACTGGTGCCACAACACTGCAACCCCTCACAGATACTGTACTTGGAGCACAGCAATGAGCCCTGTTGCAAAGTATTGCATCAAAAATTGTAATTACACGCCCCTGTTAAACAGGGGCTGAAAAATTGGCCCTTAGGCACTGGTGCTGGTGCCACGACACTGCAACCTCTCCCAGATACTCTAGTTGGAGTGCAGGAATGAGCCCTTCTGCAAAGCATTGCATAAAAAATTGTAATTACATGCCCCTGTTAAACAGGGGCTGAAAAATTGAGCCTTAGCCACTGGTGGCGGCACCCAGAAACAAAAATGTTCTTCCAAGCTATCATCAGGAATCGGATCATTGAGGAGGAGGAGGAGGTCAACATAACAGGACAGTCATTCAGCATCAGCATAGGCAGTCTTGAAGGGATGTGACATTTCAAAATAAATTATTCTGTTATATCAGCTTCAGGTGCTTGGTAGCTGGTGGTGATCCAAGACTGGTTCATCTTTATGAAGGTCAGTCAATCAACCGAGTCGGTGGACAGGCGCACCCTGTGATCCATGACAAAGCCTCCAGCAGCACTGAATGTGCGTTCCGAAAGAACGCTGGATGCAGGACAGGCCAGTAGCTCAATTGCATACTGTGCAAGCTCTGGCCAGTGATCCATCCTCAAGACCCAGTAAGCCAGAGGATTTTTGGTGGGAAAGGTGTCCAAGTCTGACCTTGCCCCTAGGTATTCCTGCACCATGTATATCAGACGCTGGCGATGGTTGCTGGAACCGATCATACCTTGGGACTAAAAAATTGTCTGAACGCATCGGTCAGACGGCCACCTTCCCCACCGCTCCTTCTTTGACTGACCGAAGCCTCAGCAGCTCATTGTCCAGGACCAGGAGTTTGTAACCTCCCAGTCTCTGGGAACGCGTTGCACAGACCTTTCTGCAAGGCCTCCCGGAGATGTATCATCCTCTGCTCCCTCTGCGACGGTAAGATAAGGTCTGCAACCTTACCCTTGTACCGTGGATCAAGGAGAGTGGGAAGGAGGATATACCGCGCTTAAATGGAAAAAGAGTAATAAAAATTATTGAATGAATGGATTGATGAACCCTAAAAATGCAGCAAACTCACACGTGTAGACCAAACACCAATATGCAGAAAAAAATGAAAAAAGAGCTGCGCAAACCTGTATACAGTGAATATACAATCTAACAATAATCTGGAAATATTGTGCAATAACTATAACTTAATATAGTGCCAAAAAAAATACATAGTGGCAAATTTTTTTTTTATATAATGTACGGTATGATATGATAAACCGACACATTAATCAAGTTTGACCCCAAAGGAATAACGGTTAATCATATAAATGTCCATATAAGAGTCCATATAAATTCTGAACATAAACGTATTGCAATGCAAATTGGAAGAAGTGTGAACTCCTAAATTGCACCAAAAAAATGCACACGTGCAACACCATCAAAATAATGTGCTTACCAGAGGCAAGCTATTGGAATGCCAAACTATGAATCACTCGCTTTCTTGCAGTATATGGAATATCCAAGGATGGAGAGGAACTCTTGCGATATTGGAACTCAGTATTCACCAGTCATAAAAATGAGAAGGGGAAACCACATAGTGTATATCGTCCAAACAGCATTTATTTAAATAAAAAGGTGGTAACTTACATCAAGTAGGTAAAATTCAGGCATAAAAACATAGGAAGGGCTGGCCGGCATGCAGTCTCCCGTTCAGCGATGACATCAGCGTGTCAACCTTTCAACCCAACCTGTGCATTTTTTTGGTGCAATTTAGGAGTTCACCCTTCTTCCAATTTGCATTGCAATTCGTTTATGTTCAGAATTTATATGGACTCTTATATGGACATTTATATGATTATCCGTTATTCCTTTGGGGTCAAACTCGATTAATGTGTCAGTTTATCATATCATACCATACATTATATTAAAAAAAATGTTGTCACTATGTATTTTTTTTTGTCACTATATTAAGTTATAGTTATTGTACAATATTTCCAGATTATTGTTAGATTGTATATTCACTGTATACAGGTTTGCGCAGCTCTTTTTTCCTTTTGATGAAGGAGAGTGGCCAGCCAGTAATGGTCCCTCTCCTTGATCCGAAGAATACGAGGATCCTTCCGCAGACTTTGCAGGATCAGGGAGGCCATGCAGCGTAGGTTAGCTGAGGCATTCGGTCCGGAGTCCTCTGGGTCACTAAAGACGACATGATCTGCAGCCACCTCCTCCCAGCCACGTACAAGTCCATGGGTTTCTTGGGACTGTAAATCATCCCTGAAAGACTGCTGCTGTTGATGCTGAGTGCCAGGCTCCACCTCCATGCTGACACAATCCTCCTCCTCCTCGTCCTCTTCCTGTGCGATGGGTGGGACAGAAGGAACACTGTCTGTCTGGGTAAAGGGGGCCTTGAGAGGCAAGGAAGTCCTCCTCTTCCTGTCTCTGTTCTGCCTCAAGTGCCCTGTCCATTATTCCACGCAGCGTATGCTCCAACAGGTGGACAAGAGGTACAGTGTCACTGATGCAAGCACTGTCACTGCTCACCATCCTCGTGGCCTCCTCAAATGGTGCAGGACAGTGCATGCATCCCTGATCATGCCCCACTGGCGTGGTGAAAAAAAGCCAAGCTCCCCTGACCCTGTCCTGGTGCCGTAGTCGCACAGGTACTCATTGATGGCCCTCTGCTGCATGTGCAGCCGCTGCAGCATGGCCAACGTTGAGTTCCACCTGGTGGGCATGTCACATATAAAGCGGTTCTTGGGCAGGTTCAACTCCTTTTGCAGCTCAGCCAGCCAAGCACTGGCATTATATGATCTGCGGAAATGCACACAGACTTTCCTGGCCTGGCTCAGGACACCCTGTAAGCCCGGGTACCTGCCCAAGAACCGCTGCACCACCAGGTTAAGGACGTGAGCCACACAGGGCACATGGGTCAGTTGTCCCTGTCGGAGGGCGGAGAGGAGGTTGGTGCCATTGTTGCAAACCACCATTCCTGGCTTAAGCTGGCGTGGCGTCAATCACCTCTCTGCCTGCTCCTGCAGAGCTGACAGAACCTCTGCCCCACTGTGGCTCCTGTCCCCCAAACACACCAGCGCAAGCACGGCATGGCATATTTTTGCCTGCGTACTTGCGTAGCCCCTTGAACGCCTACGGAGCACCGCTGGTTCCGAGGACAAAGCACAGGAAGAGGCCATGGAGGAAGAAGAAGAGGAGGGGGTGGAGGAGAGAGGTGTGTCACAACCAGTAGTAGCATTTTGGAGGCGTGGCGGCGGAACAACTTCCAACACTACTGCACCTTGTCCTGCATCCTTCCCAGCTGCCAAAAGAGTGACCCAATGGGCCGTGAAAGAAAGGTATCGTCCCTGTCCATGCCTGCTGGACCATGAGTCAGCTGTAATATGCACCTTACCGCTGACCGCCCTGTCCAGCGAGGCATGGACATTGCCTTCCACATGCCGGTAGAGAGCCGGAATCACTTTCCGTGAGAAAAAGTGGCGTTTGGGAACCTGCCACTGAGGAACCGCACATTGCACAAACTCACGGAAGGGGGCCGAGTCTACCAACTGAAAAGGCAGCAGTTGAAGTGCTAGCAATTTAGCCAAGCTAGCATTCAACCGCTGGGCATGTGGATGGCTGGGAGTGAATTTGTTTCGACGGTCCAGCAGCTGAGGCAGGTAAATTTGCCTGCTAGAATCGGACGTCGGTGTACTGCTAGCAGAGTGCCCACAAGTACTTGGCTGTGACACACCTAATTCTACACCTTCATTCCTCTCAGTGCAGGTTTCAGAGAGGACTGAAGGTATAGTGGGTTTGGAGATCCCAGCTGATGAGGAGCAAGGAGAGGTCCGCTTTGTTCTTTGGTGTGGGTCTTTAAGGTACGCTTGCCAACGAGCTGCATGGCAGGTCAACATATGTCTGGTCAAGCATGTGGTGCCCAAGCGGCTGATGTTTTGGCCACGCGATATACGCTTGAGACATATGTTGCAAATAGGCCCACACCAAAGAACTTTTGGAATAACGAGCAGAGGCAGCGCCCTGCACAGGCGGAGCTCTGCGGTGTGATTCAGTCGGTGTGCTGCCCTTACGCTGGCCCCCGGAGGGCATCCTGCCTCGTTGCAGATGTGCCTCCTCCTCATCCTCCTCCTCCTCTCTCCTATCAGGCACCCACGTGGAGTCAGTGACCTCATCATCCCCTCCCTCCTTGTCACTGGAGCCAATCTGGCAGTATGCTGCAGCTGCTGGAACATGACTGCCAGATTGCTGTCCTTCTTGAGCATTCCCTCTCTCTGCGCTCACGCTACTGCCTTCCTCTAGCTGGGTATCATCATCAGACCCTTCAAAACGCTGGGCATCCTCCTGGAGCAAGTACCCAACACTGTGTTCAAACAGTTCGGGGGACTCCTCAGGAGGACATGGTGGGTCTAGGGAAGGAGTGACTGATGATGACATTGATACGAGGGAAGAGGACGCTTTGGCAGCTGCTTTGCCAGTACCCTGAGCCTGGCTGAGAGAGGATGAGGAGGATGAGGAGGGCTTGGTCATCCACTCTACCAAGTCTTCGGCATGATGCAGCTCAACACGTCCAGCTGCCGAAAATAAGGACAGGCGTGTCCCATGGCCACGTGCTGTTGATGATGCACCGCGCCCACAAATAGCACTGTTGTCTCTAGACACAGAGCCTGCTTGCCCTCTTTTATTGGCTCCTGACACTGTCTGCCTCTTCTTGTTGGCCTTCCAGACATAGTAATGGAGTGCAGGGAGATGGGAAAACCAGGAATTGGAGTAGTGTATATTGTGCTGGAGGCACACAACACCCACTAACTCCTGCAGATGCCTTTATTAGAGAATACCAGCAATAAAGGGTAGATACAGGTGTATACTGTGCTGTGCTGGAGGGACACAACACCCACTAACTCCTGCAGATGCCTTTATTAGAGAACACCAGCAATAAAGGGTAGATACAGGTGTATACTGTGCTGTGCTGGAGGGACACAACACACACTAACTCCTGCAGATGCCTTTATTAGAGAACACCAGCAATAAAGGGTAGATACAGGTGTATACTGTGCTGTGCTGGAGGGACACAACACCCACTAACTCCTGCAAATGCCTTTATTAGAGAACACCAGCAATAAAGGGTAGATACAGGTGTATACTGTGCTGTGGCACACAACACCCACTAACTCCTGCAGATTCCTGTATTATAGAACAGCAAAAAAGTGTAGATACAGGTGTTTACTGTGCTGGGGCACACAACACCCACTAACTCCTGCAGATGCCTGTATTATAGAACAGCAAAAAAGTGTAGATACAGGTGTATACTGCGCTGGAGGCACACAACACCCACTAACTCCTGCAGATGTCTTAGAAAAGAACACACTGTCCCTGCCTGCCTATCTAGCTTAGAGAACAGCAATAAAGGGTAGATACAGGTGCATACTGCGCTGGAGGCACACAACACCCACTAACTCCTGCAGATGCCTGAGAAAAGAACACACTGTAGAACACACTGTCCCTGCCTCGAACACAGAGCTCATCCCTAGTCAGGAGTATGTTGTGTTGCCTGAATAAAGTCACATCCAGAAAATGAATGGAAGTACTACTGCATTCATGGGTAAACCTAATACCCCAATCATTGGCATTAAGGTTACTCATGAAAACATGAAGGGAATTTTCATCCTCCATCCATATAAAAAAGGCGACTCCAAAATCTCAGATTGGGATGCATATCTGTAAAGATAATTCAATTTTACCATAAATCCATAAAAAGATTGGCTGGGGGCAAATTGTGCCCCCATCGCCATGCTAGTCTGCTCTAAATAATCATTTATATTTTATATTGATAGAAAAAATTGTTATGTTCCATGGCGAAATGTAAAAGTTCCAGAATTAAATATTAATGGGAAGTGGTCAGCCGGTTATCTTTATCAAGAAAATGTTTCTCTGCTTGGTAGCCTTTCTGATTAGGAATAACTGTATACATCAATGCAACATCAGCCTTTACTAATAGCATAGCTTCCTCTATATATATTTCTGAGGTTTGCCTTATTATCTGCATAGTATCTTTCAAGAATACTGGGGTTTTACTGACCAAAAGGTTGCAGGAATACATCAATATACTTTCCAATCCTGGAAGTTATTGAGTTAATCCCACTAACAATGGGTCTTCCCGGTGGATGGCTTAAACTCTTGTGAACCTTTGGCAAGTAATATATGATGGGGATTCTAGGTGTAAGTGGCACCAAGAATTCTATTTATTTTTTATTAATTAATCTGGATTCAAAACCTTCTTTTACTATTTGGTTTAAACGCTTTGCATCCATATTGGTAGGATCTTTTTTCAAAATACTATAGGTAGCCCTATCTGATAAGAGGAAGTTGCAGAGAATGGGAGAGGCTCAGGAAAAGTCCTGAAAGTGAGCATGGGAGGAGGTGACGAGGGAACTAGAGAGCAGGAGGTCTTGGGAGGAACAAAGGGAACGAGTAAGTTGAAGTAGTGTCAGAAGTAGTGTCAGATTCATGAAGCCAGGTTTCAGTAATGGCGAGTAGATTAAATGAGTTAGCGATAAAGAGGTCATGGAGAGAAAGTAAGTCTGTTACAAAGGGATTTGATTCCCTGATGTATATCTCGTGCTTTTAATTTATGTTGTTTTATTTATTCACCTCTTCCAGGAGGGTGGGATAAGCGCAGGATTTTTACCCTTTTTTTGTAAACTAAGCCTTACCTTCTAAGGGTGCACTCACACTGGAACCATTTCAACTGATCCGTGCCAGAGATTGGCTGTCTCCCACTGGTCTTCATTCACACTGGACTATAGAAAACTGTTTCCAGGCAACTTCTTTTGGGCAACACGTGTCACAATTGCACTGCATTTTTAGGTGCCATTGAAATGAATGCCACTTGAACAAGCTAATGTGCAATTTAACATTTTAACATTGCGTTTTTAAATTGCGGACGGAATTGTAGTGATTCCGCCTGTCATTAAAAATGCCTATGTGTGAATGAATTCTTATGCCTCGTACACACGGCCGGGATTTCCGACGGGAAAAAGTCAGTTGGGAATGACCGGAAAAAAGAGAGCTGGTTCTCTTTTTTTTCCCGTTGGAAAAACTGAGAGGGAGCATACACACGGCCGGGACTCCTGGCCAAAAGCTCTCATCGCAGTTTTCCCGTCAGAAAACCCGGTCGTGTGTACGAGGCATCAGAGTAGTATGTGCTCAGGAAACCCAGACTGCTTTACAGGCTGCCAACAACAGGGCTGAACCATACATCTGTGCCTTCCACCCACCCATAAACGTTGGAGTCTCATGCATTGAGGCTAAACGCCCACTGTATGAGGCCTAAGAAGGAACTCTCAGAATATGGTCTTATATTTTAATAACATCAATGTCACCTACAAAGAAATTGCTTTTAATTAAAATGATGGACTACTAATTATAATCATCCCATGGAAAAACTGCATCATTTTCTAGATCTAGAAAGACAATTTTTGCTACAATTAGTGCTAATGCCAATCATAATTTTAATTTAGCTGTTCCCAATAGATAGACAAATGATTTAAAAAATAGTATACATTGACAAAAGATTAAAACATAGTTTCAATTTGCATTTGAGTTCAAAAACTTTATAGACAGAATGCCCCTGCGCACCTTGCTGGGGCTGACTCTGATGCTGTTTACATTCAAGTCTAAATATTGTATTTTTCCCTTGGCAATGAATTCAGCTATGAGACAGATCCGCTGCTGTCTTAGCTTTGCAAACGACATTTTAAACATAATATAGTGATTCTCTGTCTATTTACATTGTGCTGTTATTGAAAAGAGGCGAAGGTTAGATGCTGCGATATACAGTGAATATATTATTATCTTGATTACTTTACTATTATGTTATTTTATACTTACTCTTGTGTTACTATAACAAGGCATGAAAGTGCACACATGAGATGAATGTACAATGAATGGTAGGAAAACACAAGAGAAATGAAGAAAGGTAAAATAGAAAAATGCCACATATGGAATACTGAAACTTAAAGTGCACGTAAAAACAAAAAAAATTGAAAGTGCATGTAAAAACTAAAACTAAAAATAACAGAATAAAAGAAAAAACAACGGTTTTCAATATGGGGAAGAGTTAGAGCCCCCTTTAATTAAAAATAAAAATAAAAAATCTTTCTTTTTTATTGCTGTATATGCCTCTACTGGAGAGATTCACTTGTTTTCTTTCAATGTTTTGTATAGTTGTTCTGCTGACAATTGTCTAAGGCCCCCCTCTACCTAGTGCGATTTCCCCTGTGTCTGCCACCATGCTGCAATGCACAACCAGGGAAATCACATTATTCCCTCTGCTGTCTACACACATCAATGCAACATGTTGCAGTGGGGTTTATGTAAAAGGTGCAGGTGCTTCTTTTGGTGCAGGATACTACGTTTTTGGCCCACTAGACTTCAATAGGAGAGCATAAAAAATGCATGTACATATTCCTGATATGTGCCTGCTGTACCATGTACTTGTATGAAAAATATCTGTTCTCTTTGTATTGCTTCCTTTGTGTGAAGTCCATGGTGTTCCTGTCATTCCCTCTGCTTTCCTATTAAAAACTGAACACACTAAGCAGGAGAAGACACCATGGTCAGTTTTCTAGCTGTGCTGGGACCTTGGCCTGCTCTTCTCCATTGATCAGACTTGTCTTGACACCCCCCCCCCTCCTTGCTACAAAGATGGATGAAATTGCATGAAAATCATGCAAAAAAACAAAACATGCTACAAAATGCACTGAACAATGCAACATTGCTAGTGTGAACCTAGGCTAAGAGGGGGTTTCAGCCTACTTTGGAGATATTTTCTTTCATTTACAGTACATAATTACCTCATAATCCCTACTGTGTATACAGGACAGGAAGTGAAGAGAAATCTCCCCAACAGGACACAGACAGCAAAAAAATAAATACAAAAAGAAAAATCTATTTCCTACCCTATCCAAAACTGGTTTTATATATAATTGAAAGTATACCTTTATGGGGGGGGCGCATGCGCGCGATCGAGGGAGATGGCCGCTTGATCTCTTCGCTCTGTGCCGTCGGAATAATATAACCCGGCTGAGGAGGCAAAGGTTTCACACAGGTACAGGCGATCTGGCTCCCAAGGCGGATATCACCAGGATCCCGGCAGGCATGTACCGCATGCCCCGTGTTCACCAGAGGTACCGCTCTAGGGGCAAAGGCAAGGGCAAGATGGCACCAGAACCCCTGGAGCCTGATCACTCAGCAGCAGACCCTGCTTCTCCAGCGGACAGCCTGCTCCAATTTCCATCGGATCTGGTAAGCCCCATTGCCATTGACTCGGACGCTTTGCTGAATAAGTTACACCCTATAGTGCGAGATGAGATAACTATGGCCTCCCACAAATTCTCAGCAGACCTGGTAAAGGGTCTTAAAGAGCTAGGCCACTACACTAACTAATTGGAGCAATGCATGGACCTAGCCACAACTGTGCTTAAGGGACACGAGGAGGAGGTTCACAAGCTAAATGCTGAACTTGAGAGTCTGCAGGATAAGCTGGATGATGCAGAAAACAGAGCCCGCAGAGATAACCTCCGCATCCGCGGGATCCCTGAGGTCATTACTGATTTGCAAGGTACTGCCACTGCTTTTTTCAGGAACTTGCACCTGAGATACCCCTTGAGCGCCTGGAATTCGATCGCATCCACAGGTCCCTTGCCCCTAAACCTACTGATGGCCCTCCAAAGGATATTATTATTACATTTCACTACTATCATACCAAAGAGGAATACCTGCATGCTGCAAGGGACCGCCACAATCTCTCCTTTCACGGCAACCCCCTTCAACTCTTTGCAGATCTTTCCACGGTTACCATCGCCAAATGGAGGAACCTAAAACCTTACCTACAGGTTCTGCAAATACAAGGGATCAGGTACAGGTTCCCCTTTAAACTTTAATGTTTCCACCAAGGCCGACAGTTCCACGCTTCTTCTCCATCTGACCTGTTGCGAGATTTCCAAGAATTGCAGTTTGACCCGCCCCCCTCTAAAGGAGACACCATCCTCTTCTGCTCGTCCGAGATCTTCTCAGCCCTCTTTCAAATCCTCCCAGCTGTGTCACCGTGGTTCTCAAGCACTTCGCTCTCTTCAAGTGCAACGCTTCCAAGATGTGCAATTCTGCTTTGTACCTTTTACTTGCCAAAATAAAGTCCTACCCCTTATAAGTAGTATTCCTGTATATCGGTCCCTTACCCTGGGCTGCCCCAATTGTAAGATGGTGGCACTGGGTTGTGACGACCTGAATCTTTATTTCTAATAATAGCTTTCATGTATATGGTGCACCTGGGCTTTTTTTTTGTAGGTATTGTTGGTGGTGAAAGTATCCTGTCGCTTGCAAGGGGGATTTAACCTATATTGAGCTGGCGGTCCCCACCTAGGTTTTGGGAAATCCTTGCTCATGACGGGCTACAAGATGTGTACTATTACCTCTGCAGTAAAATCCAGAAGACCCGGGCTTTGATGCTCAGCGTTCTCTTGATCCATGGTATTATAAACCTTGTTATGGTCACATTTAAATGTTCTGGTTACCAGTGTAGGTTTTTTGACTATATCTTGTCTCTCTGCCTTGGGTTCCTCTGCTTGTGTGGGGGTAGCCCTGGGTTTGGATAGCCAATCATAGTTGAATAAACATATTATTTTGGTTGAGCCAATGTTCTTTTTTCATTCTGTCATTTGCATATATTATGTGCCTACTTTTCTGTTGTAAATTTGAATATAAAAGATGCCGAATGGTTCCGATGGGCCACTGCTCCCCCAGATGTGCCAGAACTTGCCTAGGACAACAGTCTTGGTCATCCTCCATCCCTCCACTGGGCCTTTTGTTGCACTATTAGTTACAACTTAGTTGTATAGACCTTTTCTACTCCGAGTATTACTCTGCCTTTTTCTGCTTCAATGCATGATCTTCTCTTCCTGTCTTTTGCCTGGTTCTCTTCCCCTTTCCTTTTTTCTCTCTTTCCTTGAGTCTGCAGGGATTGTGTTCTATGGAATCATTTCATATTTTAACTTCCACTTACTATGGCGCTAAATTGATTGTCCCTGAACGTTCAGGGAATGAATTCCCCTCAAAAACGAGTGAAAGTTTTTAAATACCTCAAGAGGAAGCAGATAGATATAGCCTGTTTGCAGGAAACCCATTTTTCAACTATCTCTTGCCCTAAATATTTTGATGCTCAATATCCTCAGGTTTTTAGGGCTACTGGCCTGACTAAGCAAAGGGGAGTACTCATTGCCTTTCATAAATCGGTCCCTTTTAGTTGCACTAAACAGATAGCGGATCCAGAGGGTAGGTATTTTTTGCTTCAAGGTACCATTCAGGATACAGAGTTTACCAATATGACTTACTATGCTCCTAACTCTACCTCAGGTCTTTTTCTGACCCATGTCTGCTGCCTGTTGTCATCCCACCAAAGGGGTACTCTCCTTCTAGCAATTTAGCCTTGAATTCTTCTTTGGCCAAATATCCTTTGGAACCCGCTACCCCATCCCCTGATGCTAAAAAGTTAGCTTGTTCTTTACAGTTTTGTGATCTGGTTGATCTCTGGAGGGAGTTCCATCACCTGGGTCAGGATTACACGTATTATTCCCACCCCCATCATTCTCACTCTAAAATAGATAACATGTTTATGTTGAGGAAACATCTCCCCTTAGTGGTATCGACTTCTATTCTTGCTACCCCATGGTCTGATCATGATCCCGTCCTGGTGATTTGCCGTTCTATTCTTGGTAAACCTCAGCACTTCCCCTGGGTCATGAATGATTCATTACTATCCCTCAAGAAGGTCCAGGCAGATATCTTGAAAGCTTCTGCAGAATAATTCCACATTATTGCAGGCTCTGTATCATCTCCTGTAACTATTTAGGAGGCTTATAAGGCGGTTCTCAGGGGCCACATTATACAGCTGGCTTCAAAACGTAAGCAAGAACGCTTCTTAAAACAACGGGACCTAGAGGCCTATCTGGAGGTACTCTCCACTGCTTTTAAACAGTCCCCTACTCCTGCCAATCGTAAACTTTTAGACCAAGCCCGCTCAGAGCTGGATCTTTGTCTCACCGACGGGGCTGAGCACATTTTGCGCTTGTCCCACCATAAATGGAATTCTAAGGCGAATAGGCCAAATCAGATGTTGGCTAACAGGCTACACACTTTCACTTCTAAATTTGCCCCTATTACTTTATGTACTCGACATAATGTACTTACTGGTAACCCAGTGCGGGTCTTGGAGGAATTCCGCCACCCCCTTACCACTTTGTATACATCCCAGACATGTAGTAGGGGCACTGATACCTTTCCGAGTCACGTTGTGCTCCTCACATTGACTGAAGCTCATGTGTCCCTAATGAAACAGGATATTCACATCTTGGAGGTCCTCCAATGTATCAAGGACCTGAAAGTGGGCAAACAACCTGGTCCGAACTGCTCTACAGATAGCTGACGATAGCTGAGGAAGATAGCTGACATTATAGCCCCATATATGACAGCTATGTATAATTCTGTTAAAGATGGCCAGACCTTTACATCAGGCCTTTTAACTACTAATATTCTGATGCTTCCTACACCTGATGGTGACCACTCTTCTTGGGCTAACTTCAGGCACATCTCTCTTATTATTATAGACATGAAAATTCTGACAACATTTTTGGCCAATCGCATAAACTCTTTCCTTCCTCGTTTAATCAAAATTATAAAGTCGGCTTTGTTCCACAAAGACAAGCAGGGGACGTCATTCGGCATATACTAGAGATAAAAACATATAGCCCATAGTCGTTCTTTGGAATTGATGCTTCTTGATGTGCACAAGGCATTTGATACTTTGTCATGGCTGTATCTTATGTCCTTGCTTTGCCATTATGGTTGCGATAAATGACAGTGCTATTTATATGACTCTCCTTGGGCCAAAGTTAAATATTACGGATTTGAGTCATCTGTCTCTTGCCACTTCTCTTTGTCTTGGCTCTGGAACCATTGGCGTAGGTGGTCCGTTCCCATTCAGATATGAGAGGTATTGATATAGTGGGCTCTTCTCATAAAATATCTTTATTCTCCGACAATATTTTACTAACTTTAACCTCCTCCAGAATTTCTCTACCAAACCTATTATCTCTTTTAGACACCTTTGCTTCCCTCTCAGGACTACTTGTTAACCCTTCCAAACAAAAGCATTGTCGGTCAATCTTTCTCCTCCAGTGTTGGCAGATTTGAAATCAGCTTTTCCATTTCACTGGATTTCTTCCTTGCCCTACCTGGGAATCTGTCTCACCTCCTCCTATGCAGGACTGTATCAGGTAAATTTTCCACCCTTGTTTAAAAGGTTGTCCGATATGTTGTCCTCCTGGTCCCACTCACCTTTGTCTTGGTTCGGTAGAATTTCTACACTTTGCACGTGTTATCTTCCGAAATTACCGTATTTATCGGCGTATAACACGCGCCGGCGTATAACACGCACCCCAAGTTTAGGAGGGAATTTTAAGGAAAAAAACTTTTAGGAGGGAAATTCAAGGAAAAAAAACTTACATTTAAATGCAGCATGCAGCCTTGCCCAGTGTCCATCTGCAGCCTTGCCCAGTGTCCATCTGTCCATCTGCAGCCTTGCCCAGTGTCCATCTGTCCATATGCAGCCTTGCCCAGTGTCCATCTGTCCATCTGCAGCCTTGCCCAGTGTCCATCTGTCCATCTGCAGCCTTGCCCAGTGCCTTTGCAGCCTTGTCAGTCTTGGCGATTTTTAAAATTGGCGCAGATTTCTGTGTGGAGAGGAGCGAGCGGGGCCGAGTGTACTTCGGCTAGACTCGGCTCCTCTCGCAGTCCCGCCCATCTCCACTGACTGCGCCGCTGACATAGAGAAAGCCGAGTGTACTTCGGCTAGACTCGGCTCTGCTCACAGTCAGGAGCAGGACTGCGAGAGGAGCCGAGACTAGCCGAAGTACACTCGGCTTTCTCTATGTCAGCGGCGCAGTCAGAGATGGGCGGGACTGCGAGAGGAGCCGAGTAAAGCCGAGTGTTCTTCGGCTTCGGCTCCGCTCGCTCCTCTTGCTCGTTTCAGCAGGGGAATCGGCGGAGTATCGGCGTATAACACGCACCCACGATTTCCCCCTGATTTTAAGGGGAAAAAAGTGCGTGTTATACGCCGATAAATACGGTACTTAATTTTTTTTTTTTGAGTTTTGCCCGTTCTAGTCCCTTCACATATTTTACGTACACATCAACGTAAGCTTTTACAACTTATATGAGTATTCACATGTCCTCGAATCAGTAAACAAATATGTATGCTGGGATGATTAATGATGGCCTCTCGGTCCCCAACTTACAGATCTATTAAACCGCAGTGAACATAGCACCACTGTCTCAACTTCATGAAACCTACCATCTACCGTTATGGGCCATAATTGATCTTTTCAACTCCGATCCCATGCCGCTCTCTTCCCTACCCTAGCTCCCTCCTGTTCATCGCATGGTCGCAGTTGGGCCATGTTTAGCTCACTCTTTGAGATTATGGGACTCAGTTAAATATTCTGTTCTGGTCTTATCTCCCCCCATCTCCCTCTTTTAAGACTTCTTCATTGTCCATTATTCCCTCCAGGCTGCTAGAATCCAGCCCAATTTTCCTGGTGGACCGCAACTGGATTCACGGACATTCATTCTCTGTTTACTCCTACTAGGATTTTAACATTTGATGCCTTACACTCTTCTCATATTATCCCTTTACGAGAACATTATAGCTGCCTTCAACTTAGGCATTTTCTTCAGCAACTTATTAAATCTTGCCCTACTTCATATACGCTGACCCCTTTTGAGAGCCTATGCAGGGCCAGACCCCATTCCCCGGGGTTTATAAACTCAGCAAAAAAAGCCTCCACTGAGTCCCTATCATCTCCAACGGGAAAAAGAACTGGGGAGACAGTTAGACCGAGAGGATTGGCAGATTATGACTATAGCTCTTTCTAAGAGTTCAAAAAAATGTTCTTATATTAGAGAAGGCTAGATTGGGTCGTTTTCTCCCTACTTACTCTCCTCTCTGCTTTTGGGGATGTTCACAGGAGGATTTCATGGCACATATTTGGTGGTCATGCCCAAGGGCATGCAGGTTGTGGGTCAGAATCTATACACTTTTTCTTAATTTATTTCATGTTAACCCCAAAAGGCACCCCTATGAAGCCCTGCTAGGCAAACCAATTGTTGAACTGCTACGTTCGGAACGGCAATTGGCCCAACATCTCTTTACTGCAACTAAATTAACCATTGCCAGGGCATGGAAGACTCCCATGCTTAGCTTTGAGGCTGTCAAAAACCGCATGAATGATGTCATGGTGAATGATAAGCTGACGCCATCCTCTCAGATACACATGACAAATTTCTTAGAGTTTGGCAACCGTTGATCACTTATTCTAAGCCCTCCTGGTTCGACAGTACGCATCTCTCAATTTAAGACTCCTTCAACGCATATCCCACGGACTCTTCTCTCTTTTCCTCCTTTTCTTTTTGGTCTTTTTTCCTTCTTTCTGGTTTATTCTCTTTCCTTATACCTTTTTCTTTTCTGTTCAATATGCTTTTTGCTTAAAATTAATAAGGTTATCAGGCCGCAAGGTATTGTCCTGGGCAGGATGGTTATTTTGATAATATTGTGTTTTTTATATTATGTTTATTCTTATGTTGTATCCTCCCCAATATGGAGACTCTAGACCATGCATGTCTTCTTTTAGATATGCCAGATTCTATAATTGGACATTTATGTTTGCAGGTATGCTATGACTTCCATGATACCTCAAAAGGTTACTTTTGGACTTCAATTACTCTCTTTGTTACCTGGGTCATTATGTTTGCAACCTGTGTATTGCCATTGCTTATGTTCTCCCTTTTTACTATTATTTATCTTTGTCTTTTGCTTCATGTTTTTTTACTACAAGCTGTAACCATCTAACGGCTGTCCTGATATGTTGAATTATCTATTAATAAACCTTTTGTAAAAGAAAGTATACCTTTATGAGAGAAATATGAGGGCAGCCAATTCTGACCTTCCAATAATGCAAGTAGTTTGACTTATGCCGCGTACACATGACCGTTTTTCATGACGAGAAAAATGCCATTTTTTAAATTGGTCATTAAAAATGATCGTGTATAGGCTCCAGAGCATTTTACTCAACGAGAAAAATGGGCATTAAAAATTTAGAACATGCTCTATTTTTTCTTGTCGTTTTTCACGTTGTCGTTTTTCTCGTCATAAAAAACGACCGCGTGTACGCTTTAACCACTTAAGCCCCGAACCATTTTGTAGCTAAAGGACCAGAGGTGTTTTCAGAATTTTGCACTGCGCTGCTTTAGCTGTAAATTGTGCGGACATGCAATGTTGTACCCAAACAAAATTTGCGTCCTTTTCTTCCCACAAATAGAGCTTTCTTTTAATGGTATTTGATTGCCTCTGCGAATTTTATTTTTTGCGATATAAACGGAAAAAGAACGAAAATTTTGAAAAAAAAATATATTTTCTACTTTTTGTTATAAGAAAATCGAATAAACTCAATTTTAGTCATACATTTAGGCCAAAATGTATTCAGCCACATGTCTTTAGTAAAAAAATGTCAATAAGCGTATATTTATTGGTTTGCGCAAAAGTTATAGCGTTTACAAACTAGGGTACATTTTCTGGAATTTACACAGCTTTAAATTTATGACTGCCTATCTCATTTCTTGAGGTGCTAAAATGGCAGAGGGCAGTACAACCCCCCCCCCCAATGACCCCATTTTGGAAAGTAGACACCCCAAGGAAATTGCTGAGAGGCATGTTGAGCCCATTGAATATTTTTTTTTTGTCCCAAGTGATTGAATAATGACAAAAAAATAAAAAAATACAAAAAGTTGTCACTAAATGATATATTGCTCACACATGCCATGGTTATATGTGGAATTGAACCCCAAAATACATTCTGCTGCTTCTCCTGAGTATGCGGATACCACATGTGTGGGACTTTTAAGGAGCCTAGCCACGTACCGGACCCCGGAAACCAAGCACCGCCTTCAGGATTTCTAAGGGGGCAATTTTTTGATTTCACTCCTCACTACCTATCACAGTTTCGAAGGCCATAAAATGCCAAAATAGCACAAACCCCCCCAAATGACCCCATTTTGGAAAGTAGACACCCCAAGCTATTTACTGAGAGGCATGTTGAGTCCATGGAATATTTTATATTTTGCCACAAGTTGTGGGAATATGACAAACTTTTTTTTTTTTGCACAAAGTTGTCACTAAATGATATATTGCTCACACATGCCATGGGCATATGTGAAATTACACCCCAAAATACATTCTGCTGCTTCTCCTGAGTACGGGGATACCACATGTGTGGGACTTTTTGGGAGCTTAGCCGAGTACTGGACCCCAAAAACCAAGCACCGCCTTCAAAATTTCTAAGGGCATACATTTTTGATTTCACTCCACACTACCTATCACTACCTATCACAGTTTTGAAGGCCATAAAATGCCAAGATGGCACAAAACCCCCCCAAATGACCCCATTTTGGAAAGTATACACCCTAAGCTATTTGCTGAGAGGCATGTTGAGCCCATTGAATATTTTTTTTTTGTCCCAAATGATTGAATAATGACAAAAAGAAAAAAAAAATACAAAAAGTTGTCACTAAATGATATATTGCTCACACATGCCATGGTTATATGTGGAATTGCACCCCAAAATACATTCTGCTGCTTCTCCTGAGTACGGGGATACCACATGTGTGGGACTTTTTGAGAGCCTATCCGCGTACGGGCCCCAAAAACCAAGCACCGCCTTCAGGATTTCTAAGGGCGTAAATTTTTGATTTCACTCCTCACTACCTATCACAGTTTTGAAGGCCATAAAATGCCAAGATAGCACAAACCCCCCAAAATGACCCCATTTTGGAAAGTAGACACACAAGGAAATTGATGAGAGGCATGTTGAGCCCATTGAATATTATTTTTTTTGTCCCAAGTGATTGAATAATGACAAAAAAAAAAATGTACAAAAAGTTGTCACTAAATGATATATTGCTCAAACATGCCATGGTTATATGTGGAATTACACCCCAAAATACATTTTGCTGGTTCTCCTGAGTATGGGGATACCACATGTGTGGGACTTTTTGAGAGCCTAGCCGCGTACGGGGCCCCGAAAACCAAGCACCGCCTTCAGGATTTCTAAGGGCACAAATTTTTGATTTCACTCCTAACTACCTATCACAGTTTTGAAGGCCATAAAATACCAAGATAGCACAAAACCCCCACAAATGACCCCATTTTGGAAAGTAGACACCCCAAGCTATTTGCTGAGAGGCATGGTGAGTATTTTACAGCTCTCATTTGTTTTTGAAAATTAAGAAAGACATTTTTTTTTTTTCAATTTTCAAAACTTGGTGACAAAAAGCGAGATCTGCAAAATACTCAACATACCTCTCAGCAAATATCTTGGGGTGTCTACTTTCCAAAATGGGGTAATTTGGGGGGTTTTGTGCCATCTGGGCATTCCATGGCCTCCGAAACTGTGATAGGTAGTGAGGAGTGAAATCAAAAATTTACACCCACAGAAATCCTGAAGGCGGTGCTTGGTTTTCGGGGTCCTGTACGCGGCTAGGCTCCCAAAATGTCTCACACATGTGGTATTCCCGTACTCAGGAGAAGCAACAGAATGTATTTTGGGGTGCAATTCCACATATAACCATGGCATGTTTGAGCAATATATCATTTAGTGACAACTTTTTGTACATTTTTTTTTTCTTTTTGTCATTATTCAATCACTTGGGACAAAAAAAAAAATATTCAATGGGCTCAACATGCCTCTCAGCAAATAGCTTGAGGTGTCTACTTTCCAAAATGGGGTCATTTGGGGGGGTTTTGAACTGTCCTGGAATTTTATGCACAACATTAGGAAGCTTATGTCACACATCATCCACTCTTCTAACTACTTGAAGACAAAGCCCTTTCTGACATGAAAACATATTTTTTTTTTTGCAAGAAAATTATGTTGAACCCCCAAACATTATATATTTTTTTAAAGCAAAGGCCCTACAGATTAAAATAGTGGGTGTTGCTTTTTTTTTTTCCACACAGTATTTGCGCAGCGATTTTTCAAACGCATTTTTTGGGGAAAAAACACACTTTTTTTATTTTTAATGCACTAAAACACACTATATTGCACAAATGTTTGATGAAATAAAAAATATGATCTTAGGCCGAGTACATAGATACCAAACACGACATTCTTTAAAATTGCGCACAAACGCGCAACGGCGACAAACTACATTCATTTTTAAAACCCTTTAAAAGCCTTTACAGGTAACCACGTTAGATTTACAGAGGAGGTCTACTGCTAAAATTACTGCCCTCGATCTGACCTTCACGGTGATACCTCACATGCATGGTGCAATTGCTGTTTACATATGACGCTAGACCGACGCTTGCGTTCGCCTTTGCCCAAGAGCAGGGGGGGACAGCGGTGTTTTTTTTTTATTATTATTTATTTTGCTTTTTTATTTTATTTTTAAACTGTTTCTTCCATATTTTATTTTATTTTTTACCATTTTTATTGTTATCTCAGGGAATGTAAATATCCCCTATGATAGCAATAGGTAGTGACAGGTACTCTTTTTTTAAAAAAAAAACGGGGGGTTAGACCCTAGATCTTTCCTCTGCCCTCAAAGCATCTGACCACACCAAGATCGGTGTGATAAATGCTTTCCCAATTTCCCAATGGTGCTGTTTATATCCGGGGGGGGGGGGCATTCCCTCCCACTGCTTGTAAAAGCAGTCTAGAGGCTAATTATCTGCTAGAATTGCTTTTACATGAAAGCCGGCCACTGGCTGAAAAGAATAATATCAAGATGATACCTAAACCTGCAGGCATCATTCTGGTATAAACATTCAAAGTCCAGCAACATACCAGTACGTTGCTGGTCCTTGTTGGACATGTATTGTAATCTTTTTTTTCATGCAGCCTGTTGGCTGAACGAAAAAAAGAGATTGATCGGTGGCCACCATTAGAATACCTCCCTTCATCCACCCACTTCTAATGATGGGCATGCATGCACCATTTATATATGCCGAAGCATGGGGGCATCCTCCTGCAAAAAAGTTATGCCGCGTACACACGGTCGGACTTTTCCACGGGCAAGCCTCCGTCGGAATTTCGACCGTATGTACGCGGCATAAAAGGTTATGCCGTGTACACACGGTCGGACTTTTCAACGGGCAAGCCTCCGTCGGAATTTCGACCGTATGTACGCGGCATTAGGAGCAAAATCGCACCTCCGCCCCTGCTGCCCCCATGCTTCGGCATATATGCTCTTTTTTTTTAACTGTGGTGGTGAAATCACCTCCTACAGCTTTGGAGTCACGGCTTTATGTATCGTGGGAGCAAACGCTGTTGCTGTCAAGATAAATAAATCCGCGCTGCAACTGAATGGCGTACCTGGTAAGCAAATGATGGTTTACATTAAAACAAAGTAACATTACAGTATAACAGTAAGACCTTACCATACCATACCTGCAAAGCAAATACCAAAAAAAAAAAAACTATTATAAAATAAAACATTTTTTTAACGCAACCTGTGCCTAAAATATATATATGCCGAAGCATGGGGGCATCCTCCCGCAAAAAAGTTATGCCGCGTACACACGGTCGGACTTTTCCACGGGCAAGCCTCTGTCAGGAATTTCGACCGTATGTACGCGGCATTAGGAGCAAAATCGCTCCTCCGCCCCTGCTGCCCCCATGCTTCGGCATATATGCTCTTTTTTTTTAACTGTGGTGGTGAAATCACCTCCTACAGCACTGGAGTCACGGCTTTATGTATCGTGGGAGCAAACGCTGTTGCTGTCAAGATAAATAATTCCGCGCTGCAGTTGAATGGCGCACCTGAAAACAAAAAATTACATACCTAAAAAGCAAGCATGATAAAACATTGCAGAATAGAATACAGTAAAAAAGAGCAGAACAATAGAGAGAAAATAGAGAGAGAGAGAGAGAGAACAATAAAATGACAACTATTTTTGGTTTTTTTATTTTATATTTTTTTTGTGCTTTGTTTTTTACGTTTTTTTTTCTTTTTTACACTTTTTTTTGTAACTTTAACAACTGTAATGGTTCGGGTCTCTCAAAATGCGATGGCATCTTGGGAGACCCTGTGTAAGTGTGTCCTAGTCTGTGAAATATTGTACCCTATGCTAAAACTTCACTTTTGAGTGGAAGCGTTCAAAACATTCACCAATGCAAAGACCAGGATTGTCAGGACAGAGTGGACAACAATAACGGGTGTCAAGCCTAAATCCGCGCTTGCTACAGACACAACATCTTTTTTGGGGGGCTTGTTGGGTAGGGGTACTCTCGAGGACATACGGATATAGCCTCTCGTGCAGCCGGCTTACTGCATTTGGTAGGGGATGGTGAGGTGCAGAACCGCCTGGATACAGGAGTTCTGTGACTATCTCATTCTGTAATTTTAGAAGAGATAACGTCCCGCCTGAAGCTCTGTATAGCACATGAGCGTTCAGCAAAGCCAATTGGAATAAGGATAGAGACACTAGACTTGTGCACAACGGAAAAATTAGTTCCGTTTCGGTTCGTTTCTTTCCGGTCCTGTTGATTCGTAATCATTCGTAATTTTGCTAGACGGGATTTTTCGTGTTCGGACTCATTCGTATTTTTGCAAGCGACATTTTTCGTTGAATTTTTTGTTGCTTTATAATTCGTACTTTCGGTAGAGTACGTTGTTTTTCGTTGATTCTGGACACAACTCCTACTTTCGTAACTTTTTTTGGGTTCGTACTTTCGGTAGAGTACGTTGTTTTTCGTTGATTCTGGACACAACTCCTACTTTCGTAACTTTTTTTGGGTTCGTTGATTCGTAATTTTCCGTGTCTCTCTCACAACGACGCTGCCTATTATGCCTAATGTGCTTCGAATGGATTTGTACTTTTCTAAATACATTGCGGTTATTTGTAACGATTCGAAATCTCGTATTTTACTTTCGTTTTTTACATGCGGCTATAGCCTCTGCCCCTGTACACCATTTTGAGAGGGTTCAGCACGGTGAGGGAGAAGCAGAGAGCAGAGCAGAGTGTTATTGTGCTTCGAATGGATTCGAAATCTCGTATTTTACTTTCGTTTTTTACATGCGGCTATAACCTCCGCCCCTGTACACCATTTTGAGAGGGAGTTCAGCACGGTGTGGGAGAAGCAGAGAGCAGAGCAGAGTGAGTGTTATTGTGCTTCGTATGGATTCGTACATTCGTAACTTTTTCATAACGAATTATGCCGAAGACATTCGGGCATTCGCTATTTGCGGTATAATTTATTTCGGATTCGGTCTTATTCGTAATTGCTTTGTTCGGAAATTCGAATGCTTCCGAATGTCCGAAAGTTGCTAAATTCGGACGAATTTCAATTCGTTACGAAACGAATTGCACAAGCCTAAGAGACACTTTTTTTGTACCAGCGTCTCGCCTTACGGTCAATTAGATACGGCGCCAACAACTGGTCGTTGAGGTCCACCCCTCCCATATTTTTGTTATATTCGTGGCCACAGAGGGGTTTCTCCACAACACCAGTCGCCGTAGGAATTTGGACTGTCGTGTCTGCATGAAGGGAGGTAAGAAGGAAAACATTCTTATTATCCCTCCACTTCATAGCGAGCAAGTTATTACACTTCACGCAGGCTCTCTCCCCCAGCCTAAGACGGGCATCTACAAGCCGCTGGGGAAAGCCCGGCGATTAGGTCGCACGGTGCCACATGCTCCAATCTGATGATCAAACAAGTGACTAAACAGTGGCACGCTCGTGTAATAATTGTCCACATACAAGTGGTACCCCTTTCCGAATAAGGGTGACACCAATTTCCACACTATCTTGCCAGCGCTCCCTATGTAATCCGGGCAGTTGACCGGCTCATCCTGACTGTCTTTTACCTCATAAACCATAAAGCTCCATACATCCCTTGGGAGATCGAGAGGTACCGCAAACCGGAAGTATCCGGACTAAGAGTAAGACGGCGAATGCGCCGCTCTTTATCCATACGCATTTAAATTCTTTTTTCATGTAAGAGCATTATCATTTAAATAAATTGGTGTTACCCATACATACTTCACCATTTGAGATTCCTTCTTCTCGCCCCGCCCCCCCCCCCCCCGGAGCCATTGTTGGAGCCGTGTCGCATCCCCTTCCCTTCTCCTGTGTTTTCCCTATCCCCACAGGAGTATAGCGCCAGCAACGCTAGTGGAGGAGAGAGGGAGAGCTTTTCAATATATATATATATATATATATATATATATATAGGCTGGAGAGGACATATCAGAGGAGAAAGATTTCACAGACTCTGGTCTCGTACACACGACCGAGTTTCTCGGCAAGAACCAGCAAGAAACTTGCTGGCAGAGTTGTCTTGCCGAGAAACTCGTTCGTGTGTATGGTTTCTCGTCAAGAAAACCGACAAGTAATCTCGACGAGAAAATAGAGAACCTGCTCTCTATTTTCTCGTCGAGATTCTCGTCGGCATGTTTCTCGACGAGAAAAGTGAGTGTGTGTACACTTACCTGTCCTCCCGGAAGCCCGCGCATGTTCGAAATGAATTTGACGGATGCGCGGTAGCTTCCTAGGCATAGGTAGGGTATACCAAGATGGCGGCGACGGCATCGAATGTGACGAGCGCATGCTCGTCGTAGTCGATGACGTCACCGCGTACGCTCCATTCAAAGAACCGCGGGTTCTTTGAATCGAGCGTGTGTACACTCGGCCGGGACAAGTTTCTTGTCCAAGAATCTCGTCGAAAAAAAACACATGTTTTTTTCGATGAGAATCTCGGCCGTGTGTACGAGGCTTCTGTCTATATTCATCCACCTGGAGGTAAGAGTCCAGTGAGACTATAGTTTTGGGAAACATTCTACTAAGGAATTTGAATATTTACAAGACAGCTCACCACAGCTCAGCAAGAAGAGACTTATTTATCACTATTGTGCATGGACTTTATATTATTAACACACATAATTTAATATTATTATTTATATTTCTATAATCATTATTATCATCTCAACACCTTCCTATTACATCACTCTCCTACTGCATTACCTACAATATCATTTTGGTTTTCTGGATTCTTTGGACTTTGTTGGCATAGGACTTAGTACCATACTAATTTAGATCCATTGCAGTAGCGTCACTTTTTCTTTTGGTGCACAGGCACTTGGTTATTGATATGAAATATATATTTATTTTTTAATATACATCATTGATATTTATTTGCACGTTTATTTGATTGAACCTATTCATATATGCACGTATAATTTTTGTATTTCTTTCACATATATAGTCTGTATTCATCACTTTGTGTGTTAGCATATAGCGCAAATTAAATTTTCTTTATTCATTCTATTATTGTGTAAGGTGAACACATTTAGTTTTTGCAGCTGTTTGCACATTACTTACTGGCACTTAGCACTTTTATAACATTTCACTACTCACTAGAAGCGCGAAAGCACCCCCCTTTTATATAAATGACTCTGGTCCACAATAGATCTATAGAGATCTTCCGTGAAAAACAGCGAATAAAAATCAATTGGCTTAAAATCAGCTGTTTCCACCTGAATACCGGGTTGGGCAGTGAATGGGGGAAGTACGGGTTCTGCAGAAGTGGTGGGGACCCAATCAGGATAGGCAAATTCTGCAGGAAGGGCACTATGAGCACGACGGGCCTGCCTTTGTTTTCTTCTTGGTGGCAGCGGGACACTACTTGTGCTTGCCACCTCGCCAGCTTGAACTGCACTTATGGGACTCGCCACGTCACCATGTGATACTGCAGTGCTGGATGTACGCCCAGGCTGTACTAGGCCGCTGGTGCTTGCCAATTCACCAGAAGGAATAGCGGCACTAGTACTACTCTGCTCCATGATACGAGAGCCCTGCGGTTCTTGCTCCTCAACAACAGCAGAAGATCGGGGTCGGGTACGCCTGACCTTAGCAGGGACCTCACCTTTGTCGTCAGAGCTATCTGGCGTGGAGCCGCTGACTTCACTGTCTTCTACGGGAAGATATTCCGAGCCTGAATCTGACAGATCCGTGACCTCACTATCTGTCATGCTCAGAATCTCGTAGCCCTCTTTACTAGTGTACCTTCGATTTGCCATTTTGGGCTCTAAATTTAGGGGTACACTAGTAAGATTCACAGGTAAAAAAGCACCTGACTGTCAGCAAATGTATCAAACGCTTCAAAAAAAACTGTTAGCGATCACAGGGATCAGGACTGTCTCTGCGAACGCTGCAATTATGTGTTTTGTGTTTGGTAAGTGACAGTGATCGATCGATACTGCACTTGGGTGGGCTGGGCTGGGCTGGGCGGAGGGGCTAAACGCAGGTGCTAGCAGGTATCTGGGCTGATCCCGCTAACACTGTGTTTTTGGGAACCCTAAACTGCTGGGGACGCTAGTATAGATCTGATCAGATCAGATATTGATCTGTTCAGATACTATACCACTAAGGGAGGTGTATGCTTTGCGCGTGGGTGTTAGCGTTACTGGCACTAACCTAACGCTGCCTGGGGCAACGCAGACCCTCTCTGGCGCTAAAACCTAATTGATATCACCCGCCGGGCAATCAGGGGGTTAAACCTTTATTGGGTTATATACGGCGGGTGCCCTGATGCTATAAAAAGCAAACTAACCAACCAGCGTCACCCGTAACCTATATGGTGATCACTGGTGAAAGGGTTAACTAGGGGCAATCAGGGAGTTAAAACCTTTATTAGGTTAAATATGGGGGTACCTGACGCTATATAAAAACCTGACGGGTAACCTAAATAACTAAATAACGAACTGGCTAACCAGTGTCACCAGTGACGCTTATACGGTGATCACTGGTGAAAGGGTTAACTCTAGGGGCAATCAGGGGGTTAAAATAATATATGAGGGTACCTGACGCTATAAAAACCTGTGGCGAACCTAAAAATAAATAACTGGCTATCTAGGGCACCAGCGACCGGAATACAGCGATCGGAAAAACGATCGCTTAGTGACGCTGGAGTTAGGGGGTGAAAGGGTTACCTGGGGGCGATCAAGGGGTTAAACCTTTATTAGGGGGGGTTAGGGGGCTACCCTGGACCTAAAGGGGCCTAAACCTAACTGCCCTGCAACTTTTTACTGTCACAGATGACACTAAATGCAGTGATCAGTAAAAATGATCACTGCAATCAGTGACACTGTGCCTGGGGGCTGTGGGGTGACCTGGGGGGTGATCTGGGGGTGACTGGGGGGTGAAATGTGTGCCTATGTGTGCCTACGTGTCAGTGGGCTGTTGGTGCACTAACCTGCGTCTTCTCTCCTCGGCGCTGCGGACGAAAAGACCGCCACGAGGGAAGATGACATCACTTCCTCTGCCTGTGTTTACATTTACACAGCAGAGGAAGATTCTCATTCGCCGGGAGCGATCGCGAGGGGGTGGCCGGAATCAAACGGCCGTCCCCTCATCACGGATCGCTCCCGAACAACTAACGACCGCTCACTGTATAGAAGGGGGGTCCCACTGGACCCCCCCAACTATACAAAGCAGTCACGTACAGGTACGTGACTTTGCCTGTCGGTGCCATTCTGCCGACGTATATATACAGTGAGCGGGTCGTTAAGTGGTTAATGACGGGAAAAAACGCGCATGCTCAGAAGCAAGTTATGAGATGGGAGCGCTCGTTCTGGTAAAACTAGCATTCATAATGGAGATAGCACATTCGTCATGCTGTAACGGACTGAAAAGCACAGAGACTGAAAAGCGCGAATTGGCTAATACCAAACTTTTACTAACACGCGGTAACACGAAATCAGCCCAAAGGGTTGCGCCATCCGAATGGAACTTCCCCTTTATAGTGTCGTCGTACGTGTTGTACGTCACTGCGCTTACAATCAACTTCTAGCAAACAGGGACAGCCACACATGGTTCAAAATCCATCCATTCTTGCGGAACTGGCCGAATTTCAATCCATCTATTGCCAGCTTCAGAGCTATAGTATTTTCTAGAGCAGGGATATGCAATTAGCGGACCTCCAGCTGTTGCCAAACTACAAGTCCCATGAGGCATAGCGAGACTCTGACAGCATTAAGCATGACACCCAGAGGCAGAGGCATGATGGGACTTGTAGTTTGGCAACAGCTGGAGGTCCGCTAATTGCATATCCCTGTTCTAGAGGCACATATGCGCAGCACGCTAAGCTGGACATGAGAAAAGATCTACATCTCCTGAGAACAGCATTGTCAGCACACACGGCTCTCTCATGCACTACACCCGGGAGGACACAGGCAGCCCCTGTGCTACAGGGAAAATGGCACACAGCACAGCCACAGCCAGCTATACAAAATGACCACAATTATCAAACTATTCTCTCCCCTGCAGGAATCATATCAGTTTCCCAGTGCCAAAATTTTCTGTTGCCTACAACTTAAACACTTTATCACTCTCTACCTCCAATCGGGAATGTCTTTAAGCCAAAAAACACAGTTTGAACGTACCTGTAAATGCAATCCCCACGCCCTAAGTCTTATCTCCCCCCTTCAATGTACAATTACTCTCTAATAGGTTCGCACTAGAACCTGTGAACAGACCGAAAGTTTGTGCGAACTTTAGAACCCTGTTAAAGTCTATGGGACTCGAACGTTTGGAATCAAAAGTGCTAATTTTAAAGGCTAATATGCTAGTTATTGTCCTAAAAAGGGTTCGGGGACCCGGGTCCTGGCCCAGGGGACATGTATCAATGCAAAAAAAAAGTTTTATACTCTAGTTGGAGCGCAGGAATGAGCCCTGCTGCAAAGTATTGCATCAAAAATTGTATTTACACGCCCCTGTTAAACAGGGGCTGAAAAATTGGGCCTTAGCCACTGGTGGCGGTGCCCAGAACCAACAATGTTCTTACAAGCTATCAGCATGATCATTGAGGAGGAAGAGGATAGTCACTCAGCATCAGCCTAGGCAGTCTTGAAGGGATCTGACATTTCCCCAAAAAATATTCAGTTACATCAGCATCAGGTGCTTGGTAGCTGGTGGTGATCCAAGACTGATTCATTTTTATTAAGGTCAGTCGATCGACCGAGTCGGTGGACAGGCACACCCTGTGATCGGTTACAAAGCCTCCAGCAGCACTGAATGTGTGTTCCGAAAGAAAGCTGGATGCAGGACAGGCCAGTAGCTCAATTGCATACTGTGCAAGCTCTGGCAAGTAATCCATCCTCAAGACCCAGTAACCCCGAGGATTTTCGGTGGGAAAGGTGTCCAAGTCTGATCTTGCCCCTAGGTATTCCTGCACCATGTAAACCAGACGCTGGCGATGGTTACTGGAACCGATCATACCTTGGGGCTGCGGACTAAAAAATTGTCTGAACGCATCGGTCAGACGGCCACCTTCTCCAGCGCTCCTTCTTTGACTGACCGAAGCCTCAGTAACACGTTGTCCAGGACCAGGAATTTGTAACCTCCCAGTCTCTGGGAATGTGTTGCACAGACCTTTCTGCAAGGCCTCCCGAAGATGTTTCATCCTCTGCTCCCTCTGCGATGGCAAGAGTAGCTCTGCAACCTTACATTTGTAACATGGATCAAGGAGGGTTGCCTGCCAGCCAGTAATGATCCCTCTCCTTGATAGCACGATAACGAGGATCCTTTCACAGGCTTTTCAGGATCAGGGAGGCCATGCAGCGTAGGTTTGCTGAGGCATTCGGTCCGGAGTCCTCTGGGTCACTCAGGACGACATGATCCGCAGCCACCTCCTCCCAGCCACGTACAAGTCCATGGGTGTCTTAGGACTGTAATTGATCCCTTGAAGACTGCTGCTGATGCTGAGTGCTAGGCTCCACCTCCATGCTGACACAATCCTCCTCCTCCTCGTCCTCTTCCTGTGTGATAGGCAGGGCCAGCAGGAACACTGTCTGGATAAAGGGGGCCATGAGAGGTAAGGAAGCCCTCCTCTTCCTCCCTCTGTTCTGCCTCAAGTGCCCTGTCCATTATTCCACGCAGCGTGTGCTCCAACAGGTGGACAAGAGGGACAGTGTCACTGATGCATGCACTGTCACTGCTCACCATCCTCGTGGCCTCCTCAAATGGTGACAGGACAGTGCATGCATCCCTGATCATGACCCACTGGCGTAGCAAAAAAAACAAGCTCCCCTGACCCTGTCCTGGTGCCATATTGGCACAGATATTCATTGATGGCCCTCTGCTGCATGTGCCGCCGCTGCAGCATGGCCAACGGTGAGTTCCACCTGGTGGGCATGTCACAGATTAAGCGGTTCTTGAGCAGGTTAAATTCCTTTTGCAGGTCAGCCAGCCGAGCACTGGCATTATATGACCGGCGGAAATGCACACAGACTTTCCTGGCCTGCCTCAGGACATCCTGTAAGCCCGGGCACCTGCCCAAAAACTGCTGTACCACCAAATTAAGGACGTGAGCCAAACAGGGCACATGGATCAGGTGTCCCTGTCGGAGGGCGGAGAGGAGGTTGGTGCCATTGTCGGAAACCACTAGACATGTGCATTCGTTTTCATCCGAATGCATTTTCGTCCGAATTTCAGGTATTTTCGTTATCGTTTTAACAAACGAAAACGACAGCGCAGAATCCGAAAACCGAAAGATCCGACATAAACAAATGATTTATTTTCGTTATCGTTGCGACAACAGTTCGATATAGATAGGATATTCGACATGACGCTGACAATAACAATCTGTGTCTATCGAACTTGTGGTCGAATGTGCCTAACCTTAACTCTATTAGTCCAAGATTATTCTACATAGAGAGAAAAGATTTGACATAGAGAGAAAAGATTTGACATTATAGAGAGAAAAGATTCGACATAGAGAGAAAAGAACGCTGCTGGAATTGGGTGGGGGAAGTAAAATAATAATGATGATGATGAATGTTATTGGCTGATTGTAACCAAAGAGGAGTAAAATAGCTAGAACTAACTTGACAATTCAACATGAACGACAAAGATTTGACAAAGCATTGAAAAACATACAAACATTGAATCTGTCATTGAAGGCTTATGGTGTCTGTCGAAAGACTATTCGACGGAGCAGCTAAACTGTACAACGCTGCAATCATACATTTCCGGTCAAATGCATCCGCCCATAGGCGATAGAAAAATTCTAATGTTGGTTGACAAGTAATAATAATAAATATACATTTTACTAGTCATTGTCATAGAAATTAGGCTGTCTCTAATAGTAACACATTTCGTCTCAATGATATAATGCATCTTAAGCTAAAATTCACTCACCCTCCATTCGATTCCCATTCATTCAAATCAAGAAGCATAACCAGGCTGTTCTCACCATCACGGCATCCCAGCATAACACTGACCGCCGACGCCCTCATAGCATCCTTTTATTATCACAAACAGGAAGTGATGGCTGCAGCAGCCAATCACCACATCCGTGGGAGGGGACATCACAGGATGTCCCCTTCACACAGCAAATGTCCATATAAGGAGTTGACAACACAAAAAATACAGCTGAAGGATACAATACACGATACAATAATAATACAATGAACACAGTTCCTGATGAGGGGAGCTTATCCGCAGGTGCATGCTCACGTCACCACCTCCATGTTGATCAGACACAGAGGCGACAAGAGCATATATCCGCTGAAACCGATAATGCGTTTGCAGAGAGGCCTCACTCCACAAACACCCTTCTCCAAATCAGGAAGTTTATCTCAACCAGCGTCAGTCCGCCCCAGTCAGTTCTTTAGAGCGGGTTGCGGGAGAACTAACACTGGGTGACACTATGACAATACATATTAAATACATCTTCATAAAATTTTCCACAACACATACAACATTAGAATTCTACTATAGATAGCTTGTAGGTGAAACATTCGACCGGAAATGTACAATTGCGGCGTTGTACAGTTTTGCTGCTTCATCAAATCTTCTTTAAACATTCGACAGACACCATAAGCCTTCAATGACAGATTCGACCTTAATGAATTCGGATTTTCGGACAAATGCAATTTCTAATGAAAAACAAAATAAATTAAAACTAATTTCGGGAGTAACTAAATACATTTATTTTTCGGACGAAAATGAAATTCCGAAGCAAAATATTTCAGTGTGCACATATCTAGAAACCACCATTCCTGGCTTAAGCTGGTGTGGCGTCAACCACCTCTAAGCCTGCCCCTGCAGAGCTGACAGAATCTCTGCCCCAGTGTGGCTCCTGTCCCCCAAGCACACCAGCTCAAGCACCGCATGGCATCTCTTTGCCTGCGTACTTGCATAGCCCCTTGAACGCCTACGGAGCACCGCTGGTTCCGAGGACAAAGCACAGGAAGAGGCCATGGAGGAAGAAGAAGAGGAGGGGGTGGAGGAGAGAGGTGTGTCAGAATCACCAGTAATAGCATTTTGGAGGTGTGGTGGGGGAACAACCTCCAACACTGCTGCACCATGTCCTGCATCCTTCCCAGCTGCCAGCAGAGTCACCCAATGCGCCGTGAAAGATAGGTAACGTCCCTGTCCATGCCTGCTGGACCATAAGTCAGCGGTAATATGCACCTTACCGCTGACCGCCCTGTCCAGCGAGGCCAAGACATTGCCTTCCACATGCCGGTAGAGAGCCGGAATCGCCTTCCGTGAGAAAAAGTGGCGTTTGGGAACCTGCCACTAAGGAACCGCACATTCCATAAACGAAGGGGGCAGAGTCTACCAACTGAAAAGGCAGCAGTTGAAGTGCTAGCAATCTAGCCAAGCTAGCATTCAACCGCTGGGCATGTGGATGGCTGGGAGCGAATTTCTTTCGGCGGTGCAGCAGCTGGGGCAGGGAAATTTGCCTGGTACAATCTGACGTTGGTGTACCGATAGCAGATTGCCCGAAGTACTTGGCTGTGACACACCTAATTCTACACCTTCATTCCTCTCAGTGCAGGTTTCAGAGAGGACTGAACGTATAGTGGGGTTGGAGATCGCAGCTGATGAGGAGCAAGGAGAGGTCCGCTTTGTTCTTTGGTGTGTGCATGGCAGGTCAATATATGTCTGATCAAGCATGTGGTGCCCAAGTGGGTGATGTTTTGGCTACACGAGATACGCCTGAGACATATGTTGCAAATAGCAGCACTGCGATCTGATGCACTCGTCTCAAAAAAGACCCACACCAAAGAACTTTTGGAATAACGCGCAGAGACAGCAGCGGCCTGCACATGCGGAGCTCTGCGGTGTGATGCTGTCGGTGTGCTGCCCTTAAGCTGGCCCCTGGAGGGCATCCTGCCTCGTTGCAGATGTGCCTCCTCCTCCTCTCTCCTATCAGGCACCCACGTAGAGTCCGTGACCTCATCATCCCCTCCCTCCTCATTACTGTAGCAAACCTGGCAGTATGCTGCAGCTGGGGGAACATGACTGTCAGATTGCTGTCTTTCTTGGGCACCCCCTCTCTCTGGGCTCACATTACTGCCTTCCTCTAGCTGGGTATCATCATCAGAGCCTTCAAAACGCTGTGCATCCTCTTGCAGCATGTACCCAACTCTGTGGTCAAACAGTTCGGGGGACTCCTCAGGAGGACATGGTGGGGCTAGGGAAGGAGTGACTGATGCCATTGAGCCGAGGGAAGAGGCCGCTTTGGCAGTTGCTTTGCCAGACAAAGTACACTGAGCCTAGGTGAGAGAGGATGAGGAGGATGAGGACGACTTGGTCATCCACTCTACCAAGTCTTCAGCATGTTGCGGCTCAACACGGCCAGCTGCCGAAGAAAAGGACAAGCGTGTCCCACGGCCACTTGCTGATGAGGATGCACCGTGTCCACGACCAGCACTGTTGCCTCTAGACACAGAGCCTGCTTGCCCTCTTTTATTGGCTTGTGACTGTCTGCCTCTCCTTGTTGTCCTTCCAGACATACTAATGGCCTGCAGGGAGATGTAGCTGCACAAAGCTGGGATGTATATATATATACTGATTACACTGCAGCTAGCAGAATCAACTGCCTGCCTGTAGTATTATTAGTAAGAGAACACCAGCAATTGTCTTCAGTTAGTTTTAGTTGCACACTGTGCAGAGGACACAGTACACTAACTGAAAATACTGCAGCTCCCTGCCTGTATTAGTATGAGAACACCAGCAATTGTATTCAGGTAAGCTTTAGGTGCACACTGTGCAAAGGACACTAAATCAAAATACTGCAGCTCCCTGCCTGTATTAGTATGAAACACCAGCAATTGTATTCAGGTAAGCTTTCGGTACACACTGTGCAAAGGACACTAAATCAAAATATTGCAGCTCCCTGCCTGTATTAGTATGAGAACACCAGCAATTGTATTCAGGTAAGCTTTAGGTGCTGTAGCGGGGTGTCTGTAAAACAAGTTAAAATGACAGGAGAAGTGATTGATGGGATATATATTCCTCCACGGATGCTTAGATTTACAATCTAAGATAATACCAGCAAAGACTTTAGGATAGAGAAACATAGTTCTTTATCCTGTGTTGGTAAAGTTCGTTCCGGGGCTGGTTTTATTGGGAGCCTGATAGAGCTCTGGGTGGGACAGGCTCCCAGGTCCGTGGAGCCGCAGTTTGTTGGTTTCCTTTCAGGCCTTGATTAAGGCAGCTGGTCTCAGCTCTCAGAGAGAGAGAGTGTGTGTCTCTGAGTGAGGAGGCATACTGGAGCATGGCTGCTCATACCTGATTTTGGATTCAAGTTTGTGCAACTGTAAGGACACTTATTACCAAACCAAAGGACTGTTCAAACTACGGATACAGAAGTTTAGTTTGTTTGTTTGATGGCAAGATGCCCTTTTTCTTCTGTTGGAAATATCCTGTGCATTAAACATGGTGTTTTCCTAAAGAGACTGTGAGTTGTCCCTGCCTTGAGTCTGATCACACACTGTGCAAAGGACACTCATGCCTCGTACACACGGCCGAGAATCTCGTCGTTAAAAACATGTCGTTTTTTTCGACGAGATCCTTGGACAAGAAACTTGTCCCGACCGAATGTACACACGCTCATTTCAAAGAACCTGCGGTTCTTTGAATGGAGCGTATGCGGTGACGTCATCGAATACGACGAGCATGCGCTCGTCACATTCGATGCCGTCGCCGCCATCATGGTTCACCCTACCTATGCCTAGGAAGCTACCGCGCATGCGTCAAAGTCATTTCGAGCATGCGCGGGCTTCCCGGCGAACAGGTAAGTGTACACACACACAATTTTCTCGTTGAGAAACAGGCTGACGAGAATCTCGACGAGAAAATAGAGAGCAGGTTCTCTATTTTCTCGTCGAGATTCTTGTTGCTTTTCTTGACGAGAACCCATACACACGAACAAATTTCTCGGCAAGAAATCTCTGCCAGCAAGTTTCTTGCTGGTTTTTGCCGAGAAACTCGGTCGTGTGTACGAGGCTTAAATCAAAATACTGCAGCTCCCTGCTTGTATTAGTATGAGAACACCAGCAATTGTATTCAGGTAAGCTTTAGGTGCACACTGTGCAAAGTACACAGTACACTAAGTGAAAATACTGCAGCTAGCACAATCACCTGCCTGCCTGTCAGTATATTATGAAGAGAATAACAGGATCGGATCTAGCTAAACTGAATACAGTGTATAAATATATATACAACACCTAGGATGCATATATATCCTCTACACACTGTAACTGCAGCTAACTGACTTGCATGCCTGCTCTATCTAACTCAAATTAAATGACACTGTCTCTCTCTCTCTCTGTCTGTCTTAACCACCGCCGCAACACACTACACACTACACTGGAGCACCCCTCCCCCTCCTCATTGCCTCTTATTAGTGGCCACCAGTTCATAGGAGGAATCCCTTCAGTTCTCCCACATAGAGGAGTTTGGCTCCCATGGTTGAGATGCAGGTTCTTTCATTCTAATACTAGGGTAGGACCCACAAAATTCGGGGTACTTTGTCGCAGTTTGTGGGCTTAGCACTATATGACCATATAGTGTGACCAAACCCCTGTATATATTTTTATGTATATGTTCAGATGTTTTTAACTAGCCTTGCAGGATAAATGTAATTCTTGAATGTGTGCGCTATAATCTGTTTTGTACTTATATAGTGTGGGGCATGTACTAAACCCCCTGAGACATAATAGGCCAAAGCCACCCTGGCTTTGGCCAATTAAGGCTCTCCGTTTTTTCCCATCATTGTACTTTTGATGTTGATACTATTTTATTTTTCTATTCAGTTAAAGTATATCTGACTACAAAATCAAATAAACATGTGCAATTCGATTTAACATTGTTTGCCAACAGACAAAGACCAAATACTTTTACCATGGTAGATGAGGATTTAATTTGTAGATATATCATTACCCTCTTCCTACTTTCTTTCTTTCCCCTCCTTGTTGTAAGCCCCTTCCCCTCCTTATTTTTCATATTACCTTTTTAATTCAGACAAACTCCACTATAGTTGGTTGACATATCATAATATTATGCTAATATTAGGCCCCAAATCAGCGGTATATAACCATAATGTTCCACTATTTAAAAAAACACCAAATACACTAGCGACTCTAATTAAATGTATATATAAATGGTAGATTCTTATTTGGATAGGTAACTATTAATTCATTGCATTGATCTGTCTAAACTAAACAAGTATATGATGATATGTGACTAGAGATATACTTTCCTGTAATAAGATTATCTTAATGTTACAATGTAAAATTTTTCTCTTTACTCATTACATTCAATGTTTTCTGATAATCTTTAATAAAAAACTTGAACAAGAAAAAAACATGTGCAGTTCATGCAAGGACAGAAAATAATCTGTTGAGCCAGAAATGCACTTAGCACTCATACTTACCTAATATCCTTGTGACTTTTTCTTCACACTTACCTATTTTTGTCATACCTCTGTGCTGGCTGGGTCCCTGGTTCCTGCACCACATTTTAAAAATGTCTGTGATTTTGCGCATGCAGGAGATAAAGTGTTATGCGCTTCATCTTGTGCATGCGCTGTGCGGCACTACAGGCATCTGTTTTGAAAAAAAAACCTGCAAGATTTCATAAGCTCTCTGGGAGAAGCGTATAGAAAATGAATGAATTTCATACATTGGATGGGCAAATTGTGGGGCATATCATCATGCGTTTCATCTTACACATGCGCAGTATGACAGTATGGGATTTTCCTAAAGGCAATGGTGAAGTTACCTTCCCAGAGGGAATGCTTATGTGAAATTTGGAGAAAGGAGGGTAAAGGTCTGCTTTAATGACTAGAATCACCTTGTAAAGAAATTGATCTGCACAGTACCAAAGCCCCAGCAATTTTAAATGCACTGTGTAATTTGTTAAATTAATATTAGATGCAGATGCCATACCTGTAGGCAATTTCTGCTCCACCTGCAACCTGGCTGAAATGCTTTATTATTGACAGAGCAGACATTGGCTTCCTGTTTTAAAAGGCTGCACATGCACAGTACACACACTCTCTCTCTACAGCCTCGTACACACGACCGAGTTTCTCGGCAAAAACCAGCAAGAAACTTGCTGGCAGAGATTTCTTGCCGAGAAATTAGTTTGTGTATGGTTTCTCGTCAAGAAAAGCAACAAGAATCTCGACGAGAAAATAGAGAACCTGCTCTCTATTTTCTCGTCGATATTCTCGTCAGCCTGTTTCTCGACGAGAAAATTGTGTGTGTGTACACTTACCTGTTCGCCGGGAAGCCCGTGCATGCTCGAAATGACTTCGACGCATGCGCGGTAGCTTCCTAGGCATAGGTAGGGTGAACCAAGATGGCGGCGACGGCATCGAATGTGATGAGCGCATGCTCGTCGTATTCGATGACGTCACCGCGTACGCTCCATTCAAAGAACCGTGGGTTCTTTGAAATGAGCGTGTGTACACTCGGCCGGGACAAGTTTCTTGTCCAAGGATCTCGTCGAAAAAAACGACATGTTTTTAACGACGAGATTCTCGGCCGTGTGTACGAGGCATACCTGTCCCAGCAGCGGTTGAGCTCAGAAGTGCAGGGATAGATGGAATTAGAGCATCAGAACAGTGGGAGGGATTTAGCAACACAAGCAATGCTAGCATTTTAAAAAGCAGTGGGCAAGACTAGGTTTGGCTAGGCACTTAGTAAAAAGCTACAGGTTTGTGAATCGGCAGTGAGAATGCTCATAGCAGTGTCAACTCTGCACAAATTCAGTAGCAGTGCTGCATCATTGCCACACCAACACAGAAAGCTTAATTCGATGGATGGCAAATTCAATAAGTATTTTGGGGACAGCACTAATAAATATTTGAAAATGTATTGGTAATAACCTATTTGCAAAGAATTTCATGACTGTTGCATAATAATTAAATCATATAATTCCCTGTTGAGCCACTATAAAATATACTTGCACTTATGTCTGCTTCTGGTAATATCTACAATATAGTTTGGGTGCAGTTCTAGGCATAATATATTAAATAGTATCAGAAAATCTGGTCGACTTGTATAGGCAGTTTTATCTCCCTGATTAATACACATCTGACGTTTAGTTCAAATGTTTAAAAGATATATATTATTTAATCAACTCTGGATGGTGCCAGAAAACTTTGTGCAGCTGGAGGCTATTTGTATACATTAATATGAACAAGATCATTTACTTTTCTTTAAGGCCCCTTTCACACTGAGGCGCTTTGCAGGCGCTATTGCGCTCTAAATAGCGCCTGCAATGCGCCCCAAAAAAGCCTCTCAATACTATCCAATGTGAAAGCCCGAGGGCTTTCACACTGGAGCGTTGCGCTTGCAGGAGGCTCCAAAAACTCCTGCAAGCCGCATCTTTGAGGCGCAATAGGAGCGCTAAAAATAGCGCTCCTGTAGCGCCCCTGCCCATTGAAATCAATGGGGTAGCGCCTCTAAAACGCCCGCAAAACGCCTCAAAGAGGCGTTATTGCGGGTGTTTTTAACCCTTTTTCTGCCGCTAGCGGGGGTTAAAATACCCCCGCTAACGCCCGCAAATCGGGGCAAAAAAAACGGTATAGCGGAGCTAAAAATAGCACCGCTATACCGCCAGCGCATCCAGTGCCTCAGTGTGAAAGTAGCCTTAGGTTTACTAGGTTTTTATGCTACTACTTTTCACTGTATAACACGGGTAGATGGGTTCCAACTTTTCCAGTCCTTACACGGCTATTTACCCTATTGTATGGGTGTATGTTCCCAAGGCATGAAATGGAAAGGGTTGGACTTTGTTTCTCATATATGTATAATGGGAGCTCAGGATTAGCCATCAAAAAAAGTGGTCATAGGACTTTATGTTAGGCTTCACTAGCATGGGGAGACCTAGCCATGGAGTGCTAGGATTAAGTAATGGGAGCTGAATCACAAACACATCTGCCACAGTATATTAACATCTACTGACGTATATTCCTCTAACACAATCACATTCCTGTAGACCACACTAGTAATTCCAGTCCCCCATCTTCTTAAGCAGCTCTCAGTGTTTTTTTTTTTTAAATGAGTTCTTGAGGCTAGGTCCCAATCCCTGTAGAGGCAACCAGACTTTACCCATGGATATCAGCATAGATCAAGAAGTCTCGTACCCCACCTTCATCCTGGAGACTTTGTCTATGATTCTGCATTTCTGGTCCTCGTTCATCCCAAATCCACACTCTCTTCCCTTCCCACCTTAAAGGAAATGTGTATACCACTACTGGATTAAAAAACACAAAAAATGCTATATAGTTGGGAATTTTAAAATGATTTCTCATTGCAGAATGGTAGGATATGATTAATTGATTGATTGATCAGGCACACACAAGAACAGTATTGATAACCCTTGTGAGTGAGTGAGTGAGTGAGAACTTGTATAGCGCTGCAATTGCGAACTAAATCGCCTCAAGGCGCTTGGCATCCAGTGTCGTAGAGATCGTTAGAAGAGATGGGTCTTTAGTTTTTCCCGGAAGGCCCGATGGTTTTCTTCCATTCGGATGTTCGTGGGTAGCTCATTCCATAGCCTTGTTCCTTGGACAGCAAACCTTCGTTCTCCCTTGGCTTTGTAGCGCGTCTTGGGGATATAGAGGAGGTTTTGGTTGGTTGATCAAAGGTCACGACTAGTGGTGAAGTGTTTTATTTTCTCGCATAAATATTGAGGTGCGTTTCCTTGTGCGCATTTGTGGGTGAGGCAGAGGGTCTTGAATGTGACCCGATCCTTTACGGCTAGCCAATGGAGGCTTCTCAGGGACGGTGCGATTGATTCCCAGGGTTTTTTCCCTGTTACCAGTCTGTCCGCTGTGTTTTGGATGACTTGTAGACGTGCAATCTGGTATTTGGGTAGTCCTAGGTAAAGGGAGTTGGCGTAGTCAAGCCGAGAATTGATGATGGTTCCGACTACTACTGCTCTGTCTTTTTCTGGGATAAAGGGGATAAGTCTTCGTAACAAGCGGAGAAGGTGGTGGGATCCGCTGACTACTGATCCTATTTGTGCGTCCATAGTCATACCTGAGTTAAAGATGACTCCCAGGCTTTTAACTTTAGTGCTAGGGGTTATGTTTTGTCCAAGGATGGTTGGTGGCGTCCATGTGGTCCTAGTGTTTTCCTTTCGGTTAGCGTGGAAAATGAACAGTTCTGTTTTGGATGCATTAAGCTTGAGGGAGCTCTCTGTCATCCAATTGTTGATTAATGCAAGGCATTTTTCCAGTCCGTAATGTTGATCTTTGTTGTTGTTGATGCGAAAGTAAAGTTAAGTGTCGTCTGCATAGGAGTGATAACGTAGGTCCTGTTCACTGATGATTTTGAGGAGTGGCCGGAGGTAGATGTTGAAGAGTACCGGTGATAGGGGTGATCCTTGGGGGACTCTGCATGTATTTATGCGTGGTGCTGAGGTGAAGGCTCCCAGTTTCACTGTCTGGGATCTGTTTTCCAAAAAGGATGTGAACCATGGTAGGTCCTCGTCTGCGACTCTTGCTACTTCTGTGAGGCGCGTGAGTAGAATTTTGTGATCTACTGTATCAAAGGCTGCACTGAGGTCCAGCAGTACCAGGAGGCACGATTCTCCATCATCTGCTGCTTCTAGTGCGTCGTCCCATATTTTAAGAAGTGCCGTTTCCATCCCATGGCCTGGGCGGAACCCTGATTGAAGTGGATCCAGGAGTTTGTGGGTATCCAAATGGAGTTGTAGCTGCTGTGTTACAAATTTTTCGATGATCTTGGAGATGGTGTTCAGGGTTGTTACCGGTCTTCTAAAATTTGGGTCATTCGGGTCAAGGTTGGGTTTCTTTAGGAGGGGTTTCATTATTCCTTGTTTAAGGGAAGTCGGCACAATACCTTCTTTGAACGATTGGTTGATGAAGTGTGTTATGGGTGGTGCCAAGATGTCGGTACATTCTTTCAGCAGTTTTGCTGGAATGATGTCGTTCGGTGAAGTGCTATCTCGGAGGCTTCTGATGATGTTTTTAGTAGCGTCGATTGTAATTGGGACCAGAGTAAATTTCTTTGGTTGCAGATTATTTATCTGGTTCTTTTCTTTCTTTGGCCGTGTGGGGTTGTTTGATTTTTCCTGCTGAATTCTTTTCCTAATGTTATCGATTTTGTCGATAAAGAAATTGGACAGTTCATTGCAGAATTCCTGTGTTTCGTTTGCTGAAGACTCCAAGCAGGTGGGATTCATGGTATGGGCCACTATTTTAAAGAGTTTGCGGGGGCAGTTTTGGGCTTTTGCGATGGTGTTAGCGAAATGGTCTTTGTTTGCGTTGAAGATTGCTTTATGATATTTTCTGGTGAGTGCTTTGTAGATTGTGTAGTTCTCCCTTGTTGAATTTCTTCTCCATGCTCCTTCTGCTCTTCATTGAATCAGCCCGCGTTGTTTTTGCGGATGAGTGCTCTGCGTCTTGGAGCTACCGTGTCTGCTGTCTGTAGCAAAGCTTTGTTCAGGGAGTTAAGTGTTTCTTCTGTTGAGTGGTTTTGGTTAAGCATTTCCATATTGTTCCGTAGTGTGGTTTTGAAAAGTTCAGAGTATAGTTTCTTCTTTGATCTTGTCCAGTGTGTTGTTGCTGATTGTATTGATTTTTGGCATGTGGTGTTGGTCGTTATAGTAAATTTGATGGCATGGTGGTCTGTCCATGGTAGAGGCAGGTTGTCCAGTGTGTTGATGTCGATATTTTAATTGAAGATTAGGTCAAGAGTGTGACCTGATGCATGTGTAGGAGCATTTATCAGTTGTTGTAGGCCTAGTTTTTCTAGTTGGTCGATGCAAGCGGTGGCGATAGGGTCTTCGGGGGGCGTTGGCCCAGAGGTTGAAGTCTCCAAGTAGCAGGAGGTTTTTGGTTTTCATGGTGTATGTCGAGAAAAATTAATCGAAAAGCGTGAGGAGTTGTGTCTTTGGTCCCGGTGGTCTGTAGCAGAGCAGTATGTGGATGGTATCCTGGGGTGTAGTTTGAAGTTGCAAAGTGAGCATTTCCATAAAAGGTAATGCGTTCTGTAGAGTTGGTTTGATGAACGTAAGGTGGTCCTTGTAAATTACTGCTAGGCCTCCTCCTCTTTGTCCTGTTCTATGCTCCGTTAGGATGCAGTAGTTCTCCGGCACTAGTTCTGCTAGGATGGTATTGCAGTCGGGTGTTAGCCAGCTTTCCGTGATGAAGAGGCAGTCTAAGTTGTGTTGAGTGATGAAATCATGGATTTCCTGTCTGTGTTTGACTGCCGATCTGGTGTTGATTAGGGCACTTGATAGATGTTGTAGTTGCCGTGGTCCTCTAATGTTTTTTCCTGTTGATAGTTGATTAATTCTTAGGATTTTTTCTTTTTGTAGTTTTTTTTGGATGGGTGTCGGTAGTGTAGTGGTGAAGTTCTTTAGGCTTCAGGTGGTGTCAGCTGAGTATTTAATGTATTTAATGTTGCCCATGTTGAGAATGATCCAACTGATGATAATGATCCAATGATGATGATGATCCTAGTGATGATGATTCCTTGCTGATCCCTGAAGGCTGTTGGAGCTGCCCTGAGCCTTCCTGCTAATAGAAGGGGCCTGAGATACTTACCTGGTTATCAGATTTGATGGACGGCTAATGATAGTCCTGAGAAGAGGATGATGATGATGATCGGGTAGGGTGAACGATGATGGTGATGCCGATGATGGTCCTGGTGAAGGCGAAGATGATCCCACCTATCTAACCCCCCTCCCATTGATCCAGAGGAAGGCAAAAAAAAACCACCAAGCACGAGCCAATAGTGCTACAGCGGGGGAGAAAATTCCTTCCTGATCCCTCTAGAGGCGATCGGGTCACCCTGGATCAGCTGGCTAATGGAGGAGCCCGGTATACTTACCTAGTTGTCAGGTTTGCCAGGACAACTGGTGATGCTGCTGAGAAGAGGATGATGATGATGCCGCTGAGGATGCGGATAAGGATGATGATGAGAGAGAGGATGCAGATGAGGATGCGGCTGATGGAGGTGCTGGTGATGATGATGAGGATAAAGATGAGGATGTGGCTTATGAGGGTGCTGGTGATGATGATGAGGATGAGGATGAGGATGAAGAGGGTGATGATGGTCCTGAGAATGAGGGCAAGATGACAGTGATTGTATTGCAGGTATTTGCTGCTACTAGTACTTCTGTGGTACTGTTAGGGTCCTAGTGGATATAGGTCCAGGTGTACCAAGATGGCCCCTGGTGCCTAGGCAGGGTAGGAAGAGTGCTGAGGCCGGGCGGGTGTACCAAGATGGCCGCCACGGCTGAAAGTTGTGCTGGAGCCGTGCGCTGTCCTAACAAGGACAGGTGGTGGTGGTTGCGGCTAGGGTCTGCTGACTGGAGGATCTCCAATGCGGGGGGAGACAGGCGTGCTCGCAAAGGATGGAGGTGAGGGGGGCCAATGTAGAGGTGAAGGAGGCCGGAACTTGTTATCTAGTGCGAGTCTCTTACAGGTTGCCAGGTAATACTAGGGGACCCTGACCTGTCTTACCTTGTCTCGACCTGTGCTACCTCCAGTAAAGGAGGACTTACATGTTTGCCCACATCGAGGGTCTTCATTCTTCTCACCCACAAAAAAGAGTGTTCTCTCTCTGATTGCCTCTGAAGAATACCTCACTCCACCCATTAACCCCTTCTCTTTCCCCTAATTAGAAGAAGATTTCATAAAATAGAGTGCCATTTTTACATGAAAAGTGTAAATTTTGCATGCCATCTATCTCCATTAAACACAGTGAATTAAATATTATAGGTCTACTAAAAAAAAAAAAGCTTCAAGGTAGGCTCCCCTCTAAGTGCTATTATTCCCCAATCTCAAATCCTATTAAATGATTAATTTATTGTATAATACCTCTGATTCCTTGCATATGACCACATAAACATTTTGGAAGGAAATTTTTATTCAAAAATGTTAAACTTTATTCAAAAACGTTATTTAAAGCAGGGCTCAGTTGTTCTGTATAGAATACAGAAATGTTAAGATCTGATTATCCTTCCTTGATGTACCCTACCTCTAGGACGCAAACTGTTTTGCTCTTTAAATAAGTGGTTTTGATAATTAAGTTGGCAGTGCTTCCACTCAGGACAGGGCCCCTGTAAACATAGGGGAATCATGGGAAATTAATCAGTAATCTAAACAAAGTAATACTGCAACCAGCATATAACAATAACCATATGTATATATATATTCACACCAGTGTAGAAATAATACAAGCTTTATGTAAGAAAATATTAATATTAGTACATACATCTAATGTACAAACAGCTAATATTAGCAATTGGCCCAACAAGAGTGTTGGTGGAATTGTGCACATATACCCGGGTATATATAGGTATTAGAAGAGATACTTCCAGATGAAAGCTGCAGCAAAGCCCATAACCACCTCTAATATATAGAACTGAATATGTCAAGCAATATGGCCTGTACTACGCTACAGGGACAAGTACCAGGCCACCACTTTTGCCCAGAAGTCCACCCCTGCCCTCCATCAGCATCTGGAATGTAATATGTCTGTGACAATGGACCATGCTTTCAGTGGCAGGATATATAGGATCATGGACAGACATGTGGTCCTTCGTGGCACACAGGGTAAATTTTCTGGCACCTGCGAAAGATGCAGGACAGGGAGCACCACTGAAGCTGGTGGTGCCACTGTGTGTCTTTTTTGATGAGAACAGTCACCTGTGCCTCCTCTCTCGCTCTTCCTCCGACTTTTCGAAACAAGCACCTTAGAACATATGTAATGTCCAAGGCTAAACACTGCCATGCTTTGTTGTAGCTAGTATGCATAGGGGGCAGTAGCCCCACTTGACCAGAGCTGCTGGCAGGTACTTAGGCCCAGCTAAGAGGGGAATAACCCCATGCCATCTTCAGCCAGGGAAGGTCATGTGTGATAATGGAACTAAACTGCTGGCGGCCCTTTGCCAGGGAACATTTACATATATATCTTGCCTGGCACATGTCCTCAACCATGTGGTGCAAGAGTTCAAGTACCCGGCTTCCAGGATGCCTTGCGTCAGGCTAGAAGGATTTGTGCCCACTTTAGGTAGTCATTTTTCACCTGGTAAGGGTGGTATAGATGCAGCACTAACATAACTGCCTGACAACCTCCATGACACTCTCACACACTTGAATTCAATGCTGGCCATGCTGCGTGCCATCAATGAGTGAGTACCAGTGCAATGAAGGTACAAGAACAAGTTCGGGGGAGTTGAGGTTATTTTCACCATATCAATGACTTATCATTTAGGATGCAGCGTTTTGGCACTCGAGCCATTACAGCACAGGAATTGAAGTGATACTAAAGTCTCACATTTTTTTCTTTAAAAATAATAAACATGTTATACTTACTTGCCCTGTGCAATGGTTTTGCACAGGGAAGCCTGGATCTACCTCTTCTGGGGTCCTTCTTCAGTGCTCCTGGCCCCTCTCTCCTGTTGAGTACCCCAACAACAAGCAGCTTGCTATGGGGGCACCTAAGCTGAGAAGAAACTCTGTGTGTCCATTCAGACATGGAGCTGTGGTTTGGCCTGCCCCTCTCTCTCCTGATTGGCTCACTGACTTTGATTGACAGCAGCGGGAGCCAATGGCGGTACTGCTGTGTCTCAGCCAATCAGGAGGGAGAGGCCCTCGTACACATCGCTGGACAGAGTTGGGGCTCAGGTAAGTATTAGGGGGCTTAGGAGGGCTGCTGCACACAGAAGGTTATTATCTTAAGGCAGAGAATGCATTAAAATAAAAAACCTTCTTCCGTTACAACCACTTTTATAATACAGACCCTCTCTCACCCTCCAGGAGCACACACTGTGGAATGGTAGACATTACCAGGAGGAAAATGAGGACTTGCTTCTGTCTCAGAACCACCAGGATCCTTTGCCTATCAAATGTACCAGCAACAGGAATATTACATACTGAGATGCAAAATAATTGTCTTCTTTTATTAAATTAACCAGCAGGAACCAATTATATTCTGACATTCTTGGTTCAAAATCTGGATATAACACTATCTGCATGGAGTTTGAACAGTGAAAGGCATCCTCAAAAGGATGAATTCACTGCCCTGGGAGAAAGGTGAAAACTGATGTGATTTAACACTGTAGTACCAGAGTCTAGTGTGTGCTAAGAGTTAGTTCAGCTAAATTTCCTGGCTCAGGGTTTACTAAAGTTCAAGGCTGCGTGACTCATCCTGGCAGCTCTCTGGTGCCTCTCCCTGGTCTAGAAGGTTGGAGAATCTTCTAGAATTAGAGAGTGGGGGTTAGGAGGAGCTGCCCTGAAAATTAAGGGAGTGGGCTGGCAGGGGGATGGCAGGAAGCCCTTTCTGAAGGCATGGGAGCAGAAGAGGACAGTGAGTAGAGTGAGTATATCAACCCTGTGGGGACTAACAAAGGGGGAGACTGCCATATGTAGCCAGTCTCCCTTGAAGACAGCGGTGTGCTTAAAGTGGTTGTAAACCCACAGGGAGAAAAAAAAAAACTACAAGACAAAGGCATAATGAGCTAGGATGCATAGCATCCTAGCTCATTATGATATACTTACCTTAGATCGAAGCCCCCGCAGCAGTACCGACACACCACTTTGGCTGGCAACATGCCTCCCGGAGTTACTTCTGGGTATCGTGGGCTCCGGCGCTGTGATTGGCCAGAAGCCGCGATGATGTCACTCCCCAGCATGCGTGCTGGAGCCGCCGTTAATGGGATGTCAGCTAAAAGAATTACACGAACAAGCCGTTGCTTCAGTGCTCTTGTGCCAATGACGTTGGCACATGCTGAAACAGGGGATATCTCCTAAACCGTGCAGGTAAGCCTTATTATAGGCTTACCTGTAGTAAAAAGTGGTTGTAAAGGGTTTACAACCACTTTAAGTCTTCTCCTGCGATCTCCTTAAATTGTCAGGTGGGCTGGTGTAGAGAGAGACAGGCAGGAGGACTGGTTAAAAGGGAAGCTGCAGCCAGGTGGTTTGGCAGTGCCTAAAGAGGTGGTTCTGGGATCAGTGACCACAGAGGAGAAATTCCACGCTGTTTCAATATATCTGTGCTACACAAAAAGGGACTACGAATTCCTGCCTGTAATGGGCTATTGCTAATCTGACTGGGAGCCTGTCAGATCAATCAGAGTGATTCAGCTGGAGCAAGCAAGTGAATGTGCAGGAGGAAAGTGAGGGAGATTCTATATAGATGTATATAGGAAGATATCCCTGAAGTTTTGCTGAAGTCAAGGGGGCATCCCATAACTTCCCATCCCTATCCAAGTTACACTATTAACCCTCTAATAAATAAAAAAAAAAACAACAAAACAAAGCCACAGACTGTTCTCTGACTCTGGGTGCTTGTGAAGATTCAGTGTGCCTGGCTGTGCAGAAGTGGGGGATCCCTTTAATCTACAACTCCTACAGGGGTAGTGCTACAACACTAATGCTGGCCATACACTATACGAAAAATCGTCAGAGCGAACTTTTGAAAAACGAAAGTTCGTTCGTGAATGCAAACGATAGTGCCATCATGAAATGACCGATAAATCGTTCAGTGGACATAAATAAATTAAAAAAAACTTTTTTTTTTTTTTTACATATACCTAGTGCAGAAAGTTCGGACGGGAAACACATTAACCTTCCGATTTATCGTTCGTTCGGCAGAAAATTTCCAAACTTGTCCTTCGTTTTTTCGGCTCAAAAACGTCCCAAAGATTATCGATTTTGTGCCCATTAACTGTTCGAAAAACGAAAGAACTGTCTGAACGACCGATTTTCGCCCGATTTTTTGTATAGTGTATGCCCAGCATAAGGCTGTTAAAAAGAATGAAGGCTCAGGTTTGTATCAACATCTCTTGTACTTCCATAGCCAGAAGAAATGAACATTTTCTTACAGCACTGACAGAGTTATGGAGAGTAACTAGTATGTGGGAAAAAAAAAATCACAAAAGGATCAACACAATCCTTACAAATGTAAAGTTCCAGCAGAGGGAGCCACAGATCATATTGTATTGTGCATAGGCAGTGTATCGTCACTTTTTACTACAATTCAAAGAACTGTCTCTACAGAGCAAATGTACAATTAATTCCCTAGTACTGTGTCTATCATGCATTTATTCACAGAGCCCTCAGATGGGTATATGCAGGAGGAGTGAAGCTTAGAATCTGGTAGCAGTGTGTTAATTATGTCTGTATGGAATCTGAGAAAACTGCAAAGTACATTCTGGTATCAGCAGAGAACAGATATGCTATGAGGAAACTAATGGTGCATTTATCAGGAACATTATAAAAAATGCTTGATTTTACTAGTTTGCTTCCTTTAGGGACTGGGCTGATATTTCTGTGCCTGTTTGTAGGTTCCCCATTTTGTTTACATAATCAGATCAATACAGTAATGATTCACTCTCCGGAATGAATTTATCCTCAAAAACCTCAAGCTATTTCCTTTACTGTATTACATATATAGCCTATACTGTAGAAACACAATAATATTAAAAAATGCAAGGAATACTGTTAACCAGGGCTTTTTTCCTCAGACAATAGGTGCAGGAACTCCCCTTTTCCGAGTCACTTGTTTTCTCCGCCCCTACCCACCTCTGAGCAACGTCCCTTGGTTCCATCCCCTACCCACCTCCCTGTACCGCCCCTTTTAGACAATACAGAACCAAGTATCATTTTGTTGTGCTAAGTAATTGGTATGGAATTTGGTTTCCCCTTCAGCCAGCAACAATAGATCCCCCTAACAATGTACCACCCACAACAAAATCCCCCCCCCCAGCAACAATAGACTCCCGGCAGCATCAACAGATCTCTGCACAGCCAGCATTAATAGACTCTCTGGCAGCCATCAACAATAGACCCTTCCCCCAACAGTAGATCTCCTTCAGAAACAATAGACCCCCCTGCAAAGATAGATCCCCTCCAGCTAAAATAGATCCGCCAGCAGTGAGCATCAATACCCTGCAGCACACCCCAGCACCCCTTGCCATTACATACAGTCAGTCCAGGAGGTGTCGGAACTGCGTTCCCCCGCTTTCCCGCTGAAAAAAAAGCCCTGCTATTAACTCTTTACAAAAAGTGAAAAAAAAAAGGTTTTTTTTCTATTGGTGCTTCGCTTCAGTTTGAGATAAGTGACAAAAATTATTACACACAAAGAATGTAATACACAATGTTTCAAATTCAAGGGACTTCAAAAGTCATGCATGAAAGCTATGTGTTATTACTCCTGTCTAATCAATTATAAATTGTAGTGAGGTCATTGTGAACTTTCTAGTGGCTCTTGAAATGTCAGGGGTAGGCTTCCTTACCAGTGGAAGCTTTTTCCAGACCTTAGTGGAGAGCAGGGTTTCAGAGTTAGGACATTAACCACTTAACGACCGCCCACTGTAAATATACGTCGGCAGAATGGCACCGACAGGCAGAATCACGTATATGTACGTGATTGCCTTTGTATAGTTGGGGGGTCTGATCGGACCCCCTTCTTTACAGTGAGCGGTCGTTTTACCTTCGGGAGCGATCCGGCATGAGGGGACGGCCGTTCGATTCCGGCCACCCCCTCTCGATCGCTCCCGGCGAATGAGAGCTTCCCCTGCCTGTGTACTGTTTACACAGGCTGGAGGAAGTGATGTCATCTCTCCTGCGGCGCTCACATATACCGAGCGCCGTACAGGAGAAGATGCAGGTTAGTGCACACAACACTACACTGACACCAGGACACATAGGCACATAAATCGCCCCCCCAGGCCCCCCCAGACACCCCCAGATCACCCCCCAGATCACCCCCCAGCCCCCAGTCACAGTGTCACTGATTGCAGTGACCATTTATTTAGTGATCACTGCAATCAGTGACATTTGTGACTGTAAAAGTGTCAGTACATTCAGTTTTAGGTCCAGTGTAGCCCCCTAACCCCCCCCTAATAAAGGTTTAACCCCCTGATCGCCCCCCAGATAACCCTTTCACCCCCTTGCACCGCCGTCACTAAGCGATCATTTTTCTGATCGATGTCTTAGCGTCGGTGATGCTGATCGGTAGGCAGTAATTTTTTTTAGGTTCGCCGCAGGTTTTTATAGCGTCGGGTACCCCCATATATTACCTAATAAAGGTTTAACCCCCTTGATCGCCCCCCAGGTAACCCTTTCACCCCCTATCACCACTGTCACTAAGCGATAATTTTTCTGATCGCTGTTTTAGTGTCGGTGATGGAGATCGGTAGCCAGTTATTTTTTTTAGGTTCGCCGCAGGTTTTTATAGCGTCAGGTACCCCCATATATTACCTAATAAAGGTTTAACCCCCTTGATCACCCCCCAGGTAACCCTTTCACCCTCTAGCACCGCCGTCACTAAGCGATCATTTTTCTGATCGATGTCTTAGCGTCGGTGATGCTGATCGGTAGCCAGTAATTTTTTTTAGGTTCGCCGCAGGTTTTTATAGCGTCGGGTACCCCCATATATTACCTAATAAAGGTTTAACCCCCTTGATCGCCCCCCAGGTAACCCTTTCACCCCCTATCACCACTGTCACTAAGCAATAATTTTTCTGATCGATGTTTTAGCGTCTGCAATGCTGATCGGTAGCCAGTAATTTTTTTTAAGTTCGCCGCAGGTTTTTATAGCGTCGGGTACCCCCATATATTACCTAATAAAGGTTTAACCCCCTTGATCACCCCCAGGTAACCCTTTCACCCCCTAGCACTGCCGTCACTAAGCGATCATTTTTCTGATCGATGTCTTAGCGTCGGTGATGCTGATCGGTAGCCAGTAATTTTTTTTAGGTTCGCCGCAGGTTTTTATAGCGTCGGGTACCCCCATATATTACCTAATAAAGGTTTAACCCCCTTGATCGCCCCCCAGGTAACCCTTTCACCCCCTATCACCACTGTCACTAAGCGATAATTTTTCTGATCGCTGTCTTAGCGTCGGTGATGCAGATCGGTAGCCAGTAATTTTTTTTAGGTTCGCCGCAGGTTTTTATAGCGTCAGGTACCCCAATATATTACCTAATAAAGGTTTAATCCCCTTGATCGCCCCCCAGGTAACCCTTTGACCCCCTATCACCACTGTCGCTAAGCGATCATTTTTCTGATCGCTGTCTTAGCGTCGGTGATGCAGATCGGTAGCCAGTAATTTTTTTTAGGTTCGCCGCAGGTTTTTATAGCGTCAGGTACCCCCATATATTATCTAATAAAGGTTTAACCCCCTGATCGCCCCCCAGGTAACCCTTTCACCCCCTATCACCACTGTCGCTAAGCGATCGTTTTTATGATCGTTGTCTTAGTGTCGGTGATGCAGATCGGTAGCCAGTCATTTTTTTTTAGGTTCGCCGTCAGGTTTTTATATAGCGTCAGGTACCCCCATATATTACCTAATAAAGGTTTTAACCCCCTAATTGTCCCTAGTTAACCCTTTCACCAGTGATCATCATATAAGTGTTACGGGTGACGCTGGTTAGTTAGTTTGCTTTTTATAGTGTCAGGGCACCCGCCGTATATAACCCAATAAAGGTTTAACCCCCTGATCGCCCGGCAGGTGATATCACATAGGTTTTAGCGTCAGAGAGGGTCTGCGTCACACCCCAGGCAGCGTCAGGTTAGTGCCAGTAACGCTAACACCCACGCGTGAAGCATACACCCCCCTTAGTGGTATAGTATCTGAACAGATCAATATCTGATCTGATCAGATCTATACTAGCGTCCCCAGCAGTTTAGGGTTCCCAAAAACGCAGTGTTAGCGGGATCAGCCCAGATACCTGCTAGCACCTGCGTTTTGCCCCTCCGTCCAGCCCAGGCCACCCAAGTGCAGTATCGATCGATCACTGTCACTTGCAAAACACAACACACATAACTGCAGCGTTCGCAGAGACAGGCCTGATCCCTGCGACTCCAGTGCTGTAGGAGGTGATTTCGCCACCACAGTTAAAAAAAAAAAAGCATATATGCCGAAGCATTGGGGCAGCAGGGGCGGAGGAGCGATTTTGCTCCTAATGCCGCGTACATACAGTCGAAATTCCGACGGAGGCTTGCCCGTGGAAAAGTCTGACCACGTGCATGCGGCATAACTTTTGCGGGAAGATGCCCCCATGCTTCGGCATATATAAATGGTGCATGTATGCCCATCATTAGGGATGAGCTTCGAGTTCGAGTCGAACTCATGTTCGACTCGAACATTGCCTGTTCGCCCGTTCGCCGAACAGCGAACAAATTGGGGTGTTCGCGGCAAATTCGAAAAATCTATGGGAGAAATCTAAAGTGCTAATTATAAAGGCTGATATGCAAGTTATTGTCCTAAAAAGTGTTTGGGGACCCGGGTCCTGCCCCAGGGGACATGTATCAATGCAAAAAGAAGTTTTAAAAACGGCCGTTTTTCTGGAGCAGTGATTTTAATAATGCTTAAAATGAAAAAATAAAAGTGAAATATTCCTTTAAATTTCGTACCTGGGGGGTGTGTATGATATGCATGTGAAGTGGCGCATGTTTCCCGTGCTTAGAACTGTCCCTGCAAAAAGTGTCATTTTTGAAAGAAAAAAATGCATTTAAAACTGACTCGCGGCTATTAATGAATTGTCGGCTCCCGGCAATACATACAAAAGTCATTGATAAAAAAAAAAAAAAGCGTGGGGGTTCCCCAGAATTCAATTACCAGGCCCTTCAGGTCTGGAATGGATATTAAGGGGAACCCCGCCGCAAATAAAAAAAAAATTGACGTGGGGTTCCCCCAAATATCCATTCCAGGCCCTTCAGATCTGGCATGGATTTTAAGGGGAACTCCACCCCAAGTTTAAAAAAAAAATGGCGTGGAGTCCCCCTAAAAATCCATACCAGACCCCTTATCCGAGCATGCAACCTGGCCGGCCGCAGGGGAAAAGGGGGGGACGAGAGAGCGGCCCCCCCTCCCTCCTGAAGCGTACCGAGCCAAATGCCCTCAACATGGGGAGGATGTCCCCATGTTGATGGGGACAAGGGCCTCATCCCCACAACCCTTGCCCGGTGGTTGTGGGGGTCTGCGGGCGGGGGGCTTATCGGAATCTGGAAGACCCCTTTAACAAAGAGGACCCCCAGATCCCGGCCCCCCCCTATGTGAATTGGTAAGGGGTACATTGTACCCCTACCATTTCACGAAGAAAGCGTAAAAAAATGTTTAAAAAAACACACAAACACGTTGAAAAAGTCCTTTATTAAAAAAAAAAAAAAAAAAACCCATTCCAGCGGTGAAATCCAGTGTCCCGCGGCGATCCCGATGTCCAGCGCTGTCCGTCATTGGTTGTGCCTGAGCGGACCTGATGGGGAACTCCCTCTCAGTATTTTAAATGTATAGACCCGCCCCTTCTAAAGTTCCCCATCAGGTCCGCTCAGCGGACCAGATGCGGAACATGAGAAGGGGTGGGTCTATACATGTATTACCAAAGTGAGAGCAGTTCCCCATCAGGTCCGCCTCCTCGGTATGTCGGACCCGCCTACGTCATTGGCTTGAGCGGGGAACTTCCTTCACTGTGTAATTTAAATTTACATAGTGAAGGAAGTTCCCCGCTCAAGCCAATGACGTAGGCGGGTCTGACATACCGAGGGGGCGGACCTGATGGGGAACTGCTCTCACTTTGGTAATACATGTATAGACCCGCCCCTTCTCATGTTCTGCATCTCGTCCGCTGAGCGGACCTGATGGGGAACATTAGAAGGGGCGGGTCTATACATTTAAAATACTGAGAGGGAGTTCCCCATCAGGTCCGCTCAGGCACAACCAATGAAGGACAGCGCTGGACATCGGGATCGCCGCGGGACACTGGATTTCACCGCTGGAATGTTTATTTATTTATTTTTTTAAATAAAGGACTTTTTCAAGGTGTTTGTGTGTTTTTTTAAACATTTTTTTTACGCTTTCTTCGTGAAATGGTAGGGGTACAATGTACCCGTTACCAATTCACATAGGGGGGGGGCGGGATCTGGGGGTCCCCTTTGTTAAAGGGGTCTTCCAGATTCCGATAAGCCCCCCGCCCGCAGACCCCCACAACCACCGGGCAAGGGTTGTGGGGATGAGGCCCTTGTCCCCATCAACATGGGGACATCCTCCCCATGTTGAGGGCATGTGGCCTGGTACGGTTCAGGAGGGAGGGGGGGCCGCTCTCTCGTCCCCCCCCTTTTCCCCTGCGGCCGGCCAGGTTGCATGCTCGGATAAGGGGTCTGGTATGGATTTTTAGGGGGACTCCACGCCATTTTTTTTTTAAACTTGGGGTGGAGTTCCCCTTAAAATCCATGCCAGATCTGAAGGGCCTGGTAATTGAATTCTGGGGAACCCCCACGCTTTTTTTTTTTTTTTTTATCAATGACTTTTGTATGTATTGCCGGGAGCCGACAATTCATTAATAGCCGCGAGTCAGTTTTAAATGCATTTTTTTTCTTTCAAAAATTACATTTTTTGCAGGGACAGTTCTAAGCACGGGAAACATGCGCCACTTTACATGCATATCATACACACCCCCCAGGTACGAAATTTAAAGGAATATTTCACTTTTATTTTTTCATTTTAAGCATTATTAAAATCACTGCTCCCGAAAAAACGGCCGTTTTTAAAACTTCTTTTTGCATTGATACATGTCCCCTGGGGCAGGACCCAGGTCCCCAAACACTTTTTAGGACAATAACTTGCATATTAGCCTTTATAATTAACACTTTAGATTTCGAACGTTCGAGTCCATTGTATTTAATAGGGTTCTAAAGTTTACACGAACATTTTGTCTGTTCGCAGGTTCTGGTGCGAACCGAACAGGGGGGTGTTCGGCTCATCCCTGCCCATCATTAGAAGTGGGTGGATGAAGGGCGGTATTCTAATGGTGGGCATACCCACCGATCAATCTTTTTTTTTCGTTCAGCCAACAGGCTGCATGAAAAAAAAGATTACAATACATGTCCAACAAGGACCAGCAACGTACTGGTATGTTGCTGGACTTTGAATGTTTATACCAGAATGATGCCTGCGGGTTTAGGTATCATCTTGGTATAATTCTTTTCAGCCAGCGGCCGGCTTTCATGTAAAAGCAATCCTAGTGGCTAATTAGCCTCTGGACTGCTTTTACAAGCAGTGGGAGGGAATGGCCCCCGGATATAAAAAGCGCCATTGGGAAATTGGGAAAGCATTTTATCACACCGATCTTGGTGTGGTCAGATGCTTTGAGGGCAGAGGAAAGATCTAGGGTCCAATAGATCCCAGTTTTTTCAAAAAAGAGTACCTGTCATTACCTATAGCTATCATAGGGGATATTTACATTCCCTGAGATAACAATAAAAATGATAAAAAATAAATAAATATGGAAGCAACAGTTTAAAAATAACATAAAAAAGCAAAATTAATAATAATAATAAAAAAAAGCACCCCTGTCCTGCCCTGCTCTTGCCCAATGGCGAACACAAGCGTCGGTCTGGCGTCATATGTAAACAGCAATTGCACCATGCATGTGAGGTATCACCGCGAAGGTCAGATCGAGGGCAGTAATTTTAGCAGTAGACCTCCTCTGTAAATCTAACGAGGTAACCTGTAAAGGCTTTTAAAGGCTTTTAAAAATGTATGTAGTTTGTCGCCAATGCGCGTTTGTGCGAAATTTTAAAGCATGTCGTGTTTGGTATCTATGTACTCGGCCTAAGATCATCTTTTTTATTTGATCAAACATTTGGGCAATATAGTGTGTTTTAGTGCATTAAAATTAAAAAAAGTGTATTTTTCCCCAAAAAATGCGTTTGAAAAATCGCTGCGCAAATACTGTGTAGAAAAAAAAAATGTAACACCCACCATTTTATTCTGTAGGGCCTTTGCTTTAAAAATATATATAATGTTTGGGGGTTCAACATAATTTTCTTGCAAAAAAAAATATGTTTTCATGTAAACAAAAAGTGTCAAAAAGGGCTTTGTCTTCAAGTGGTTAGAAGAGTGGATGTAAGCTTCCTAATGTTGTGTATAAAATGCCAGAACAGTTCAAAACCCCCCCAAATGACCCCATTTTGGAAAGTAGACACCCCAAGCTATATACTGAGAGGCATGTCGAGTCCATGGAATATTTTATATGTTGACACAAGTTGCGGAAAAAATACAATTTTTTTTTTTTTTGCACAAAGTTGTCACTAAATGATATATTGCTCAAACATGCCATGGGCATATGTGGAATTACACCCCAAAATACATTCTGTTGCTTCTCCTGAGTATGGGGATACCACATGTGTGAGACTTTTTGGGAGCCTAGCCGCGTACGGGACCCCAAAAACCAAGCACCGCCTTCAGGCTTTCTAAGGGTGTAAATTTTTGATTTCACTTCTCACTGCCTATCACAGTTTTGGAGGCCATGGAATGTCCAGATGGCACAAAACCCCCCCAAATGACCCCATTTTGGAAAGTAGACACCCCAAGCTATTTGCTGAGAGGTATTGTGAGTATTTTGCAGATCTCGCTTTTTGTCACAAAGTTTTGAAAATTGAAAAAAAAAAAGAAAAAAAAAATGTTCTTTCTTCATTTTCAAAAACAAATGAGAGCTGTAAAATACTCACATGCTCTCAGCAAACAGCTTGGGGTGTCTACTTTCCAAAATGGGGTCATTTGGGGGGGTTTTGTGCTATTTTGGCATTTTATGGCCTTCGAAACTGTGATAGGTAGTGAGGAGTCAAATCAAAAATTTGTGCCTAGAAATCCTGAAGGCGGTGATTGGTTTTCGGGGTCCCGTACGCGGCTAGGCTCCTAAAAAGTCCCACACATGTGGTATCCCCGTACTCAGGAGAAGCAGCAAAATTTATTTTGGGGTGCAATTCCACATATAACCATGGCATGTGTGAGCAATATATCATTTAGTGACAACTTTTTGTAATTTTTTTTTTTTTGTCATTATTCAATCACTTGGGACAAAAAAAATATTCAATGGGCTCAACAGGCCTCTCAGCAATTTCCTTGGGGTGTCTACTTTCTAAAATGGGGTCATTTGGGGGGGTTTTGTGCTATTTTGGCATTTTATGGCCTTCAAAACTGTGATAGGTAGTGAGGAGTGAAATCAAAAATTTACACCCTTAGAAATCCTGAAGGCGGTGCTTGGGTTCTGGGGTCCCGTACGTGGCTAGGCTCCTAAAAAGTCCCACACATGTGGTATCCAGGGCCGGCGCTACCACTAGGCGGACTAGGCGACCGCCTAGGGCGCACTGCCGCCTAGGGCGCCCGGCCGCTGGTTATTTTACTCCCGGACTCAGCACAGACAGTGCCGCACTGTCCTCCACAGAGCTCCACCAGCGCCTTGACATGTCAAGCAGTGCCGCCAAAGCCCCGCCCCCTACCCCTCCGCTGCTTTGAAAATCAGTGTCACATCATGGTATGGGTCCCGGCCGCACCCCCCCCCCCAGGGCGCTCTCCGCCTCTGATGTGTTGTGTATCACTGCTGCCCTGGCCTGGTGTCACCGTGTCCAGCATCCATCAGAATCAGGGAGCAGCCCCTCCCTCTCCTCTCTCTGTCTGTGTGACTGACGTGACATGTGTCCACACAGTGTTCAGCACCGAGGCCGCTCTCCACTCTAATCCTTACTGTGTCCAGCAGCAGCGCAGCACAGCGCCCCCCCCCCTCTTTTGTCTGGCCGTGTCAGTCTGGATCTGCGATGCATCATGGGCTTTAGCGTCAATAGCGTAGCGCCTGGCGGCGGCTCCCGGCCTTGGGGGACAGGTGGAGCATGGAAGAGGTACTGTGGGGTACAGAGAGGAACTATTGTGTCTGTGTGCGTGGGGATGGGTACAGAGGGGAACTAATGTGTGTGTGTGGGAGGGGGGGAACAGAGGGGAACTAATGTGTGTGGGGGGGTACAGAGGGGAACTCATTTGGGGGGTACAGAGGGGAATTGATTTGGGGGTACAGAAGGGAACTAGTGTGTGTGTGTGTTGGGGGGGGTACAGAGGGGAATTGATTTGGGGGGGTACAGAGGGGAACTGATGTGTGTGTGTGTGTGTGGGGGGGTACAGAGGGGAACTGATTGGGGAGGTACAGAGGGGAACTGATTTGGGGGGTACAGAGGGGAACTAATTGTGTGGGGGTACAGAGGGGAACTGATTTGGGGGGGTACAGAGGGGAACTGATTGGGGGGTACAGAGGGGAACTAATGTGTGTGGGGGAGTACGGAGGGGAACTGATTTGGGGGGTACAGAGGGGACCTAATGTGTGTGGGAGGGGGTACAGAGGGGACCTAATGTGTGTGGGAGGGGATACAGAGGGGAACTAATTTGGGGGGTACAGAGGGGAACTAATTGTGTGTGTGAGGGTACAGAGGGGAACTAATTTGGGGGTACAGAGGGGAAAAATTGTGTGGGGGGGTACAGAGGGGAACTGATTTGGGGGGTACAGAGGGGAACTGATGTGTGTGTGGGGGGGTACAGAGGGGAACTGATTGGGGGGGTACAGAGGGGAACTGATTTGGGGGGTACAGAGGGGAACTAATGTGTGTGGGGGGTACAGAGGGGACCTAATGTGTGTGGGAGGGGGGTACAGAGGGGAACTGATGTGTGTGGGGGGTACAGAGGGGATCTAATTTGGGAGGTACAGAGGGGAACTTATTGTGTGTGTGGGGGGGTGCAGAGGGGAACTAATTTGGGGGGTACAGAGGGGAACTAATTGTGTGTGTGGGGGTACAGAGGGGAACTGATTTGGGGGGTACAGAGGGGAACTAATTGTGTGGGGGGTACAGAGGGGAACTGATTTGGGGGGTACAGATGGGAACTGATTGGGGGGTACAGAGGGGAACTAGTGTGTGTGTGTGTGGGAGGGGGGAACAGATGGGAACTAATGTGTCTGGGGGGGTACAGAGGGGAACTAATTTGGAGGGGTACAGAGGGGAATTGATTTGGGGGGGTACAGAGGGGAACTGATGTGTGTGTGTGTGTGTGTGTGTGGGGGGGGGTACAGAGGGGAACTGATTGGGGGGGTACAGAGGGGAACTGATTTGGGGGGTACAGAGGGGAACTAATGTGTGTGGGGGGGGGGTACAGAGGGGACCTAATGTGTGTGGGAGGGGGGGTACAGAGGGGAACTGATGTGTGTGGGGGGGTACAGAGGGGATCTAATTTGGGAGGTACAGAGGGGAACTTATTGTGTGTGTGGGGGTACAGAGGGGAACTGATTTGGGGGGTACAGAGGGGAACTAATTGTGTGGGGGGGGTACAGAGGGGAACTGATTTGGGGGTACAGATGGGAACTGATTGGGGGGTACAGAGGGGAACTAGTGTGTGTGTGTGTGTGGGAGGGGGGGAACAGACGGGAACTAATGTGTCTGGGGGAGTACAGAGGGGAACTAATTTGGGGGGGGGGTACAGAGGGGAATTGATTTGGGGGGTACAGAGGGGAACTGATGTGTGTGTGTGTGTGGGGGGGGGGGGGTACAGAGGGGAAATGATTGGGGAGGTACAGAGGGGAACTGATTTGGGGGGGTACAGAGGGGAACTAGTGTGTGTGTGTGTGGGGGGGGGGTACAGAGGGGAACTAATGTGTGTAGGGGGGGTACAGAGTGGAACTGATTTGGGGGGGTACAGAGGGGAACTGATGTGTGTGTGTGTGGGGGGTACAGAGGGGAACTGATTGGGGGGTACAGAGGGGAACTGATTTGGGGGGGTACAGAGGGGAACTAATGTGTGTGTGGGGGGGGTACAGAGGGGACCTAATGTGTGTGGGAGGGGGGGTACAGAGGGGAACTGATGTGTGTGGGGGGTACAGAGGGGAACTAATTTGGGAGGTACAGAGGGGAACTTATTGTGTGTGTGGGGGGTACAGAGGGGAACTAATCTGGGGGGTACAGAGGGGAACTAATTGTGTGTGTGTGGGGGTACAGAGGGGAACTGATTTGGGGGGTACAGAGGGGAACTAATTGTGTGGGGGGGTACAGAGGGGAAATGATTTGGGGGGTACAGAGGGGAACTAATTGTGTGGGGGGGTACAGAGGGGAACTGATTTGGGGGGGGTACAGAGGGGAACTGATGTGTGGGGGGCGTTACAGAGGTGAACTGATTGGGGGGAGGGGGGTATTTGAGGTGTGAAGGTTCAGGTTCAGCTTTGTAAAAAATAATAAATGCAGATCTTTTTGCAGGTAAAAAAATGTGCATTTATTATTATTTTTACTAGGAGCCTGTAAAGCATTGTCAGTGTATCTGTCTGCTCATACAGACAGGCAGTTGCATAGTTAGCCTGTCTGTATAGTACCCTAGCCCACCGTTTACATGGACAGGGCAAAGGGGGTGGAGTCAGGGGTGATCCAATGGGGGGGGGCGGCAAAATTAGGTTTCGCCTAGGGTGTCAAAAATCCTTGCACCAGCCCTGGTGGTATCCCCATACTCAGGAGAAGCAGTAGAATGTATTTTGGGGTGCAATTCCACATATAACCATGGCATGTGTGAGCAATATATCATTTAGTGACAACTTTTTGTAATTTTTTTTTTTTTTTGTCATTATTCAATCACTTGGGACAAAAAAAAAAAAAAATATTCAATGGGCTCAACATGCCTCTCAGCAATTTCCTTGGGGTGTCTACTTTCTAAAATGGGGTCATTTGGGGGGGTTTTGTACTGCCCTGCCATTTTAGCACCTCAAGAAATGAGATAGGCAGTCATAAATTTAAAGCTGTGTAAATTCCAGAAAATGTACCCTAGTTTGTAAACGCTATAACTTTTGCGCAAACCAATAAATATACGCTTATTGACATTTTTTTTTTTCAAAATTTTCGGTCTTTTTCCATTTATATTGCAAAAAATAAAAATCGCAGAGGCAATTAAATACCATTAAAAGAAAGCTCTATTTGTGGGAAGAAAAGGACGCAAATTTCGTTTGGGTACAACATTGCATGTCCGCGCAATTTACAGTTAAAGCAGCGCAGTGCAAAATTCTGAATTCACCTCTGGTCCTTTAGCTACCAAATGGTCCGGGGCTTAAGCGGTTAACACTCGCCTGCTTCTACATTGGCCAAACTGTTGCAGAGTCTCATCCACAAGGGAGCAGCAAAAAGAGCGACAACCCCGGGGGGAGAGACATCATAGAAGCAGATAAATTATTTTTTAAAATATAACTAAAGGAATTTTTTTTTTTTTTGGATAGAGTGGATAGGTATTAGAATTCTTATCAGTTTTTATTGCTGTCTGTGCCCCTGTTAAGGAGATTCACCCTCTCTATTTGTCCTGTTTACCATTATCATTAAAAGTGAAAGAAAATCCCACTTTATGGGTTGTCCCCAGAAAAGTAATAGAGGGGAAATCTTCTAATGGGGATACCAGTTCTGGTGACCTGGGTGTCCTTAAGGGATTCCCTAATTTGCAGGGATTTCTTCTTACTTTCTGTTTGACTATGGGACAGTAAGTAAAAGGATGACAAAAAAAAAAATCGGACAGGGGTTGTAACCCTCCCTTACTCTATCCAAAATAAAAAACAAAGTTTTGCCTATAGTTCTACTTTAACTTTCATATTCATTTTGTGGCTATTGGCTTGTCACAGTTAGGATGATATCTAGTAGCCCACGGAAGGTCACCTCCAGATCCCGAGTTATTAGTTTGAGACTAAGGCTACTTTCTCACTGAGGCGCTGGATGCGCTGGCGGTATAGCGGCGCTATTTTTAGTGCCGCTATACTGTATTTTTGCCGCGATTTGCGGGCGCTAGCGGCCGAAAATGAGTTAAAAACGCCCGCAATAACGCCTCTTTGCGGTGTTTTGCGGGCGTTTTGGAGGCGCTACCCCATTGATTTCAATGGGCAGGGGCACTATAGGAGCGGTATTTTTACCGCTCCTATCGCGCCTCAAAGATGCGGCTTGCAGGAGTTTTTTGACCCTCCTGCAAGCGCAACACTCCAGTGTGAAAGCCCTCGGGCTTTCACACTGGATACAATTGAGCGGCTTTTTTGGGGCGCATTGCAGGTGCTATTTTTAGCGCAATAGCGCCTGCAAAGTGCCTCAGTGTGAAAGGGGCCTAATTGTAGTACAATGGGCATGAGCTATTTTGAATAACTTCTGCCTAAAGTTCTCCACTCAAAGTGTTCTCCCTCGTCTATCCATCCTAACTGACCTTGGACCATATTGCCTTCACCTCCCCAAACCTCTACAACCTTGCGCATGATAAATTGATGTAAAGGCATTAGTAATCTGTCATTATTTTGGAATTGTCATCTATCCCTACAGAATAATGCTATGCCTTGCTTCCCCTGAGTGGTAGTCACTGCACCCTTGCCTTCTCTCCTTCCCTTGGGCCAACAGATCTGGCCTTAGAGACAGAGATATTTTTCTGGGTAATCCCAGAGTTGTTTATTGTTTAATATATATATATATATATATATATATATATATATATATATATTATTTTTTTTTTTATTATTCTACAAACCCATTACGATATTGAGTGTCATCTTTTAACAGATTCTCTCTTTTTATCTTCTCTTTCCTCTTTCTTTAACCCCCTCCTCTCCCTTTTTCACTAAGATTCTCGCCCCTCCCAGCTATTGTGCAGGTATTGTGGACGTCTCATGCTCCTATAGCCCCCTTAAATATCCTTTCTCTTAATGTTAAGGAACTTAATTCTCCCCCAAAAGAGGTGAAATACTTTTTGTAACTTTGCCTCTCTTAAAGCAGATGTAGTCACCTTACAGGAAAACTAGATTGTGACGCATTCTCCCCCTAAGTACTTTGGCACAGCCTACTTACAGGTCTATTTATCCTGTGCATCAACTAAGTGTTGAGGAGTGCTCTGGGTCTTTCATTGCACAGCGCCAGTTGTCCCCATGGCTGGGTTTAAGAGACCCGGAATATTATATTAATAGGTCTGTTGCAAGTCACCCTAGTATCTTACTATGCCACTAATACTAACCTCAACTCTTTCTTTACCCACCTGCTTCAAGAAATGTATTCCCATCGGAAAGGCACTCTGATCATATGCGGCGACTCTAACCAGGGGATACAACCCCACCTTTATAAATCTCCCTACACCTCAGATACCCACTTTACCTCAGTTACATTCTGTTCGATACTCCAGCAGGCTTCGTTATTCGACTCCTGTGTGAATGAATCCCAATATGATGTAATTACACCTACTATTTTCACCCTCATGGATCAACCATATTTTGATCCCCATGACTTTAACTCTGCTTCTATTAAACAAAGTAATTAAACCAATAGCTTGGTTGGATCACTCAGCAGGCATTACTACACTGTCTTACTCAATATCCAAATCAACTGATATGACTTAATCATTAAATGAATCCCACATGAGAAATACATCTTTCTGTCTAGATATTCAAATTTGCTTTATGCATGGCATAAACCCCCTGACATATCCCCATTCACCCTATGGGAGGCCCACAATCCAGGTTTAAGGGGTATAAGTATTTATATTGCTACACAACTTAAACAAGAGAAAATCTCTAAGCAACACAACTGGAAAGGGATTTCCAGAGTAATTTTCTTAACTTTCAACAGCATGTCTTTTAGAAAAAAAAACTTGTATTGAGCTTGAACTCTTGCTAGCTGAGACAGCGGAAAATTCTCTCAGGTGGTCTCATCACACATATTACAATAAAGCAAATAAACCAGACACTCACCTAGCACAACACCTTCACCAGCCAGACAATGATAGAAAACCAAGCTGGGCAGAGATCAATATACCTGTGACCCATTAAGAGTACTCAAGGAGTTCCGCAGCTGTCTTTCCCAACAATATTTAGTGGGTGGCTCATTTTACATCACCGCAATGGACACACTGCTCTCAGATATTCATCTGCCTTCAAACCAGCAGAGTGTGAACCCCTTGAATGGCCAATCTTGATGGAAGGGATGCTGTGCAAGATTAAATCATTGGAACTGAATAAACGTCCAAGTATAGATGGGTTGTACGCTTCCTATTATAAAAGGCGTTAGGAATACCTAGCTGTGTTATTGGCCAATTATTTAATGTGCTCCTCAAGTGACTTTTTTCAGAATGGAGCCATCATTTCTATGATACCTAAGCCCAACTCTGATACTACAGAGTGGTCCAACTACAGACCAATCTCCCTTCTAAACCTTTATATAAAACTGTTGGCCAAGATTCTCTCTAACCGACTGAACCCTATCATCGGCTCCTTGATCAATAAAGACTAAGTAGGTTCTATCCCCATCGCCCATCACCAACATATTTCCTTTCATTAGATATATGTAAAGCCTTTGACACAGTATCCTTGCCCTAGTTGCCCTACATTTTGGGTGAATGGTACTTTAGATCAAACTTTTTAACCACTTAAGGACCAGAAGGATTTTCCTCCTTAATGACCAGGCCATTTTTTGCGATACGGCACCGCTTTAACTGACAATTGGGTGGTCGTGCCATGTTGTACCCAAAAAAAATTATGTCCTTTTTTTCCTACAAATAGATCTTTCTTTTGATGATATTTGATCACCTCTGCGGATCCCACAGCACTCCCTGACCCTCTGGAATAAGCTACAGTACAGGTTGCAATCCACACACACACCATTATTGTCATTTTTTAATCCCCCCGAGATTCTATCCTGCGCGAGTAGCATCTTCCTCATTTCGCTTGTGAAAAACTCTAAACCTGACCCCACAGCACTCCCTGACCCTCTGGAATAAGCTAACATTTTGGTACAGGTTGCAATCCACACACACACCATTATTGTCATTTTTTAATCCCCCCGAGATTCTATTCTGTGCGAGTAGCATCTTCCTCATTTCGCTTGTGAAAAACTCTAAACCTGACCCCACAGCACTCCCTGACCCTCTGGAATAAGCTACAGTACAGGTTGCAATCCACACACACACCATTATTGTCATTTTTTAATCCCCCCGAGATTCTATCCTGCGCGAGTAGCATCTTCCTCATTTCGCTTGTGAAAAACTCTAAACCTGACCCCACAGCACTCCCTGACCCTCTGGAATAAGCTAACATTTTGGTACAGGTTGCAATCCACACACACACCATTATTGTCATTTTTTAATCCCCCCGAGATTCTATTCTGTGCGAGTAGCATCTTCCTCATTTCGCTTGTGAAAAACTCTAAACCTCTACAAGGTGGTACCTGGTCCCGGCTAGGATTATGAAAGGGTTACGAAAGCTTGCCCATCCTATCCCCCAATTTCTTTTGGGGCAATCCAGATCTAGATACACACTGCCATGTATGGTGGTTCTGCCCAATAGTTGCCCAGGTTTAGGCAGAGATCTTCTAATGCTATCCAAGCTATCCTCGCTTTCTCTGAACCCAGCAGTTGCTTAATTGAATTAGTGTCATCCAGACCACTTCAGGGCTCAATTTAAACTCCTTTTATATAATATTACCACATCTACTAAACAAACCATAGAAAAAGCATGGAAGAAACTCAGTATCTCCATTCTCAAAGATTAATTAATGTGTAGTGCAGGCTATGCTTTATAGAAAGATAGAAGCTACTTTGTTAGATTGTATCCCTAAATATATAAAAATCTGGCAACCCTGGGTTGATAACTATCTCCTCCTGAACTTTATTCAATCTTTTCTTGAACCATAACCTGACCCACTATCCTAAATCTAATTATCTTTGTCTAATCCTGCACGAGTTGGCCGGGCCAGGTGTGACCCACAATACCCCTCCCTACTACCCCCCCCCTCCACACACCTCCATTCTTTCTTCTTCTCTCCATTTTGAGTTTATTTTTCCTATAAAGCCCATTAGACTTTTACGCTCTATGTACCTCTACTTGAAACATGCTGGTCAATCTTTTCGCAGCTGGTCTGGGAACTGTTCTTACGAATATATTGTTTATATTTGTTCTTATCTATATTTGAATGAAGTTGTTGGTCTGTAACTTACTCACACCATTCAGAAAATGCAATGTTACTATTGTGGTTAGAGTGTACTCTTTTGCTTACCACTGTTTGCAGTACTCTGTATTTGTAAACTATGTACTTACGCTAATAAAATTTTTGAACAAGAGATTATATCCAGTGTGATAAGGTCTTTATGAAGTCATTTAGCACACCTGTTGGGTTTACCACAGGGCAACTGTTGGTAAGAGCATAGAAGCAAGGTGACACACATAGGTTGAGTGAAAGTGTTTTTAATACAGATTAAAGGCACTAGAATAAAACCTGAAAAAAAACCAGCAGCCACTGAAAGATATGTTGTGATATTTATTGGCTGGAAAGTAAGTTAATTGAAAAGCTGATACCACAACTCTGTGACCCAGCACTTTTCCTCTTTTGGGTTGACTGACACTGTGAGTGTAGGGCATCATAATAGGTAGGGCAAGCATAACCACAGTGCCCGGCACCAACTGCACAATTTTGAAGATAATTCTCCTGCATCAATGAGGACAGCCCAGAAGAGAAGAGAACCTTGTGTGTCGTGTGATCATCCAGAAGACAGCTATAAAGTATAGAAAAGCAAAAAAATTAAAAATGTGCATCAAAAGAGACAAACATATGTTGAAATAAATCTATTTTATGTACATGAACTTTGAAGAATTTATTCCTCAATAAAAGTATACAATTTTGTGTAATCAAGAAGAAAAGATAGGTAACATTTGTGTAACTTTAATGCTGCCCATAAATTTGCGGCCTAAACAGGGACAGATAGCTCCCAATGTGATAGACCCCCCTAGAAATATTCCCTTTTTTCAACATTGCAAGGGTTATTATGCATGCAGGAGATGCAACGTATGTCTTCATAATATTAATGGCAGACGCGAAACTGAGGTATTTCAATCTACTGTCACACAACGAGCATACCCTATGAAGCACTTTGCCACTTGTGCCACTCGATTTGTAGTATACTTGCTGACCTGCCCCTGCAAAAAACAGTACATAGGACGTACCATCAGAACTTTCTCGATCCGAGTGAATGAACATATAGCCAATATCAAAGCAGGAAAAACTAATCACTGTGTTCCCCGGCACTATTTAAAACACCACAACAGGGACCCCACCGGTACCCAGTTTTTGATTATTGATAAATTTGTCCCCAACTGGAGAGGAGAGTCTCACCTGCGCGGGGTCTCCAGACTCGAAACTTATTGGATCCACAAGCTTCGATCCCACTCCCCAGATGGAATGAATGTAGAGTGGGATATCAATTAATTTGTAAATCAAGCTTAATTCAGTCATTCATTTAGTTATATTCACAATTTAGTGTTTTTTTGGTCTTTATTTTTCCCCCCTTTCCTTTTCTTTTCATTGTCATATTATGTTGTTTATTCGTTGATTTATATACAGATATGCTTGTTTCCTTAGTCATTGCTATCGGACATCACATTATTTTCCTTTTCCACGGTTGCCGATACCAGATATATTATTATTATTCAGTCAGTTTTCTATTGCTGATTATACCATTATTTTATTTTGTGCCACTTGAGACCCTTTGATTCATCCATTTCCGGTCATGTTTCCGGATGTGGGTGTTACTTTGGGGACTCCGTTTTTCACATTTTGGACACCTTCCGGGTTTAGTGTTTATTTATTTCCGGTATGGTTCACTGTCCTATTAGGTGGTTGCGAGCGCTGGCCGCGCTCTTCATGGCGTCACGTGATATGGCTTACCTCCGGTCATGTGACCTGAGACGCCGTTTCCATGTTGATCACGTGGCTGTTCCGTCGTGCCACCGGCGACCTCAATGTATGATGTCGTAGGGGGCCACTTCGTCACTTTGCGCTGGTGCCGAGAGAAGAAGTTCCACCCACGGTCTTGCCTCCCATGGGACGCAGTGACTGCTGGCTCCTCCCTGACGCTAGCGCCAATACTGTATGACGGCGTCTCGCCCACAGTCTTGTTTGCATGCTGTGCGGTGTAGGGACGCCAACCCCTCTCTGACATAGTTGACACTTCTCGACTCCGTCCCGCCCACATTGCGGTTCTGTTTACAGAGTTTTGTTACTCTTCTCACTCATTGACTGGCCCCATCAGTCATGTGAGTGTACAGGTTAATTTGTGGGCTTTTCCAACACGGTTATCACCTCGTGGAGGGAAAGATATTTCCTTGGTCCTCCAACTGGAGCGTTTCTATTGGTAGGTACTATCCAAGGGGTGGTTTTATTGGTCTTCAGATGGAGGCTTGGAACCCAAGCTATCAAATGACAGGTCATCCTCCAATCAGAAGCCATTTTATAGTCCATTCTTAATTGATTGTTCATGATTAGTTGAGATATTTTGTATGATATCTATTTATATATGTGCAATGTAGGGGAGCAGTTAGATGCCCCTGTAGATGTCCCTGAGGACGAAACGCACCAGGAAAGGTTCATCGCTCCCCACATTGCTGCTGTTTTACGTGATCACTTTTATTATATGTATGTTGGTTTTGATAAACCTACTTATTTTGACCTACACTATCGGAGCCCCCTTCCTTTTTTCCACATACCGTTTTGGGATCTAAGCTAGAGGGGTGATCCCCATCCAGCCGCCTGCCCTGAATCGTTCTTTGGAGTTTCCACTGGAGATCCTGGGTTTCTTCCATCGTCTGAGCCACGCACTGATCAGGCTATCCATGCTTATACGATCTGCTGTCGCTGACATACGGGTCCACCTGTTGCGGTAAGTTTATTCATTCTTACTACACTAGAGAAGATTTATTTCCATATTGGATGCCCTACCTATCAGTTGTTCCATATTCACTTATTTGAAGAGCACCATTTTATCGTTGTGGACTCTCCCCCTTTTGCCTTTTTTTTTGGACTAGATCTAGGTCATCAGACCAGATTTATTTTCATCTTTCTTATCATGTTGGAATTTTCGTCCTTTTCATTTCGTCCTTTTTCATATTGAATGATTATCAACATTTTGGACTTTCTCATTCATTTATTTTTGAATGATTATTAGAATGTTCATCCTTTTATGTGCACTTTCACTTCACATAAGGGTTAGCGCTACATTCCATCCACTGCCCATACATATACTGATCTGAATATTCAATTACATGTGCAAAAAAGTAAGCTGCATATAAACTTGTGTCTGCATGCTTGTGATGCCCACAGTGGACATATGAGTGCATGTGCTCAGTGGTAGCCCCAGCACAACATGCACTATGACTAGTTTAGTTTTACAGTTTTTTTACATCCACGTCTACTAATATCATTGTGCACTTTATGTAGTTTTATACTTGCATGAGTTTTGTTGGCACGTAAGATGCACATTTAAAATCCCTAACAGTGGTCTGGTAGACACAAACACATATTTTTATTTTAGGCACCCACTGCTCAGCTGATATACACTCAGTTTCTGGAATGTACAAAAACAAACTGAGCTTGTTAGTAAATTCACTACCTATGGCACTGAAAGCATGTCTTTGCTCTGTTGTAGCTTGGAGGAGTACCCGCCTCTACATGGCCTAGAGGTATTGCCAGGTAGAGAGGAAGTCAGAGGGCAGACATAACTGAACAGTACCTCCAAGGAATGATGGGGCGTCTTCCTCATATGATTTAGAACTAAAGAGGGGGCATGGTAAGCAACAACTTCAACATTACAGAACAAGTTCAGTTAATTGTGACTAATTTCTACTCGTTACAACTGAGAAAGTAAGTGAACTAGGAGAAGTTTATTTTCCTGATTTTTATAAGTACCTGAATACATTAGGTTTTAGATGAATGTTTGTGAGATTGCTATGACATCACCATCACCATAGGGCCACACATGCTTGCCAGCTGTAACTGTAGCACATCTGCTTACTATTGTAACTAAAAAATCTAAAACCATACCTATATATCTGCCTGTATGATGTTCATGTCTCACTGTGTTCCAATTGTACAAGTTGTGTGGAGAAAGCAGAACTCCTCTTGTAGTTGTCTGAGTTTGCTGTGATACAGGGTTTGCAGTGCACTTTACCTGTTTGCATTTTGCCGAACAGATGAACTAAATGGCCAAATTTGTCCTGCTCGCCCATGTGAACCTCTGGCTGCTACAGCATATGGAAGTCATTCTAAGATGTGATATTGCTACCTCCACTAAATTACACCTTTTCACCGTGAGGGTAACAGGCATCTTTGATTGATAGGATACAAGGGGAATCCTTGTTTTTTTACATAGTGTACTCCCTTAAAATCAAATGAGTCATCCCTTACAATCCATACTAGATCCTCATCTAGGATAAAGGTCTGGTATGGATGTTGAAGGAAATCCCAGCTTTACAAACAGATTGAAGCAGCCAGGAAATGCCTATAGTGGTGATTTCAATTGTATTTTTTATTGTAAATGTCAGTTTTACTTCAGTACACTGTTCAGATGCACCACGCCGTGTGCAGAGATAAGGTATCCCCTAAATGATAATAGTTAAAGTGATTGTGTATTATTAACTATTCTTTACAACTTTTTTTTAATTATTGATACATGTTCTTTAAGGCAGTACCCAGTTCCCCTTTAGCAGCAACTTTTTTCCTTCCCATTGACAGGTTAAAGGCATCCCCAAGCAAGGTATATAAGTAAGTTGTGCATTTTTTTATGTTTTTGATGTTTCACTTTAGCCCTTATTAACCGCCCTGGTGGTATGATTATGTCAGATTTTTGATGCTGAAAGCGGTACCATTATTTTGCATGGGAATTTGGCGTTTTATATTTTAGGCCTGTAATTCTTAGGAATAACTCACTTAAATCTTTCCAAACAAGAGTCTAGTAGACATCCCGGGTATGATAAAGTTTGAAACACAAAATCATTCATTATAATATAATAAATAACTATAAATAATTATAACAAATAATAATATAATAATAATAAAAATTATTCAATAATGTAATCAAATCAAAAACACTGAAATTTGCTCAATTTCAGAATTGTCGCTGTCATTACTTTCAGTGTTTGATGACGAATTTCCCCACAAATCACTATCGCTCAATTCTGTAAGTGATTGTAATTTATTATCACTGTTTTTTAGCTGGTCTAAAACCACTTTTGATGTAAAGGGACACTTTTTGGTTGCTATGGACAATCTCCAGTTTCCAGGCAGAAAGAAAAGTATTTATAATATAAAACTACATGCAGGGCACTGGACAAACCACTAGGGACAAAGGGGATGTGTATTTATTTGATACGGTACTGTAATCTGTAAGATTACAGTATACTGTAACTATACTGTGTTTTTTACTTTTTGAATTTGGCACCAAACTCTGTCCCCGTGCGTCACAATGCTTGCAGGGAACGGAGCTCGGCACTGTGAATCGAGCGAGACACGGCAGTTAGCAGATCACAGCGGGGAGACATCGCAGGATCCAGCGGACAAGGTAAGTAACTTCTACATGGATCCTGCGATGCAATCCCGAGTGTGGCTCGGGTTAGCCCCTTTTGGTATGAAAAATTCACCCCGAGCCACACTCGGGAATACTGCTCAGCAGGTTAACTACTTCAACATCGGGGGTCAGTTCTTATACTTCTCACATGTAAAAATCAATTTTTTTTGGCTAGAAAATTAGAACCCCAAAACATTGTATATTTTTTAAGCAGAGGCCCTAGAGAATTAAGTGGTTGATGTTGCAAATTTTTTATGACACATGGTAATTGTGCAGTGGTATTTCAAATGCAATTTTTTTGGAAAGAAAGCACTTTATAGATTTTTAGTGCACACCAATACTATATAGTACCCTTCATATCAATGTTTACCTATTTAATAATTGAGAGCTTTTTCTGCACTCTTGCTTTTTATTTTTGCATATTTTTGCAATAAAAAAGATATTACATTTTTGGCAAAATATAAAATATGATGTTAGTTTAAGTAAATAGATAACTAACATGTCATGCTTTATGTAGCGCTACCCCCAATTAAGAAAGCCGCTGATTTGATTTCGGGCCCTGCACGCAGTACCGCCAACCCCCGGCAATCTTACTCGACCCACTCTGGCACAGTCAGTCTAGGGTTAAACTCCTATCACTCTCAGGTGTATTATACTTAATAATTTCTAAACAGTCAGACAACACACTGAGGCAAGAATATAAAATATATATATCAGCTTTACTGGTAATGAAGGATTCAAGGTATAACATGCAACATATACATGGGCCTGCAGAGCCCTGCATCAATCAAAGTACTAGGTGCAGCACAATAATATGGCGCCACGCAGTGTCCACCACGCGGAGCTATTATGGCGTGCGTTCGCCTATGGCGTAGTAACACAAACTTTCTAAACTCCCCGCCTAAGTCAGGCCTGACATGGGATGGAACTGAGTCTCTTTTCCCTAAGGAAGGAAGGTTTCTTCACCGGCCAGCTTTCGTTGGTGCACTTAAAGAAATAACCATTTGTAATCCACATTGGGTGTTAACTTGAAATAACAGGGCAAAACGGGGGGGGGGGGGGTAGGTACTTCAACTCTGTCCCGCTACCGGACCCCCCAAGAAACACTGGTGAGCGAACAGCGGGCCTAGGCAGTCTACAGGCCTGAACACAACTCAGTCTATTGATATGGGCAGGTGCCCGCTCACCACTCCAGGCGCGATCCCAGCCTGGGACTTCCACCTCCTGTGTGTTGCACACAGCGTCTGCTCCGATCGAGTCCTCGATCCAACTCACGTCCTATCACGACGGGTCAGGATCCACCCAGGCTCCGCAGTATGGTGGAAGGCTCTTCGGACTTCAAGCAAGGCCTCAGGCTTCAGGCCTTGCTTCACAGCCGATCCGCTCAGGATGACTTGTCACTTGACGCGCCGTGTCTCAAGAGAGCGAGCTCTGCCTCGCCTCTCACTTAAGTAACCCCTCCCATGAGTCTCTGCGGTGGAACCTCCGCCCTGGGGCCGAATGGGGTTCTGGGTAACGTAGTCCTGGGGCCTTAGAAGAGACCCCGCTACACACTTCCCCCACTTGAACTCTTTGGTTCCCAAAGATAACATAACTTCAAGCTACACATTTAACAACATCCATCAATTCTCCATATGATGTTGGCAGAGGAAATTCCCACCAGAAATGAGGCGGTGAACTCCTCTGCCCACAGGACACATTAACAACAGCATCCTGTCTAACTGTGCCAGAGAGTGAGCTGGGGTTGCCTCCCACCAAATGAACAGTGGGAGGGTCAGGGTCTTCCATACTCCTTCTGGCAGTGAATACAGTGTCTTCCGCACTCTTCCCCATTTGTGGGTAGGTTAATCTCCTGGGAGGTTTTATTGCCCTCCGCTTCCTCTGTCCTCTTGGACTTTCTGTGGGAACAGATTCTTCTTCTGTGACCAACTCGGGAGTTCCTTCTAATTCAGGAGCATCTGGCTCCGGAACAGGAAGATACATGGCTTCCCTTGGGTCCTCTTCGGGGGATAGTTAACCGACACTCTCCCAAGCATCTGACCAGTGACTAGATGGAATGAACTCCGTAGCTTCTGCATTCAGTGTCTGATCCTCGGTATCTTCGTCAGGTGGAAGATCAATAGCAGAAGTCGTTGGGCCCTGGGAAGGCCAAAGCCAGCCAATTTCCTCTCCCTTGTCTTCACTCATTTCTGAATCTTCTGTATCCTCCATCCGAGGGGTCTGAGACCGAGTGTTGGGTCTAGGGGTGTTCGGAATGGACATGGGTTCAGGAGAATCCATCCTAGGAGGCAACCGAACTGCTTCAGCGAGCGGAAGTAGGTGGTTCCGATGCCAAGTCTTCAAGGGCCCTAACTTCCCCTCGGGTTTAAGTCTGTAAACGGGTAGGCCCGGTAATTTTTTACAAATGACATAAGGTTCTGGTCTCCATCTATCTGCAAGTTTATGTTTTCCAGGGACCCCCAGGTTCCACAATAACACCCTGTCTCCTGGTTGTAGGTCTTGGATCCTAACCTTTAGGTCGAAATTCCTCTTGTTGCGAGCCCCCCTCTGTTCCGAGGCTGCCTGAGCTTGCTCATAGGCCGTCTTCAAGTTGTGTCTAAGTCTATCTACATATCCCTTGTGGGAAGCAGCAGAACAATGATCTATGGAAGTGTCGTAGGCCAGATCCACTGGCAAGCCTCTCTCCCGAACATAAGTCTGTAAGGTCAATATCCTGTAGCATCGCTGACAGTACTGTTGTAAGCGTGCACAAGGGCCGCTATGTGACTACTCCAATGTTGCTTCTTTTCGCCACTTAAAGTTCCCAGCATGTTGAGCAGGGTTCGGTTGAACCTCTCCGGCTGAGCATCACCTCGAGGATGATAAGGAGTAGTCCTGGTCTTCTTGATCCCTAAGGCATCTAGGAGTTTTCGTATCAGTTTGCTCTCGAAATCCCTCCCCTGATCTGAATGGAGACTTTGTGGTAGTCCATAATGTATAAAGTACTTCTCTACGAGTATTTTGGTCACAGTAGAGGCCTTCTGGTCCTTGGCTAGAAAAGCCTGTGCATACCGGGTGAAATGGTCGGTTACTACCAGAACATTTCCTAGTCCCCTCAGGTCGGGTTCGAGGCAGAGGAAATCAATGCACACCAGGTCAAGCGGGCCTTCACTTTGTAAATGGCCCATTGGGGCAGCTTGATGGGGCAGAGTCTTTTTCTGTATGCATCGTGCACATGAATGGCAGTATTCCTCAACTTCAGCCCTCATGCAGGGCCAATAGAAACGGTCTCTAACAAGTTGGAAAGTCCTTTCCGCTCCCAGGTGACCATGGTTGTCATGTAAGGCAATCATGATCGTCTCCCTGTGTTTCTCAGGCAGGAACAACTGCCACTTGTCTTCTTGGTCATCAGAGGGGCCCCTTCGGTAGACCACTCCCTGATGCACCTGTAGCCTGTCCAACTCTTTTTTTAACAGGCGAGCTTCCTTCGAGGGGTGACGTAAGAGTATGTTTGGGTTCTGATTCTCTAATGCTTCTAGGACCAATCTCCCCATAGGGTCTTCCTGTTGGTCGGATCTCAACTCCTTTTTGGTTAGTCTGGGTAAGTTGTCTTCCCCCAGTAAGGTTGCTCCACAGTACTGCTTGGGGACTCCTATGATAGTGACCCCTATCTCTTCTGCTCTTGAGCCTCCCTTGGCTTGGAGTTCAGCCCCTTGGCAAAGGGCCCGCACCCGTCAGGTGCCACTTGGGTCCAGTCTTCACTACTGTGGGTGGGAACATGAGACCTTCTGGACAGGGCGTCCGCATCTCGGTTTCCCGCCCCAGGTCTATATTTCAAGCTGAAATTGAAGGCAGACAATGCCGCCAGCTATCTATGTCCTGTGGCTTCGCTGTGGTAAACAGGTAGGTAAGGGGGTTGTTATCCGTTTTGACAGTGAAATCTGCCCCATATAGGTAATCTCGAAGTTTGTCTACTACGGCCCACTTGAGGGCCAGGAACTCCAACTTATGGGTGGGATAGTTCTTTTCAGAGGGGGTCAAGCTTCTGCTCACATACGCAACAGGTGTCTGTTGCCCTTCATGCTCCTGGTAGAGAACTCCTCCCAGACCATCATGACTAGCATCCACATGGAGTTCGTAAGGCTTCTTTGGGTCTGCATAGGCCAGAACAGGGGCGGTGGTCAAGCTCTTTTTCAGCATCTGGAAGGCGCCTTCACACTTCTCATTCCACTGGTCCTTGACTGACTCCCCTGGCTTCCTGGGGCCCGAGTCATCCTCTTCCCCCTCCGTCTTCAGCAACTCATTCAAGGGTCTCGCTATTCAAGCAAACCCCTCCACAAACCTTCTGTAATAGGAACAGAATCCTAGGAAGGACCTGAGTTTTGTTACGGTGGTAGGTCTTGGCCAGGAGGTGACAGCCTCCAGTTTTTCAGGGTCTGTGGACACCCCATTTTCGGACACTATGTGTCCCAGAAAGTTGACTGAAGACTGATAAAATTGGCATTTTTCAGGTGAGAGCTTGAGTCCTTCTTCACCCAGTCTCTTCAAGACCTTCTCCAGCCTTTCTTCATGTTCCTCCAAAGTTCTGCCAAAGACTATGATGTCATCCAAGTATACAAGGACCTCGATGAGGTTCATGTCTCCCACAGTCTTCTCCATGATTCTTTGGAATGTGGCTGGAGCTCCAGACAGACCTTGAGGCATCCGATTGAATTCAAAGAACCCCACTGGGGTTATGAAAGCCGTCTTTTCTTTGTCTTCTGAGTGCATTGGGATCTGATAATACCCACTCTTTAAGTCCATAACACTGAACCACTTGGCTCCGGACAAGCTCTGCAAGGCATCTTCTATCCTTGGAGTGGTATACTGATCCAGAGTGGTTCTCCTGTGGAGGGTCCTATAGTCAATACACAACCTTAGTGACCCGTTCTTCTTCCGGACCACTACTATGGGGGAGACATACGGACTTCTAGATTCTTGGATCACACCTGTTCGCTTGAGCTCAGCAAGCTGTTCCCTCAAATCTTCGAGGTCTGCCAATGGAACCCGCCTAACCCTTTCTCTGAAGGGCTTGTCTTCCTGGGGGCGGATTCGATGGGTGGCACTCCTAGCACACCCCACATCAAACTCATCATGTGAGAAGATCCTCTCCCACCGAGTCAACTGGTTCCGGGCTCTCTCTCTCCAAGCCCTGGGCAGGTTTGGATTCTCCATGGAAAGCTTCTCCCACACTGTAATCTCTCCATCTGTCTTCCCCACATCTGATGAGGCAACTGGTGTGGCTGGGCTCACCCGGCCCAATAACAGCCTGGCTGGGACTTCCATGGGGCCATCCGTGGTGTTTCTGACACTCACAGGCACCTTGCACAGTGGGCCTTCTTCAGGGCCCTCACCGGGACCACTTCCGGGACTACCTCCAAGCCCGAAGGTTCTTCTCTTGGGTCGGGTTCCAACATCACAAAAGGGCCCGGCTGCTCCCAAGTGAGTTTCACTGTGGCCTTCAAGCAGGTTACTTCACCGGGTTGCAGCACTATCCCTTTTTTTCCGAGTCTCCAGACCTTCCCTACCCCCTCTTCCGTGGGCCTTTTGCTCTAAGATCAGCCGTTGGAAGGCGGTCTTCAACATTGGGTGAATCTCCGTGACTGGGAGGTTCTTCCTTCTTGTTAGTGGGACCAAAAGTCTTCGGACCAGATCCGTGTTGGTTCCTATTATCAAGGAACTCCTGTTAGCTCCAGGCAGTCGGGGGCACACCACAGCCAAGGTGTCGAACACTTCCCCCTTCCCTGCTATGGATGGGTCAAACGTCAGTCTTATAGGTAGATAGCCATCATAAGTAAACTTCTCTGTTCCAATTCCCCATATCTCCAAGTCTTCAATCTTCTGGATGGGTAGGTGACTTAGGTGCCTGTTGTAGAAGTCTTGATACAACAGGGTCACCTGCGCTCCAGTATCCAACAGGGCTCTTGTGTAGATCCCCTCTACTTGAATGGATACGATTGGATACGATTGGAGAGGGACCCACCAGTTTCTCTGGGTACTGCTTCAAAGGGGTCTCTTTCCTTGGATCTTTGCATTTCCCTTCTTTACACAAGTAAAGAATGCGCATGAGTCCAAAATCACTGATATCCCATAGGTATACAATCAAATGGCGCATGTACAATAGGTGTACCGTCAGTGGGCATGGGCTCCAGGCTCCAAGAGTACATAGGAGAGAAAGGGGAGGGGGGGTTGTAACAGGCTGAATGAACAATAATGGGAAAAGTCACATACACAATCTCAGGGCTGCCATTCAAGGAGAAACCGAAACCGTGTTCCAGGGTACTGTGAAGAAAAGCAAGGGAGAGGCGCCTCTGAGTGCAGATGTTTAAAAACAATTTAATAAAGGATAGTGCTACAAGCAACTCACATTTACATATATAAATATACATATTTACATATATAAATATGTGAATATGTGAAAAATTATAATATATTATAAAATTATAAAATTATTATAAAATGGTATGTATTTCGATGCTCTCATTGATACCTCCAGGTGAGAGAACATCTAGGCTGTATATCCAATAAGTCTTGCGGGCACATAGTTTCTTGAATCTTTCAGCTGCAGGGAGGGATTTATCGATTTGCTCGATGACCCACACCTGGAGTCCTGCAGTGGATTTTTGGTGGACTTTGGCAAAATGTTTGGGGACACTATGAGGGTCTATACCACCCTCTATAAATCTGCGGTGTTCCCCGAATCGCTGTCTTAATGGACGTATGGTACGGCCTACGTACATCAAGCCACAAGGGCAACTAAGGCCGTACACTACGAAGTCTGATGAACAGTTGAAGAATTCCCTCAGCTGATATGTTTTCCCTTTTGTACTAAAACTTTTTTGGCCATGTTGGACAAATTTGCACGTTTTGCAAAGTGCTTTACGGCATTGGTACATTCCTGTAATTGGTATAAGAACAGGTATGGGTGTAAATGAAGTAATAGTTGGTTTGAGTTTGCTGGGGGCGAGTTTGTTTTTCAAATTCGGAGCCCTGCAGTAGGTAACTCTGGGGTGGGATGGCAGTTCAGATTTCAAGTGTGGATCCTGCTGAAGGATGTTCCAATGTTTGAGTAGTATTTTTTCTTTTTTTTTTTCCACCACCAAGGCCCTGCACTGCATTTCCCCACCGCTGCCGGCCGTATGAAAACCATCTACAGCGGTGAATTGAAAACCAGCAGCACAGCGCCCCAGCAGGAGGAGGTACCCCATGACAGACCTGATGACATCTTCCTCTTCTAATGGAATTCGTACAAATGCCCGTTTTTACTATGTAAATGTGAGTTGCTTGTAGCACTATCCTTTATTAAATTGTTTTTAAACATCTGCACTCAGAGGCGCCTCTCCCTTGCATTTCCCTTCTTGACTTTCCTTGCTCTTTTTGTCTTTGGACCTAAGTCTCTCCTGAGCCTGGTATGCATTGATCTCTCTCCTCTGTATGGGTGTAACTACCCGCTGAGAGACTTTATTGTGTTTCTTTGGAGTACGTTCCTTCTGAGGAACCCTTGGTTTCTTCTGTGGGGTCCTGGCCCCTTCTCTCATGTGCTTCTTATTCAGTATGGAGTTCCTTGATGATGATGGGCACCCGGTTGACTCCTTCACCGGGGCCCGTTGAAGTTTTCCGGCGGCTTGCGGTTATTCAGTCTCTTCTTCTTGGGACTGGCACAATTTTCCAGGGATGCGGGTGCTGAGGTATTCGGGAACAATTCCTTCCTCGGACTTTCCCTCTCTGTTACCCTTGACTCCTTTTCCATCAAGGGGGTCAACATTCCCAGCACTTGAGACATCTGCGACTTCAAGGCATCCACCTCTGCATCTCTTTTTAAGGTCATGGCCGTCCTGACCATCACCGGATGAGGGTTCACCGTCTCAACTGGTTGGCTCCTCTTTTTCTCCTCCAGCATAGCTTCTTCCAATCTGACTACTCGGATCAAGTCAGGGTACTCCAGGCTCTTCCCCTCCTGTCTTATATGTAACGCCAGTGCGATGGGATCCAGGGGTTGAGATCCTCTCATCACCTGTTGGACCCGGGCCTCATCCACCTTCTTCGGGTCAATCCTCTTCTTTAAGATCATCTTGTGCAGTATTTTATCTAGGCGCATCATGAACTCTGATAGCTTCTCCCCTGCCTTTTGATAGCAATGCTCCAGTTGGTAGGTAAGTTCAGTGATCTTCTCTGTTCCACCGAACACATTCTGCAGAATGTCTAGATAGTCCTGCGCAGTACAGTCTGTCTTGCTCATCTTGAGGTTGCGTACGGCCTCTAGAGGAGGCCCCTTCAAGCTCTCAGCAATTCTCTGCTTCTTCCTGTGGTCTGGGACTTCCCACTCCTCCAGAGTCTGAGTTGCACCCAGGGCCGGTACAAGGCAGGGGCGGAAGGGGAAAGTGCCCTGGGCGGCACCATTTGCTATAGGAGGGGGGGGGCGCAGCCTGCAGGTGAAGTTCTGCCACGGCCGCCAGTCTGTACAAGTACACCTGTGTCATCATAGCCAGCGCTGCGGCACTGAACAAATTGTGTGTGCCGAGTGCGCTCGTGCATCCTTCACCTCCCTTCCCTGTCAGCCTAACTGTTTACTCCCCCTACGGAGGAGTCTCGTAGTCCCTGCCAGCGGCGTGACGTCGTGGGAGGACTCAGAGGAGCGCAGGGAGCTGTGTCAGCGCTGTGACCTAGAGGAGCCTGGCTCTAGTTAGAAGCTAGAAGATGTGGAAACTGGGAGAATCGGGACTCGAGGCAGAGCACACTGCAGGAAGGTGAGCTGAGCTGTTTTGGGGGAGGTCTGGGGAGATAAGCTGCAAAGTTTCTGCTAGGAGGGTTTGTTTTGCAGTGAAGGGTCCTACTCCTAGGTGACAAGGAGAACTGGAAAAGACGAGGGGGGGATGGAGATTAGAGCTAGCAGAAACCCCCCAGAGCTGACAGACATTTCCCAAACTGACATGCATCCCTCTCTATAAACAACCCCCAATTGCTCTGTCCAGTTAATGTGAACTTCATTTATAACCATCCTATTTAACCCTGTGTTATCCAAAATCAGTACAATCCAAAACACTCTATAAATGAAATAATAGTCCATAGCCACTTTCCGCTGGCTGTATGCATATATAAATGCAAACATTTCTCTACTGAAAATGTGCGCCCTTTACCGTAAAGGGCGCACATTCTCAGTACAGAAATGTTTGCATTTACGCTTCCAGCATGATTACCAGCGAGAGCCAGAACAGTCTTAATGCATTCTTTATTCACCCCTCAGACACTGCCACTTAGACCACTTTCACGCTGAGGCATTTTACAGGTGTTTTGCGCTAAAAATAGAGCCTGAAATTGGCCTGTAAACTGCCTCTTCTGCAGCCCCAGTGTGAAAGCCGGAGTGCTCTCACACTGGGACAGTGCGTTTGCAGGACAGGAAAAAAGTCCTGCAAGCAGCATTTTTGGGGTTGTTTAGGAGCGGTGAATACACTGCTCCCAAAATTCTCCTGCCATTGAAATCAATAGCCAGCACGGCCTAAGCACCTGCAAAGCGCTTCAGGAGCGGCGCTTTTAACCCTTTTCCGGACACTAGCGGGGGTTAAAAGTGCCCCGCTAGTGGCCAAAAAGTGCAGTTAAAACTAGCGACGCTTTACCACTAAAGTGGCCAGCACCTCAGTGTGAAAGTGGCCTAAAAGAAATATCTCCCCAACTAAAAGACATCCCCCCCCACAACTGCTTTCATACCATCTGCACTTCCCTCCTGCATGCAGTCATCCCCTCCGCACTCCTCTCCTGTATATACTTCCACTGTCATATCCCCTCCTCACATATTCTTGTTTTGAAATGACATTGATTTTTTCTTAAAAACAGGGGGCGGGGCACAGTTTGCCATCTTCGCCCTGGGCACCAAATGGCCTTGTCCCAGCAATGGTTGCACCGTCTAACCACTCCTCAAACCCTTCTTCGCCTGAAGGTACAGGTTTCCTTCCTGAAAACATTCTGAGTTTCTGGTATCCTGATATTTGATAATCTGCCGGGTCTTTCTTGCATTGCGCTATGATTTCCCCTAGAACCGCGCATAATTCTGTGCTGAGGGTGCCCTGCGGCGACCCGGGACTCTCTTCTTTCTTTACATCTTTTAGGTTGGGCAGGACGCGTATTAACTTATAAGTTTATTTATCCACCGTTTCTATGCTTGGCTTCTTGAAGTCTTCTGGGACTCCATCTTTCCATTTTATCAGTACATATGTCAAAGGAGGTTCTGATCTGACATCCACTATCCATGCCTTCTGTTGTGGGGACAGTGACATCACTAACTGTTTCACTGCATCTTCTTGCCAGATCCCTGGGAGTTCTATGATCACTGCCCCATTTGGATCTGTGTTGACTGCTGCGCACCACTTCACTACTTCTAGTGGGTCCATGCTGGTACTTTTTGGCTGCTATTTGCTGCAACAGGATCCCGGACTCACGAGCCCCCACGTGTAGCGCTACCCCCAATTAAGAAAGCCGCTGATTTGATTTCGGGCCCTGCACGCAGTACCGCCAACCCCCGGCAATCTTACTCGACCCACTCTGGCACAGTCAGTCTAGGGTTAAACTCCTATCACTCTCAGGTGTATTATACTTAATAATTTCTAAACAGTCAGACAACACACTGAGGCAAGAATATAAAATATATATATATCAGTTTTACTGGTAATGAAGGATTCAAGGTATAACATGCAACATATACATGGGCCTGCAGAGCCCTGCATCAATCAATGTACTAGGTGCAGCACAATAATATGGCGCCGCGCAGTGTCCACCACGCGGAGCTATTATGGCGTGCGTTCGCCTATGGCGTAGTAACACAAACCTTCTAAACTCCCCGCCTAAGTCAGGCCTGACATGGGATGGAACTGAGTCTCTTTTCCCTAAGGAAGGAAGGTTTCTTCACCGGCCAGCTTTCGTTGGTGCACTTAAAGAAATAACCATTTGTAATCCACATTGGGTGTTAACTTGAAATAACAGGGCAAAACGGGGGGGTAGGTACTTCAACTCTGTCCCGCTACCGGACCCCCCAAGAAACACTGGTGAGCGAACAGCGGGCCTAGGCAGTCTACAGGCCTGAACACAACTCAGTCTATTGATATGGGCAGGTGCCCGCTCACCACTCCAGGCGCGATCCCAGCCTGGGACTTCCACCTCCTGTGTGTCGCACACAGTGTCTGCTCCGATCGAGTCCTCGATCCAACTCACGTCCTATCACGACGGGTCAGGATCCACCCAGGCTCCGCAGTATGGTGGAAGGCTCTTCGGACTTCAAGCAAGGCCTCAGGCTTCAGGCCTTGCTTCACAGCCGATCCGCACAGGATGACTTGTCACTTGACACGCCGTGTTCCAAGAGAGCGAGCTCCGCCTCGCCTCTCACTTAAGTAACCCCTCCCATGAGTCTCTGCGGTGGAACCTCCGCCCTGGGGCCGAATGGGGTTCTGGGTAACGTAGTCCTGGGGCCTTAGAAGAGACCCCGCTACATTTAAAATTGCATATGCCCGTGGAACCACGACAAACATCGGTACATAAAAATCTCCATAGAAGACAATCTAAAGCCCTGTACACACGATCGGATTTCCTATGGATTCTAATCCGATGGATTTTTCCATCGGAAATCCAATGAAGCTGACTTCCATCAGTCTTGCCTACACACCATCAGTCAAAAATCCGACCGTCCCAAACGCTGTGATGTAAAACACTCCGACAAGCCGAAAAAAATGAAGTTCAATGCTTCTGAGCATGCGTCGACTTGATTCTAAGCATGCGTCGGTTTTTTGTCCGATGGAGTTCCACACAGACGATCGGAATTTGCTTTCTTTTTTTTTTCCCATCGGATAAATTTAAAACATGTTCTATTTTTTCTCACCGATGGAAAAAAGACCGATGGGGCCCATACACGATTGGTTTGTCCGATGAGAAAAGTCCATCGGACTGATTTCATCTGTAAAACGGATCGTGTGTACACGGCATAAAGGTCTTTATAGGTTACTGATTTAGAGTTAGACCCCAGATCTCCAAGACCTATTAGACCCCAGATCTCTCCTCTGCCCTCCAAAGCATCAGATCAAACCAAGATTGGTTTGATCTGAAAGCGACGAAAGTGATGAAATCCAAGTGGTTAAAGAAGCTTTTCCAAGCAGAACAGTATTTAAAAAAGAAAATCTTTGAATTGGTACAACTGTCAACTGACATTGAAATAAAAGACAGTTCACAGCCACTTCATTCTGTTTCCAAATAAAGCAGATGGGGATTCCATTTATCCATATTAGCTCCTTATCCTAGATGGGGGTTTGGCATAGATGTGAGTTGGGGAACCCCATGCAAAAAATAATTAAATAGTGGAAGGTAACCCCAAAAAAGTTCACACCAGAGGATTATGCAAACATGCAGAAAAGAGTGGATGAGAGTGCTCCTCCCCCTCCTGAACCACAATAGTGAATATGAGCTCAAGGTTCGGTCTGAACACAAGTATTACTTCTGCTATTACACATGCCAGCTTCATGCTGTCAATGGTTTTTAAGGATGGTGGCGGGTGCAGTCCTTAACAGCCAGCGATGTCACAGACCACATTCACTTACATGGCCATGATTCACCATGGATTCTTTGATTTACAGAAAAGTGCTTGGGGTTCCCCCTTTTCCATACCAGGCCCTTTGAGTGTGGTAATTGTGACGGGAGGGCCCGTGGAACCCAGAATCCCTTGGAAAGTATGGGATACCCTTGTTTCAGCTCCCCATGCACCTCTTATGTCTAAGTCACCCTGTGTCTATTAGGGGCATAGGGTGAGCAAGAAAATAATGGACATTAAGAATGTGGCTTGAGTTATTAAAATGGAACCCTGTATCTGCCATATTAGAAAGACTGACTGATTCATACTGTTAGGGGGTGCTGATGTCAACTCCAGCCACCTGTCTGTCTGTTGTCTGTTAAAATGTGTTAATTAACTCTGCATTTGTGTGAAGGAGTTCTGTGTTGATTTGTGATAATGTTGATTGTGACTTCTGAGCTACAGGACGGCAAGTCTGGCCCAAAGGTCATGTCTCTGAGTCATCTAGGCTGTCTAAAGGATTGCTAATTAGCTCATGTTAATTAGGTTTCTGGTCACAGGTGTATTTTCAGAGTAATATGAGCAGGAGGTATACACCTCCTCTTTTACTGTATAAAAGAGCCTGTATTCCTTTCAATAAATCTCATTCCTGTTTGACCCTCAACACGGAGCTTCGTCTTGTACTTGGGGGAGAATTATTCGTATGGGTTTCTTGTTCGGCTGATTGGAGTGTTCGGTAGCTGCCTTTGTGTTCGGGTATGGAATGTCCTAAATGACTTTAGCCCCTCTCATACTCGGGGGGTCGTTACAGTAATAATTTAAAGGGGTTACCCCACACAAACAAAACAAAAAAAATGTGTAGGGCCACTCCTGGGTGATGTCCTTGATGTCCTTTTTTTTCCCTTTAGTGGATCGGGAGTCATCGAGCATCATGATTAACATGGATCTACATCAATGTGATTGACGATGGATTTACGAGGGACATTTTTTGAGGATTTTTTTTTTTTTAAATAAAGGTCAAATATTTTGGTGTCTATTTCTAGGTTACTGACAAAAGGGGCTGGTATCTGGGTGCCCTATTTTTGTTAAAGAGGACAACCACCAGTTGGGATTGTGGGGAAGAGGCCCTTGTCCTCATCAATTATAAATCTGGTATGTTTGTTTTTTTTGCCTTATGTCCCCTTCAGTGGCGTAGCGCGGGTTGTCAGCGCCCCGGGGCAGGGCAAGAGATTTGCGCCCCCTAACCCACTGCTAGTACAGTAGTACTGACCTACCTGATTCCTACACCAACCTACCTGACCACTATACTAACCTACCCGATTCCTATACTGACCTGCCTGATTCCTACACTGACCATTAAACTGACCTATCTGATTGCTATACTGACCACTACACTGACTTACATGATTCCTATACTGACCACTACACTGACCTACCTGATTCCTATACTGACCAGTGACCACTACACTGACCCACCTGATTCCTACACTGTCCACTACACACATTATTATTGCTCACTGATTGGTTGCTAGATGATACTGCACATAATTACTGCTTACCCATTGTTTGCTAGAGGTTACTGCACATCATTACTACAAACTGTAAGTTTGTAGTTATTATTGCTCACTGATTGCTTGCTAGAGATTACAGCAGATCATTACTGTTCACTGATTGGTTGCTGAAGGTTACTGCACATCATTACCACTCACTGGTTGCTAGAGGTTACTGCATATTATTAACGCTCCCTAATTGGTTGCTAGACATTGCAGCACATCATTACAGTGTGCTATGGTGAAATATACCATACGAATAATAGCAGTTGACGTAAACAGTGGTAACTTTACAATACATTATTGGCTATCCTGCTAATGCATGGCCCCCAGATTGCCAATCATATGCAATACACAGACAGCATTAAGTCAGTTGTTACAATAAACAGGCAGCAAATTGGCAATATTTTCAATACGCAGGCAGAAAACAGCCAGGTGTGACAAATGTGCAATTGTAAAAAACACAGTCACTTCCAGCGCTAATACCCCGTGTTCTGTGCATGTCCATGCACTGTGTTTATGGCCTTTTGTCAGTTGCATTTTGTGAGTACCCACTTTTATACTAAAAAATGTTATTATTAAATTATTTCTGGTAATGCACTAGGTGTGCGCGCCTTCCATTTCTGTTTTTCTTGTAAATGTGCAATTATGACTATATGGAGACAACAAACAGACAATTGTGACAATATATGAGCAATTGTTACAATATGCAAACAACTAACTGACAATTTTTATATAAAAAAAAATAGACAACACCCTAGTAAAGTTTACCCTGTCTACTCAGCAAATCCCACCTTTCCATTGAAACACTTACCTGGCTGCAGGAGTCATTGGGGTTGATTTACTAAGGGGAAATAGACTGTGCACTTTGCAAATGCAGCCCCTCCAGAGCTTAATAAATGAGCAGAAGCTCTGCTGACTTCCATCATCCAATCATGTGCAAGCAAAAATGCTGTTTTTTTTTTTTCCTTGCACGTGGCTCTGGAGCTACTGCATTTGCAGAGGGCAACTGCACTTTTCAAAGTGCACAGTCTATTTGCCTTTAGTAAATGAACCCTATTGTCTGAGCTTGGTTACACACTGAGTCGGGATCCCCAGGGAAAATTGATGCTCATCTCATTCTGTGTCCTACAGGCTGCACACATTGGGCCAGGGCATATTATTATTCATTGCACAGAGTCTCCCAGGGAAAAAATCAAGTGATCTGAATGGCATGATTTAATCCAGGGTACTAGCATTTAGTTTAGCATTTACAATAAAATGCTGCCTGATTCCTCGGTGCCGTACAGTGCCGAAATCTTCAGAACAACGGAAGGGGCTGTAGCGTATGTACATGTAAATTAAAAGGGACCACTTTGCTGCACTAGAACAATATGAAAATGATATATACTAAGGGACATGCGTCAAACACAAGGCCCGTGGGCGGAATTTGGCCTGCCAGGCCATTTTTGATGTGGCCCTCGCACCCAGGGTTTTTTTTCAGCCGGAAAGTGGTGAAACTCAATTCTGTCACCTATGGCTCTTGCCCTCCACTCACCACTGTCACTTATAAACACAGAATCCTTCTGCATTTAAAAGGACAGCTTTCTTCAAGGCAGCTTGCAGATATCCCTGCCTACCCAGCACACACTGATGACCAATGATCTCCCTGCAAATGAGAGAGAGGCAGAGCCACCTACACTGCCGGGATGTACAATGGTACTATAGCCAGGCTGGGTAGGTAAGATACAAGAAATATTTTTTTTGTGGGGGGGGGGGATTTTGGCGTGAGGGCTGTGGAGGGAGATATGCAGAGGTGGAGGATGGGGGAGAGTGGTGTAGAGGTCAGAGCCAAGAAGGAGTGGTGGAAGTGAGATGTGGACAGCCTGTGAACGAGAGCTGAACTCTTCACTCTGTGCATAACACACGCCTAAACCCTGCACTCTCTACACAGTGCACCCCTGAACTCTGCACTCTCTACGTGGCATGCTCCTGAGTACTCCTATGTAGGTACATAGTCTAACAGATACAACTGGCCTTTTGAGAGCAACTTTAATGCTGATGCACAATGAAATTGAGTTTGACACCCCTGTAAACTAAAGCCTCGTACAAACAATCAAATTATCCGACGGGAATTGTGTGATGTCAGGCTGTTGTCGGAAAATCCGACCATTTGTATGCTCCATCGGACAATTGTTGTCGGATTTTCCGTGGACAAATGTGGGATAGCGTGCTTTAAAATTGTCCGCCAACAAATGTGTTTTGTCGGATTATCCGATCGTGTGTACACAAGTCCATCGGACAAAACTCCAAAGTGCAAACACGCATGTTCAGAAGCAATGCTCATCACAACACAACATTCGCAGAAGTTGCCCAAAGGGTGGCGCTAAAGAGCTGAAAAACCACATTGTTTCGTGTTTGTTGGCCAACAATTCTTTGCCGTTTGTAGGCAATACAAGTTCACGGCCAACGCCCTTCGGACAAAAGTCCTACGCTTTGTCCGATGAAAATCCGAACGTGTGTACCAGGCTTAAGACTATGCAGGCAGGTATACAAATCATGTTCTGCTAGGATAAAGGGATTATTCATACGTGGCCCCATAAAGACACCAATGTAGCTCACAATTCAACAAAAGTTTAAATTGTGTTTTGCAATTTGTTATTTTTATAAAAGTACTACACCTATGGTTTTGGCCCAAATTAAATAATATTTTAAAAAAAATATGTATTTTTTCATGTGGTGCTACAAAAATTGGTGCTACAAAATGGATGAAAATAAAAAATAAAATGTTTCTATCCAATGTTAATCTTAGGAAAAAAAATAAGAAAGGGAGTAACGGGAAGAAGGATTTCAAAATAATTTAACTATTCATATGTGGTTAAAGAATAAATTTTATTTAAAAAAAGCAACAATTGTTTTATGTGATATAAATACTAAACAAATCCTAACAATATTGTTACAAACATTGTTTCCAGACTTCATTAAAACAGCCCAAACAACCCAAAATACATTGTATTAACCTCTTCGTGCCTAAGACCCGGTTCACACAGGGGCGGCACGACTTGTCCCGCGACTCTACCGGGCGATCTTCACACGACTTCAAAGGTGACTTGCAAAATGACTTCTGTATTGAAGTCAATGGAAGTCGCCCTGAAGTCGTCCCGAAGTAGTACAGGAACCTTTTTCTAAGTCGGAGCGACTTGAGTCGCTCCTATTAGAACGGTTCCATTGTACAGAACGGGACGCGACTTGTCAGGCGGCTGAGTCGCCTGACGAGTCGCCCCTGTGTGAATGGGGTCTAAGGGTAAAACAAATCTTAAAGCGGAGTTCCAGCCTTTTTATGTTTATTAAAAGTCAGCAGCTACAAAAAGTGTAATCAGACAGTTACCTGCTCCACGGTCCAGCGATGCGGCCGCCCGGAGCGTCGCTCCTCTCCCCCCCCTCCGCCGGTGCCTCCATTCACACTGTGGGCACCCGGCCGTGACAGCTTTCGGCTTCACGGCCGGGCATGCACTGCGCATGCGCGAGTCGCACTGCGCTCTAGGAGTGGACAGGCAATCTCCTGGGACCTGTCACGTGTCCCAGGAGATCGCCTAGAGGGAGGGGCCGCCTAAGGCGAGAGGAGGAGTCGCCTAGGTGGCCCGTAGGTGGAAGTAGGAAGTGGGACAGGAAGTCCCACTCCTACCGAAGCCCCCACTCCCTCTCCAAAAAAATTACTTGCCAAATGTGGCATGTAAGGGGTGAGGAGTGCTTAAAGTGGAAGTTCCACTTTTGGGTGGAACTCCGCTTTAATGCCTAAGCCCAATTTTGCAACTTTGACATGTGTTAGTAAAACCACACATTTCATCACACCCAGGGCCGCCATCAGGAATTTTGGGGCCCCTTACACAGCTTCAGGCATGGGGAGACCCGGGGGGGTGCTGCCACCGCAAATTGAGAAGCGGGGGGGGGCTGCCATGAATTGAGAGAAGAAGCGGGGGTGCTGTCACCACGAGATCGGGGAGGCTTTGGGTGCTGACAAGCAAAAAAAAAAGAACAAAAAAAAAAAGGGGGGGTTGCCATCCGGGGCCTCTTACAAAAATAAAAATTTAAAAATTTAAAAAATGTATAAAAAAATAAATTATAAAAAAAAAGGGGGGTTGCCATCCGGGGCCCTGGGGACCTCCGGGCCTCTTATAAAAAATAAAAAAAATAAATGAAAAAATAAAAATACATTTAAAAAAAAAAAAAAAAGGGGGTTGCCATCCAGGGCCCTGGAAACCTCCGGGCCCCTGGGGACCTCTGGGCCCCTTACAAAAAAAAAGTTGGGTTGCCATCCGGGCCCCTTACAGGTGTACTGCCTGTACCCCCCTGATGGCGGCCCTGATGACACCTACGTTGTGCATCTAGGTGGATTATAACTTGCTTTTTTCAGGAAAAACTTTCATTTGGTGGTAATTGGTAATGGATATCTCCTGATTTTGGATCAAAGTATTTTTTATTTTTTTTATTATTATTATACTTTTTTTTTTCTATCTCTGCAAGGACAGAGAAAGATACAATGTATCTTTCTTGTCCATTCACAGAGACAGAAAACCTCACTGTGATAGCCGAACAGAGGCTGTCACAGTGACCTGGAATTGGACACTCTGGTTCCTGACCGTTAGAACGGGGCTCGGGGCTCTCGGTGAGACCCCGGTCTTTGTGCTGTGAGCACACCGTGCGGCATGCTCCCAGCACAAGGATAGGTACGCAAATATGCAGCCCTATGGTAAAAAGCCCACTGCAGTAGGACCGCATATTTGTGTTATGTTGGCGCCAAGGGGTTAATATGGATACAATGTGTTTACAAAAGTATGCAACCCCTGCTTGCAGGTTTAATTCATACAGGAACTGCTGTCAATTCTTCTGACATGTAAATGAAACCTGGCTGTTTGTTGGCAGCCATGTCCTGCAGATTATAGTGAACAAAATACATGTAATCTGTGGGATAGGTTAGGTCTGGGCCCCTAGCTGTACTCTCTTACTACAGCACCCAAAGCTGACACTTCTACTGCTTTTGCACAGGTCTGGCCTTCTTGTCACCTATCAGTCTTTCTGGCACTTGTCAGTAAATCAAACCTTTTACGAGTCATTGACAGCTGGGGGAAAATGTGTATGTAAAACAGTTTTTTGAGGATGATAGTATTTAGTGATAACAGTAGAACCCCCACCTTGCTCCTTAATGCAGTCTAATTCAGCCATATATGTATCTTGAAGCAGCCCTGGATGGACATCAACTGCCTTTTATTGCATATTCAACTTCACCTATAAAAAATACATTTACTTATCTATTTGCAAATTGTGACCTCCCTGCAATCTGAGGAAATTTTTACAAACATGCCTTAAAGAATCAGAGGTCTCGACTGTTAGAGCTAATAAGATCACTTTGGAAGAATTCCTTTTTCTTAATTTATACCACAACCTTGCCTAAGCCTTGTGTGTTACATATCAACTTCTTGAATTAAAATGTAGGTTTAACAATTCATTTTATGGTGCTAGCTTCCTTATAGGCTACATGTGCTTAATTCAGACAAGTATTTGTGTCAGTAACATTACAGACACATGTGGAAACTTTAGGTAGTTCCTACTATTGCCATCTTAAGAACTGTCACTATAGCAGCAACAGATTCTTACAGTATTACTGCTAGTTGCAGATTACAAAATGAGCATTAATTAAATCCAGATCTAGCATACAGAGATACAGCATTACATTGCAGAAAAAAAAATCCAGGACACTTTTTTGCATGTAGGCGGAGCCTTGCTATAATTAGGAGGTGGGGCATTCATTTGTAGGCGCGGCATAGCGTAACAGAAAAATTGCCAAAAAATGGGTGTGGTTTACGCGGTATAGTGGGCGTGGCTTAAATGGGCAAGTCTCAGAAGGGGTGTGGTTAGAGTCTGAGATGAATGAGGGATGGAGAGGGAGAGGGAGAGGGAGAGAAGGAAAGAGGGATGGACGGACAGCAGGCCCAGATCCTACACCACAATAAAAATATGTGTATTCCAGAGTTTAACAATCAGCAGATAAAGATACTCCAAACACCTGATGTTGCCGATTCAATCATCACGACACCATGGTTGTTATGGTGTCAGGATGATAGAAGCACATTATTTATATTATTACATTGTAATATAGAATTAAATCATTCAACTCACCATAATGCTGAATCAGTGGGACCCCTAAGCATGTCACCTGCCATGAGATGCCATCAGGTGCCCCCAGCAGAGTCCGTCCTTACATCAGGTGCCCCCAGAAGCAGAGCCCCTCCTTACAGAACTGTGTCCCTGGCAGCGGAGCCCTCCTTTACATCTGGTGTCCCCGGCAGCGGAGCCCTCCTTACAGATCTGTGTCCCCCAGCAACAGAGCCCTCCTTTACATCTGGTGTCCCCGGCAGCGAAGCTCTCCATTACATCTGGTGTACCCGGCAGCGGAGCCCTCCTTTACATCTGGTGTCCCTGGCAGCAGAGCCCTCCTTTACATCTGGTGTCTCCGGCAGCAGAGCTCTCCTTTACATCTGGTGTACCCGGCAGCGGAGCCCTCCTTTACATCTGGTGTCCCCGGCAGCGGAGCCCTCCTTTACATCTGGTGTCCCCGGCAGCAGTGCCCTCCTTTACATCGGGTGTGGTGTCCCTGGCAGCGGAGCCCTCCTTTACATCTGGTGTCCCCGGCAGTGGAGCTCTCCTTTACATCTGGTATTCCCCAGCAGTGGAGCCCTGCTTACAGATCTGCGTCCCCTAGCAGCGGTAGCCACTGGGCAGGAGTAGAGAGTGACACAAGAACAGCGGAGTTCAGGGAATATCTATGCTGAGTGTGCCATATTTATACACAGCATTTCACTGGCCCCGGGGAAAAGATGGGACAGATACTAGCAGAGTGTAGGAGAATGCAGAGAGGTGGATGAGCACAAACCCGGAGCAAGTGTCATGACCTCACCCAAAGAGAAGATATGGGCAGATGCTCTCACCTCCCATCTCCGTGTGTGTGCTGGAGGCAGAGGCAGCTCCACGGTCCATGTGACCTTCACACGCAGATCTGATTGAGAGTACAGTTCCCGGCTTTCTCGTGTGTGAACACAGTGTTCAGTGGAGAGGGGAGAAGCCGATTGGCTGCTCCTCCCCTCGCCACTGAACACAAGGGGAAATAATCCTTGTGTCTGCGGCGGTGGCCATCTTTTTGTAGCCTGCCGGCCGTTTTCCCCAACATTCCCGATTTCGCCAGCGGGACAAAGGCAAAATCCCGGGAAAATAAGCGGGACAAAATAAATTCGGGATGAGGGTCCCAAATTCGTGATTGTCCCAGGAAAAACAGGACTGTTGGCAACTATGCATAGTGTGGGGTATGGATGTGCTGCAAAGCTGTCATGGATGTGACAGCTTCCCTAACAGTACTGTATCTTTGGCCCCATTCAGCTGTTGGCCAGGAAACCCCACAACTGAAAGCTATGAGTAAACAAAGGGGCTTGGGGATATGGGTGATGCCATTACCCAAATATGGTAATGCTCATATTTTGGAAATAACTTTTCTCTAGGTAGCCTGAAAGCGAACTTTACTTTTGATTGACAGAGCGTGGCAGTGGGCAGATTTATTGGACTGAATAGCAGCTATGGATTCACCCACTTCCATGTGCTTTCAATCAAAATGAAAGCAGACCTGATGAGGATCTAGTTTCTCGATTCAAGAAAAGTAGAGTCCCTCTATCTTCCAGGAAAACTTTCAAGGATGACGAGAAAACTTGATAATTATGGGACTTTATTTGTGCAGCATCAGCATCAGAGCCAGCACTTGGCAGGAATAGGTGTGGCAGACTGTTTAATGTCAAGCTGCATGCAGGCTTGTGAATCTTTAGGAATGAGCTTTGGTGTTTGGCGAATAGATAAACCAAATGAGATATTCAAAACCTCTAGATGGAGTGGAAAGCGAAACATGTGGCAGAGGCATTACTGCCATTCATAAATTTTATAAGTATGTATGTACATATATATATATCGTGGGATTGCTACTTCAGTACACAAGGGCGTACAGTATAAGAACCCATCAATCGCCGTTATACTTTTTATTGCTTGCCATACTTCTTCTATCTGCACACATGGGTAATTTAGAGAATGTGGTGAATTTTCTAGATTCTAACTGGGCCATGAGGGGGTATTTCAGTAGCATTTTTTTAGTGAACTAAAAAACTGATTTTTAAAAAACACTGTGCGGTATCAAACTGCATACTCAGATGCTGTAAAATACTGCTTAGTGAATGGAGCCCATTGTCCGGCATTTCACAGATTGTTTAATTTTAAACAAATTGGTGTATCATTTGATTTAGTGTGAGTCAACCAAAAAATACAATTAGAACAAAGGAATAAGAAACTTGTCTGTTGCACTTAACCACACATTCCATGTTTCTTTGAGTAAAACAAGATAGTGAATAGAATATTACTTATTACTTATTGTGGGCACTCTCTTAGCTACAAAACGTACCTTGATGATAGGTCCAGGCCCAGATCTTCTTATAAAATGTCTAGGTACCTACTGTATATATAATCTTATATATCTACATGCAATTTCATCAAATTCCGAGCTGTAAAGAGTGACAAAGTTAGTTGAGAAACATCTTGGGCTTGTTGTTCATGTTTCCTAGACTTATTCTCTTTTAAAAGATCTTCTCTCAACTTGTTATTGCACTTAACCTCCCTGCTGGTATTCCCAAGCGTGGCTCAGGGTGAATTTTCCATACCAAAAGCGGTAACCCCGAGCCACACTCGGAATTGAATCTCAGGATCCAGGCAAAGTTACTTACCTTGACCCCAGGATACTGCGATGTCTCCCCGCTGTGTGTGCGGGCTGTGTCCTCCGCTTGATTCATCACAGTGCCAGGCTCCGTTCCCTGCTAGCATCGCAACGCACGGGGACAGAGCCCGGTGCCAAATTCAAAAAGTTAAAAACACATACAGTACACTGTAATCATACAGATTACAATACTGTATCAATTTTTTTTACCTCCCCTTTGTCCCTAATGCTTTTGTCCAGTGCCCTGCATGTAGTTTTATATTATATATACTGTTCTTTCTGCCTGGAAACTTGAGATTGTCCATAGCAACCAAACAGCGTCTCTCTATGTGAAAAGTGGTTTTAGACCAGCTAGAAAACAGTGATAATAAATTAGAATCACTTGCAGAAAGGAGCGATAGTGATTTGTGGGGAAATTCGTCATCAAACACTGATTGTGCAAAAAGAGCAAATTTCAGTGTTTTTGATTTGATTACATTATTGAATAAATTTTTGTATTATTATATTATTATTTGTTATAATTATTTATAGTTATGATTTCGTGTTTTGAACTTTATCATACCCGGGATGTCTACTAGACTCTTGTTTGGACAGATTTACGTTTGTTATTCCTAAGAATTACAGGCCTACAATACAAAACGCCAAATTTCCATGCAAAACAATGTACCGCTTTCAGCATCAAAAATCTGACATAATCAGACCACCAGGGAGGTTAATATTCTATCCCTAACCTTACTAATAATGGGTCTATCATAACCCTGCTCAAGGAATATCCCCTCCTTCATGGAGGCCTCCATATCAAAATGTTCTAATGTAGAGCAATTCTTCCTGACCCTGATAAACAGGTCCGTAGGTATATCTTCTTTTTGTGTGCAACCTTTATGTGGGCAACCTCATGTTCCAACATAGGTTGGTGTATGTTGCAAACTTAGCACCTATAGAGGCACAACATCATTTGAGATAGTAAACCTCATCAAATAGAAAATAACTTTTGCATCAAAATATTTTTTTTTAGGTCAATGGAATACTCAGGATAGCAATCTAGGTGGTGTTTCACCACCCTCAATTACTATGGGGTACACAGTAATCAATGACATGACATCACAAGTTACTTTCAATTTCCTATATCTTATTTTATAACCTTTGAATTGCTTTATTTTTTTTTAGATGAGTAGATAAACTATCAAATCTCCCAAAAGCTTCACATAGGGAGCCAATACTGGTGACAACCAGTCTACAGAAAAACAGAACCTCTCTCTTGTGAACTCTTGGGGGATAGTGAAAAATGGGAGTAAGTGAGAATTCTGGTATCAACCTTTTGGCAATCTCATGATCCAAAATATCTGCTGCTGCAACCTCACTAACAATGATGTCTAGAACTCATGGTGGAATCTCTGGATAGCTTACAGTAGGTATCACTGTCATAAAGCTTCCTTAAAGCTTCTCGGTAGTAATCATCAGCATCTGGTATTTAGAATCACCACAGCACCCCCTTTTTCTGCATTATTGCTGTATTCTTCATAAGTGGTTTCAGCACATCTTTTTCTTGTTTACCCATTTTGTTAGTTTTGTTTAAAGTATCAGATCTTATAGAATCATGTAGAAAACATACATCATGAAAATCTAGGCTAGTGCCCATGTCACTATGATCTGCAGAAGAGACACTATTGGGAAACAACATTCCTGAATCACGGAAGTCAACATCATTTTTCTATAATGCTTTCTTAAAGTCAACCTCTTAAAAATGCATTAAGATCAACCAGTGTTAAAAAATTAATTATAGTGACAAGTGGGGGCACAATTTAGGCCCTGATAGGTGATAATGATAGGTGAGTCCCTCAAACATGAAAAATGTATTGTTTTTTTATTATTTCTCCTCTTCATCTTACTCCTTTCCCTATTTTATGTTTTGTATTTGTGTTTCTGGAATTTGGACTTTTTGAATCATGCATGTATCTGTCAACTATCTTCACCTGTGTTTAAATATGACCCCATAGAAGATGTAGATGATATGGAAGATTCGCAGTCATTGAGTAAAACAAGAACCTAAAGATACTACAAGCTATATCCACTTCAGTAATTTTTATCTTAAGCACCTTTAAGGCTGATTTACCAAAGAAGTTGGGAATGTCCCCTCAATAAAATGTGTGAATATTCATTTCAGCCATGCAGATGTAATAGATAAACAGGGATTTCCTTTTCACATGGTAGGATAATTGAAGTGAATTCTAACACAATTTACTGTGTGAACATTCTGGATTTCTTTAATAAATCTGTCTATTTGGGTCTGATTGTCTTTAAATATAAATACAGCTACCCCCCCGTCATCTAATATATGTATTTTATATTAACAGGATAAAAACATATTTTACTCAAATCTGAGCTCCATATGGATAATCTGCCAATATTTGCAAAGGAACCTTTACATTTGTCATCCACATTACCATTAGAAAAATATTTATCTCCATATGCTGTGTGAAATGTTCACTTTTTTTAAATACTTGCCACCTTTTGCTCAAGATTTGCATGAACAAAACAAACGTGCTCCATATTAGTACCATCTGACATATCTTTCCCTAGTAGAAAGTGTCAGATCCCATTGCAATATGTATATTGCTTAACACCCTTATACCATCTTCTAAAACTAGACTCCAAATTGTTAGCAGATGACCACACTTAAAATGTGATTTTTTTTTTCCATGCAGCAATGTAAAGAAAGGTATGAGCTTAATGGCTCGGTGAGCATGACCTTCTGCAACGAAAATAACACCAGGCTTTAATATCATGTGACCTTTTCTACATGACTATATCTTTTTGAAGTTTATGAACATTGTTATCGCAAAGAAAACTGAACCAGACTACAATTATAAGCTCTCCAAATAAAGAAAGAACAAAAAATATTTATATGTATTTTGGTGTCTTTAAAGTTTAAATATGAGCAGCTCTGGAAATCTGGTGCTAGATTTTCACTCCAATAACATTCATGTAGTGCCTGAAAACACAAGATTTAGTACCTGAGGGATTGGAGTCTAAAATACCTTGCACTTTTTATACACTGCCAAGAATTTAAATTGGGAAAAGCTGGGGACTGACAAAAGTGTTATTCCCAGGAACCTTTCTGGCCTCGACTTGAGAATTTTTTCCTACATAAAAATCTTTGTGGACATGAAGATAAGCTGACTCTATATTTACAAAATATTTTGGTATTTTATTTCAGTCATGTAAGAGTAAAACATAGGTTCCATAGGAACCAATCAGGTCCATACTGGGTACCTGGCAATTTTGAAAAATACCAGGAGGGTTGGTCTGTTGGTTATGGAGAATAATGTGTAGCTCACTTGGACTGCTTTTCCTCATAGATATTAAAGTGGTTGTAAAGGCAGAAGTTTTTTTTTATCTTAATGCATTCTATGACGTGACCGACAACCCGGAAGTGATAGCTGCGACCAAGCCTCAATGAATTTCGCACATAGGTGTGAACAAATCAGATGTGGGTTGATGCCACATAAACCAGAAGCAATACTGTAAACACTGAAAATATCTTTGTTGTCTATAACAGAAATACAAATTCCTACAGTCATTTCAAACACATTAGGAAAATTATACTTGCATTCTATTTAGATGCTTCTGGCTGCACAGGTGTTTTCCTTTTAAACACTTAAAGCGTATTTCCACCGTTTCAGTTAAATTTGTGAAACCTCTGCTATATGTTTGCTATTTATTCCCATTAACAAAACATAACTAAAAAATAATTTTAATTAAAAAGTTAACTGTTTTTAGTTGTTTCTTTGGAGCAGGTTTATAAATACAGAAAGCTTACGCTGCTTTGAATAGATGGTAATTTGGAGATTTAGGGACAGACTGGAGTGACAGAATGTGAGACAGTGGGGATGATTTACTAAAGGCAAATAGGCTGTGCACTTTGCAACGTGCAATTGCGCTCTGCAAGTGCAGTTGTTCCAGAGCTTAGTAAACTAGGTAAAGCTCCACTTTGCAAAGAATACCCAATCATGTGCAAGAAAAAAAAAACAGCATTTTTGCTTGCTCAAGATTGGATGATGGAAATCAGCAGAGCTTCTCTACTCGTTTACTAAACTCTGGAGCAACTGTCTATTTGCCTTTAGTAAATCAACCTTTGCGTATCGTCATACAATGAACCACCCAAGTCTTGAGATCTTTAAACCTTTGTTAGGACAGACAATTTTGTACATCTGTTTAAAAATTAACAAATTCTTCCAGAAAAGGACAGACAATATTAATTATACCAAATATTCATCAGCTCCCTCATAAACATTACATAGAAAGGGAAACATATGTAGCACTTTGCAGTCTTGGAGCTTTCAGAAATGAGCATGTAAAAAGGTAAGCAGAAATAAATAAATAAATAAATTAGTTTATGCTATGTGAGACGTTATTCCCATTTTATTACAAAAGTGGAATAAATGGAATAAACTTTAAAGCCTCGTACACACGACTGGTTTTCTTGGCAAGAACCAGCAAGAAAATTGCTGGCAGAGCTTTCTTGCCGAGTAAACCGCACGTGTGTTCGAGGCTTTCAGGTTTCTCGTCAAGAAAACTGGCCAGAATCTCGACGAGAAAAATAGAGAACCTGCTCTCTATTTTCTCGTCGGGATTCTCGTCGGCCTGCTTCCCGATGAGAAACCCGAGAGTGTGTACGCTTACCTGTCGCCGTGGAAACCCGCGCATGCTCGAAATGACTTTGACGCATGCGTGGTAGCTTCCTAGGCATAGGTAGGGTGTAGCAAGATGGCGGCGACAGCATTGAATGTGACGAGCGCACGCTCGTCGTAGTCGATGACGTCACCGCATTCGTTCCATTCAAAAGAACGGCGGTTCTTTTGAATCAAGCGTGTGTACACTCGGCCGGGACAAGATTCTTGCCAAGAATCTCGTCAGGGAAAAACAACGGGTTTTTTCCTGACGAGATTCTCGGTCGTGTGTACGAGGCTTAATAGTGTACTGATAATGTTCATTGTCAATGTTTATACCTAGCTACTAGACATGTGCACACTGAAATATTTAGTTTCGGAATTTCGTTTTCGTCTGAAAAATACATTTATTTAGTTACTCCCGAAATTCGTTTTTATTTATTTTGTTTCGTTAAAAAATGCGATCGTCCGAATATCTGAATTATTTAAGGTCAAATTTGTCAAATTTGTCAAATTTGTCAAATTTGTCAAATTTGTCATTGAAGGCTTATGGCAGGGGTACCCAACCACTGGCCCGGGGGCCACATGTGGCCCGCGGAGCCCTCTGATGCGGCCCGCGACCTCTTGCTCTGGGATGGTGGTTTGGCAAGCCCAGATCGCAGGTTGCTGATCCGCCATCCCAGAGCATCAGTGTTGTGAATGAAGCTTTCTGTATAGCGCCGGCTCCTGTCACAAGCAATACCAAATACACTCTGCTTGAGACAGCAACAGCTGGTGATACTTGAATGGAAGATCAGTGTTAGTCCCTATAATGAGGGAACTTTTACTAGTCCCTGCGAGGGCAGACCACTGCCAAGGTGTCAAAAGTCTCTGTTCCTCCTGCCACTGAGGGGTCAAAGGTTAGTTTGATTGGTAAGTAACCATCATAGGGAAAGTTTTGAGTCCCAATGCCCCATATCTCCAGTTCTTCCAACTTCTGTAGCGGAAAGTGCTTAAGATGCTTGTCATAGAAGTCCCTGTATAGGAGAGTCGCTTGAGCCCCTGTATCCAGGAGGGCCTTGGTGTGAATCCCTTCTACCTGGATGGAGACTACTGGGGAGGGCCCCACTAACTTGGCAGGAAATTTCCACAGAGGAGCCTGCTTACCAGGTTCAGTAGTTTGTACCCTTACTCCTTTCTTTCTGGAACTTTGACTGGATTTCGACCCCTGTTGGGTCTGGTGTGCATTGACTCCCCGCCGCCAGGCAGGTTGGGTTATGGAGCGGGTGACATTAGGTTGCTCAGAGGAAACAACGGGGCCCTAGGCGAGGGTCTGGACTCCCCAAGGCTGTCACCTTGCGTCGTTGGATTTTGTGGAGTTAGCTGAAACTGGTGGTCGACTCCTTCGCCGGGGCCCTCTGGAGTTTTTCGCCGGCTTGCGGTACTGTGCTGAAGCTTTCTCCGGGCTTGGACATACTTCCCGATAATGTCCGACTCCTTTACAGTTGAAGCAGTTTATCAGTTTGCTTGGTTTATGCACTTGGGCAACATTAGAGCGGAGAGACTTCTTGGCCTTCTCTGGAGTGCTTCCACTGGGCAGAACAGTTGGCTGATTTGTCAGTATGGACATCATCTCTATTAATTGGGACACTTGAGTCTTTAGAAGCGCAACCTGAGGGTCACCATCATTAGCATTGATCACTCTGATTCAGGTTTCTGACTCTTCTTCTTGTTGTCCAACATGACTTCTTCCTCCCTGACAATCCGGATCAAGTCTGGATACTTCAGGATACCACCATCCTGCCGGGTTCTCAACAAAAGGGTAATAGGGTCTAAAGGTTGGGCCCCTTTCAAAACTTGCTTTGCTCTGATCTCATCCACCTTCCGAGGGTCCAACCCCTTTTTCAACAGGATCTTTTGTATGATCTTGTTCAGGCGCCTCATGTACTCCGACAACTTCTCTCCCTCTTTCTGATAAGAGTGTTCCATTTGGTAGACGAGGTCAGCGACTTTCTCAGTGCGACCGAATACATCCTGTAAAATGCTCAGGTAATCTTGGGCTGTACAGTCTTTTTTACTGAGCTTCAGTTTGCGAAAGGCCTCCAGGGCAGGCCCCTTCAGACTCTCCGTGATCCTCTGGTATGTCCCATTCATCCAATGCTTGGGTAGCCTGGTCCAGCCACTCTTCAAAACTGTCTTCCGCTGAAGGTACTGGTTGCCTTCCAGAAAAAATTCTGAGCTTCCTTTAGCCAGCAGCTGGGTATGTGTGGGTATCCTTTTTGCACTTTGCAACAAATTCCCCCAGGACAGCGCAGAGTTCGGGCCCAATGGTGGCCAGAGGTGACTTGGTAGGAACTTCTGGTTTGCTAGAGTCAGCTTTACTGGATGAGGCAGGGCAGTCTTTCAGTGCCTCTGGGTGTATCACATTAAGTTCTCCCTGGCCAACTTCACACTGGTGCCCTTGAAGTGTTCAGGGATTTCCTTTTTGCACTCAATCAATGCATAAGTATGTGGGGTCCCTGTGTCTGTCTTTACAGCAATCACCCATGCTTTCTTGTCTGAAGACAGGGTTTTCATGGCTTGACTTAACTGTTCTTCACCCCAGGACTCTCCTGGAATTTCAAGTACCACACTGCAGTCTGAGCGGGCGTTTTTCTCCTTGCACCACACTATAACAGCGACAGTTTTGGTGCCGTTAGAGGTTCTGTCTGGGGGGGGTTTGATTGCAGAGTCACAGAGATCCCGGACGAGCCCCCACGTGTAGCATTACCACCGTAGGGGCTGCTGGTTTACTTTTGGGCCTGTACTCTGCCTATCAACCCCTATAATTTGGCTCAGTTCCCCCTTGGCACAACTGGACAACAATGTGATTGTGGGCCCCTAAAAGGCTATAGAGGGCCACAATGATACCACACAACAATAAATGTAGTTAAGTATTGTTACCTTAGTGTGGTATATCTGCCACACAGCTGCAAAAGACAGAGTCCCACACAAGATGCAGTTTAACCAAAAGGTAATACGTTTACTTGGTAGAGAAAAATAGAATGGGGGGCGTGGCCTGACGCAGCATGTGAGCAGACGTTCCTCTCTGCAGCTCCAAGATCCCTCTGCACAATCCTTCGCAATCCTGCTAACCTGCCAAACCAATCGGCCCAAAACTTTCTCCAGACACCCAAGAGGGACCCTGCTACTCATCCACGGAAGAATTTTGGTGGATGGGAGGAAGAAAAGGGAGAAAACAGCCCCCGGTCAGGATGAATATTACCACTCGGTCCTCCCAAGATGGCCGCCGCTCCACCATGCTACATGTGCCTCTCTCATCTACACCGGAACTCTTCGGTGACGATCTGGACCCCTCACTACCACCATCCCCTGGGGCTTCAGCCCCTTCAATACCCCTGGCCCACCCCGCTCCGAGTGATGACGGTCTCGAGGAGGGGCCGGAACCGGAGCCCACCTTGCTGGATGTTCTCAAAATCCTGAAGGTAAATCATTCTGATATTATGGGGAAGGTGGAGGAACTAAAGCTGGACATTACTATAATGCGCCAGGACATGCATAAGGTCAGGGACCGGGTCGCTGAGACAGAACGCCGCATTAGTGACCTGGAAGACACTGTAGGCCCGGCCCTGCCTGTGCTGAAAACCCATGGCAACAGAATTCAATCGTTGGCAGATAAGATCGACGATTTGGAAAATCGTTTACGTAGGAATAACCTGCGCCTGGTGGGCCTCCCAGAACGGGTCGAGGGTGCAGACCCGGTATCCTTCCTTGAATGCTGGTTTACCCAGGAATTTGGCAAAGACTGCCTGTCCCCATGTTTTGTGATCGAACGGGCCCACAGGGTCCCTGGGAGACCGCTCCCTGCTGGAAACCCCCCTCGCACCATGGTTATCCGTCTCCTAAATTATAGGGACAGGGACGCTATCCTGAGGGCTGCCCGCATAAAGGGAAGCCTGAAAATCAACAACGCATCGGTCTCCCTCTACCCAGATTACTCCCCAGCAGTTCGTGCTGCGAGAGCCAAGTATCAACATGTTAAACAGAAGTTGAGAGAACAGACCATACAATACTCCATGCAATTTCCCGCGACGCTGAGAGTCGTCCACCAGGACCAAGTGCACTTTTTTCAGAACCCTGCTACTGCGCTTTCCTGGTATGAATCCCTGTCCAAACCCGGCCGCGCATCTGACCGACCACCTGCAACCTGATCGGGGTATCCCCCCCGCACAGGCTACAAAGCCACTTCATTTTCTTTTTCTCGCCCCAATCGGGGGCTCTTTGTGCCTATGGCAGGTACCTTATTCTACAGCTCGACAAGAGGCTATGGATCTTTAAGGGGAAGATTGGGATGCTGCAGTTGTTTTCCTTTTTCTTTCCCCTTTGGTTTTCTTTTTTTTTTTTTTTTTCTTTTTTTGTTCTCTGATCATTGACTGATCAAAATAGTTTGCTGACTTGCCTGTATTGGCCATGTTCCTAGTGTCTACTAGCAGTTTTGGGACAAAGCCGGCCCCTTGTTCTTGGGGTACGGCAGGGGTAGTAACGAAATCAATGTGGATTTCAACTGGTAATGTATGTGTAATGGTTTGTGTGTTTGCATGGATGGTGGTTGTGTGGATGTGTTCATGGGTACTCCTTTTCTCCTGCTCCCCCCCAGTGTTGGATTGCAGCCGCGCCGGTGACAAGTGTCTGATTTGTATTACCATATATGGGCCCCTTTTTAACCCCCCGCCATGTCTATAATCACATGCATCTCCTGGAATGTCCGGGGGTTAAATTCTAAATTTAAAAGAGCATCCTTATTTGAATTTCTCAAGCCACATAGGCCACAGATACTATGCCTACAGGAGACACATCTCCTAGGCTCCAAAATACTTGCTTTGAAAAAACACTGGGTGTCACAGGGGTATCATTCCACGTACTCAAATTATGCTAGGGGAGTCTCTGTCCTCATAAGGAAGGGACTCCCTTTCTCCTGTGACCAGGTAGTTATTGACCCAATGGGTAGGTACGTTTTTTTACTGTGTAAAATCCACGCCACCCCATTGGTCTTGGTGGTGGTGTATGCCCCCCCCCCCTGTCACGGCTGCAATCTTCACTGACTTAAGTTTACAGTTTTCTAAATTGCCGGGTCTGCCTACCCTTGTGCTGGGGGATTTCAATTCTGTCCTGGACCCAGGTCTGGACAGGTTGAGGCCCCTAAAATATGAATCCAAGCTATTTAGCCACTGGTGTGCCTCCTTTGGTTACGTCGACCTTTGGCGGCGTGGCCATCCACTGATAAAAGAATACTCCTGTCAATCCAGAACATATGGTACTCTTTCCAGGCTGGATTATGCCCTGGGAACCTCTGATATGGTCCCTTATGTTAAGTCGGTCGCATACATCTCGCAGACAATCTCAGACCATTCGGCCCTTAAGATAGAGTTGGTGATGGGTCACCGACCCTCTTTTCGGCAGTGGAGGCTCAGCCCTTGCTGGATCTCCACCCCCGAAATACAGGACCCGGTGGGACAGGACATGTCCCACTTTTGGGCGGATAATGAAGGATCTGCCTCCCCTGGCCCCACATGGGACGCCTTTAAGGCGACTGTGCGGGGTTCATACATCTCTAACACTACCAGACATAAAAAAAACCTCCAGGCCACTCTTTTAGCCCTAGAGTCCTCCTTGGAGATTGCGAGGGCCCAGTATTCTGCGTCCCCCACCCCGGACTCCCACGGGGTCCTGGTGGGGGCGCATAGGGCCCTGGACCTCCACAGGGTGGATGTAACGCAGAAACAACAGAGATATCTGACGGCCAGGCTGCTTGAACACAGTGGGAAAAATGGCAAGATGTTGGCATATCTCTCCCGCATGGACTGTGTTGATAGGACTATTCCGCAAATCCAGGTGCCGGATGGCTCCATCGCTTCAGACCCTAGGACCATTAATCTAACTTTTAAATCCTTCTATGAGGACCTATATTCGTCCCAGCCCTCTCCACCTGAATGGGAAACTATGGGTTTCTTCGAGTCTCTCCGGTTCCCTGTACTGGAGGACTCACACAGATCCATCTTAAATGAACCTTTGACGGTAGAAGAAATTACCACTGCCATATACTCACTCCCCCCGAACAAAACTCCTGGATTGGACGGTTTGCCCGCTGAATGGTACAAACACTATGCTGGGGACTTGGCACAGAGGTTGCACTCTCAGTTTGGGCAGGCAATGGAGGAGGGCGTTCTCCCCTCCTCCATGTGTGAGGCCCTGATTGTGGTGATCCCCAAGCCTGATAAAGATCCAACGCTATGTGGCTCATACCGTCCAATCTCCTTACTCAATAGCGATGTTAAGATACTGGCCAAGGTACTGGCAGTGAGACTACAAAAGATTATCCTACACCTTATCCATAGGGACCAAACTGGATTCATGCCTGGAAAGAGTACATATGACAACATTAGACGATTGTTCATACATATCCATAGAGCTGACACTGAGCATAAAAGTGGCCTGGTGTTGTCCCTGGATGTGATGAAGGCCTTTGATACTGTGAAATGGACCTTTTTGTGGGAAGTCATGCACCGAATGGGTTTTAGTCACCAATTTATAAAATGGGTTCGCCTGCTATATATCAATCCCAGGGCAAGAATATGTACTAACAAGGATGTATCGGATGTCTTTTCTTTACACAGGGGAACACGGCAGGGCTGCCCGCTCTCGCCACTCCTGTTCGCACTTGCCATAGAGCCTTTGGCTCTGGCGGTGCGACAGACGGCGTCGGTGGGCGGCATATGTTATGGTAATCTTACAGAGAAGATCTCATTATATGCTGATGACGCATTAATATACCTTGATGGCACAGAACAGTCCTTTAAATCTTTAATGGAAGTGGTGGAGGAGTTCGGGAGGGTCTCGGGACTAAAGGTGGGCTGGGACAAGTCTGTTGCTTTTCCCATAGGCCCCAAACAGGATTATACTTACTTATCTCACTCTAACCTGTCAGTCAGATCCACATTTAAATATTTGGGCATTCACATTAATGCAGACCTGGCCCTCTTTGAATCTCTTAACATTGCCCCAGTTGTTACACACATGGAGACCAGGTTGCAAACTTGGGCCTCATTACCTTTGAATTTGATAGGGCGGGTGAACATATTTAAAATGATATACCTACCTAAATTTTTATATGCCTTTAGGGCATCCCCTATTTTTCTCTACAAAAAGCTCTTCAAAAGAATAGACTCGTTATTATCCTCCTTCCTATGGCAGGGGACCAATCCCAGAATAGCGAAGGCTTCCCTCCAGGCCTCTAAGGGTGATGGGGGACTGGCCTGCCCCAACTTGCGACACTATTTTATAGCAGCCCAATTAACCTATGTCTATGAATGGTTCCAGGGGGCCTCCGCATCCTGCTCTACCTATCTACTGCAGGCACTTGCTGGCCTAGAGACCCCATTGGTAGATATTATGCATAGATCTTTACCAAAACGATGCTCCCGCGGCTCCCCGATAGAAGTGAGTTGGTTGGCCTGGCATGAAGGGAATAAGACGATTTCAGAATTGGGGGGGGTCTCACCGAAAACCCCCCTATGGCATAACCCCAATCTTCTGGAGCTCATGGGTCACCCCGATGCATTGTGGTGGACACGGCTGGGCATTACCCACGCTGCCCACATTTTTCTCAATGGTGAATTTATCTCTTTTGAAGTCCTAAAAGCTACAAGTGGATTATCAAATAAATTCTATTTTAAATATCTTCTCATACGACACGCTGTCCGTGCGCAGTTTCATGGCCTGACTCTTGAGCTCGCTGAATCCCCGCTTGAGGCATTGATGTCGTGTTCTGGCATTACGAAATTAGCCACGACCATTTACTCCCGACTGCAGACGGGTGGGAGTTCTCCCTTCCGTACTACACAGCGGAAGTGGATGGTCGACATCCCTGGGCTTTCAGAGGAGGGGTGGGAGGAGGCCTCTGGGGCCTGTTTCTTGGATATTGTTGGGTCTAACGACCAATATATACAGTTCAAATTTATTCATCAACTGCATTACACGCCGGCCCGTCTGGCTCGCATGGGTTATGTTTCAGGGGCCCTCTGCCCTAGATGTAAGTGCACCAATGCTGGTTATGTACACATGTTTTGGTCCTGCCCGGCCCTCTTGGGGTTCTGGGTGGACCTATTCTCTTTTTTTGAAAACAATCTATGCCTAGTGACCCCCCACACTGTTGAAGTGGGGCTCCTGGGCATCCTTAATGACCACATACCCAGAACCCACGAACGGACCCTAGTCCGCTTGATACTCTTTTATGCCAGAAAACTGATATTACTACAATGGAAGTGTGAATCTGCTCCCAACATCCAACTGCTGTACCGCATGATAAACAAAGTCGTACCAACCTTTAAACTAATCTATAAAGGAAGGGCCTGTATACAGAAATTCTACAAGATCTGGCAACCTTGGCTGGATATAGACAGCTCCTTTTGGAAGGATACCCCTCTGTCTCAGCAGTAGTGGGCCCTGATTCAGCCCCTCCTGTTTGATGGGGGGGGGGGAGAACTACCTCCTATCCTAAATAAAGAAGCTGGGGACATGAAACATATCCCACATAAATGTGGGGGGGGAGTAGGAGGAGTGCCCCCACCCAGCTGTAGTTTCGGCTGGGGAAATGGGTGGAAGTGCTGGGTGAATGGGTATGAGTGTTGTGTGAGTGAATGCAAGCACTTAAGTATTACTGAATAAGAATAACCGAATGAGTCCTGTAAAAATCACAGTTAAATACTCTCGACACACCTTTGGTATTAGGGTTTTGTGTTTCTTTTTTTTTTTTTTTTCTTCTCCTCCGTTGAGGAACTGGGACACCTATGTGGCCATGTGGCCACAAGCTGTAGGCCTTATTAGGCTTGAATGTTATTTCGAGACTATATTGTTTATGCTCCCGCTTCACGGTGTAATACTGGTATATTGCTACTGAATACAAGAAAATAATGTGTAAGCGTGTATGTTGATATGCTCTGTAATTTTTCTCTGTTCAATGGAAAAATCAATAAACATAAATTAAAAAAAAAAAAAAAAAAAGAGAAAAATAGAATAGAGATTACATAAGCAATATTTGACTCAAACAGATCCCCGTGAAGAATCAAGTGATATACACATGCATAACAATTTTAGGGTGTCCCTATAATGAGGAACCCAATTAACCCAACCTAGAGTCATACCTGGGTAAGTGTGCAGTGGAGGAATCTCCCAATGCAATAACGCCAGCAATGGGATACCTCTCCACCAAGTCCCACCCAGCTCACTGAAACAGCAAAGCAGTAATCAAAGTAATGCAAACAGTTGTATCACATATGTGAGTTCACAAGCTATTTTGGCTCCCTCTAGTGGGCAGCTCAACTGGTGCGTGTCCCGCTGTATCAATTTAAGGAAGAAACAGAACTGATGATTGTTCCTTCAAGTTTCCAGTAATCTTCTGCTAGCTCTGTTGGTGCACTTAGTTATTTGTTATCCAACAATAGGGGGAATTAAATCAATCACTTGGTGTATAAAGTGGAGCGGTAACAGAAGCGTCAGTTCTTCCACACCGCTATAACACTCTCGGGCATAAAGTATCTCCACGAGCGGCAGTGCAGTGGCCCACAAGTATAAGTGAAACTATGGAAGTCATCTTCCTTCAACCCAGTTAGTTATGTTGGTGGGCAGGTGCCCTCTCACCAAACGAGGCCTCGCCTTGCCGTTATGCTCCGTCTGGACCCTTCGCGGTTCACAGCCTCCCTGCAAGTCGTGGTCCCTGGTCCTCTGCAAAGTCGCTCACGAAGTGCTGATGGATCGGTGACTCTAGATGCTGTGGAGTGTAGAGCGGACCCTCTTCCTGGTCCAATCAGCAGGGCGGTGACAGGAATCCCTCCGTCAGGCGATCCAGTCTCCGTTTTTTAGGCCCAGGCTTCTCAGGCCTAAGCACACTCACTCCAGGCCTTGCTTTAAATAGGTCCTCCCAGCAGGCCTTGCTTGGCGTCATACACTTTTGGTAGAACAGTGGTCTTTTGGGTAATGTAGTCTCAGTTCTATCCACGCCAATAGAGTCTTTGTCTCTGATGCCACAATACCCACAATGCTTTATCCAATCACTGAACCAAAACAACGTTAGTAGTCTAACATAAGACGTACAGTGGAGGGAGCTAGATTCCTGAGAGGCACAAACTGTAGTCCAGGGATATGCAATTAGCGGACCTCCAGCTGTTGCAGAACTACAAGTCCCATGAGGCATAGCAGGACTCTGACAGTCACAAGCATGACACCCAGAGGCAGAGGCATGATGGGACTTGTAGTTTTGCAACAACTGGAGGTCCGCTAATTGCATATCCCTGCTGTAGTCCATAAGCTACGTGCAAAAGTGACACTTTGCTACATGAATACAAACAGGGGTTTAAAGATAGAATTGAAGCCACCTGCCAATATCCTTTCAATAACGTACACTGCTTAAAGGCTGAAGGCTGTGGCTTCCACAGTGCATATAACCTATATTTTGTAGAGAGTCACATAGGAGAACATGTCTGTCATGTACATACCGAGAAGATGGCAAATAATGGTAGGCACACATGAGGTAGGAGTTAAACAAAAACCTCAGATAGTGTAAGGCAACTATGTCTGGGCCCCAAAAAAGCTGCACCAAAATTCAGCGCATATCAGGTAGCTTTTTCTCTTTATTTTGAGAGAAAGAAATCTACACACTAGTTGGTTAGTCAAGAGTGGAGAAAAGGGGAGGTGAAAAAAAGGGGAGGGGGGAGAAAAGTGGGAAGTAACAGCAGGGTCAACGGCTCAAGAAGTCTGATTCCCATATGAGAGTAATCTCAATTTTTGAGTAGGTCAAGTACTCACCTGAGAAATAAAATAAGTCCCAGTACAGCCATTGTGCGTTATGATCCTCCGTCTTGTCCCTGAGGGCAGTGGTCAAGTGTTCCATCTGTTGGATATGGCTCACTCTGGCAAACCATTGTGATGCTGTAGGAGGTGATTGTTGTTTCCACAAGCTGGAATGCATGCCCTGGTGGCATTTAGAAGATGCTTCAATAAAGATTTACAGTATTTCTTACTTGACATATGGGTTAAATTAAAGAGCCATGCAGCTGGTTTGTCAGAACTTGTTGCCAGAAAGGGTGAAGCTTTGGACAGTCCCAGGAGATATAGGGTAGTGTGCCAATCTGGGCGCCACATCACCAACATAATGGGCTGTGTCCAGGAAAAAGTGACAATAGTACTGATGGGGTCCGATACCAGTGTCAAGATTTTGAATGTAATCTCCTGGTATTTACTGCAAAGGGAAGGCTTCTGTGCAAATAGGAGTATCCGGTTTTCTGAGAATGTAGTGTTAGGTCTTTTTCCCATTTGCGTAAATAGGGAGGATCATGCTGGGATGTGACTGCAAGCAAGATACCGTAAGAAGAGGAGAGAAATTTTCGTAACGGCTCTTCTCCCAGACAAAGGTCTTCAAATAAAGTAGGTTGTCTGCGTAAACAGGTGTGACTTGGAAGGAACCAGAGGAAATTAGATAGTTGCCAAGTTGTCCATGTGTCTAGACCCGAAGAGTTGAGAGTTCCATATAAGACAAATGGGCTGACCCACCTTGAAGAACCCAGAAGCTCTAGTTAGGCTCTGTTCCAGCTGCAGACTAAAGGCTTTATCAGAGATACCCGGAGCAAAGTCTGGATGGCCAATAATCTGTGTCAACGGGGATGGGAAGTTAGAAGTCTCGGTCATCCTATAATACTTACGAAGTTCCAGTAATGTTGTTTCAATCAAGGGGTGTGGAGGCGAGATTTGGGAACCAGCTAAGGGGACTGGGACAGATTCCTGCTCCAGGGAAACCCATAATTTGTGGGAGGAGTGTCTGCACCAATCAACTACCCTAGTCATGTGAACTGCCATGCAGTACAAACGGGGCCGGGAAGACCAACTCCACCTCTTAATTTGGGACTTTGTAAAAGTCCACGTTTGAGACAGGAAGGCACACCCTGCCAAATGTATCTGATAAAATTTGACCGGAGCTTATAAAAGAATGTCTGAGGTAACTTAACTGCCAAGGCCTGCAAAAGATCCCCGGAGTAAGACAGTGAGAGAGGGTAGCGGTAAGGCACACAGGGTAAGGGGGGGGGAAGTGGCAGGGGTGGGGGTCCTCGAACATGGATTCCTGGGGGCGGTCTGCACGGGCATCTGTGCCCATCTCCAGTAGGCTGTAGGGCGGAAGAGCAATAAAGGAGTTGGGTGAGAGCAGTCGTCAGGTCGGTAAGGGCGACCTTCTGAGGCTCTGTCCCTCATCAGAATATTTAAACATATTCCACAACTGCCACGTTTTGGTATATGTTTCCTGACGGTTTTGGTCGGTGAGGATCAAGTCCTCCATCCGGCCAATATCGTCTACTTTGTGTAACCATTGAGCAACGGTCGGTGGGTGTGGGGATTTCCAGTTAAGTGGAATGCAAGCCTTGGCTGCATCTAGGAGGTGTCTGACCACCGACTTCTTGTATATTCGCATCGGGTGTCCGTCGAGTGCAGGAGAAAATAGGCCGGATCATCATCCGGTACCGTTCGGTCAGAGAATTTCTGGGTAACACGACCAACTTCTCCCCAGAAACTCTGCAGCCGGGGGCATGACCAAAATATGTGCAAGAGGGTGCCAACCTCCGATTGGCATCGCCAACATAGGTCCGAGGTAGACGGAAAAAGCTTATGCAGGAGGGCGGGGGTCCTGTACCAGCGCATAAGGATCTTGAAGTTAGTTTCCTGTATTCTGGTGCATAAGGAGGACTTATGAGTGAATTTGATGATTTGCAGTTTCTTAGTGTCAGTGAAATTGGAGTTCAAGTCACTCTCCCATTTGGTCAAGCATTGGGGGCAGTAATCTCCCGGTGGTTCAGTCAGTATGGCGTACGTCAGCGATAGCGTGTGAGGAATCACCCCAGTTCCTCCAAAGGTGTGAGCTGTTGTCTCGAGTCATTGGGGGGGGGCGTGAGTCCGCAGAGGAAGTGGCCTAGTTGTGAACAGGGATGAGCCGAACACCCCCCTGTTCGGTTCGCACCAGAACCTGCGAACAGACAGAATGTTCGCGTGCACTATAGAACCCTATTAAATACAATGGACTCGAACGTTCGAAATCTAAAGTGCTAATTATAAAGGCTTATATGCAAGTTATTGTCCTAAAAAGTATTTGGGGACCCGGGTCCTGCCCCAGGGGACATGAATCAATGCAAAAATAAGTTTTACATTTTTTTTTTACGGGAGCAGTGATTTTAATAATGCTTAAAATGAAAAAATAAAAGTGAAATTTTCCTTTAAATTTCGTACCTGGGGGTGTGTATAATATGCATGTAAAGTGGCGCTTGTTTCCCGTGCTTAGAGCTGTCCCTGCACAAAATGTCATTTTTGAAGGAAAAAAAGTCATTTAAAACTCACTCGCGGCTATTAATGAATTGTCGGCTCCCGGCAATAGAAAAGTCATTGATAAAAAATAAAAAAAATGTGGGGGTCCCCCCAAATTCAATTACCAGGCCCTTCAGGTCTGGTATAGATATTAAGGGGAACCCCGCCGCAAATTTAAAAAAAAATGCGTGCGGTTCCCCCCAAATATCCATACCAGGCCCTTCAGATCTGGCATGGATTTTAAGGGGAACTCCACCCCAAATGTAAAAAAAATGGCGTTTAGTCCCTCCAAAAATCCATACCAGACCCTTATCCGAGCACGCAACCTGGCAGGCCGCAGGAAAAGAGGGGGGAGGGCGAGAGAGCGCCCCCCCTCCTGAACCATACCAGGCCACATGCCCTCAACATGGGGAGGATGTCCCCATGTTGATGGGGACAAGGGCCTCATCCCCACAACCCTTGCCCGGTGGTTGTGGGGGTCTGCAGGCAGGGGGCTTATGGGACTCTGGAAGACCCCTTTAACAAAGAGGACCCCCAGATCCCGGCCCCCCCTATGTGAATTGGTAAGGGGTACATTGTACCCCTACCATTTCACGAAGAAAGTGTAAAAAAATGTGAAAAAAAAACACACAAACACTTTGGAAAAGTCCTTTATTAAAAAAAACAAAACAAAAGAAAACATTCCAGCGATGAAATCCAGTGTTCCGCGACGATCCGATGTCCAGCGCTGTCCGTCATTGGCTGAGCCTGAGCGGACCTGATGGGGAACTTCCTCCGCAGTCTATTAAATGTATAGACTCGCCCCTTCTAAAGTTCCCCATCAGGTCCGCTCAGCCAATGAATAGGTGTAAGGCTAAGCGGACCAGATGCGGAACGTGAGAAGGGGCGGGTCTATTCATGAATTACACAGTGAAGGAAGTTCCCCATCAGGTCCGCTCAGGCTCAGCCAATGACGGACAGCGCTGGACATCGGATCGCCGCGGGACACTGGATTTCATCGCTGGAATGTTTTTTTATTTTATTAATTTTTTTTTTTTTAATAAAGGACTTTTCCAAAGTGTTTGTGTGTTTTTATTTTTTATTTTTTTACACTTTCTTCTTGAAATGGTAGGGGTACAATGTACCCCTTACCAATTCACATAGGGAGGGGGCCGGGATCTAGGGGTCCCCTTTGTTAAAGGGGTCTTCCAGATTCCGATAAGCCCTCTGCCCGCAGACCCCCACAACCACCGGGCAAGGGTTGTGGGGATGAGGCCCGTGTCCCCATCAACGGCGGGGTTCCCCTTAATATCTATACCAGACCTGAAGGGCCTGGTAATTGAATTTGGGGGGACCCCCATGCTTTTTTTTCTTTTTTATTAATGACTTTTCTATGTATTGCCGGGAGCTGACAATTCATTAATAGCCGGCCAGGTTGCGTGCTCGGATAAGGGTCTGGTATGGATTTTTGGGGGGACTCCACGTCATTTTTAAAAAAAATTGGGGTGGAGTTCCCCTTAAAATCCATGCCAGATCTCAAGGGCCTGGTATGGATATTTAGGGGGAACCCCACGCCATTTTTTTTTAAATTTGCGGCGGGGTTCCCCTTAATATCCATTCCAGACCTAAAGGGCCTGGTAATTGAATTTGGGGGGACCCCCACGCTTTTTTTTTTTATCAATGACTTTTCTATGTATTGATAAAAGCTGACAATTCATTATAGCCGCGAGTGAGTTTTAAATTACTTTTTTTCCTTCAGAAATGACATTTTGTGCAGGGACAGTTCTAAGCACGGGAAACAAGCGCTGCTTTACATGCATATTATACACACCCCCCAGGTACGAAATTTAAAGGAATATTTCACTTTTATTGTTTCACTTTAAGCATTATTAAAATCACTGCTCCCAAAAAAAATTCAGTTTTTAAAACTTTTTTTTGCATTGATACATGTCCCCTGGGACAGGACCCGGGTCCCCAAACACTTTTTATGACAATAACTTGCATATAAGCCTTTATAATTAGCACTTTAGATTTCTCCCATAGACTTTTCGAATCTGCCGCGAACACCCCAATTTGTTCGCTGTTCGGCGAACGGGCGAAAAGGCAATGTCGAAGCTCATCCCTAGTTGTGAGGCTCTCATAAAGTCCAATTTGTAAGGGCCCATGGGATCTGACAGCTCCGCATGTGTTTTCCAACGACCTAAGGCGCCAAAGTGGGATGCCTGATAGAGACCCTCGGTCTGAAGGTCACGGAACTTTTTGTCCCGTAAACCGGGTTGAAATCGGGGGTGTCCGATCACGGGCCGTAGGGGGGAGTCGCGGGGCGAGAGACTATATTTTGAAAACAGTAGTGAGCAAACCGCGGCCGTATTGCCTATCAGAGGGTGGCGCTTAAGTTTAGACGTTAAAGCTGCATGGCACCAAGGTATCCTGCAGAGGAGCACCTCACATTGGTCCTGTTCCAGCCGCGTCCACAGCTTGGATTCGGTATGGGACACCAGTCCAGCAGCCTACTGAGGTGTGCTGCATGATAGTACATGCGCACGTCTGGCAATGCCAGGCCTCCGCGCAACTTGGGGAGAGAAAGTAGTTTCCTGCTAAGGTGTGGATGTTTCCCCGCCCAGAGAAAGCGGGAGAAGGTGGAATTCACACGTTTGAAGAAGTCACCAGGAATGTGGATGGGGAGAGCTTGGAGGAGGTAGAGGAACTTGGGCAATATCGACATCTTAAGTATGTTACATCGCCCCATCCAGGAGTGGAGACCACTCCAGCCATCTAGTAGTTTCTGGACTGCCTTCAACAGGGGAGGGAAGTTGAGCTTAAACAGTTGGGGCATTGAAGCGGGTATATATATGCCTAAATACTTTAGGGCCGAATCCATCCATTTTAAATTGAAACTGTTTTTAAGCGTCATGAGCTGTTGCTGCGGGATTCCAACACCCATGGCTTCCGACTTAGCAAAATTTATTTTAAAATTGGAGAGTCGGCCATAGGTGTCAAATTCCCGCAAAAGGGCCGGCAGGGAAGTCGAGGGGTTTGCCAGGGAAAACACGAGGTCGTCCGCGTATGCCGAAACTTTGTGCCGCACGTCTCGGGATCCTATATCCGCGACGTCCGGATTCAGTCGGATGTGGCATAAAAAGGGCTCCAGGGTCAGAGCGAAGAGGAGGGGCGAGAGGGAGCAACCTTGCCTGGTCCCGTTTGTGATCGGGAAGTCCTCCGAGAGTACTCCATTCACTCTCACCCTGGCGGGCGCCGCGTAGGCTGCAGATACCCAGCTCAGCATCCTGTTCCCCAGGCCAACATGTTTCTGTCGAATAGGAATCTCCACCTGACCCAGTCAAACGCCTTTTCGACGTCTGTGCCCAGAAACAGACTTGGCGTTTTTGTACTGACCGCTATATGAAGTAGGTTGAGTACCTTGGCGGTGTTGTCTCTCGCCTCCCTGGTTGGAACAAAACCCACTTGGCCCAGGTGTACTAGGTGTGGAAGGTGCTGTTGCAATCTGGACGCTAAAATTTTTGTGAAAATTTTGAGGTCAATGTTTAGAAGGGAAATCGGACGGTAGCTCCCACATAGGGCTGGGTCCTTGCCCTCCTTAGGGATGACCGAGATGTGGGCCCGTAGTGTGGTATTATGGAAGGATTTTCCCGTCCCAAGGTCGTTGTATAAAGTCACCAGGCGATGGCCCAGGGAAGGGAGTAGACAATGGTGAGTCCATCCGGGCCAGGGGCTTTGCCCGGTTTAGCGCTTTTCAAGGCCGATTGTATTTCAGACAGCGTAATGGGTTCCTCTAGGACAGTGGTTCTCAACTCCTGTCCTCAGGACCCACTAACAGGCCAGATTTTAAGTATTACCTTGGTGAGATGCAGACTAGAATACTGCAATCCCTGAGCAGAAAATTATATCACCTGTGATGCATTTCAGTTATCTTGCAAACCTGGCCTGTTGGTGGGCCCTGAGGACTGGAGTTGAGAACCACTGCTCTAGGAGGTCCCGAGTCTCCTCTGAAAGGGAGGGCATCTGGGATTCGGTCAAATATTTTGTCGTGGCACCGGGAGTGTGCGATGTCGTGGGCAGGTTATATAGGGAGCTATAATAGGTCCTAAACTCCTGTGAAATCTGTAACGGTAGTGCCCGTTTCAGTCCAGTATTGGTCGTGATGTGCGGGATGTAGGTTGCCAGTCGTTGCATTTGCAAAGTTTGGGCTAGGAGCCTCCCACACTTGTCCCCTGACTCATAGGTTTTCCTACGGCACACACGTAGTGCCGCTTTGGCTTTGAACATTAGGAGATCAGTTATTTGGGAGCGGACGACGTGGAGATCCGTGCCAATCTGGCTGGTCGGGGATGTCTTATGAGCCAGTTCTAGGGCGCGCAGTTTGGCGAGGAGAAGATCTAATAAATAAAGCAGTATGCGTTCGTTTCAATCTCGCCCCGTGTTTGATAAGGATCCCCCTGGTGTTGCTGTCAGGCGTAGTGTTGGTGTCAAAGTAATGTGTAAGTTCCCTGACCACCTCTGTCAGAACATCAGGGTCCTGTAGCAGGCTTTCATTGAGTCGCCACTGCGGGTTCTGTCTCATCGGGTTATCAGATATAGCGTATCGCATACCAATCGGTGCGTGGTCCGACCATGTGATCGAGTCAATGTAGGTGTCTGTGATCGCGTGAAGCTGCCCGTGAGGGACTAGGAAATAGTCTATGCGTGAATAGATCTGGTGCGGCTTGGAAAAGAAAGTGTAGTCGCATTCACCCGGATGGAAGAGGCGCCAATCGTCTACCAGAGTCGCAGAGTGAAGAGTTAGTCCTATACGCTTCCGCATGTCCCGAGTCGTAGAAGAAGTACCAGAGGAGGTATCCTCCAGGGGGATCAGGGGGATGTTTAGGTCCCCGCCCACGATCAGTTGACCCTCCAAGAAACGCATGAGGTGAGTCAGTCGTCTCCTAAGGAACACGTCTTGGTGGTCATTAGGCGAAAAAAGATTTGCTAAGGTCACTTTCTTGTCCCCTACTAAGCCTTTCAGGAAAAGGTAACGGCCCTCCCCATCAGTCTGAGAGTCAATGAGCCTCCAGGGCACCCTAGCAGAGATGAGGATAGTCACCCCTCGTGACTTAGCTTCAGTATAATTGGAGTGGTAAGCTAGGGGGAAGTGCCTGTTCTTAAGTATTGGAAGGTTGTTCTCCCGAAAGTGCATCTCCTGCAGCATAACGACGTCCGCCCTCCTACAGCGCATATCTCGAAGTAGCATCTGCCGTTTTTCCGATGTATTCAGGCCCTTTACATTCAGGGAGAGTATGTTGAGGATATCCATGTTCGAAGAGGGTAGAAGTCCTCACAGCAAAAAAAAATTGGGGTGGCAGAGAAGAATAATCAAAAAGGTGAAAAGAGAGGGTGTGGGGAAGGGGTCAGAATAGAAAAGGGAAGAGAATAGGGTCAAGTGAGCCGGCTCCTAGCGAACCGTGAAAGTTAGGAGGCCGCCACCAGAGTGTGCGGCTAGAGAAAGGAATCTAATTCAGCCCAATCGGCTGTGGCGCTCACCAGAGAAAACTCTGGTGATGGAGCGCAATCCTAAGTGGGAAGGTGGGTAGACAGAGCAAGGAGGCAAACCCATGACTTTCCCCACCCACCCCCGGCACAGTACAATGAGGAATCAAACAGATACCAGTAGAGCCAATCAAGTAAAACAAAACGTCAGACTAATGCAGAGCAGTCAAAATACATAGAACAGAACATAACGGACCAAAGGTAGCATGTAATATAACCAGGGCAACAGAAACAGTGCAAATATTGTTATCAGCATAAGAAACAGGAGCTAAGTGCAGTAATCATGCGTAAAATACTCCCCACCCCCACCCTATGTGTAGCAAACCCCCTCTGACCGATAATTGGATCTGAAGAACGGTATGTAACTGGGTAGTGCAACCTCCCTAGAGACCGGTCTAGGTGGAGGGTCCCCCTCATCAACAATGCAGGTATACCCCAAAAAAGGCAAAGTAGTAACAAAACAAATCACAAGGGGGAGAGAGTCTGCACTTCCGCAGGCACCAGGCAGGGCATGTTGGTGTGCAAACACATGCAGTCCCCCACCCCCGCCCCCCCAAGCCCAAAAAGCAGCACCCCCACCATCAAGTCAGCGCCCCAGGGCCCCCCATCCGGCCACCCCCCCCGGGGGAAGAACAATCAGGTCCTCTCCTGGCTTCCATTGCATTTGTGTGATCATCCAGGCACCCTTCCCCTTGTCTCAGATCGAGGGATAGTCACTGTGAAGTGTTCAGAGCAACCGGCAGCTACAGATCTGCATGGGGGTCCATATGGTTAGAGTCTCCCGGGACATGCTCGTGGCGCGGCAAAGCCCCCAGTATGCAGAGTAAAACCGTTGCGGGACCAGAAGGCCGTGGCAGCCACCGTAGGGCAATTCAAGGGAGTTGACATCACCGGCCGTGGGAGGAAGTCTAGCGGGCATACCGGACAGGGTGAGTGAGAAGGGCCGTGAGGCCATCGTATGGGGCAGGGGGGGACCCCAAACAAAAAAGTACGGAAGCCCCGAGACCTGGTGTGCACAGAAAGAGGGAGTCAGGGTGTCAACGTAACGCGTCATCAGAGGCTGGGATGAGCGCAGATGGGCAAATGGGAGAACGAAGGGTAGGGACAAGCGGCCTCAGGCCTACTCACGTGGGGCGCCTCCAGAGCTGGACCATTGTCTCCGTCTGCCGCGTTGTTGTTGGCGGGGGGGAAAGGTCCGCGGTATGCTGTGGCGCCCGATCTTCCCTGCTGGCGTGGAAGGATCTGCAGCCAGTCCGGGACTGGAATCGGCTCCGCTTCCAAGAATCTGAAGAGGGCTGGTAGGTCTGCTGAGGTTTGGAGCGTGAAGGCGCCATGTTCACCGCGGAAGGTCACCGCAAGAGGGTATCCCCAGCGGTACGTTAAGCCGTGCTGTTTGGCCAAATCCAGAAGTGGTCGGAGCAGGGCCCTCCAGCGCAGAGTCGACCTAGACAGGTCATGGAGAATCCGTACTGGTGACCCCCCTGTCTCCACGTCGCCATGTTCCCAGGGGCGTCGCAGGATGGCTTCCTTCTGGGAGTAGCGGTGTAGCCTGCAGATCACATCTCGCGGCTTACTGGGATCCGCAGGCTTGGGGCCTAGGGCTCTATGCGCCCTGTCCAAGATAATGTCTGCCTCCGGGTCGTCAAGCATGGTCCGGAAGATCCCCCGGAAGGTGTCTCGCACGTTCTCTGGCTCCGCTGACTCCGGGATGTCCTTGATGTGCAGCTGTAGCGCCACTGCGGTGTCCCAGTGTTGATCACGGTCTTGCTCCAAAGCTGACACCCGGGCCGCCAGTGAGGTCACGGAAGTCTCCCCTGTCGCCACCCGGTCTGTAAGGGAGGACACCTCACCTCCTGGATATCCCGCCTGTGAGTCTCTTCCAGGCGAAGGATCAGGGCCTCAATGGCGGTCTGTGTCGGGAGGGCCTGCAACATCTCCCTGATCTCCTGGTCCAGCATAACGGCATCCGGTGGTTGGGGGGATGACATTGCCGCTCGGTGGTGCTCCGTATGTTCCTCCGGAGAGCAGTCGGGTGGCGGGATGTTGTCAGGTAGAAGGTTACCAGAGACCGCGTCTTGGGCCTGCTGTGCAACTCTGCGTGCTAGGCCTTGTGGTGTTGTCACTCTGGCTCCGGGGGATGCCTATTGTAGGTGCTTAAAATAGCGTCTAATTTCCCCAGAGTGTTTGCCTGAGGGAGTCCCCTTTGTCGCTGCTCTGGTCCTGTATTTCTTAGCGGAGCTCATACCGGTTAACAGGTATTATATGCCGGGGCATGAGGGTTCAGGCCAGGAGCTCTGATGAAAAGCTGCCTCACTCCACCATGTCCAGGCCACGCCCCTTGAACGATTCTTTTTCTTTGGTACATGTATGTCTTCCAGGTTGGTGCCCTTTCTTTGTTAATCCCTTAATTTTTATTTTTGAAAATAGGGACTACTAAGAGTAAACACTTGGCTTTCATTGATTTCCTGTTTGCTCTGTATCAACTGTATATAGTATTAGCTGCATACAGTGTGTTCTGACAGTGGTAAAGAGACTTACCGTCCCATTCTGAAGTTAACCACTTGCTGCCAAATCATGTACATGTACGTGATTGACTAAATGTGGTTTTACTGGGGGTTATGGCTGCAGCTGTCAGTCATAACTTTGGTATTGTCTATTATAGCCAAAGAAAGGTCTACAAAGTAAAAGCAAACCTAGCGGCTAATTAGCCACTGGATTGCTTTTACAGGTGGCAAAAGCCCCCCCCCCTACTACCCTCGGGTGCCTCTCTGGGCTCTCCAATTCTGGCGGGGAGCCCACAGTCTTACCTGGTGGTTGTGCCGGTTTACAATAGAGGTGACCAGAGACTGGATCATCTCCAATTACCTGGATTATAGTCATAATTCCTGTTGGGTTAGTACTGCTACCTGGCATTCCACTAAAGGGATTTCCCCTCACTTCCTGTCCTAGCTACAACAATTTCAACAACGTGAAGGAAAATCTGCAACAGAGATATAGACAGCAATAAAAACTGACTAGGATTCTAGATATCCCCTATTTTACTAAAATTAATCATTTTATTTTTAGTCTATGTTTTAGTAGAAGAGTTTTTCTTATTTCCTGCCTTGTGAAACTGTTCCCGCCAGAATAGTAAATAAGATAAAATCTTTCTAACCAAGCCCAAGATAGCAGTATCATTTTGATAAAAGTTCTATACCTTCCCCATTCTATACAACAACAAAAAATATGATTTTGCTGAACATACACTTTAACATTAACATTAAAAGAGAGAAGGAGAGTGTGAAAGAGAGAGAAGTGTTAAATAAAAGGTGTTATATAAAATGCTGAATCTATATTGTTATTTCACTAATTGTCTAAGAAGGCCCTTACAAGGTTATGGTTAATAATAGCGTTTTTTCACTGTGGCCTTTTGTCCTTGTTCCATGTAGTAAATGCCCAGAGAACTAGTTCAACTGTATATTTTTTCAAAGGACTTGTGATGAAAGAGGGCACATGTAAAATGAGCAAGCACATGAGAAAAGACATTATGTATACAGTATATGATATTCGGCTTGGTATTGATCAGACCCATTTGGTGGACTGAACATGAACCTAATCATCAGATCCTGCTTAAGCTTGCGCTTCCCCCGGTAATTGACTCTTGCATATTGATTAAGATGTTGATGTGTCCCAGCACTGCTCGTCAGTAATGCAGCTGAAAATGGCCTCCTTCTCCCAATAGTTCTTAGCAATCACTCCGCTGCTGTCACCATGCTCACTCTAATGGATAAAGCTGTCATTCCGCAGCTAGGATATCTTGCAGGCACGCAGACAAAATTAGCAGTTCAATAATTTATAGGACATGGAAAAAAACTTTACCTAACAACTTCCATTGATTACTGTAAGTGTTTTGACTGCATTTGCCTTCTTTGCATACAGTGAGTCCTTTTAAAGTTGTTTCCTTCAATCAGCTCTTTCCTTGACTATGAAATACAAGAGAAGAGCGTGCCTTGATACTAAGCTGAAATGATAGTGAAAATGTAGTCTGTTAAAACATTGCCATAGTGGCATCTTTGGTTATTTTTTTGGGCATTTTAATTAGGAAATTTGCAGCATAATAGGTCTTCAAAATTATAATAAAATGTTTTATTTTTGCTATTTAACCACTTAAGCCCCGGACCATTTTGGCTGGTTAAAGACCAGGCCCCTTTTGGCGATTCGGCACTGCGTTGCTTTAACTGACAATTGCGCGGTCGTGCGACGTGGCTCCCAAACAAAATTGACGTCCTTTTTTTCCCACAAGTAGAGCTTTCTTTTGGTGGTATTTGATCACCTCTGCGGTTTTTATTTTTTGCGCTATAAACAAAAATAGAGCGACAATTTTGAAAAAAGTTCAATATTTTTTACTTTTTGCTATAATAAATATCCACAAAAAATACAAAAAAAAATACTTTTTTTTTTCCTCAGTTTAGGCCGATACGTATTCTTCTACATATTTTTGGTAAAAAAAATCGCAATCGCCGTTTATTGATTGCTTCGCGCAAAAGTTATAGCGTTTACAAAATAGGGGATAGTTTTATGGCATTTTTATAAATTTTTTGGTTTTACTAGTAATGGCGGCGATCAGTGATTTTTTTCATGACTTCGACATTATGGTGGACACATCGGACACTTTTGACACATTTTTGGGACCATTGTAATTTTCACAGCGATCAGTGCTATAAAAATGCCCTGGTTACTGTGACACTGGCAGTGGAGGGGTTAACCACTAGGTGGCACTGTAGGGGTTAAGTGTTCCCTGCATTGTGTTTATAACTTAGGGGGGTTGGGCTCTGTTTCACATAACACTGATCTTCGCTCTGTGTACACGGTGCCGAGATCAGTGTCATTGTCACTAGGCAGAGCAGGGAGATGCTTGTTTACACAAGCATCTCCCCGCTCTATACCTCCGTGAGACGATCGCGGGGATCCCCGCGGCGATCGAGTCCACGGGACCCGCGGTCCGACTCAAGAGGAAGGTGGCAGGGTCGCGAGCGCGCCGCCGGTGGCGCGTGCGCGACCATACGGCAGGCATTTAAAGGGCCACGTACAGGTACGTGATTATGCCTGTCCGTGCCATTCTGCCGACATATATCTACAGTGCGCGGTCGTTAAGCGGTTAAGGAGCACTATAAGCAAAGCAAAAAAAAGTTGCATCGTGTAAAATGCTTGTCACTATCACAGCTATAAAAATTATTCATAAGTAGTGAAGAAAATTAAATGAGAATAAACAGAGTTTGTGTTTAAAGCAGCCAATGAATATTCTTATTTTGTTTTTTCAGTTAAAAAACTTACCATTAACCACATTATGTTTTCATTTTCTTCCCTTCATCTTTAATTTAAAAAAAAACTTGTATGTAAAAGTACATTACAGTACAGTGCAATTTACATACTGCCATATTGGTATTCGATTTAATTTCATCTAAGCAGTGTGGAGTGGGTCCACACTGCATCTGATGTCTGAGTTTAGGCATAAGAGATTGGAGGGGGCAAAGAAACCAATAAAAGTATTTTAGTTCAAAGGTACACCGGCTCTTTAAGTGTCTGTGGACAGAGTATTCTAGAATAGAATATCTAGAAAAAAAATACTCTCAGGAATCAGTGGCAGTGAATTTCAAGATGTCATTTAAAAGTCCTATTTAAGAATCATATTTAAAGCAGAATGTCGGGGTTACTCCACCCCTCACCCTCCTCTAACTAATCACTAACATAAAAAAATTAAAAAACTCCCGCTTAAATGCTCCTTTCACTCACTTTAATTCAGAGGTGGCTTTTAATTGTCTGAAAATACAATATCATTTGCATTATCTGCAATAAAAAATCGAATTTGTTTAATCATGGATTTGTCAGTTGGGATAATTGGTTGTCTAGGATTAATGGAGCAATGCTGCAAGTGGCGTGGACATTTAGGATCAGTTCCTCATTTGTTTTATCTGATATTTATCTGAAGATAAAATGACAAATTGTTGTGGGTAGGGATGAGCAAATCTGCCCAGGTTTAGTTCACAGTTTAGCAAATCTTGTTCAAAGTTTGCAAACTCTGTGGTTAAACCTACTGAGGTCAATGAGGGAGATTGTGAATTGTGTTTAAATTATTGCCATTTGTAGGGCTAATAAGCAAGATATTAAAATGAAGACAAGGGAAACTGAGCACTCCCATATGGGCAATTGGGCAATTGGGCAATGGACCAATGTCTACATTAAACAAAAATAACATAAAAAAAAACTGTTTCTAAACCCAAAATCAGCTCTACCTAGCAGTCAGGAATTACACTCTACCTAACAGTTCAAACATATGCTGACAGTATGGCTGCTTTTCTTATTCTTTGAGGAAAAAAAAGGGGGGGGTAGGCTGGGTTATTTATTTCTTAAAATTTTTGGCTTTTGTGACTCAGCTGACCAGGGAAATGGCTATACTCTGCATTATAGGCTTTTCTTTATGCTGGCAGTGAACCTGTGAACTATCTTGTCAAATGTTTACAGTATACAAACTTTGTGAATCCCAGGAATTCACTGCAAACCCACAGTAGTGGCGAACCTGAAGCTCATCTCTAGTTGTTGGTAAAGGGTAATGATAAAGGGTAACCTTCCTTGTGGTGTAATATGTGCTATAAGCTGTAATTGCTAGCTTTGTCCAACTTCTTTTTAGTTTAACCATTCTGGGGTTCTTTAAATTTGACAATCACACCCAGTTTTTCTTTCCTGACTAGATCACTTGCAAGATATGATTAAGCACTGACCTTCAGTGTGAAACATGTAAGCTGTTACCCCGGCTATGCTGTGATGATTTTTGGTGTGATCTTCCATTTTTTACAATAAAGGCGACCGTCAAAGGTTTTTTGGAGTGCGGCTGTCCATATTTTTTATTTTTTTCTCTAGATCACTTGCAAGATTTCTTTGTAGGAATAACTCAAGGTGCATTTGCCACCTATTTGCATTTGTTCTTCACTGTATCTATGAAACTTAAAGTGTTTGTTACCCCAAGATTTCATATTCCTGATATGTGCCTGCTGTACCATGTACTTGTATCAAAAAGTATCCTGTTCTCTTTCTATTGCTTCTTTTGTGTGAAATCCCTGGTGTTCCTGCCATTCTCTCTGCTTTCCTATTAAAAACTGACCACACTAACCAGGAGAGCACACTGTGGTCAGTTCTCTAGGTATGCTGGGAACTCAGCCTGCTCTCCTCCAATGATCAGACATGCCCTGACATGCCCCTCCTGAACAGTCTTTCACTGGGAAGCTCAGTGTCCTGCTGCCCCCCCCCCCCAAGCTCTTATGCAGCTGAGAACACAGGAAATTTGATCACTTTTAAAAAAGAGGACAAATTGATTTTCCATATATATATATATATATATATATTTATGGTTGAAGCCCTATATGCGATACAGATATGAATAAGAAAGATAGATAGACTTAACATAAGACTTACAACATGAAATGGACCTGAAGTGTGCCCTGATCTGATGGACGGTATGCCAAAATAAGGGGGCATACCCATGATTAGAATGAATATTTTGTGGAGAGAAATGAATTTTGAGAAATGCCCTAAAAAAGGGAATGGGAGGGTGGGTATCACTCACAGGAAACCAACGAAGACTGCAGGTGAGTGGGCTGGTTAAATAGCCCCCCGGGCTCCTCCCATAAATTCAGGCCAGCATACTGGCCTTCTAACATATATATATATATTTTTTAGATATCTATTCACAAATGTTTTGCCTTTCATTTCTATTTCAAACTGAGTGGGTTGTTTTACAAGGTGTTCGTTTACAACCACTTTAACCTGTTCCAATCCGGGCCATTTCTGCCATTTCTGCCATGCATGTAAAAATATGTGTAGCGGGCATTTAAATTTGGGGGGGGGAGCATCTGGGTTATTTAACCCAGATGTACTAATTGTTAGGGAATCTGAGAATCCCTTTTGTGGTTCTTGGAGGACTCTGGTGGTGCAAGGATCCCTGTGGCCTGCAGGTGGCATTGTCGCCTTGGGCCGGAGTTGAACCTGCACCGCAAGACTGTTCCTTTTTGTCCTTTCCTGGCGCCGGTACATCGGGGCGGGGAACCCGCTGTGACGCAAAGGGAGAGGAGATAAAAGGGGCGGACGCCCTGACCTCGGGGTTCAGAGTTGGAGGACGTGGCCACGCCCAGGCACCTTCAGCCTGGGTGCTGGCATTCTGGAGTTCCGGGCCCAGGTGCCCTTGACCTGGCCGGAGCAAGGGATGGAGTCCATCCCAGGCACCTTAAGCCTGGGGTGAGGTACTACGGCCAAGGCCTGGGACCCAGTAACTTCGACTGGGTTCCGCGAGGGTGGAGGAGTCCGAGGGGCCCTAAGGTGTTGGGACCCGTATCTGAGGTGAGGAGGCCGGGGAGTGTAACCCTTCCGAATAGCCCGGTACAGCATTAATCCGGTGACGGCGGGGCCTCTGGTAACTCTCTTGGAGGGATGTCTTCCCCCTAACAGGGGCTGCAACGTAGCGAAGGTAACTCCAGTTCCTGTTCACTAGAGTCGCTGGAAGAGACTCTGAAGCCAAAAAGTCCATTTTACAGCCACTGTGCTTAGCAACCGTTGGTGAAACTTCAACGGTTTAGTTTCTTTGAGGATTGTGCCTTGACCTACTCCCCACCAATACTGAACTGTTCTATGGGTCTCAAACGGCCTTCACCTCTACATGCAGTAATCTAGAGGACATGGGCCGTGGCGCACCTCGCTCTCCCCTTCAAAGTACCCCTAGACCGGAGCCAAAGTAACCGCTAAAGAAGAGAGAGAGGGTGAGGCCGCTACATATGCTTTTTTTTTTGCTAGAAAAATTACTTAGAACCCTCCAAACATACTTTTTTTTAAGCAGACACCCCTCACATTTTTGAGAAAAATTTTATTATAAATCTTCATGTGACAACACTGAAGAAATGACACTTTGCTATAATGTAAAGTAGTGAGTGTACAGCTTGTGGAGGATTGCAAGGTCTCTAATAGGGATGAGCTTCGAGTTTGAGTCGAACTCATGTTCGACTTGAACATTGCCTGTTCACATGTTCGCCGAACAGCGAACAATTTGGGGTGTTCGCGGCAAATTCGAAAAGCCGCGGACACCCTGTAAAAGTCTATGGGAGAAATCTAAAGTGCTAATTTTAAAGGCTTATATGCAAGTTATTGTCATAAAAAGTGTTTGGGGCCCCCGGGTCCTGCCCCAGGGGACATGTATCAATACAAAAAAAAGTTTTAAAAACGGCCGTTTTTTCGGGAGCAGTGATTTTTTTAATGCTTAAAGTGAAACAATAAAAGTGAAATATTCCTTTAAATTTCGTACTTAGGGTGTGTGTGTATAGTATGCCTGTAAAGTCGCGCTTGTTTCCCATGCTTAGAACTGTCCCTGCACAAAGTGTCATTTCTGAAGGAAAAAAAATCATTTAAAACTCACTTGCGGCTGTAATGAATTGTCGGCTCCTGGCAATACATAGAAAAGTCATTGATTAAAAAAAAAAAAAATGCGTGGGGGTCCCCCCAAATTCAATTACCAGGCCCTTCAGGTCTGGTATGGATATTAAGGGGAACCCTGCCGCAAATTTAAAAAAAAATGCGTGGGGTTCCCCCCAAATATCCATACCAGGCCCTTCAGGTCTGGTATGGATTTTAAGGGGAACTCCACCCAAAATTTAAAAAAAAATGGCGTGGAGTTCCCCCAAAAATCCATACCAGACCCTTTATCCGAGCACGCAACCTGGCAGGCCGCAGGAAAAGAGGGAGGAACGAGAGAGCGCCCCCCTCTCCTGAACCGTACCAGGCCACATGCCCTCAACATGGGGAGGATGTCCCCATGTTGATGGGGACAAGGGCCTCATCCCCACAACCCTTGCCCGATGGTTGTGGGGGTCTGCGGGCAGGGGGCTTATCGGAATCTGGAAGACCCCTTTAAAAAAGGGGACCCCCAGATCCCGGCCCCCCTATGTGAATTGGTAAGGGGTACATTGTTTCACGAAGAAAGTGTAAAACAAATGTAAAAAAAACCACACAGACACCTTGGAAAAGTCCTTTATTAAAAATAAAAAAATAAAAACACATTCCAGCGATGTAATCCAATGTTCCGCGGCGATCCGATGTCCAGCGCTGCAGTCTCCACTCGTAACGTCATTGGCTGAGCGGACCTACACTTCGAGGAAGTTCCCCATCAGGTCCGCTCAGCCAATGACGTAGGCGGGGTCTGAGGTACGAGGGGTGAGTAGTTTATTGTGGTAAGGTATGGTATCTGGCTTATCCTTGCAGGACTTTATATGGGCTGCAGCACTTATAAATATATGATCCATGGTGATTGCATTAAATGGTACAGCCGCTCTTCATTGCAACTTTTGGATTCTGGTGTTGAGCATACATTCCTCTTGATTGCTTGCTTGTGCTATACAATACCTACTATCAGGAAAGCATTGCTATTGGATATTTAGCATGTGGATCTGACTGCGGCTTGTAGAAACGCTTGCTACTATATTTACATATATACATGTATATACATATATACATATAATACACGTGGTGTGCGATGATATGAGCACATACATGAGCAACAGTCAGATCTAGTATACTCTGTATGTTTGCATGACTGAGGTGTGGATGGGGATTTCCTTATGATGACAATGTTGTCATTTGCTTTTAATTGGGGGAAAAGGTGAAAGTTTCATTGCTGTAGATAGGTGTGTTACCTACTAAAATTTTTCCATTTGATGTTTTCATATTCTTAATAAAGTGTATATTTTTGTTATTTCGTGTCAATCTCTGTGATCCTTGTTTAAGACTCTCTTTCTTTGTGTTCTGTCATGCAAGTATTTACATAGTTATGCTTGAGTCGTGCGATCACCTCCTACAGGTGAATAAGCGCACAATAGGTCTTATGCCGCGTACACACGACCGTTTTTCACGTCGCGAAAAATGGCCATTAAACAGTTGGAACATGCTCTATTTTTTCTCGTAGTTTTTCACGTTGTCGTTTTTCTCGTAGTGAAAAACGACCGTGTGTAGGCTTTAACGACGTGAAAAAAAACGCGCATGCTCAGAAGCAAGTTATGAGACGGGAGCGCTCGTTCTGGTAAAACTAGCGTTCAGAATGGAGATAGCACATTCGTCACGCTGTAACGGACTGAAGAGCACGAGGCTGAAAAGCACTAATCGTCTCTCACCAAACTTTACTAACACGAGGATCAGCAAAAAGCAGCCCAAAGGGTGGCGCCATCCGAATGGAACTTCCCCTTTATAGTGCCGTTGTACGTTTCGTACGTCACCGCGCTTTGTTCGAGCATTTTGTTTCACGATCGTGTGTAGGCAAGGCAGGCTTGAGAAGTATCACGTCGAGAAAAACGTAGTTTTTTTCAATGACATTAAAAACGGTTGGGTGTACGAAGCATTACTATTTAGTTTTTCAACTTTGATTATGACAAACACAAAATAATACCCAAATGTTTGATACAACATAAAAGATGATGTAACACTGAGTAAATAGATATCTAACATGTCACGCTTTAAAATTGTGTATGCAGTGGAATGGCGCTAAACTATGGTGCCTAAAAGTCTTTATAGGCGCACTTTCAAAAGCCTTTACAGGTTACCATTTTAGAGTTAAACAGGAGGTATAGCCCTAGAATTATTGCTCTTGCTCACAGTGATACCTCACATGTGTGGTGCGATCACCGTTTACATACAGTATGTGTGTGGGACTTACATGCACATTCGCATTTTGACAAGGCTCTTTAAAAAAAATTATATTTTATTTAAAAAAAAAATTAACACTGTATTTTTTTTTTAATCAGCTTTATTGCTACCACAAGAGATGAGCAAAATTCCTTGTTCTAGGATGGGCTGTGGCAAGTTCTCTTTTTGGAAAGATCTTGGGTCTATTAGATCCTAGATCTCTCCTCTGGCCTCCAAAGCATCTGACCAAACCGAGATCGGTGCCACCAATCGCATCCTTACTGGGCTCCTCGATCATACAGGAGGACCTGGTAACGGTGGTGGTGGCAGCAGGAGGAGAGAACCCTCGTCCACCATCTGTAAATGTGTGAAAAGTATCAGTGATTGATTCACAGTGCCAACATCCTGGGTACAAAATAAGAAACAATTCCCCTTGGGATTTGGACTTTACTGGCACTTAATTAGATGTACAATATTATTATAATAAAAAAATATGTTTTTTCATGATACATAATTAAAAGCAGGTAACACGGATTATACATTACAACAGAAACTCGAAATACAACTTATGCAAGCTGGTAAATTGCAACGGATATCCTTTACCCGGGAATGTTTCAGAGTCTTATTTCAAGTACTCCTTCCTCAGGGTCGTTTAGGACATCAAAGCTCTACAATATAAGTACAGAAGGTCAAAAGGCATTAATCCATATACATTGTGGTCAAATATGCATAGTTTAACATCTGAGACTTACAGTTGTTACAGTTGGATATGTGCGGACACTCCATGTGAATTAAAACAGCACACAACATAAACATCTGGGATTGCCGCCCCTCTCATCCACAGCAGAACAATGTGGATTCAGTTGCATGTAATATAAAGGCCAATGTTTCGGATTTCATAGGGTACCTCAAAGTAAATCCCTTGTGTGTGAGAAAAGTCTCCAAACCCACTGAGGCCCACAGATGGAGTCCTATAATTAGAATGCAATAAAGGGTAGTCTATTTAAGGGCAGAACATGAATGCAGCTCATCCACACCTATACACACATTGTATGAAACTGTATTATAATATATAGAGCATACCTTAGGGCATACCTTTGCGTCTGTAAAAGTGATCAAGTGGCTGTATAGCTTCTTGGATTATTTTAAACAAAACAGAATTGCCTGCTGTAAAAAGTGATACTGGGATCGTGGTTGTAGACTCAATCATGATCCTGGTATAACCACTTCAACCTGAGCCCATTTATCCACAGCCACAGGACAGGAAGTGGGTAATTTTCATAGAAATAAGTGGCTCAAAAAGTATTTGAATGTATCACATTTACGTCTGCAACTGGGTACAGCTTGAATGTATTTGTTTTAGGGCTGTTACTGATTAAAATTTTCGTGTTCGATTAATCACATTTTTTTTTAATCGATTAATCGACTAATTTCGATTAATTATAACGCACATACAGATCCAACTACTTTTAGCTGATCTCCTTGCAGGCCGATTCCCTGTGCAGCTACCAACCACTGGAAAAATCGATAGCAGGATACAAAAAACACACAAAGGCAGCGCTCGATGGGAATAGCATTAAAACTTTTATAGTCTTCAAGTAGGTAACAAAATAAATATTGCACTGGAGATAAAATCGATGTAGCTACATAAACTGTAAAAATGGTGCGAAAAATACCAAACGGTAGCAAAAGCAGTCATAAAAACATGTAGCTAAGTATGATACTGGTATAAAAATGTGTACAACGATACCACTGCTGAATCCAGATGAGAAGGGGCTAACATCAGTCTGTTGGCATGTAGATGTCCCGTGAAGGGAACTATCACAACTCCCAGTGGATAGCTGTAGAATCCCAGGTTGATAGAGGGAAGTGTAACAGCCCTTGCGTGTGGCAGATAGTAAGGTCCCGCCGGCATGCAGATATGAAAGCACAGCAAAGAAGCCCTTCAGATGGACACGGCAAGCCCAAAGAATTTTGATTGATTAAAAGAATTTTGATCGATCAAAACAATTAATCGATTAATCAAGGAATTAATAGTTCATTTCCACAGCCCTAATTTGTTTCTAATTTTCCCCATTATCAAGTGGACATTGTTTTATTACAAAGGAAGGTTGCACACTAGGAACGGAAAGCATATTAGTTGATGGTTTCAGATCTGATTTAGTTTTTGTGGTCACATTATCATCATGTATCTTTTGCAATAAACACTGAGCTATTTAAGTTGGCCATACACTGGTAGAATTTGAAAGTGTTTGTTTTCAAAAAGTTTTTTCAATTTTCTAATAGTTAATGGAGACAAATTGATGTTCACACCATCAGATCACTCAGAATATATTTCATAAAATAGGACATTCTGCATCATTCTGGGTGCCTGCAGTGTGGGGTAGGGACAGAGCCCCCGCTGGTAGGGAAAGAGAAAGAGTAGCACTGGGGAGAGGTACATGTCAAGGAGGGAAATAATTGTTTTCCTAACAAGAAGGTGTCTCTTCTGTCAGCTTTCTGGAACAGTCTCTCACTGGCAGTGGAATATCAGCAAGGACATTTGGGGACAGCAGTGAGACCAAGCAATAACCTGAAGGGAAGTGCTCCTCTGGCATTCTGTGGTCTGTAAGTGCCTGATATCTTACTATTGGAAAGTGCCTTGTGGATAAACAATGCTCTCCTCTGCCTGAAGAATTGTATGGCTTACAATAGGGGTGCCCAACCTTTTGAAGAGTAAGGGCCACTTAAGCGACTTGGTAATCGGTCACGAGCCACAATGAGCACAGCGGACATGTACACAGCCCGCTATATTCTTTTTTTTTTTAGCGGATCGGATTGGAGGTAGGACACAAGTCGGTTTACGTCTACCACTCCTTGGAGGTGCATGGAGGGTTGAATTGGGTCAGAATGACCATGTGAAAGGAGCCCAAGGCTGCTTTCACACTGATGCGCTGCGTTTTTCCCCGCACTGCGGGTGCAACGCAGTGTACCTTTGGCTTTCCTGCACTTTGCAATAAACTTCTATTATATTCTGCAGGTTTGGTACACTTTCAGAAAGCTCACCAAACTCACAGGTAATAACAGAAGTCTATGGCTCAGTGCAGGTAACCCGCAGGTAAACTACTCTGCACCTGCGGATCAGTTTGAAAGCAGCCCAGTAACCACTGCAGAAGAGATATGCCCATATATACACTGTGATTTTAGTAATAAAATGACCTTTAATAACAGTATTCTATTCTATTCTGATCCATCCCAGAGCAGGAGGTCGTGAGCCACATCAAAGGGCTCCGCGGGCCACATGTGGCCCCCGGGCCACTGGTTGGGCACCCATGGCTTACAACATATGTAGTGCTATTGCTACGGTATAAACTGCCTCATTTGTGTGGTCATTCAGTTTCTAGAATAAAACAATGTTTAAGTATTTATGTATGTTTACTCGGTTCTCAGGTACACTGGTTAGACCCCACATACAAGCTTATCATATTTGAGCTGATAATATACTGCAGATTAAGGCCCCTTTCACGTGGGCACCTCCGCAAAGCAGAATCCGCTTGATCAGTGGAGGATCGCTCTGTTTATTCCCACTAAGCAGGCGGATGACTGGTCCATCTCTGCTCACTGTGCAAAGTGGACACGGACACAGTCCCACTCTCCTCTATGGAGAAATAGTATGGAAACGGACCGCCTGTCCATTTCCATCCGAACTACCAAACAGATGGAAAATAGGACCACCATCCATCTGTTTTTGGTGGACAGGATTGGATCAGATGGCAGCGGGCGTGCTGCCATCCATAGAAGAGACTGGAGGGTCTGATCAGGTCCACCTGAAAAATTGACAGGCAGACCTGATTGGACAGCCCATGCGAAAGGGCCCTAAATCAGATACAAAGGAGCCTCTCCATGCAAATGTAATAGAGAACCTACCAATATAATATGCCAATGATCATGCTGAATATATCCATTAAAGTGAACCCATCAGACATTTTAAACTTTTAAAAGTCCTCCCTAGGAACGTGCACATCTGCCTGCAGCCTGCCAAATAAGAGTGCACTTAAAAATCAATAAAATCTTCTCAATGGGCAGAGGAATGGCATTTGGTCAGGACTCATAAGACAACTATTGCCTATGACATTGCTTATCACATTCACCATTTAATAAAATAGATGGAAAGCTAAAAAAAAGTGTAAAGTGGGATAGGTTGCACAATGTAAATCTACCATTTTTCAGCATATGAGGTATGCCATCACATTAAGATAATCACTGAAGAGGGGGGGATTGGTAAGTTGGTAAAGTTTATAGCATTGTACCGTTACCCTTTTAGGCTTTATCTCTACCAGAAAAAATCTTTTTAGAACAATTTTTCATTTTCTGACCCGATATTGTCAGGTGAAAGGGGAAAGGGGTCAATAGTCTGTTAATTCAATAATAAAAGGGTAATTACACATTTTATGAAGTCTTACAGTTTTAATTAAAGGTTAGGATTTAAATGACGTGAGTTCAAAGGGCTTATGAACTGTTTTGGTTTGAGTATGGCAAAGTACACTGAGTACAGAAGGTTTGAGAGATAAGCTTATGTAATTTCTATCGTCTTGGTAATTAATTTTGAATAGTGGCTTAAGAAATAGAGGAATTAACATTTTACTTTCTTAAATATTACAAGAATTTAGTTTAAAGCATGTCTATGGTAAAAAATTTAAATCATATATCCATAACCACATTGTATTTCAATTATTTTAACTATTAATCTAAACAATCTTGAAGTTTGTAAACTTACTTTGTGATGAACTCCACACATTTACTTTCTTTTCAATGGACATTAGTGTAAGGGAGCTCTTTACTGACCACCAGCGTAAGTAACATTTATCCCAACGAACTTCACTTTAACAGTGCATTCTTTACACTGTACAATGGGTGAAAGCAGATCCTTCTTATACTGACTACCAATGTAAGTCCTTCTTTTTTTTTTTTTTTAATTGTTTATTTATAGTTTTTCAAAGTATACATAATAAGCCTGTAATCCAGACTCCAGCATACAGTCAGACATGGTAAACATAAAAAGGCATAAAAAACAATGCAACAAAGATCTTGGATATACATCTCCAGGTATAGGACAGGAAGTGGTATAATCAGAACATACTCCAAAGGCACAAGTAGCGAATCGGAGGTCTAATGTGACTAGTGAATCATAGGTATATTTGTTGAGAGTGAACAAACATGGGACGGGTCAGAGGGAAGGTATAAAACCTTCCCTGTCGTATAATCATAGGGAACCCAGGAATAATATCCTGGAATCAGCAAGGGTTTGGATCCGGATCAGCACTGTATGTCGAGGAGTCCCAGCTGTCCCAAATGCATTCGAACTTGGGGAGGCTGTCAGCGACCACAGCGGTGAGGCGTTCCATCCTCCTAATGTCAGCCACAGCTACTAGAAAGTGTGCAAACGTGGGAGGGGCAGTATCTCGCCAACGTTGGGGGATAACTCGCTTGGCAGCTAACAAGAGAAAGGCCATCAACTTATGATGACATTTGGGCAATCTCGGGAGGGGAAGACCTAATAACATATGCAGGGGTTGGAAAGGGACAGAGACCCCAAGAACCTTTTCCAGACAAACATGGACTTGCGTCCAAAAGGGGATTAATATCGAACATTCCCAAAAAATGTGGATATGCGTGCCTGTTTCGGAACCACACCTCCAACACTGGCTGTGGGGGGTCAACTTCCGGGCTGCAAGGCACTCTGGGGTCCTATACCAAAACATAAGTATCTTATAAGTGGTTTCTTTGTGGGCCACACATCTGGAGACCTTAGATGCCGCGACCCATATTTTCCCCCAATCTAATAGTGATATAGGCCTGGCCAAAATGTCGGACCATTTTTTCATATATGAATGTAGCTGTCCGGTGAGCGGGGGGGCTGGGTGTATGATTCGGTAAATAGTAGATATTTGATGTGGCTCATACGGTCCCTGGGAACACAGCCTTTCAAATGCAGTGGGGGGTTCCAATGTCAGGTTGGGGGCCTTGGAAGCAAAAAAATGTCTGATTTGGAGAAATGAGAAAAAAAGGGATTTCGGGACTTGGTGTTTGGACTGTATATCAGAAAACGAGAGAAGCTTACGTGTTACCGGGTGTACAAGATGGCGGATTTGAAAAATACCCGCCTGGGTCCATGGCAGTATAGATTCATATGAGAGGCTATCAGGAATGTCTGGATTAAAAAGCACATTTGTAAGGGGGGGGGCATGGAGAAGACAGGGAATACCTACTGGAACACCCCTTCCAAATGGAGAGGGTAAAAAGCATAGGGTTCAAACATATTTTGCGCAGTTGAGGAGTATATTTATCAGAGGAAGGCCATAACATGGAGCATGGGTGAGCAGGGACAGTAATTCCCATCTCAATCTCCGACCACCTATTCGGAGCTTTTCTAGATGTCCATGAGGTTACAGCTCTCAGATGAGTGGCATAATAGTACTTTATGACATCTGGAGCTCCCAGACCGCCACGAGAGCGTGGAGCCAAAAGGACTGTGCTAGCTATCCTGTGGGAGGCATCATTCCAAATAAAATTGAGAAAATATCTATGGATGGTTTTCAGCTGTGTCATCGGGATCGGGATGGGGAGAGTCTCAAAGAAATATAGTAATTTAGGGAGTATGGACATTTTGAGAACGTTTATCCTCCCAAGCAGAGACAGGGGTAGTTTTGTCCAGGACTTTAATAATCTATGTATTTCTGAGAACAATGAGGGGAAATTCACCTGGTATAAGGGAGATATTTGTATACCTAAGTATTTAAGGGATTGAGTGCACCAACGGTATCTAAAGGTGTTTTGTAGGTGAGTAAGTGTATCAGGTGGGATATTTATTGGCAAGGCTTCTGTTTTGGATGGATTTACTTTAAAACCCGAGAGGTTGCCAAATAGGTCAAGGAGTTTGTGGAGAGAGGGTAAAGATATGTGTAGGCGTGTGATGGTTAACAGAATATCATCTGCAAAGAGGGACAGCTTGTACTCCCTGTGTCTCAACGCCACCCCCCCTATATCGGGATGGAGTCTGATGGCAGTAGCTAAAGGTTCCAGGCTAAGGATAAACAATAAAGGGGATAAGGGGCAACCCTGTCTAGTCCCATTACTAAGGGGGAATGGCGAAGAGACAGAAGAAGACAGCTGGACCTGGGAAGTGGGGGTAGAGTATAATGCAGTAAGAGCTTGGATAAATGGACCCGAAAAACCATATGTTGACAGAGTAGCAAACATGAAGGACCAATTTAAACGATCGAATGCTTTTTGAGCATCTAAGCTCAATATCAGAGCTGGCTTACCAGTCTTGGTTAACAGGTCAATGAGATCTACAGTTCGTCTGGTATTATCCCCAGCATGTCTAGAAGGAACAAATCCCACCTGATCCTTGTGTATTAAAGTAGGGAGGAGAAGGGATAACCTATTTGCCAATACCTTAGTGAATATTTTATAATCGGAATTTAAAAGGGCTATTGGGCGATAGTTATCTGGTAGAGAGGGGTCCTTACCCGGCTTCGGGATAACCGTAATGTAGGCATGTAGAAATTGGGGGTGGGGGACTGTTCCGGCCATCAGAGATTCAAAAAGGGTCAGCATATGGGGGAGTAAAATTGGGAGAAACTTCTTGTAGTAGGAGTAAGGGAGACCATCTGGGCCTGGGGCTTTGTGTGTTGGGAGGTGCTTAATTATCTGGGAGATCTCTTCAGCTGTGATAGGTGAATTAAGTCCTTCACGGTCTGCCTGGGATAATTTAGGTAAATTTAGGGATTCAACAAAGGAATCATATTTCTCATGGGCGAACTGGGATCCAGATTCTGAGGAGATACAATTATAAAGTTTCCTATAATATGACTCAAAGACCCTGGTCATGGTTCTAGGGCAGTAAGTAGGTTTCCCGTCTGGCTGAATTATAAAATCCGGTATGGAATTGTTGGGACGAGGTTTTAGGCGATTGACCAGGATACTGTGGGGTTTATTAGCAAACTCATAATATTTTTGCTTTGACCAAAGCATTGATTTAGTGGTTGCACTCTTATCCAAAGATTTGATACGGTTTCTCAAAGATACCACTTTACGAAGGTTCCCCACTGTGGGATGTACAAGAAGGTCTTTTTCAGCCCTCACCAGGTCGGCTAAGAGGGTCGAGCGCTGTAGAGCACGATCCCTCTTAAGGCGGGATCCAGAGGCTATACATTCACCCCTAAAGACCGCCTTGTGAGCCTCCCAAAGGGTGGAGGTCTTTGAAACTGAACCAGCATTGAGTTGGAAAAATTCGATCAGGCTGCGTTCCAGGTGTGAGTGGGTTTCGGGGATACTCAGGAGAGATTCGTTAAGACGTCAGTGGCAGGTCCTAGGTGTGGGTGTGGACAGTATGAGATTTAGGGTAATAGGTGCATGATCAGACCATGTGATCGGGTGAATATTAGAGTCAACCAGATGTGTCACCAACGGTGGTGAAATAAAGAAATGATCCAATCTCGTGTATAACCTGTGTGGAGGTGAGAAAAAAGTGAATTGCTTAGCTATCGGATGTTTCACTCTCCAAGAGTCTAGCAACTTGTGGGTTCTAAGTAATCTACGAAATGCCGTAGAGGATTTTTGTACCCGTGTCGAGGGTGGATTTTTAAGCAGGGAGAGCCTATCTTTGGTTGGGGACATACACAAATTAAAGTCTCCACCTATTATCATGAAGGGTTGGGAGAAAGTCTGGAACTTCTCAAAAAAAACTTCAAGGAACCCAATCTGTTTCGAGTTGGGAGCATATATGTTTGCAAGTGTGAAGGATGTGTTCATGTGGTCACAGTCCAGGAGAATAAAACGACCATGTGGATCCAAAAATGAAGACTTGACCCGAATGGCCGAAGTCTTCCTAAACAGGATGGCCACCCCTGCTTTACCAGAGGGGTCAGAGGCCACAAAAGTAGTGGGGAAGTGCTTAGATGCGAATTTAAATGAGCCATCAGCCTTAAAATGGGTCTCCTGGACCATGACCACATCCGCATCTGAAGATCTAAACTCCTTCAATGCCATCCAGCGTTTGGAAATGGAGCCCAGGCCCTTAACATTGTAAGATAATACATTTATGGCCATTCAGAGGTATGAACAGGAAAGCATATGTCATCGTTAAATACCATGTCGAGAGCACTAACCATGATGCAGTGGTACTAGAATCTGGGTCAGTACTTTCGCATTTTAGAAAAAAATGAAATGAGGTGGAAACACATCTGTGTTTCTTGGATAGGTCAAAAATGGACCTATAGACAGTTAGATAATACCAGGAACATAAACAGTTAAATGTAAACAGTACAGATAGGATCCAACAACAATGAAGGAGGTAGTTAGAGTCCAAAAAAAATGGACAAAATATATAGAGCTCACGTGGTGTCCATGTAAAAATTGGACCAGGAGAAAATGGAAGCACAGAAAAAAGAAAACAAAAAACCAGCAACAACAAAAAAAAAAGAACCATAAAGGCATAGTGCCCGAAGGGGGAAAGTCCCCCTGGGGGTTATGATCACAGTCAAGGACCATGAAAAGTAGGTGAGGGCACGGCAGCCCGCAGGGACCATCCCACCAGCCCCAATCCCCCTCAGACATCATTGTCAGCATTAAAGGGAACTAAACGGGAGTTCATCATCGTAGGACAGTACAGGGACTGTCAACTTAGTGGAAGAAGACGCAATCAAACGTTCAAGCCTTAGGCCGCAGGTAGTAAAAAAAAAACTGAAAATATGGAAGTGATGACAGGAAAGGACAATCCAGGTATGGATCGAAATCTCTTTTCAAGAGAATATACAATTACATTTCAGCGTGGGTAAGATCAGAATGGACCTTTCAGTGAAGGAGCTCTCTGGGGGGTGAAAGTAGTATTGCGGGGTCTCCGGCGTGCAGGGGTCCATATCAATGTAAGTCCTTCTTCTGCTGCCAGTGATGTAAGGGAGCTGTTCACCAGTGACCACTGAAGTAAGGAAACAATGACTACCAATCTAAGGGGAAAACTCCACTGACCACCAATGTAAGGGGAATTTCTCCACCCACCACCAATATATACAAGCATTACAGCTACCACAAATGTATAAGAGCACTACACATATCACCAATGGAAGGACAATTTTCCAGTGATCACCAATATCAGCGGGCACTTCTTTCACTGAAAAACAATGTAAGGGGAGCCCTTTATCTGCTGACCACCAGTTTAAGGGGAATTTTCCCCACTGACCACAAAAGTTAAGCCCCGTACACACGATCGGATAACCTATGGATTTACGTCCGATGGATTTGTCCATCGGAAATCCGATGAAACTGTTTTTCATCAGTCTTGGCCACACACCATCAGTCAAAAAACCGACGGCAAGAAAACGACGGCACGTACAAAACGTACGCCGCGCTATAAAAGGGCCGAATAAATCTAATGGCGCCACCCCTTGGGCTGCTTTTGCTGATTTCGTGTTACAGCGTGTTAGTAAAAGTTTGGTGAGAGCCGATTCGCGCTTTTCAGTCTCCGTGCTTTGCAGATCATTTCCTGGTGTTCAGTTTGTGCTTGTGGGTTCGTATTTGTGATTCAGTGCGTGCAGTCAGGTCGTTACTGCCTTGCAGTGCCTTCTTGGCCGTTCGTTTTCTGTTTTTCAGGTCGTTCTTCTCAGGCCTTGCTGTAAAACCATGTTTGAAGTGCGTTCTCATTCTCAAGCTCGTGCTGGCTTTGGACTTGGTGTTGCAGTTAACACTGTAACCCGAGTTCAGTCTGTGAACAGGGTGAGGAGGAGTTCATGGACTAAGAATTGGTTGCTCCAGCGGGACCAATTCTCTCATATGCCTCTGCTGCGGGAAATCCATGAGAATAATCCTGATGATTTCAGGAATTATCTCAGGATGACGGACCCCGTTTTTCACCGTCTGTTGGATTTGCTGTCCCTCTATATCACGAGGCAGGACACTGTGATGCGCCAGGCCATCACTGCTGAGCAGAGGCTCATTGCCACGTTGAGATACCTGGCGACTGGGAGAAGCTTGCAGGACCTCAAGTTCTCAACAGGCATCTCCCCCCAGGCTCTCGGGATCATTATCCCTGAGACGTGTTCGGCCATTATTCAGGTCCTGCAGACGGACTAAATGAAGGTAATTTTGCTCCTTTAACCTCACATTATATGTTTTTATTGTTTTAGAATTTTCTCTATTTTTTTCCTCCTAACACAAATTTGCCTGTTTGTAATATCCTGGTAATGTCCCCATTTTCCCCATGCATGTTTTTACCTGTAAAATCCTTTTTGGGCCCTACATGCCTCTTTCCCTTCACTAACCTCTCCAGCATGCTATCCTGGGCGCAAACCCAGCTAGCCTTCTATTTTCCTTTTCAAATTTTTGGGGTCAGTGCCCTTGTAGTTTGACAACCCTCCCTCCCCCCCCTAAAGATGTTAAAATATTTTTAGTTCTCAATCAAGCTCAGCAGAGTGGTAGAGCCTTTTTTTGTATCCCCCACAATCACCTCAAGCCCCCCCCACTTAGATTAGTTTAGAATGTCCACTCAGCGGGGGTGAGGCATCTGCTAAGTGGGCCTTTGTTTATTGGTAGGAAATACTCCCTTAAATAATAATGTTAGAATGATGTTGGTCAACAATGTTTTTGTGTGTAATCTGCTTGCACTGTAAACATAAACCGTACTAATGTCTTCTTTTTGTTTGACTCCACAGTTCCCTAGCACACCACAGGAATGGCTGACTGTGGCCTCCCAATTTGCCCAGCGGTGGGATTTCCCCAACTGCGGAGGGGCAATTGATGGGAAGCACGTCCACATAGTGCCGCCACCCCGTTCGGGGTCATACTATTTTAACTATAAAGGTATCAATAGTATTGTGTTAATGGCGGTGGTGTCGGCACGGTACGAGTTCCTGTATGTGGACGTGGGGAAGAACGGCCGGATGTCCGATGGCGGAGTATTCGCTGAGACGGAGTTCGCTCACCGTCTGCAGGCTGGGGGTCTTGCACTGCCTCCAGATGCAGAGAACGTGGAAGGGCTACCGTTCGTTTTCATTGTGGATGAAGCTTTTGGACTTGGACCACACCTCATGCGGCCGTTTCCCCAACGCACCCTCACCCCGGAGAGGAGGGTTTTTAATTACCGGCTGGCCAGAGCCCGGAGAGTTGTGGAGAATGCCTTCGGGATAATGGCCAGCCGGTTCCGCCTGTTCCAGACAGCTATCAATTTGGCAGAATATAAACTGAACAACATTGTGTACTGCTGCTGCTTATTGGACAATTTTGCGAAAATTCTCAGCTAATTATGTGTCATCAGTTGGGCCTGAGGCCGGTCCATCTGAACTGACAAATCTGACCGGCCTCAACACTGCCCGTACTGGCTTGGCCCCCCAAAGTGCCCGTGAAGTACGTCAGAAATACGTAGAGTACTTCACGGGTAGGGGGGCCATCGCAATGCCAGACCACATCTGACATTTTATTACCTTTAAAAAAAAAAAAAAAAAGGATTTACTACAAACTTGTGTTGTCATTCTTGTATTTTGGGTTTATGTGTCTCCCAGGTTCTAGTAGTGCCAAGTATATTTGTCCTTAGTAAATAGCCTCAAATCTCAGAGGTAAAAACACTGTTTTTGCATCTTCAGAACTGCTATTGAGCATAGAAAGAACAAGGCACACCTTTTTTAGACTTCCCGAATGTTTTTATTGATTGCACCACATTTTTGGTTGGTTTTCGAAATTCAATCCTTTTTTTGGTTTGTGCGGCATTTTTTGCAGAAACATGCATGGGTCAAAAGCCAAAATTTTTTGTCTGAAAAAGTAACAAAATAACACAGTGAAAAATACAAACATGAGATGGGGTGATGTTACCCCTGATCCAGCCCAAATGTGAAGAACCACACTTTCTTTTTGGGGCTCAAATGGGTATCTTCAACATGATCCCATGGCTAGGGTAAACATGTGCTATCTGCCATCATGGGGGATCAATGGACGTGCTTTGGGGGTGAAAACATTTCCTCTCAGCTACTTGAGGAGGGAGGAAGAGGTTGCACCCCCAAAACAGGGACATAGATATCCTGTGACGGCAGATAGCACATGGTGAGTCAGTGTGTGCATCTTCACATTTGGGCTGGTGGAAATCCCATTTGAAATTTCTGACGCATAACAAAACACAAAAACAGGGGGGGGTTCACACTATTCTCCCCAAAATATCTATCATGTTTTTATATTTTTGCTCAATCACAATCATTCTCTTTCTCATAATGTCCATTTCGCTACTGCATTCCATGATTTCCTGAATGATTATTTTGTCGCTGGCACTCGAGAATGGAGGATTTGGACTTCCTGACACACCCCCACGTTCAGTCCCTAAAAACAAATTTTTTTTTTTTTAAATATGCAGGCCTACATCTGTATTTACCCTGAAGTTTTGGTGACAGACACTGACCTGTTGTGCTGATAAGCTCCACCTCTCCTTCCTCCACCTCCCCTTCCTCCACCTCCGCTTTCTCCCCCTCCGCTTCCTGAACATGCTGATCTTGGTCTGCTTTGTGATCTTCGGGGAGTTTCTGTGGTCTTTGGTTCCTCGTCTCCTCAGCTTGGTGTCCTCCCAGTCTCCTCTCCCCTATGGTAATTTAAAAAATAATGTATCCTTTAGCACACAGACTTTTTAGGCCTGAAAATGGATTCTCATTGTTTTGAAGTGGGGTACAATTGATATTTGGCCCTGAGTTTCAAGATGAACATATGAGAGCTTGCAAAAACTGAACAAAGCAACATGTTATTTTTGAGGACACTCACAAATACACTTGGATAACCACCAAGGTATCCACTGGACCACCTGTGTGTGACACCGTTTAGAAATTTGGTCATGTGGCCCAGAGTATAGTATCTTGATCAAGAACAAAAAATGAGTACACAACTGCTGGAGTGTCATCTCCTTTACCCAGAATACAGTTTAGCCTTTCATTCACATTCTAGTTTTACTTACAACACATCATCTAGCCAACAATGTGTAGATAAACATTGTTTAAGTAAAATGAGGCATGCCCACATGTAGTTTACGTGGATATGTGCTAAACATGTTTGGGGGAAGAGCAGCAATTTTTTTATACCACACATTTTTTTTTTTTACAAATAACGTGGTGTTTTATTAAGAAGAATATGAACAGGTTACATTTTATAAGTTGACATTACATCAAAACATAGCAGGACAGTATCAAGGTACAAGCAAGTAATAAAACAAATCTTGTCTTTCCACATATTGAGTCGGCAATTGGCAAAGGCGTCCTATACTAACAAACCGGGGAGCCCTGGGCAGCAGGTGTCTAGTCACAATGAGCTGGGTTCATCATCAGGGGGGAGCATACGGGTCCAGCGTGTTCCAGCCGGAGACCCCGATGTATGATGGGAGGGGAAACCGACAGATCAAACCGGGACCGATAGGAGATCAGGAAAGGAGTATAAGGAGGGGCATCAGACTGGAGTCCCGCCGCAGGTAGCGGCATTACCCAGCCAGGCGTCCCAGATCTTATCGTATTTAGTGGGGCATCCCCTGTGAATATAGATTTCTTTTTTATAAGGGAGCACCTGGTTAACCGCTGATTTCCATTCTTGTAGCGAGGGGGGTGCTACCTGAAGCCATTTCCTTGCTACAAGCAATCGGGCTATGAATAGGGTCTCCTGGAGGAAAGTTTTGTGAAGTTTATCCGAGTCTGGGTTAGGGAAGATCCCCAATAAACATTCCTTGGGGCATAGTTTCAGAGGTGAGCCCATCTCATCATGGATGAACTGCACAATATGAGACCAATAGTCTTGTATTGCTGGGCAAGACCATAAAATATGAAAAAAAGTGCTGGTAGGACTATTGCACCTGGGGCAGAGGGGGTTATAATCAGGTTTAAATCTGGAAATTCTAATCGGGGTCAGGTAGGATCTGTGCAAAATGTAAAGGTGTGTGAGGCGGTCAGACAGTCTGGTGGAGACCTTTTTACAGGCATCCAGCGCATCCTCCCATTCATCATCCTCCAGCTCCCCCACATCCCCAGACCACCGGTGTTTCAGATTGTACGCCAGGGTCACCGCAGGAGGGCGGATGAGAGAATTGTAGAATATCGAAATGAGTTTACGAGAGTCAGGCCCCACCATCGTGCGGATAATATCCAAGCGCTCTACATTGGGGGGTGCGTCTCGAAATTGTGACTGGAGGGCGTGGCGGAGCTGGAGGTAGCGAAAGTGCATGGAGTTGGGGAGTTCAAAGTCATCTTTAAATTGCTGGAACGATTTTATAACAGACCCACAATAAGCATCCGACAGGTACCTGACCCCAAAGTTAAGCCAGATAATGCAGTCGGGTACAGATAGCAGTTCGTTTAGGCCAGGATTGTCCCAGAGGGGCGTGTGAAAGTGTGTACTAGGCATTTTCAGTTTTCGCCGCACTACCTCCCATATCTTGCAGTGATTGTAAAGCAGGCCCTTGCGAGGACCCAGCGCCCCTGTGTCCGCAAAGTCTTTAAGGATGATCTGGAAAGGGTGAGTGATCCCGGGAGTTGTGGGGGAGCATATCAGTGTGACATAACGGGCCCTGTCGTGCTTGTCTAAGTAGAAAAAATGGGAGAGTTGAGCCGCCATGTAGTAGAAGTTAAAGTCCGGCAGAGCTGCGCCCCCCAACTCTGTGGGGTTCTTCAGTACCTGCCAGGACAGCTTGTGTCGGGAATTACCCCAAACAAATGAGTTGAGGATTGCCTCCACCGATTTAAAGAGCCTGAGGGGTATGTAGGCGGGAGCGTGCCACAACACATATAAAAATCCGGGGAGGATAACCATCTTGATTAGATTTACCCGGCCCATCACCCCCAGTGGCAACCTGGACCAAGTCTGGGTTTTGGCTTTCACATGTAATATCAGGGGTTCAATATTTAGTTTGACATAGTCCTCTGGTGAGCGGGTGACATTGATACCAAGGTATTTTATTGAGCTGACTCTACGGAGCGGAGAAAAGGCCTGGAGCTCGGTTGGGACCCCTACGTCTATAGGGAGGATCTGGGATTTGTCCCAATTAATTCTAAGACCGGAGTAATCACCAAAAGAGCGGATAGTCTCAAGGGCTATCTGCAGGGAAGGGCCTGCATCAGCTAAATATAATAGCATGTCGTCCGCGTATAAGCTAATTTTCTCCTCTAGGTCCCCGCAGCTTAGGCCCCGAATTCCCGGGTGTGTTCTAAGGGTGGCGGCAAGGGGTTCCACGGCTAAAGCATAGAGCAGGGGGGACAGGGGGCACCCCTGCCGCGTACCTCTCGAGAGGGGGAAGGCGTCCGAGACCCTTCCATTAACCAATATCCTGGCCCGGGGGTTCTGATATAGGAGGCGGATCCATTTGATAAAGCGAGACCCGAAACCAAACCTTGCCAGGCATTCCCATAAGTATGCCCATTCAACGGAGTCGAATGCCTTTGCGGCATCTAGGGAGACCACTACCCGGGACCCCATTTGGTCATGCGTAGCTTGCAAGTTCATATGGAGCCTGCGTAGGTTAAAGGCCGTGTTTTTGGCTGGCATAAACCCTGTTTGGTCTGGGTGAATTAGTGTAAGAATGACCGCATTCAGGCGCACCGCTAGGACCTTGGCCAGGATCTTGATGTCGAGCTGGAGAAGGGAAATAGGGCGGTAGGACTCGGGGAGCTCCAGGTCCTTACCGGGTTTGGGGATGAGCACTATATAGGCCTCTCCCATAGAGGGGGGCAGGGACCCGGATTCAAATATATGGGCAAACAGCTCCTGTAGTTTTGGTACTAAGGTGTCAGCATATGTAGTGTAAAATTCTAGGGGGAGACCATCCGCCCCGGGTGCCTTTGAGGGGTTAAGCAGGGATAGCGCCTTGATAATCTCCTCACTAGTAATGGGGGCCTCAAGTGCCTCAATCTGGGAGCTAGTAAGTGTGGGTAGAGCAATACCATTTAGAAGGGCAGCGAGCCCCTCCCCATCGTCAGCAGCCACGGAGGAGTACAGAGATGCGTAGAACGACCGGAACCCACCAGCCACTTCATCAGGATCCGTGCTCACAGACCCGTCAGGGGCGCGAAGCGAGACCACCGTCGGAGGCCTGAGATCCAAATGGGCCAAATAGGCCAGAAGGCGGCCCGCCCGCTCCCCGCATTCGTACAGTCTCTGCTTATGGTAAAATATCTGCCTCTCGGCTTTTTCAAAGCAGAGACTGTTCACCACCCTCGACTGCAACTTCAACCGGTCCGCCGCCGAGGGGGAGGGGCTGTCAGTAAATTTGCGCTCCGCGGACACTAGGGACTGTTCTGCCTGCCTAAGCACCTGAGATGAATTTTTCCTATATCTGGATATGCGGTGAGATAAGTACATGCGGGCATGAGATTTAAATGAGTCCCAAACCGTCCCAAAGGGTGCAGTGTCCCTATTGGTCTGGAAGTAAAACTCCCATTCAGAGCCCGCATCCTCCAGATCCGGGACCACCGTCAACCAGAATGGGTTGAGTTTCCAGAAGTAGGACCTAGGGGAGGGGTCGAGCCGCAGCTCAATCCAGTAGGCCGCGTGGTCTGAAAGGACGCGCGGGTTGAACCCGACGTCACCTAGAAGGGGGAGGAGGGTGCGGGATATTAGTATCAGGTCAATACGGGACATGGTATTATACGTTGCGGAGAAACAGGAATATGTCCTGTCCAGGGGGTAACGATATCTCCAGGTGTCCACCAAGGCCAGGTCAGAGAGGAGCTTACCAAATCTAGTGCAAGGATGAGCGGGGGTGTCGGAGGGGTCGGTCCTGAGTCTATCTAAGTCCCGGTTTATTACATTATTAAAATCCCCTAGCCATATGGTGGGAACAGTAGGGAACTGGGCCATAAATGCCAACCCCTCAGTCAGGACTGTAAACTGGAACGGGGGAGGAATATAGATTGCCAGGATCAGCAGCTCCAACCCACTCACCTTGGCATGTAAAAACAAATATCTACCTTGGGGGTCTGATTTGAGCATTAATAGGGTGAATTGGGTAGTTTTGGCTACCAGGATAGCCACCCCTCTGGAGTTGGGAGTGTGAGGGGCCTGATACAGCCATCCCACCCAGGGTTTCTTAAGTGTCAGCAGTAGTTGTCCCGTAAGGTGGGTTTCCACCAGTACCATTATCTCGGCCCTTTGCGCCTTTAAACAGGCAAGGACAGCATTGCGCTTTGGCTTAGCCCGTATCCCCCTCACATTCCAAGTAACGCATTTCACATTGGGCATTGACCCCGGTACTCACATAATTGTCCCAGCTGCCCCCAGCCCGTGCGCGCGCACCGCGGACCCCCCCAAACAACAGGGGAGCCCGCGGCACCACCCACCGAGCCCGGGGCGCACCAGGAAGGAGCCCGCACAAACCCCAATGGCCCGCCATCACACCACAGCATAGCATATCGAAGAGCGGCCAAATAGATATGTGAGCAGATGTACCCTAAACCCTTCTGCAGATAGTATACATTAAACACCATAAACAAAAAAACAGAAAATAAATAACATAACATTGAAAACACTCTGGGTTGGCCAGTCCGGCAGAGCAACCCGCAAAGGGCCGTACCGTCGTGCCAGAGCTGGACATACCAGGGAAACATTCCTTGTGCACCAGTGCAAACGGTGCAAAAAATAACCAGATCCTCAGGGATCTTCCTAACTAGTGGGACGATTGTCCGCTACAAAACAAGCAGCGGCATAAGGAGCGAGGCTCCTGGGCTTAGTCCACCAGGATAGATTGGACAGGAGGCACAACAGGATATATAAAAGTGCGTCCATGTCCCAGGTGCCATGATAGCTCACATCTTGCCATTTCAGGCATTGTTACAGGGCTGTAATCCAAGTGTGTCTGCTGGAGGCATAGGAGGGGGGGGGGGGGAGATCAGCCAAAATGGTGGGGAGAAGCAAAACATCAGGGATGCGACCAAGGGCAGTCGGAGGGAAGGATAAGCGCCACAGTAAGCCTGTCACCTCTCCTCGGGGGGAAGGGGCAATCCGGGCAAGCATCATTATTTGGGCAGGAAACCGGGAAAGATGTACATCAGCCTGTCCCCCATGTCGCAGGTCAGGAGAAGAGTAGTGATCCTCCGCGGGATCATGGCAACAACAGCCGACAGGGCCGGGAAACCATCATGGAGGGAACAACCGGGCGGAGGGAGGGAGCTACGGTGCCGGTCTGCGGGCAAAACCGGGTAGTGGGAAAGCGGCTATAGCGTGGAGAGCGCCCAGGCTCCCGCGGGGACAGCAAAGGGTATCCAGTACAGTACCTGTGGCGGATCTCAGAAGGGCGGTGAGGTCCAGCAGCATGGGGGAGGCAGGCCCAGGGCATCCTCTCTATCCGCAGCCACGTCCTCAGGCCCGCTCGCCGGCGGGGGTCGCCTCGCTCTCCAGCCATGTAAATACGGCCTCTGGCGTGTCAAAGAAGTGTGCCCGATCGTGTCCAGTCACCCGGAGCCTCGCAGGAAACAGCATGGCGTAAGCAAAATGGCGGATCCTTAGCTGCTTCTTGGCCTCCGCGAATAGGGCTCTTTTCTTCTGGACCTCCGCCAAGAAGTCCGGGAAGACCCTTATCTCGCCGTTGTTGTATGGGATGTTGCCTTTCAGCCTGGTGAGGCGGAGGACAGCATCTCGATCACGGAAGTTCAGAAGCTTGGCGATGAATGTCCTAGGAGGTGCTCCCGGAGGAGGGAGTTTAGCCGTCAGTCTATGAGCCCGCTCCACCACGAAGCAGGAGGAGAACTCCGCCCGGCCAAATGTAGTGACCAGGAGCCGTTCCAGGAACGACGGGGGATCGGATCCCTCCTCACCCTCAGGCAGGCCGACAAACCGGAGGTTACACCTCCTGAGGCGATTCTCCACGTCGTCTTGCTTAGCCAGGACCATGGTGAGCTGGTGCTGCAGGCGCTCTTTAGTAACCTGCAATGGTGGCATCTCGTCCTCCACGCGGCCGATGCGGGTCTCCGCCTCAGTGACACGCTCCCGGAGGCTCTGAAGGTCCTGGCGGAGGAGAGAAACATCAATCTTTACCTCCTCGATCTTGCCCATTAGCGTGCTTTTGCAGTCCAATATAGCCTCCAGCACTTTAGCGTTTGGGTCAACACACGCAGCGGGGCCGGCGCCATCTTCCACTCCAGAACCTTTCTCTGCAAGCTTGAATTTAGCAAGTTTTGCAGCGGCATTCGAGTTTGTTTTTGGTGGCGACATGGTCCTCGCAGCTTTAAAGCAAAGGGTGACCCGAAATATAGTAGTTTTACAGCCCCAGGATATTTAGAGAGGATTTCAGGCAAGCGGAGCTCTCGTTCCACACTCCTCACACCATGCCGGTCCAGGCCACGCCCCTTTATACCACACATTTACCAAATAAGTGGACTCTCCACTTAAAATAAAAGTTTACATTTTAAAATGTGAACCCAGTCAAGCCAAGCACATGTTGCAAAACATGGAAGAATACATATTAAAATGTGAAAGAACACAGTAAAAAAAAAAAACTTACTTTTTTCTATGCTTTTTAGAAGCTTCCTATACTGCTCCGGCTCCCTGAGCTTCAGGTCTGACCACCTTTTACGGAGTTGTTCCTTGGATCTCCTGACCCCATATTTTTTATAGAGAGTCTTCGCCACTTTGTCCATAATTTGTGACTTCCGGAGATTAGGGGTGTCGTATGGGCCATGCTTGCCGTCGTAATCCTTCCTCCGCAGAATGTCCACCATCTCCGCCGTCTCAGAAAAAGACATATTAGTCGCCTTATGCCGCGTACACATGACCGCTTTTCATGTCAAGAAAAAAAACGTCGATTTTCTCGACGTTATTGTTCTTGTTTCCTCTCAAGCATGCCTTGCCTACACACGATCGTGAAAAAAACTGATCTAGCAAAGCGCGGTGACGTCCAACACGTACGACGGCACTATAAAGGGGAAGTTTCATTCTGTTTGCGCCACCCTTTTGGCTGCTTTTGCTGATTTCGTGTTTCCGCGTGTTAGTAAAAGTTTGGGAAGAGACGATTCGCGCTTTTCAGTCTTCGTGCTTTAAAGATCGTTTTCGGGAGTTCAGTTTGTGCTTGTGGGTTCGTATCTGGCTTTCAGTGCGTGTAGTGAGTTCGTATCTGTTTTTGCAGTGCGTTCTTGTCCGCGCGTTACTGTTTTTCAGCTCGTTCTTCATAGGCCTTGCTGTTCTTCAGTGCGTTCTTTTAGTTCGTTCTGATTAGACGACCGTTTTGAAGCCATGTTGCGCGTACGTTCTTGTCGCCGAGATCGTGCTGTGCTTGCTTCTGGGCTTGTTGCTATGTCCCAGATCCGGTCCATGAGGAGGGTGAGGAGGAGTTCATGGACCAAGAATTGGTTGCTCCAGAGGGACCAATTATGTCATATGCCTTTGCTGCGGGAGATCCGGGAGAATAACCCTGATGATTTTAGGAATTTTCTTAGGATGTCTGACCCTGTTTTTCAGCAGCTCTTGGCTTTGGTGTCCCCCTATATCACCAGGCAGGACACCGTTATGCGGGAAGCCATTACTGCTGAGCAGAGGCTCATCGCCACGCTGCGATACCTTGCGACTGGGAGAAGCTTGCAGGACCTCAAGTTCTCGACAGGCATCTCCCCCCAGGCTCTGGGCGTCATTATCCCAGAGACCTGCTCTGCCATTATCCAGGTCCTTCAGGAGGACTATCTTAAGGTAAGTTTTCTCCTTTATAAACATCACAATCTATGTTTTTTTATGCTTGATAATGTATAGTATATTTTTAACTGTCTCTAATTACCATGATTTGAATATGCTGTGAATGTCCCCTTTGTCCCCCTGCATGTTGTAAGCTTTGAATGTTCTATGTTTTTGGGCTACATGCATATTTTTTGGTCAGGCAATCTCCAGCATTAGATCCTGGGCCCAAACACACCTAGCCTAGTCAATCCTCATTTTTGTTTTGTACGCTCCATTGTAGTGCTTAGATTGCCTGATTCCCACCCCCCCCCCCTAATTTTTTAAGTTTGTCTAATCTACCCAAATAAATTACATCGTACTATAGATTTTAATTATGATGTCCCCAACTCATCTCAAACCCTCCACCTTCTCCGAATTTCTCAGGTCCATCAGAGTGGGTGATGTTTTTGTTGCTTATTTTTCTATCTTATTCAAGCGGACCTCCATCCTAAATTTTGTGGGTCCGGCTCATTGTAACCCTCCCCCGGTGTCAAAATTGACACCTTTCAGGGGGGAGGGGGGTGAAGATACCTGTTTAAGACAGGTATATTCACCCACATCCGGGAGTCATCTCTGCGGCAAATCTGCCTGAGCCAAGTCACTTCCCGCAGAAGACCCGTAGTGTTCTTGGAAACACTTGTCTCACAGAACACAGGAGGACCAGTCTGAACTGCGCAGCGCTTCTCGTGCATGTGCGTTTGGGAACCGGGCAGTGAAGCCGCAAGGCTTCTCTTCCTGGTTCCCTCACCAAGGATGGCAGAGGGGGCAGCAGAGTGACGAGCAATTGTTCGTCCTCTGCTGCGGACGTTGCTGGACTCCAGGACAGGTAAGTGTACAATTAGCAAACCTCTGCAGCTGCTGTAGCTGGAGCTGCTGTGTTATTTTATATTATTTTGGCTGCGTAGCTCCGCTCTAAAATCCTCCTTCCAAATTAATGCTATCCTGATGTTTTGCCCAGAGTGTTTTGTGCTAACATGCTTGCAATGTATAGGTAGTAAAGTATATATTTGTTTTTTTTTCCTTTGACTCCACAGTTACCATCGACGCCACAGGAATGGCAGAATGTGGCATCTGATTTTTCTCAGCGGTGGAACTTTCCCAACTGTGGAGGAGCCATTGATGGCAAGCACGTCCGCATCGTGCCACCAGCCCATTCTGGGTCTTTTTTTTGGAATTACAAAGGCTTCCACAGTATTGTGCTCATGGCGGTGGTGTCTGCGAACTATGAATTCCTATTTGTTGATGTTGGGAAAAATGGGCGGATGTCTGACGGTGGTGTTTTCGCCCAGACCGAGTTTGCAGACCGGCTTCTTTCAGACGACCTGGCATTGCCACCTGCTGAAGATAATGAACATGGCCTCCCTTTTGTGTTCCTGGCAGATGAGGCTTTTGCGCTTGGACCACATTTGATGAGGCCTTTTCCCCAAAGGTCCCTCACCCCTGAGAGGAGGGTGTTTAATTATCGTCTGGCCAGAGGGCGAAGGGTGGTGGAAAACGCCTTTGGCATCATGGCCAGTCGCTTCTGGCTTTTTCTGACTGCAAAAAACATGGCGGAGTATAAATGGAACCATTTGGTGATGTGTTGTTGCATACTGCACAATTTTTTAATCAAACACTCCACAAATTATCTTGCTACACTTGACCTTCAGGGCACACAGGGTTGGGATGGACCATTGCCAGCCCAGTTAGCTGGCCCTACAGGCTTGGCCCCCCAAAGCGGCCGTGATGTGCGGCAACGCTATGTCGAATATTTTATGGGTAGGGGGGCCATTGCAATGCCTGATCAGTTTTAAATCAATGTTGCTCATAATAAAAAATAATATCTTGAAAACGTCTTGTTTACTTTTCTTTTGTTGTATTTGTTCTTTCTTCTAGGTCAGTGATGGTGAACCTTGCCACTCCAGATATTTTTCAACTCCATTTTCCATGATGCTCAACTACACTGCAGAGTGCCTGAGCAACATTAGAAATGTAGTTCCAAACCATCTGGGTTGCCAAGGTTCACCATCACTGTCCTTGGTTATACTAGTGCAGTTGTAGTCCCATGTTTTTTCCTAACAAGTAAATTACAAGCATTTATAGAGTCTAAACACACACATTTTTGTTGGGGGGGGGGGGGTCAACATTGATATAAGACATTGTTTACTGTTTAAAAATTTTTATGAGTATAAAATTGGTAAGGTTTGTATCAAAATATAACCCCAATTTTTTGAGGAATTTCAAAAATATTTGCTTTTTACAACTCAGTACAAAACTGTACAACACGAACAATATCCCTTTATAGAAATAAAACATTTCCCCCCCCCCAAAAAAAACTTTTTTTTTAAATATATACAAGTTTTAAACACTCCCAAGAATATGCTCAATTTTTTAAAAAATTTTCTCCATCATTTTGTTTGTTTGGTACATCTGGACCAGGTTGTGTTTGATGGTTTCAACCTCCCGAGAGCAGACCCTCACTTCTTTAAGCAACATCTGGGCAGTGGCTCTGGTGAAGGTTGCTGGTGCCGCAGGCATTAAAGTCCCTTTAAGTTGTGAAAAGAAAATGTCTTACTAAATATACAGGCAAACATCTATTACGTGAGGCTGTGGTGTATGACACTGACCTGGTGAGTTGTCATTTCCCTCTTCTGCCACATCCTGCAGTTGTGGGTCTTGAGTTGGTGGTGCGGGGTTTGCAGCCTCGTGTCTCTTAGCTCTTTGAAGCCCTAGGAGATATAACCAAAAGGTCGACTTGTGTAACTAAATATATTTAGGCGTGAAAGAGGAATATTAATCATTCTTGGGAAGTGTGTTACAATTGTATTACTGATAATTTTGGAGAAGATGAACACATGATTGTATCCATTTCCCAAGATGGTAGATTAATCTCTTTAGGTCATGTTTCACACATGGAAACACACCAGGTATCCACTGGATCACCTGTGTGTGACACCATCAAAAGGTTGTTCTTGTGGCCCACACTTGTGCTAATGAGTCCAGATGTGTAAGCAGCTGCTGAGCATACTCTTGTAAACGTACACTGAATCTAGTTACATTAGCCAAATATAATTACCAACAACTACACAAACATGTTTATAATTACTTCTCACATAAACATTTCATGATGTCCTGTTTCATGTTCTTGGGCACAAGAATCCAACGTTGAAATCCTCGTTCAATACCACCCAAACGATGTTTTGGTGGAATACATTGCTAAAAACATTCGAACATGCCTATTATTTTGTGATTGATAAAATGTCGTGCGAACAATGATGAATCGTGGCAAAAGCTTGTGATTGAGTGAACGTTTGAACGGCCATTTATACGATCGATTCGTGTGGCCAAAAACATGAAACATGACATTTTTCACTGTAATACATACATTATTTAAAAAGCACATGCAACACCACGTTATTAGGCAAAATCACATTTAATGTTAATCTACTTACTTTTTTTGATGACTTTTTTAATCTTTTTATATTGATCCGGCTCACGCAACTTAATGTCCGACCATCGTTTCCGGATCTGTTCCCGCGACCTGCGAACACCAAATTTCTGCCATAGCGCTTTGACCACTTTATCCATGATCTTGGACTTCACTTGATTTGGCTTTTTGTAGGGCCCATGTTTGGTGTCATAATCATCCCGGAGCAATATGGTGACCATCTCCACCATCTCCTCAAAGCTCATGTTAGTGGCTTTATACCTTCTGGGTCGGGGCCTGCTTTCTTCCCCACTTTCCACATCATGTTGGTGATTCGCCGACATGTTTACACTCTCCGTCATTAAGGAGTAGCGAGAAGGGGCGGGGAAAGTAGTGTAACGAACGTCAGGGGCGGGAAAGCGTGCGGAGCGTCACACATGCGCACTGTATATAACTCCAAAAAACATCGTTGAAAGCGACGTTCAGTGAGTGGAAGAAGGTCAGAGGAGACGAACGTGTAGATCGCGGGTACGTAACATTTTTCTTACTTGGTATGGCTGTGTCCAGGAGCATTAAACCTATAAACATTCATTCACTGTATGTTCGGGGCCGGGGTTGGGCAATATGCATGTAACTTGGCGCTTGCTTCCCGTGCTGTTAGTACTGGCCGTGCACAAAGTGTCATTTTTGAATTGGGACTATAAACTTTGAAAAGTCAATCGCGGCTCTAAATGAATTCTTGCCTCCCGGCAAATGGCAAGACTTTGAAAACTGATTTGTACCTGAAATAAAAAAACGTGGGGTTCCCCCAAATTCGAGTTGCAGGCCCTTCAGGTCTGTCAAGGATTTTAAGGGGAACTCCACCCCCAAATCATAAAAAAAAAGGCGTGGAGTCCCCCCCAAAATCCACAACAGACCCTTTATCCGAGCACGCAACCTGGCCGGCCGCAGGGGAAGGGGGGGGGACGAGAGCGGCCCCCCTCCCTCCTGAACCGTACCAGGCCACATGCCCTCAACATGGGGAGGATGTCCCCATGTTGATGGGGACAAGGGCCTCATCCCCACAACCCTTGCCCGGTGGTTGTGGGGGTCTGTGGGCGGGGGGGCTTATCGGAATCTGGAAGACCCCTTTAACAAAGGGGCCCCCTAGATCCCGCCCCCCCCCTATGTGAATTGGTAAGGGGTAAATTGTACCCCTACCATTTCACGAAGAAAGTGTACAAAATGTAAAAAATGACAGTAGTCAGTTTTTGACAATTCCTTTAATTTTTAGTTTGGCTTTCTTCCATCTTCTTCCTTCTTCTTCTTTTCTCGCTTCGTGTTTCTTCATCCATCTTCCTCTTCCTCTTCATCTTCCTTCTTCCTTCGGTGTTCTCGTCCGAATCTTGCTCCGGGTTCTTCTTTCTCCGGCCGCTCCGTTTGAATTGGAGGTTCCCGCTGTGGGACGCTTCAGTTCATCAGTTGTCCTCTTGGTCTGGCGACCCCGCCCCCCTCTGGCGCACAGAGATTTCACAGGTACTTTCCCCGTGCAGTCAGAGGGGGGCGGGTCCCCCGGCTCGCAGCGGACCTAGAGGAGAACTGCCTAACTTTGCGTCACACAACGGGAAACTCAAATTCAAACGGAGCAGCGGGAGAACAAAGAAGAAGCCGAAGCAAGATGCGGACGAGAAGCCCGAAGCAAGAAGGAAGATGAAGATGAAGAGGAAGATGGAGGAAGAAACTCCAATGCAGAAAAGAAGGAAGAAGATGGTTGAAAAACAAAACCAATAATAAAGGAATTGTCAAAAACCGTGTAGTGTCATTTTTCAGATAATGCCATTTTTTAAGGTGAAATGGTAGGGGTACAATGTCCCCCATTACCATTTCACATAGGGGGGGGCAGGATCTGGGGGGCCCCTTTGTTAAAGGGGTCTTCCAGATTCCGATAAGCCCCTCGCCCGCAGACCCCCACAACCACCGGGCAAGGGTTGTGGGGATGAGGCCCATCCTCCCCATGTTGAGGGCATGTGGCCTGGTACGGTTCAGGAGGAAGGGGGGGCCGCTCTCTCGTCCCCCCCTCTTCCCCTGTGGCTGGCCAGGTTGCGTGCTCGGATAAGGGTCTGTTATGGATTTGGGGGGGGACTCCACGCCATTTTTTAATGGAATTTGTGGGGGAGTTCCCCTTAAAATCCTTGACAGACCTGATATGGATATTTGGGGGAACCACAATGCTTTCCCAATGTTTGTATAAATGACTTTTCTATGTATTGCAATTGACAGGAGACAACAATTAATTATACCCAGGAGTGAATTTAGGGTTAATTAAAATTTAATAAAAAATGACACTTGGTGCAGGGACAGTTCGAGGTACTCCTTTATTTTTGGGGAGTCCTTTTATTCACCCTATTTACAGGGCTTAATTTACTTAAATGGGGTTTGGGTACGGGTAAAGTCAGGTCACGAACTCTAGCTTTTTACAAAGTTAGCTAAAAAGAGTTGAACACAAACATCCAGGTGTCCACTCAACTCTATGATGACTGATCAATTGCTACGTTAGTGGCCTATATATGGTTAGAAAGATTTGGAGTAGTCCTGACTGACATTCCTTTTTTGGTTTTGGGTTTTGAATTGCACAGATAATGAAGGCATTTAAGGACCCCGATTTTATGCTGGAATTCCTCCAAAGATGGAAAAATCTTCCAATTTTATGGGAGACTAAAAATAAAAATAATAAATATAAAGAAGCCAGGAAGAGAGCACTGGAGACCTTGCTGGAATTTGTGAAAACTCAGATCCCCACAGCAACACTACAGGATCTGAAGAACAAAATTGGGACCATTAGGGGCACATACCGGGCTCAAATGAATAAAGTTCAAAAATCCCTGCGGTCAGGAGCAGGTGCAGAGGACCGATACATACCAAATCTGTGGTACTATCAGCACCTGAGTTTCCTAGATGAACATCTGGAATCCAGGGAATCCCTTTCCAGCCTTCCACCCAGAATGACCTCCAGCCTTCCTTGCAGCCAACCCTCCAGCCAACCCTCCAGCCTTCCCTCCAGCATTCCATGCAGCCAAGCCTCCAGCCAAGATGAGGTCTCTTTGGAGGAACAACCTCAAGTCCTGGAGGAGCCGGATTTAAATATTTGGAGCCAGGTATAATATTTCACAAAATATTTAGAGTAATAAAAGTTGAATGTTGTAAACGTTTAAAAAAAAGTGTGAAAAATGTTAACAGTTTAAAAAAAGTGTCTGACATATCAATAGACAGCAGTGGCCACAAATTAAGGGCACCAAAAAGATATATACTGGTGTCAGAATGATTGACTTTAATATTTAGTAGCATTCAATTACCAAATGTCATGAGGTGACAAATGTGTGTGAAAGATGAAGGCAAAACTAACTCGATGTACCTTTTTTTTACAGGATGAGGAGGCAGGCCCCAGTGGGACCCAGGAAGAGGCAGGCCCCAGTGGGACCCAGGAAGAGGCAGGCCCCAGTGGGACCCAGGAAGAGGCAGGCCCCAGTGGGACCCAGGAAGAGGCAGGCCCCAGTGGGACCCAGCACAACACCAGGCCCCAGATCCCTCTGCTGCGGATTCCTGCCAAAAGATCTAGGAGGCTGGTTCAAATGGAGGAGGGAGGAGACACAGGCCCTAATTAGGGAGGCTACTGCTGCACTCCGAGAGCCCCCCACCGCTGCAGAGGGATTTGCTGCCCTTATTGGGGAGAAACTGCCACAAATGGGACTGGACCAGAGGCTGAAGTGTGAAACACTTATATTGAAGGTGGTCAATATGGGCCTGTTGAATAAACTAAAGGAGTTCACAGATGTTGTGGACCTTTCCTATTTTTTTGCCCAAGTTCCTGGCCCACTCCATGCTCCTGCCCCACTCCATGCTCCTGCCCCACTCCATGCTCCTGTCCCAGGCCCTGCTCCCGTCCCAGTCCCTGCTCCTGTTCCAGACCCTGCTCCTGCTCCAGTCCCTCCTCCACGGACACAGCCTCCAAGGAAGGCTGCAGGGAAGGTCAAACAAAAAAGACGAAAATGAACACAGGATATGTGCCTCACATGGGGCTAGTTTTGGTCTTCAGATGCTTTGGTGTTTGCTGTGGTGATCTGGGTGTGCACTAATTTCAGCAGGGTCTCCAGTGCTGTCTTCCTGGCTTCTTGATTTGTAGTTTACATATGGTTTTGTTTTGGCTTACCTTTTAATTTGTTATTAGGCCATAATAAATGGGAATTTTTTTTTGAAGATACAAAATTAACTTGTGTTTTTCTTCTAAATAGCCAGTTTGTAAGTGAGTAGGCAGGGACAGTGGATAAAAAATTGAGAAATTAACAAGGGACACTAACCTCATTGAGGCAAAATTAGAATAAAGAATAATGTTGTGGTAACTTGACACACTCCAAAATAGCAAATAATATGTAAAAACAGTCTAAAATCTAAGACCACAAATTAAAGCAAAAAAAATAAAATATAAAAATAAATTTAAAAAGTTTTGGGTATTTAGGGAGATCTGGCTCCCCAAAATAGAGATTAATCATGATAAAACAATAAATACTAAAGAACAAAGATTGTCCTAACTCTGGGAGAATATCAGCAGCAAGAGAATTGGAATATTGCAGCATTAGAACGAAGAAAAGAATGCGCTGCATTAAACAATGTAATAATTTCATGCATGACGAATGTGCCATCTCCATTCCGAACAGTAGTTTTACCAGAACGAGCGCTCCCTTCTCCTCACTTGCTTCTGATCATGCGCGCTTTTTTAACATCGTTAAAGCCTACACACGATCATTTTTCATGATGAAAAAAACGACGACCTGAAAAACGGCGTGAAAATTTAGAACATGTTCTAATTTTTCTCGTCGTTTTTTCTGCCGTTTTTCTCAACGAGAAAAACGACATAAAGCCCACAGACGATCGTTTTTCTCGGTGAAAAAAAAAATGACACATGATCGTGTGTACGCGGTATAATATCTTTTTTTACTGGATCGGGACGTTTCCGCCTCCGGGCTTTCCTCATCGGTAATTTCTAATAAAGAAGCCACCTGTGTCTGCGACATGTCGCCGTCTCACACTGTGCGCCGATCGTTAAGGGGCGGGGAAATGCAGAAAAAGTCCGTCATGGGCGGGCGACGAGGGCGGAGTTACACCCATGCGCAGGGTATAAAAAGGGGAAAGAAGTTATTAGGGATGCGCGGAGTAAGGACGACCGGAAGTGAACAAACGAACTGAACTAAGGTAAGAAGGGAACTCGGGCCTGCAGTGGCCTATTAATGGTTCATGATTGTAAAGGGCAATATTGTGATAAGTTGAGGAGAATCAAATCTGATCCTTTTCTTTTTTTTACTTGTTTTTTTACTTGCTGATCCAAAAAGATGCATAAACTATGTGAGCCGGAGGTGATGCTGACTTTTATAGAAAAATATAAGGAACAGCGCAACCTGTGGGAACTGAAACACCCAGCGTACCACAAGAGTGATGTACGTCGGGCAACTATTTGCAAATTAGCAGAGGATATGAAGCCATGGATCCCAGATGCAGACTACACTATGATCAATAATAAAATCAACAACCTGCGCAATTCCTATAAAAAAAAATACAAGGAAGTGCGCCAGTCAAAGAGATCAGGAGCAGCAGCCGACGATGTAGTAAAGCCCAAGCTGTGGTACTACAGACATCTTCAATTTCTGGATGACCAGATCGAGGCCAGGGAATCTATTTCCAGCCTTCCTTTAACCCTTCCTTCCACCCTTCCCTGCAGCGTTCCTTCCACCCTTCCCTCCACCCCTGCAGAGGCGGAGGAGGAGCCACCTGAACTTGAAGAGCCAGATCTTCGCATCTTCAGCCAGGTATAGTATTTATGCTGATAATTATTGTCCACTAAGTAATATTGTGTTGAACTGTTTGGATTAGCCATAAATGATATCACCCCCCCCCCAAAAAAAAACAATATGCACCAGTAATGATATCCAAATTGTGGGTGATAGATTCCCCAAATAATACAATTTTTCATTTTATTTTATAAACAGGATGAGGCAAGCCAGGAGAAAGAGGGTCAGGAGTGTGGCAGGCAGGAGGAGGCAGGGCCAAGTGGGACTCAGCAGGTCCCCAGGCCTAGTGGCAGCACCGTCTCCCAAGTGCCTCCCCTCCACGTCAGACCGCCAAAACAACGGCGGATGACACAAGTGGAGGAGGAGTCACTAAAGATGATTCGGGAGGCTGCTACCATCATGAGGGCCCCCCTCAACCCTACGGAGGGGTTTAGCAGCTATCTGGTGGATAAGTTGCTCCAAATGGAGGCGGGACAACGGGCCCTTTGTGAGCACCTCATATACATGGCCGTACACATGGGGGCGAGGGGGCTGCTGACTGAGGCCACCCATCTGTCACATCAGGCCAATCCCTCTCCTCCTTCTCCTCCTCCTCCTGCCACATCACCACCCACAGTGGCCCGGCCTGCAAGGGTGCGAGGACGGGGCCATGGAGGGAACACTGCAGGGAAGCGTGGAGGGAAGGCTACAGGGAAGAGCAGGAGGTGATTCTCTGGCCTCAAGCTGCTCATCCAGAAGTTGCAGGTTGATGGAGTACCACAGCTTGGGATGATGTATGTCTTTGGCTGCTGCTCCTGATTTCATGCTGTTGTTGATTTTATTATTCATCATAATCAGGTCTGCATTTGGGATCTAATGACTTGATATTTTCTGCTAATTTCTGAATAGTTGCCCTTCGTTTTTTGTTTGCTTTTTTTCCTAAATAAATGGAAATTTGATTTCAGCCAACATACATGCCTGATGTGTTTTTTTTTTTTGAAGTAGCAATAACATTTCATAAATACAATGTGTAATTAATAACAAGGGACACCAACCTCCATGAGGAAACGATAAAGAAAAAAAAAATATTGTTCTGAGAAATTGACACACCAAAAAATGCGCAACAAATTAAAATACAAAAAAATATAAAAAAGGTGTAATTTGTGAGGTCGGCCTTGAAGAATTAAACTAATTATTCCTAAGATCACAAGAAAGAAGAAAGACATACGTTTGTCAGAACTCGTGATAAAGATCTGCAGCCAAAATTACATTTTAAACACCGTTCTAAAGCAACAAAACATGCGCTGCATTAAACGAAGCAATAACTTGCAGAATGACGAATGTGCTCTCTCCATTAGGAACGCTAGTTTTACCAGAACGAGCGCTCCCATCTCCTAATTCAGTCTTAGCATGCGTGGGTTTTTTAACCGATGGACTTGCCCATAGACGATCGGAAATTCCCATCGGTTTTTTATCCATCGGAAAATTTTAAAAAAGTTCTATTTTTTACAACCGATGGAAAAAAGACCGATGGGTACCATACACGATCGGTTGGTCTGATGAAAACCATCCATCAGACGGTTTTCATCAGTCAAACCGATCGTGTGTACGGGGCTTAAGACCGTACTTTTCTACTTGCCACCAATTAAAGGTTTACCTTTCCTCTGACCAACAGTATAAGAGTACTTCACAGACCAACAATATGAGAGGTGTTTTTCCAATGATCACCAATATAATGCCTTGTACACAAGATTGGAATTTCCGATGAAAAAAGTCAGACGGAACTTTTTCATCGGATATTCTGACCGTGTGTGGGCCCCATCGGACTTTTTTCTGTCGGAGTTTAGAAATAGAACATGTTTTATTTTTTTCCGATGAAAAAAAAATCCTATGCAGTGGAATAACGTCCTTACAGGATGTCGCCAATTTACAAGCCGACCTCAATGCTCTGTCTAATTGGGCGACTATGTGGCAGATGAGGTTTAATGTTGATAAATGTAAAGTTATGCACTTGGGGGCTAAGAATATGAATGCATCATACATACTAGGGGGAGTACAACTGGGGGGATCCGTAGTGGAGAAGGATCTGGGGGTTTTGGTAGATCATAAGCTCAATAATGGCATGCAATGCCAAGCTGCGGTTTCCAAAGCGAGCAAAGTCCTTTCTTGTATTAAGAGAGGTATGGTCTCCAGAGAGAGAGATATCATTTTGCCCCTGTTTAAATCATTAGTAAGACCTCATCTGGAATATGCAGTTCAGTTTTGGGCCCCAGTTCTCAAAAAGGATATTGGGGAACTGGAGAAAGTGCAGAGAAGGGCAACCAAACTGATAAGAGGGATGGAGGAGCTCAGCTATGAGGAAAGATTAGAGGAACAGAATTTATTCACTCTTGAGAAGAGGAGATTAAGGGGGGATATGATCAACATGTACAAATATATAAGGGGTCCATATAGTGAACTTGGTGTTCAGTTATTCACTTTACGGTCAACACAGAGGACAAGGGAGCACTCTTTGCGTCTAGAGGAAAAGAGATTTCACCTCCAAATACGGAAAGGTTTCTTCACAGTAAGAGCTGTGAAAATGTTGAATAGACTCCCTGCAGAGGTGGTTCTGGCCAGCTCAGTAGATTGCTTTAAGAAAGGCCTGGATTCTTTCTTAAATGTACATAATATAACTGGGTACTGACATTTATAGGTAAAGTTGATCCGGGGAATATCCGATTGCCTCTCGGGGAATCAGGAAGGAATTTTTTCCCCTGCTGTAGCAAATTGGATCATGCTCTTCTGTTTTTTTTTTGCCTTCCTCTGGATCAACTGTAGGTATAGAATTGGGTATATGGGATTGTACGATATTTTTTTTTTTGTTTTTATGGTTGAACTGGATGGACTTGTGTCTTTTTTCAACCTGACTAACTATGTAACTATGTAACTATGTAACTATCGGAAATTCTGATCGTCTGTGCGGGAACTCCGATGGAGAAAAAAAACCACACATGATCAGAATCAAGTCGACGTATCCTCGGAAGCAGTGAACTTAATTTTTCTCGGCTCGTCGTAGTGTTTTACGTCACCGCGTTTTGGACGGTTGGAATTTGGTCTGACAGTGTGTATGCAAGACAGCTTGAATGGAATTCCGACGGAAAATTCCATCGGATTTTACCCCATCGGAAATTCCGATCGTGTGTACAGGGCATTAGAGAGAACTTTTCCACTGAAGAGCAGGGAAGGAAGATACTGGTATGATCACCAATTAGTGATAAATTAACTGGCCTGGGTGGTTCGATTTGTTGGATGTTTGATAAACCCAGCCTGAAATCTGGGAACCCTGAACACAGTGCCCAAACCGCACTAAAGTCTATGGGGACCAAAGCTTGTTATTTTTTTTCTGGCCTTTTTTCAAAGCCAGCTTTCAAGTTTTTGGGAAAAGGGTACAAATGCAATAAAAAATAATATTATTTAATTTAGCAGGAAGCAGGTTTTTTTTTTAACAATAGATTTTTATTGAATTTCACATTAGATAGTACAGTACAAGTTGCGATTTGTTCAAAGCAAAACATTAGTTATACATTGTGTCAACACAAGAAATGATATCAAGTTAAAAAAAACTTGACTACGCATTTGCAGGTTCTCCATAATGCCACTGAAGATAGTGTCGCCGTGATCTACAACCTGTCACCCCTTTTGGGTTCACACTGTGATCAGCAGGTCTTGTTAAAAGGTTTGAAAGGCAGCATTAAAATTACACAATTCCTTTTAGTAACATGCTTGTAGGATACCTTAAAGTGGATGTAAACCCACTCTCATCCTTTCTAAACTACTGCCATAGTGCTGATCTATAAGGATATTAATGCCTCCTGCATGTATCCTTACCTGTCAAATGTCACCCCTCTGTCTGTTATGAGACCTGAAAAACTGCAGATTCTGTGGGTGGATCTGTTGTCTGGAGCTCGGTGGGTGGAGTCGTGATGTCAGTAGACTCCCCGCCCACCTCTACACTCCCCTTGTCAACATGCATTTTCTCTTATGTATTCCTTCTGCTATGATCACTAACGTACAGTCAAAATCCAGAAAATTAACCACATGACTTCAGAAAAGCTAAAGCTAGTGCACGAGATATGTAAATAACCTGTCACTCACAGCAAGGGGGTGGAACGGACAAAGGTAACTCTGTTTGTCCGTTTTATCTTACTGAACAATAAAAGAGGATTGTTCAGAGCTGGATTAACTCTTTGTGGCAATAACTGGCACAAATGATAGGAAATCTTATACACTACATTGTGACAGCAAAAAAATAAATAAATACATTTTGGGTTTACATCCACTTTAAAGCTGCACATAAAATGGTGCATCAGTGGAATGTACTCCAGGAAACATGATATTTAGAAAAATAAATCTGCTTACAATGTGAAACAAGCTAGCAACGGAATGTTATTCTTTTACTGGTGGTATTGATACAGTCACTAAACGAATGACTTCTGGTTGCAGTAGCCAGAGGTGTCGGCAGGCAAACTGGCCAAATCTGGCTATTTAGTTTGGCAAACCTCAGACAGCTAAAGCTTGGGTCAAACTTGTGTTGTCAGCCCGAACTCGTAGCTCATCTCTACTGCTCATGTAAGGCAGTACTACACGGACCGTAAATATAAGGGCCTGTGTCAATGGGCTTTTGTTAATTTTAAACAGGTTTTGCATTCCAATACAAGCTATATTGTAATATAAGTCTATGTAAAACCCACCTGAAGCAGGTTAAATACAGCTTATAAGGAGGTCAACTGCAGGTCTGATGCACCTGTCAATGAATTCTGAATGATCTAAGAAGCATTTTGAACTGATATAAAAATGATGCCATCAACACAAGCTTATAATAAGAAATGGCTGCACCTCACGTGGGCTCCAAGTCAAGTTTATTGGAATATCAAAATATCCAAAAGGACACCAGAAATGGTCAAGGTAGATGTGTTTCATACAACAGAAATGTGCTTTATCATTACAAAGACATGCCTAACTGATACGTGTTATATAGATCCATCCCCTGTATATCCCTTGTAAAATTGTCTCTTTTCTTCTATTGATTCTTTTATTCTAAATGTTTCACTCAGTGAATATTTGTTTTATGTGTTTATACTTGTATGTTTTGATTTAATCATTGATAAAGGTTGTCACCTGCCTCTGATTGACGTTCCCTCTAACACCTGTACAGGGGATGGATCTATATAACACGTATTAGTTAGGCATGTCTTTGTAACGATTAAGCACATTTCTGTTATATGAAAAGCATCTACCTTGACCACTGCTGTTGTCCTCTGGTGTCATTTTAGATATTTTGATATTCCAATAAACTTTACTTGAAGCCCACATGAGGTTCTTATTTTGACAATTTACCATGGAGGCAAGCCGGGGCTATCACTCAGGTGTGTGTTCCAGCAGGCGTATCAGTTACACCTGGAGCAGTGAGTTGAACACAAGCTCATAGTCCATTGACACAGGCCATAATTGAACTTTTCGACATTCACTACCATTGTAAAAGGTAAACTACATTTTCACTGTCTGAGTTTCTTTTCTGGACATTATTTTCATTATTATTTCAGAAATTAAATGTACTGTATAGAACGAGGGGAGTGGGAGGGTGCTAAAAGTAATCCACTTTGGGTGTCAAATACGTTAGGTATGCCACATACTTTATTTGTATAGTTATCTACAACCTACTGTTTACACTTAGTAATAGTAGATACAATTCCTATGAAAGGTCTCTAAAATAAAAATACTCTTTAACCACCTGCCAACTGCTCACAGTAAATATACTAAGGACAAGTGGCAGGTACAGGCACGGTCACATACATATATGTGACCTTACCTTTTCTGTGTTTGGGGTGCTCATGCACACCCCGTCTGCTGACCCGTGCTGTGTCCATTCACAGCAGCAGATTTCAGACAATGATTTTGGCTGAAATCTGTTTATCAGCTGGGTCCAATCACAGTTTACAAAAACACAGAACTCTGTGTACAGGGAACAGTGATCTGGCTGTTTCTTCTCCCTGAAATCGGTTCGCATCCAAGACATGCAAGCGGACCGAAAGTTTGCGCAAACTTTCGAACACCGTTAAAGTCTATGGGACTCGAACGTGAGAAATCAAAAGTGCAAATTTTAAAGCCTAATATGCAAGTTATTGTCCTAAAAAGGGTTTGGGGACCCGGGTCCTGCCCCAGGGGACATGTATCAATGCAAAAAAAAGTTTTAAAAACGGTTGTTTTTTCGGGAGCAGTGATTTTAATGATGCTTAAAGTGAAAAAATAAAAGTGAAATATTCCTTTAAATATCATGCCTGAGGGGTGTCTATAGTATGCCTGTAAAGTGGCGCGTGTTTCACGTGTTTATAACTGTCCCTGCACAAAATGACATTTTCAAAGGAATAAAAGTCATTTAAAACTGCTTGCGGCTTTAATGTAATGTCTGGTCCCGGCAATATGGATGAAAATCATTGAGAAAAACTGCATGGGTACCCCCCCTCCCCCCAGCCCATTACCAGCCCCTTTGGGTCTTGTATGGATATTAAGGGGAACCCTGCACCCAAATTAAAAAAAGGAAAGGCCCTATATACTCTGAACAGCACTATACAGGCCGTCCCAAGAAAGACCCCTGACTGTAGGTTTGTTCTTAAGTTGAATCTGTTTGTAATTTGGAACAGGTACATTTTTTAAAGTGTAGCTCCAGCCAAAAAATCTATTTTTAAGCTTTTTGGAAAACATAGGGAAGGGTTATCACCCCTGTAACATTTGTTTTGCTGTCTGTGCACCTGTTCAGAAGATTTCACCTCACTTTCTGTCCCAATGACAATTGGATTTAGAAAATTTTGGGTTTTTAGGGAAACAAGGATTGCTGATAAAGCATCAGTGGAGACACCTTTTTCCCATATTAACTCTGGAGCCCTGTACACATGATCGGTTTTACCGATGAAAACAGTCCAATGGACTTTTTTCATCGGACAAACCGATCGTGTATGGGACCCATCTGTCTTTTTTCCATTGGTGTCAAAAAATAGAACATGTGTTTTAAATTTTTCCGATGGATAAAAAACCGATAGCAAATTCCGATCGTCTATGGGCAAGTCCATCAGATAAAAAACCCACGCATGCTCAGAATCAAGTTGACGCATGCTCAGAAGCATTGAACCTAATTTTTCTCGGCTCGTCGGAGTGTTTTACGTCACCGCATTTGGAACGGTCGGTTTTTGGACTGATGGTGTGTAGGCAAGACTGATGGAAGTCAGCTTCATCGGATTTCCGATGGACAAAACCATCGGATTAGAATCCATAGGATATCCGATCGTGTGTACGAGGCTTTACAGGAGAGAATTTCCCTTCCTAGGGGTAGATTTCCTCTGACTTCCTGTTGTCTCTCTCCGTTTGTAAGTAGGAGTCGTTTGTAAGTCGGATGTTTGAAAGTAGGGGCCTGTCCTATATACTCTGCAGAAATTTGGGCCTTAGGTGTTGTTGTTGCCACAACACTGTAAGCCCTCACAGTTACTCTTGGTGGGTGCAGGAACGGGCCCTGCTGTGAAATATTAGATCAAGAATTGTAATTACATGCCCCTGTTGAACAGGGTCAGAAAAATTGGGTCTTTGGTGGTGGACGGTGTGGTGGTGTTGCCACAACACTGTAAGCCCTCACAGTTACTCTTGGTGGGCGCAGGAACAGGCCCTGCTGTGACATATTAGATCAAGAATTGTAATTACATGCCCCTGTTGAACAGGGACAGAAAAATTGGGCCTTAGGCACTGGTGCCACAACACTGCCGGAATTGTCTGCAGTGAGTTTTAGCTGCACACTGTGCCCAGTATACAGTACACTGACTTAATATACTGCAGCTAGGTGAATCAACTGCCTGCCTGTAGTATTATTAGGAAGAGAATTACAGGAATTGTCTGCAGTGAGTTTTAGCTGCACACTGTGCCCAGTATACAGTACACTGACTTAAATTAACAGTAAAGAAATTGTTATTTTATTTTTAAAATAACAAACATGTTATACTAACCTCTGCTGTGCAGCTCGTTTTGCACAGAGTGGCCCCGATCTACGTCTTCTGGGGTCCCTCGGCGGCTGTCTCGGCTCCTTCCTGCAATCACTCACCACCTATATGCGAGCGAGCTTGCATGGTGGTGAGTGATTGCGGGCGCGCTCCTGTGATTCAGCCAGCGGCTATTGCCGCTCACTGTATCACTCGGCCCCGCCCCCCGGCGCGCCGCGTCATTGGATGTGATTGACAGCAGCGGGAGCCAATGGCTGCGCTGCTTTCAACCCATCCACTGTAACCAATCAACAGCCAGGCTGAGCGGCGAAGAGGATGTCGGGAGCGAGCGCAGGACTTTCGAGGGGTCAGGTAAGTAAAACGGGGGGGACTGGGAGCGGCGGTATTGTCGGATGTTTTTTCCCCTTAATGCATAGGATGCATTAAGCTGAAAAAACGTTTTCCTTTACAACCCCTTTAATATACTGCAGCTAGCTGAATCAACTGCCTGCCTGTAGTATTATTAGGCAGAGAATAACAGGGATTGTCTGCAATGAGTTTTAGATGCACACTGTGCCCAGTATACAGTACACTGACTTACTACACTGCAGCTAGCTGAATCAACTGCCTGCCTGTAGTATTATTAGGAAGAGAATAACAGGGATTGTCTGCAGTGAGTTTTAGCTGCACACTGTGCCCAGTATACAGTACACTGACTTAATACACTGCAGCTAGCTGAATCAACCTGTAGTATTATTAGGAAGAGAATAACAGGAACGCTCTGCAGTGAGATCTAGCTAAACTGTATACAGTATATATATATATATATATATATATATATATATATATATACATACACACACAAAGCGTGCAATCGTGCAATGCATATATATACTAAATATACTGGAATACTGGATCTAACTAGCTGAATCAACTGCCTGCTCAATCTAGCTAACTTAAATAAAACGACAATCTCTCTCTCTCTCTGTGAGCCGCTGGAACACACTACACAAGGGCGACGCGCAGGCGGCCTTATATAGTGTGGGGCGTGTACTTAGTCCCCCTGAGCCATGATTGGCCAAAGTAACCCTGCCTTTGGCCAATTATGGCTCTCTGTGCTGACGGCGCTGTAATTGGCCAAAGCATGCGGGTCATAGTGCATGCTTGGCCAATCATCAGCCAGCAATGCACTGCGATGACGCAAGTGCATTATGGGCCGTGACGCGCAACTCGAATTTGGCGTGTACGGCCCATAATGTTCGAAATTCGGTGAATGAGCGAACAGCCGATGTTCGAGTCGAACTCATGTTCGACTCGAACACAAAGCTCATCCCCAGGGCTGGACTGGGACAAAATATTGGCCCTGGACTTCATCCAAACCGGCCCACTTTAATTCAATAAAATGCTGCCTCCCCAAAAAAAATCACGCCCACCAAAAGCCCTTACATCCATTATTGTATATCATGAGAGGGTGAGAGAGAAGGGAATGAGAGAGAGAGAGGGAGGGTTGAGGGAAAGGGGGTGAGAGGGGGTGGGTGAGAGAGGGGGTGAGTGTGAGAGAGAGGGAATGAGTGTAAAAGAGAGGGGGTGAGTGTAGGACCCCTTTTACACTGAGGCGTTTTTCAGGCGCTTTTGGGCTAAAAATAGCGCCTGTATAGCGCCTGAAAAACGCATCCGCTGCAGTCCCAGTGTGAAAGCCTGAGTGCTTTCACACTGGGGCGCTGCCAGGGAGTTAAAAAAAAGTCCTCCAAGCAGCATCTTTGGGGCGGTGGAGGAGCGGTGTACACACCGCTCCTGCCCATTGAAATGAATGGCCACAGCTTCTGAAGCGCCTGCAAAGCACTTTGGCAGCAGCGCTACATGGGCGCATTTAACCTTTAATTCGGCTGCTAGCAGGGGTTAAAAGCGCCTGCTAGAAGCCGAATAGCGCAGCTAAAACGACAGTAAAGTGCTGCTAAAACTTGCAGCATTTTACCGTCAAAGCCCACCCCAGTGTGAAAGCAGCCTAAGAGTCAGGGAGTTAATGAGACAGAGGAGGGGGCAGAGAGACAGAGGGGGAGCTTAGAGACAGAGGGGGAGCTTAGAGACAGAGGGGGGGAGCTGAGAGATAGAGGGGAAAGCTGAGAGACAGAGGGGGAGCTGAGAGACAGAGGGGGCTGAGAGACAGGGGGAGCTGAGAGACAGAAGGAGGGAGCTGAGAGACAGAAGGAGGGAGCTGAGAGACAGAAGGAGGGAGCTGAGAGACAGAGGGGGGGAGTTGAGAGATAGAGGAGGAGAGCTGAGAGATAGAGGAGGGGGCTGAGAGACAGAGGAGGGGTCTGAGAGACAGAGGAGGGGTCTGAGAGACAGAGGGGAGCTGAGAGACAGAGGGGAGCTGAGAGACAGAGGAGGGGCTAAAAGGGGGGGGACTGAGAGACACAGGATCTGAGAGACAGAGGGAGGGACTGAGAGACAGAGAAGGAACTGAGCGACAGAGGGGGAACTTAGCGACAGAGGGGGGTCTGAGCGACAGAGGGGGGTCTGAGCGACAGAGGGGGGTCTGAGAGACAGAGGGGGAGCTGAGAGACAGAGTGGGGGGGAGCTGAGAGATAGAGGGGAAAGCTGAGAGACAGAGGGGGGCTGAGAGACAGGGGGAGCTGAGAGACAGAAGGAGGGAGCTGAGAGACAGAGGGGGGAGCTGAGAGACAGAGGGGGGAGCTGAGAGACAGAGGGGGGAGCTGAGAGATAGAGGAGGAGAGCTGAGAGATAGAGGAGGAGAGCTGAGAGATAGAGGAGGGGGCTGAGAGACAGTGGGGGCTGAGAGACAGAGGAGGGGTCTGAGAGACATAGGAGGGGTCTGAGAGACAGAGGAGGGGTCTGAGAGACAGAGGGGAGCTGAGAGACAGAGGAGGGGCTAAAAGGGGGGGACTGAGAGACACAGGATCTGAGAGACAGAGGGAGGGACTGAGAGACAGAGGGGGAACTGAGCGACAGAGGGGGGTCTGAGAGACAGAGGGGGAGCTGAGAGACAGAGGGGGGCTTAGAGACAGGGGGCTGAGAGACAGGGGGAGCTGAGAGAAAGAGGGGGGCTGAGAGACAGGGGGGAGCTGAGAGACAGAGGGGAGATGAGAGACACAAGGAGGAGCTGAGAGACAGAGGAGGAGAGCTGAGAGACACAGGGGGGTCTGAGAGATAGTGGGGGGCTGAGAGACAGAGGAGGGGGCTGAAAGAGGGGGTCTGAGAGACAGAGGGGGCAGAGAGACAGAGGGGAGGGCTGAGACAGACCACATAGCACTGTCCCTTTCTGCAGTCCCTTCTCTGCTCACCCCCCCCGCTGTCTTAGTGTTCGGGCATGTTTGTGTAGGATGCCGGGTACCTGATGGCCAGCAGTGGCACCTCTTGATTTGAGGGGTGCTCTCGTTGCTCTGCTCCTTACAGCGGCGCATGTTCTCTTCCTCTGGGCTCCCAGTCAGCCTGCCCTCCGTCCCAGGCCGCATGGTTCCTGGAGCAGAGAGGAGGTGGAGGAATCGAGGTTCTGGGAGCGCCGGGGTAGCCACGCTCGCTCCTGTTCGCCTCTTAGGTGGTCAAGGAGGTGGTGGATCTCTTCTCCTTCCTCGGCTTTTACATCCAACTGCCCTCCTCGCCGGCCACCTTCCCTGAATCCCCACCGCTGTTTGCTGCCACGCTCCCGCTGCCGCCGAACTCTGCATAAAAAAAGGGCCACAAAAAAACATTTTTTTTTTTTAAATGGCCCACTGAGCCATCGGCCCACCGGAAAACTCCCATAGTCCCGATGGCCAGTCCATCCCTGCTCATCTCTAGTCAGAATACACTGAACGTGGTTTTCCAACAGGCCTACTTGGCAGAAGCCGATACAATGATTGACTTCTGTTGAACTGGTAGGGCTACACAAAGGTTGGAATTTGGCCAGTGCCTACTGAACCAGACAATATTTGATCCATGTGTATCCAGCAATAGGCACCATGTATGGCTCTGAGGGAGAAAGAGTGGCTATCAGAAGTGTTGTGTGTCTATAGTCAGCCTATAAGCCAGATTTCTTGTAATATATTAGCAGTTATATACAGATATCCCAATAAACTTGACTTGGAGCCCGCGTGAGGTGCAGCCGTTTCTTATTATAAGCTTGTGTTGATGGCATCATTTTGATATCAGTTCAAAATGCTTCTTAGATCATTCAGAATTCATTGACTGGTGCATATGACCTTGCCCCTACTTGCGGACGCCCATGATTGCTGGATTCTATTTTGTTAAAAAAAAAACAGCACACAGACTTCTCCAAGGGTCTGCTATGTATATCTTTGAAGGGGAATCTTTGAAGTGGTCTGGGTGTAAGTTCCTGCTGCTTCCTTAGGAACCAGTGTCATATAGAAACGGTAGAAAAAACACTTCTATATATGATGCTCTGCTCCCTCTGAACAGGGGGCTGGAGAGTAGTGAGGAGCCAAACTGGCCTGGGTTCAGTTTGAGCAGGATTTGGCAAGATTCAAAGAAGTGGGGTCAAACTTAAACCCCACTGAAATCAATCTGAATCAAATCTATTAAGTAAAAAATGCCCATTTCTAGGCTAATAGTCAAAGAAGTGTCTAAAAAAGTATGGGAGGTGGGCACTTTTTTTATATGCTTAAGGCCTCATGCACACTGTGAAGCTCAAAAAGCTTTTCTCCCTACAAGAGTTTTCAGCATCAAAAACGTGGTAAAAAGCATGCTCGTTAGCGCTCGTTCATGCACGTTCACGCATGATAATAAACATTTCCACATTTGGCCAGAATTCTGCCCATTAGAATGCATTAACACGGGAACTCGTGCTATCTTGCCTCTCATTAATGCACACTCAGGGCCAGATTAAGAACATCATGGGCCTGGTGCTGAGGATTTTGGTGCGGCTTTTTATAAAAAATAAAAATGCAAACAATTTTTTGTTATAACAAATTTTAATTTAATAGAGAGAGGGAGGATGAGAGAGACAGAAAGGGGATGAGAGAGGGGTGAGGGGTAAAGGAGAGAAAGGATGCGCATGAGCATACGTGGGAATGACAGCAACGCAGCCCAGCCAAGGCAAGTGACCGAAGGCACAGAACCCGGAAGGAAGACCGGTTGAAGATGAAAGCGCCCGGGACCGGTCAGATTGATCACAGCGCAGCGCTGGAGGGCTCAGTCTGACAGGTAAGTGTAGCCTAATGTGCTAATATGCTGTGCATACTTGTACATTATGGCATAACCTACCTCAGGGACTCTAAAAAGTAGTAATATTAGTGAAGTTTACTACCTCTTTAATATCACAGGATCCCAGGAGCCTCTCATGGGGCCCCCTACTGACCCGGTGGCCCTTGGGCAGTGCCCAAAAGCATAGTTGTCAACATTTCAAAAATATTTTCAGGGACACTTTTTTTACCAGTGGTATATTTAGAGTAGCTGAGATCCCCTATGTTCCTCTATACATCACAATAGTAATCACAAAATTAAATGAGTACTAATAATGGGCAGAACAAATATGAGGACTGAGAAGGTTTTCTTTAGTTGAAGAGGCATAGGGGAGGAGTATGGATGATATAAAAGTGGGAAGTATGTGCAGGTGAGGGAGAGGAATGTGGAGGGTATAACAGTGGGCGCTATGTACAGGAGAGGAGTGTGGAGGGCAGTGGGGACTATGTAGAGGAGAGGAGTGTGGAGGGTATGATGGGGGCAGTATGTACAGGAGAGGAGTGTGGAGGGTATGATAGGGGCAGTATGTACAGGAGAGGAGTGTGTAAGGTATTATGTACAGGAGAGGAGTGTGGAGAGAAAGACCGTTGGCACTAAGTACAGGAGAGGAGTGTGGAGGGTATAATGGGGCAGTATGTACAGGAGAGGAGTGTGGAAGTTATTATGTACAGGAGAGAAAGACAGTTGGCAGTATGTACAGGAGAGCAGTGTGGAGGGTATCACAGTGGGTGGTATGTACAGGAGAGGAGTGTGGACAGTATGATAGTGGGCATTATGCACAGGAGAGGAGTATGGAGGGTATGACAGTTGGCAGTATGTACAGGAGAGGAGTGTGGAAGGTATGACAGTTGGCACTATGTACACTAGAGGATTTTATGAAAGTGGGCAGTATGTACAGGAGAGAAGTGTCAAGGGTATGACAGTGGGCAGTATGTACAGGAGAGGTGTGTGGAGGGTATCACAGTGGGTGGTATGTACAGGAGAGGAGTGTGGAGGGTATGACAGCCGGCACTATGTACAGTAGAGCAGTTTATGAAAGTGGGCAGTATGTACAGGAGACGAGTGTGGAGGATAAGACAGTGGGCACTATGTACAGGAGAGGAGTGTGGAGGGTATGACAAAGGGCACTATGTACAGGTGAGGAGGATGAAGGTATCTGGGAAGGAAAAATGTAAGGGTTTGTGGGACTGTATAGTGGTTAAGCGGGCCATACATGGATTGAAATTAAGCCAATTAAGCAGAGACCAGCCATAGTCGATCTATTTATGGGCTATCTGGTTGTACACAAGTCAATCTATTAATTGACTTGAGTACAACCAGCCTGCCGGGTTTTTCCCAAAACAATCAGTGCTGCCAGCTATAGTTAGCAATACTGATCATTGTATTGTGTGGGTGGGGAAGGCTGAACACTGGCAGAACACAATAACACTGCGGGAGTGTTTCCCCCATCCACAGGTCAGCAGGTGAGAGAGTGTGTGGGGACAGGCTGGGGAGAGAGGTCTGTCAGCAGGGGGGTGTGAGGTGGTCATGGAAGGAAATCAATCAGCGGGTGGCGGGAGTAACTGTGAGTGATATCTTTTGGAGTAGGGTCTGTCATCTGCAGGTTGGGAAATGGTCACCTGTGATAAGTTGAAGGGAGGTGGCTAACATGGGAAGTGGCTGGGGAGTGACCTGGTCGGTGGGGAGTGTGAAATGAATGATGTGTTTCAAGTTTCTTTCATATTTGCGGTAATGCTTACTGCCCTCTGAAAGGTGATCTGTGGTGGATTGCTTTTCAACGAGTGTTATAGCAGCAGCTGACAGGCAATCATAAGGTGCTACATTGCTGAATGGTAGTTTTACATTGTTGGACTATGCTGCTACTGCGAGCGAGTTTGTCTTGCAGTTGCAGAGTGGCCCTATTATAATCAATAGGCGAGTTTGACAGGCAGCACCACCTGTCAAACTCTGCAGGCTCCCAGCTGTTTATTGAGCTCAGTGCCCTCTGACAAGAAGTGAGGAGAGGCACTGTGAGCTCATCCTCTCAGTCTGCTGCACACAGAATGTGTCAGTTAGTAATTAAACTGGCTGCTCTGTATGTAACCTCTGACAGGCTGCGCAAGGATCCCCGTATCTCCTGAACCATAGGTCATAGGAGCCCCAAATTTAGGGTCTCTGTGACCCCAAAATTTTTTTTTTTTTTTGTGGGGGCAGATGGGCCTATCTTAAGGTAAGGGCCTGGAGCTGCAGCTTCAATAGCCCCTATGGTAATCCGGCCCTGTGCACACTAATGCACACCAATATGTATTTTTTCACTTTTGAGCATTTTTTATGCTCAAAAGCTTCTCTCCTGAATCATGTTTTTTTTTTCCTTTTTCTGCCTGTAAACGTTCCTGCCACTAAACGTCTGAAAACGCCTATAGTATGCATGGACACATAGGGGTTGATTTACTAAAGGCAAATTCACTCTGCACTACAAGTGCGCTGCAAGTGCACTTGGAAGTGCAGTCGCTGTAGATCTGAGGGGAAGCTCTGAAATTAGAGGAAGCTCTGCTGATTTTATCATCCAATTATGTGCAAGCAAAAATGCTGTTTTTTATTTTCCTTGCATGTCCCCCTCAGATCTACAGCAAATGTACTTCCAAGTGCACTTTCAGGTGCACTTGTAGTGCAATTTCAGGTGCACTTGTCGTGCAAAGTGGATTTGCCTTTAGTAAAAAAATTTAGAAAAAAAATTGCAACAACTATTTTACTTTCCAGGCTTCTGGTTTAAAAATGTCAGACTTGGCACTGACTAGAGGTAGTTAAGGTATGCTATGAGCAAGTAGTGTATGTGGCATTTTGTATAGTAGACCAGTTTGAACTTTGAATTAATTAATTTATTATTACAGCTACATATACTGTAGCTCCGTCAATTTACGCAGCACTTTACATATGAGTTTAAGAAAGAGGTTTTTGTTGGGACTTTAAATGAGACACCCTAGAAAAATGTCTCCATCCCTAGTAAATATGTGTAAGAGAATGAGGGAGGTTCGGGACTTTGAGTGAGGCACATAGGTGGAACGATGGACAATTTTGGAAAAAGCAAGTTTTAATAAAATCACACAAGTCATACAAATATCTTGGCCAGCAGGCTCCATATAAAGACATCAGTTAACATAAGTCACTAAAAATGGCTATTTCACAACATGTTATAGTAGCATTAAGCATCTAGGTACTAAAGGAGACTCGTTGTCTCGACGCGTTTCGGCGATTTAATCGCCTCATCAGGAGCAGATGCATATTGATCTGAAAATACATGGGATGCAGGTAAGAGAGCCGGTAAATGGATATTAAAAATGGGGGGAAAAAGAGGGAGTTTGTAAGAAAAAGGAACAATAAGAAATATGGGGGAGGGGAAAATTCCACCCTCCTACTTACACATTGCAGCACATGGTCTGCTGGGGGCGCCATGCCGGCGGCAATCGTCCATCATCCCCCCCGGGGGAGCTGAGGGGACAGGGAACCCCAAGAGAACTGGGAAACCAAAACTGAACCCCAACCGTGAAGCTGAAGCCCATGCCGGAAGTGGTGATGATGCCAAAAAAAGGGAAATGGGAAGTGTCTGAAAAAGACGGAGGAAAAATGTAAAAATTATGTAGGGGTGTGTGAATGTTAATGTGAGCGTATGGAGACGCATGGCGATGAGCGTTGTAATGAGAAAGAGTGAAATGACAAAGGTGTTAAATAGTGTAAAGGGGTTAAGAAAAGAGGGGATAGGGAAAATAGTGAGGTAAGTCGAATGGAATGTAAAAGAAAAGCTGGGTGAGTTTAAGAGTGAAGGAAGAGTGCAAGTGAAAAAGGAGCCTAGGCTCTAGCGAAGGTCTCAAAAAATTACCTGATGTATATTGAAAGAAAATTTCAAAAATCCCAAAATATGAAGTGTAGGAAAAAGTAGGGCAACTAACACCAACAGCCAGACAGGATGCCAAAATCGCCAGACAGGATGCCAAAACCTCCCTCATTCTCAAGCACTTTACATATATATTGTACATTCACATCAGCCCCTGCCCTCAAGGAGCTTAATACAATATATGCAAACCAAGACGGTCCGTGTTCATCCGATCCCCCCATAGGGGAGAGCGAAGATCTGACAGGGCGGTCCCTGCACAGTGTGCAGGGACCGCCCTGTCATCCGCCGGCTCAGCGGGGATCAACTAAGCGATCCCCGCTGACCAAGCTGATGTTCACGGGGTGGATCATCACGGATCTGTCCCGTGTGAAAGGACCCTAAGGGTTTATTAAGAATTCTGAAGAACAACTGTCACCAAGGCAGTATCTGTGTAAAATACAGGGTCGCAGGCCCAGTGTGGAAGCGTTAATTTTTTATGTAGTCTTGCAGAACCCTTGCAGAGAAAGATCCACTGCCACTGCTGATCTTTATCCTATACCCTGCTGTCAGGGTACAGCATATATATAAGGATGGGTAGATAGATGAATGATAGGTACATGAACATTTTTATTAACAAATACGTGTTTTACAGGAAACACATTCAAACTTATAATTATACATAATTAAAGATTACTACAGAAAAGTGACTTGTTAATTAGTGTTCATTGTCTGCAGTCATTCTTTTTCTTGTCTTCTTTCCCTTTAGTTTCCTAAAGGCATGTAAAGAGAGGCTTTATTCTATTTATATGCAATAAAAATGTTCTCCCAAATGCAGTTTTATGGAAAAGGAATGGCAAAGTTTAATTTAATATCACATGTATTGCAGTTACTGTTAGTTAATAGCTCTCCATACTCATTGTAATTTTCTAGTTTTCTCTTTATGACCCTTTTCCTATCAGTATACCCATCCTGTCTAAGCCCCTCTGGAGCATGTACAGTCACATCACAACTTTACATTATGTTAAACCATGATACAAGGTTAACCACAGATCTTTTGCACACTCAAAAATGAAACAGGATTGTAACCCAATGTTTTGTCCTCAAACAAAAAATATATAAATAATGAGTAAAATTAAGAATATAGATAATAACATATTACAGTGGGAAAAATAATTATTTGCAGATTTTGTAAGTTTTCCCACTTACAATAAAATGAAGGGTCTGTAATAATTATCATAGGTGTATTTTAAATGATAGAGACAGAATAGCCACAAAAAAATCCAGAAAAAAACACACGATACAAATGTTATAAATTGAGTTGTATTTCAGTGAGTAAAATAAGTATTTGATCCCCAAGCAAAAGATGACATAATTGGAGGAGAAACCCTTGTGGGAAAGCATAGAGGTAAGACGTTTCTTGTAGTTGACCAGGTTTGCACACATCTCAGGAGGGTTTTTGGTCCACTCTTTTTTTACAGATCTTATCTAAATCGTTAATGTTTCTTGGCTGGTGCTTGGTAACTCAAAGTTTCAGCTCCCTCCATAAATAAATCTTCTATAGGAGAAAGGAGGTGGAAACATGATGCTTTGGGGCTGTTTCTCTGCTTAAGTTACAGGCCTAACTTTGCCGCATTCAGGGGACAATGGACAGGGCCATGTATTGTAAAATCTTGGGTGAGAACCTTCTTTCCTCAGCCATAAAACTGAAGATGGGTCATGGATGGGTCTTCTAGCATGACAATGACCCAAACATACTGTCAAGGCAACAAAGGAGTGGCACAAGAAGAAGCATGTTAAGGTCATGGAGTGGCCTAGTCAGTCTCCAGACCTTAATCCTTTGGAAAATGTATGGAGCGAGCTGAAACTTTGAGTTGCCAAGAGACAGACAAGAAACCTTAAGGATTTAGAGAAGATCTGTAAAGAGGAGTGGACCAAAATCCCTCCTGAGATGTACTGTATGCAAACCTGGTCACCAACTGCAAGAAACAACTTACCTCTGTGCTTGCCAACAAGGGTTTCTCCACCAAGTCATGTTTTGCTTGGGGATCAAATACTTTTACTCACTGAACTGCAACTATCATTTAAAATAGACCTATGATAATAATTATAGACACTTAATTTCTTTGTAAGTGGGCAAACTTACAAAATCCGCACGGGATCAAATAATTATTTTCCGCACTGTATGGGCTGTCAAGGCAACAAGGGGTTTCAATAACAGTCAAAGAAAAAGTGGAAACTTTCCATCATAATACTGCTTTTTATGACTTAGAAGAAAATCATCCAGTAGTAATACTATAGTAAACTAATCTCCAGTCATTAAAATGATTCTAAAGGCAAACATTTCGTTTTTTTAGAAATTACAAACATGGCATACTTACCTGCTCTGTGAAATGGTTTTGCATTCCTGCCCCCTCCTGCATAGTAAGCTGCTTGCTATAGGGGAATTTGTGCATGCTCACTCCCGAGCCAACTCTGAGTGTCCATTGACACATAGAGCGGAACTCGGCCCCCGCCCCCCATGCTCTCCTCACTGACTCTGATTGTTAGCAGCAGGAGCCAATGGCTCACATAGCTGCCTCCCTGTCCAGTGAGGAGAGAGAGCCCAAAGAGCTGCTGGTCCCGGGCACAACGCTGGATTGAGATTGGCCTCAGGTAAGTATAAAGAGGGGCTGGGCGGGCTGCATGCATGCACCCACAAAAAATTACAACATGCCTCTTAAATAATACCTTGGGGTTTTTACTCTCCAAAATTAGTTAATTTTTTTTTTTTGGTGTTTCCACTGTCCTGGTGCTACAGGGCTTCCAAAAATGTGATAGGTAGTCAGGAAATTAGATGTGTAATGTATGCCCCCAGAAAGCTCAGAGGTGCCAATTGAATTTTTGTTGGCCTCTCTATGTAGTTGAAAAGTTGAAAGTCTCACACATGTGGTATCACCACACTCAAAAGGAGTGGCAGAAAATGGTTTGGGGTGTAATTATAAGTATGCCCATGCTGTGTGTTAAGCCCCGTACACACGGTCTGACTTTTCGCCAACAAACTTCATTTTGAGCAAGTTTGCCAAAAAATCTAACTGTGTGTACGCACCATCGGACAAACTTTTTTGGTTTTCATCGGACAAAAGTTCGGTCTGCAAATGGACAAACTTTTGGCCAACAAAAGTCCAATGGAGCAATGGTCCGACCGTGTGTACAGAAAACCATCAAGCTTTTGTCCGATGGACAAAACAAATAATGTTAAAATCAACCAACAATAGCAGAAGTTGACCAAAGGGTGGCGGTAAAGAGCAGAAAACCACGTGATGTTGGAAAAAGTTTTGGGAAAGTTTGCAGAAAAGTCCTGTGGTGTGTATGCTATGGGTGTGCCGGCCAACTCCGTTCGGACAAAAATCCATGGAAAAGTCCGATGGAAGTCCGACCGTGTGTAAGAGGCTTTAGAAATATCTTATTAAGAGACAACTTTCTGTTAAAAATACATTTAAAATTTTCTTCTGAATTTTCCAAAAACTTGTGGCAAAAAAAGAAATCTTCAAAAGACTCAACATGCCTCTTAAATAATACCTGTTTTTTACTGTCTAAAATGTGGAGATTTTTGAAGATTTAATTTCTTTGCCACGTTTTTGGAAAATGAAAAAAAAATATATATATACCGGTATATATATTTTATTTTTTTACGCAAAGCTGTCAATTTAATAAGATATTTCTCACACACAGCATGGGCAATTTTTAGAATTAGAACCCAAAACACATTTTTCTACAGTACTCCTCCCAAGTATGGTAATACCACATGTGTGAGACTCTTTCAGTTTCTTAACTTATGTACCGAATATAGCTTAGTGTAGCGTCACCTATAGTGATGTGGCTGTCTCTAGGAATGCCATGTTCATTGGCTAGAAAGTACAGGAGGCTGCTACACTAAGTCATTTGTGTTAGCCTTCCGTGGTGCAGATTCAATATATTCAAGTTTTCTTATCTATAACCCAACAACCTGAGGATTTTTTTTTCACAGTCTTGATAAACAGGCCAGGTCGTTTGTGAATGCATCTTTGCCTTTATGCCTTTATACACTCAGAATTTCCGACAACAAATGTTCGATGGGAGCTTGTTGTCGGAAATTCCGACTGTGTGTAGGCTCCATCGGACATTTGCTGTCGGAATTTCCGACAACAAAAATTTAAGAGCTGGATCTCAAATTTTCCGACAACAAAATCCGTTCTCGTAAATTCCAAGCATGTGTAGACAATTCTGACGCACAAAATTCCATGCATGCTCTGAATCAAGTACGAGACGTAAGTGCTCGGTCTGGTAAAACTAGCGTTCGTAATGGAGATAGCACATTCGTCACTCTGCAAATTTTTTCATCTTTTAATGCGAGGCTGAAAAGCGCAAATTATCTCTCACCAAACTTCTGCTAACACGAGATTAGCAGAAGGAACCCAAAGGGTGGCGCACTTGGTATTGAACTTCTCTTTTATAGTGCTGTCGTACGTGTTGTACGTGACTGCGTTCTTGGCGATCGGAATTTCCGACAACATTTGTGTGACCGTGTGTATGCAAGACAAGTTTGAGCCAACATCCGTCGGAAAGAAAATCCACGGTTTTGTTGTCGGAATGTCCGATCGTGTATACGCGGCATTAGAGGTAAGGTAAATGGTTGGGTTGAGTTCTGATCTAAGTAAATAGTGATAATTGAAGACTAATGTAGGTTTACACACATACAGTATCAGTCTGATTCAACAGTGATTTTCAAGAGCAGTGTGTTTATCAGTGTTAAAGTGGTTGTTAAGCCACTGTATTGTCTTCATGCAATCCTCTGTGTCTGATAATGTTAGGTGCCCCAGTGTATGTGATTTATAAAAAAAAAAATGCTGTTCTCTGTATTTTATAGCACCGCGCGGCACTCACGTGACCGGCCGCCTCTCTTGCTCTGACAGCTAAAGGGGGTAGGGGCCGAGAATTCCCCACTGACTTCAGCCGGGAGGAGGGGAGGAGAGGAGCAGAGAGGCGGCTGGTCACATGAGCGGTGATCAGCGCCCTGAAATAAGATATAGAACAGCATTTTTTTATAAAGCAAACACACTGGGGAACCTAACATTATCAAACACTGGGTATTGTTTAAAAATGTCAAATTGATTTCAGCAGCAGAAGAAGAGGGGTGGGTTCTGTTACAAGCTGAGGGGGGGAGGTGTTAGAGAAGGACAAAGGAGAGCTTCGGATTACGGAGGCACGTAAACTGACTACGGTGTGAGGTCTCAGCAGCCATGATAAACCATAGTCAGTTTACAGGGGGAGGGCAGAGCCAGGCAGGATCAGCCAGGTATTTCAGGTGATAGAAAGGGCCAAATTACACAGCACAAGCACTGTGCTTTATAACATACTTTAAAGGAACAGGATCAATTTTTTTTAGGGTAACAAACACTTTAAATATTCAAATCCGAGAGTTTTTATTCAATGCCACAGTGTGCGTATTACATTTTTAAAAGCAATCTATGGTCATAGCACACACTTTAATTTGATAACATCAGCATTGTAATAGCAATACAAACAATATTTGACAGTCCAATGTAGCCGGGGCCAGACTACTGTAATATGAAGTAGCAGACTTTATCTCTATCATTGCAGGCTACTCCTGTTTCCCTCTAGTGCTTGGCTCAGATCATCTGCATCACACTCCTGAACCCTAAAGGAGAGCATTGTGGGATTTGTAGTCTCCAGCACAGCCATTACTGAACTGCTGAATCCTTTGCAAACTACATCTTCCAGCCAGCCACCCGCTCTATAGGAGGATTATGGGAGAGAAGATAAAAGGAGTCGCCCAGCAGGCCTGCGCTCTCTTCTTTCCGGGTTCCATCGAGTGGGCACCAGTGTCGCCGCTCAGCTGTGGGAGTTGCGGCCTATCACGGCACCAGGAGACACCACTGTTCCTGCCCAGGAGGATTTGCCATGCATCACTGCGCCAAAGACCCCTTGTGGCCTTTGCTGATGAAAGGGATACAGCAAAGCAAGTGACAGCTTAGATCGCTGAATCCACATCTGACCGATCCAGCTCCCTGCTCTGTGGTGTACAGACCCTGTGTCATGGATATGCATTAATGTCTGTCTGCCATCTTACCTTCCTCCTCATGTGTTCATCTAGAGACCAGACCTCCTTCACCTGGCTTCCTTTATAATCTCCTCCCAGCCTGACTCCACCCCAGGCCCTATCACTGAACACTATATTAACCTGTGCACTGCAAGCCTGCTTTGCTGATCAACGTGTTTGTTAGGCATTGTGTGTTTGGGTTCCTGCCTGCCGTGTGCTACGTCTGTCTCTCTGTTACGTTATTGGCTTGTCCCCGACCATCCCTGTCTGCTCGTGACCCTTGACCTTCGGCTCGTTCTTCGTTATCCTTGTCTGCTTGTGGCCCCTGACCTTCGGCTTGTTATTCGGTTCTCTCTATCGTGTGCTGCTGCTTCCCCTTATCCTACGGGGCGTGAGCTAGGAAACTCCAGGGGCCGCGACCTGGTCCCAGCCTGCAGCGTAACATCCTCACCACTAGAGGCCCTGGAGAAGACCAGCTGGGTCTTAGACTCCGCGCCCTGGGGAATCTTGGCTCTCGCTTCCGTTGGGATCCCGGTTGTGCTCCTCTGGTCCCGCTTTCCACAACCACCCAGTTTCCTATCCACAGAAGCCAGCCATAGGGTTCACTACCTCGCGGTGCACTCCTGTCCCCCTACGGTGTGCATCTGTCACCTGGCCACAGGTGACCCTGACAGTTTGATCAGCCATGAACCCGGCTGACATCCCGCTTCCCGCGGATGATCCATTGCAGGGCATAGTTCGCAGACTTGAGACCCAGGAATCAAATCAGACCCAGGTGATGCGATTCCTCCAGGATCTGGCTTCTCGATTCGAGCAGCTTCAGGTCTCCTTGGGAACCCCGAATCCGCAACCCCAAGTACAACCAGCGGCTGTACCTATCGCACCAGTCGCAGCCTCACACTCACTAAGATTGCCAGCTCCGTTCCGTTTCTCTGGGGACTCCAAGGCCTGCAGGGGGTTTCTCAGCCAATGCACTATTCATTTTGAGCTTCAGCCTCAAAGCTTCCTATCTGACCGGGCTAAGGTAGCCTATATCATTTCCCTCCTCTCCGGTGAAGCTTTGGCCTGGGCTGCCCCCCTGTGGGAGAGGAACGATCCGGTGGTTTCCAGTCTGTCCGAATTCTTGAAGCTCTTTCGTAATATCTTCGAAGAGCCGGCTCGGGCTTCTTCAGCGGCTAGTGCTGTCTTACGTCTTCGCCAAGAATCTAGTTCAGTGGGGCAATATGCTCTTCAGTTCCGTATCCACACAGCTGAATTGAGCTGGAATAATGAGGCCCTGGTCGCTACCTTTTTACATGGCCTCTCTGACCGAGTGAAAGACGAATTAGCGGGAAGAGCCATTCCCGTCGGTCTGGACGATGTAATTTCATTATGCAACCAGATCGACATTCGTTTTCAAGAGAGGTCCTTAGAAAAAAGACGCCAGCACTCTCTGGGTCCTAGCCAGTCTGAGCTCCCCTCCCTTCATTCCGTGGAGCATCCTCTACCTGCTGAAGAACCTATGCAGCTGGGCCGTACCAGACTAACCCCCGAAGAACGTGCTAGGCGCAGAACTCTGGGCTTGTGCCTCTATTGTGGGGGCAAGGGTCATTTTCGTGACTCCTGCTCGCTTCGTCCGGGAAACGCTCGGGTCTAATACATTTGGAAGGTGGAGTATTGGACCCAGAAACATCACCTTCTCGCCTGCTCTTGCCGGTGTCCCTTCATGTAGGCACTTCTCCTCAGTCAACCCTTGCATACCTGGATTCCGGGGCTGCCGGCAATTTCATGGATTGGAGAACTGCTTCTTCTATGAAGCTTACCCTTTCACCTCTCACTACCCCATTGGTAGTCTCGGCAATTGATGGCACTGTTCTCCCAGGGGGCCCTATTCGCTTCCAGACGCTACCCATTAGAATGTCGGTAGGGATTCTCCACCAGGAGTGGATATCCTTTCTTATTCTACCCAAGGCCTCTACCCCAGTTGTATTGGGCCTCCCTTGGCTACAGCTCCACTCTCCACATGTGGACTGGGTCTCTGGGCAGATCCTGGCCTGGGGTTCCTCATGTTTCTCGTCGTGTCTTCTCAAGGTGACCCCCAAGGAGAGTCTTCCGGTTGCTGCCACTTCTGTTTCTTCTGATCTTCCCGCCGCATACAGCGATTACCGGGATGTGTTCTGTAAAAAATCAGCTGAGGTGCTTCCTCCCCACAGGTCTTTTGACTGTGCTATTGATCTTGTCCCCGGAGCAACTCTACCCAGGGGTCGTACCTACCCTCTGTCCATCCCAGAGACCCAGGCCATGTCGGAGTATGTAGCAGAGAATCTGGAGAGAGGGTTCATCCGGAAATCCTCATCGCCTGCAGGGGCAGGGTTCTTTTTTGTTGCCAAAAAGGATGGTACCTTAAGACCCTGCATCGATTATCGGGGTTTAAATGCGGTTACTATTAAAAATCGATACCCCTTACCCTTAATATCTGAGCTATTCGATAGGTTGAAGGGTGCCTCCATTTTCACCAAGTTGGATCTCAGAGGCGCGTACAATCTCATTCGAATACGGGAGGGTGACGAATGGAAGACTGCATTTAACACTAGAGACGGGCATTACGAATATCTGGTGATGCCTTTTGGTCTGTGTAATGCTCCAGCCGTGTTTCAAAACTTTGTCAATGAAATCTTCAGAGATCTGCTGTACCAGTTTGTTGTCATCTATCTGGATGACATTCTGATCTTTTCTGAAAATCTGCTCGTCCACAGAAACCATGTCCGCACTGTACTTCAACGTCTTAGAGAGAACAATCTCTATGCCAAGCTGGAGAAATGTTCCTTTGAATGTTCTGAGGTCCTGTTTTTGGGGTGCTTTGTCTCATGTTCGGGGCTTCGTATGGACCCTGGGAAGGTCTTGGCTATCACCAACTGGCCTCTTCCTGCTAGCCTCAAGGCCACACAGCGCTTTCTTGGCTTCACTAATTATTATAGGCAGTTCATAAGGAATTACTCTTCCATTGCCGCGCCTATTATCGCTTTGACCAAGAAGGGTGTGAATGCCAGAGACTGGCCTCCCGAAGCTGTCTCTGCATTTCACAACCTGAAACAGGCCTTTGTTTCTGGCCCCCTCTTGAGGAGACCAAATCCTGGGAATGCATTTTTTATTGAAGTGGACGCTTCCTCAATGGGGGTGGGAGCTGTGCTTCTTCAAATCTTTGAGAAGAGACGCCAACCATGTGCGTTCTTCTCCAAAAAATTTTCTCAGGCAGAGAGGAATTATGCCATCGGTGATCGGGAACTTCTCGCAATTAAATTGGCGTTAGAGGAGTGGCGTCATCTCTTGGAGGGTTCCCCTCACTCCATAACGATCTTTACCGATCACAAGAATTTACAGTATCTACAGAATGCTAAACGTCTGAATCCTAGAGAGGCCAGGTGGAGTCTCTTCTTTGCCCGTTTTAATTTCACGATTACCTACAAACCTGGTTCCTGCAACGGTCGGGCTGATGCGCTCTCTAGGTCATTTGACACTTTGGACGAGGAGTCCGCCCCTGAACCTGAGCCGATCATTCCCACCTCATGCATTGTTGCCCACTCTACCACCCTGAAGTCTAAAATTCCGCCTGGTAAGACCTTTGTCCCCACTGAGCTAAGAGCTAAGATCCTTCGTTGGGGACATGATTCCAAGGTGGCAGGGCATTCTGGATTCCTCCGATCCTTCCTACTCATCAGTCGTCACTACTGGTGGCCTAATCTCCGCTCAGACGTCAAAGACTACGTTAAAGCTTGTCATGTCTGTGCTCAGTCCAAATCCTCCACACAAGCTCCTGCTGGTCTCCTCATGCCCTTGCCTATTCCTAAGGAACCCTGGGCCCATATTGCCATGGATTTTATCACCGATCTCCCACTGTCTGAGAATAATACAGTCATTTGGGTGGTAATCGATCGATTCTCCAAGATGGCTCATTTTGTTCCTCTTCCTGGTCTTCCTTCTGCCCCTGCCTTGGTTCCCATTTTCATTCGAGAAATTCTCCGCCTACATGGGGTCCCTTCTCATATTGTTTCCGACAGGGGAGTCCAATTCACGTCTCGTTTTTGGAGAGCCTTTTGCAAATCCCTCAATATTGTCTTGGATTTTTCTTCTTCTTACCATCCCCAATCCAATGGACAGACTGAGAGGGTTAATCAGGAGTTAGAGGTCTTTCTTCGCACCTTTGTGTCTTCTCACCATGACGATTGGTCCTCTCTACTCCCGTGGGCAGAATTCTCCCATAACAATCATGTGAATACCAGTTCGCAGAAGACACCCTTTTTCACAGTTTATGGAAAACACCCTCAACTTCCTCTTCCTATGATCTGTTCTCCAGACATTCCAGCTTTGGCTTTGGTTCAGGAGTCTCTCAATTCCGTTTGGGGTCACGTTCATGATTCCCTCCGGGCAGCTGCTGAAAAATTCAAAGGCTTTGCCGACCGCCGCAGGCGTAAACCGCCTTCTCTTCAGCCAGGGGACAAAGTCTGGCTCTCTACCAGGAACATCAAGCTCCGAGTTCCTTCTCTGAAGTTTGCTCCACGATTCATCGGTCCATACACGGTAACTGCTAAACTGAATCCGGTTTGTTTCAAACTCCAGATTCCTAAGAGCCTTAAAATCACTAACTCCTTTCATGTTGCTCTTCTAAAGCCTTTAGTCCTCAATAAATTCTCTCGTCCTCTTCCTACCGTGGCGCCTGTCTCTGAGGATAATCAGGAGTACGAGATCAGTCAAATTCTGGACTCCCGACTCTGTAAAGGCGTTCTTCAGTACCTCGTTCATTGGAAAGGGTTTGGTCCTGAGGAGAGGTCTTGGATCACTGCATCTGAGGTCTTTGCACCTCGTCTGTTAAAGGAGTTTCATCTGAAGTTTCCCTCTAAACCTGGGCCCAGGCGGGGAAGGGGGAGGCCTCGTAAGAGGGAGGGTACTGTCATGGATATGCATTAATGTCTGTCTGCCATCTTACCTTCCTCCTCATGTGTTCATCTAGAGACCAGACCTCCTTCACCTGGCTTCCTTTATAATCTCCTCCCAGCCTGACTCCACCCCAGGCCCTATCACTGAACACTATATTAACCTGTGCACTGCAAGCCTGCTTTGCTGATCAACGTGTTTGTTAGGCATTGTGTGTTTGGGTTCCTGCCTGCCGTGTGCTACGTCTGTCTCTCTGTTACGTTATTGGCTTGTCCCCGACCATCCCTGTCTGCTCGTGACCCTTGACCTTCGGCTCGTTCTTCGTTATCCTTGTCTGCTTGTGGCCCCTGACCTTCGGCTTGTTATTCGGTTCTCTCTATCGTGTGCTGCTGCTTCCCCTTATCCTACGGGGCGTGAGCTAGGAAACTCCAGGGGCCGCGACCTGGTCCCAGCCTGCAGCGTAACATCCTCACCACTAGAGGCCCTGGAGAAGACCAGCTGGGTCTTAGACTCCGCGCCCTGGGGAATCTTGGCTCTCGCTTCCGTTGGGATCCCGGTTGTGCTCCTCTGGTCCCGCTTTCCACAACCACCCAGTTTCCTATCCACAGAAGCCAGCCATAGGGTTCACTACCTCGCGGTGCACTCCTGTCCCCCTACGGTGTGCATCTGTCACCTGGCCACAGGTGACCCTGACACCCTGTATCATTTCCTGTGTTAGTGCCAGCTGTCTCCAGGATCTGGTGAGTGGGCTTATGCCCAAATCCTCCCCTATCTGTCAGTAACATCCAACATATGAACACTGCATGCAGACAACATAACCTGGATTGCCAAAGGATCTGCCACTTTGCCATACCTAGCATTCCCTTGCTGATTATTGAACCCTTATGTTATACATTGTGGATTCCCTGTTCACATCTTGAGCTCCAATGCTGCCGGCGAAGATAACCCTCAGGTCTAACATATGGACTACTACTCATTATGCAAATATAGGGAAGTGTGTTATACAGCTCAATCTCTCATTAGGATTAGAGTCACATTAAGCCGGTCCCTTTTTCCTTTTTAGTAGTAGCATAATCAGTACAATTCCATTGGACCATTCCATTGCTAAGTGTCCTGTATTGCTTTTTTACATTTAAATACTGCTACCATCCACTGTTTGATTGCTATTTGTACATACCAGTCTGCTAAGCCTTCAAATCAACCAATTTTGGGTGTCTTCCCAGGATTGGCTGATTGATGTTCTTATACACCCCTTTTTGCCACTTGGTTATTACCAGAGGACTGTTCAATCAGTTTGTATTGTGTCTGCGTTTCACTTAAAGGTGTATAGTTTCCAGGGTCAGGACAGCACAAGAGGACAAGCAATACCTAACAGCTCCCAAGGGGGTGGCCCTACACCAATATGAGCGTATGTGAAAAATGTCTTATCATGTTGTGTCTGCTTATCATTTCTTTCCACAACTTTCTGGATTTCCTGCATACTTTGCAGCGTCTCCTCTGCTGTTTACTTTTGATTTCTAAGGATTATATATCCCATGGTACCTTGCTGACTGTAAGCAATGATTCCTGTACTGACTCTACCTCCTGAAACTCCTCCTCTCAGCACCTCTGTAGTTCATAAGACAGGTTTTGTGAATTCTGTGACACAGCAGGGCACAGTGATTATGGTGTGCGTTTATGAAAGAGAGAAAAAGCTACTATCCTCAGGATTACAGATGATCTCTCATGTGTACAAGTTTATGTAGCTGATATGAGGAGCAGAGAACATGTTCTTTGCTTCTCATCACAGCACACAACTATTCTGTCACAAACAGCCATCTTATGAAAGTGAGATCTGAAGATCTCACTGGCTGTTACTGTGAAATATCTCTGCCCCAGATTCTTCAGCTCAAATGTGGAGAATCTGGGAGAGAATCTGGTGCGATAAGAGGAAGAAGACTTCTTTCTTTCTATATATCAATACCAGTGGGTTAAAAATGAATATAAATAATATATACACGCACTGGCCACTTTATTAGGTACACCTTGTTAGTACCGGGTTAGACCCTCTTTTGCCTTCAGAACTGCCTTAATTCTTTGTGGCATAGATTTAACAAGATATTGGAAACATTCCTCAGAGATTTTGGACCATATTGACATGATTTGTCATTTGCAGGCCATTCATGCTCCTCCACCCCAAACTCGCTCACCCATGTCTTTATGGGCCTTGCTTTGTGCACTGGTCCAAATCATTTGGTGGAGGGGGATTATGGTGTGGGGTTGTTTTTCAGGGGTTGTGCTCAGGTGTGAAGGGAACTCTTAAGGCATCCACATACCAATACATTTTGGACAATTTCATGCTCCCAACTTTGTTGGAAAAGTTTGGGGATGGTCCCCTTCCTGTTCCAACATGACTGTGCACCAGTGCACAAAGCAAGGTCCATAAAGACATGGATAAGCGAGTTTGGGGTGGAGGAACTTCAATCCGATAGAACACCTTTGGGATGAATTAGAGCAGAGACTGCGAGCCAGGCCTTTTCATCCAACATCAGTCCCTAACCTCACAAATGTGCTTCTGAAAGAATGGTCAAACATTCCCATAGACACATTCCTAAACCTTGTGGCAGGCCTTCCCAGAAGAGTTGAAGCTGTTATAGCTGCAAAAGGTGGGCCAACTCAATATTGTACCCTACGGACTAAGATTGGGATGCCATTAACCTCCCTGGCGGTAATCCTGAGTCTGGCTCGGGGTGAGTTTTTCATGCTAAGAGCGGTAACCCCAAGCCAGACTCGGGATTGCATTGCAAGATACAGGGAAGTTACTTACCTTGTTCCCTGGATCCTGCGATGTCCTCCCGCAGTGTGTGCGAGTTGTCTTCTTTGCTCGCTCCACACTGCCGAGTGCCGAGCTCCGTTCCCTGCGACGTTGCGACGCACGGGGACGGAGTTTGGCGCCAAATTCAAAAAGTGAAAAACACAGTATAGATGCAGTATACTGTAATCTTACAGATGACAGTACTGTATCAAATAATTACACACCCCCTTTGTCCCTAGTGGTCTGTCCAGTGCCCTGCATGCAGTTTTATATTATAAAAACTGTTCTTTCTGCCTGGAAACTGGAGATTGTCCATAGCAACCAAAAAGTGTCCCTTTATGTCAAAAGTGGTTTTAGACCAGCTAGAAAACAGCGATAATAAATTAGAATCACTCACAGAATTGAGCGATTTGTGGGGAAATTCGTCATCAAACACTAAATCAAATGACAGCGACAATTCTGCAACTGAGCAAATTTCAGTGTTTTTGATTTGATTACATTATTGAATAATTTTTATTATAATTACATTACTATTTGTTATAATTATTTATAGTTATTTATTATATTATAATTTATGATTTTGTGTTTCAAACTTTATCATACCCGGGATGTCTACTAGACTCTTATTTGGTCAGGTTTAAGTAAGTAATTACTTAGAATTGCAGGCCTACAATACATAACACCAAATTTCCATGCAAAATAATTGTACCGCTTTTAGTACATAATTCCAGACAGAATCATACCGCCAGGGAGGTTAAAGTTTATGTGCGTATAGGTAGGTGTCACAATACTTTTGACAATATAGTGTGTGTGTGTATATATATATATATATATATATATATATATATATATATATATATATATATATTTATTTATTTATATTTATTTTTTTATTGTTAGGCCTTGTTCACACCTGAGCAATGTAGAATTGTGGGCAAAATTGTGTGATTCTTCCTGCGATCCCGAATCATGCAAAAATTGCATCAACATGTGCAACATTCTTCTGGGTTAGTGGACATGCATTTTGCCATATGTTTTGTCATGTGACAAATGCACTACAAAAGCACCAAAACATGTGTTGAAAAAAACGCACAAAGCTCCATGCTTCAAAAAGTTCAATTTGGCATGTTGTCTCTTTTTTAATGAGCATTTTGATGAAGTTATTTATTGTGCATCTTGGTACTTTTTTTTCCAATATGAATTTTGGTGTTTTTTTTTTTTTTACATTTTTTTTTTTTTAAACTCCCCCCCCCCCCCACCCCCCGCAGCGCTCGGCTCATTGTCATCTATGGACACCTTTTTTTAAATTTTTTATGTGCATTTTAACATTGCATTAAGCATTTTGGCTCACTTTTAACACCCCATTCACACCTATTCATTCCAGGAATCTGCAGAAACACGTGCTTCTGTGCGTATTCTAGAAACACATGCAAAACCATGTTATGCTTGCGGTGTCATTAATTGTTAAAAGCACCGCAAACGCAGCTAGCAAATGCAGAGTTTGCCAAAATGCACATAAAAATGTGGCAAATGTCTGTTAAAAAGGACGAAAATATGCATTTAAAGAATGCGCCTCAATGCTCCAAAGGAAGGAAAAAAAAACTGAGCAAAAATGCACATTAAAACACACCGAAATGCATGTTAAAAAAAGCCTCAGTGCATAATGCTTATTATTTTCATGTAATCACGTGTTCTTTTTAACTTTGGTTTCACTTTTTAAACTTGGCTGCACTGTAATCTCACAATATCTGAGATCACAGGCAGCCCTCCACCTTCTACACTGATCTCTGTCGTTTTCAGAGAAAAACATCTCCTCTGTTCTCCCTCGGAGAACAGAAGTTCTCGGCTTCATAAACCGGCTGCAGAGGAAAAAAATAATTCCTCTGAGAACTGCAGAGAACTGAACTGAAATAAAACCCCTTCATTTAATAAACATACACGGATACTGTATGTTACAGAATTCAAGGAAGTAAATGTGTGGGGATCATCACAAAGTACGTTAATAAACTTCAAAATCATTTGATTGATAGGAGTGGGCTGGAAATAACTGAAAAACAATGTGGAACTGAATATAATGATATTACATTTGACGATAGATACGCTTTAACTCTGTACCTGAAAGCAACACACCCTTATTTGGCACTGATAAGAATGACAACCAGCTGTGTTCTGTATTGTACCTATTGTCTTCTGCAGTTTTTCACCAACAAGAAAGAATTGGCACAAAAACAGTTCTGCCTTCTTTCATTCGTTCCAGCTGTTTTCTAGCTCTTTTCAATCTATGGTCCCTTTTGCTTTCAAAGACGGCATCTTCTCTGATTTTCAACAGATGTGTACAGTATGTAAAAGTAGATGACCACAGTTTAGAACAAAAACATAATATGCATTGTTTGAAGTGAGACAAAGTTGTGGATTTTTTTAATGCTGGCTAGAAATACTTTTGCAACATTTCTGTTATATCTGAATTTGTGTTTTATAACTAGAATATACAATGTCATATGCATTTCTGGCATTTGAAATTGAACATATGCAACTTACTTAATCCACCAGTATCAACATGTTTTACTCTATTCATTAGCAGGCCATTTTTCAGTTTTCAGTTTGAATGACAGTTACTCAGTCATGCAACACTGTACCCAAATAAATGTTAGTATTTTCTGAGACAAGTAGAGCTTTTTTTTGGTGGTAATTACAAACTACTGTTTTTGTTATTGTATGCTATATAAAGAAAAAAAACACTTGGGTCCCCCCCAAAGCACCTTTTCCACATGTTGATGGGGTCAAGGGCCTCATCCCCTCAACCCTTGCCCGGTGGTTGTGGGGGTCTGGGGCCGGGTGGTTATCAGAATCTGGAAACCCCCTTGTTAAGCCCCCAGATCCTGTCCCCCTTATGTGAATGGGTATCGGGTACATTGCACCCCTAAACATTCACTTAAAAAAGCAGTGAAATGTGACAAAAGACAATAGCCGGTTGTTGACAATCCCTTTATTAAAAATGTCTTCTTTCCCCCGCTTCTTCCTCCCGTCTTCCTTTGGTTTTCTCCTTCTTCCTCCAGCTTCTTCTTCCCCGCTTCTTCTTCCCCGCTTCTTCCTCCATCTTCCTCCGCTTTATCCTCTGGTCTTCTTTATCTTCCTCCGGCTTCTTCTTCCCTCGCTTCATCCTCCGGTCTTTCTCCTCTGTCGCTCCCGCCACCGATCTGCTGAACATGAAAACAACAAACCTCCTCCTACGCTGCAGCCAGCCGATCTGTCCGCTTCAATAGCGCACATATCATATATAACTATGGGGCATGGCCGCCATATGACGTCAGCAGGAGACCCCATCCTATTGTGACATCACGGACCCATCAATGCCCGGGCGCTGAAGTCACAAGGGGCGGGGTCTCGGAGTGACATCATCCGCCTCATCGCAGCATCAGAGGAAGTTCAAACCAAATACCAGAGCATTTGGACCGATATCTGAAGGTGGCTGTCAATGACGAAATAAACACTAAAAACTATTATAAACCAACAGCTGGCAACTCACTACTACACTACAAAAGCTGCCACTACCACAAGTGGAAAAATAATATACCAAAAGGACAATTCTGCCGACTGAGGCATAATTGTACCAATATGACAGACTACACAGAACAAAGCGACTTACTCATTAACAAACTCAAGGATAAGGGCTATCCCGAATCATTGATCAAACAAGCTTACAATCAGTATTCACAAGACATTCCCACTGAAATAAAGGTACATTTGACCAATCTTTTCGTTTTATCACCAGATTCCATTCTGATCACACAAAAATGGAAACAATTCTTAAAAATCATTGGCCGATATTGCTTGAGGATACACATCTCCAAACTATCCTCCCCAACCTCCCCAGAATCACATACAGAAAAGCACCAAATATCACAAATAAAATTGCACCCAGCAAGCTTAAATCTCACCCCATGAATTTGACACCCCAGATATGCCTCATACCATTGCAGGGTATGTTTCAATGTAAAAAAACGCTATGCAAGACCTGCAGTTTTGTACAACATGGCAAGAAACAATTTACTACCAAGGGCAAAACCTACAATATTAGTGAACTTTATAACTGTTCATCCGATTATGCAGTGTATTGCCTCAGCTGCCCCTGTCCTCAACTTTATGTAGGTCGTACTATCCGCCCCCTTCGACAGAGATTTGACGAGCACCGGAGAAAGGCTGAGGAAGGCAAAGATAAACACAGCTTTCCTCGCCACTTCTCCCAATATCATAAGAAATCTACTGAAGGCCTAAAAGTATGGAACGTGGAACAGATGCCTAAGAACCTCTCAGAGGCTGAGCGATTCATTAGGCTCTGCGAACGCGAAACATATTGGATTTATTCTCTCGATACTCTTTTGCCAGGGGGACTCAACGAGGAACTAGAGGCGTCTTCTATATTATAACATTTTCCCACAATAATTATCTTTTTTTCCTAATTCTCCCTAGGTATCTATTCCTTATCATGATGTTTTTCATATAAAATACTTCTCTAAAAGTGCACTTGCAAGTGCAGTCGCTGTAGATCGCTGTAGATCTGAAGGGAAGCTCTGAAATTAGGGGAAGCTCTGCTGATTTCATCATCCAATCATGTGCAAGCAAAAATGCTATTTTTTATTTTCCTTGCATGTATCCCTCAGATCTACAGCGACTGCACTTCCAAGTGCACGTTCAGTGCACTTGTAGTGCAAAGTGGATTTGCCTTTCGTAAATAACCCACTATGTTTAATAACCCCCTTTTGTAAATAACCCCCCTAGTGTTACTGTTAATGTCTAAACATCTAATCCCCCCTTTTTTTCATCCCTACCCAAACCCCCCCCCCTCATTTCTCATCTGGATGCTCCAGATGATGTCAAAAGACGAAACCGGTCGAGCAGCTGAACGCCACAATACTTCCTAACAGGACTACATGCAATTTTTACTCTGCAAAAGTGTGAGTACCCATTTTTAAAGTTTTCTCATTAACCACTTCCCTACCCAGCCATAGTCAAATGACGTCCACAGATGGGATCTCCCATCCTGGGTGGACGTCATATGACGTCCTCGGCTTTGTAGGGGGATATCTGAATGATGCCTGCAGCTAGAGGCATCATTCAGATATCCTTTTGAAGTGCCGGCGATTCTGTGCACAATAAGAATGATCATAGCGGCGATTCCACCGCTTGATCATTCTTATAGGTGGCGGGAGGGGACACCCCCCCTCCCGCCGCCATCCGGTGCTTCTCCGGGCTCCCCCGTGCGATCGGGGACCCGGAGCGAATCTTCCGGCGTCGTTGGTGGGGTCACGTGATGAGCATAGAGATGACTGGTGACCAGATGGTCACCAGTCATCTCTATGATCGTCGGAGGCCCGGGCGCGATGTGATGACGTCACGCCCGGGTCTCAAATGTAAACAAAGCCGCCATTGCGGCTGTAAGTATGAGATCAGTGAAAAAAATTTCACTGATCTCATGCTTTCCAGCCTGGAGGAGAGATGTGGGGTCTTATTGACCCCGCATCTCTCAATAAAGAGAACCTGTCACACACATTCCTATTACAAGGGATGTTTACATTCCTTGTAATAGGAATAAAAGTGATCAAAAAAATAAATAAAGTAAAATCATTGTAAAAAAATAAATAAATAAGTAAAAAAAAATAAATAAATAATAAAAAAAAAAAATTAAAACACCCCTGTCCCCGGTAGCTCGCGATCAGAAGCGAATGCACACGTAAGTCGCCCACATATGTAAACGCCGTTCAAACCACGCATGTGAGGTATCGCCGCGTGCGTTAGAGCGAGTGCAACAATTCTAGCACTAGACCTACTCTGTAATTCTAACCTGGTAACCTGTAAAAAAAATTAAAGCGTCGCCTATGGAGATTTTTAAGTACCGAAGTTTGGCGCCATTCCATGAGTGTGCGCAATTTTAAAGCGAGACATGTTAGGTATCTATTTACTCAGCGTAACATTATCTTTCATATTTTCCCCAAAAATTGGGCTAACTTTACTGTTTTGTTATTTTTTAATTCATGAAACCATTTTTTTTTTTAAAAGGCGTTCGAAAAATTATTGCGCAAATATTGTGCAAGAAAAAATGTTGCAATGACCGTCATTTTATTCCCTAGGGTGTCTGCTAAAAAAACATATATAATGTTTGGGGGTTCTGGGTAATTTTCTAGCAAAAGAATGATGATTTGTACATGTAGGAGAGAAGTGCCAAAATAGGCCCGGTATTGAATAGGTACAAAAAGCCCTGTATTAAAGTGGTTAAACGCATTTTTCAATGTTTAAGATTTTTATTGAATATTTAACAATTACAAGGTCATACTCACGACAAAAAGATGCAAAAGGACAGCAGTCGTATTACAAGTTCCTCAGTAGTGATGAGCCGAACACCCCCGGGTTCGGTTCGCACCAGAACCCGCGAACGGACCGAAAGTTCGAACGAACATTAGAACCCTATTAAATACAATGGATGCGAACGTTCGAATTCTAAAGTGCTAATTATAACAACTATTATGCATGTTATTGTCCTAAAAAGGGTTTGGGAACCCGGGTTCTGCACCAGGGGACATGTATCAATGCAAAAAGAAGTTTTAAAAACGGTCGTTTTTCGGGAGCAGTCATTTTAATGATGCATAAAGTGAAAAAAAAAAGTCAAATATTCCTTTAAATATCGTACCTGGGGGGTGTCTAAAGTATGCCTGTGAAGTGCCACGTGTTTCCCGTGTTTAGAACTGTCCCTGCACAAAATAACATTTCTAAAGGGAAAAAAGTCATTTAAAACTGCTTGCGGCTTTAATGCAATGTCTGGTCCCGGTAATATGGATGAAAATCTTTAGGAAAAATGGCATAGCTACCCCATCAACACCCCCCCCCCCTACCCCAGCCCATTACCAGCCCCTTTGGGTCTTGTATGGATATTAAGGGGAACCCCGCACATAAAATAAAAAAGGCCCTATATACTCTGAACAGCCGTATACAGGCGGTGCATACAAGACAGGGACTGTAGGTTTGTTCTTATGTAGAATGTGTTTGTAATTTTGAACAGGTACATTGTTGAAGTGTAGCTCCAGCCCAAAAATCTATTTTTAAACTTTTTGGGAAACATAGGTAAGGGTTATCACCCCTGTAACATTTGTTTTGCTGTCTGTGCCCCTGTTCAGAACATTTCACCTCACTTTCCGTCCCAATGACAACTGTTTTTGAAATGTGGTGTTTTTCTTGAAACAAGGATTGCTGATAAAGCATCAGTACAGATGAGACCCCTTTCTCCCATATTTATTCTTACAGGAGAGAATTTTCCTTTCTAGGGGTAGATTTCCTCTCACTTCCTGTTGTCTTCTTTCGTTTGCAAGTAGGAGTCGTTTGTAAGTTGGATGTTTGAAAGTAGGGACCTGCCGTATATACTCTGCAGAAATAGGCCCCTTAGTTGTTGGTGTTGGCACAACACTGTAAGCACTCAGTTACTCTTGGTTGGTGCTGGAACGCCCTGCTGTCAACTATTATATCAGGAATTTTAATTACATATAATTGTTGAACAGTGGTAGTAAAAATTGGGGCTTTGATGGTGGTGCTGGTGCCACAACACTGTAAGCCCTGACAGTTACTCTTGGTGGGTGCAGCAATGGGCCCTGCTGTGAATTATTAGATCAAGAATTGTAATTACATGCCCCTTTTGAACAGGGGCTGAAAAATTGGGCCTTTCGTGGTGGTGGTGGTGGTGGTGGTGGCGTTGCCACAAGACTGTAAGCCCTCAGAGTTACTCTTGGTGGGTGCAGCAATGGACCCTGCTGTGAATTATTAGATCAATAATTGTAATTGCATGCCCCTGTTGAACAGGGGCTGAAAAATTGGGCCTTAGGCACTGGTGGCACAACACTACAACCCCTCACAGATACTGTACTTGGAGCACAGCAATGAGCCCTGTTGCAAAGTATTGCTTCAAAAATTGTAATGACACGCCCCTGTTAAACAGGGGCTGAAAAATTGGGCCTTAGGCACTGGTGCCACAACACTCCAACCCCTCACAGATACTGTACTTGGAGCACAGCAATGAGCCCTATGGCAAATTATTGCTAAAAAAATTGTAATTACACGCCCCTGTAAAACAGGGGCTGAAAAATTGGGCCTTAGCCACTGGTGGCGGCACCCATAAACAAAAATGATCTTCCAAGCTATCATCATCAATCGTATCATTGAGGACTCGGAGGAGGAGGATAGCCAGTCAACATAACAGCACAGGCACTCAGCATCAGCATCAGTCTTGAAGGGATGTGACATGTTAAAATCAATTAGTCTGTTATATCAGCATCAGGTGTGTGGTAGCTGGTGGTGATCCAAGACTGGTTCATCTTGATGAAAGTCAGTCGATCAACTGAGTCGGTGGACAGGCGCACCCTGTGATCCGTGACAAATCCTCCAGCAGCACTGAATGTGCGTTCCGAAAGAACGCTGGATGCAGGACAGGCCAGTAGCTCAATTGCATACTGTGCAAGCTCTGGCCAGTGATCCATCCTCAAGACCCAGTAAGCCAGAGGATTTTCGGTGGGGAAGGTGTCCAAGTCTGACCTTGCCCCTAGATATTCCTGCACCATGTTTATCAGACGCTGGCGATGGTTGCTGGAACCGATCATACTTTGGGGCTGCGGACTAAAGAATTGTCTGAACGCATCGGTCAGACGGCCACCTTCCCCACCGCTCCTTCTTTGACTGGCCGAAGCCTCAGCAACTCGTTGTCCAGGACCAGGAGTTTGTAACCTCCCAGTCTCTGGGAACGCGTTGCACAGACCTTTCTGCAAGGCCTCCCGGAGTTGTCTCATCCTCCGCTCCCTCTGCGACGGTAACATAAGGTCCGCAACCTTACCCTTGTACCGTGGATCAAGGAGAGTGGCCAGCCAGTAATGGTCCCTCTCCTTGATCCGAAGAATACGAGGATCCTTCCGCAGACTTTGCAGGATCAGGGAGGCCATGCAGCGTAGGTTTGCTGAGGCATTCGCTCCGGAGTCCTCTGGGTCACTAAGGACGACATGATCCGCAGCCACCTCCTCCCAGCCACGTACAAGTCCACTGGTTTCTTGGGACTGTAAATCATCCCTAAAAGACTGCTGCTGATGATGCTGAGTGCCAGCCTCCACCTCCATGCTGACACAATCCTCCTCCTCCTCCTCCTCCTCCTCCTCTTCCTGTGCGATGGGTGGGACAGAAGGAACACTGTCTGGGTAAAGGGGGCCTTGAGAGGCAAGGAAGTCCTCCTCTTCCTGCCTCTGTTCTGCCTCAAGTGCCCTGTCCATTATTCCACGCAGCGTGTGCTCCAACAGGTGGACAAGAGGTACAGTGTCACTGATGCATGCACTGTCACTGCTCACCATCCTCGTGGCCTCCTCAAATGGTGCCAGGACAGTGCATGCATCCCTGATCATGCCCCACTGGCGTGGAGAAAAAAACCCAAGCTCCCCTGACCCTGTCCTGGTGCCGTAGTCGCACAGGTACTCATTGATGGCCCTCTGCTGCGTGTGCAGCCGCTGCAGCATGGCCAACGTTGAGTTCCACCTGGTGGGCATGTCACATATAAGGCGGTTCTTGGGCAGGTTCAACTCCTTTTGCAGCTCAGCCAGGCGAGCACTGGCATTATAAGATCTGCGGAAATGCACACAGACTTTCCTGGCCTGCCTCAGGACATCCTGTAAGCCCGGGTACCTGCCCAAGAACCGCTGCACCACCAGGTTAAGGACGTGAGCCACACAGGGCACATGGGTCAGTTGTCCCTGTCGGAGGGCGGAGAGGAGGTTGGTGCCATTGTCGCAAACCACCATTCCTGGCTTAAGCTGGCGTGGCGTCAACCACCTCTCGGCCTGGCCCTGCAGAGCAGACAGGACCTCTGCCCCAGTGTGGCTTCTGTCCCCCAAACACACCAGCGCAAGCACGGCATGGCATCTTTTTGCCTGCGTACTTGCGTAGCCCCGTGAACGGCTACGGAGCACCGCTGGTTCATAGGACAAACCACAGGAAGAGGCCATGGAGGAAGAAGAAGAGGAGGGGGTGGAGGAGAGAGGTGTGTCACAACCAGTAGTAGCATTTTGGAGGCGTGGCGGTGGGACAACCTCCAACACTACTGCACCTTGTCCTGCATCCTTCCCAGCTGCCAAAAGAGTGACCCAATGGGCCGTGAAAGAAAGGTAACGTCCCTGTCCATGCCTGCTGGACCATGAGTCAGCGGTAATATGCACCTTACCGCTGACCGCCCTGTCCAGCGAGGCCAAGACATTGCCTTCCACATGCCGGTAGAGAGCCGGAATAGCCTTCCGTGAGAAAAAGTGGCGTTTGGGAACCTGCCACTGAGGAACCGCACATTGCACAAACTCACGGAAGGGGGCCGAGTCTACCAACTGAAAAGGCAGCAGTTGAAGCGCTAGCAATTTAGCCAAGCTAGCATTCAACCGCTGGGCATGTGGATGGCTGGGAGTGAACTTCTTTCGACGGTCCAGCAGCTGGGGCAGGGAAATTTGCCTGCTAGAATCGGACGTCGGTGTACTGCTAGCAGAGTGGCCGCAAGTACTTGGCTGTGACACACCTAATTCTACACCTTCATTCCTCTCAGTGCATGTTTCAGAGAGGACTGAAGTTATAGTGGGGTTGGAGATCCCAGCTGATGCGGTGCAAGGAGAGGTCCGCTTTGTTCTTTGGTGTGGGTCTTTGAGGTAGGCTTGCCAACGAGCTGCATGGCAGGTCAACATATGTCTGTTCAGGCATGTGGTACCCAAGCGGCTGATGTTTTGGCCACGCGATATACGCTTGAGACATATGTTGCAAACAGCAGCTGTGCGATCTGATGCACTAGCCTCAAAAAAGGCCCACACCAAAGAACTTTTTGAATGACGGGCAGAGGCAGCGCCCTGCACAGGCGGAGCTCTGCGGTGTGATTCCGTCGGTGTACTGCCCTTACGCTGGCCACCAAAGGGCATCCTGCCTCGTTGGAGATGTGCCTCCTCCTCATCCTCCTCCTCCTCCTCTCTCCTATTAGGCACCCACGTGGAGTCAGTGACCTCATCATCACCTCCCTCCTCATCACTGGAGCCAATCTGGCAGTATGCTGCAGCTGCTGGAACATGACTGCCAGATTGGTGTCCTTCTTGAGCATCCCCTCTGTCTGCTCTCACGCTACTGCCTTCCTCTAGCTGGGTTTCATCATCAGACCCTTCGAAACGCTGGGCATCCTCCTGGAGCATGTACCCAACACTGTGCTGAAACAGTTCGGGGGACTCCTCAGGAGGAGGACATGGTGGGTCTAGGGAAGGAGTGACTGATGATGAGTCTGACATTGATACCAGGGAAGAGGACGCTTTGGCAGCTGCTTTTCCAGTACCCTGAGCCTGGGTGAGAGAGGATGAGGAGGAGGAGGGCTTGGTCATCCACTCTACCAAGTCTTCGGCATGATGTGGCTCAACATGTCCAGCTGCCGAAAAGAAGGACAAGCGTGTCCCATGGCCATGTGCTGATGACAATGCACCGCGTCCACGACCAGCACTGTTGCCCCCAGACACAGAGCCTGCTTGCCCTCTTTTATTGCCTCCTGACTGTCTGCCTCTCCTTGTTTGCCTTCCAGACATTCTAATAGATGGCCTGCAGGGAGATGGGAAAAAAGCAATAAGGGCTACCTTCAGGTGTCCTTCTCTGTCCCTTGAAACAAGGACTTTGACAGTGAAAGAAACTGACACTCTCCCTACCTACAGTTTTCTGTCCCTAGAAAAAATGTTTTTTTTAAGCACAATTTAGCACAAGGAGAATTCACTCACTGTCCTTCCAGGTCCCTGGAAACAAGGACTTTGACAGTGAAAGAAACTGACACTCTCCCTACCTACAGTTTTCTGTCCCTAGAAAAAATGTTTTTTTTAAGCACAATTTAGCACAAGGAGAATTCACTCACTGTCCTTCCAGGTCCCTGGAAACAAGGACTTTGACAGTGAAAGAAACTGACACTCTCCCTACCTACAGTTTTCTGTCCCTAGAAAAAATGTTTTTTTTAAGCACAATTTAGCACAAGGAGAATTCACTCACTGTCCTTCCAGGTCCCTGGAAACAAGGACTTTGACAGTGAAAGAAACTGACACTCTCCCTACCTACAGTTTTCTGTCCCTAGAAAAAATGTTTTTTTTAAGCACAATTTAGCACAAGGAGAATTCACTCACTGTCCTTCCAGGTCCCTGGAAACAAGGACTTTGACAGTGAAAGAAACTGACACTCTCCCTACCTACAGTTTTCTGTCCCTAGAAAAAATGTTTTTTTTAAGCACAATTTAGCACAAGGAGAATTCACTCACTGTCCTTCCAGGTCCCTGGAAACAAGGACTTTGACAGTGAAAGAAACTGACACTCTCCCTACCTACAGTTTTCTGTCCCTAGAAAAAATGTTTTTTTTAAGCACAATTTAGCACAAGGAGAATTCACTCACTGTCCTTCCAGGTCCCTGGAAACAAGGACTTTGACAGTGAAAGAAACTGACACTCTCCCTACCTACAGTTTTCTGTCCCTAGAAAAAATGTTTTTTTTAAGCACAATTTAGCACAAGGAGAATTCACTCACTGTCCTTCCAGGTCCCTGGAAACAAGGACTTTGACAGTGAAAGAAACTGACACTCTCCCTACCTACAGTTTTCTGTCCCTAGAAAAAATGTTTTTTTTAAGCACAATTTAGCACAAGGAGAATTCACTCACTGTCCTTCCAGGTCCCTGGAAACAAGGACTTTGACAGTGAAAGAAACTGACACTCTCCCTACCTACAGTTTTCTGTCCCTAGAAAAAATGTTTTTTTTAAGCACAATTTAGCACAAGGAGAATTCACTCACTGTCCTTCCAGGTCCCTGGAAACAAGGACTTTGACAGTGAAAGAAACTGACACTCTCCCTACCTACAGTTTTCTGTCCCTAGAAAAAATGTTTTTTTTAAGCACAATTTAGCACAAGGAGAATTCACTCACTGTCCTTCCAGGTCCCTGGAAACAAGGACTTTGACAGTGAAAGAAACTGACACTCTCCCTACCTACAGTTTTCTGTCCCTAGAAAAAATGTTTTTTTTAAGCACAATTTAGCACAAGGAGAATTCACTCACTGTCCTTCCAGGTCCCTGGAAACAAGGACTTTGACAGTGAAAGAAACTGACACTCTCCCTACCTACAGTTTTCTGTCCCTAGAAAAAATGTTTTTTTTAAGCACAATTTAGCACAAGGAGAATTCACTCACTGTCCTTCCAGGTCCCTGGAAACAAGGACTTTCACAGTGAAAGAAACTGACACTCTCCCTACCTACAGTTTTCTGTCCCTAGAAAAAATGTTTTTTTTAAGCACAATTTAGCACAAGGAGAATTCACTCACTGTCCTTCCAGGTCCCTGGAAACAAGGACTTTGACAGTGAAAGAAACTGACACTCTCCCTACCTACAGTTTTCTGTCCCTAGAAAAAATGTTTTTTTTAAGCACAATTTAGCACAAGGAGAATTCACTCACTGTCCTTCCAGGTCCCTGGAAACAAGGACTTTGACAGTGAAAGAAACTGACACTCTCCCTACCTACAGTTTTCTGTCCCTAGAAAAAATGTTTTTTTTAAGCACAATATAGCACAAGCACAAAACACACTGACACTCTCCCTACCTATCCTTCTCTTTCCCTAAACTAAAGGAATCCAGGTTAAGCAAGAAAGAAATAAAAGTCACTGTCCCTGCCTATGCTGCTCTATCCCTGCTCCGGAACACACTACACTAGGCCGCCGTGCTGGCGGCCTTTTATAGTGTGGGGCGTGTACTAAACACCCTCAGCAATAATTGGCCACAGGCATCCTGCCTGTGGCCAATCATTGCTCTCCTCGCTGCCGGCGCTGTGATTGGCCAAGCATGCGGGGTCACAGTGCATGCTTGGCCAATCACAGCGCCTGGATGACACTGCGATGGCGTAGTGCATTGTGGGCCGTTCGCGTCACTCGAATTTGGCGCGAACGGCCCAAATCGTTCGATCTTCGTCGAACGATCGAACAGCCGATGTTCGAGTCGAACGTATGTTCGACTCGAACACGAAGCTCATCCCTATTCCTCAGTATACAAATACATTCATGAATTGTGATTCTTATCTTTCAATAAAAAGACAGATTTAGGAATCAATGACATAAATGATGACCTCATAGTAAAGGAAAAAAGAAAAAACAAACAAAACAAAAACAAGAGTAGATTCACTCGGTCCTATAAGGAAGCCAATCAGGCTCGGGTAATAGATACCTGTGTGGCCTTGTAGTAACACATACTGAGTGCAGTAACTAAATAGACCTAAAACTAAACTAGAACTAAAACTAAAACTAGATCTAAAATGAAGAATGAGGAGAGCAAGGTTACCATATATGTGGTAACCAAGAGTTGCATATGTCAATCCACATCTTTTCTGCTATGGTGTATTTCCATTCCACTGCTTATTTGTTTATTCATCTATGTGCATAGCCATTCTAAATCATATCAGTCAAATTATGTATTTCAAGCCATATTTCCCATTGTTTGAGAAATTTTCCTTTATTGCCTTTGGAATTGGCAAAAGAGTGCTCATAGGAGCACTGTAGAGTCACCCTGGAGATGATTTCCTGAATTGAAGGGACTATGTTTTTTTTCCATTGGCACATTATTGATAGTCTTGCCGCAATTAAGATATGTAGAACCACTGTCCTAAAGTCAAGGGGGAATTTCCCTATAGTTAAACCGAGCAGTGCTAAATCTGGCGATGGTTTCGTTATTATCCCTGTAATCTGTGAGATCAACTGGAAGATGGAGTTCCAGAAGCTCGTTAATGACTTGCAATACCAAAGTATATGAAGTAAGTTCCCCGGTTGTCCGCAATCACGCCAACAATTCGGAGACTGACCTGTGTAGATTGTAGCCAAATGTGTCGGTGTCAAGTACCACCTATATAGGATCTTATATATATTTTCCCGGTGTGACACACAGTGCGAGGCTTTTAGACTACAACTAATTGCTTGAGACCATTCTAATGGAGAGTATGTTCTCTTTAGTTCTGCTTCCCATTTAATTATCGATGGAGTGTCTTTGATTGGGGAATCGGGTTGTAGTAAGGAGTACATAAATGATATGCCTTTTTTTTTTCGGGTAGATTCCGCATGATAGAATTCCCATACTGCTTTGTTCAGATTAATGGTGTCCGAATTGCAAGTGTGAATGAAGTGCTGAATTTGCATCATTGTGAACCTATCTTTAAGTTTAACTTCTTCTGGAATCTCTCGTAAGGTATGATAACCCGCTTCGATCCAAGGTTTAAGCAAAAGGTTTGGAATCAGGAATGTGAAGGATTGAAGCGGAATATCAACCAGTTTCACCTGTGAGACCTCCCGGCTCTTAATTAATAGATCTTCCCAAGCTTTAAGTGAGGCAGATATAGACGGGTGATATGGTATGTATAGTGGTTTGCTAGTGGCTGCTGCGATGAGTAAAGCTGATAGGTTGGTATTTTGTAGTAAGGAGCGTTCTAGCATTACCCACTGTTTCCCCAAAGATGGGTCGCACCATGCTCTGAGCTGGTCGAGGAGAGTTGCTCTATAGTAGTCTCGAATGACTGGAACCCCCATACCACCTTTTGATTTTAATTTGGTGAGAGTTGCGAAAGCTATTCTTGCCTTGGTTCCTTTCCATATGAAGGATCTAAGTGATATATCTAGTTTATTGAAAAATATTTGTGGGAGGGGAATGGGTACTGTCCGAAAGATATAGAGGATTTTTGGTAGCACCATCATCTTGAATGTAGCTATCCTGCCCATCCAAGAGATTTTGAATATTGCTAGTTGAGTAAGGTCGGTCTGGACCGTATGAAGTAGCTTTTTATAGTTAATATTAAACACATTTTTAAGCGATAAAACACTATGTGGGGATTTTTATTTTGTACGTGAGCTGGAGTAGAAACACCAGAGCAACTAGGTCGTCCTGACTGCCAGAGAGCGACACAGTGGCTTACACTGTGAAGGTTCCATACCCCAAGAGGCTGTGTACATCCGGTGAGTGCGGGCTTTGTAGGGGCACAGAATGCAGTGACCACTCACAGAGTATAAAGTGTCATCCCCACCAAGCACCAGGCACGCATCTATAAGCATAGAGCGCAAGGGAAATTTTTTCCTGGTTTTGTGCTGTTTCATCTGCCAATTATGGATTTTTTCACAGTTGTCTGAGATTTGATTTAACTTGCACCTTATATGTCTGCACCAGTTGGTTTTTACTAATTGCAGTGGATAACACCATTATTTCTGATTTCACTGGACTTTAATGAATGCATTGACTGCATAGTTGAAACAGCAACCTATATGTATTATACACCTGGACACATTGCACATTTGTATAAGCTGCACAGAGCACCTTTGCACTTTTGGATTATTTATAGGCATGTGCATTTCGTTTCGTTCCGAATCGAAATTCGGACGAATTTTCATTATTCGGACGTTCGGATGCATCCGAATTAACGAATTACAATGCTAACGAATTCAACCGAATCCAAAATAACGTTTCGAAACGAAAAACCACGGACGAAATTCGAATCGAATTCTAAAAAAATTTGAATCGAATTCTAAAAAAATTCTAGTCGAATCGAATTTGAAAACAATTAGAATAGAATCGAAAATATTGGAAAGAATCAAATAGAAAAACAATAGAACAGAATAGAATAAAATACAATATGTATATTATATTTTATTCTATTCTGTTCTATTTTTTTCTAGTCTATTTTCTATTTCTATTCTAATCTTTTCTAATTGGAATTCGAAAAATTGGTCGCATTCGAAAATATTTCAACCAAATTCGAAAATATTTCAACCGGATTCGATAATATTTAATCCGCATTCATTAATATTTCAACCAAATTCGATAATATTTCAACCGGATTCGAAATTATTCCAACCGAATAGAAAAGACCATGTTCCGACTTTCGAATTTTGTATAGAATTTATTCAAATTCCAATTAGAAAAGATTAGAATAGAAAAAGAAAATAGACTTGAAATAGACTAGACTAGGGAAATGGCTGCTAATAGTTTGCAGGAGACCTGCACATTTTTTTTTATGAAATAGATGCTTATAGTCTGCAGATCTGATGAGAAAATTAAATAGATACTAATAGTCTGCAGGAGATCTGCAAAAAATATATATAAATGCTAATAGTCTGCAGGAGATCAGATGGAAATAAATAGTAATCTGCAAAAAAAAAAAAAAAAAAAATAGATGCTAATAGTCTGCAGGAGATCTGCTGAAATAAAGGAAATGGCTGCTCTAATGCAAAAAAAGAAAAAGAAAAGAAAAATGAAATCGATGCTAATAGTCTGCAGGAGATCTGCAAAAAAAATGAAATAGATGTTAATATACTGCAGGAGATCTGATGGAAATAAATAGTAATCTGCAAAAAATCCGATTGAAATATTATCGAATCCGGTTGAAATTTTTTCGAATTCGGTTGAAATATTTTCGAATCCGGTTGAAATTTTTTCAAATTCGGTTGAAATATTTTCGAATCCGGTTGAAATAGTTTCGAATGCGGTTAAAATAATTTCGAATCATGTTGAAATAATTTTGAATCGGGTAGAAATATTTTCGAATTCGGTTGAAATATTTTCGAATGCGACCGATTTTTCGAATTCGGTCGAAAACGAATGAAATTCGAAAACGAATTTAACGAATCTAACGAATCTAACTAAACGAAATGAATTAATTAACGAATTAAAGAGAAACAAAACAAAACTATTTTTTTCCTTTTGCACATGTCTAATTATTTATATTTAATCATATACAGAATGATGTTGTTTTTATGTTTTTTATGTTTTTTTTTTTACATTTTTACTATTCATATATGTTAGTATATAGAACAGCGCCATACCTACTATTTTTCCCTCTTCAAGATACAGACGAAGGTCACAGGCAGAACAAAAGAGGTGTATGGAGGAGTATTTAACAGCAACTTAGAGGCTAAAAGCGCTATAGATCACAGACATAAAAATATCAGGTACAGCCATAATGCTGCTGACCAAAATTAGGGAAAAAATGAAGTCAAGCTATTAAACGCATAAAAATTTAAGAAGTCTATTTCCATTTTACCTGCTATTAGTTCTTTGGGAAATAAATTGGATTTCAAATAAAAGGAAAAAAGCCTCAAAACTAGTGTGCTTTCAAGATGTAAAATTGTCAATAACAATAAAACATGTTAACAATTTTTACAGGTATCTATTGGTTTGCGGCTCTGATCCACTTAACGGGAGAGATACAGTAAAAGGAGTTTCCGTGAAGTATAATAACAGATTTTGGGTAAATTGTGTGCAGTGTGCACATAATGACAGGTGCTTTGCTATATTACTTAGGTTACATTGCTATGTTTGTGAGGACATCAGACCTGCAGGAGTAAAATTAGTCATGTATGTAAATTATAATCACTTTAAGATAGTTGTATGTGCTCATTTAGGCATTTTAATAGCATGCAATGTTATCCTCTCAACAGGACTAATAAGCATTAGCTGTAATGAGGTCAGACAGTCAGTTTGGCATTATCGTAGGATTTAATTGGGACACTGGTCTCTGCTGAAGAGAAAATTAATAACTTTTGTCAATGTTCTGCTGAGATGTTCTGTCTTATTGAACTATGAGGGTCAATTAGAAAGCATTATGTAATAAAGTCTTCAACAGCAGACCTCTAACTGAGTTATACTATTGTCATTATTCTAGGGCTATAGCATTTAAAAATAGAAAGCCAGAAATATTATCATGATTAGTAATTGCAGTATGTTTGCAAACACTATGTAGCAAGATGGAAATGTTTAAGTGGCAGTGACTGTGAAATGTGCCATAGGAGTTAAATCAGGAGTAATAGCTCATCTATTTAGATACAATGGGAGTTGCTGCAATGGATCTGAAAGTCTTATTTAAAAAAAAGGAGATGAACTTAAAGGGTAACTCCACGTTTGTAGAAAACAAAAATAACAATAAAAAATGATATAGCATATATACAATTGTTACCCATGACATATTGTAATTGAATGGTATTAAACTGCAGTGCTGTAATTTTCTGTAAAATGCAGTGTAATATGACAACCTGGAGTGGAGACCTGTACACAGTTGGTGTACAGATCTTCCCCAGAAATATAATTTCCTGCTGGTGTGATTGGCTCACTGGTTTTCCCAGAGGTCTGCACTAAGATACAAGTCAGAATTTAGGCATTCTCTGTAACAAAAATCTAATTTTTGGTGAGATACTCCCAATGGATTAACCACTTCTAATGGTATGCAGACCCTGAACCTTTTTTCATTAGAACACTGCAAGAGCATCAGCTGGTTAGTAATGAGAAAGTCACTCCCATTCAGGTTCACTTTGCACATTGACATAACCAAACTGCTTTTTTCTTCAGAACAAAAACAAGTAGAAATCTGCAACAAAGTGTGTTAAAATCCTAGCAATGTACATTGATCACTCAAAGAGGAATGTTTTATTCTCAGCAAAAGTAGAGTTGCTCTTTAAATTAGAAATCCCCAAATCTTATGAAGGAGCAACATAGTGTTTTTTTTTTGTTTTGTTTGTGCAACCTTGGAAAGTGACGCGGGACATGCCATTGTCAAATCAGTCTGCCTGATTTTTTGTTATTTTATAATACAAAACTTACTCTTGGCAAAGCTATTTTGAATACCTGTCTGCAATACAAGCAACATTCAGCTGTACTGTAAAGTCAGATTTTCTTCTGTTCCCTTAGCATAATGAATTGAAAAAATAAGTGTTGTGTACATTGTGTGAATTTAATTTACAACAAATAAAGTATTTCTAAAGTCAAAACGTCCTTTTTTATTATTGTTATTTTGTCTACAAACGTTTTTATTAGGTACAAAAAAGTGGTACAAAACAAGATATTACATATTAAGAAAAATGCAATAAATAAGCTTGCATAGTATGTATTACAATTACAACTATGTATACCGAAAAAGATAGAGATATGCTGCAATCATTAACTAATATACAATCCATGGTGACCTTGAAATAGATAAACAACTTTTGTACATTAATGACCTTTAATGAAGAGTAATAATTATTTGAGATTTAGAAAGTGTTTAGAATGTGCAAACCAGGGGTCCCATTTCTTATCATACAAATGATTTGTATTGTGTAAAGTATGAAATATTTTTTCCATGAGGTTAATATTATTTATTCTTACTTTCAATTGGGCTAGTGGTACTGATGGAGATTTCCAATGGAAGGCCATTAACCAGTGTATGGCAACACATATTGTGTGTATCAGTCTTATGTGGTGGGTGGACCATAGGGGAGAATAACAGACAATTGGGGAGAGTGAGGCCTCGTACACACGGCCGAGATTCTTGTCGAAAAAAACATGTTGTTTTTTTCGACGAGATTCTTGGACAAGAAACTTGTCCCGGCCGAGTGTACAGACGCTCGATTCAAAGAACCCGCGGTTCTTTGAATGGAGCGTACGCGGTGACGTCATCGACTACGACGAGCATGCGCTCGTCACTTTCGATGCCGTCGCCGCCATCTTGGTGTACCCTACGTATGCCTAGGAAGCTACCGCGCATGCGTCAAATTCATTTCGAACATGCGCGGGCTTCCGGGAGGACAGGTAAGTGTACACACACTCACTTTTCTCATCGAGAAACATGCCGACGAGAATCTCGACGAGAAAATAGAGAGCAGGATCTCTATTTTCTCGTCGAGATACTTGTCGCTTTTCTTGACGAGAAACCATACACACGAACAAATTTCTCGGCAAAAAATCTCTGCCAGCAAGTTTCTTGCTGGTTTTTGCCGAGAAACTCGTTCGTGTGTACGAGGCTTCAGTCTTATAATATTGTCTGAAATTTTGGAAGCAAAATGTTCCAATTGTTTCCATATTTGGGAAATTTTCTCACATACCCATAAAATGTGTGAGAATGAACCATGTGGAGATGCAACCTCTGAAACATGTCTGAGATACTAAAGGGAAAATTACCGTATATACTTGAGTATAAGCCAAGTTTTTCAGCCCCCTCGGCTTATACTCGAGTCAGTGTACCTTGGGCGTCCATTTTTCAAAAGTCGCGGCTTCTTCCTGGTTCCGTTCCTTTCCGTGATAGGCATTTGACACTGTGTTCCGCTACCGCCTATCACGGAGGTTCTCTCATCCTCTGACTTTCCCAGCAGACACTGTGTTCAGTGTTCCGCCTATCACGGATGTCCTCTTGTCCGAGGATGAAAGAAGGTCTGTGATTGGCGAAACACTGAACACAGTGTCTGCTGGGAAACTAAGTCAAAGGATGAGAGGACCTCCGTGATATGCGGTAGCAGAACACAGTGTCAAACGCCTATCACAGAACGGAACGGGACCAGGAGGAAGCCGCGACTTTTGAAAAATGGATGCCCGCAGCCTGTCAACAATTCAGGTACACTGACTCGGGCACAGTGAGGCTGCAATGGGCACAGTGAGGCTGCAATGGGCACAGTGAGAATGGGCACAGTAAGGCTGCAATGGGCACAGTAAGGCTACAATGGGCACAGTGATAATGGGCACAGTAAGGCTGCAATGGGCACAGTGAGAATAGGCACAGTAAGGCTGAAATGGGCACAGTGAGAATGGGCACAGTAAGGCTGCAATGGGCACAGTGAGGTTGCAATGGGCACAGTGAGGTTGCAATGGACACAGTGAGGTTGCAAATGGGCACAGTGAGGCATGCAAATGGGCACAGTGAAGCTGCAAATGGGCATTGTTGACCCTCTTTTCCGCTTACAGTTGCTGCTGCATTTCCCACCCTAGGCGTATACTCGAGTCAATAAGTTTTCCCATTTTTTTGTGGTAAAATTAGGGCCTCGGCTTATACTCGGGTCAGCTTATACTCAAGTATATACGGTATATGAAGTTTTGCTGATGTATAGTACCATCGTGTGAACAATTTTATTGCTGTCTCTCTAATTGCGAATGATCTTGTGTATTTGTGTAAATTGATGATGCATTCGTCCCATTTTTCTGTTGAGAATGAAATATCACATTCTATCTCCCATTTGTGCATATAGGAAAGTTTATCCTGCCTATCAGTGTTTACCAGATTTGAATATATCTCAGATATCAATCCTGTGCCTCTAGGTGAACACAAACATAATTTTTCATAAAAAGTGAGTGATTTTGTTTCTGTTGTTTGAAGTTGAGTTGTAAAAGTGTCTTATTTGGAAGATTCTCCTGAGTTCGTTATTGGGAATCTGATATTTAGTTTTTAGTGAAGAGAATGAGATGAAATTTGTGTTTTCTATATGTAGCACCCTCCTCACTCCCCTCTTTCTCTCGTCTCGTCTTTCTCTTGTCTAGGGGTATCTTAGAGGGGAGGGAGCGGGGACACCACGCCTGGCTTCCACCACATGTGTCAGTGCGGTATAAGCAACGTTCTTGTATTACCTTCGGGTCAGTGCTGTGCACCTGGATTCTCCCTCCAAGAGTCACCTTGAACAATGTCTGTCAGGAAATGAGCCCCACACCATAAAAGTTCAACACTCCTTTATTCTTCTCGAATGAACACAATCAGTTGAACTCCCTTGGTAGAAACAGAACAGGAAAGGAGGTGTGGATGCGAATAGGCCCAGACACAATGTAGTTCTCCACTTTCCTTCCTGAAAGTGGGTTACGGTCTCCGCACGAGGGGGAATTTCCTTCCAGGCAGTCTCCGACGAGAGGCTCACCTGTCACTGGCAATATGCTGCACCGGGTCTTCAAGTGAGGAGCTCCCCTCGGTCCATTGCGCCTTCCGGATTCGGGTACCCACTCCCGGGGTTCCCTAGGATCTCCTTCCCTCGCGGAACTCAGTGTTGGGCACTGAGCTCCAGACCTCCATCCGAGTACCTCACCCCAGGCTAAAGGTGCCTGGGATGGAACACGACCTCCGATTGTCCTCTAGGCCTAGGCCACCCAGAGGACCAACACGAACCACCGTCCACAAGCTGAAGGTGCTTGGGACTCCGATCCCGTGACAAAGATGGCCGGCCCCTTTATACCCTCTCCTAGCAAGCACGGCGGGCTCCCCGCCCCACCATACCACTGCCGAGGGAGGACAAAAAGGAGGCACAGCACACAGCAATGATTCAACCCCAGCCCAGGGCGGCAGCGCCACCCACTGGGCTGCAGGGAATTACACACCACTGATGTCTCTGCCAAGTTCAAATTTACACCCGGGAAAGTACATACCCGCTACATATAAATTTTGTGAGGGAAGTCAGGTTATTGTCAATCCACCATGTGAATTCACCCGTTCCATGGTGGCTTGGTAAGAATTTAGGATCTTCTATGAAAGAGGCATGTGGGGGAGTGGTAGAGATAAGTTTAACTTTTTTATTGTGTAATCTCCAAAGTTGATATGATTGTGAGACTAATTAATTAAGGGTATCTAAAGTATTGAGATCTTGTTGCCCCATAATAGTCCTGAATATGGTAGGATTGCATATTTTTCAAATCTGACCCATGGGATCTTTGGGTTGTGGATATGCCATTGGGCCATTTGTGACCATCTGGCAGCTAAATAATAGAGCCAAAAGTTTGGTAGTTTTTTTTTGTGTTTTAGATAGACGAAGAGAAGTCTGGCCAGAAGTGGTCTTCATTGAAGAATTGTAGCCAAAAATCCATACCTCTGATGTGGAAACAAGGCTAAGCACCTTAACTATGCATGAAAGCATAGGAACTGGGGTGCAGAAAAATGGCAGCAGGTGCTCTGGACTGATAGGTCAAAATTTAATTTGGCCATAGCAGGAAGCAGTTTGCTTGCAAAGGGCTGGAGAGTGGTACAATAAAGAGTGTCTGCAGGCATCAATGAGGCCCGGTGGAGGTTCCTTGCAAGTTTGGAGCTGCATTTCTGCAAAAGGAGTTGAAGATTTGGTCAGGATCAATAGTGTTCTCAATGCTGAGAAATACAGGCAGATACATACATCATACCATACCATCAGGGAGACATGTGATTGGCCCAAAATGTTTTCTGCAGCAGGACAATGACTCTAAACATATAGCCAATTTCATTAAGAACTATCTTCAGCGCAAAGAAGTACAAAAAATCCTGGAAATTATGGTTTGGCCCCCACAGAGCCCCGATCTCAACTTCATTGAGTCTGTCTGGGATTACATGAAGAGATAGAGGGATTTGAGGCAGCCTACATCCATATAAGATATGTACTTAGTATTTGGAACAACCTACCTGCAGAAGAATGCATGCTGTTTTGAAGTTAAGGGGTGTTCACACTAAATATTGATTTGATTTGGATTTTCCTTCAGTTCATTTATTTTTCATTTTGCACAGTAGTGTATATATTAGGTATACCTGTTCAATTGCTTGGTAACATAAATTGCTAATCAGCCAATAACATGGCAGAAACTCAATGCATTTAGACATGGTGAAGACGACTTGCTGAAGTTCAAGCAGAACATCAGAATAGGGAAGAAAGAAGATTTAAAGCGGAGATCCGACAAATTATATATATATTTTTTTAAAGTCAGCAGCTACAAATACTGCAGCTGCTGACTTTTAAAATAAGGACACTTACCTGTCCAGCGCACCCATGATGTCGGCTTCACTTCCTGGTTCCCTACTGCACATGCGCGACTCACGCTGCATAATGCCACTGGTCCCTGCTGTCTTCTTGGACCTGTGTGTCTCCCAGAAGACAGGGGGGGTGCCGGACGTGGCGTAGACTCCCGCAGATAATGCGGGGGTCTATGCCCGGAAGTGGGTGAAAATTGCTTTCTTAGACAGGTATCTGCTCCCCCTCCCCCTGAAAGGTGCCAAATGTGACACCGGAGGGGGGGAGAAATACAGACAGCGCAGGTTCCATTTTTGTGTGGACCTCCGCTTTAAGTGACTTTAAATGTGGCATGTTTGTTGGTGCCAGATGGGATAGTCTGAGTATTTAAAAAACTGCTGATCTACTGGGATTTTCATGCATAACCATCTCTCTGGTTTACAAAAAAAAAAAAAACATCCAGTGAATGTCAGTTGTGTGGATGAAAATGCTTTGTTGATGTCAGAGGAGAATAAGCATACTGGTTTGAGATGATAGAAAGGCAACAGTCATTCAAATAACCACTCATTACAACCAAGGTATGCAGAACACCATCTCTGAACGCACAGTACATCGAACCTTAAAGCAGAAGGACTATAGCAGAAGACCACACTGGGTGCCACTCCTGCCTGCTAAGAACAAGAAACTGAGACTACAATTTGTACGGGCTCACCAACATTGGACAATAGAAGATTGGAAAAACGTTGCCTGGTCTGATGAGTCTCAATTTCAGCTGCAACGTTCAGATGGTAGGGTCAGAATTTAGCTTAAACAACATAAAAACATGAATCCATCCTGCCTTGTATCAACGGTTCAGGCTGATGGTGGTGTAATGGTGTAATATTTTCTTGGCACACTTTGGGCCCCTTAGTAGAAATTTAGCATTGTTTAAATGTCACGGCCTACATGTGTATTGTTGCTGATCATGTCCATCCCTTTATGACTACAGTGTCCCCATCTTCTGATGGCTCCTTCCAGCAGGATAATGCACCATGTCACAAAGCTCAAATCATCTCACAGCTGGTTTCTTGAACATGACAATGAGATCACTGTACTCCAATGTCCTCCACAGTCACCAGATCTCAATCCAATAGAGCACCTTTGGGATGTGGTGGAATGGGAAATTCACATTATGGATGTGCAGCTGACAAATCTGCAGCAACTGCGTAATGCTATCATGTCAATCTAGACCAGGGGTCTCAAACCTGCGGCCCTCCAGCTGTTGCAGAACTACAAGTCCCATCATGCCTCTGCCTATGGGAGTCATGCTTGTAACTGTTTAGCCTTGCAATGCCTCATGGGAATTGTAGTTCTGCAACAGCTGGAGGGCCACCAGTTTGAGACCCCTGATCCAGACCAAAATCTCTGAGGAATGTTTCTAACACCTTGTCGAGTCTATGCCACGAAGAATTTAGACAGTTCTGAAGGCAAACTGGGTTCCAACCCAGTACTAGCAAGGTGTACCTAATAAAGTGTATGGTGAGTGTGTGTATATATATATATATATATATATATACTGTATATATATATATATATATATATATATATATATATATATATATATATAAATATAAATATATATATATATATATATATATATATATATATATATATATATATACGGTATATACAATATCTATATACTGTGTACATATATATATATATATATATATATATATATATATATATATATATAGGTGTAGTGAACATCTATCCCAGGTTGTACCACCTAGATCCTGCCAATTTTGGGTTCTGGAGCCTGGGTAGGGACAGTGAAATTGAACCCCCTAACTATTATGCCATGCCAGGGTTTCAGTTGATTTGAAAGTCAAGGGTTACTTTAAAACAGGAAGATTATATTTGATACAATAGTGATGGGGTTATGGAGACATAGGCCAGTCTGTGATGCTGAAGAGCCTGAGCACAGAGCAGGATGGGTGGAAACCCAAAAACAGATATTCACGTGGACTGGTTAGTGACAATCTTTATCTGTTCTGCTCTCTACTTTATAATAATCTAACAATGCACAAATTTAATTATCATAGAACATGGAATCTCAGTGGATTTAATTTCTTAGATTTTTTTTTACGGATCAGTGTTAATATACTTATCAATGTCAAAGTAGATTTAGAGCACTGCACAGAACAAAATTAAATGCACTGTGATTTATTCATAATTTACAATAATATATGGCATTTCCAAGGGATGAATAGTGGCCCGCGGATCCCTCTGATGTGGCCCGCGACCTCCTGCTCTGGGGCTAGCGACCTCCTGCTCTGGGGTGGAATAGAATACTGTGATTTAACCACTTAAGCCCCGGACCAATACGCAGCATAAAGACCAGAGGTGTTTTTACAATTTGGCACCGCGCTGCTTTAACTGGTAATTGCGCGGTCATGCAATGTTGTACCCAAACAAAATTTGCGTCATTTTCTTCCCACAAATAGAGCTTTCTTTTAAGGGTATTTGATTGCCTCTGCTACTTTTTTTTTTTTGCGATATAAACGGAAAAAGACCGAAAATGTAGAAAAAAAATGATATTTTCTACTTTTTGTGATAAGAAAAATCGAATAAACTAAATTTTAGTCATACATTTAGGCCAAAATGTATTCAGCCACATGTCTTTAGTAAAAATGACTGCCTATCTCATTTCTTGAGGTGCCAAAATGGCAGGGCAGTACAAACCCCCCCCCCCCAAATGACCCCATTTTGGAAAGTAGACACCCCAAGGAAATTGCTGAGCTGAGAGGCATGTTGAGCCCATTGAATATTTTTTTTTTTGTCCCAAGTGATTGAATAATGACAAAAAATAAATACAAATTTACAAAAAGTTGTCACTAAATGATATATTGCTCACACATGCCATGGGCATATGTGGAATTACACCCCAAAATACATTTTGCTGCTTCTCCTGAGTACGGGGATACCACATGTGTGGGATTTTTTGGGAGCCTAGCCGCGTACGGGGCCACAAAAGGATTTCTAAGGGCCCAAATTTTTGATTTCACTCCTCACTACCTATCACAGTTTCGAAGGCCATAAAATGCCAAAATAGCACAAACCCCCCCCCCCAAATGACCCCATTTTGGAAATTAGACACCCCAAGCTATTTGCTGAGAGGCATGGTGAGCATTTTACAGCTCTCATTTGTTTTTGAAAATGAAAAAAGAAAACAATTTTTTCTTTTTTTTTTCTTTTTTCAATTTTCAAAACTTTGTGACAAAAACCGAGATCTGCAAAATACTCACCATACCTCTCAGCAAATAGCTTGGGGTCTCTACTTTCCAAAATGGGGTAATTTGGGGGGGTTTTGTGCCATCTGGGCATTCCATGGCCTCCGAAACTGTGATAGGCAGTGAGGAGTGAAATCAAAAATTTACACCCTTAGAAAGCCTGAAGGCGGTGCTTGGTTTTTGGGGTCCCGTACGTGGCTAGGCTCCCAAAAAGTCTCACACATGTGGTATCCCCGTACTCAGGAGAAGCAACTGAATGTATTTTGGGGTGTTATTCCACATATGCCCAATGGAATGTTTGAGCAATATATAATTTTTTTTGCACATTGTGTCAACATATAAAATATTCCATGGACTCGACATGCCTCTCAGCAAATAGCTTGGAGTGTCTACTTTCCAAAATGGGGTCATTTGGGGGGGGGGGGCTTTGAACTGTCCTGGCATTTTATGCACAACATTAGGAAGCTTATGTCACACATCATCCACTCTTCTAACCACTTGAAGACAAAGCCCTTTCTGACACTTTTTGTTTACATGAAAACATTTTTTTTTTTTTGCAAGAAAATTACGTTGAGGCCCTACAGATTAAAATGGTGGGTGTTGCATTTTTTTTTTTCCACACAGTATTTGCGCAGAGATTTTTCAAACGCATTTTTTGTGGAAAAAATACACTTTTTTTCATTTTAATGCACTAAAACACACTATTTTGCCCAAATGTTTGATAAAATAAAAAAGATGATCTTAGGCCGAGTACATGGATACCAAACACGACATGCTTTAAAATTACTGCTAAAATTACTGCCCTCGATCTGACCTTTGCGGTGATACCTCACATGCATGGTGCAATTGCTGTTTAGATATGATGCCAGACCGACGCTTGCATTTGCCTTTGCGCAAGAGCAGGGCGGGACAGGGGTGTTTTGTTTTTTTTTATTATTTATTTTGCTTTTTTATTTTATTTTTAAACTGTTCCTTGCATTTTTTTTTTTTTTATATAATTTTTATTGTTATCTCATGGAATTTAAATATCCCCTATGATAGCAATAGGTAGTGTCAGGTACTCTTTTTTTGAAAAAAATTGTGGTCTATTAGACTCTAGATCTTTTCTCTGCCCTCAGAGCATCTGACCACACCAAGATCGGTGTGATAAAATGCTTTTCCAATTTCCCAATGTCGCTTTTTATATCCGGGGGGGGGCATTCCCTCCCACTGCTTGTAAAAGCAGTCCAGAGGAAAATTAGCCGCTAGGATTGCTTTTACATGAAAGCCGGCTGCTTGCTGTCACTTACAAAACACAACACACATAACTGCAGCTTTCGCAGAGACAGGCCTGATCCCTGCGACTCCAGTGCTGTAGGAGGTGATTTCACCACCACAGTTAAAAAAAAAAGAGTATATATGCCAAAGCATGGGGGCAGCAGGGGCAGAGGAGCGATTTTGCTCCTAATGCCGCGTACATACGGTCGAAATTCCGACGGAGGCTTGCCCGTGGAAAAGTCCGACCGTGTGTACGCGGCATAACTTTTGCTGAAAAGAATGATACCAAGATGAAACCTAAACCCGCAGGCATCATTCTGGTATAACCATTCAAATTCCAGCAACATACCAGTACGTTGCTGGTCCTTGTTGGACATGTATTGTAATAAAAAATTTTCATGCAGCCTGTTGGCTGAACGAAAAAAGAGATTGATCGGCGGGTATGCCCACCATTAGAATACCTCCCTTCATCCACCCATTTCTAATGATGGGCATACATGCACCATTTATGTATGCCGAAGCATGGGGGCATCCTCCTGCAAAAGTTATGCCGCGTACACACGGTCGGACTTTTCCACGGGCAAGCCTCCGTCGGAATTTCGACCGTATGTACGCGGCATTAGGAGCAAAATCGCTCCTCTGCCCCTGCTGCCCCCATGCTTTGGCATATATACTCTTTTTTTTAACTGTGGTGGTGAAATCACCTCCTACAGCACTGGAGTCGCAGGGATCAGGCCTGTCTCTGCGAAAGCTGCAGTTATGTGTGTTGTGTTTTGTAAGTGACAGTGATCGATCGATACTGCACTTGGGTGGGCTGGGCTGGATGGAGGGGCAAAACGCAGGTGCTAGCAGGTATCTGGCTGATCCCGCTAATACTGCGTTTTTGGGAACCCTAAACTGCTGGGGATGCTAGTATAGATCTGATCAGATATTGATCTGTTCAGATACTATACCACTAAGGGAGGTGTATGCTTTGTGCGTGGGTGTTAGCACTACTGGCACTAACCTGACGCTGCCTGGGGTGACGCAGACCCTATCTGACCCTAAAACCTAATTGATATCACCCGCCGGGCGGTCAGGGGGTTAAACCTTTATTGGGTTATATACGGCGGGTGCCCTGATTCTATAAAAAGCAAACTAACTAACCAGCATCACCCGTCACACTTATACAGTGATCACTGGTGAAGGGGTTAACTAGGGGCAATCAGGGGGTTAAACCTTTATTAGGTAATATATGGGGGTACCTGACGCTATATAAAAACCTGACGGGGAACCTAAATAACAAAATAACTAACTGGCTAACCAGTGTCACCAGTGACATTTGTACAGTGATCACTGGTAAAAGGGTTAACTCTAGGGGCAATCAGGGGGTTCAAACCTTTATTAGGTTGTATATGGGGGTACCTGATGCTATAAAATCCTGGCGACAAACCTAAAAAAATAACTGGCTACCTAGCGGCACCAGCGACACTAATACAGCGATCAGAAAAACGATTGCTTCGTGACACTGGCGATAGGGGGTGAAAGGGTTACCTGGGGGGCAATCAAGGGGTTAAACCTTTATTAGATAATATATGGGGGTACCTGATGCTATAAAAACCTGGCAGCGAACCTAAAAAACTAACTGGCTACCTAGCGGCACCAGCGACACTAATACAGCGATCAGAAAAACGATTGCTTATTGACACTGGCGATAGGGGGTGAAAGGGTTACCTGGGGGGGCGATCAAGGGGTTAAACCTTTATTAGATAATATATGGGGGTACCTGATGCTATAAAAACCTGGCGGCGAACCTAAAAAACTAACTGGCTACCTAGCGGCACCAGCAACACTAATACAGCGATCAGAAAAACGATCGCTTAGTGACACTGGTGATAGTGGGTGAAAGGGTTACCTGGGGGGCGATCAAGGGGTTAAACCTTTATTGGGGGGGTTAGGGGGCTACCCTGGACCTAAAGGGACCTAACACTAACTGCCCTGACACAAATGTCACTGATTGCAGTGATCAGTAAATAAATGATCACTGCAATCAGTGACACTGTAAATGGGGGCTGGGGGGTGATCTGGGGGGTGATCTGGGGGTGACTGGGGGGGTGGATTGTGTGCCTATGTGTCCTGGTGTCAGTGGGCTGTTTGTGCACTAACCCAATGTCTTCTCTCCTCGGCGCTCTGGACGAATAGAGCGCCGCATGGAGAGATGACATCACTTCCCCTTAAGTGGTTAAGGTCAGTTTTTTTACTAAAATCACAGTGTATATATGGGCATATCTGTTCTGCAGTGGTTACTGGACTGCTTTTAAACTAATCTGTAGGTGAAGAGCAGTGCATCTGTAGGTTACCTGCACTGAGCCAAAGACTTCTGTTATTATCTGTGGGTTTGGGCGAGCTTTCTGAAAGTGCACTACACCTGCAGAATATAATAGAAGTCTAATGCAAAGTGCAGGAAAGCCAAAGGAACACTGCGTTGCAGCAGCTGTGCGGGTAAACTACAGCTCATCTGTGTAAAAAGCAGCCTTGGGCCCCTTTCACACAGTCAGTCCGACCCAATTGGACCCTCCATTCACCTCTAAGGACTGGCAGATGTAAACCGACTTGTGTCCTACCTCCAATCTAATCCGCAAAAAAAAAAAGTGTATAGTGGGCTGTGTCCATGTCTGCTCTGCCAATACAGAGCAGACAAGGACCTGCCATCCACCTGCTCTGCTCATTGTGGCCCGTGACCAGTTACCAAGTTGCTTAAGTGGCCCTCTACAAAAGGTTGGGCACCCCTGGCCTAGGCTATAAGAAGATTGCCAAGACCCTGAAACTGATCTGCAGCATGGTGGCCAAGACCATACAGCGGTTTAACAGGACAGGTTCCACTCAGAACAGGCCTCGCCATGGTCGACCAAAGACATTGAGTGCACATGCTTAGCGTCATATCCAGAGGTTGTCTTTGGGAAATAAACGTATGAGTACTGCCAGCATTGCTGCAGAGGTTGAAGGGGTGGGGGGATCAGCCTGTCAGTGCTCAGACTATACGCCGCACACTGCATCAAATTGGTCTGCATGGCTGTTGTCCCAGAAGGAAGCCTCTTCTAAAGATGATGCACAAGATGCACAAGAAAGCCTGCAAACAGTTTGCTGAAGACAAGCAGACTAGCGACACGGATTACTGGAACCATGTCCTGTGGTCTGATGAGACCAAGATAAACTAATTTTGTTCAGATGAGATCAAGCGTGTGTGGCAGCAACTAGGGATGAGCCAAACACCCCCCCCCCCCCCCGGTTTGGTTCGCACCAGAACATGCGAACAGGCAAAAAATTAGTTGGAACACGTGAACACCGTTAAAGTCTATGGGACACGAACATGAAAAATCAAAAGTGCTAATTTTAAAGGGTAATATGCAAGTTACTGTCAAAAAAAGTGTTTGGGGACCCGGGTCCTGCCCCAGGGGACATGTATCAATGCTATATATTTTTTTTAAAACAGCGTTTTTTTCGGGAGCAGTGATTTTAAAAATGCTTAAAGTGAAACAATAAAAGTGAAATATTCCTTTACATTTCGTACCTGGGGGATGTGTATAGGTTGCATGTAAAGCAGCGCATGTTTACCATGCTTAGAACTGTCCCTGCACAAAATGTAATTTCTAAAGAAAAAAAGTAATTAAAAACTACTCGCGCCTAGTCATGAATTTTCGGGTCCCGGCAATACAGATCAAAGTCATTGAAAAAAATGACAGGGGTCCCCCCCACTGTCCATTACCAGGCCCTTTGGGTCTGGTATGAATATTAAGGGGAACCCCAAACCAAAAAAAAAGTGTGGGGTCCCCCCAAATTCCATTATCAGGCCCTTATCCGAGCACGCAACCTGGCAGGCCGCAGGAAAAGAGTGGGGGACAAGAGAGCGCCCCCCTCCTGAACCGTACCAGGCCACATGCCCTCAACATGGGAAGGATGCCCCCATGTTGATCTGGACAAGGGCCTCATCCCCACAACCCTTGCCCGGTGGTTGTCGGGGTCTGCGGGCGGGGGCTTATCGTAATCTGGAAGCCCCCTTTAACAAAGGGGACCCCCAGATTCCCCCCCCTGTGTGAATTGGTAACAGGGTATATTGTACCCCTACCATTTCACAAAGAAAGTGTAAAAAATTGAAAAATGTAAAAAAAAACACACAGACACAGTTGGGATAAGTCCTTTATTAAAAATAAAAAAATAAAAGAAACATTCCAGCGATGCAATCCAGTCTGTCCAGCGTTGTTCTCTATTTCCCGCGGTGATCCGATGTCCAGCGATGCTGCAGTCTCCACTCCACTCCACATAAAACCCCCATGACACACTTTCTTTGTGAAATGGTAGGGGTACAATGTGCCCGTTACCAATTCACATAGGAGGGCCGGAATCTGGGGGTTCCCTTTGTTAAAGAGGGCTTCCAGATTATGTTAAGCCCCCCGCCCGCAGACCCCCACAATCACCGGGCAAGGGTTGTGGGGGTGAGGCCCTTGTCCCCATCAACATGGGGACATCCTCTTGTCCTCCCCTCTTTTCCTGCGGCCTGCCAGGTTGCGTGCTCGGATAAGGGTCTGGTATGGATTTTTGGGGGGACCCCACGCCATTTTTTTTTATTTTGGTGCGGGGTTCCCCTTAATATCCATACCAGACCTGAAGGGCCTGATATGGATTTTTGGGGGGGACCCCACGTCATTTTTTTATTTATTTTGGTGCAGGGTTCCCCTTAAAATCCATACCAGACCTGAAGGGTCTGGTATGGATTTTTGGGGGGACCCCACACCATTTTTTTAAATTTTGGTGCGTTTTTTTCAATGACTTTGATCTGTATTGCCGGGACCCGACAATTCATGAATAGCTGCGAGTAGTTTTAAATTACTTTTTTTCCTTTAGAAATTACATTTTGTGCAGGGACAGTTCTAAGCACGGGAAACGTGCGCTGCTTTACAGGCATACTATACACACACCCCAGGTATGAAATTTTAAGGAATATTTCACATTTATTGTTTCACTTTAAGCATTATTAAAATCACTGCTCCCGAAAAAACGTCAGTTTTTAAAACTATTTTTGCATTGATACATGTCCCCTGGGGCAGGACCCAGGTCCCCAAACACTTTTTATGACAATAACTTGCATATTAACCTTTAAAATTAGCACTTTAGATTTCTCTAATAGACTTTTAAAGGGTGTTCCGCGGCTTTTCGAATTTGCTGCGAACACCCCAATTTGTTCGCTGTTCGCCAAACTCATGTTCGACTCAAACATAAAGCTCATCCCTAGCAGCAACTAGAAGAGGAGTACAAAGACAAGTGTGTCTTGCCTACAGTCAAGCATGGTGGTTGGAGTGTCATGGTCTGGGGCTGCATGAGTGCTTTCGGCACGGGAGAGATACAGTTCATTGAGTGAACCATGAATACCAACATGTACTGTGAAATACTGTGACATACTGAAGCAGAGCACGATCCCTTTGCAGGGCAGTATTCCAACAGTATTCCTCATAGAGGAGTGGACGAGGACTCCAATGGCAACCTGTGAAGCTCTGGTGAACTCCATGCCCAAGAGGGTTAAGGCAGTGCTGGAAAATAATGGTGACCACACAAAATATTGACACTTTGGGCCCAATTTGGACATTTTCACTTAGGGGTGTACTCACTTTTGTTGCCAGCGGTTTTGACATGAATGGCTGTGTGTTAAGTTATTTTGAGGGGACAGCAAATTTACACTGTTATACAATCTGTACACTCACTACTTTACATTGTAGGAAAGTGTCATTTCTTCAGTGTTGACACATGAAAAGATATAATAAAATATTTACAAAAATGTGAGGGGTGTACTCCCTTTTGTGAGATACTGTATATCTGTAGGGTAGTAAAAAGAGAAAAGGAGCAGAGTGGGACTTTGAATGAGGCACGCAGTCCATATGATTAATTGAGGTTGGCATTTATTATGTGTCAGATTTGAGCAATAATACATAATCATGATTATTATCATAATATACCTTCTATGTTCATACATAGAGAGCATGAATGACACATATCCATGGGGAAGAATTATGGGTATATTACCTCTTAACTTTCCATTATTTTTAGGACTAAATACCAAGATATACAAAAAAAAACACCATATTAGTTAATTACACAGGGTACATGATTCTGATAAAATAGAAAAAACACATGATCAGTTAAAACGTGATAGATACAAAAGCTTGACGCGTTTCATGGAATTTTATCCATTCTTCAGGAGCAAACATGTGTTCAGCTGTAATGGAAAAGATAAATAAAATAAAAAATATATAAAAATCCTTGGATAGTTCAAGAATGAAGGCCAGAAAGGGGGAAATAACCCCCATTGGTAAGATGTACTCAAAAAAAATCGCTGTGTGTAGAAGGTCCAAAGCATATGGCTGGAAACTCCCTTTGTGAAGGGGCATCTTTTCCGGAAGCTGTGGTTGCGAAAACCGTGTGCAAACCTAATACAAGGCGACAACTGAAGGCACAGAATACCCAGCAGGACAGTCTCCAAAATATGACCATGAATGTGTCCTATGATAGCCTTGAGGGACTGCCAAATAGAAAATTAATGTGTATAATTAGTGTGTTTGACAAACCCCTATCGATTAGGGTACAGGAACAATGCATGTACAGTGATAATATGTGAATCCCCAACTAGAAGGATTGGGGAATGAGGATAATTGCCAATGAGTGCTGAAATAACACCCCTTGGGAACTATTTATACCAATTTATAACCTATGTCAGTATGCAGTATGAAACTAGAGTTATTGAAATACCTGATGCTGGAACCTTAAAGTGGATGTAAACCCACTCTCATCCTTTCTAAACTACTGCCATAGTGCTGATCTATAAGTATATACATGCCTCCTGCATGTATCCTTATCTGTCAAATGTCTCCCCTCTGTCTGTTATAAGAACTGAAAAACTGCAGATTCTGTGGGTGGGTCTGTTGTCTGGAGCTCGGTGGGTGAAGTCGTGATGTCAGTAGACTCCCCGCCCACCTCTACACTCCCCTTGTAAACATGCATTTTCTCATGTGTATTCCTTCTGCTATGATCACTAACATCCAGTCAAAATCCAGAAAAGTAACCACATGACTTCAGAAAAGGAGTGGGGGTGGGAATTAAAAAATAATGCCTGTCTCAGGCTTAGTGCATGAGGTATGCAAATAACCTGTCATTCACAGCAAGGGGACGGAACAGACAAGGAGTTCTCCTGTTTGTCCGTTTATCTTACTGAAAAAAGAAAAGAGGACTGCTCAGAGCTGGATTAACTCTTTGTGGCAAGACTGGGCACAGATGATAGGAAATCTTATACTCTACATTGTGACAGCAAAAAATAAAAAATAAAAAATCGGGTTTACATCCACTTTAAGGGATAGTGATGAAGGGTAGTATTCTGGTAACGCCTGCAGGACAAGTCCGCCACCCCCGATGGAGCCCATAAAGGTGCACACAGCACACACCCCCAAACGCCACGCTGAGCGTGTTTGGGATGAGAAGGGGAAAGGAAGCCGACCTCCTAGCGGCTACGTCGCCCGGCGTTTGGCGCCAAACCCCCTCACACGTTCTATTGATGGAATGCTCGGAGGTCGGCTTCCTTTCCCCTTTTCATCCCAATTTCAATAACTCTATTTCATACTGCATACTGAAATAGGTTATAAATTGGTATGTATAGTTCCCAAGGGGTGTTATTTCAGCATTAATTGGCAATTATCCTCATTCCCCAATTCTTCTGGTTTGGGATTCACATATTATCACTGTACATGCATTGTTCCTGTACCCTAATAGATAGGGGTTTGTCACACACACTAATTATACACATTTATTTTCTATATGGCAGTCCCTCAAGACTATCATAGGACACATTCAGGGTCATATTTTGGAGACTGTCCTGCTGGGTATTCTGCACCTTTGGTTGTCGCCTTGTATTGGGTTTGCACACGGTTCTCGCAACGACAGCTCCCGGAAAAGATGCCTCTTCCCAAAATGGGTTTCCAGCCATATGCTTTGGGCCTTCTACACACAGCGATTTTTAGTGAGTACATCTTACCTAATGGGGGTTATTTCCCCCTGTCTGGCCTTCTTTCTTGAGACAACTATCCAAGGATTTTTATATATATATATATTTTTTTTTCCATTACAGATGTACACATGTTTGCTCCTGAAGAATGGATAAAATTCCATGAAATGCGTCGAGCTTTCGTATCTATCATGTTTTAACTGATCATGTGTTTTTTCTATTCTATCAGAATCATGTACCCTGTGTAATTAACTAATATGGTGTTTTTTTGTATATCTTGGTATTTAGTCCTAAAAATAATGAGAAGTTAAGAGGTAATATACCCATAATTCTTCCCCATGGATATGTGTGATTCCTGCTCTCTATGTATGTATATAGAAGGTATATTGTGATAATAATCATAATTATGTATTATTGCTTAAATCTGACACAGAATAAATGCCAACATCAATTAATCATATGGACTGCATGCCTCATTCAAAGTCCCACTCTGCTCCTTTTCTCTTTCTCATACAAATAGGGATGGAGGCATGACTAGGTCCCTGCCTCATTCAAAGTCCCAACAATGTTTTTTGTATATCTGTAGTGTTTACGTATCTCTCTCCAAAGCCATATGTCCCCTGTATTTCTGCTGTTTTGTTCCTCTGTTATCAGCATGATAACTTCTAACAAGTTCTTCGAGACGGGAGATAAAACCAGCCTGAGCTTTGTGTCGGAGTGGGTGCTATAAATAAATTAGCAGAGAGCTTGTCTTGTCACAGCACAGCTCCGAAAGTATCTTCCTTCCTCTGCCTACGTGGAGGGGGGGGTGTCTTTCCTCCAATAGGCTGTCACACAGTGTAAGCTCAGACACCACTCCTCCTGCAGAATGAGGAAGTAACAATTCTAACACAATGTGAGATTTCTAAAGAATATAGCAAGCTGAAGACAGCAGATATGCATGTGAAAAATATGTAGGGAGATTTGTTTCATCTCTGTGTATCATCTGAGGCTTTTTACTTCACTGGGTATAGGAGAGGGTTTACATCCACTGTAAGATCCATTTTATGCTTTATCTTTGTGTTAACACAATGCATGTTACATGCAGTTTTTCACATTAAATGACACCGCAATGGGGAGGAGGGAGAGGATGGGGGAAAGCAGAGAGGAGAGCTGCGGATGATGGAGGCACGTAAACTGACCAAGGTGTCAGGGCTCAGCAGCCATGATAAACCGTGGTCAGTTTACAGGGGAGGGGGCAGAACCAGGCAGGATCAGCCAGGTATTTCAGGTGATACAGCAGGCCAAATTACACAGCACAAGCACTGTGCTGTTTAACATGCTTTAAAGCAACAGGGTCCATTCATTTTTTGGGGGTAAAAAATGCTTTAAGTCTTCCTGAATCTTTAGCTCATTGTTAATTAAAATGATAAACTTCCCACATAATTGTGTCGGTTGAGTTACAATGGAAAAATAAAGTAAGTGTGTGTTTTGGAGACCAGTAGTAAAGCTGGTTGATTAGTCAGCATTGCTTTTCTTACTCCTGTAACACAAATTTTGAAAGCTACAGTATTTCTGAGTATTTCTACAGCTTGCATTAAAATGTTACTTGCCAAATATCACTTTTTGAACTGCTTGCCAATGTTTCAGTCTGCAACTGGATAGAAAACTGGCTTAAAAAACATATCCAAATAGTATTGATACTCTGAATGGTCTAAGGTTGTTGGGGTGTACCCCAAGGTTCAGTGTTTGGACCCTTAATTTTTAACATATTTATAAATGACATATCTTTTTGGATTAAAAGCAACATTTCTGTGTTTTCCGTTAACACCAAACAAACTTGCAAGACACCCTCAAAGTTGATTGGGCAACTTTGTAACAAATGAGGTTTGATATTGATGAATGTAAAGATATGCACTTATGGGATAAAAATCTGTGTGCATCATATATTCTTTATTTTTTATTTTTTTACCTGCTGTAGCAAATTGGATCATGCTTTGCTGGGGTTTTTGCCTTCCTCGATCAACTGTAGGTATAAGATTCTGTATATGAGATTGTATGATATTATTTTTTATTTATTTATTTATTTTTATGGTTGAACTAGATGGACTTGTGTCTCTTTTTAACCTGACTAACTTTGTAACTATGTAACTATGTAAGTATAACTGGTAAAGTCAATGATAAAGAAGGATGTGGGTGTTGCTGTAGATTATAGACCTAATAATAGCACGCAATGCCAAGCTACAGCATTTAACCGCTTAAGGACGCCGCACGATGATGTACGTTGACAGAATGGCACGGCTGGGCACAAGGATGTACAGGTACATCCCCTTTAAGATCCCAGCTGTGGGGCGCGCGCGCGCCACCGCCGGCGCGTTTGCGATAGGGTCCTGATCTCCGTGACCGTGCCCGCGGGACCCGCGGACCCGATCACCGCCGGTGTCCCACGATCGGGTCACAGAGCCGAAGAACGATGAGAGGTAAGTGTAAACAAACCCCGTGCTTCCTAGTGTGAGTGTTACTGATCGTCTGTTCCCTGCCATAGGGAACGACGATCAGTGATGTCACATGCCAAGCCACGCCCCCCTACAGTAAGAATCACACATTAGGTCACACTTAACCCCTTTAGCGCCCCCTACAGGTTAACCCCTTCACTGCCAGTGTCATTTTCACAGTAATCAGTGCATTTTTATAGTACTGATTGCTGTAAAAATGACAATGGTCCCAAAATAGTGTCAAAGGTGTCCGATGGGTCCGCCATAATGTGTCAGTCACGATAAAAATCGCTGATCACCACCATTACCAGTAAAAAAAAAATATTAATAAAAATGCCATAAAACTATCCCCTATTTTGTAGAAGCTATAACTTTTGCGCAAACCAATAAATAAACGCTTATTGCGATTTTTTTTACCAAAAATATGTAGAAGAATACTGGGGAAAAAAATGCTTTTTTATATATATATTTTGGGGATATTTATTTTAGAAAAAAGTAAAAAATATAGCATTTTTTACAAAATTGTCGCTCTATTTTTGTTTATAGCGCAAAAAATAAAAACCGCAGAGGTGATCAAATACCACCAAAAGAAAGCTCTGTTTGTGGGAAAACAGGGACGCCAATTTTGTTTGGTAGCCACGTCGCACGACCGTGCAATTGTCAGTTAAAGCGACGCAGTGCCAAATCGCAAAAAGGGGCCTGGTCCTTTAGCTACAAAATGGTCCGGGGCTTAAGTGGTTAAAGCAAGCAAATTACTTTCTTGTATTAAAAGAGGTATGAAGTCCAGAGATACATAATTTTGGCACTGTACAAAGCATTAGTAAGACTTCACCTGGAATCTATAGTTTAGTTTTGGGTTCAAGTTCACATAAAGGATATTGGAGAACTAGAGAGAGTGCAGAGAAGAGCAACCAAATTCATAAAAGGCATGGAGTACCTCAGCTATGAGGAAAAATGTGCTGAACTGATTGTATTCTCTCTTGGGAAAAGGCAATTAAGGGGATATGATCACCATGTATAAATACATAATTGGTCCATTAAGTGAACTAGGTGCAAAGTTCTTTAGTTTAAAATGACTACAAATGACACTCTTTGCAACTGGAGGAAAAGATGTTTAACTTTAACATATGGAAGACACCTTCAGAGTAAGAGCTGTGAAAATGTGAAATAAATTCCCTCAGGAACTAGTTCTAACCACCTCAGTTGATTTTTGTTTAAGCTGAAAGCATTCCTAAATGCACTGAATATAACTGGCTATTAACAATTAAAAACACCAAAAATTGTTGATCCAGGGAATAACCGATCATCTTAAAGTGGTTGTAAACCCTCCTAAATTTTTTTTTTTTTAACTAGCTGTAAGAGAAAGCCATAATGAGCTAATATGACTAGCATAATAGCTCATTATGCATCACTTACCTTAGATCGGGGCCCCCGAAGCCTTCCTCGTCTCCCTCTTCAGCCGCATCCATCGCTGCGGCGATAGCCGGAAGGTTACTTCCGGGTATCGCCGCTCCAGCCAATCACAGCGCCGCTCCGGCGCTGTGATTGGCCGGAGCGGCGAAGACGTGACTCCGCGCATGCGTGCGTGAGCCGTCGAATTCGGCTACGTCGTCGAATGTTGCGACCTAGCCGAATTTGTGAATGGGGTTAACCCCATGCACATGCGCGTGACGTCAGCGTCGCCACATTTAAATGCAAATATCTCCTTAACCGTGTAGGTTAAGGAGATATTTCATGCACCTACAGGTAAGCCTTAATCTAGGCTTACCTGTAGGTCTTTGTTTATAAAGTGGGTTTACAACCACTTTAAGAATCAGGAAGGTTTTTTTGTCCCCTAGGGGATCAAATTGGACCATGCATTAGGGTTTTCTTTTTGATTCCTTTGGATCCACTATACAAGGTTCTGTATAAGGAGGTCTTTATTTTTTTTTTTAATTATTGGTTTAACTAGATGGGCTTGTGGCTTTTTTGACCTAACTATGTAACTGTACCATATGCCTAATGCTTTTTAGAGTAGTAAATGCTTGTAGAGTCCATGATTTGTGTATGCGTGCATTGTAAACTAACAGATTCAAAATCTGCAACAAGTGTGTATGCGTAGCCACTTTGTACAGGCAGTCCCGAGTTACAAACACCCGAGTTACGAACGACTCCTACTTACAAACGGCCTCAAATGCCAGCCACTTGTGCTCCACGCTGGTCCTGGATACCTCCAAACACCTCTGGACACATCCCACACTGCAGTACTACTTGTACTGCATGGCCAGAAGAGCCCAGATAACATAATAAGCGCCCGGAACATCCCAAATCTATGCACAGGCAGAAGTTACACTTACAAATGCAGTGTTTCGACCGGAAGTTACACTTACAAATGCAGTGTTGCGACTTATGAACAACTTCGACTTACGAACAAACCTTATTGTGTTTGTAACTCGGGGACTGCCTGTACTTTAATATTATTTGAGGGTTCAAAATTTTAAGATTTAGAATACAATACTGATAACAAAAATGGAAAAATCTTCCTAAGTGAAACAGAAAATGGCAAAATTTACAAAAAAGACATTTTTTTTTTTTTGCTATCACTTCATATATTTTTGAGAACACTGATGTTTTTTTCAACAGAATGTTTCCTGTTGTTGCTCTTTACAAAAACATTCAATATTGTTACCATGGATATCAATTCCACTTTGTGCAGCATTCTCTCTTAACAATTGGTATTTTGTTATTTTAAAAGAAAACAAGTAAAGTCTAAAGCATCTGCAGTGGTTTTAATGTTTTTAGACATGAATGTGAATGTGCACAACAGAAAGATGAACTACAGGTACAAAGTTAACCCAAGCAGAATTTTCCTTTATTTAAAGATTTATATAATCCAAATACATCCACATGTAATACATGGCACTTCCCAATGTTATAATAAAATTATTTAAAATTCTGTTAAGGTTTGGCCTCTATTTTTTAAACTGCAAGGTGTTGAGCTAGGTGCAAGAGATTTTGCCAGTGCAAACCTACTGACTATAAGGACATTTTATCACAGACCTTTTATCAAGTACAAGAGATACCTGCGGACCAGGGGACACTGATAAGGGAGGACCACCAGCCCTCCTGTACCGGGCCCGGAGCGGCCATCTCATAAGGGGGGGACTGGAGGTAGAGCGGGGACTCCCAAATCCTGTCCACCAATAAGCTAATCTCCCGCTGTGCAGCTATTTAGAAAACAAACTTCTCCGGGCCCCCTGTGTTCCGCCGCATTGCGCAATGCAATTGAAGCCCGCCCTCTTCAATATAAATACACCGCGCCCACCCGGGAGCGCTGTGGCGGAATAATCCGCCTCAACCCGAAAATTAAGAAATAGTCCGCTTACTCTCCTCCAGCCCCCACTGAACACAGGGCCCAGAGACATTTGTTTTCTAAATAGCTGCACCACGGGGGATGAGCTTATTGGTGGACAGGATTTGGTAGTCTCCGCCCGCTCTACTTCCGGACCCCCCACCCCCAGTTCCCTCCAGCTCTAGTTGCCCAGCTCGGTGGTACCCAGGAGGAAGTGAGGACCAGATGTACCAGCAGTGCTCAGCTGGTCCCAGGCCCCCAGCTCAAGGAGGAACCACCTGCAGGAGATGCACTGCACTTGGAACCCCAGGTAGAAGAACCTGCCCATACCAGGTACTGGGGGGAGGACTGAACTCTTGGGTAATACCAAGCACATTTGGAGTGACACATATAAGGGTATTGCTGTAGATTAGGGTACACTAGTGTTGCCCTCTGAAGAGTGAACCACAGTGGATCACTTTTAAGAGGGTATTTGACAGGTGGCAAGGAAGAATTATATTGCCTCCTCACCACCTGATTTAATCCCTAAAAACCTGTACCACCTCGCTGCAACTGTGTTCGTTGTACATGCTTGTAAGGCGTCCCCATTCAGTGGAGTGGGATGCATTTGACCACTGAACATAATAGGGGGATATTTTTGTATACCCTCATATGCTGCCTTTGCCATTACCCCCTCCTAACCACTGCATTCTGTACCTTACATATCCCAGACCCCTGCATTCCATGTATTACCCACTTTGCACTCTGTATATTAAACACTCCTGACCCCTACACTATATACATACCCCAGACTCCCGCAAACTGTACAGTACATACTCCTGAAACTACACTGTGTAAGTTACATAGTCCTGACCCCTGCACTCTGTACACCACATATTCTTGACACCTGCATTTTGGAAATTTTATACATACACCTGATACCTGCCCTCCCACTGTTAGTGCAGTTTTGCCATATCCTTATTTCTCCAAGGCACACGCTTTCTCTGTCTGCTCCCTGCAGGCTAGGGAGAGCGGTGGCTGGGCTCAGGCCCCAGGTCCTGTCAGTTGGGGGGCCCTGTCAGGTAGGCTGTATAGGGGCCCCATGATTTCTAACAGCAGGCCTGCCTGTGGAGAATTTGTGATATTGTTGTTACATGCACACAATGACCACTCTTTGCATAAATTCCTGCAACTTCTTCAGAGTTGCTGTGGCCTCTTGGTAGCCACTGGAAATGTGCTCATTAAAAATTACAGTGTAAATAGGGTTTAGAGTATGAATAAGGTTCTGCAGGGCAGTATATTTCATTTTAAGCTAATATCAACAGCACAGGGACATGACTATGGCTAATTGGAGGAAAGTTCAAAACTAAACTAATGCTGCGTACACACGATCGGTTTTCCCGTCGGAAAAAGTCAGATGTGAGCTTTTGGACGGGAATTCCGATCGTGTGTATGCTCCATCTGACTTTTTCTGTCGGAATTCCCGCCAGCAAAAGTTTGAGAGCAGGTTCTCTATTTTCCCGACAGAAAAAAATCCTAGCGGAAAAACCGTGTGCCTGTATGCAAGTCCGACGCGCAAAAAAACACGCATGCTTGGAATCAATTCGACCCGTGCACGGAATCATTGAACTTCATTTTTCTCGGCTTGTTGTAGTGTTGTACGTCACCGCGTTCTTGACGGGCGGAATTTGGGTGACCGTGTGTATGCAAGACAAGCTTGAGTGGAATTCCGTCTGAAAAAACATCCAAGGTTTTTCCGACGGGAAAACCGATCGTGTGTACGCGGCATTAGACTGTATTATTTTACTGAAAAAGTAGTTGATTCTTAGAATAGACCTCCAGCAGAGTGAGTTTGCACACAGTAAATTAATTTAAACATGTTCATGACAATCATACTCAGTCAAAAAGGTTAAAAAAAATATCAAAAAAGCTGCTGACTTAATGGACCACTTAGTCTTTTTCCGCTGTCACTATTTTCTATGTTTCCTGTCCCCAGAAATGTATGGACTAATTTCTGTGTATAAAAAAGGAAACGTGTCATATACACAACAATGTTTTTTCACACAAAGCACAACGATATGTTTCCTATGCGGCATGCTATATTTACACAGCAGAATATAATTGGGAGGTCAGTCATATAAATGGGGTGTATACTGACTAATGGCTTAGCACAGTCTAGAAAATACTGCTCTATACATTTCAAGGCAAAAAAACTAACACAGGAAAAGCAGATGATTTTCTCCTTATGAAGTACTGTATAAGTGTATATACTAACACCTCATCCATTCTTTTTTTTTTCAACATATATGTTTCACTTCCCACAAAATGTACATTTTAAGCTAAAACCCAAGCTTAGCACTCACAGACGTGTGATTGTGCATTGTAAAAATAATATGCCCATTTTAAACTCCCTGTAAAATAAGGAAAACCTCTTAATCCTTTTGATGTCATTCAAAAGACCCTTTTAAAATAAATACCATGGCTTTCTACATCCTTGACACCTTTAAATCCGGCAATCTTTTTTTTTTCCACTAAACCTTATTAATTCCATAACTTACAAAGTCTGGAACGTATCATAGGTCACAGCTAGAACAATCAGCTCTCTACTTTCCATCTATAGGTGTGAGTGAGTGTAAGTGTAACTGTCCTTAGTGTCTTTATTCCAGAATGGTTTCACGGTGTTGACTTTGACTCAATCTGAAAAAGAATTAATGTGTAAAACATTCTATAATCCTATTTTTATGTATTATTCGAGAAAGTGATATGTGGTGGCACAGAACATAGCAAGTCAGAACAAAATGTACATGGCCCCAAAGGAATCATTTTAAAGACCAATGAGATTGGAACAGTTATCTCACATGTTCATGTAAAAATAAATCTAATTTGTTACTAAGGACACCATAGAGAATTTTCCTTTCCTTTCGTTTTTTTTTTTTAGTCATTGATATGTATATATATTTTAGTTAAAAGGGCTAAGTTTACTAAAGGTGTTCAAAACATGTTTGACTGATTCTTCCTATGGAATTTTACTCTTCAAAAATTATGTATTTCATAACAGGGTTTCCCTTTTTATCGGAGCCTTAATTCCAAGTTCTTTTTTTGGGCGACAAGGAAAGGAAATTTAACTTAGTCCATGCCTTCTGCATTGGCAATAGCATGTTGATGTTCTGCAGTTCCAGTTTATTTCTGGTCTAGCAAGATAAAATTAACATGTCCTTCACCAGCATCTTAATCTTCTGTGGTTCCATGTTTTGTCTTGGGAAACAGCACACCTTGGAACTCTAGGTAGGCAGACAAGCTCCAGAATGATTGTGGGTATATTCCACTCTGTGACAACAGCAGACAAAGAAACCCAACCCCGACTATTGAGTATCTTTGAAGGATTTTCTAGTCTGATTCTGTTTATCAGTTTTTGGTTGTTAAGGGATAGTTAACCACTTAACGACCACCCCATGTACATATACGTCGGCAAAATGGCACGGACAGGCACAATCACGTACCTGTACGTGATTGCCTTCGTATGGGTGGGGGGTCTGATCGGACAACCCCCCGGTACATGCAGTGGTCGTTTTCAGTCCAGGAGCGATCCATGATGAGGGGGCGGCCATTGGTTTCTGGCCACCCCCTCGCGATCGCTCCCAGCGAATGAGAAGCTTCCCCTGCCTGTGTAATGTATACATAGGCAGGAGGGAGTGACGTCACCTCTCCATGTGGCACTCTATTCGTCCAGAGCGCCGGGGAGAGAAGACATCAGGTTAGTGCACCAACAGCCCACTGACACCAGGACACACAGGTACACTTTCCACCCCCCAGTCACCCCCAGATCACCCCCCGGATCACCCCCCAGTCACAGTGTCACCGATTGCAGTGATCATTTATTTACTGATCACTGCAATCAGTGACATTTGTGATAGTAAAAGTGTCAGGGCAGTTAGTGTTAGGTCCCTTTAGGTTCAGGGTAGCCCCCTAACCCCCCCTAATAAAGGTTTAACCCCTTGATCGCCCCCCAGCTAACCCTTTCACCCCCTATCACCAGTGTCACTAAGCGATCATTTTTCTGATTGCTGTATTAGTGTCGCTGGTGCCGTTAGGTAGCCAGTTATTTTTTTAGATTCGCTGCCAGGTTTTAATAGCATCAGGTACCCTCATATATTATCTAATAAAGGTTTAACCCCTTGATCGCCCCCCCTAGGTAACCCTTTCACCCCCTATCGCCAGTGTCACTAAGCGATAATTTTTCTGATTGCTGTATTAGTGTCGCTGGTACCGTTAGGTAGCCAGTTATTTTTTTAGCTTCGCCGCCAGGTTTTTATAGCGTCAGGTACCCCCATATATTACATAATAAAGGTTTAACCCCTTGATCGCCTCCCAGGTAACCCTTTCACCCCCCTATCACCAGTGTCACTAAGCGATCGTTTTTCTGATCGCTGTATTAGTGTTGCTGCTGCTAGGTAGCCAGTTATTTTTTTAGGTTCGCTGCCAGGTTTTTATAGCGCCAGGTACCCTCATATATTACCTAATAAAGGTTTAACCCCTTGATCGCCCCCCAGGTAACTCTTTCACCCCCTATCACCAGTGTCACTAAGCAATCGTTTTTCTGATCTCTGTATTAGTGTCGCTAGTGCTGCTAGGTAGCCAGTTATTTTTTTAGGTTCACCGCCAGGTTTTTATAGCATCGGGTACCCCCATATATTACCTAAAAAAGGTTTAACCCCTTGATCGCCCCCCAGGTAACCCTTTCACCCCCTATCACCAGTGTCACTAAGCGATCGTTTTTCTGATCGCTGTATTAGTGTCGCTGCTGCTGCTAGGTAGCCAGTTATTTTTTTTAGGTTCGCCGCCAGGTTTTTATAGCGTCAGGTACCCCCATATATTACCTAATAAAGGTTTAACCCCTTGATCGCTCCCCAGGTAACCCTTTCACCCCCTATCACCAGTGTCACTAAGCGATCGTTTTTCTGATCAGCCCAGATACCTGCTAGCACCCCAGCCCAGCTCACCCAAGTGCAGTATCGATTGATCACTGTCACTTACAAAACACAACATGCATAACTGCAGCGTTTGCAGAGACAGGCCTGATCGCTGCGTCTCCAGTGCTGTAGGAGGTGATTTCACCACCACAGTTAAAAAAAAGAGCATATATGAAGAAGCATGGGGGCAGCAGGGGCGGAGGAGCGATTTTGCTCCTAATGCCACGTACATACGGTCAAAATTCCGACGGAGGCTTGTCCGTGGAAAAGTCAGACTGTGTGTACGCGGCATAACTTTTGCGGGAGGATGCCCCTATGCTTCGGCATATATAAATGGTGCATGTATGCCCATCATTAAAAGTGGGTGGATGAAGGGAGGTATTCTAATGGTGGGCATACCCACCGATCAATCTCTTTTTTTCGTTCAGCCAACAGGCTGCATGAAAAAAAGATTACAATACATGTCCAACAAGGGCCAGCAACATACTGGTATGTTGCTGGACTTTGAATGGTTATACCAGAATGATGCCTGCGGGTTTAGGTATCATCTTGGTATCATTCTTTTCAGCCTGCCGCCGGATTTCATGTAAAAGCAATCCTAGCGGCTAATTAGCCTCTGGACTGCTTTTACAAGCAGTGGGAGGGAATGTTCCCCCCGGATATAAAAAGCGCTATTGGGAAATTGGGAAAGCATTTTATCACACCGATCTTGGTGTGGTCAGATGCTTTGAGGGCAGAGGAAAGATCTAGGGTCTAATAGACCCCATTTTTTTTCAAAAAAAGAGTACCTGTCACTACCTATTGCTATCATAGGGGATATTTACATTCCCTGAGATAACAATAAAAATGATAAAAAAAAAAAAAAAAATGGAAGGAACAGTTTAAAAAAATAATAATAATAATAATAAAAAAAAAGCACCCCTGTCCCGCCCTGCTCTTGCGCAAAGGCGAACGCTAAAGTCAGTCTGGCGTCATATGTAAACAGCAATTTCACCATGCATGTGAGGTATCACCGCGAAGGTCAGATCAAGGGCAGTAATTTTAGCAGTAGACCTCCTCTGTAAATCTAATGTGGTAACCTGTAAAGGCTTTTAAAGGCTTTTAAAAATGTATGAAGTTTGTCGCCACTGCGCGTTTGTGCGAAATTTTAAAGCACGTCGTGTTTTGTATTCATGTACTCGGCCTAAGATCATCTTTTTTATTTCATCAAACATTCGGGCAAAATAGTGTGTTTTAGTGCATTAAAATAAAAAAAAGTTAATTTTTTCCCCAAAAAATGCGTTTGAAAATCGCTGCGCAAATGCTGTGTGGGGAAAAAAAATGCAACCCCCACCATTTTAATCTGTAGGGCCTTTGCTTTAAAAAAATATATCATGTTTGGGAGTTCAACGTAATTTTTTTGCAAAAAAAGAAAATATGTTTTCATGTAAACAAAAAGTGTCAGAAAGGGCTTTGTGGTTAGAAGAGTGAATGATGTGTGACATAAGCTTCCTAATGTTGTGCATAAAATGCCAGGACAGTTCAAAAACCCCCAAAATGACCCCATTTTGGAAAGTAGACACCCCAAGCTATTTGCTGAGAGGCATGTCGAGTCCATGGAATATTTTATATGTTGACACAAGTTGCGGGAAAAGACAATTTTTTTTTGCACAAAGTTGTCACTAAATGATATATTGCTCAAACATGCCATGGGCATATGTGGAATTACACCCCAAAATACATTCAGTTGCTTCTCCTGAGTATGGGGATACCACATGTGTGAGACTTTTTGGGAGACTAGCCACGTACGGGACCCCAAAAACCAAGCAACGCCTTCGGGATTTCTAAGTGTGTAAATTTCTGATTTCACTCCTCACTGCCTATCACAGTTTCGGAGGCCATGGAATGCCCAGATGGCACAAACCCCCCCCAAATGACCCAATTTTGGAAAGCAGACACCCCAAGTTATTTGCTGAGAGGTATGGTGAGTATTTTGCATTTTTTGTCACAAAGTTTTGAAAATTGAAAAAAGAAAAATACATTTTTTTCTTTCTTAATTTTCAAAAACAAATGAGAGCTGTAAAATACCCACCATGCCTCTCAGCAAATAGCTTGGGGTGTCTACTTTCCAGAATGGGGTCATTTGGGGGGGGTTTGTGCTATTTTGGCATTGTATTGCCTTCGAAACTGTGTTAGGTAGTGAGGAGTGAAATCAAAAATTTGCGCCCTTAGAAATCCTGAAGGCGGTGTTTGGTTTTCGGGGGCCCGTACGCGGCTAGGCTCCTAAAAAGTCCCACACATGTGGTATCCCCGTACTCAGGAGAAGCAGCAAAATGTATTTTGGGGTGCAATTCCACATATAACCATGGTATATGTGAGCAATATATCATTTAGTGACAACTTTTTGTAATTTTATTTTTATTTTTTTGTCATTATTCAATTTATTTGGGACAAAAAAAAATATTCAATGGGCTCAACATGCCTCTCAGCAATTTCCTTGGGGTGTCTACTTTCCAAAATGGGGTCATTTGGGGGGGTTTTGTACTGCCCTGCCATTTTAGCACCTCAAGAAATGAGATAGGCAGTCATAAATTAAAAGCTGTGTAAATTCCAGAAAATGTACCCTAGTTTGTAGACGCTATAACTTTTACGCAAACCAATAAATATACACTTATTGACATTTTTTTTACTAAAGACATGTGGCTGAATAAATTTTGGCCTAAATGTATGACTAAAATTGAGTTTATTCGATTTTTCTTATAACAAAAATTAGAAAATATCATTTTTTTTCAAAATTTTCGGTCTTTTTCCGTTTATAACGCAAAAAAAAAAAATCGCAGAGGCAATCAAATACCATAAAATTAAAGCTCTATTTGTGGGAAGAAAAGGACGCAAATTTAGTTTGCATGTCCATGCAATTTCCAGTTAAAGCAGCGCAGTGCCAAATTGTAAAAACACCTCTGGTCTTTATGCTGCGTATTGGTCTGGGGCTTTAGTGGTTAAATAGGGATTGTTGTCTCTCCCCCTCCCCTTCTTTATCAGTGATACATTAACCACTTGCTGACCGCTCACGGTATATATACGTCGGCAGAATGGCTCGTACAGGCACAATCACATACCTGTACGTGACCCTTTAACTGCCGACGTCGGGGTCGCGCACACGCTGCCAGCGGCGCGCTCGCGACCCCCCTGCCTTCCCCGTGAGTGGGACCGCGGGTCCCGCAGACTCGATTGCCGCTATCATCTCACGGAGGCTCGGAGCGGGGAGATGTGTGTGTAAACACATTTCCCCGCTCCTCTACTGACAATGTCAGCGATCTCCGCTCTGTGTAATCAGAGCAGAGATCGGTGATGTGTCAGTCGTAGCCACACCCCCCCCTCAGTTAGTAACACGCCCCTAGGCACACTTAACCCCTACAGAGCCCCTAGTGGTTAACCCCTTCACTGCCAGTGTCATTTTCACAGTAATCAGTGCATTTTTATTGCACTGATCGCTGTGAAAATGACAATGGTCCCAAAAATGTGTCAAAAGTGTCCGATGTGTCCGCCATAATGTCGAAGTCCCAAAAAAAAATCGCTGATCGCCGCCATTACTAGTGAAAAAAAATAATAAATAAAAATGCCTTAAAACTATACCCTATTTTGTAAACGCTATAATTTTTGCGCAAACCAATCAATAAACGGCGATTGCGATTTATTTTTTTACCAAAAATATGTAGAAGAATAAGTATCGGCCTAAACTGAGGAAAAAAAAGTTTTTTTATATATTTTTGGGGGATATTTATATATTAAAAGTCAAAAATATGTAATTTTTTTCAAAATTTTCGCTCTATTTTTGCTTATGGCGCAAAAATCTAAAACCGCAGAGGTGATCAAATACCACCAAAAGAAAGCTCTATTTGTGGGAAAAAAGGACGTCAATTTTGTTTGGGAGCCACATCGCACGACCGCGCAATTGTCAGTTAAAGCGACGCGGTGCCGAATGGCAAAAAGGGGCCTGGTCATAATGGCCCGTATTGGTCCGGGGCTTAAGTGGTTAATAGAGACAATTAAACCAGTAAATATTGACTTTGATCTAGGTTTACATTAACTGGAATAAAAACTTTAAAAATATTTTTTAAAATGTTAAAAGTGGACATCCAGGCAAAACCTAAACCTAAACCTGCTCCCACACCCATTCTAAGTCATATACTAACTACCCTGTAAAGGAAAGAAGCTTATACTTGCCTAATGTAAGGGCACCCTGCTCCAGTCACATGATCTTCCCAGCGGCTAGCTGCATGACAGGAGAGGTTGCTATCAGACCACTATCTCTAGAGCCCCCAAGATGCAGCTATCACCATAGAGGAGGCGGAGGCCAGGGCACATACTCTGGAATCCCAGTATATTCTTTCTAAGAACCCGATTACCTGTCTTGACATGCAGGCTGCCCATTGGGAGGTGGTTCTCTTGCAGGTGGCGAGGGCCAAAAAGAAACAATTGGCAGAAACACAGTGAATTTTTGAGCAGGGGGAAAAGACGGGGAGTCTCCTAGCTTGGTTGGCTAAAGAACAGCAGCCGACCACCAGTATTGCACGTATACATTGGTGACAGACCCACAGGCCATTAATACTCAGTTTGCTTCCTTTTACCAATCCCTGTACTACTCCCGAGCGACGTACTCAAGTGAGGAGCTGGAGAGCTACCTAGACCGAATAGACTTCCCTATGCTCACCACCTCGGCACAGGATAGCCTAGACAGCCCTATTACCCTTAAAGAGGTCCAACGCGCCTTGGGCGCTTTACAAGCGGGAAAAACCCCTGGTATGGACAGCCTGCCCCCGGAGTTCTACAAACAATATGGGGAACAGCTGACTCCTAGGTTGCATACCATGATGGAGCAGGCCCTGAGGGGGGGAACTCTCCCCACCTCCATGGCTGAGGATACTATAGTAGTGATCCCTAAACTGGATAAGGACCCTGAACTGTGCACTTCTTACCGGCCTATATCCCTGCTCAATGTCGACGCTAAGGTACTCGCCAAAGTGCTGGCTGGCAGAATAAATGAAATTATCCTTAATCTAATCAATGAGTAGGGATGAGCTTTATATTCGAGTCAAACATGAGATTGACTCGAACATTGGCTGTTCGCCCGTTCGGCGAACAGCAAACAATTTGGGGTGTTCGTGGCAAATTCGAATAGCCGCATAACACCCTTTAAAAGTCTATGGGAGAAATCCAAAGTGCTAATTTATGATGATCCATGAATCATTCTCCAGCGATGCGGCGAGTCTCCAGCGATGAACGACACACGTCTTTCCTGCACCGGAGCCTCCCGGCTAATGACACGCAAGCAGTGTTGACAGTTCTTTTATAAACGAGGTCGGAAACCCCCATGACACATTAGAGGGGGTGGGGTTACCCGTTCCGCCCCTCTAACGCGTCACGGGAAACCCCACCCCCTCTATCGCGTCACGGGGGTTTCCGACCTCGGTTATAAAAGAACTGTCAAACACTGCTTGCGCGTCATTAGTCGGGAGGCTCAGGTACAGGAAAGATGTGCGCCGTTCATCGCTGGAGACTCGCCGCATCGCTGGAGAATGATTCATGGATCATCGCTGGACAGACTGCATTACAATGCTGGAATGGCTTTTTTTATTTTTTATTTTTAATAAAGGACTTTTCACAACGGTGTCTGTGTGGTTTTTAAAATTTTTGACACTTTCTTTTGTGAAATGGTAGGGGTACAATGTACCCCGTTACCAATTCACATAGGGGGGGCTGAATCTGGTGGTCCCCTTTGTTAAAGGGGGCTTCCAGATTCTGATAAGCCCCCATCCCACAGACCCCCACAACCACCGGGCAAGGGTTGTGGGGATGAGGCCCTTGTCCCCATCAACATGGGGACATCCCCCCATGTTGAGGGCATGTGGCCTGGTACGGTTCAGGAGGGGGGAACGCTCTCTCATCCCCACATCTTTTCCTGCGGCCTGCCAGGTTGCGTGCTCGGATAAGGGTCTGGTATGGATTTTTGGGGGGACCCCACGCCATTTTTTTTATTTTGGTGCGGGGTTCCCCTTAAAATCCATACCAAACCTGAAGGGTCTGGTATGGATTTTTGGGGGAACCCTACGCCATTTTTTTTTATTTTGGCGCGGAGTTCCCCTTAATACCCATACCAGACCTGAAGGGCCTGTTAATTGAATTTTGGAGGACCCCCACGCATTTTTTTTTTCAATGACTTTCAATGACTTTTCTCTGTATTGCCAGGAGCCGACAATTAATTACAGCCGCGAGTAGTTTTAAATTACTTTTTTTCCTTCAGAAATGACATTTTGTGCAGGGACAGGCATACTATACACACCCCCCAAGTACGAAATTTAAAGGAATATTTCACTTTTATTGTTTCAGTTTAAGCATTATTAAAATCACTGCTCCCGAAAAAACGCCAGTTTTTAAAACTTTTTTTTGCATTGATACATGTCCCCTGGGGCAGGACCCGGGTCCCCAAAAACTTTTTATGACAATATCTTGCATTATAATCTTTAAAATTAGCACTTTTGATTTTTCATGTTCATGTCCCATAGACTTTAACGGTGTTCGCGTGTTCGAACAAATTTTTTGCCTGTTTGCATGTTCTGGTGCGAACCGAACCGGGGGGTGTTCGGCTCATCCCTATCCATGAGGATCAGACGGGATTTATGCCGGGTAAGGGGATGGACATCAACCTCCGGAGACTGTATACGGTCCTGGCATCCACAGATTGTAACACCTGGACAGACGCAGTGGCCTCCCTGGACGCTGAAAAAGCATTCGACTCAGTAGAGTGGAACTATCTGTGGGAGGTCCTGTGTCGCTTTGACTTTGGTCCCAATTTTGTTTCTTGGGTCCAGGCCTTGTACAGCTCTCCAGTGGCTAGGGTGTGCATGGGCATTACCTCCCCCCCTTCCAACTTCATAGAGGTACGAGACAGGGCTGCCCCTGTCTCCGGCCCTTTTTGCACTGGCCATTGAGCCAATGGCAATCCTTCTGCATTCCTCTGAGGCAGTGTGTGGCATACCCATTGGGCCGGTACAGGAGAAGATTTCTCTGTACGCTGACGATGCCCTTCTGTACTTGAGGAACGACAGTGTCTCTCTTGGAGCAGCCCTGAGTATTATTGATACATTTAGGCGGTACTCTGGAGTTTGCATCAACAGGGGGAAGTCGTTTTTTTTTCCGCTGGGCCCTACGGGTGCCACCCTGCCGACTAACACTCCACTACAGCAGGTTTCCCAATTCAAGTACTTGGGTGTTATTATTCACAGGGATTTATCACAATATCTAACTCTCAATTTACATCCGGTGGTCTCCACTCTGATCTGGCGATGTGATGCTTGGAAATTGTTGCCCCTTACCCTAGTTGGTCGGGTCAATTTAATCAAAATTACGATTCTCCCTAAATTTCTATATCTCTTCAGGCAGACGCCAATCCCTATACCGCTAGCCTTCTTTAAAAAACTGGATAGGATACTTACCTCATTTCTATGGCAGGGTGGCACACCCAGGATTACTAAGGCGATGCTGCAGCTCCTGGCCTCCTTGGGAGGTCTGGCCCTGCCATGCTTCCTCAAAAACGCTTTAGAGGCGGCTTTGCTGGGCTCCTACGCTGAATTAAGGAACCTGGTACACCGAGGACCCCGAACCAACCCTCGAACTACAACTCCAATGGGTACTACGCTGAGGGTGTGGTCCAATCCAAAGTGGCAAAGCCAGATACATGGTCCCCTAACACCCCGCTTTGGGGTAACCCCAGACTGCCCCACTTTAATACCATCCCAGACCCGGTGCTCTGGGCTCGGTATGAAATAAAAACCCTGAGAGACATTGTGACGGATGGTAGGCTACTTAATTTTGACAACCTCAAGCGCCAACAAACTTTACCCAATCCCATGCTGTTCAGGTATCTACAGCTACGACACGCATTTCAAGCCCAATTCCCAAGACCAATTAGGCTAGAGGCCCATGCCGTTGAAACCTTACTGAGGTCCTCTGAGACGAGAGGCGTTCTCTCGGCCCTCTACTCTATCCTAGCGGGTCTTGACACCTCAAAGGTCTCGCAGCTATTTTCAGCATGGCAGACATATATACCCACCCTGGCTGACGATGACTGGGAGGAGGGTATACAACAGTACATCCCATTAAGGATCTTGGCCAGGGACAGCCTCGTCTAGCTGAAGTTATTCCACCGAGTCTACTACTCACCGGAGAGGCTGGCCAGTATATACCCCGATAGATCACCGGCTTGTCATGTGGCGCAGAGGTTGGCTCATTTTTTCATGTCGTGTGGGAGTGCCAGCAGTTGAGGCCCTTTTGGATGGCGGTGGTGGGGACTATTAATTCCATAGGTAAGCTGAGGGTCCCCTGTGATCCAATACCCCTTCTGCTGGGTATCTGCGTTACACTTGAGGCCCCCCCAGTCTAAAAAATTGTTTGTCTTTTACACGACCTTCTATGCACAAAAGGCAATTCTTTTACAGTAGAACAAGTCCTTACCCCCGTCAGTCCAACAATAGGAAAATTTGATAGACCTAGCACTACCACTATATAAACTAACGTATATGGGAAAGAATTGCCCAAAAAGTTTGATAAAATTTGGGCGGCGTGGGTGCGCGAGAGGCGGCTGCATCTGGAATAGGGCTTGGCAAGCTCTAGTGCAGGAAAACTGTGATTGAGGGTAGTAGGTACAGTAGGAGACCCACAGATGGAACCCTTGCTACAATGCAGACATATGACCCGGCACCACTCACCTGTTCCCCCTCTACCTCTCCCCTCCCCCCCATTAACTCCTAATTTGAAGCTAATGTACAGTATTCCTGATGGTGGCTTTGTATGTACGTTGGAGTTTTTATGAAAACAATATGCCGTTGGGATTTTAACGCTGTTGGGTGCTTAATTCATGGTCGCTGAGTTTGTACCACTACTTTTCTGTTTGGTTTGAAAACTAAATAAACTTTACGTTAAAAAAAAAAACATGGCCCTGACCCATTTCTTTCTCGTACATCACGGGACACAGAGCGACATAGTCATTACTATGTGGGTTATATAGATTACCTTCAGGTGCTGGCACTGGCAACTTCAAAAACCGGAAGTAACCTCCCCTATATAAGCCCCTCCCATCCGGGAGTACCTCAGTTTTTTGCCAGTGTCTAAGGTGTTGGCCAAAGGTTAACATGTTTTTTCATCTGGGCTTGTGTACAGGTTCTTTTGGGCCTCAGCAAGCTATTCCGGATCCGACCAAAAAAGCTTCATAGCTAAACAGTCGGTACCCGGGCCTTGCAGAGAAGAGCACGGTTTTGCTTGTAATGCCTCTCTTAGGAGGGCTGGACCCTGGGATCCAGAGCTCTGGTCATACCCACGACCAAGATGTTTTCTGTGCAGGGTGCTATACAGGTCCAGGGGAGTGGAATCCTTGGGAACCCGGTCCCCGAAGGTTTAAGTACAATGCCTGCCGTGAGAGGTGAAGTTTGGGCTTCTGTGGACCAAACGGCGGGGAAAAGGTAAGTGGGGGCCCCTCAGGAACTTGGTTCTATTGGGGGGACCCCCAAGCCTAATATGTCTTTCTGTCTGTTACCTAATGGTATTCCCGCTAAATATCTGTGCATGCCTGTAACTACTAGAAAATGTAATAATTTTAATGGTGGTCAAGAAAAAAATAAAATAAAAAATTGGACAAACCGCGGTACCTGTGTTAATCCACTAGAGGCCGCTGTGGAATGTCGTTTTCTTGTTATGTGGACTATTTCCTTCTGAGGTCAAGTCCAGGCAGATGGTGAGTTCTCTTGAGGGAAACTGCTTCCTCTGTCATGTTGCAATGCTCGTCCATCCCGGGCCCTGCTGCAAACAGGGACCCTGGCTCCTCTCCCTAGTTTTTTTCAAAAGAAGCGCCGAAGGCGCACGTGCCCGCGCGCGTGCACGCGCCTCTATATATAGAGGTGAGCTGGAAAAGGGGGCGGAGCTTAGCGGATGACGCTCTGTGCGCGCCGCAGCGCTTCTGCGCATGTGCGGGCGTCCCAGCATGTCAAAAGGCACAATTATGTGTTGTGAGCTGGCTATGGAGTGCAGAGACAGAGCTGGTAACATTTAAAAAAGGCATACAGCAGGCGGTTGATGCAGGCATCCCCATAGAAAGGCACATTAGTAGACACCAACTGTTTATATAGCAGCAATTGTGCTAGACTATTTTCAGTAAGTGGTGTATTACGGCTGGAATACCTCAGCTTTGGGCTTAGGAATATGACGTCCAAAGTCTCCGGGACTAAGACTCCCAGGAAGCAAAGGGGGTCTCCATCGGGCTCTGAGGATCTTGGGCATGCTTTTGCTGCACCAGTCTCCCCTGAAAAATCAGAGGTTGGTGCCCGTAGAGAACCCTCAGGAGTACCTGGTACTGTGGCTGTCCTCAGTTCACCTGCTCCTGTGTATGTAACAGAGGAGGTTTTTTTCCTCAGCTCTGGGAGGACTGGAAGAGAGATTGACAACATTGATCGCTGCTTCCCTGTCAGAGGGAAAGCGCGCCCGATCTCCGTCTCCTCCCTCAGAGTGCCTGTTAGCGGAGCAACAGTCCCATGCAGGGATCGACCTACCTGAAGGGGAACAGGATGAGGTTGATTCTGTTCTAGAGGAATCAACAGTGGAAAAGCCATTTTTCAGCATCACATGCTGAAAGGTTATGGGTTCAGTCCCTGACTGATATGGTCCGATCAGCATTTAAAATGCCCCTTGCGGAACCATCAACCACTTCTGTCTCCTCGTTGGGGTCGCTAAAAGCTCCCCAGACTGTTTGTTCCTTTCCAATCCATCCTTTACTGGAAGGACTCATTTACCAGGATTGGGAACATCCTGATAAAATATTTACTCCCCCTAAGAGATTTCCGGTGGTCTATCCCATGGAGGATAAGTTCATCCGAAAATGGAAGGTGCCTACAGTGGACGCAGCCATCTCTTGTGTGAACAAATCACTGACATGTCCAGTAGATAATGTTCAAATGTTCAAGGGCCCAATAGATAAAAAATTGGAGTCCTTATTAAAATCTGCTTTTACTACAGCAAGCTTGGTGACACAACCAGCAGTAGCAGCTATTGGGGTCTGCCAAGCGGTGAAGGATCAGTTAAAACAGGTCTTAAGGGACTTGCCGGATCAGCAGGCCCTTGCCCTAGCTGATCTGCCTAGAGCCTTATGCTTTGCGGTTGACGCCATCAAGGATTCAATCCATCAGGCCTCCCGCCTTACGCTGTCTGTAGTACATATGCGTAGGCTTCTATGGCTCAAGAACTGGTCTGCTGAAGCTCCCTGTAAAAGATTGCTGGTTGGCTTCCCATTTCATGGTGAACGCTTATTCGGGGAAGACCTGGACAAATATATCCAGGAGATTTCCAGCGGTAAAAGTACACTCTTGCCGGTTAAAAAGAGATTTAGAGGTCCCTCTTTTAAGAGGCCTGCCTCTCCAGTCCCTGGGACATCTGCTGTGAAGCAGTTCCGACGGCCTCCTCGGTCAAATCCCGGGGGTAAGAGTCAGGGACAATCATAGGGTAACAAAAAACCCTGGGTCAGGAGAGGTACAAAACCTCCCCCCAAGTCCAATCCCCCACTCAATCGGGTGGGGGGAAGACTTCAGTTGTTCGCAGAGGCCTGGCGGGACACGATCAGAGACCGATGGGTGCTCTCCGCAGTAAGTCTGGGATATAAGCTGGAGTTAAAAGACTCTCCTCCTTCCCATTTTATGTGGTCAAACGTGCCAAGAGATCCCCGGAAGAGAGGATCCCTCCTGTTGGCACTAGAACAACTATTGCTCCAAGGAGTAATTATGGAGGTTCCCCTGGAAGAATGCGGGTTCGGGTTTTACTCAAACCTCTTTACAGTCCCGAAGCAAACGGGGACGTAAGGCCCATATTAAATCTAAAAGGGCTAAACAAATTCCTACATATCAGGACTTTCCGGATGGAGTCGATCCGATCGGTGGCCACTGCCCTACAAGGGGAGGAATGGTTAGCCTCGATCGACATCAAAGATGCTTATTTGCACATTCCCATCTTTCCAGTCCACCAAAAATTTCTACGCTTTGCAGTAGAAGGGCGCCATTTTCAGTTCAGAGCCTTACCCTTCGGTCTGGCCACAGCACCACGAGTGTTCACAAAAATTCTGGCCCCAGTATTGGCCAATCTAAGAACACAGGGTGTGACGATAATGGCATATCTAGACGACTTGTTGCTGATGGACCACTCAGTGGAAAAACTAGAAGTGGTTACTCAAGAGACAATCAAGTATCTGGAATCTCACGGTTGGATCATCAACCGAGACAAGTCAACCCTAAAACCAGTCAAAAGTCTGGAATACTTGGGGCTAAGGCTGGATTCAGACCAGAGGAAGATTTTCTTGCCTCAAGAAAAAGTGTCTTTTCTGAGAGATTTGATCCACCTGGTGGGTACAAAAAGACAGCCGTCCATACGCCTGTGCATGAGGCTGCTGGGAAAAATGGTGGCATCATTCGAAGCGGTGCCCTACGGTCAATTCCATTCAAGGAATTTGCAAAGGGCCATACCGCCAGCCTGGAACAAAAAAGTTCAGGCCCTAGACTTACCAATGTCCTTGTCCCCTTCCGTTCGCAAAAGCCTCCGTTGGTGGTTGGTTCCCCAGAATCTGAAAAAAGGGAAATCCTTCAGTCCGATTTCTTGGAAGGTGGTCACTACAGATGCCAGCCTTATAGGCTGGGGGGCAGTACTGGAGCAATGGTCTCTCCAGGGCAGATGGTCGGATGCAGAGAAGGCCCTGCCCATCAATCTCTTAGAGATACGAGCAGCCCGGTATGCCCTAGTAGCATGGACATCCAAACTCCAGACAATGCCACGGCAGTGGCATATATCAATCATCAGGGGGGCACCAGAAGTCGTGCAGCCCAGAGGGAAGTAAATCGCATCCTGAAATGGGCAGAAAGATATGTCCCAGCCATATCCGCGGTCTTCATTCCAGGGGTGGAGAATTGGAAGGCAGACTTTCTAAGTCGCCAACAATTATGCCCAGGGGAATGGTCCCTTCACCCCGAGGTTTTCCGGGCAATATGTCAGCAGTGGGGAGCACCGGATGTAGATCTGCTAGCATCCAGATTCAACGCAAAGGTGGACAGATTTGTCTCTCGGACAAGGGATCCCCTAGCTTGCGGCTCGGATGCTCTAGTGTTCCCTTGGGATCAGTTCAAACTGATATATGCATTTCCACCGCCACAATTGTTGCCTCGATTACTCCGCAGAATCAGGGTAGAAAAGAAACCAGTGATTCTGGTGGCTCCAGCGTGGCCCCGAAGAGCATGGTATGCGGAGAATGTAAAAATGTCTGTGGGGAGTCCTTGGACCCTCCCACATCGTCCGGACCTGATTTCGCAAGGACTGATATACCACCCTTCCTTACTAGCCTTAGGTTTGACGGCCTGGCTATTGAAGCCCACATTCTAAAAAAGAGAGGTCTCTCTAATCCTGTGGTATCTACCATGATCAATGCCAGGAAGCCGGTATCGAGGCAGATTTACTATAGAATCTGGAAGGCGTACATCGTGTGGTGTGAGGCCAAGAAATGGCATCCACGTAAATACGTAATAGGTAGGATTCTGGACTTCCTACAGTGGGCTGTAGATAGGAAGTTTGCCTTGAGTACTATCAAGGGTCAGATTTTGGCCTTGTCAATATTTTTTCAAAGGCCCTTGGCTTCGCATTCACTAGTCAAAACTTTTATACAAGGAGTGATGCGTATTAGCCCTCCGGTTAAAATTCCCATATGTCCATGGGACCTAAACCTGGTTCTATCGGTTCTACAGAAACAACCATTTGACCCATTACAGCACATTTCCTTGGTTCTTCTCACCAGGAAATTGATTTTTTTAGTAGCCATTTGTTCGGCTAAAAGAGTGTCGGAATTGGCCGCTATGTCCTGTAGGGAGCCATATCTGGTTATCCATAAGGACAGAGTAGTGTTACGTCCGCATCCAGCCTTTCTTCCTAAGGTGGTATCGAGGTTTCATTTGAACCAAGATGTGGTTCTTCCTTCCTTTTTCCCCAAACCTAGTTCGGTAGAGGAAAAGTTATTACATTCTTTGGATGTAGTAAGAGCAGTTAAAGCTTATCTAAAAGCCACTGCTCAGATTCGTAGAACGGATACTTTGTTTATTCTGCCGGAAGGCCCCAGAAAGGGTCAGGCAGCGTCAAAATCTACTTTAGCCAAGTGGATTCGACAGGTCATAATGCAAGCCTATGGCTTGAGAAGGAGACCGCCTCCGTTCAAAGTTAGGGCGCACTCCATGAGAGCAGTTGGAACTTCATGGGCAGTGCATCACCAGGCCTCCCTGGCTCAAATCTGTAAGGCCGCAACATGGTCTTCAGTACACACGTTTACTAGGTTCTACCAGGTGGACGTTAGAAGTCAGGAGGATGTCGCCTTTGGGCGCAGTGTGTTGCAGGCCGCAAAAGATCCTCATTTCTGATAGCGCCCAGCTTATGTATGGTGTATCCCCCCCCTCATTTGGCATTGCTTTGGGACGTCCCACATAGTAATGACTATGTCGCTCTGTGTCCCGTGATGTACGAGAAAGAAAATAGGATTTTTATAACAGCTTACCTGTAAAATCCTTTTCTTGGAGTACATCACGGGACACAGAGCTCCCACCCCTCTTTTGGGGACACTTATTGCTTTACTACAAAACTGAGGTACTCCCGGATGGGAGGGGCTTATATAGGGGAGGGTACTTCCGGTTTTGGAAGTTGCCAGTGCCAGCACCTGAAGGTAATCTATATAACCCACATAGTAATGACTATGTCGCTCTGTGTCCCGTGATGTACTCCAAGAAAAGGATTTTACAGGTAAGCTGTTATAAAAATCCTATTTTTTTGGAATTGGGGATGTACTTTTCCATCTCTTTGTTGCCCATTCCCAATTTTTTGAGATGTGTTGCTGCCATATATTTCAAAATGACCCTATTTTTTTCTGAAAAAGGTAAATTTTCTCTGTTTAAACATGTGATATGTTTTCTATTTTCCATTGTGAATAAAATATGGGTTTATGAGATTTTCAAATTATTGCATTCTGTTTTTTTTACACAGTGTCTCAATTTATTTGGAATTGGGGTTGTAATTTCAAAATTTACCTTGCAGAAAGTGAGGAAAATAATATTCTTTAACTTTTGGCATCCTTATCCTAGGGCTGGGAAAAAAATCGATTTTAATCTTGAATCGAGTTTTGAGCTCAAATCGATTCAGTTTTGTAGAAAATCGATTTTTTTAGATTTTTTTTTTTTTTTTTTTAAATATTTTTTTTTTTTCCTTCAATGTTTCCGTAGCAGGACTGCAGGGGGCGTATCCGGAATGGCACTGGGCAGTGTTACACCAATTTACATCTACTCGCTGCAGCCGCCGTCTGCCTACCTGATCAGCGTGTCATGCAGACAGACGGCGGCCATTGCAGTGTTCAAAAGCCGCGCCTCCCGAGTCCTCGTCGTCTGTGATAGGCGGAACACTCAATTTCACAGCAGGCAGTATTCAGCCTATCACGGACATCCTCTCATCCTCGTCTGTGTTATGAGGATGACCATGATAGGCGGAACACTGAATGCTGGGAAATTGAGTGTTCCGCCTATCACAGACGAGGAGGAGGCGCGGCTTTTGAATACTGGAATGGCCACCGGTGTAGCAGTAAAATCCGTATACCATGAAAATCTGCATCAGGTACGGGCACAGTGATTGAAGCACGGGCACAGTGAGACACGGGCACAGTGAGACAAGGGTACAGTGAGACAAGGGTACAGTGAGGCATGGACACAGTTCAATTCAACTAAGAGTAACCTCAGGATTTTTTGTTGTTTTATTAGCTAAATCCAAATACAGTATTAATAATTTGGATGTTTAACAATCTTTGTTGCACACTGCAAAAAACAACAAAAGGTCACAAGCGCTAAATTGGTGGATAAAGAAAAAAATATAATGGATGATAATAATAATAATAAGAAAAAAATCCCAAATATTTTGGGAAGTACAAAGTATCCAAAAGGGGGAAAAAACAGGATCCAGCGCAGCAAGAAAAAATCCGTACCCAGAAGTACAAAATACAAAACATGCACACAATATAATCCAGCGCTCATGGAACATACATTATTAACTATTGAAAACTCTTGAAGAATTGATAAAAAAGCTTAGTCCATTTATTAATCACAATAAAGAGAGGGATCCAATCCCAAATGTGCAGAGGGCAAATGAATCTTAACTCTCCAGTTACCAGTGGTGACAAACTTGTTAAACTTGCAGTGACATCTGTGGAGCAAGGAGGGGTTAAAAAAGTCAAAACAAAGCCTGTGGCATGATCTCAGTGTGAGCACAGTACCTTGAATGATGGACAACAGGCAGACCAGCGTGTGGAGGGCCCTCCAACCCAAAAGGATGCAGAGCCAGGATCGCAGCAAGGCTGGGACAGAAGGAATCACACACAGAGTTTCAAGAGTTTTCAATAGTTAATAATGTATGTTCCATGAGCGCTGGAATATATTGTGTGTTTGTTGCACACTGACTTTGCAGTTAGAGAAAGGGTTTGCCTTTGCAATTTTGTTTGTTGATGCACTTTAATTAATATAATAATAAAAAAAAAAAAATCGAATCGTAAATCGAGTTTTTTATAAAAAAATCGCAGATTTTTTTGGGGGGAAAATCGCCCAGCCCTACCTTATCCATTTCTGCCTTGCAGCACTGGGGTCATTGGCTAAAATCCCAACCACAACATTACCTACATGGAGTTTAGATGTTCTCCCTGCACTTGCATGGAAATCCTCAACTCACTCCAAAGACATGCTGATAAGATTATTGTCTTTGGTCTAAATGGGCCCCTGTATGCTTATATATAGTTGTGAGTAGGGATGAGCCGAACACTCCCCGGTTCGGTTCGCATCCAGAACATCTGAAAGGACCGAAAGTTCGCTCAAACTATCAAACACTGTTAAAATCTATGGGACTCGAACGTGAGAAATCAAAAGTGCAAATTTTAAAGGCTAATTTCCAAGTTATTGTCCTATAAAGGGTTTGGGGACCCGGGTCCTGCCCCAGGGGACATGTATCAATGCAAAAAAAGTTTTAAAAACTGCTGTTTTTTTGGGAGCAGTGATTTTAATAAGGCTTAAAGTGAAAAAATAAAAGTGAAATATTCCTTTCAATATAGTACTTGGGGGGTGTCAATAGTATGCCTGTGAAGTGGTGCATATTTCCCGTGTTTAGAACAGTCCCTGCACAAAATGACATTCTAAAGGAATAAAAGTAATTTAAAACTGCTTGCAGCTGTAATGTAATATGGATGAAAATCATTGAGAAAAACGCCATTGGTACCCCTCCCCCCCCCACCAGCTCATTACCAGGCCCTTTGGGTCTTGTATGGATATTAAGGGGAACCCCACACCCAAATTAAAAAAGGAAAAGGCGTGGGGCCCCCAGGTCCTATATACTCTGAACAGCAGTATACAGGTGGTCCCAAGAAAGACAGGGACTTTAGGTTTGTTCATAAGTTGAATCTGTTTGTAATTTGGAACAGGTACATTTTGTAAGTGTAGCTCCAGCCAAAAAATCTATTTATAAGCTTTTTGGATATCCTAGGGAATGGTTATCATCACCCCTGTAACATTTGTTTTGCTGTCTTTGCCCCTGTTCAGAAGATTTCACCTCACTTTCTGGCCCAATGACAATTGGATTTTTTAAAATTTGGGGCTTTTAGGGAAACGAGGATTGGTGATAAAGCATCAGTGGAGGAAACACCTTTTTCCCATATTAACTCTTACAGGAGAGAATTTCCCTTCCCAGGGGTAGATTTCCTCTCACTTCCTGTTGTTTCCCTCCCTTTGTAAGTAGGAGTCGTTTGTAAGTCGGATGTTTGAAAGTAGGGGACCGCCTGTATATACTATACGGCCTGCCCTATATACATTACTCTGCAGAAAATTGGGCCTTAGGTGTTGGTGGTACCAGAACACTGTAAGTCCTCACAGTTACTCTTGGTGGGCGCTGGAGTGGGCCCTGCTGTGAAATATTATATCAAGAATTCTAATTACATGCCCGTGTTGAACAGGGGAAGAAAAATTGGGCCTTTGGTGGTGGTGGTGCCACAACACTGTAAGCCCTCACAGTTACTCTTGGTGGGCGCAGGAAGACAAAGTACCCTGAACCTGGGTGACAGAGGATGAGAAGGATGAGGACGGCTTGGTCATCCACTCTACCAACTTGTCTGCATGTTGTGGCTCAACACGGCCACCTGCCAGAAAAAAGGACAAGCGTGCCCCATGGCCACGTGCTGAGGATGCACCGTGTCCATGACCAGCACTGTTGGCTCTAGACACAGAGCCTGCTTGCCCTCTTTTAGTGGCCTGTGAGCGTCTGCCTCTCCTTGTTGGCCTTCCAGGCATACTGTATTTGATGTGTTTGAATAGAAACAGTGTACACCAGGAATGGCCTGCAGTGAGATGTAGCTGCACAAAGCTGGGATGTATATATATACTGAATATACTGCAGCTAACTGAATCAACTGCCTACCTGTAGTATATTAGGAAGAGAACAACATGAATGGTCTGCAGTGAGATCTAGCTGAACACTGTGCACAGGATATAGTACTTAATATACTGCAGCTAACTGAATCAACTGCCTGCCTGTAGTATATTAGTAAGAGAACAACAGGAATGGTCTGCAGTGAGATCTAGCTGTACACTGTGCACAGGATATAGTACTGAATCAACTGCAGCTTACTGAATCAACTGCCTGCCTGTAGTATATTAGGACGAGAACAACAGGAATGGTCTGCAGTGAGATCTAGCTGAACACTGTGCACAGGATATAGTACTTAATATACTGCAGCTAACTGAATCAACTGCCTGCCTGTAGTATATTAGTAAGAGAACAACAGGAATGGTCTGCAGTGAGATCTAGCTGTACACTGTGCACAGGATATAGTACTGAATCAACTGCAGCTTACTGAATCAACTGCCTGCCTGTAGTATATTAGGACGAGAACAACAGGAATGGTCTGCAGTGAGATCTAGCTGAACACTGTGCACAGGATACAGTACTTTATATACTGCAGCTAACTGAATCAACTTCCTGTCTGTAGTATATTAGGATTAGAACAACAGGAATGGTCTGCAGTGAGATCTAGCTGAACACTGTGCACAGGATATAGTACTGAATAAACTGCAGCTAAATGAATCAACTGCCTGCCTGTAGTATATTAGGAAGAGAACAACAGGAATGATCTGCAGTGAGATCTAGCTGAACACTGTGCACAGGATATAGTACTGAATAAACTGCAGCTAACTGAATCAACTGCCTGCCTGTAGTATATTAGGAAGAGAACAACAGGAATGATCTGCAGTGAGATCTAGCTGAACACTGTGCACAGGATATAGTACTGAATAAACTGCAGCTAACTGAATCAACTGCCTGCCTGTAGTATATTAGGAAGAGAACAACAGGAATGGTCTGCAGTGAGATCTAGCTGAACACTGTGCACGGGATATAGTACTGAATAAACTGCAGCTAACTGAATCAACTGCCTGCCTGTAGTATATTAGGAAGAGAACAACAGGAATGGTCTGCAGTGAGATCTAGCTGAACACTGTGCACAGGACATAGTAATGAATAAACTGCAGCTAACTGAATCAACTGCCTGCCTGTAGTATATTAGGAATAGAACAATAGGAATGGTCTGCAGTGAGATCTAGCTGAACACTGTGCACAGGATATAGTACTGAATAAACTGCAGCTAACTGAATCAACTGCCTGCCTCTAGTATTTTAGGAACAGTACACCAGGAACTCTCTGCAGTGAGATCTAGCTAAACTGTATACAGTATATATATATATATATATATATAATAAATATATATATATATATATATATATATATATATATATATATCTATACAAAGCCTGGAATGCGCATATATATATATATATATATATATATATATATATATATATACACACTAAATATACTGGAGCTAACTGTCAACTGCCTGCTCAATCTAGCTAACTGAATCGCCTGCCTGCTCAATCTATCTAAATTAAATTAAATGACACTCTCTCTCTCTCTCTCTCACGCTCAACGCTGCAACACACTACACAAAGCGGATGTGCAGGCTGGCTTATATAGTGTGGGGCGTGTACTTAATCCCCTGAGCCTGATTGGCCAAAGGCACCCTGCCTTTGCCCAATTATGTCTCTCTGTGCTGACGGCGCAATGATTGGCCAAAGCATGCGGGTCATAGTGCATGCTTGGCCAATCATCAGCAATGCACTGCGATGACGCAGTGCATTACGGGCCATGACGCGCCGCTCGAATTTGGCGCGAACGGCCCATAATGTTCGATCTTCGTCGAACGATCAAACGGCCAATGTTGGAGTCGAACTCTTGTTCGACTCGAACTCGAAGCTCATGCCTAGTTGTGAGGTAGGGACCTTAGATTGCAGACTCCTTGGGGGTATAGACTGATGCAAATGTACAATATACTGTATGTGCTGCACAAATACCTGTAGTAATAATAAAACATTTCTGCACCATATAAACACCTGCAATAGAAATAAAAGATTTTAGCTTTAGCTGATCTTTTGTTTTGCATATGATGAAGCAATTGAACAGAATGTGTATTTTTGTTCTGGTATAGAGCATGGTATCCCTACCAGCTCAGCCAGTAGCACTAGTGTTATTAGTGGGTATGAATTCTGTAATGAAGAAGTTGTACTCTGGAGAGACCTATAAGTGACTGGTAATAAGATCCAAGAGGAATGACAAGAAGGTGCAAACCACCTTTAGCACACTTCTCTGTTTCCTTTATCCTTTTGATGTGGTTTCTCCAACCCGAAACCATTGTCAGATTTGTGTCAGATTGCTTTTTTCACCAGCAGTTCTCAGTAGAGCCAGAACTTGTTGGTGTATCTTGACCTTGCCCAGATGTAAAAGCCAGTATTGTTCCCTTTCTAATGCAATTTAAAAAGTGAACAAGCCATCCAGTTTGCAATATCAGACACCAACTAATGCTAATGTGGTGTAGGTAGTGTGCAATCACTTCTGGCTCTTGCAGAAAATAGCAGTGTAGGCCTCGTGCACACTGGGCATTTTTACAGATGCTAACTCCTCAGCATTAGGGATGAGCCCGATGTTCGAGTCGAACGTAAGTTCGACTCGAACATTGGGTGTTCGCCGAATAGCGAACATTATGCAGTGTTTGCGGCAAATTCGAAAGCCGCGGAACACCGTTAAAGTCTATGGGAGATTAACATGAAAAATCACAAGGGCTCATTTAAAGGCTTATATGCATGGTATTGTCATAAAAAGTGTTTGAGGACCAGGGTCCTGCCCCAGGGGTTGTGTATCAATGCAAAAAAAGTTTTAAAAACAGACGTTTTTTCGGGAGCAGTGATTTTAACCACTTGTCCCCCGCCCACTGTCAATAGACGTCTGGCGGAGGATACTCTCGTTCTGGGAGGACGTCATATGACGTCCTCCCTTTAAAACGAGCTAGGAGGCGCGCGCGCTGCCAGCGGCGCGCGCCCGCCGCGTTCACAAGGCCCCGGTGCGCGTGCCCGGCGGCCGCGATTGCCGCCGGGCACCCGCGATTGCCCGGGAAACGAGCAGGAAAGTGGATCTCTGTGTGTAAACACAGAGATCCACGTCCTGTGAGGGAGAGGGGACCGATGGTGTGTCCCTTGTACATAGGGACAACCATCGGTCACCTCCCCCAGTCAGTCCCCTCCCCCCACAGTAAGAACACTTTGAGGGAACATATTTAACCCCTTCCCGCCCCCTAGTGGTTAACCCCTTCCCTTCCAATCACATTTATACAGTAATCAATGCATTTTTATAGCAGGGATCGCTGTATAAATGTGAATGGTCCCAAAAATGTGTCAAAAGTGTCCGATGTGTCCGCCGCAATATTGCAGTCACAATAAAAAATCGCAGATCGCCGCCATTACTAATAAAAAAAAAAAAATGCTATAAATCTATCCCCTATTTTGTAGACGCTATAACTTTTGCGCAAACCAATCAATACCCGCTTATTGCGATTTTTTTTTTTACCAAAAATATGTAGAAGAATACGTATCGGCCTAAACTGAGGAAAATTTTATTTTAAAAAAAAATGGGTATTTATTATAGCAAAAAGTAAAAAATAGTGTTTTTTTCCAAACTGGACGCTCTTCTTTTGTTTATAGCGCAAAAAATAAAAACCGCAGAGGTGATCAAATACCACCAAAAGAAAGCTCTATTTGTGGGAAAAAAAGGACGCAAATTTCGTTTGGGAGCCACGTCGCACGACCGCGCAATTGTCATTCAAAATGTGACAGCGCTGAAAGCTGAAAAATGGCTTGGGCAGGAAGGGGGTTTTCGTGCACAGTATAGAAGTGGTTAATAATGCTTAAAGTGAAACAATGAAAGTGAAATAGTCCTTTAAATTTCGTACCTGGGGGGTTTCTATAGTATGCCAGTAAAATGGAGTATTTTTCCCATGTTTAGAACAGTCACACAGCAAAATTACATTTCTAAAGGAAAAAAAGTAATTTAAAACTACTCGCGGCTGTAATGAATTGTCGGGTCTCGGCAATACAGATCGGTGGTGGCGGCGGAATAGAAGATGAATGGACATCACTGGACATTTTTTTTATTTTTATTTTTAATAAAGGACTTGTCCTGAATGGTCTCTTGTCTTTTTTACAATTTTTTACACTTTTTTGGGTGAAATGGTAGGGGTACAATGAACCCGTTAGCAAATCACATGGGGGGGAAGGATCTGGTAGTCCCCTTGCTAAAGGGGGCTTCCAGATTCTGATAAGCCCCGCGCGCAGACCCCCACAACCACCGGGCAAGGTTTGAGGGGATGAGACCCGTGTCCCCATCAACATGGGGACAAGGTGCTTTGGGGTCAGTCAGATCATTTTTTTTTTAATTTTGGCGCAGGGTTCCCTTAAAATCCATACCAGACCTGAAGGGTCTGGTATGGATTTTGAGGGAGCCCCTGCGCAAATAAAAAAAAAAATTACGCAGGGTTCCCCTTAATATCCATATCAGACCTGAAGGGCCTAGTATGGAATTTGGGGGGACCCCCGCGCATTTATTTTTTAAATTTTGGTTCAGGGTTCCCCTTAACATTCATACCAGACCCAAAGGGCTTAGTAATGGACTGGGGGGAACCCATGCTGTTTTTTTCAATGACTTTTATCTGTATTGCCGAGACCTGACAATTTATTACAGCCGCGATCAGTTTAACCACCTCAATACTGGGCACTTAAACCCCCTTCCTTCCCAGACCAATTTTCAGCTTTCAGTGTTCTCGCATTTTGAATGACAATTATTCAGTCATGCTACACTGTACCCAAATGAAATTTGTATCATTTTGTTCACACACATAGAGATTTCTTTTGGTAGTACTTATTCACAATTTCATTTTCAATTTTTTGCGATTTAAGTGAAAAAAGAGCGAATATTTTGAAAAAAACTAAATTTTCTACTTTCTGTTTTAAAAGAAATCCCAAAAAGTCGAATTTCGGCGAAAATTTAGGCCAAAATGTATTCTGCTACATGTGTTTGGTAAAAAAAATCCTGATAAGTATATGATAATTGGTTTGTGTGAAAATTATAGAGTCTACAAACTAAGCTACGCATTATTGCAAATTGATCAATCCTAATGCACTGATGGCCTATCTCATTTCTTGAGGCCCTAAAATGTCAGGACAGTACAAATACCCCCAAATGACCGCTTTTTGGAAAGAAGACAGTCGGAGGTATTTATTGCAATTTTTTTCCCACAATGCCTTGGAAAATTAAGAAATATATATATATTTTTTTTTCTTCACAAAGTTGTCAATTTAGAAGATCTTTCTAACACATAGTATGTACACAGCAAAAATAACACCCCAAAATACATTCTGCTACTCGTCCTGAGTATGGTGATACCCCATGTGTGAGACTTTTCCACATCCTGGCCACATACGGAGGCCAAACATCCAAGTAGCACCATCAGGCACTCTAAAGGCATAAATTACACATTTAATTTCCTGAGTACCTATCACATTTTTGAAGTGTACGTGTACGTGTTCAAATCCAAAACAATAAACAATAATGAAAAACAAATAAAAAAGACACAATAAAAAAGACACAATAAAACATAAAAATAAAAACAAAATTAAATGAGAATTAAATAATTTAATCAAACTAGAATTTCATTAAATAGAACAAGTAAATGATAACTTGCACACATATATAAAATAATATATGCTTGTGTTTCGATTCAATCATATATATGTATGTACATTGCTAGTAGGGTTCGCCTCCATATTCATCCATTACATCTGCATGCCTTTTTGGAGGTTAGTATAATTTATGTCTTATAGTATCAATACCAGACACATATATTGATCAACACATATATTTTAATAATCTTTTCCCTCCTCAAATAGATATGCAGAATGGTTACATAGGATGAATACGTTTTATCTATAGTTTAATAACAATTACACACATATTTTTAACATACATCTCAACAACATTAACTCATTGTGGTTTTATGTTTAGTATTTAGTTGTATTAATTTTAGTTTTTGGAACATCTAGGTTTTTGTACACAAAAAGAATCATTATTATTATTATTGTTTTCATCTTTTGCATTTTTTATTATTTTAGATATTTACATTCATATTTATATCTATTTGATTTATCATGCATTCAATGCCAATATTAAGATTCATGTACAGCTCACCTCTTTTTGGTTCCGACCAGTTTCTACTATTTTCAACTTACACTATTCATGCATTTTGAGGGCCTTGTTGTGTTTTGTTTTGTTTTGTTTTGCTCTTCATTCTATTACAGCATCCTTATTTTGGATGCACCATACACGTGTTATACACAATTGTTCACGTTATAGATAAAACAAATGTTTTCAAAGCACTTGTCCTGTGACAAGCAGTCACATATATATCTAATATCTTTTTTGATTTGGAATTTTTACTCCTTTTTCACTTAGTTTGCATATATCTTTATGCACTCTACACATATATGTAAGATCTTACGTGCCAATTCTCATTAATGGTTTTGGCATCTAACAGGTGCTTCACAAACACGGAGTGTAATAGACCTAAATTAGTGCCTAATATTCTATCACTGTGTTCAACAGCTCTCATTGGTTGAGAGGTTTTTCAGATCACTCTATATACACAGTTTTGGTCATTTACACTTTAGCTATGAGTAAGCATCACACCCTGATGTGAAACGCGTTAGCTGTCACCCTGCATGTCCCTTCATTTTTGATTGTTTTTGGATGGATTGTTTATTTATTTCTTTTTTGAAAAAAAATTTTTTGGCGTTTTAATTTTCTTCATTAAATAATACGTTTTAACCAGAGTGCGGCAGTCCAGATTACTTCTTCTCCTCAAGCATCAGAGCATAGCCAGCACCTGGAAGTGGAGCAGGGCGGGAGCTAATTGAAGGAACCTGGAACCCTTGAGCGGTACACTTTTCCACATTTTTGAAGTCCTGGAGAACCAGGACAATGGAATTACCCACAAAATGACCCCATTTTGGAAAGAAAACAACCTAATTTATATTCTATGAGGCATAATAAGTCTTTTGAACATGTAATTTCTTTACAAAAGTTTTTGTAATGTGTGGAAAAAAAATTCAAACTTATTTTTATTTCACAAAGTTGTCAATTTAGAAGATCTTTCTAACACATAGTATGTACATAGCAAAAATAACACCCCAAAATACATTCTGTTACTCGACCTGAGTATGGTGATACCCCATGTGTGAGACTTTTCCACAGCCTGGCCACATACAGAGGCCCAAAATGCAAGTAGCACCTTCAGGCTTCTAACACATAGCATGTACACACCAAGAATTACACCCCAAAATACATTCTGCTGAGCAAAAGGTAATAAAAAAAAAAGGCTCACCTATGGTTTTAGCAGGCAGGAATACCGTTCCAGAGCAGTCAAAGCATTGGTCCAGACAGCCAAAGGAAATGTCCAGGAATTATCCAAGCAGCAGACAGAGATATGGAAACGTATGAACATGGTCCATGGTTTAGCAGGCAGTTCAGGTAACAGGCAGAGGCATGGCCAGTTCAGGTGGCAGGCAAAGGCATGGCCAGTTCAGGTGGCAGGCAAAGGCATGGCCAGTTCAGGTGGTAGGTAGAGGCATGGCCAGTTCAGGTGGTAGGTAGAGGCATGGCCAGTTCAGGTGGCAGCACTATAACATTTAGGCCTTGGTCAGGTAAGACCTAAGGACAGGGGTAGAGGCTTCTTCCCACCCAAATCTCTACGAAGCCTCCGAGTCTCCAGACCCTAATCCGAGAAAACCAAAACCCGGAGAAAAACATTTTCTCCACTCAGAAACTCTTTTCTGGAGCCCCTCAAATATGTGAGACCCCTGTGCTGTACTCAAATGATTAGTTTAGGAGGCAGGAAAAAAGCATGGTCATTTAACAGGCCGAGGTCAATTCACATTGAAGGCAGAAACATGGTTGGCAGAGGCATAGTCGAAAACAGTCCGGGTCATTCACAGAAATGGCAGATTGTAGAAACTGGAAAAAAAAATCATCTTTACTTTACTAATAGTTTAGTAAAGTATGATAGCTCTGAAAGCACTTTCCAATACAAAGGCCTGGCTGGGAGGGACATTGGGGACAGTAGTATCGGGTGTCACAATGAATTCCTCTACTTGAACACACACGACACTTTTTTTGAGGTTTGCGACCTGTTTGGGTAAGAGGAAGGATTTCGGAAAAGCGCCTTTCGTGGAGTCTGGCTACTGCATCGGAGTGAATTAGTTGAGGGGCTTGGTCATGGGGATAGAGAAGGGCTTTGATCATGTCTTCTTGGAATTTTAGATAGGTTAGGGAACTTTGGGTGCACTTAGAAAAAATTATATAAGAATTGGACAGGGCTAGTTGCATCAAATAAATGGCAACTTTTTTGTACCAAAACAGTGATTTCCTGGTGGCCAAGTAGGGCTGCATCATCTGGTCGTTCATATCCACCCCCCCCTCATGTAAAGATTATAGTCATGCACACATTTTGGCTTCTGGACGGGGCCTCTTCTTCTCTGCAGTTCCACCAAGGTGTCATCATGCATTGTGGAAAGGATGTAGACATCTCTTTTTTTATCTCTCCTTTTCAATGCTAGGACCTCTTCAGTTCGCATACTGGCCATTTTCCCCTGTTTCAATTTCTTGGCAACCAATCTCTGTGGGAAGCCTTTACGGTTGGTCCGTGCTGTCCCACAGGCCACAGTTTTCTTTTGGTACAGATGACGAAAAAGTGGGAGACTTGTATAGAAATTGTGTACGTATAGATGGTAACCTTTCCCAAGTAATGGTTCAATCAGCTGCCAGACAATTTTGCCACTTGTTCCCATGTAGGTAGGGCATCCAGGGGGGTTTAGCTGTCTGTCTTTTCCCTCATAAATTATAAAATCATATGTGTAACCCGTGGCCCTGTCACATGCCTTATAAAATTTTACCCCACGTCTGGCTCTTTTACTGGGGAGGTATTGCTTTATTCCAAGTCTTCCTGTGAAGTGTACTAATGATTCATCTACACATATATTTACATCAGGGGTAAACATCTGCTTGAAGCTGGCGCAAAAAAAAATGATTAGGGGCTGAATTTTGAATAGTTTATCATAATTGGGATTATTTCGAGGGAGGCATTGGGCATTGTCGTTGAAGTGTAGAAACCTCATTATCTCGTAACGGGTTCTTTTCATAAAAGATGAATAGATTGGCATGTGGTAGATAGGTCGGGTAGTTTTTTTGTCAGCCCCATGTTGAGGGTTAGGCCAAGGAAAATTTAAAATTCTTCCACGGTGAGGGGTTTCCAAACAAAAGGACGGGCATAGGAAGAATTTGGATTGTTGGCTATATGTTGACTGGCGTATAGATTACACTGCTCCACAATGTAGGTTAGGATATCATCAGTAAAAAATAAGTCAAAATAATAAATCGGGGTAGCATTTTCAGACTGTATCTGAGGGCCTGGCTGGGCTGTAAAAGGGGGAATGACAGTTTCTACTGACGTATCGGGCAGCCATGTTGGATACAGTAGAAGATCGGGGAGGCTAGTATGGGCCCTGCCTCGTTGTTGATGGGACGCCCCGTTGCTAGCATTTGGCCTATCCTCTAGGGAAGTTGCAGAACTGCTGGTGGATGCCTGCCTATCCTAGCGTGCTGCGCTGCTGGTGGATACCTGCATAGCATCATGGAGTCCTGCGCTGCTGGTGGATGCCTGCTGGTGGATGTCCTGGAGTGCTGCACTGCTGGTGGATGTCTGCGCCTGCTCATAACTCCTGATCTCACTTCTTAGGATTCTATCCTCAATTTCTATTTCAGAGCCACTACTTTCCAATGGATAATATTCACTATTCGATTCTGACAGAGAGAGTTCCCCGCTACTCTCGTCCAACATACCCTGGAGTATCTGGAGAGCCTCCTCGCTGCTATAGAATCGTTTAGCCATGTGGGCAGATGTGACAGATGTTGGCGGGCAGCTGTTGGCGGTCAGATGTTGGCGGGCAGATGTGCCAGCTGATGGCGGGCAGCTGTGCCAGATGTTGGCGGGCAGCTGTGGCAGATGTTGGCGGGCAGATGTGGCAGATGTTGGCTGGCAGATGTGGCAGCTGTTGGCGGGCAGATGTGGCAGCTGTTGGCGGGCAGATGTTTACTGCCAGATGTTGGGGGTCAGATGTGCCAGATGTTGGCAGGGCAGATGTTGGCGGGCAGATGTGCCAGCTGTTGGCGGGCAGATGCTGGCGGTCAGATGTTGGCGGGCAGATGTTCCAGATGTTGGCGGGCAGCTGTTGGCGGTCAGATGTTGGCGGGCAGCTGTGGCAGATGTTGGCGGGCAGCTGTGGCAGATGTGGCAGCTGTTGGCAGGCAGATGTTTACTGCCTGATGTTGGGGGTCAGATGTGCCAGATGTTGGCAGGGCAGATGTTGGCGGGCAGGTGTGCCAGCTGTTGTCGGGCAGATGTGCCAGCTGTTGGCGGTCAGATGCTGGCGGTCAGATGTTGGCGGGCAGATGTGCCAGATGTTGGCGGGCAGCTGTTGGCGGTCAGATGTTGGCGGGCAGATGTGCCAGATGTTGGCGGGCAGATGTTTACTGGTATGACAGGTGTTTTCACTGTTTTGGGGACACTGTGATTTGGGGACACTGTGTTTTGGGGACACTAGCTGGGTGATCAGTGGGTAAACATCAGACAAACAGCTAAAAACTCACTGATCTCCCGGCTGCAGCACAGATTGTCTCTTCCTCTCCTCACTGACAGGCTCTGTGTGAGGAAAGGAAGACATGAGAGCAGTTACAACTGCTCTGTGTTTACATTACATGACGGCTGTGATTGGACAGCCGTAATGTCATCAGGAGGGCCAATCACATGGCCCTCCTGACGTCCACACCTTTCCTGTCTCTGGGGTGCACAGGTAGATCGGGATTGCGCCGCTGCGCGGGCACGTGGCAGCGCGGTCCCCTCACAAACGCCAGCCCCCCTCTCTTTGTTTACATCACGATGGCTGTGATTAGACACAGCCATCGTGCCGATCAGGAGGGCAAATCACAGTGCCCTCCTGCTGTTCCGAGATGCGGCGTGTCCGCGGGACACGCGCGCATCAGGATCACGCGCGTGCCCCCCCGCGATCCCGCTCCTTCGGGAACGTCCACTCAGAAGGAGAGAGCACCCACCCGGCCGTATATGTACAGTGGCCGGATGGGAAGTGGTTAAATGACTTTTTTTCCTTTAGAAATTTAATTTTGCTGCGGGGACAAAATGTGCCACTTTGCAGGCATACTATAGACACCCCAGGTACGAAATTTTAAGGAATATTTCACTTTTATTGTTTCACTTTAAGCATTATTAAAATCACTGCTCCCGAAAAAACTACAGTTTTTAAAACTTTTTTTTGCATTGATACATGTCAGCTGGGGCAGGACCCAGGTCCCCAAACACTTTTTATGACAATGCCATGCAAATAAGCCTTTAAAATTGGCACTTTTGATTTTTCATGTTCATGTCCTATATACTTTAACGCTGTTCGCGTGTTCGAACAAATTTTTTGCCTGTTCGCAAGTTCTGGTGCGAACCGAACCGGGGGGTGTTCGACTCATCCTTACTCAGCATGTTATCCTATGTGTCCATGCACACATAGACTGTTATCAGTAGTTTTTTGCAGGGGCATTTCCCCCAGGACTAGTGGGTTTTAAGAGGAGTTTTTCAGCTGTAAAAATACTCTAAAGCCCTGTACACACGATCGGTTTTACTGATGAAAACAGTCCGATGGACTTTTTTAATCGGACAAACCGATCCTGTATGGGACCCATTGGTTTTAAAAAATAGAACATGTTTTAAATTTTTCCGATGGATCAAACATCGATAGCAAATTCCGATCATCTATGGGCAACTCCATCGGATAAAAAACCCACGCATGCTCAGAATCAAGTCGACGCATGCTCAGAAGCATTAAACTTAATTTTTCATGGCTCATCGGAGTGTTTTACGTCACCGCGTTTGGAACGGTCGGTTTTTTGACTGATGGTGTGTAGGCAAGACTGATGGAAGTCAGCTTATCGGATTTCCGATGGACAAAACCATCGGATTAGAATCCATAGGATATCCGATCGTGTGTACGAGGCTTAACTCTGATAAAAGCTTAAAAATTTTGAAAAAATTATGAAAACATGGCTATTCTGCATCTATCAGGGTTGTTGAGCCATAAGCTTTTGCGGTAGTATAGTTTTGCTAAAAAAAAAAAAAAAAGGTAAAAAACACTGAGCTACAGCTACAGTTTTCTACAGCTAACGTTGCTGGCATTTTTATAACGTCCAGTGTGCATGAGGGCTAATACTGAGGAAGGGGAGGGGTATTTTTAATGCAATAAATGTGACATTCACTGGTGCTGAATAATTCACTGTATATTAAAACACATTCACCTGAAATACACACCAACTGTAGAATGCAGGGCTGGTACAAGGGGGGGGGGGGGTGGCGGGAGGGGCGTGTGCCCTGGGCTAAGTTTGGGATGGGGCGGGTTGTTAGCAGTCAGAAGAGTATCACTATCCTATGCTCCGTGCTCCCGCTCCAGCCTGCATCAAAAGAGAGTGGCATATGCGCTCTTCCTGATTGCCGAACTCCTCTCTGAGGCAGCAGTAACGCCCCTTTTTAGAAAGAGAGAACACCCTCTCCCCCAGCTCTCTCCCTGGGTTCCTGTTAGTGTGGCTGGCTGGCTGAGTATGGGCTTTCACAGAAAGAGCTCCAGTACTGGTGGGCAGAGCTAGAAGAGACGATAACACAGGAGTAGGGATGAGCTTCGCGTTCGAGTCGAACCCATGTTCGACTCGAACATCGTCTGTTCGCCGAATTTCGAACATTATGGGCCGTTCGCGCCAAATTCGAGTGGCGCGTCACGGCCCATAATTCACTGCGGCATCGCAGTGCATTGCTGGCTGATGATTGGCCAAGCATGCACTATGACCCGCATGCTTTGGCCAATCACAGCGTGCAAAAAACGGAGAGCCGTAATTGGCCAAAGCCAGGGTGGCTTTGGCCAATTATGTCTCAGGGGGTTTAGTACACGCCCCACACTATATAAGGCCGCCTCCATGGAGGCCTTGTGTAGTGTGTTGCAGTGGTTAAAGAGAGAGAGAGACAGTGTAATTTGATTTGAGTTAGATAGAGCAGGCAGGCGAGTCAGTTAGCTGCAGTTACAGTGTGTAGAGGATATATATGCATCCTAGGTGTTGTATATATATTTATACACTGTTTTCAGTTTAACTAGATACGTTCCTGTTATTCTCTATACTGACAGGCAGGCAGGTGATTCTGCTAGCTGCAGTGTTTCACTTAGTGTACTGTGTCCTTTGCACAGTGCACACCAAAAGCTTACCGGAATACATTTGCTGGTGTTCTGATACAAATACAGGCAGGGAGCTGCAGTATTTTGCTTTAGTATCCTTTGCACAGTGTGGACCTAAAGCTTACCTCAATACAATTGCTGGTGTTCTGATACAAATACAGGCAGGGATCTGCATTATTTTGCTTTAGTGTCCTTTGCACAGTGTGCACCTAAAGCTTACCTCTACAATTGCTGCTGTTCTGATACAAATACAGGCAGGGATCTGCAGTATTTAGCTTTAATGTCCTTTGCACAGTGTGCACCTAAAGCTTACCTCTACAATTGCTGGTGTTCTGATACAAATACAGGCAGGGATCTGCAGTATTTTTATTTAGTGTCCTTTGCACAGTGTGCACCTAAAGCTTACCTCTACAATTTCTGGTGTTCTGATACAAATACAGGCAGGGAGCTGCAGTATTTTGCTTTAGTGTCCTTTGCACAGTGTGCACCTAAAGCTTACCTCAATACAATTGCTGGTGTTCTCATACAAATACCACAGGCAAGGAGGTGCAGTATTTTCAGTTAGTGTACTGTGTCCTCTGCACAGTGTGCAACTAAAGCTAACTGAAGACAATTGCTTGTGTTCTCATACTAATAATACTACAGGCAGGCAGTTGATTCTGCTAGCTGCAGTATAATCAGTATATACATACATCCCAGCTTTGTGCAGCTACAGTACATCTCCCTGCAGGTCCATTATGGTCATGTACCTTGCTCAGCCCCATTGATTCAAACAGTACATCATATCATTTTCATGTCAATAAACATGTTCCTTTTAATACACTCCCACATTGTTCTGATCCTCATTTAAAGTCCCAAATTCCCCTTTCATTATATCAAGGAGAGGGATCATTACTGGCTGGCAACCCTCCTTGATCCACGGTACAAGGGTAAGGTTGGGGACCTTATCTTGCCGTCGCAGAGGAAGCAGAGGATGAAGCATCTTCGGGAGGCCTTGCAGAAACGTCTGTGCAAAGCGTTCCCAGAGACTGGGAGGTTACAAATCCCCTCTCCTGGACAACATGTTGCTGAGGCTTCGGCCAGTCAAAGAAGGAGCGGTGGAGAAGGTGGCCATCTGACCAATGCGTTCAGACAATTATTTAGTCCGCAGCCCCAAGGTATGATCGGTTCCAGCAACCATCGCCAGCGTCTGGTTTACATGCTGCAGGAATACCTAGGGGCAAGATCAGACTTTGACACCTTTCCCACCGAAAATCCTCTGGGTTACTGGGTCTTGAAGATGGATCACTGGCCAGAGCTTGCACAGTATGCAATTGAGCTACTGGCCTGTCCTGCATCCAGTTTTCTTTCGGAACGCACATTCAGTGCTGCTGGAGGCTTTGTAACCGATCACAGGGTGCGCCTGTCCACCGACTCAGTCGATCGACTGACCTTCATAAAAATTTATCAGTCTTGGATCACCACCAGCTACCAAGCACCTGATGCTGATGTAACAGAATAATTTTCTTTGAAATGTCAGATCCCTTTAAGACTGCCTATGCTGATGCAGAGTGACTATCCTGTTATGCTGAGTGACTATCCTCTTCCTCCTCAATGATCATGCTGATAGCATGTAAGACATTTTTTGTTTCTGGGCACCGCCACCAGTGGCTAAGGCCCAATTTTTCAGCCCCTGTTTAACAGGGGAGTGTAATTACAATTTTTAATGCAATACTTTGCAGCAGGGCTCATTCCTGCGCTCCAACTACAGTATCTGTGAGGGTTTGCAGTGTTGTGGCACCAGCACCAGTGCCTAAGGCCCAAATTTTCTGCCCCTGTTTAACAGGGACATGTAATTCAAATTTTTGATGCAATACTTTGCAGAAGGGCTCATTGCTGCGCTCCAACTACAGTATCTGTGAGGGTTTGCAGTGTTGTGGCACCAGCACCAGTGCCTAAGGCCCAATTTGTCAGCCTCTGTTTAACAGGGGCGTGTAATTTCAATTTTGAATGCAATACTTTGCAGCAGGGCTCATTCCTGCGCTCCAACTAGAGCAGGGATATGCAATTAGCGGACCTCCAGCTGTTGCAGAACTACAAATCCCATGAGGCATAGCAAGACTCTGACAGCCACAAGCATGACACCCAAAGGCAGAGGCATGATGGGACTTGTAGTTTTGCAACAGCTGGAGGTCCGCTAATTGCTTATCCCTGAACTAGAGTATCTGTGAGGGGTTGCAGTGTTGTAGCACCAGTGCCTAAGGCCCAATTTTTCTGCCCTGTTAAAGAGGGGCATGTAATTAAAATTTTTGATGCAATACTTTGCAGCAGGGCTCATTGCTGCACTCCAAGTACAGTATCTGTGAGGGGTTGCAGTGTTGTGGCACCAGTACCTAAGGCCCAATTTTTCTGCCCCTGTTCAACAGGGGCATGTAATTCCAATTCTTGATCTAATATTTCACAGCTGGGTCCATTCCTGCGCCCACCAAGAGTAACTGTGAGGACTTACAGTGTTGTGGCACCAGCACCACCACCAAAGGCCCAATTTTTCCTACCACTGTTCAACAATGGCATTTAATTACAATTCTTGATATAATAGTTCACAGCAGGGCGTTCTAGCGCCCACCAAGAGTAACTGTGAGGGCTTACAGTGTTGTGGCAACACCAAAACCTAAGGGCCAAATTTCTGCAGAGTATATACGGCAGGCCCCTACTTTCAAACATCCAACTTACAAACGACTCCTACTTGCAAACGGAAGGAGACAACAGGAAGTGAGAGGAAATCTACCCCTAGGAAGGGAAATTCTCTCCTGTAAGTGTTAATATGGGAAAAATGTGTCTCCTCTCCACTGATGCTTTATCACCAATCCTTGTTTCAATAATAAAAAAAAAAATTCAAAAAACATTTGTCATTGGGACGGAAAGTGAGGTGAAATGTTCTGAACAGGTGCACAGACAGCAAAACAAATGTTACAGGGGTGATAACCCTTCCCTATGTTTTCCAAAAAGCTTAAAAATAGATTTTTTGGCTGGAGCTACACTTTAAAAATGTACCAGTTCAAAATTACAAACAGATTCTACTTAAGAACAAACCTACAGTCCCTGTCGTGTTTGCACCGCCTGTTTACTGCTGTTCAGAGTATATAGGGCCTGGGGGCCCCTCCTTTTTTTAATTTGGGTGTGGGGTTCCCCTTATTATCCATACAAGACCCTAAGGGGCTGGTAATGGGATGGGGGGGTACCCATGCCATTTTTATCAATGATTTTCATCCATATTGCCGGGACCAGACATGACATTAAAGCCGCAAGCAGTTTTAAATGACTTTTATTTTTTGGCTGGAGCTACACTTAAAAAATGGACCTGTTCAAAATTACAAACAGATTCTACTTAAAAACAAACCTACAGTCCGTGTCTTGTTTGCACCGCCTGTATATTGCTGTTCAGAGTATATAGGGCCTTTTTTAAATTCGGGTGCGGGGTTCTCCTTAATATCCATACGAGACCCAAAGGGGCTGGTAATGGGCTGGGGGGGGCTTTCCCATGCCATTTTTCTCAATGATTTTTATCCATATTGCCGTGACCAGACATTACATTAAAGCAGTTTTAAATGACTTTTTTTCCTTTAGAAATGTCATTTTGTGCAGGGACAGTTCTAAACAAGGGAAACACGTGCCACTTCACAGGCATACTATAGACACCCCCCAGGTACGATATTTAAAGGAATATTTCACCTTTTTTTCACTTTAAGCATCATTAAAATCTTTGCTCCTGAAAAAACTTCAGTTTTTAAAACTTTTGTTTGCATTGATACATGTCCCCTGGGGCAGGACCCGGTCCCCAAACCCTTTTTAGGACAATAACTTACATATTAGCCTTCATAATTAGCACTTTTGATTTCGAACGTTCGAATCCTATAGAATTTGATAGGGTTCTAAAGTTCGCACAAACTTTCGGTCCGTTCGCAGGTTCTGGTGCGAACCGAACCGGGGGGTGTTCGTCTCATCCCTACACAGGAGCCCTGATCACTGCTTCCTGACCAGCACACTTCAGAGCTCTCTCCGAGTAAAGATCTGAGGGGACTGATGGCAGACTGCACCTCCACACAAAGCCATGACATCACATATCATACAGGGACATTAACCCTGTATGGTATGAAGAGGAGGCTGGAGTGTGACCACAGTCAGTAACTTACACAGAAGCTGAAGGGGACAAGTCACAGCACTAGAGGAAGCCTGCTGGAGCAAGGAATAAGGTAACGCTGGCTACTCAAAGATTGAGATTTGTCCAGTTCAGCAAGGAATGGCTGAATTTCAATCTGAGTGTAGCTCCCACAGTTAGAAACCAAGCATTAGATCCGCTTCTTATGAACAGGACTGCTTGAAAACCTTGTTCAATCAGCAACTTGCAGCCAGTTGGCTGCAGCATTAATCAGTGTATTCTGACAGTGGGGGAGTCCCCACTGTCAGAATACAATAGCCCTGCATATTCGTGTGTAGCAATGTGGACAACAATTGCAAAGCATAGCGATTCCCCTTCATTTCTATGTACTGTATTGTCCCTCTAGTGCCCAGCATCACTAACTGACATCATATCTGTGAGCCGACCCAAAGGAATTGTGGGATTAGTAGTTCCTCAGAATGGCAATTACTCAGTATGACTATGCACCCGAACTATAAATCCCAGGGATCTTTGCTATTATCAGAGAGAATTCTGGGAAGAGCATAAAGGAGACCAGAGACATGCGCTACGCTCTCTTCCTCCTGGGCCTGATGTGTGACGGACCTCTCTGTTTAGAGAGGGTGAAGTCGCGGCCTAACATGCAGTGTACGACATTCCAACCCGGCCAAGATGGGCCCATTAATGCTTACTGATCATCAGACATCTATCCAGCATCACCTTGATAGTCCAACAACCCGCGCTTTGTGCTGTACATCGGATTATCGTTGAGAATGGAACCGCTGCAAGGACATCTCTTTTAGGAATCGCTGTTCGGAAGGTATTGAATTGGCCTGGTCATTGGTGAGAGGGCAATTGCCCACCTTTGCAAACCTTTCTTTGTTGCTTCACTGGGACACTCTCAACAGACCAGTGGTGTCACTAGGGTTGGTGTCACCCAGTGCAAAAAAAAATGGTGTCACCCCCCACCAACTATAGTCTCCCCTCAGTACAGTCCCCCCTCCATTAACTACAGACCCCCCTCCCACAGTATAGATCCCCCTCCCTCAGTACAGACCATCCCACTAAGTACAGACCCCCCTCCATCAATATAGACCTCCTCCCTCAGTATAAACCTCCCCCCTCAGTACAGACACCCCCACCTCAGTGCAGACCGCTCCATCAGTACAGACACCCCCCCTCAGTTACAGACCCCCCTCAGTTACAGACACCTCCCAGTTACAGATACCCCCTCAGTTACAGACACCCCCAGTGCAGACCTTCCTCAGTTACAGACCCCCTCAGTGCAGACCTTCCTCAGTTACAGACACCCCCCTCAGTTACAGACCTTCCTCAGTTACAGCCCCCCCCCTGGTGCAAACCCCCCCTAGTGCAGATGCCCCCTCCTTACCTTACAGAGCAGCAGAATGAGCAGATACACACAGCGGTGTGGCCCTCGAGCACGGGCTCCACCTCCTCCTCCTCTGTGGATATAAACAGAGAGGAGGGGCGGCGGCTTCCTTCCGCTCCGCTGAGGGACACAGCCACGGCGCGAGCCGCGAGGCACAGGGCAGCGGGCGGGCGGTGTTAGCGTCGTTCCGCTACCCACGGGTGTCACCCCTGCACCTGGCTAGCAACGCCGCTGCCACAGACAGCTTTACCCTGGGGAAACACTTTACTGCATCTCTATTTGAAAATTGTACAAATACACCTGTCGCATCAATCTATTCCAAGAAATACCATTGCTTTGTTGCTGCACCTTATAGGATATAGTAAATGAGCTCTGACTGCCGGCAAATACCATCAGGCCTGCAACTGGGACATTACTGTTATTACTACTTAAAGGGCCCTCATACTGTTCTTGTTTAATTGATCTCTCATTAGGATTAAAAGTTAAATAGGCCGGCCTGGGTTTCACCCTTTAGAAGTCTTGCAGATCTAATACTTAACTCTTGCTTATCCTTTCATGTTCAAGTGGTACTCCATTGTACATACATTTATATATATAATATGCTGTTATCTCCAGATTGTCTTAACTTGTATTATTGTGTAGGAATTCTTCTTCTGAACTAGGACTGTTATCCAAAGTTCAATTGAGTTATTCAGTAAACGTTAATAGAATATAAATTCATTGAGCGGTTTGACTTATTACTTTAAGGTGGTGCAAAGATGTCTGAACCCAAAGTGTCAGGTGGGATGAAATGTTCCTAGGGTCATGATGGTGCAGATGAGCAGGTAAATCCAAGCAGTCCCCAAGGGGGCAGTGCTACATTTGAGGGCTCGTCCAGGATGCCATCTGCAGCCGGCCCTAGTCAACCTAGACAAGAGCCACAATCCACATGGGAAGCAGCTTCGGTGGCCACGGCGGCCTGGAGCAAAAGTCAGGGAACACATTGAGAGAGAGATTAGAAGGTGGGTGAGAGCCCTGCCCCCAGGACATTGGGCCTACATTGTGGAAACAGAAGCCGAGCGTGGCCTGGATCTAGTCGGGATACTCTTGGAATGGCAGGAAGAGATACCTGTGTGCTTTCAGGAGGAAGAGGTATGTCTAGCCAAAGGCAATATTGCTAGTGTGATCCCACCTAAAGTGGGTGGAGAGCATGCTGAGAGGCAGCCATTGTCCAGAGCTCGGGAGAAGGGCTCCATATCTGTGGGAGCCGACTCTCAAGGAGCCAATGTCCCTCTCTCGTTCTACATGGATATGAGCCGGCTAGTTGATAGCTTAGTGAAAAATGGGTCTGGAAATGACAACCAGAGCTATCAGAGACTCAGGTTTTTCTCAGGGCAGTTATTAACCCCTGTGGGGGAAGATGAATTCGAAATTCGGATAATCCAAGCCCTTCAAGCCATGGAAGAGTGGAGTGTTTCAGAGGTTGTGAAGCGGCAACGGCTCAGTGAGAGCCTTCGAGGCCCGACGACTGATGTGATCTGTAACCTGAGGATGGGAAAGCAAACTTGTGTTGCCATGGACTATATAGATGCTCTGTATGCTGTATTCGGGAGGATTGAAACCACTGCAGACCTGATGTACAAGTTTAACCACACTCACCAACAAAAAGGAGAGAATCTGTCTGAATACATATCTCGAGTAGACAGAATGCTGCATCAAATTATCCTCAAGAGGGGTATTGATCCCAAGGATATTGATCAAGCTCGTCTAGACCTAGTTTTGCAAGGGGCCCGGCCAAACCATCCTATTGTATTAAAGTTGTTATTAAAGAGAACCAAGGTGGTGCCTACGTACCTTGAATTGATAAGAGAAGTACGAGAAGAGGAAGCCCTATTGGAGGATAAAAGCCAAAGGTTGAGAGAATCAAGCTCTATCGCTGTAAATAGAGAGAAAGTGGTGGCTCGAGTTGTTCCCGACACTAATAAGCCAGTAAGCGAAATTGGGACAATCGAACTGATGGCCCAGGTAGCTCAGGCCCAAACCCAGATGTATCATGCTTTAATGCGAGTGATGGACTCCCAAGTGAAGGTTCAAGAACAAGGGACTCATCAAGGGGAATCAAAACTTTACCAAGGGTGAGAAAAGAGATGTTACGGTTGTGGAGAAGGTGGACACTTTAGGGCTGAATGTCCCAAGACCAGCATCAGCCCTCAATTACTCACGGAGGTTCTGAAAGCCTTACAGAAGTTACTCTTCCCAAAGCTGGCGGGAAATTTCAGGGGACCTCAGTGAGGGAGCTAATTGAGAGTCCTGAGGGAAAACTGCACTCCAAATTCAAGAGAAGATCTAAGAAGAAAAGGGGGCACAAGCCACCTGTTGTCCTTTGTCCCCAGTTACCAAGAAAACGAAAAGAAACAAAACCCTCAGGGAAGGAAAGACAGGGGGCAAGAAATCAATGCATACCTCACTGAGTGAATTGTCAGACCAACTCCATTGCCTTCAAATAGACTAATTAGAGCACAAACTATAGAGTCACCCACTGGAAACCTTCCAAAGAACTTAGTGGGGCCCTCCCCTATAGTCTCAATACAAGTAGAGGGTATCTACACTACTGGATACTGGAGCCCAGGTGACGTTGCTGTACTGAGACTTTTACCACAAGTACATGAAACATCCCTTTGTGCAAACTCGAGGAGCATAGGGACCCAGAAGTGCCCATATGACAGATACATACCCATCAAGATAACATTTGACACTGCCTTAGCTGGAAAACCAGAGACATTTGATACCTTGGCAGTTGTCTGCTCCGACCTCCTGGGGCCGGCCGAAATTCCTTGTTGATAGGCACCAACACTAATCTGGTGCAGAGATTACTGACTCCACTGGCCTTGGAGGGTGCCCCAGTAGGAAAGATCTACGTTAAGTTCAACTCGAACATCGGGTATTCGCCTGTTCGCCGAATATTATGCGGTGTTCGCGGCAAATTCGAAAGCCACGGAACACCGTTAAAGTCTATGGGGGATTAACATGAAAAATCAAAAGTGCTAATTTTAAAGGCTTATATGCATGGTATTGTCATAAAAAGTGTTTGGGGACATGGGCCCTGCACCAGGGGACATGTATCAATGTAAAAAAAAGTTTTAAAAACAGACATTTTTTTCGGGAGCAGTGATTTTAATAATGCTTAAATTGAAACAATAAAAGTGAAATATTCCTTTAAATTTCATACCTGTGGGGTGTCTATTGTATGCCTGTAAAGTGGCACATTTTTCCAGTGTTTATAACAGTCCCGCCCCAAAATTACATTTCTAAAGGAAAAAATGTCATTTAAAACTGATTGCGGCTTTAATGAATTGCGGGTCTCGGCAATACAGATAAAAGTAATTGAAAAAAACGCCATGGGTTCCCCCCCCAGTCCATTACCAGGCCCTTTGGGTCTGATATGAATATTAAGGGGAACCCCGAACCAATATTTAAAAAAAATTGCGTAGGGGTCCCCCCAAGGTGCTTTGGGTTCAGTCAGACCCCAAAACATCCTCCCCATGTTGAGGGCAGGTGGCCTGGTACGGTTCAGGAGGGGGAGGATGCTCTCTCATCCCCCCTCTTTTCTTGCGGCCTGTCAGGTTGCGTTCTTCGATAAGGGTCTGGTATGGATTTTTGGGGGGACCCCTACGCCATTTTTTTTTATTTTGCCGCAGGGTTCCCCTTAAAATCCATACCAGACCTGAAGGGTCTGGTATAGATTTTGAGGGGGACCCCTACGCCATTTAAAAAAAAATTGACGCAGGGTTCCCCTTAACCACTTAAGCCCCGGACCATTTGGTAGCTAAAGGACCAGAGGTGAATTCAGAATTTTGCACTGCGCCGCTTTAACTGTAAATTGTGCGGACATGCAATGTTGTACCCAAACGAAATTTGCGTCCTTTTCTTCCCACAAATAGAGCTTTCTTTTAATGGTATTTGATTGCCTCTGCGATTTTTATTTTTTGCGATATAAACGGAAAAAGACCGAAAATTTTGAAAAAAAATGATATTTTCCACTTTTTGTTATAATAAAAATCGAATAAACTCAATTTTAGTCATACATTTAGGCCAAAATGTATTCAGCCACATGTCTTTAGTAAAAAAAATGTCAATAAGTGTATATTTATTGGTTTGCGCAAAAGTTATAGCGTTTACAAACTAGGGTACATTTTCTGGAATTTACACAGCTTTAAATTTATGACTGCCTATCTCATTTCTTGAGGTGCTAAAATGGCAGGGCAGTACAAAACCCCCCCAAATGACCCCATTTTGGAAAGTAGACACCCCAAGGAAATTGCTGAGAGGCATGTTGAGCCAATTGAATATATGTTTTTTCCCAAGTGATTGAATAATGACAAAAAAAAATAAAAATGACAAAAAGTTGTCACTAAATGATATATTGTTCACACATGCCATGGTTATATGTGGAATTGCACCCCAAAATACATTCTGCAGCTTCTCCTGAGTACGGGGATACCACATGTGTGGAACTTTTTAGGAGCCTAGCCACGTACGGGACCCCGGAAACCAAGCACCGCCTTCAGGATTTCTAAGGGCGCAAATTTTTGATTTGACTCCTTACTACCTATCACAGTTTCGAAGGCCATAAAATGCCAAAATAGCACAAAACCCCCCCAAATGACCCCATTTTGGAAAGTAGACACCCCAAGCTGTTTGCTGAGAGGCATGGTGAGTATTTTACAGCTCTCATTTGTTTTTGAAAATGAAGAAAGAAAATTTTATTTTTATTTATTTTTTTCAATTTTCAAAACTTTGTGACAAAAAGCGAGATCTGCAAAATACTCACAATACCTCTCAGCAAATAGCTTGGGGTGTCTACTTTCCAAAATTGGGTCATTTGGGGGGGGTTTTGTGCCATCTGGGCATTCCATGGCCTCCGAAACTGTGATAGGCAGTGAGAAGTGAAATCAAAAATTTACACCCTTAGAAAGCCTGAAGGCGGTGATTGGTTTTTGGGGTCCCGTACGCGGCTAGGCTCCCAAAAAGTCTCACACATGTGGTATCCCCGTACTCAGGAGAAGCAACAGAATGTATTTTGGGGTGTAATTCCACATATGCCCATGGCATGTTTGAGCAATATATCATTTAGTGACAACTTTGTGCAAAAAAATAAAAAATAAATAAAAAAATTTCTTTTTTCCGCAACTTGTGTCAACATATAAAATATTCCATGGACTCGACATGCCTCTCAGTATATAGCTTGGGGTGTCTACTTTCCAAAATGGGGTCATTTGGGGGGTTTTGAACTGTTCTGGCATTTTATACACAACATTAGGAAGCTTACATCCACTCTTCTAACCACTTGAAGACAAAGCCCTTTTTGACACTTTTTGTTTACATGAAAACATATTTTTTTTGCAAGAAAATTATGTTGAACCCCCAAACATTATATATATTTTTAAAGCAAAGGCCCTACAGAATAAAATGGTGGGTGTTGCATTTTTTTTTTCTACACAGTATTTGCGCAGCGATTTTTCAAACGCATTTTTTGGGGAAAAAATACACTTTTTTAATTTTAATGCACTAAAACACACTATATTGCCCAAATGTTTGATGAAATAAAAAAGATGATCTTAGGCCGAGTACATAGATACCAAACACGACATGCTTTAAAATTTCGCACCAACGCGCATTGGCGACAAACTACATACATTTTTAAAAGCCTTTAAAAGCCTTTACAGGTTACCCCGTTAGATTTACAGAGGAGGTCTACTGCTAAAATTACTGTCCTCGATCTGACCTTCGCGGTGATACCTCACATGCATGGTGCAATTGCTGTTTACATATGACGCCAGACCGACGCTTGCGTTCGCCATTGGGTAAGAGCAGGGCAGGACAGGGGTGCTTTTTTTTTTATTATTATTAATTTTGCTTTTTTATTTTATTTTTAAATTGTTCCTTCCATATTTATTTATTTTTATCATTTTTATTGTTATCTCAGGGAATGTAAATATCCCCTATGATAGCAATAGGTAGTGACAGGTACTCTTTTTTTGAAAAAACTGGGGTCTAGACCCTAGATCTTTCCTCTGCCCTCAAAGCATCTGACCACACCAAGATCGGTGTGATAAAATGCTTTCCCAATTTCCCAATGGCGCTTTTTATATCCGGGGGGGGGACATTACCTCCCACTGCTTGTAAAAGCAGTCCAGAGGCTAATTAGCCACTAGGATTGCTTTTACATGAAAAGAATGATACCAAGATGATACCTAAACCCGCAGGCATCAATCTGGTATAACCATTCAAAGTCCAGCAACATACCAGTACGTTGCTGGTCCTTGTTGGACATGTATTGTAATCTTTTTTTTTCATGCAGCCAGTTGGCTGAATGAAAAGAGATTGATCGGTGGGTATGCCCACCATTAGAATACCGCCCTTCATCCACCCACTTCTAATGATGGGCATACATGCACCATTTATATATGCCGAAGCATGGGGGCATCCTCCCGCAAAAAAATTATGCCGCACACACATGGTCGGACTTTTCCACGGGCAAGCTTCCGTCGGAATTTCGACCGTATGTACGCGGCATTAGGAGCAAAATCACTCCTCCGCCCCTGCTGCCCCAATACTTCGGCATATTTGCTTTTTTTTTTAACTGTGGTGGTGAAATCACCTCCTACAGCACTGGAGTCGCAGGGATCAGGCCTGTCTCTGCGAACGCTGCAGTTATGTGTGTTGTGTTTTGTAAGTGACAGTGATCGATCGATACTGCACTTGGGTGGCCTGGGCTGGACGGAGGGGCAAAACGCAGGTGCTATCAGGTATCTGGGCTGATCCCGCTAACACTGCGTTTTTGGGAACCCTAAACTGCTGGGGACGCTAGTATAGATCTGATCAGATCAGATATTGATCTGTTCAGATACTATACCACTAAGGGAGGTGTATGCTTCACGCGTGGGTGTTAGCGTTACTGGCACTAACCTGACGCTGCCTGGGGTGTGACGCAGACCCTCTCTGATGCTAAAACCTAATTGATATCACCCGCCGGGCGATCAGGGGGTTAAACCTTTATTGGGTTATATACGGCGGGTGCCCTGACACTATAAAAAGCAAACTAACTAACCAGCGTCACCCGTAACACTTATATGATGATCACTGGTGAAAGGGTTAACTAGGGGCAATTAGGGGGTTAAAACCTTTATTAGATAATATATGGGGGTACCTGACGCTATAAAAACCTGCAGCGAACCTAAAACAAATTACTGGCTACCGATCTGCATCACCGACGCTAAGACAGCGATCAGAAAAATGATCGCTTAGCGACAGTGGTGATAGGGGGTGAACGGGTTACCTGGGGGGCGATCAAGGGGGTTAAACCTTTATTAGATAATTTATGGGGGTACCTGACGCTATAAAAACCTGCGGCGAACCTAAAAAAAAATACTGGCTACTGATCTGCATCACCGACGCTAAGACAGCGATCAGAAAAATGATCGCTTAGTGACAGTGGTGATAGGGGGTGAAAGGGTTACCTGGGGGGCGATCAAGGGGGTTAAACCTTTATTAGATAATTTATGGGGGTACCTGACGCTATAAAAACCTGCGGCGAACCTAAAAAAAAATACTGGCTACTGATCTGCATCACCGACGCTAAGACAGCGATCAGAAAAATGATCGCTTAGCGACAGTGGTGATAGGGGGTGAAAGGGTTACCTGGGGGGCGATCTAGGGGGTTAAACCTTTATTAGATAATTTATGGGGGGTACCTGACGCTATAAAAATCTGCAGCGAACCTAAAAAAAAAATACTGGCTACCGATCTGCATCACCGACGCTAAGACATCGATCAGAAAAATGATCGCTTAGCGACAGTGGTGATAGGGGGTAAAAGGGTTACCTGGGGGGCGATCAAGGGGGTTAAACCTTTATTAGATAATTTATGGGGGTACCTGACGCTATAAAAACCTGCGGCGAACCTAAAAAAAATTACTGGCTACCGATCTGCATCACCGACGCTAAGACAGCGATCAGAAAAATGATCACTTAGCGACGGCGGTGCTAGGGGGTGAAAGGGTTATCTGGGGGGTGATCAAGGGGTTAAACCTTTATTAGGGGGGGTTAGGGGGCTACACTGGACCTAAAACTAAACTGTAGTGACACTTTTACAGTCACAAATGTCACTGATTGCAGTGATCAGTAAATAAATGGTCACTGCAATCAGTGACACTGTGACTGGGGGCTGGGGGGTGATCTGGGGGGGGCCTGGGGGGGCGATTTTTGTGCCTATGTGTGCTGGTGTTAGTGTAGTGTTTGTGCACTAACCTTGATGTCTTCTCTTGTACGGCGCTCGGTATGTGTGAGCGCCGCACAAGAGATGACATCACTTCCTCCTGCTTCCTCTGCCTGTGTGTACATTACACAGACAGAGGGGGTATTTCCATTCGCCGGGAGCGATCGTGGGGGGGGTGGCCGGAATCGAACGGCCATCCCCTCATGTCGGATCGCTCCCAGACGAATTCCGATCGCTCACTGTACAGAAGGGGGGTCCGATTGGACCCCCCAACTGTACAAAGGCAATCACGTATGCTCTACGTGATTGTGCCTGTCGGTGCCATTGTGCCAACGTATATATACAGTGAGCGGTCGTTAAGTGGTTAATATCCATACCAGACCTTAAGAGCCTGGTATTGAATTTGGGGACCCCCACGCAATTTTTTTTAAATTTTGGTTCCCATGCCGTTTTTTTTCAATGACTTTTATCTGCGTGTTCGAACAAATTTTTTGCCTGTTCGCAAGTTCTGGAGCGAACCGAACCGGGGGGTGTTTTGCTCATCCATACCAGGCACTATAGCATAGTGTATAAGTCCTGGAGGCAACCGAATACCTTATGGGAAAAGGGGTTGCTATAGGTGAAGAACACAGTTTCCAGCTATAATGTCTGACCACCTGCGATGGGGTAGACGTGACAGGGTTAAATGTGTATATGTTTCTTATCCTGTGGGTGTGTTTAGGTGGAGGTTAGGGCTTTGTTTCATTGAATTGTGATGATAATAATATTAAAATGTGTCTTGGTTGGTATATTTAGTTTTCTTTATGTTTTTTCTAGCAAAAAAAATATAATTTTCTGTTTCTATGCTTATGTAAGCTATTTTTGTTTATATATATACTTTATTTATTTTGTATATATGTAAATATGTTTTTATTATTTTTGTAAGATTTGTAATAAACAAAAATTTGAACATGCGAACAGGCAAAATATTTGTTTGAACACGCAATCCTATGGGACACGAACGTGAAAAATCAAAAGTGCTAATTTTAAAGGCATATATGCAAGTTATTGCCATAAAAAGTGTTTGGGGACCCGGGTCCTGCCCCAGGGGACATGTATCAAAGCAAAAAGTTTTAAAAACTGTATTTTTTCCGGGAGCAGTGATTTTAATAATGCTTAAAGTGAAACAATAAAAATGAAATATTCCTTTAAATATGCCTGGGGGGTGTCCTTAGTATGCCTGTAAAGTAGCAAAATGTTCCCGTGTTTGGAACAATACCACAACAAAATGACATTTCTAAAGGAAAAACTACTTGCGGCTGTAATGTATTGTCGGGTATAGATGAAAATCATTGAAAAAAATGGCATGGGTCCCCCCCCAGTCCATTACCACCCCAAAGCACCTTGTCCCCATGTTGATGGGAACAAGGGGCTCTTCTCCACAATCCTGGGCTGTGAGGATCTACGGGCAGCTGATGACTCATTCATTGTTAAGGACGCTGCACCCGGCTTCCCAGCCCACTCTTTAACAACCAGCTATTCACTGTGCCCTGATTGAGCAATGCTTAGCCCAATCCGGGCTTAGAATGCACTGTGCAGCGTGCAGTGTATTGTTGGGTGCTCGGCGGACGAACATCCCGCCAAGCACCCCGCAAATTCGACTGTTCGCTGAACTGGCGCACAGGCGATTTTCGGGCTGAACTTTTGCTTGGCTCAAACCGTTCGCCCAACACTACTTTTGCATAACTGCCATTACACTCCCACTAGGCAGGCTTCTATCTTCCATGACTAGTCCTCCCTTTGCCGGAGAAATTGTGGCTCGGCAGGCTCATTATCTCATATCTGGTGGCACTGTCCAGCTGTCAAAAAATGTTGGGCCTAAACTTTTTCTTTGGACTCTTCCATTACTGGTGTTACTGGTGTTACCATCCCAATGAACCCAAAACTAGCTCTTTAAGATATAGGCATAGATTCCTGGCCTTTTGAATTTTCACACCATTATTTTTATAATACATACACCATCATTATTTTTGACCCTGATATATAGAATTTTTTTATAAAGGCCTTGGAATTTATGTCTGACTTCCCCAAGTATTATGCCCCGTACACACGATCGGTTTTCCTGATGAGAGCTTTTGGTCGGGAATCCCGACCATGTGTATGCTCCATCAGACTTTTTCCAATGGAAAAACTGCTGGAAAAAGATAGAGAGCAGGTTCTGAACTTTTGTGTGACCGTGTGTATGCAAGGCAGGCTTGAGAGGAATTCCGTCTGAAAAACCATCCAACTTTTTTCCACGGGAAAACCGATCATGTGTATGGGGCATAACATGTACCCACCCATATATTATATTACCTTTGTATACTTCCTCCCAAAGATTTTTAATTTTGTTTCTACGTTGTTGTATCTAAGAAACAATGTTTATTTTTTTCTCCAAACTTTTTCAATAAAAATGTATTGAAACAAAAAATAATTGCCTTTAGTTACACTTTCAAAAACAGGATTTCTTAGTTTGTATATACTGTTTTGCAATACATGCTCAAGCTGACAAGCTACATCAAAGTGATCCCTTTCTGGCCAGTCCCAACACTTCTTTGCAGATTGCCAAATTTGTACTTTCTTACTAAGTAGCATACTCCCAAAAGTAAGGGCACACAGTGCCAATATGGCAAAAAAACACACTTAGGCAATTAGACAAGTTATTGCCTAAAATCTTAAAAACCTGGAATGTAATTCTGCAATAGAAAAAAAAAACATAATATTTTTGAGGGCGGACAGCACCAACAGGAGACAATAGTAATCTATGCACCTAATCAGGTGTGACCCCAAAAACATGGAAGGGTGGAGGGGTTGCAGGAATACTTGGGGTTACAGCACAGAAAGCTTATATGTATAACAGGAAGGATACACCAAGATGGACGCAAGCAGATTCCCTCTCTGACATATAAAGAGGAAAACATTGTATTGGTACTAAACTCTCAAATTTTGGAAAAAAGTACTAGCAACCAATGGTCCTTGTAGGCTGCTCATACATCCAATGAGTAATTCTGGTCAGCAGTGGCAGCTTGCTCATTTCTCTGCAACAGTTTTCTTTCAATAATTTGGAAGTAAATAAAATGATTTTATCTAAAATGCAATGCATTTGGGTTTTAAAAAACGTTGTATTAGTTTTGCTTATGCATAGAATTTTGCATCAAGTACTTGAGTGCTTTCTAGTTAGTAGACCAGTTCTACAATCCTGTATTCAAAAACAACTGTTAGAAAATATTTCTTAAGAGAAAAAAGCCCTGACAATCAGTGTAATAACGTGATAAGCTGCAGCTAACCTATCATACAGACAGTGCCATCCACATCAGGGTTGTTGGATCAAGTTCTGTAAGAAAGCTAAAGATCCAGTTTGGATGGGAAAAAACAACTGCTTTGCACGATGTTAAGGGAAAGAGATAAAACATCTGTAGAAGAGATATTATTCAGCTGACATCCGCAGAGGAGTTGGCAGATGTCACTGCAATAAGTTGGAAAGGCAAGGATTGTTTCAAAGATAAAAACTTGGATAATCCAAGATGTCACAATGATAAAGATTTTCTTCCTAACGTTACATAAAGCCATTCTGTTCTCTTTGTACTTATTCCATTAATAATGCTTCAAATGCAAACCATATAGCAGCAGGCTAGGTTAATCAGCAAAACAAGGACAGAAAATATGGCAGTGTAAAAACGGTGAGCAGAAAGAAATTAGTGGCCAATCCCCACTATCATTTCTCGTCTCTTGGTTTAAAACGTGGCTAATCAATTCATTACTAAACCCAGGAGCCTGCATTCACTATATCTGGTTTCCCACAGTATACAGAACATGGAAATGCAATTATTTTAGTATATATAAACTGCTAAATACCCTTTTCTCATCAGCAGTATATAGCAGTCATGTGACTTCTATCAGTGTCTGGTTAAAACTGTTGGCTGATGAGTTTTCATTCTCCTCTGACTGTCCTATGAGGCTGCATGACTCCTGACCCTCTGTCTGGACAGTGCTGATTGGCCCTGTTCTCTCTAGCAATATACACCAAACTGAGCATGTGCAGAGTGACTCCAAAGGCTCTGTCTTTTCAGGAGATGGATTAGGGACTGTGAAAGAAGGGGATAATCAAAGAGGATTGCAGAGGATTAACCCCTCAAGTTCCACAGTGAGTATAACAAGCATGCTTTATGGCATTATCAGACTTATTTTAGTGTTGTGGGTTTAGTAACACATATGGGAACTTCATTTAGATATTTATGTTTAACATTGCTTTGTCCATAGTATAATAAAAAAAAAGTAATAGAATTGCAAATTGCTGCAATTTAGGACAACAGAAATCAACAATTCTTTGCTTTTTAGGACCAACACAACTAATAGCCATATTTGGTCAATAACATTATCCAGGAGACCCTGCCCCTTTGTTTACATTTACCAGTGGGGCCCAGGGAGGTCATCTGACACCAGCCACCAACAGGAGAGAATGTGTCTGTCAGTCAGCAGAATTTTTTTCTTGTGTGTGTATTTATGTACCCATTACTCATTCACATAGATGGAAGGCCAGTATTTGGGTGCTACCTTATTGTTAAAGGGAGCTGCTAGATTCCCCACCACAGACCCCTACGGGGCCAAGATTGTGAGGAAGAGGCTCTTGTCCTCTTCAACGTTATCATCTATATCAGAGCCTCATATAGGATAAGGGTCTGGTATAGATTAAGGAAATCCCTGACCAATTTGCTTACAAACAAGTAAGCGGCCAAAGCCGTCTTTGGCTGGCAATCTAAAGAGCATGTTTTTCTTTTTAAATATCAGTTTTGTGGTAGTACATTATATACATATGTAGCGGGTGTTTACTTTCCCGCCAGTAATTTTGAATTTTTGCGGTGACACCAGTGGTGTATCTCCGGCGGTCCACCGGGTGGCGCTGTCACTTTGGGCCGACGGGTGAGTCATTGCTGGGTCGAATCCTTTTTTTGTCTTTTCTCGGCAGCCGTGTGGTGGGGCGGGGAACCCGCTGCGCATGCCGGGGGAAGGTATAAAGGGGGCCGGCCATTTTGTCACGGGGTTCGTTGTCCCTGGCACCTTCAGCCTGCGGACGGAGTTTGTGTTTGTCCTCTAGGCGGACTGGGCCTAGAGGACCACCGGAGGTCGTGTTCCACCTCAGGCACCTTTAGCCTGGGGTGAGGTACTCGGTTGGCGGTCCGGAGCTCAGTGCCCAACACTGAGTTCTGCGAGGGAAGGATCCTAGGGTGCTCCGGAGATGGACGCCTGAATCCAAGGTGGACGTAATGGACCGGGAAGAGCTCCTCATCTGAAGACCCGGTGCAGCATACTGCCGGTGACGGGTGAGCCTCTTGTCGGAGACCATCCGGAAGGTGAATTCCCTTGTGCGGAGACCATTGCCCACTCTTTGGAGGAGAGTGGAGGAAAGAACTTGTGTCTGGGCCTATATACACATTCACACCTCCTGTTCTGTTTTGTAAAGCAAGTAAGTCCATGCTATGTTCAAATAAAGGAGTGTTGGACTTGCAACGGTGTGAGGCTCGTTTCCTGGCAGATGACTGATGGAGGGAGGACCCGATACACAGTGCAGGCCCGAAGGTAAAAAAAACTTCTGCTAATACCACTTATACATCTGTGGTGGAGGCCTGGCGTAGCGGCCGCACTCCCTTTCCTATCATACCCCTAGACCAGAGACATTGCGAGCGAGAACTTTAATAGAGGGGATTGGGAGTGTGGTGGGGGTCGGGCGACCCTGTCCGCTACACGTGGGGGCTCGGGTCCGGGATATGTATTGTGTATCACTTGGAAAAACGTATCTGCCGGAAACAGTCAAGTATATAGGCCAAAGTGCAGCCTTACTCGAAAGTCGTGGACATGACCTCGGAAGAGGAAAGGCCCGCGCAGGCAGAGTGGTGAAAGGGGGAAAACCCAGCCGTGTGACGGACTACACGTGGGGGTTTTTAATTGCACTGCGCCAACAGACACAACCCCCACCGCTTGGTTCGTGGGCGTGTCTCAAACCAATCAAGTGGAAAAGCCCGCGAACTGGAGCAAAAGGGGAGGAGTCCAGTACGTGTGACGGACTACACGTGGGACGTTGGCGCGAAAACTCTGCAGTGTACGATGGAACAGCAACGGGTCGCCATGTTTGGAAACGCCTTGTGGATCCCGGTTCACCCGGCAACTACAACATTGACTGCTGCTGCTCCCATAATGGATACGGGGATCTGACTAAAGCCAAGGGGTCAATTCGCCCTATATTCCTGCATGGACGTGGAGGCTTTGGGCATGATTTGTCACGGATGCTCGGGACTGGTATGTCTGTTAAAGCCCTTCGGACGATGTGACGCCTGCGGGGAGTTCATGTTCGAGGTGGATCCGGTGGTGGAGAGGCCGAAAACCATCTATCCAGGCCGGGCTTCAGGCATCGCCCCACAGAAGGCAGGAATCACGGCAGTAAGAGTCGCCCCTGCGTACACTGCAATGACCACGGAGGAGGTCATGAAACACCAACGGGAGAAATCCGAGGATGCTGACTCGGTCACCACAGTCTTACAGCGTCCGCCACCGAGGAAGAGAACCTGCGTGGTAGCCCCGACCAGCGGTGGTGGTGGACCGTCTCGCATGCCCACGCCAGGCCCGGATGGATCCGTAGACGAGAGTTCCGGACATTCCAAGAAAGGCCAAGGTAAGCCGGCTGAGAAGACTTGGTGTGAGGGAGGATGTGTCAGGAAGGCATGGCCTAGCAAGTCTCCGGAGTGTGGATGTTCTGTTTCCACACAGGGCTACATACCCGCGGAGGAGTGTGACATTTCTGACTTAGAATCTCTCTCTGATATGGGAGATGATGTCCAAATTGATGATCTGTTTGCCAAGAAGGGCTGGGACAAGGCGCCGCTTGCTGCATTCCGTGGGTTTCGGAATTCGCCTATGTCCGTGGGTGAGAGCACACCAAGGGTGGAGGCATCAGCGCCTGAAGGAGAATCTATCTCTCAAACTGTTCCCGTATCCCCTGCACCATCTGCATGTGATGCTGGGGTAAAAAGACTGTTGTTGAGGCCTCCAATGCCTAGATTAGAGGTGGCCAAGGCACCTCGCCATCCAGATGCGGTCGTTTTGTCTGGTGAAGGGGACAAATCAACCATGCCTCCTTTGGCGAGATTACAGAGGCTGTTTGGTCAAAAAGTTGCAGCGGAATATGGATGGGAGTATCCCTACTTACCGAAGGACCTGCTGTACAAGGTGGAGGTGTGCAGGGAGCGTTGGTACAATGATTTTGTTTGGACCCATCTCAAAGTCCCGCACGCTCACAGATACCTAGCGTGTTCTCCAAAGGCTTCACAGCGTTTCAAAGACTGCAAGGCAGAATGGATGGTGGGAAGACACATCTACGCAGATAAAGTGGTGATAAAATGCAAAGAAGGCGAAGATGTGGAATATCATCTAGAGACTGTAGATCAGCACCTAAAGCCACTAACTCTGCCGCACCCACGTTTCTACCTCTAGGGAGAAAAAGGCTCCATTGGTATCATACTGCTGAACTTTCTGGGGAAATTGTGTTTTAGTGTGCCCAGAAGGAAAAAGAAAAGAACTGTCCCTGTTTGTTTCTTCCCGCAAAGAGATCACAGACTCTGGGGTAGATAGTGTTAGGAAAAAAGAAAAGAGAAGATGTTCAATGGGTGCAGTTACCGTGATGCTGTCACCAGGTGGCAGTGTTGCGCAAGGTTACAAACACTTTTCACGCACCCACTCTTTGGAGAAAGAGGGATTTCTTTTAGGAGAAATTTCTTTTACTCACACACACGAATACATGTGTCAGGATTTTATGTGTTGGTTTCTTTTGTTTTTTTTCCCTCTGCAGGAGAACATCCCAGCAAGATTTTAGACTCTGGGGAGGTCTTTAGTCAGGATGGGGAGGGAAAAAGTAAATGTTAATATGCAACCTTGAAATGTTTGATGTTGTCTTTTGCTCCTCTTTCTGTTACAGGGGCTCAGACACAACTTCACAGTAGGATAGTGTTTCCAAAAGTTTTTGGTTTTTCAATTTGTTAATGGTTTCTGGCCCGAATCATGTCAGCCGTGGAGGATATGGTTTGCTCCAGACACTGGGGACCAGTGTCAAAAGACAGAGGGGAGTATGTAGCGGGTGTTTACTTTCCCGCCAGTAATTTAGAATTTTTGCGGTGACACCAGTGGTGTATCTCCGGCGGTCCACTGGGTGGCGCTGTCACTTTGGGCCGATGGGTGAGTCATTGCTAGGTCGAATCCTTTTTTTGTCTTTTCTCGGCAGCCGTGTGGTGGGGCGGGGAACCCGCTGCGCATGCCGGGGGAAGGTATAAAGGGGACCGGCCATTTTGTCACGGGGTTCGTTGTCCCTGGCACCTTCAGCCTGCGGACGGAGTTCGTGTTTGTCCTCTAGGCGGACTGGGCCTAGAGGACCACCGGAGGTCGTGTTCCACCTCAGGCACCTTTAGCCTGGGGTGAGGTACTCGGTTGGCGGTCCGGAGCTCAGTGCCCAACACTGAGTTCCGCGAGAGAAGGATCCTAGGGTGCTCCGGAGATGGACGCCTGAATCCGAGGTGGACGTAATGGACCGGGAAGAGCTCCTCATCTGAAGACCCGGTGCAGCATACTGCTGGTGACGGGTGAGCCTCTTGTCGGAGACCGTCCGGAAGGTGAATTCCCTTGTGCGGAGACCATTGCCCACTCTTTGGAGGAGAGTGGAGGAAAGAACTTGTGTCTGGGCCTATATACACATTCACACCTCCTGTTCTGTTTTGTAAAGCAAGTAAGTCCATGCTATGTTCAAATAAAGGAGTGTTGGACTTGCAACGGTGTGAGGCTCGTTTCCTGGCAGATGACTCCTGGAGGGAGGACCCTATACACAGTGCAGGCCCGGAGGTAAAAAAACTTCTGCTAATACCACTTATACATCTGTGGTGGAGGCCTGGCGTAGCGGCCGCACTCCCTTTCCTATCATACCCCTAGACCAGAATCATTGCGAGCGAGAACTTTATTAGAGGGGATTGGGGGTGTGGTGGGGGTCGGGCGACCCTGTCCGCTACACATAGTACAGATGCATTGACAATCCCTTGCCTATTAGCCTGAAAAATTGCTTAGTTTTTAACATTCAGCTCCTATTGACTACAATGGGGTTAAGATTTGGCACCTGCATCTTAATTTTCTGTGAACCTGGTCCAAACCAAATTCAGATATATTCAGCTCAACCCTAATTATTATAAACAATTTAACCACTTGCCTTCTGCCATATAGCAAAATGATGGCAGCAAAGTGGTTTAGTTATCCTGATCGGACGTTATATGACGTGATCAGGATAACAGAGCTGGCCCGCACCCTAGGGAGCGCGCAGCGTGGCGATCTGAGCTGCTGTGTGTCAGTCTGACACACCGCAACTACGATTGTGGTATGAACCCTCTGACAGAGTGTTCCGATCGGCGGCTCTCCCTGTCAGAGAGGGGGTCTGCGCTGATAATCAGCAGATCAGTGCCCACAACAGTGCCCAAGTAAGTTCCAATCAGTGCCCCATCAGTAATGCCTGTCAGTGCCCCATCAAAGTGCCAATCAGTGCCACTCAGTAATGCCTGTCAGTAGCTCCACATCAGTGCTGCCTATCTAGTGCCACCTATTAGTGCCCATTAGTGCCGCCTCTCAGTGCCCATCAGTGCCGCCTATCAATGCCATCAGTGCCGCCTATCAGAGCCTATCAGTTTTGTTTTTCAAAATTGACGGTCTTTCTTTGTTTATAGCGCAAAAATTTAAAACCGCAGAGGTGATCAAGTACCACCAAAAGAAAGCTCTATTTCTGGGAAGAAAATTATAAACATTTAGTTTGGGTACAGTGTTGCATGACCGCGCAATTGTCATTCAAAGTGTGACAGCACTGAAAGCTAAAAGTAGGAAGTAGACACACATGTATAAATAGCTGAAGGGTTTTCTATCCTTCCCCTTTTCTACTAGATAAAAAAAAAAATTGTTTTGTCTTGTTGTTGGAGATTACCGTTACTTTCTGTATGGTGAAACCTTGACAGAATTTTCATTCACTTAATCTCTGGAGTCCCAGTGCCTACTAAGTCTTATTCCTTTCTGCTAAGCCCACCACCTCATCTCCACAATAACACATCTAGATCAGAAAAAAAGCACCACAAACATGCATAGCAAGCTGTTCTTCCTCCCTATATATAGTGACTCAGGTGTTTCAACCAACAACATAGGTTGACATACACTGTTGTATGTTATATTTCTAAGGCTGGTACAATCTATCAGAAAAAAATAGCCCTTAGGAAAGGATAGTATTGGAGGGCCACATCTGGCCCACATAATGACAACTAGACAGTCCTGCTCAATATAATTAATTGTTTACCTTGGTCATCTATTACTTTGTTTATTTTGGCTAATCCCTCTTTGGGGTATGTTAATAAACTGTTTTTACTGACGCCATCCAGCCAAATCCAAGTAGTTTGCAAACCTCTGAAGTTTTGATCATCTGTCCTTAATAAAGAAATGATATTGCACAGAGATCACAAAACCCAAAATTTAAGAAAAAAGGCAGAAATATTAAGAGTATGCACTAGATACACAGTTGACAGGCAAAGCATAATTTACAGACTACATTTTTCTCTACAGATGTCAAATGTGCAAAGAGACATTTGAAACAGGCACATCTGCTAAAAATAAGCATCATGTTCAAGATTTCTCCAGCGTGGTTTCCAAATGTGGAACCAGATTGACAGCTATTCAGCAGTAGTAGTCACCATGTGCTGAGTAAGCTGCTTGCAAGGCTATGTACAAAAGCTATGGAAAATCACGTAAGTAGCATAACTGCAATATATGGTTTCAACATTTCCAAAACTTGAACACATATTTTCTGTAATGTTTTATAGGAACCACTACATATAACGCATATATTACCCATATTATTGTTGCATATGGTTGAACAGTTGCAACCCACTTTCTTCTTTTCCACAGTTATTTACGTTTCCACAGAAAAAATCACTTTGATCAGGTGCCAGAACTACCTGAAGTGTCTGATTACCAGAAGATTTTCTGGAAATAAATTAGAGTGACTCCTATGAGAACAAGTGTTGGGGCTACCATTGCTGACCCTCTTTCAAAAATGCTAGTTGCCTAGATGTGTCTTGTTTCAATATGTGAGTCACCTGTAACAAGCATGCTGAAACTGAGTGTTTTAAAAGTGTCAGAATTCCTCATATCAACATTTGTTCTAGGTCAGAAAATCAAACAACACTAAAGCCAATACAACAGCATGACAGCAAAGAAACAGAAATTCTGAAAGTAGAGGTTAGCAATAGCAGCCATGGACTTTTCTCATGACAGTGGGCTCCATTCACTAAAGCATATCTCATGCAGTATTAGGTTCCCAAATATCACATGCGATAGTGAATGTCAATTCACTATCACTTTATGTAGTATTTACCTCAAAAAGCAAAAATGCTCTGTAAATACCGCATAAAACAGCATTAAAGTCAATTCACTAAAGGAAATATACAAGGGGTCTTCAAAAAGTTTCAGCACTTTAAAATTTTTGTTGGAAACAATGTGGGTGGGAGGCGTAGTAATTGGTTGTGTCTGAAAGTGTCATGTGACTAGTCTGCCTGCCAAGCAGGCTTACCTTGCAATTTAGTATAAGAGTTGTCACGCTGTGATAAAGATGGCTGTGAAAATTATAAAAAAAGAGCAGAAACATTTTGAAGAACCCTTGTATAACTAAATGCATGCAATAAATAATAAGTGGTCCAGGCATGTGATAGTTAAATAATGTATTTTATTTCAGCTGGTTGTCTAGAAGCCGCCACCCATCAACGTCCTTAAAGGAGAAGTCCAGCCTGAGCTTTTTAGGCTGCGCTTTTCCTCTGGGCCACAGGAGTGCAATTAGTTTTGCCCTCCTTTGACCCGTTTTCAGCGGAGAGCGTTCTGAAGTCCACTCTCCGCTGACGTCACTGCCATCAGTTGGGGCAGCGCGTCATCACGACTTCCAAGTCGGGACCTGCCAGCTGCCCTGATTGATGGCAGTCTCAGCGCATCAGCAAGCCGCTGAGCCGCTGAGACAGCCTCTCTCCGCCCCTCCACGGCTCAGCACCCCAATGAGCATGGAGAAGCAGAGAGGAAAGACGCTGACTGTCAGTCAGCAGCTTCCCTCTCGGGGATCTGTGAGAACCGAGCCATCGGCGATGTTCGGTGGCTCGGTTCTCAGTGCAGAGACGCCGGGGGACAGATGGAGCATCGGTCTGATGCTCCATCCACAGAGGTAAGTATGAATCTAAAAAAAACTGAAAACCCATACTTCTCTTTTAACCATCAGGGAATAGCTGGTTGTTAAGGAGCCGATACCTGATGGATTCCCCGCTGACAACAGAATGTAAACAAATAAGAGCAGGCATAATAAAAATAATAAAAAAAACAGCATGGAGTTCCCCCAATGTATAGCAGGCCCTGTGGGTCTGGTACTGATTTTGAGAGGGACCCCACCACAATTTTTTTTAAATTTTGCAATAAAAGGTCTAGACCCCCACCCTCGGAAAAAATCCTTTCTAGAATGGCAGTTGCTTTTACTGCATGAATGTCAAACTCTCAAGTAAGCTGCACAATTTTATACCATCGCAGTGAATATGTTTTTTTCATGTTAATTTTTGTCTGTACAAACCTGACTTGATTTTGTTTTAATATTATATTAACAATTTACACAAAGAGTAGGAAAGATCTCCAAAATGTACAGTATAAAACACATTTTTTTAACTTTGAGACATTTAGTTACCTAACCATAAAACGTATATCCTGTTTTGTCGATTATATTTTGGGGTACATACCTGGGGTTGCATGAATTACCCAATGTTGTATTGATGTATATTACATATGCATGAGAGTATTGGAAATACCAATAGGGTAAAAGGCTGCCATAGGATGCCCAAGGTACATCATAAGGTGGGCTACTTGCAATGTTGTAAGCTGATAGGGAAATAGACAACAGTGTGTCTGTCTCTCTTGTGTTACAAAAAAGAGATACAGTCTGAAAGTGCAAACTGCAACACTGAAACATTAAGTCCCTTTAGTACTGCTGGGGTAGGGTGATGTTAGCAGTGTATTCTTTAATTTTAACAGAAAAAGGGGCTATATTCTGGTACTGAATGGGTAGAGATGCAAATCCTTTGGCGGGTAAAACAGCTGTCATAAAAGTATTTTAACTGTGTATTTATTTTATTATCTGGACTTCAATATGAAAGTTACTTGGTGATTCTTCAGTTTTCTCGACATGCCTCTACTCAAATGGCTGATTCCCTGAGTGCTATTGGTATCCAGAAGCTGCTTTCTTCAGTGCACATGTGCCTCTCAGTCTGCACATTGCATCAAGGCATATAAAAATTCATATCCTCCTCCCTCACTCATTCATAGGGGAAGCGGAATATGACGTGCAACGTCACTGCCTGTAATCACATTGGAAGCTCCAGCCACTGCTCTGCAGAAAAAGAAGACACACCAAGGGTTTATGTGACCACAAATAATCAAACACAACAATTTTTTGTGGATTTCAAAAGGATAAACACAATAGAAAGAGAAAGCAAGCCATTAAAAAGTCAATATACATACTTAGGGCAAAGTGACAAAGACTTCTGAAAGCCCACCTTCCTAGCAAGGAGGTCCCAGATCCACATTTTTTCTCTGTCCTGCTCTGTCAAAACCCTTGCTCTATTGCTCTAATTAAGTATGGCTTGAGGGAACATGTGACCTCCCAAATGTGTCCATTCAAGGTCATGCGTGGCCAGCCAACAGACCCAAACACTGTCATATGGGGGTTTGGGTAGTGACGGCATCAATCTGGGCAATGTGCTGACACTATTTAACACTGGATCTTATCCAAGAGGGACTCCTGCACTAGGAAGAAATGAGGGAGTGTAAATTAGTGAGTTTACCTTGATGGTAGTGCACAATATATAATAGATAGTAGATGCAATTACTGTCTGCATGAAAAAAATTACAAGTGGTAAAATAATAAGATAAGTCATTTTAAGTTCCCAAGTTAAAGAACCCTTCCCTGGTTAGTGTCTGTGGCTGGCTATAATGAAACCGTTATAGGCCATTAGACTGCACACACAAAAAGTTTACTTTACTGTACTGTATATATACAGTGCTGTGAAAAAGTATTTGCCCATTCCTGATTTTTTATTTTTTTTGCATATTTCTCACACTTAAATGATTCAGCTCATCAAACAAATTTTAATATTACACAAAGATAACCCAAGTAAATCAAAGGTGCAGTTTTTAAATTATTATTTCATAAAAAAGGTGTTCAAACCTGCATGGCACTATGTGAAAAATTAATTGCTCCCTCCCATGCAAAATCATGAATGAACTGTGATTAACCACAATGTTTTGGAACGCTGAGTTAAATTTCCCTTGCCACACCCAGGCCTGATTACTGCCAGACCTGTTGAATCAAGAAATCCCATAAATAGAAGCTGTCGGACAAAGGGAAGCATGCTAACAGATCACAAAAAGCCACACATCATGCTACAAGCTAAAAAAATTCAAGAACAGATTAGAAACAAAGTAATGGACATGTATCGGTCTAGGAAGGGTTTTTAAAGCCATTTCTAAGGCTTTGGAACTACAGTGAACCACGGGGTTAGCCATTATCCACAAATGGAGATAACTTGGAACAGTGGTGAACCTTCCCAGGAGTGGCCTGCCTGCAAAAACTACTTCAAGAGCATGACGACGACTCACCCAGGAGGTCCTAAAATAACTCAGAAAAACATCTAAAGTACTGCAGGCCTCACTTGCCTCAGGTAAAATCAGTGTTCATGATTCAACAATAAGAAAGAGACTGGGCAAAAATGGCATCCATGGGAGAGTTCCAAGGCCAAAGCCACTACTGACCAAAAAGAACACAAAGGCTCATCTCACATTTACCAAAAAACATCTTGATTATCCCCAAGACTTTAAGGCAAATATTCTGTGGACTATGAGACAAAAAAATTACTTTGTGAAAGGTGTGCATCTGTTTCAAAAAACTACATAAAAACTAATACAGCATTTCATAACAAGAACATCACACCAACAGTCAGACATGGTGGTGGTAGCATGATGGTGTGGGGCTGCTTTGCAGCTTCGGGACCAGGATGACTTACCACAATTGATGGAACCATGAATTCTGAACTCAACCAAAAAACCCTAAAGGAGAATGTCCGGCCATCAGTTTGTGACCTCAAGCTCAAGTGCACTTGGGTTATGCAGCAGGACAATGATCCAAAAAACAACAACAAGTTCACCTCCAAAAGGTTCAAACAAAGCAAAATTTAGGTTTTGGAGTGGCCTAGTCAAAGCCCGGAATTAAATCCAATTGAGATGCTTTATCATGACTAGGGATGAGCCGAACAACCCCCGGTTCGGTTTGCGCAAACTTTCGAACCCCGTTAAAGTCTAGGGGACTCGAACATCAGAAATCAAAAGTGTGAATTTTGAAGGCTAATATGGAAGTTATTGTCCTAAAAAGGGTTTGGGGACCCGAGTCCTGCCCCAGGGTACATGTATCAATGCAAAAAAAGTTTTAAAAACTGAAATTTTTTCGGGAGCAGTGATTTTAATAATGCTTAAAGTGAACAAATAAAAGTGAAATATTCCTTTAAATATCGTGCCTGGGGGGTGTCTATAGCATGCCTGTAAAGTGGCGCATGTTTCCCGTGTTTAGAACTGTCCCTGGACAAAATTACATTTCTAAAGGAATAAAAGTCATTTAAAACTGCTTGCGGCTTTAATGTCATGTCTGGTCCCGGCAATATGGATGAAAATCATTGAGAAAAATGGCATGGGTACCCCCCCATCCCATTACCAGCCCCTTACCAGCCCCTTTGGGTCTTGTATGGATAATAAGGGGAACCCCATACCCAAATAAATAAAAGGAGGGGCCCCCAGGCCCTATATACTCTGAACAGTAGTAAACAGGTGGTGCAAACAAGACAGGGACTGTAGGTTTGTTCTTAAGTAGAATCTGTTTGTAATTTTGAACTGGTACATTTTTAAAGTGTATCTCCAGCCAAAAAATCTTTTAAGCTTTTTGGAAAACATAGGGAAGGGTTATCACCCCTGTAACATTTGTTTTGCTCTCTGTGCACCTCTTCAGAAGATTTCACCTCCCTTTCGGTCCCAATGACAATTGGATTTTGAAAATTTGAGGTTTTTAGTGAAACAAGGAACTCTTACAGGAGAGAATTTCACTTCCTAGGGGTAGATTTCCTCTCACTTCCTGTAGTCTCCTTCCGTTTGCAAGTAGGAGTCTTTTTTAAGTCGGATGTTTGAAAGTAGGTGCCTGCCCTATATACTCTGCAGAAATTTGGGCCTTAGGTGTTGGTGTTGCCACAACACTGTAAGCCCTCACAGTTACTCTTGGTGGGCACAGGAACGGGCCCTGCTGTGAAATATTAGATCAAGAATTGTAATTTCATGCCCCTGTTGAACAGGGTCAGAAAAATTGGGCCTTTGGTGGTGGACGGTGTGGTGGTGTTGCCACAACACTGTAAGGCCTCAGTTACTCTTGGTGGGCGCAGGAACGGGCCCTGCTGTGAAATATTAGATCTGTAGTTGGAGTGCAGGAAGTTGGAGTGCAAGAATGAGCCCTGCTGCAAAGTATTGCATCAAAAATTGTAATTACACGGCCCTGTTAAACAGGGGCAGAAAAACTGGGCCTTAGGCACTGGTGCTGGTGCCACAACACTGCAACCCCTCACAGATACTGTAGTTGGAGTGCAGGAATGAGCCCTGCTGCAAAGTATTGCATCAAAAATTGTAATTACACACCCCTGTCAAACAGGGGCAGAAAAATTGGGCCTTAGGCACTGGTGGCGGTTCCCAGAACCAAAAATGTTCTTACAAGCTATCAGCATGATCATTGAGGAGGAAGAGGATAGTCACTCAGCATAACAGGATAGTCACTCAGCATGAGCATAGGCAGTCTTGAAGGGATCTGAGATTAAAAAAATTATTATTCGGTTACTTCAGCGTCAGGTGCTTGGTAGCTGGTTGTGATCCAAGACTGATTCATTTTTATGAAGGTCAGCCGATCGACCGAGTCGGTGGACAGGTGCACCCTGTAATCGGTTACAAAGCCTCCAGCAGCACTGAATGAATGCGTTCCAAAAGAACGCTGGATGCAGGACAGGCCAGTAGCTCAATTGCATACTGTGCTCTGGCCAGTTATCCATCCTCAAGACCCAGTAACCGAGAGGATTTTCGGTGGGTAAGGTGTCCAAGTCTGATCTTGCCCCTAGGTATTCCTGCACCATGTAAAACAGATCCTGCAATGGTTGCTGGAACCGATCATATCTTGGGGCTGCGGACTAAAAAATTGTCTGAACGCATCGGTCAGGCGGCCACCTTCTCCACCGCTCCTTCTGTGACTGACCGAAGCCTCAGCAACACGTTGTCCAGGACCAGGAATTTGTAACCTTCCAGGCTCTGGGAACGCGTTGCGCAAACCTTTCTGCAAGGCCTCCCGAAGATGTTTCATCCTCTGCTCCCTCTGTGACGGCAAGATAAGGTCCGCAACCTTACCCTTGTAACGTGGATCAAGGAGGGTTGCCAGCCAGTAATGATCCCTCTCCTTGATACCACAAATACGAGGATCCTTCCACAGGCTTTGCAGGATCAGGGAGGCCATGCAGCGTAGGTTTGCTGAGGCATTCGGTCCAGAGTCCTCTGGGTCACTCAGGACGACATGATCCGCAGTCACCTCCTCCCAGCCACGTACAAGTCCATGGGTGTCTTGGGACTGTAATTTATGCCTTGAAGACTGCTGCTGATGCTGAGTGCTAGGCTCCACCTCCATGCTGACACAATCCTCCTCCTCCTCCCCCTCATCCTCTTCCTGTGTGATAGGCTGGCCAGCAGGAACACTGTATGGATAAAGGGGCCTTGAGAGGTAAGGAAGTCCTCCTCTTCCTCCCTCTGTTCTGCCTCAAGTGCCCTGTCCATTATTCAACGCAGCGTGTGCTCCAACAGGTGGACAAGAGGGACAGTTGAAGTGCTAGCAATTTAGCCAAGCTAGCATTCAACCGCTGGGCATGTGGATGGTTGGGAGCTAACTTCTTTCGGCGGTGCAGCAGCCGGAGCAAGGAAATTTGCATGGTACAATCTGACATTGGTGTACCGATAGCAGATTTCCCGCAAGTACTTGGTAGTGACACACCTAATTCTACACCTTCATTCCTCTCAGTGCAGGTTTCTGAGAGGACTGAAGGTCTAGTGGAGTTGGAGATTCAAGCTGATGAGGAGCAAGTAGAGGTCCGCTTTGTTCTTTGGTTTGGGTCTTTTCTGTACGCTTGCCAATGGACTGCATGGCAGGTCGTCATATGTCTGGTCAAGCATGTGGTGCCCAAGCGGCTGCTGCTTTGGCCACGCGAGATACGCTTCAGACATATGTTGCAAATAGCAAAGGTGCGATTTGCTGCACACGTCTCAAAAAAGGCCCACACCAAAGAACTGGAAAAACGCGCAGAGACAGCAGCGCTCTGCACATGCGGAGCTCTGCGGTGTGATGCAGTCGGTGTGCTGCCCTTAAGCTGGCCCCTGGAGTGCATCCTGCCTTGTTGGAGATGTGCCTCCTCCTCTCTCCTATCAGGCACCCACATAGAGTCAGTGACCTCATCATCCCCTCCCTGCTTATCACTGGAGCAAACCTGGCAGTATGCTGCAGCTGGGGGAACATGACTGCCAGTTTGCTGTCCTTCTTGGGCACCCCCTCTCTCTGGGCTCACGTTACTGCCTTCTTCAAGCTGGGTACCATCATCGGAGCCTTAAAAACGCTGCACATCCTCCTGCAGCATGTACCCAACACTGTGGTCAAACAGTTTGTGGGACTCCTCAGGAGGACACGGTGAGGCTAGGGAAGGAGTGACTGATGCCATTGAGCCAAGGGAAGAGTCCGGTTTGGCAGCTGCTTTGCCAGACAAAGTACCCTGAGCCTGGGTGAGAGAGGATGAGGAGGATGAGGACGGCTTGGTCATCCACTCTACCAAGTCTTCGGCATGTTGCGGCTCAACGCGGCCAGCTGCCGAAAAAAAGGACAAGCGTGCCCCACGGCCACGTGCTGATGAGGATGCACCATGTCCAAGACCAGCACTGTTGCCTCTAGACACAGAGCCTGCTTGCCCTCTTTTATTGGCTGTGACTGTCTGCCGCCTCTCCTTGTTGGCCTTCCAGACATACTGTCTTTGATGTATTGGAATAGGTACACAAGGAATGGCCTGCAGTGAGATATAGCTGCACAAAGCTGGGAAGTATATATACTGATTATACTGCAGCTAGCTGAATCAACTGCCTGGCTGTAGTATCTTAGCAACAGTAGTTCAGGAGGAACAGTCTGCAGTGTAGCTAAACTGAATACAGTATTACTGAGTGATATACTGCAGCTTTCTCAATCCACTACCTGACTGTAGTCTCTTAGCAACAGTAGTTCAGGACGGAGGAACAGTCTGCAGTGTAGCTAAACTGAATACAGTATTACTGAGTGATATCCTGCAGCTTTCTCAATCAACTACCTGCCTGTCTGTAGTAGTAGATTAGCTTAGCAACAGTAGAACAGGAACGGATCTAGCTAAACTGAATACAGTGTATACACTATATATATATATATATATATATATATATATATATACACAACTCCTAAGATGCATATATATACTGCATACACTGTAACTGCAGCTAACTGACTCGCCTGCCTGCTCTATCTAACTCAAATGAAATGACACTCTCTCTGTCTCTATCTCTCTCTTTCAATGCTTGAACACACTACATGGGGCCAACGCGCGGGCGGCCTTATATAGTGTGGGGCGTGTACCTAATCCCTGAGCCATGGTTGGCCAAAAACACACTGCCTTTGGCCAATTATGGCTCTCTTTGCTTACGGCGCTGTGACTGGATGGGTCATAGTGCATGCTTGGCCAATCACCAGCCAGCAATGCACTGCACTCGAATTTGGCGCGAACGGCCCATATTGTTTGAAATTCGGCGAACAGCCGAACAGACGTTGTTCGAGTCAAACATGAGTTTGACTCGAACACGAAGCTCATCCCTAATCATGACCTTACACAGGCCCGTTCATGCTGGAAAACCCTCCACTGTGGCTGAATTAAAACAATTCAGCAATGTGAAAGACTCATTGCCAGTTGTCGCAAATGCTTGATTGTAGTTGTTGCCGCCAAGGGTGGCACAACCAGTTATCAGTTTAGGGGCAATTACTTTTTCACATAAAGCCAGGCGTGTTTGGACAGCTTTTTTGCCTTAATAAATGAAACCATCATTTAAAAACTGCATTTTGTATTTACTCGGGTTATCTTTGTGTAATAATACAATTTGTTTGATGTGGGTCTTTTAAGTGTGAAAAATATGCAAAGAAAAAAAAAATCAGAAAGGGGCAAATATTTTTCACAGCATGGTAACTTTTGAAGATACTGTGCTTATTGTATTAGCTCCTACAAGTGTGGCTGTTTTTTCGTTACGTACACAAATAAAAACAATGCTGACAGAACTTCAGCACTGCTCACCATGTGAAGTCACAGAACCAGTAATTATGCTGCCATCTAATTCTACATTCTTAAATGACCCACACAGACGGACTGAGGCATTAGTCATGTTCAGATGTGCACTTGAAATCTCAGCATCTGAGGTGAATATCTTCAGGCTGGAACTAAGAAACTGCTGGAGGGTGAGAACGGAGATTTGTGGAAACATTGAAATCCAGGCCAGAGTGACTCAATCCCTGTGACTCACGCACATGTCCTTTGATTACTTTGCTCAGGGACTTTCTTGATTCCGTTTAGTAAAAGTATATTTCAATTTTCTTTTATTAGAAACATTTAGAATATTTTTTTGGCTTCATATTTTATCACATTTTTTTCTCTTTTGAATTCATGCCTAAAGCAGTTCTGGCAAAACTTTGAAAACTAATCAGTCAGCAGCTTCGAGCATTCTTTCCCTCAGCTGCGTTTATGATGCAGCTCTGTGCTGATTTTTTTTTGTCTTTCCATTCTCCCCGTCCTTCCACTGCCATGCAGCCAGGGGTTTCTGGACAGCAGGACATCTTAGATCCAATAAATCTGAAACCTGTCTAGGTGCTGCTTCATTTATCAAGAGGCCTAATTTACCAAGGCCCTTCAGACTAATTGCAGATTTGCAGGAAAATGCTGAGAGTGTAGAACAGTGCATTGTGAATGTCCCTTGCCATATTTTTGCTAATGTGTTTCATCTGGAGTGCATAAAGAGACAGGGAAGCTGATTTTAGACACAGCACTTTGGGGCTAATCCAGTTAAATGATTAGCCCTAAAATCTGAAATGATGTCATTCTCCCTGCAGTCCTCTGCCAGCTGCCTCATGTGCTTCACACTGAAAAATATTCTGTTCCAGAGTGTCTTCCAGACCATCATATTTAGACAATGCTTGATGACTTGTTCAGACTTTTGACTGAATAACCAGTTTGCTGGTGTTGTAGATAACGGGAACATTTCCTGTTAGATTCCGACTGAAGATTTTATTTTAGGAGTCAATTCAGAATTTTTTAATTATTACAATACAGCAAGGGAGCACTTAAATAATTATGAATTTCTCCAGCAAAGAAACCCCTTACCCTATTCTTGGGGGTTACTTAGCTCATTGTTTAGCATTGCACCTGTGGAGCTGGCAATGCTCATCAAGGACCTTGATACCTGCTAGTGTCATAATGGCCCACCTCTCAAAAATATCCAAGAAAATCAAATTGCTCTTTAATTCATTTAGTGTAAAACCAACTGCACTAATACAGTAGGCCATATGCAGTTTACACTCATTTCTACCGTATTTTCCAGCGTATAAGACGACTTTTTAACCCATGAAAATCTTCTCAATATTCGGGGGTCGTCTTATACGCCGGGTATCGTCTTATAAGCTGGTATACGGCGTGCTAAAACTTCAGGGACAGGCGCTGAGCCACCGTGAGCTGCATCACAGCCAGCCGCTCCTGGAGCCGCCCCCTCTCCCTGCTCTCATGCGTACTCACATTACTTACTACGCTCGGATCGTCTTGGAGACAGGGAGGGCTGGGCAGGCAGGGAGAGCTGACCCACCCAATCCAAGCAGGCTTTGTATGCAGTGTGCACAGGAAATGCATCGCTTGCCGTGATTGGCTGGTTGTTGTATACTGGGATTGGCGATTCTGAGGCAAGGCAGTCTATCTGGTGAGCAGATGCATGTGGTGGTGAATGCAGTACAGCTTTTAAAGGCAAACTGTCACGCCAGCAAAACCTGTAAAAATAGCTTGGAGTTATGATGAGCGTTGCTGACTCGCCAGGGACTTGCCCGGCACTTGCTCTCTCTCTATTGTTTGTTATCTTCCTCCTATCATCATCAGTTCCAGTTTGGTTGACAGCTTAGAAAACAAACAGCATGGCAGCTCCCATGGGTTTATTGTCTTATCCTTCCTTTCAGCTTTAGAGTGAATTAGGAAAAGTTTTTAATCCACTTGCACTGTTTTATGTTTACATGTTTGATGACAAACAGCCTTATGTTTAGGTGACAGCTTTCCTGCTAAGTACCTGCATGTTATAAGCATTTGAATTAAAATGACCATATTGAAATCAAATCTGATGTTTTTAAATTTTTATTTGGTGTGCATTGGAAGAGGGGTAGTCTTATACGGCGAGTATAGCCCAAATCCTATATTTTAACAGGAAAAGTAGGGGATCGTCTTATACGCCCAGTCGTCTTATACGCGGGAAAATACGGTACATCAATTATTTGTAGGTTCAGTTGGAAAGTCAGACATATCCACAGAATCACACACATATTTGATGTTTCTTATATATATCTTTGTCAAAAATCCAAAACAAATTCTGTTAAAAACCATACTGAACATCTGTAATATTGTCCCAAACGTACACCAGTGTTAGGCAGTTAATTGAATAACGACTCAAAAAAGTCCATCAGCTGTACAATGGTCCATAAATCAAAACAGATTCTGTTGAGTGACACTGCATTGATTAACACAAACAAAGTGCCCACCACCGTAATCAAATGGCCGCTTACCAGAAGGCAAGCACAAAAGCGCAATCGGCTATAACCCAGCCGTGGCCTTTGGCTTGCATGCAGAGTAGTATGATCAGGAAGCAGACTAACACCCAGGATGCTCCTCAGTGTGTAATAAGGTCCTTCAGCGTATCATAAGGTCCGTGATATTTTTTGAAGTATCGGGGAAAGGAAGGAGAAGGACCATAGTGTATTACTGTCTTACTGGTTTATTAATTAAAAAGTAATGTGCTTACAAAAAGACAGAAGTATAACGCATAAAAACTTGCCGGCCGGCAAAATACAGGAGCCCATTCTCCTCAAAACGATGTGGTGACGTCACTACATGCGCCCCCCCAGACGCTTTTCATCACAATCTGACGTTCTCAATGGGGATAGGGCAACGCACTGACTCACCATCATTTATAAAGCCAGACCTCGTTGTGAGGCGCAGGGATCAGGCTAAAAACGCCATATTGACTATGGGCACAGATACCAATAACAAGACTGTTAGGAAGCTTAATCCAGCGGTTAGCTTGGATAAAATCATGATTAAAATTAGATTGATATATATAATAAATTCAAATAAATAGAGCAGCCCACGACCAACTATATTAATAATACTAATAATATTAACCAACTAATTGATCAACTAACCGGACATCAAAAGGATAGACGGATGTCCTTCAGCTAAATTCAGACGGATAGGCCGCCAAAAATTACCCTCATTTACCCTAATCCAAATAAAAAATGAATAATAATATTAATTATGTGTGAACAATAGTGAAAATGTAGTGAATAATTAGTATGTGTATGCCTTTTAACAAGGTAAACACTATTAAATTAATAATGATGTGCATGTCATATTAAAATGTAAATTATGCACAACCAAAATTTATAATGTGCATAATATGTGTAAAGGAGCCAAATATTATATTTAGTCTGTACAGTGAGTGAATATTACGTGCTGAAGTGATAAATCCCTATTGCAATTTTAGATCCACTTTTTAGCAATTTAAATCCAAAAATGAAATAAAGAAAATTCATAATAAAAATTAATTTATTACAAAGTTGTTAAAAAATGTATTAAAACATTAAATTAAAAAATGTAATTAAAAAATTATAAACCCATCCTTGCATCACACACCAAGTATAACCCGTGGCCACATCATGAATTATTAATGAAGGCATTCACGTCTGTATCTATATTCAACCCATAGGGGCATAGGTTTTCAATCTGTGGATCCAAGCCATCTCAAGTTTAGAGATCTCTCTTACCAGTAGACTTCCCCTCCAGTGTGGTTTGAACTTATCAATACCCAAGAAAAGGGTTTTTGACGGGTCCCTATTATGCTCCAAAAGGTAGTGCTTGGACACTGAATGATTCTTAAACCCCATCTTTATATTCGTGATGTGCTCGTTGAGGCGGACTTGTAAGGGGCGTTTGATCCGCCCCACATATTGCAGGCCACACGGGCACTGCAACATGTAGACCACCCCAACGGTAGCACACGTAATACAAGGCTTGATAATATGTTGTTTTTGCATGGCAGTGGATGTGAAGGTGGTGGTCCATCTTTGAGAGCAGGAATTCAGGGAACAGACCCTACACCTTCTACATTGGTAAAAGCCGGTTAGTTGGTCAAGAAAAACCCTACTATGGGCGCATGCGCGGCGCTTGATGCAGTAGCTCCACACTATACGGGACCTGATTTGCTTCTCATGGGCTATAAACTGTCTTAAACCTGCCTATGCTGACACCCCTCGAGGCACATAGACACAGTGCATGTCGTCGAACAAGAAAGCTCGGGGCTCAAAAGTCGCTTACCCACTATCTTCTCTGCACCAGGGAGCAGTGCAGCATGTCGCAAGATGGCGGCGCGGATCGAGTACACTCTCCGGCTCCAGCGGCCCTCGCTATGCCTCTCGTCCCGGGCTCCCCTTCGGAGCAGGGTGGTGAGTACTCCCCCTCCCTGTCTAAAGCTGACCTGGATGCCAACCTCAAGGCGATGTACACTAGACTGGCAGCTAAAGTTCAATCTGAACTGCATAAAACGTCCCATACACTGTCGCAGGAGAAAGCTGCACTGGGCACAAGGACGGACAGGCTAGAAGCAAAACACGATGAGCTCGCCCTGGCTTACAGTGACTTCAGCAGGAAGCATGAGACACTCTCCACAGCCTTTTACCAGATACAGTCGCAGGTGGAGGATTTGGACAACAGAAACAGATGGAATAATTTGCATTCACGTGGAGTCCCAGAAGCCGTTACGGACCTGATCCCCACCGCCATTAAACTGTTTAAGTCTCTTCTGCCTGATTGTGAGTCTATTGCATTTACAATATCCACCGGGCCCTCAGACCAAAGCCTCCTGCGGACAAGCCTCCACGCGACATAGTCCTTTGCATGAAAGATGTCCTGACAAAAGAAGAAATCCTGCGTGCAGCCAGGAACACGCCGCACATTACTCTGGATGAGTACACTGTTCAAATCTACCCAGATATCTCGCCCGCCACGCTGGATAGACGCAGGGGGATGAAGGAAATCACTGCACCTCTACAAACTGCCCGGATCCTTTACAGATGGGGCTTTCCTTTCAAGTTATTGGTTCCTCATAATGAAACCACTTATGTCGCCACCACTGTGTTAGAAGGTCAGGAGATCTTGGTGAAGTTGTGCCTTCTGGAAGCTGAAGCGGTACGTCGCCCTCCCTTAACCCCCAGGCCTTCCCAAATCTGGCACACACTGTCACCCAGACGTGACAGGAGAATATTCCGCCATGAAATCGGTTGATGCAGTCTGCACCCTATACAGCCACCCGGCCATAGCCGCCCCTGTGATCTCACGACGATGCACTTTTATCCTCAATGCACCCATTGATTTAGGGGCCTGTCCCTAGGCATTGATGCATGACAACCCCACCCAGCATTGTTGACTTCTTTTTTAACAGAATTTATTTTTTCTCTGGACATTTTTTTAGTTGTTTTTGAGTCAGTGTATGCTGTGCAGCTGGGTTCAAGACCAAGGTGTCTCGTTTTGACTGTTTTGGTTGCAGGATATGAAAAGACACCTGATCCCTTTTGTTTTTTGCTTTCAAAAGCTTTTTTTTACAACTTTTTGTTCTTGGTCATTCTAATCCATTCTAGTTCTCATGAAGTAGGTATGGTAATTGTATTTTCATTCCATGTCTGGTCTCGTTCTAATTTGCCCTGTGGTGGTTACCGACGAAATATGGCGGTACCCCCTCTAGTTTTGAAGATTAGGGTTCTAGGCCTGGCTGTAACAAATTATGCTTCTCTAGCTCTTCCCCTTATCAGCATAACACTCACCTTCATATTGTTCAATGGTAATTATTTGTATCTCACATAATGTTAAGGGCTTTAATTCACATGTGAAAAGGCGGAAGGCTTTCTCCTTTTATAAACGCCGTAAAAGCCAAGATCTTATTGATTCAGGAGACGCACTTTTCTGAATCCTCTCACCCTAAATTCTTTCATAGGTCTTTCTTACAGGCCTTTTATACACTTCATTCCTCGAAGAGTAGGGGTGCTGCCATATTTCTACACTCATCCCTCCCTATGGAGGTTCGTCAACTGTATAAGGATAAAGAAAGTAGGTTTGTGATAATTAAAGGTTTGATACATAATAAGGAACTCACTATAGCTAGCGTGTATGCCCCCAATGACTCTCAAGCATCCTTTTTCATGGCCTTTTTTGATACACTAGCTTGTTTCCATTCTCCACATATGATTATTGGTGGTGATTTTAATTTAGTAGCGAACCCCACACTTGACAGATGCATGGCCTCTGCAGGCTCTAGAGCCTTCCCAAAATCCCTCTCTCACAAACTCCTTGACCTCCAATTAATAGACACTTGGAGAGCACACAATATAGGAGCAAAGGAATTTAAGTTTTTCTCTCATCCCCATAAAAGCTACGCTAGATTCGATTATATTATGACTACCCCACTCATTCTTGCGAATTGCTCAGAGGCTTCCATCCATAACTGTGTGTGGTAGGAACACCATGTTACCTCCTTCACCTCAGACTTTATCACGCTAGCCCCTACTCCATTTACCTGGAGACTCAATGAGGCACTCCTCTCGGACTCGGCCATGGAGGCAGAGGTTTCCCGTGCTATAGAAGAATATTTTGCATTAAATGCCCTCCCCGAAACCTCTGCTTCAACTGTATGGGTGTTTTAAGAGGTAGGCTCATTAGTATAGCCTCGGCCCGTAACAAGGCTAATAAGCAAAAGATAGTATTGCTCACTGCAGAGCTGGATAGACTATAAAAGAATCCTCTAATTTTGAACCTAGAGTCTACTAGACTTTCTATTGAGTGGAAACGCCTTGAACTGGACTCACTACTTATAGCTGAGGTGGATAGAGCACTGAGATGGTCCAAGGCAAGATTTCTGCTGCACAGCAACTCCTCATCCACCATGTTCGCCAGAAAACTGAACCAGTCCCTCCGCCCCCCACATGTCTATAAATTGATCACTCCTTTGGGTCAGACTACGTCCCACCCTCAGGAGGTCCTAAATATTTTCAAAAATGTATATTCTTCCCTTCTAGCACCTCCTCTGACTGCTCCATCAGCAGAGAGTCTTGCTTGGTTTGACTCAATTCCACTCCCCACACTCCCTCCCTCTCAATTAGACTCCCTTAATGAACCTATTTCTCAACCGGAGGTGATGAATGTCATTAAGGCCCTAAAGACAGGTTCTGCCCCAGGCCCAGATGGGTATTCCTCGGTATATTATAAAAAAAATCCGCACAACTTTCCCCAAGGCTGGTTCAGCTTATCAATTTTGTCCTTCAAAGTAACAGCTTCCCAGAGGAGATGCTGCTGGCTATTGCTAACATGTCGCTTATCCCTAAACAGAACAAGGACCATACTCATCTTCAGAATTTCAGGCCTATATCGTTTATTAATAACGATCTGAAGATCTTCAGTAGAATTTTGGCAGACAGGCTAGCTGGGGTTATTTCTTCTTTGATCTCCCCGTACCAGTCAGGGTTCATTCCCCATTGCTTTATCACTGACAATATATGCCTGGCTACAGATATAATTCAGGATACCAACCTGTTTTCTAGAAAGCTGTTACTGTTAAGTTTGGATATTCACAGGGCATTTGATAGCGGGTCTTGGAGTTATGTGTGTCTCCTTCTACAGCTCTTTGGTTTTCAGGGGGAATTCTTGCAGGCCTTCCAAGCTCTATACCAAAATCCTAGGACATGTGTAAAAATCCCAGGTTGTAGCTCAGTGTTTTTCCGATTAGGCAGATGCACAAGGCAGGGGTGCCCTCTGTCTCCACTCATTTTTACTCTGACCATTGAGCCCCTGGCCATTGCTATTTTGCAACATCCTGACATCTCAGGGTATACCAAAGCATCTTCCTCATACAAATTCTGCATGTATGCAGATGATGTGCACTTGTTCCTTACCAACCCCAGGATCACACTCCCAAATCTTCTTCAGACCCTCTCCATTTTTGCCCAGGTTTCGGGCCTCTTGGTAAACATGTCCAAATCTATGGCTCTTCCTGTCGGGTTTGAGCCTGCGGAGCTGGAGTCGCTCAAAAGCTCCTTTACATTTACATGGGTTAAATCCTCCCTCTCTTATCTAGGTATAGCGCTTCCAGGAGAGTACTGTTTACTATTTGACTATAACATTCACCCCATGATCTCTAAACTAAAGCAATTGCTTAAATCCTGGTCCTCCGATAAAATCTCATTTCTGGGAAAGATTACTGCCATCAAGATGACTGTCCTCCCTAAATTATTAAACCTTTTTAGGGCTCTCCCAATCCAGATATCCAAGTCTTTCCTGATTAATTTCCAAGCACACTTGAATAGATTTATCTGGAGTGATAAACCTCCAAGATTCTCCAGGGAGGTGTTGTATCGTTCTAATGGACTGGGTGGTCCTCCAGGTATGGCTATACTATCTGGCTAGCAGATTCACACAGCAGGCTCAATGGAATATCAAAGACTTCAGAGTCCCATGGGTTAGATTTGAGCAAGACTCAATAGTCCCTTATTACCTCCCGGGGCTTCTGTGGTCCTCGAGATCCCAGGCTTCAGTACTGGGTTCTCGGAACCAGGTTGTTGCCCACTCGTTGAAACTATGGGATCGCTATAAATTGAAATTTAACCTGACTTCAAAGGTTCCCTCAGGGGCTCACCTCCGTCTTTGGAGACCCAGATGCTCTCCATTGGTGGAGTTCCCAGGGCTTAACCACGCTGGAGGATTTCCAGCATGATTCAAAATTTGTCTCTTTCCCCCAGCTGCAAGCCCAAAAATGTCTTCCTGCTAGTGATTTTGTTAGATATCTCCAAATAGGAATTTTTTTCCAGACACACTATGCTGCCTCCCCTTCGGATACCCTTTTTGAATCCCTATGCCCCGAGACAGAAGGGTTTAATCTCAGCACTATATAGGGAGTTAGAGAACACACAGGAGAGTCCCAAACTTAAACATATGCTCCTTTGGGAAAGGGAATTAAATCTGGACTACCATCTCCAGGCCTGAGAGGCTAACTGGCTGAATATGTGTAAGTGCACTAAATCGTTGTCAGTAAAGCCTCGTATACACGACCGGTTTTCTCGGCAAGAAACGACAAGAAAACAGTTGGGAGAGCTTTCTTGCCGAGAAAAACGTTCGTGTGTATGGTTTCTCGTTGAGAAAACTGCCGGGAATCTCGATGAGAAAAAGAACCTGCTCTCTATTTTCTCGTCAGGATTCTCGTTTATCTCATCGGGATTCTCGTCGGCCTGTTTCCCGACGAGAAAACCGGTCGTGTGTATGCTTTTCCGAGTCTTAAAAAAATGTGCATGCTCAGAATCAAGTATGAGACGTTCGTAATGGAGATAGCACATTCGTCACGCTGTAAATTATTGCATTGTTTAAATGGTGCGCATTTAAATCTTCTTTAGAATGGTGCAATAATGATAAATAATGAACTTGTTTTGCTGCAGATATTCACACAGAGTTCTGACTAACTTTTTTAAACATTTTTCATACTGATCTCATGAATATTTTTTAGTATTATATAGAGCAAGATCTCCTTAATATTTAATTTTATTTTATATATATATATTTTTTTATTTTGAATACAGATCTTCATTTTAAATGATTATTTAATTTCTAGTGATCTCCATGATTCGAATTTTTATTTTGTTGTGTCAAGTTTACAAAATTAATATTATTATCTTGTATTTTTTGACCTTCAAGGAGATTGTTTGGTGTTATCTGTCCCTTTTTATTTTATTCTTTTTTATAAATGTATCTGCCTACTCAAAAGCTAAATGTTTTAGTTTTATTAAAACACATAGGCAAGTATAACTGTAAAAAAAAAACAATTTATCATGGTATATAATTACAAAAAAAAAGGCAGTGCTGGAGACCCTGCTGCAATTTGTGCATCCTTGGTACCCCAGAGCACACATCAAAATCCTGTGTGGACACTAAAATTGGGACCTTGAGAAGCACATCAGTTGTGAGCACAATCTGGTCCTGATCTCCCAGAGGTTAGGAACAGCAGCAGGTGAGATATATGTCCCAAGTCTGTGGTACTACAACAGGCTGCCTTCTGTCAGACCACATTGAAGCAAGGCCATCACTTCCTGGTCTTCTTGGTAGCCTTCCCTGCAGCCTTCTCTGCAGCCTTCCTTCTGCACGTGGTTGGAGGCTGTGCCACTGGAGGTGTACTCGTGTCAGGAGGAGGAGAAGGAGGTGGAAGAGAAGGAGGTGGAGGAGAAGGGGGTGGAGGAGAAGGAGAAGCAGGTGGAGGAGGAGGAGGAGGTTGAGGTTGTGAAAGCTGGGCGACCTCACGTATGAGTGAGTGAATGAGTGATAACTTGTATAGCGCTACAAATGCGAACTGAATCGCCTCAAGGCGCTTGGCATCCAGTGACGTCCTTATCCATCAGAAGATGTGGGTCTTAAGTTTTTTCCTGAAGGCCCGATGGTTTTCTTCCATGCGGATGTCCGTGGGTAGAGCGTTCCATAGCCGTGGTCCTTGGACTACAAATCTTCGTTCTACCTTCCATTTGTAGCGGGATTTGGAGATGTGAAGGAGGTTTTGATTGGTTGACCGGAGAATGCGTTTGGGGGAGTAGTGTTTTATTTTCTCGCATAAATATTGAGGTGCGTTTCCTTGTGTGCACTTGTGGGTGAGGCAGAGGGTCTTGAATGTGACTCGATCCTTTACGGTTAACCAATGCAGGGTCCTCAGTGAAGGGGTGATCGATTCCCAGGGTTTTTTCCCTGTTACCAGTCTGGCTGCCATGTTCTGGATGACTTGTAGGCGCGCAATCTGATATTTAGGTAGTCCTATGTAGAGGGAGTTTGCATAGTCGAGTCGGGAGTTGATGATTGTTCCAACTACTACTGCTGTGTCCTCTTCCGGGATGAAGGGGATGAGTCTCCGTAACAGACGGAGGAGATGGTGCGATCCGCTGACTACTGATCCTATTTGTGCATCCATCGACATCTCCGAGTCAAAGATGACTCCGAGACTTTTGACTTTGGTGCTCGGGGTAATGGTCTGTCCAAGAATGGTGGGTGGTGTGCAAGACGTTTTTGTTTTTGTCTTTTGGTTTGCGTGGAGGAGAAGAAGTTCTGTTTTGGATCCATTAAGTTTGAGGGAACTCTCAGTCATCCAATCATCGATCAATGTGAGGCACTCTTCCAGTCCGCGATATTGGTCTTTTTTTCCGGTGATAGGAAAGTAGAGTTGGGTGTCGTCAGCATATGAATGGTAGCACAGATCCTGTTTGCTGATGATTTTAAGGAGTGGTCGGAGGTAGATGTTGAAGAGCACGGGTGAAAGGGGTGATCCTTGAGGGACTCCGCAAGAAATTACACGAGTTTCCGAGGTTAAGGCTCCTAGTTTTACTGTTTGGGAACGATTATCTAGGAAGGATATGGCTGTATTAGGGGTAATTCTCCCCATCACCCCCTTGTTAAGTAAGCTGAGCAGCAGGGGCTCACATAGGAGGCGTTGTTCCATCGTCATAGCTTTCATTTTTGCCCCAACTAGGTCGGCATAGGCCTCTTCTGTGGTTGTTGGCTCCTGGAGGGTGGCATGTGCCTCTCTTATCAGGGCCATTGCTGCCTGGCTGGTGCTCCTCTCCCTCCTGGTCCTTCTTGTAAGGCGGATGGGAGGCACCTGCAATCTGGTCCTGCTACTTGGCCCGGCCACATCCTGTGTGCCACTGGGCCCTGCCTCCTCCTGTGTGCCACTGGGCCCTGCCTCCTCCTGGCTCACAGTGGGCAATGCCTCCTCGTGGCTCACAGTGGGCCCTGCCTCCTCCTGCCTGACACTTTCCTGACCCTCATCACTGGTTGATGTCATCCTGTGTATGAAAAAGGGACATAGTTAGATTTTTTGGTTCATCAATCACACACAATTTTCAGCTCATGTCTGTTGCAAATTGAATGTAAATCAATAGAAAAGACTATCATTATGACCCCAGCAGTTTTCATTCTTCTCCCCAACTTTTTGGGCCACTACTGTCTATTGATATGTAAAACACTTTTTGATCAAAATTTTTTATTTTCTTTCCATATTAACATCTTTTTTGCTGCATACATTTTATCACAATAAATGTTTATAAAATACTATACCTGGCTCCAGATGTCCAAATCAGGTTCTTCCAGGATGGCTGCCTCTTCTTGCTCCAGAGAAGGCTCAGGTTGGCTGCAGGGAAGGCTGGAGGGAAGACTGGACAGTGATGGCCTTGCCTCAAGGTGGTCGTTCAGAAAGGACATCCTGCTGTAGTACCACAACTTCGGGACATATACATCTTTTGCTGCTGCTCCTGACCTCTGAGAAGCCAGGACCCTAAAGCGCTCAGTCCTGTATGTGCCTCTCAAGCTCCCAATTTTACTATCCACCTGTTGTGTGGTTGCTGTGGGTATCCTTGTCTGCATAAATGGGAGCAGGGTCTCCAGTGCTGCTGTCCTTACCCCTCTTTTTCGATGTATGGGGTTTTTGGTCTCCCACAGAGCGGTCAGCTCCCTTACCCGATCTATAAATTCCCCAAGGAACTCTTTGTCCAAAAATGCATTAATTTTGTCTGCAAGACAAAACACAAGACAAAATTAGTAATGCCAGTATGTCTAAACTCAAGTAAATCTCTATCCCCATATATATCCTCAAACAATCTCTATGCTGTATATGCCACCACTTTCACAAAGTATAAAAATCATACCTTCGGTCTGACGTTCGTCACTTTTCCTCCTCTCTTCGTAGACAGAACGTAGTAACGTCACATCTGTGTTTGCTTTATATACACTACGAATGCGTGAAACTCCGCACACATCGCCCGCCCATGACGTTCACATAATTGACTTTTCCGCGCCCCTTCTCTTTTGGCGCGCAGACGATATGGCGGAGTCACAGCAGGTGTCTGCTAATTCCTCAAATAACGATGAGACAAGCCCCTGAGCATGAAACGTCATGATCAAGGAGGAGATTCAAGGCATCTAATATGTCCTTCACGGAGATGGCGGAGATGGTGGACAAATTGAGAAAGTCGGATTATGATGGAAAGCATGGGCCGTATACACACCCTAATCTAAAAAAGGCCAAAATCATGAAGAAAGTAGTAAAAAGTCTGAAGAAGAATTTCGGGGTACGACAATCAAAGGAGCAGTTTAGAAAGAGGTGGTCTGACCTGAAACTGAGGGAGCCGGAGCAGTTAAGGAGTATTAAGAGAATGCTAGAAAAAAGTAAGTACTTCTCCTGTGTTCCTATTATTGTATTTCAGAACTTGCATGTTGCTCCATGTTGTTGCTTTTTACTATTGGACCTTTAGAAAATGACATCTCGCAAAATTTAGTGGGCCCAGTAATCGGTCGTTACAGACACATCTTTCACCCACTACATACAATGTTTTTAGAAGATACAGGGTTAAAATAATTTAGACATGCCTGTTTTTATTCCATAAATGTTATTACATTGTTGTCTAGATGATATGTTTGGAACTAGAATGAAATGCAAACTTGAATCAGTGTAAAGGAGAGGGCACTCAGCAGCTTTTCACACATCTGCACTCTGGAGCACTATAGTGTGGCCCACCAGAACAACCTTTTTAGGATGCCCCACACAGGTGCTTCAGTGTATTCTTGGGGTGTCTCCATGTGTAAAAATTGTCCCAAAAAGGTGAATAGTCAAGATTTGTTTATTTTTAAATAATGTCTTCAGCTTGTAACTCTGCCCAAACAGACACTTGTACCCCACTTCCAAGCAATGTATCATGTTCCTATTTTTTCCCTAAAATATCTGTGTGCTAATTATACCTTTTGTTTCATTCACATAGGGGAGAGAAGCCTGGGAGGACACCACTCCAGGGAGCACAGGAACCCCACACCACAGAGAGAACCCCAAGTAGAAGTGGTGGAAGGAGAAGTGGAGGAAGCAGAGGTGGATGACGTTGTGGAAATTGTCACCACAACAGGTCAGTGTCTGTCACCACAGCTTCAGGTAAAAGATGTAGGCCTGCAGAGTTATAATATCTTTTTTTAATTTTTTTAGGGGATGAACATGTTGTTGAGGAAGAAAGTCCTCGTTTCTCAAGTGATAGTGCCCAAAGAATCATCCAGCAAGTTATGGAGTGTAGTAGTGAACTGGACATGATGAAGAAAAGGATGAATGTTATGGAGAAAACATTTAAGGACATCATTGATGTTTTGGGGCAAATTGAATGAAGCACAAAACCCCCCTTTTTCTAGTTTTCAATGTTTTCGTCCAAAATGTTGCACTTTTAAAATCAAGCCAAAATTTAAAGATGCACACAGTGTGTCAACATGTGCCATCTGCCATCAGGGGATATCCATGTATGGGTTTTGTGGGTGCAACCCCTTCCTCACATCTCAAGTAGGTGAAAGATAGAATGGGTTGCACCCCCAAAACACGTCCATTGATCACCCATGATGGCAGATAGCACATGTTGACAATAGGAATCAGGAGGGAAATACCCCGTTTTAAAAACCCTAAAAATTGTGTGCATCTTCAAATTTTGGCTTGTTCAGGGGTGACACCCCATATTATGAATGGCAGATAGAGACATTTTTCAGAAAATAGAATGTCTGATATTGCCTAGAGGTTTACAATGTTGTATTTTGTTGTATGGTAATGAGAGTTTTGTATTTTATTACAAAAAAAAATGGCCTGTTTATGGCCACCAAAAAAAATAATAGTAATCTTTTATAACACCAAAAATGTTATATTTACCATGTGTGAATGTGCACAGAGTAAAAATTTTGAACAACAACAAAGTGCAGCTTCTTTATGGTATCCGCTATAACCTTTTTTGTGTATATTTTTGGTGTTACCAGTGAAATGGTTGGTATTTACTAAAGGAAAAGACACTTGGCACTACAAGTGCACTAGGAAAAACTATGAGACAGCTAAAAGAAACACAAGCAGTAGATCCAAAAATCAGATTAAACCAGATTTTTATTTTTGGGTTGCAAAAAGCTTTTATGCATTGCCTGGCATAGGAATTGCCCCCCTACCCATGAAATACTCTACATATTTTTGCCGAACCTCATGGGCATTTTGGGGGGGAAAGCCAGGACGGCCAGCTTCAAGGGCCGGCAAAATATTGTCCCTCTAAAGTCCAGCATCAGGCCCAATTGAGGCCATATAATTTGGGGATTTTATGCGGAAAAAAATATGCAGCACGCAGCAACAGAATACTATATAGTTCATTTTGTACTCTGCCAAGTTTATAGATGTCATGAATAGGCGGAACCGGCTGGCCATTATCCCGAAGGCATTCTCCACAACTCTTCGGGCCCTGGCCAGCCGGTAGTTGAATACCCTCCTCTCCGGGGTCAGGGTCCTCTGGGGAAATGGCCTCATGAGATGCGGTCCCAGTCCAAAGGCTTCATCAGCCAAAAAAACAAAGGGGAGTCCTTCCACATTCCCTGCATCCAGTGGCAATGCAAGGTCATCACTCTGGAGACGGAGGGCAAACTCCGTCTGGGCGAAGGCTCCCCCATTGGACATCCGGCCATTCTTCCCCACATCCACATAGAGGAACTCATACTGTGCTGACACCACCACCATCAGCACGATGCTATGAAACCCCTTGTAGTTGAAGAAATAGGACCCAGACCGGGGTGGTGGCACGATGTGGACATGCTTCCCATCTATTGCCCCTCCGCAGTTGGGGAAGTCCCACCGCGTGGCAAAATGGGATGCCACAGTCTGCCATTCCTGTGGCGTGGAAGGAAGCTGAGGAGTCAAACAAGATAAAAAAAATATTAGTACTTTTGCACATAACATTGCTAGTAGATTACACAAAAATACATTCTTGGCCAACATCATTATAACTTTTATTTTAATGAGTTTTTAAATACAAAAATAGTAGGCCCAATTATCAGATTCATCACCCCCTCTGATGGCCCATTATAAAAAAAATATTGGGGGGGGGTTAGATGAGTTTGGGAACCCCAAAAAAAATAAAAAAATTAAGTGAAAATATACATTTGGAGACATTTTAGGAGGTGTTTAGAGGGGGGGGTGTAAAGCACTACAATGGAGCTGACAAAATACATTGGGAAGTGACTAGGCTAGGGGTGTTTGGGCCCGGGATAGCATGCTGGAGAGGTTAGTGAAGGGAAATATGCATGTAGGCCAAAAAAGGGGCATTAAAAGCATGCATGGGGACAAAGGGGACATTCACAGCATATTACAATCATGGTAATTAGGGAAGGATGAAAGAAATACATTACATTAGCATACATTAAATACATAGAATGTGATGTTAAAGGAGAAAACTTACCTTAATTTAGTTCTTCTGCAGGACTTGCATTATGGCAGAACAGGTGTCTGGGATTATGAGGCCCAGAGCCTGGGGGGAGATGCCTGTCGTGAACTTGAGGTCCTGCAAGCTTCTCCCAGTCGCCAGGTATCACAACGTGGCGATGAGCCTCTGCTCAGCAGTGATGGCTTCCCGCATAACGGTGTACTGCCTGGTGATATAGGGGGACACCAAAGCCAACAGATGCTGAAAAACAGGATCAGACATCCTAAGAAAATTCCTGTAGTCATCAGGATTATTCTCCTGGATCTCCCGCAGCAGAGGCATGTGACAGAATTTGTCCCGCTGGAGCAACCAATTCTTGGTCCATGAACTCCTCCTCACCCTGTTACTGGACTGGACTTGGTCCAAGACAAGCAGACCAACACCAAGCGCCCGCACAGCACGAACTCTATGACGAGAACGTAACATGGCTAGAAGACGGTCGTCTGATCAGAACGTACTAAACAGAACGCACTTAAGAACAGCAAGGCCTATGAAGAACAACCTGAAAATCAGAAACGTGCCGACAAGAACGCACTGTAAAACAGATACGACCTGACTACACGCTCTGAACGACAAGATACGAACCCACAAGCACAAACTGAACCGCAGAAAAAGAACCGAAAGCACGAAGACTGAAAAGCGCGAATCGTCTCTCCCCAAACTTTTACTAACACGCGGTAACACAAGATCAGCAAAAGCAGCCCAAGGGGTGGCGCCATTGGAATCGAACTTCCCCTTTATACTGCCGTGTTGTACGTCACCGCGCTTTACAATGACGAGATTTGTAATTGACAGTGTGTATGCAAGGAAAGCTTGACACGAATCCCGTCGAGCTTGACAAGAATCTCGTCGAGAAAAACAACGGGTTTTTTTACGACGAGATTCTCGGCCGTGTGTACTAGGCTTAAGAGAAACGGCCATTAAACTGTTTACCCGCTGGTACTATACCCCCACACGTTTAAAAGAAAGAGAAGCCGCTCAGGTGTAGATGTCTTCTAAGTAATCACTTCTTCCCAGAACTACGGGTGCAGGCAATGCACACATAGGCAAAGCAAAAGAACTGATTCTTTTAGACAGCAGCACTCCGAATAAAATTGCCTTTATTTGTAAAATCCAAAAAATCCAAAAACCACACTACGGGTCACAGCACACTGGTCAAGCTGACATGTTTCACACTGTACTAGTGTTTAATCATAGCTATCTAGCACACAAATCATTTCTATAATATACCCCTCAAAAAGGGTCATGTGATCAAAAAAAGGAGGTGTAGGTAATTAACATATAATTAACAAGTGATAAGTTAATTGATGGTGAAAGATGTGTGGTTCAGGTGTCCTGAACACTAAAAGGTGAATGAAAGCCTCTAAAATTGTATAAATATATGAATTAATAGAGTGGGTGAAAACCAAATTCAAATATGTGAATATTAAAGAAATGAAGCGGATAATAAGATGGGTGATGGAGTATGGACGATGACATATATTAATACATATGTATGTATATATATATATATTGTGACAGCAGGCAGGTAAAATCACCAGGTTGCATCCAGGATGGTAGGTATGTATGCCCTAGATTCAGGCTTTATGCAAATTCATACAACTAGGGGGAGTGCTGGGAGTCTTGCGGGGGAAGAGTTAATGAGCCCAGCTGAATCAAGTGGCTCATTAAGGCCTCTACAAGAACTCCCAGCATGCTAAGGGAGATGCTCCATCCTGGAACCAGTTCTGTGTTGTGCAAGACTGGGGAGTGTGTTTCTGTCCTGTGCGGTGAGACAAAGCCTGTGTGGCTAAAACCTTCAAAAACAGGGAGATAGGGGCTGGGGCAGCACAAGGCTGCACCTAGTTGTCAGACAGGGAACCTACGTGTGTAGTAAGCGGTCAAGCTGACCAGGATTTCTTTTGTATGTTTATTTTTGTTTTGCTGTTTTTCCCCTGTAAATAGTTTAAATAAACCGCACCTTTTGTTTTTGCAACTACAAACTCTGTCTGCTGTGCCTGTTTTTGTGTGGTGAACCCATCCAGGGGGTCACACACACCCGCTGCCGAGCTAACCCCCTCACAATATATATATATATATATATATCATAAGTTTGTCAAAACCATGAGTAAAGTGAATGGGTGTGCCCACTCATATGTATATAAGTTTATTACCATCATTCAGGATCCAAAACTTAAAATCCAAAAAACAACCGTGCATAATGAACCAAAATATGTCGAGAATTCTGGTGAGGTTAATTCCAAACCAGGAAATTAAGTAAAACTTGTTAAACAAAGTGTGTATAGTAGTGAAAGAAATTATATAACATGTATAACCTGTGAAAAACACATATGTATGAAAAAAAATATTATTAGTAAACTAGTTTCAATGTGTCAATGATGCATGTGCGAGTGTGAAACCACTTGAGTACCAATGAAGTTGTGTTAATGGATAGTTCTTTATAAAGATTGTAAAAAAAATATACAAACGAAATTTGCGTCCTTTTTTTCCCACAAATAGAGCTTTCTTTTGGTGGTATTTGATCACCTCTGCGGTTTTTACTTTTTGCGCTATAAACAAAAGAAGAGCGTCCAGTTTTGAAAAAAAACACTATTTTTTACTTTTTGCTATAATAAATACCCATTTTTTTTTTTTTAATAAAATTTTCCTCAGTTTAGGCCGATACGTATTCTTCTACATATTTTTGGTAAAAAAAAAAAATCGCAATAAGCGCGTATTGATTGGTTTGCGCAAAAGTTATAGCGTCTACAAAATAGGGGATAGATTTATAGCATTTTTTTTTATTAGTAATGGCGGCGATCTGCGATTTTTTATTGTGACTGCGATATTGCGGTGGACACATCGGACACTTTTGACACATTTTTGGGACCATTCACATTTATACAGCGATCCCTGCTATAAAAATGCATTGATTACTGTATAAATGTGATTGGCAGGGAAGGGGTTAACCACTAGGGGGCGGGAAGGGGTTAAATATGTTCCCTCAAAGTGTTCTTACTGTGGGAGGAGGGGACTGACTGGGGGAGGTGACCGATGGTTGTCCCTATGTACAAGGGACATACCATCGGTCCCCTCTCCCTCACAGGACGTGGATCTCTGTGTTTACACACAGAGATCCACTTTCCTGCTCGTTTCCCGGGCAATCGCGGGTGCCCGGCGGCACGCGCACCGGGGCCTTGCGAACGCGGCGGGCGTGCGCCTCCTAGCTCATTTTAAAGGGAGGACGTCATATGACGTCCTCCCAGAACAAGAGTATCCTCCGCCCGCCGTCTATTGACAGTGGGTGGGGGACAAGTGGTTATAGAAATGATTTGTGTGCTAGATAGCTATGATTAAACACTAGTACAGTGTGAAACGCGTCAGCTTGACCAGTGTGCTGTGATCTGTAGTGTGGTTTTTGGATTTTTTGGATTTTACAAATAAAAGCAATTTTATTCGGAGTGCTGCTGTCCAGAAGAATCTGTTCTTTTGCTTTACCCCCACAAGCCTCATCATCCTGCTTCCGGGGCTGTTCTCTCCCGGGCTACTTTTTGCACATGTTCTGTGACTGTGTCTCTTTGCAACCCACTTGGAAGGAGACACAGGAGCTGGTGGACAAGTTGGCGGGGTGGCACGTGTATCTAACGTGTGCCCACTGACTCTTGTTCGAGAAGATCCCAGATGTACCAAAGCCCCTCATGAGATTAATACACACTATTTGTATTGCACTACATTGGGGGATTGCCCTTAATTGGAAATCAACTGCAGTTCCATTCTCGCAAGTCATCTTGTGTGTGAATCCGAGAAAATATTTCATACACTGCATGACTCAATGCCTACCTATGAAGCTAAGTGGAACCCTTGGGTTATTTATCGTTTAATAGAATGACCTCAATTGTTGTTTTCTTTTTCTTTTTAACCTGTCTTGGTTGCTGTTTGGTTCTGTTTTTCATTTAGAAACTGGACTCATACCACACCAAGTACTTTGAGTTTGATTGTGTTTGTTCACAACACTGTGTAAATCATTGTACAATATTGTCTGAAGTATATATTTTTTTCTTCATGTACTGATTTATATTTGATACCAGTTTGTATTGTAAACTACCTTTTCCTAATAAAAAAAGCTTAAGTATAAAAAAAAAAAAAACCCTACTAGTAACCGGTGGATTGAGGACATTGGGGGCCACCTGATTTTGCAAAGATGGTACACCTCTAAAAATCATTTTAGTTTTTTTCTGGTAGGACATCTTTGAGAATGGCATCATTGTTAACAATGTACCAGTGTTTATTGATCAGTTTTTTCATATTCTTATGCTTCAAAGAGTAAGAAGTTGTAAAAGGGGACACCCAGGGGAAACTGATCTCCATCATGAGGTTCCCTTTCAATCAATAAATCCTCCCTATTGGTAGCTTTAACTATATCCAAGGTATCCATAAGGGACCCTCTTTGGTATCCCTTTTCTAGAAACCTACTGGTAAGGACCTCCGCCTGTACCAGGAACTCATGTGGGTCTGAACAGTTCCTTCTGAGTCTAAGATATTGGCTCTTAGGAACTGCCCTGAGCCAAGAGCTATGATGGTAACTATCAACAGGGATGAATGAGTTCCTGTCAGTCCCCTTAAAAAAAGTGGAAGTAACAAACAGGTTATCCTTAATCTCAACTTTAAGGTCCAAATAATGAATCTCAGATTGATTTGCTTCATATTTGAGTTGGATCCCTCTCTCGTTTAAATTAAGGGATGCCATGAACTCCACCAGATCCTGGTGTTGGTCATCCCATAGGAGGAGGATGTCATCGATATACCTGGCCCAAAGGGCCAATTGTGGTATATCCTTGGTGTGGATGACATCCTCCTCCCACCTGGCCATAAAAAGATTAGCCAGGCTGGGGGCATACTTAGCCCCCATAGCAACCCCCGAATTCTGACTGTAAAAATTGTTATCGAACCAGAAATAATTTGAGGAGGCTGCAAATCTCAATAATGACATAAGAAAAGCCACTTGCTCCTGAGCGAGATCAGAATCATGTTCTAGAAAGCCTTTTACCACCTCAAAACCTAGTTTGTGTGGGATAATGGTATAAAGGGTTGTGACGTCCACAGTCACCATCCAAATACCATTCTTAGGGGAAATACCAGAAAGCAAATTGATAATGTGCCTGGAATCTTTAACAAAAGAGGGCATTTTGCGCAAAAGTGGCTGCAAATGTATCTGTCTACCCAGGATGTTATGGAATCAATCCCACTGACTATGGGACGTCCCGGGGGCGGACAGGATCTTTATGAAGTTTCGGTAAATAGTAGATAGTGGGGGCACGTGGGGCTTTAGGTATCAAATAAAGCCTCTCTTTGGGATTGAGAATCCCCTCATAGAACCTCCTAGCCACTATTAATTCAAGGTCCTTAATGTATTAGGCCTTAGGGTCGGACGGCAGTAAAGTATAAGTGCTGGAATCCCCAACAATGTTATATATCTCGGCCATATAGTCCGCCCTACCTATAACAACAATCCCCCCCTCCTTATCGGCTGGCCTTATAACCAGATCCTTATTATTACCAAAGGAATCTAGCCCCTCTTGTAGGGTTTTATTCATCCTGGCCTTCTTAACTTCCATAAGTTCTAAATCTCTTAATAACACATCACAAAACACCCTTAGTGATGGTGCAAGGGTGCCTGGAGGGTTGACAGCCCTGAATGAACAAACTCAGTCGCCATCACCTGATTGTTGGATGGAATACCAGCCAGATACCGCTTGATATTCAACTTCCTAACGAACTTGTGTATGTCCATAAAAGTATGGAACTTATCCAAACTCTTAGGTGGCGCAAATTTAAGGCCTGTGTCTAAAATCAATTGTTCTGACTCTGATAACACTTTGCTGCTTAAATTAAAGATCCCCAGCCCCACTACACTTTTGGTCGTTGAGAGATCTCTAAACTTGAGATGGCTTGGATCCACAGATTGAAAACCTATGCCCCCTATGGGTTGAATATAGATGCAGACGTGAAAGCCTTCATTAATAATTCATGATGTGGCCACGGTGTATACTTGGTTTGTGATGCAAGGATGGGTTTATAATTTTTTAATTAAATTTTTTTATTTAATTTTTTTAATAAAATTTTTAACCACTTTGTATTTTTGTAATAAATTAATTTTTATTATGAATTTTCTTTATTTCATTTTTGGATTTAAATTGCTAAAAACTGGATTCAAAATTGCAATAGGATTTATCACTTCAGCACGTAATATTCACTTACTGTACAGACTAAATATAATATTTGGCTCCTTTACACATATTACGCACGTTATAAATTTTGGTTGTGCATAATTTTAATTTTAATATGACATGCACATCGTTATTAATTTAATTGTGTTTACCTTGTTAAAAGGTATACACATACTTACACATATATACACATACACATAATATTCACTATATTTTCACTATTGTTCACACATAATTAATATTATTATTAATTTGTTATTTGTATTAGGGTACATGAGGGTTATTTTTGGCGGCCTATCTGTCTGAATTTAACTGAAGGACATCCGTGTATCCTTTTGATGTCCTGTTAGATGATCATTTATTTGGTTAATAATATTAGTATTATTAATATAGTTGGTCGCAGGCTGCTCTATTTATTTGAATATATTATATATATCAATCTAATTTTAATCATGATTGTACCCAACCTACCCGCTGGATTAAGCTTCCTAGCAGTCTTGTTATTGGTATCTGTGTCCATGTAGTCTAAATGGCGTTTTTAGCCAGATCCTTGCGCCTCACAACGAGGTCTGGCTTTATAAATGGTGGTGAGTCAGTGCGTTGCCCTATCCCCATTGAGAACACCAGATTGTGACGAAACGCGTCAAGGAGCACACGTAGTGACGTCACCACGTCGTTTTGAGGAGGACGGGCTCCTGTACTTTGCCGGCCGGCAAGTTTTTATGTGTTATACTTCTGTTTTTTGTAAGTACATTACTTTTTAATTAATAAACCAGTAAGACGGTAATATACTATGGTCCTTCTCCTTCCTTTCCCCGATACTTCAAACAATATCACAGACCTTATGATACGCTGAAGGACCTTATGACACGCTGAGGAGCATCCTGGGTGTTAGCCTGCTTCCTGGTCATACTACTCTGTATGCAAGCCAAAGGCCGCGGCTGGGTTATAGCCGTTTGCACTTTTGTGCTTGCCTTCTGGTAAGCGGCCATTTGATTACAGTTGTGGGCACTTTGTTTGTGTTAATCACTGCGGTGTCACTCAACAGAATCTGTTTTGATTTATGGACCATTGTACAGCTGATGGACTTTTTTGAGTCGTTATTCAATTAACTGCCTAACACTGGTGTACGTTTGGGACAATATTACATCTGTTCATACATCTTATTTATTATGTCATCCTAAGGACTGATGTGGACTTTATATTATTAATATTATTGGCACAGTTTACCATCTTGTTTGCTTATATATGTTGTGTGTATCCCACTTTAACCACTTGTCCCCCGCCCACTGTCAATTGACGGCGGGCGGAGGATACTCTCGTTCTGGGAGGACGTCATATGACGTCCTCCCTTTAAAACGAGCTAGGAGGCGCGCGCTCGCCGCGTTCACAAGGCCCCGGTGCGCGTGCCCGGCGGCCGCGATTGCCGCCGGGCACCCGCGATTGCCCGGGAAACAAGCAGGAAAGTGGATCTCTGTGTGTAAACACAGAGACCCACGTCCTGTGAGGGAGAGGGGACCGATGGTGTGTCCCTTGTACATAGGGACAACCATCCGTCACCTCCCCCAGTCAGTCACCTCCCCCCACAGTAAGAACACATTGAGGGAACATATTTAACCCCTTACCGCCCCCTAGTGGTTAACCCCTTCCCTTCCAATCACATTTATACAGTAATCAATGCATTTTTATAGCAGGGATCGCTGTATAAACGTGAATGGTCCCAAAAATGTGTCAAAAGTGTCCGATGTGTCCGCCGCAATATCGCAGTCACAATAAAAAATCGCAGATCGCCGCCATTACTAATAAAAAAATAAAAAAATAAAAATACTATAAATCTATCCCCTATTTTGTACACGCTATTACTTTTGCGCAAACCAATCAATACGCGCTTATTGCGATTTTTTTTTTTACCAAAAATATGTAGAAGAATACGTATCGGCCTAAACTGAGGAAAATTTTATTTAAAAAAAAAAAATGTGTATTTATTATAGCAAAAAGTAAAAAATAGTGTTTTTTTTCCAAACTGGACGCTCTTCTTTTGTTTATAGCGCAAAAAATAAAAACCGCAGAGGTGATAAAATACCACCAAAAGAAAGCTCTATTTGTGGGAAAAAAAGGACACAAATTTCGTTTGGGAGCCACGTCGCACGACCGCGCAATTGTCATTCAAAGTGTGACAGCGCTGAAAGCTGAAAAATGGCTTGGGCAGGAAGGGGGTTTTCATGCACAGTAGAGAAGTGGTTAAGCTGCTGCCTTTGTCCTGTTTATTTGTCTAGCGCAGTTTTCCTTTTTTCATACTGAATATCTATTGCTTTCCAATACATTCTTTACATCTTAATTTAAACACATTTGCATGCTCTATTCGCATTCAGCTTTTAAGCTAATGTGTCACAAATATTTGTCTGGATGTTTTAGAAAGACAGTAGTGCGACACAAAAAAATCAAGTTTTCATTTTAGAGAGCTATAAGGGACATGACCATAAAATATATTGTCATCTTGTGAGTCACATAGCATGAAACCCAATGTTTGATGAAGCCTTAAGCCCTGTACACACGATCGGATTTCAGATGGAATAAAATCCGATGGATTTTTCCATCGGATTTCCGATGAAGCTGACTTCCATCAGTCTTGCCTACACACCATTAGTCAAAAATCCGACCGTCCTAAACGCCGTGACATAAAACACTCCGACGAGCCGAGAAAGTTCAATGCTTCTGAGCATGCGTCGACTTGATTCTGAGCATGCGTGTTTTTTTTTTCCATCAGATAATTTAAAACATGTTCTATTTTTAATCACCGATGGAAAAAAGACCGATGGGGCCCATACACGATCGGTTTGTCCGATGAAAAAAGTCCATCGGACTGTTTTCATTGGTAAAACCGATCGTGTGTACAGGGCTTAAGAGTGAAATAGGTTACATCATGTTGTATGCTACATGTCTCTCCAGTGTCTTCTTTGGATATGTGGTAAGCTCCCCTGATAACGGCCATGACTGACCGAACACTGTGCAAGACTACCTGGTAAGGTGATTTTTCTGCTTATTTGAACTTTTTCTACAGTATTGTTCATGATGTATTTCACTCAGGTTAATAAGAAAGACATATTTGTGTTAAAAAGATCGGTAGGACAATATTTGGCCAAAAAGATAAAAGTATTCCTAGGACGCAGTCTGCAATGCTTTCCAATGTCACTGCCATTCTTGTTAAGGATACGTTTTTAATTTTAAAACAAGCAAAACTAATTAATAAAATATATTTGTTTTTATCATTAGCCTCCTTGCCCAATGTCTGTGGTAATCTTACCAGGCTGGAAATTGATAATGCTTTTCTGTAGAAGTGTTGTTGCTAAGTCAATGTGTTTCTCTCACAGTTCTCCCTCATTTTGTTTTCCCTCAGTCTAGGCATGTTGGTACTAGGAGTGTGTCTGCAACTCTGCATCATCTGTTGGCTTAAAGTGGAAGTAAACCCATCCATTTAATAGTTTAAAAAAACAGTTACATTTCCGGCATGTGCCGGAAATGTAAAACTCCCATTGGTTGTGCTCTCAACCAAACTGTCAAACCATCCAATGGCTGATGTCATAACTGATCACATGTGCAGCATCATGGTAGTTGTAGATTAAACAGAGGCCAAGATGGCAGCTTCCTTGGCTGAAAACGATAGGAGGGCTTACTTCCACTTTAACGAGGGAACTGCACATTAAAAAACAGCTTCTTGCTTGAGTTTTCAAATGAAAAAAAAAAAGCTGTTCATTGCACTCTATAAATGCTTTAAAAGATTTCTGTTGGTTCCTGTGGGAATGTCCTGACTCATATATCTAGACTTCTGTATTCTTTCCTGTATTAAATATGACTGTTAACTTAGTTATCAATTTGACCTGATACCTGTGTTTCTTTGTCACGTATCTATCTTGATGTTCTGTTTTTGATTAGACTGTAACTTAAAATGGAGTTCCACCCTGAATTTTTATTTTTTACCAAAAATCAAAAAAAAAACAACAAAAAAAAATATTTTTTACTTACCAGAAATAGCGGTTGCTATGCGGAAGTCCCTAATCTGCCTCTCCATCGTCCACGGCTGGTCTTCTTCCTCGTCCTACTCACGGTGTCTTCTGGTCAATGGGGCGCGCTGCCTTCTGGGAACTGTGTGTATCCCAGAGAGCAGCCGGCCCATTCAGAAAACACTGCGAGACTCGCGCATGCACAGTAGGAAACGGGCAGTGAAGCCGCGCGGCTTTACTGCCTGTTTCCCTTAGTGAGGATGGCGGCGCTGGGAGCTGCAGGATCGAGGGATCGGCCTTGGGGGGGTGGGAGGGCGACACCGTGGGCGAGTAGGACAGGTAAGTGTCCTTATTAAAAGTCAGCAGCTACAGTGTTTGTAGCTGCTGACTTAAAAAAAAAATTGCGGGTGGAGCCCCTCTTTAACTTTGCCTGACCTTATTCCAGCCTTTCAGCAGTTGATAATCTTGCTTGATAATTCTGTATCTTCTTCTCTTGTTTGTCTATTGCCTGCTGTCCCCAGCAAGTTAAACCCAAAACCCAAAGATATGGGAGCATCACACAGCTTGGTCCAAATCATATTGTCCTTATTAAAGAATCTGCATACAGTTTCCACCTTGGTATGATGATATTATTGCTACTAAAAGAATGAAGGTTCCCTTGTAATGTAAATGTATCAACCCATGCAGCAATGTGCAAATTAAGGTTTACTGAATGAATGCAGCATAATTTGCAAACAAAATAGTAATGGGGTATGCAGTAAGCACAGAATACATAAAAGGCAAAGTGACTAATACAATAACATGAGCTGCCTATGAACAGTTTCTCAATAAGGGCACTATGTAGCAGCACTGTACAGTGATTGTAAAGTCTATTTTTTTTTAGTTAAAAATAACAAATATGTTATACTTACCTGCCCTGTGTAGTGGTTTTGCACAGAGCAGTCTGGATCCTCCTCTTCTCGCATACCTCTTTGGTGCTGCTTGCCTCTCCCTCCTGTTGAGTGCCCCTACAGCAAGCAGCTTGCTATGGGGGCACCCGAGCCGAGCCACATCTCCCTGTGTTCATTCAGACATGGAGCCATGGCCCAACCCAGCCCCCTTTCTCTTCTCGTTGACCGACTGGCTTTGATTGACAGCTGCTGGAGCCAATGGCGCCGAGCTGCTGTCTCAGCCAATGAGGAGGGGAGTCCCGGGCAGCCGAGACACTCCTGCAACATTGCTGGAGCTAGATGGGCTCAGGTAAGTATTAGGGGAGCTGAGGGGGGCTGCTACACACAGAAGGTTTTCAATCCTAATGCATAGAATGCATTAAGATAAAAAATCTGCCTTTACAGCCATTTTAAAGTACAATAGGCTACTTGTGTTTCCTTTAGGTCAACGCCTCTTTCACAAGGAGGCAAACTGTCACTAATAGCTCAGGTGGCTGGCTGGAGGGTTCCTTAGACCTTTTCCACAGGCAAGTGACATGGAAAATCTCTGGTCTATCCACACACTGTATAAAATAGTGGAGGACCAGACACCTCTAATGTCTAATGATCCCTGTCTCATCAGGCAGTCTTTTGGGGCGGAAGGTTGTGGGAATTGGATAAGCTTATATTCCCAGGGCATGTCCAGAAGTCTATGGGCATGTAGGATTTTGGGAGCCCACTGGATTGTGGTAAGAGAAAATAAAGGAGTCTGCACCCACCACTGAACAAGGTTCCACTAGAACCATTTTGTTTGAGATACCTAGTTTCAAAGGTATACCTAGATACCTTATTTTAAAATATCAACCAAATAATAATAATATTTTCCAAATCACATCTCTTACCACAACCTGCTCCACCTACCCCCCGTCCAGCCAATATATCAAATCACAGTGGCTTTTGCTGAAGAGCTGCTCAAATGCAATAATTGTTTCTCACTAGTGACTTTAGTCATTCGTGTAAGATACTAATCTAAGCTGTTCCTTATTCTTCCTTCCAATTCATTAAACTGCAGGGAAAATATGTTACACCTGTGTGTCAAATCCCAGACCTCTGTACTTCGGATATAAATAATATAGATTGTGAAGCCTAACTTTCTGCAGATAAATGTGGCTCAGTACTATTAATATCCTCTTAGCTGTTTAAAACAACTGATCACAGCTGTAGCTCCTCTACACAAAGCTATGGGTTAAAAACCTTAAACTTTATGATATGATTCTTATTCTGTACTACTATATGTTTCTTATGCATTTTAACCACTTCAGCCCCGGAAGAATTTACCCCCTTCCCGAAGAGGCGATTTTTTGTGATACGGCACTGCTTCGTTTTAACTGACAATTGCTTGGTCGTGCGACGCTGTACCCAAACAAAATGTACGGCTTTTTTTTTCCCACTAATAGATATTTATTTTGGTGGCATTTGATCACCTCTGCGGTTTCTATTTTTTGCGCTATAAACAAAAGAAAAGCGACAATTTAGCAAAACATACAATATTTTTTAACTTTTGTTATAATAAATATCCCAATAAAAAAAAAAAAAAAGAAATGTCCTCAGTTTAGGCCGATATGTATTCTTCTAAATATTTTTGGTAAAAAAAATCGCAATAAGCGTACATTGAGTGGTTTGCTTGAAAGTTATAGCATCTACAAAATAGGGCATAGATTTTAGGCATTTTTATTATTATTAATGTTTTACAAGTAATGCCGGCGATCAGCGATTTTTATCAGGACTACGATATTGCATTGGACAAATCAGACACTTTTGACACTTTTTTGGGTCCATTGAAATTTTTAAACAGCGATCAGAGCTAAAATAGCCACTGATTACTATATAAATGTCACTGGCAGGGAAGGGGTTAACACTAGGGGCGATCAAGGGGTTAAGTGTGTGTTCCCTAGGTGTGTTCTAACTGTGGGGGGATTGGACTGACTGGGAGAGAAGACAGATCGTTGTTCCTACTTAGTAGGAACACACAATCTGTTTCTCCTCCCCTGACAGGACTGGGATTTGTGTGTTTACACAAACAAATCCCCGTTCCTTCTCACGTGCCCGTAATCGCGGGTGGTCGCCAGGGATCGTGCCCTGCTATGGCTCTTAAAGCGGCCAAAGTATATATATGGCAAATCGCGCAGCAGAGCCATTCTGCCGCCAAATATATACAGGAGCCAGTCAGGAAGCGGTTAATATATAATGTGACAGAGAAAGGCTCTGTCACTGGGAAAATATAGGAACATTTGACACAGGATTCACATTAAGGGTTAATGCAAGGTTCTGGACTTTCATTTCTCCAAGTTCTGTATTTATGGTTTGGAACTTTCAAGCCTGTGTCCAGAGTTTACTACAGTAGGTGCCTGCAATTTGTGTGAGTACACAGGTGTGCGGCAGTGGCGGCTGGTGCTCAAATTTTTTGGGGGGGCGCAAACAAACTGAAAAAAAAAAATCATCAATTGCCGCCACTGTGCCCATTAAACACAGCCACTGTGCCCAAACGCCACTAGTTTGTCCCCAAATGCAGCCAGTTTCCCCCCCATATGCAGCCAGTTTCTCCCCCATAATGCAGCCAGTTTGTCCTCATAATACAGCCAGTTTCTCCCCCCCAGCCCTGCACTTACCTTCCTTGAGTCAGCGCCGTCCTTCTTCCGTCCTCGATATCTTCTCCCGCCCTCGATGTCACTTCAGCCAATCAGGTTACTGGTAACCAGACCCGGTGAACCTGATTGGCCAGGGAACGCACCCCTGTGCGTCCTCTCATTAGGTATTTAGAAGCCGATTACAGCCCTCAGGCTGTAGTCGGGAAGCCTGTCAGAGCCTGCTGGCTCTGATAGGCACTTCTAAAGGCCAATCAGACGCTGTGACTCAGATGGCCGGCGCTCAAGGGGCCGGCCATCTGAATAGTGGGCGGCAGCAATACATAGGTTCATGCAATGCATGAACCTATGTATTGTTGTGGTGAGTGACGGCCGGGTGCAGAAGCGAGCGGTAGCGGTGCTTCTGCGCCCACTATGGTCGCGCCGCCATGTGTAAAAAAAAGACATTAAAAAAAAAAAAAAACTCTTAAAGGGCCCGTTTTTTTTGTTTTTTTTTTGGTGACCACAGGAGGGGGGGGGGTGCCTGGGCGCCCCCTATGGACGGGCCGCCACTGGTGTGCGGGGTCATTATATACTCTGGGCTAAGGATAGCTCAGAGCTCCCAGTTTGGAGACAGCTTCCAGTTTGGAGACCGAAGGTCTCACCTGAGGTTAGGGGGCTCCAGCCAGAAGTCATGAGATAGAGGTCACAGTTTTAGGAGTCAGGTCGGCTCTTATCGGGGTGTCAGGAGAACCCCAATCCATAGGCCAAAGGTGGGCCATGCATCAGGGTACTGCGACTAAAGGCTAGAGTGCCAAGTGTTCCAGGAGACCTGGGCAACACAGTTAAAGGGACTGGTAAGAGGAGCAGCAGTGCTGCCAACAAGTGAGCCAGGTGGCGTTAGTATGGTACTGATTGTGTCTCTGCCGTGTTTCAGGTTGCATCAGTATGGCACCAATTATGTTTCCGCTGGCATTTGTAGCTAAATCAGTGCAGTATATATTGTTTTTCTGCTGGCATTTCCAATTGCATCAATAAGGCACCTGAATGTGTCTCTGCCCACATTTCTGTGTCTCTGGCAGAGTCAGTACAGTACTAACTGTGTAAGCAGGCTTTATGACTGCATCAGTACCATGCTTATTGTGTCTGTGGGCTTTTTTTGTGTGTCAGCATGTGGGGCAGGGGTAGGGTGATAAGGTGGTCATCTATTCTATTAATTATTTATACATTAATTATTTTGCATATTTTCATTTCCGCCTTTAAATATACTCTACTGTGATTATTTCTTTACATTTATGAGAAAGTGCACATGTGGTGTTCATGTGTGGTGTCTGTGCAGGGTAATGTCAAAAGCAGTTGCCTGGAGTGATAGCTGGCCAAGGAAAAAAATGTAAATCCAGCCCTAGTTCCTATAGTTCAGCATTTTTGATTTGGGTAGCAGACCTAAAACTTAAGTAGCCATGTATTGCACAATTGGTATTGCTTTGCAACACTGAGGAAATATGGCAGTGCCAAGTGCTAAAATTTCATTCACCCACAGATGTATACAAAGTAAGTTATCTAATGTAGTTAGTATGTGCAGGATGAATGTAAAGTTCATGTGTTAAACCTGATGTAAAACAGAAGCCCAGTGGACTAAGTTTGTTCTTCAGATTTACAAATACAGTTGTAACATATTTCATGGATTACACACATCAAGAATAATATGTTCTAGTATCAGATTCCAAGTGTTTTAATTTAATTTAATTCGTTTTGATGAGCCTGAAATAGTACCTACAGTACACACATTTTCTACTGCAGGTGAGCCTCACATTCTTATGTTGTACATCTGCTTACATCTACTAAAGTTCACATTAAATTTATTTTATTCATTCAGTACTAATTATTTGAAGATGTTAACTATGGACAAAATCAGGCTTTTTAATTTGGTTTACCTAATTTTGATGAATCAGTAATAGTGATACAGTCTGTCATTCACTAACATAAACACATCAAGTTTTTTTTAGTCCTCCCTGTAACATAGTTTTATTCCCTGTTAATCCAGCCAGTAGATCCATTATATTTCCACTTCCTGTAATAGGGTGTTCATACTGCAGTGATAATCTGCCTTATCACAAACAACCAAAATTCTATGTAGCGGGTGTCAAATTTAGTGGGGTGTATCTGGGCACTAGATGGCCCAGATACATTGATTTTTAGGGATTTATGGACATTTTGGAGTGTGGGGGGTATGAATGGTTTCATGTTCCCTGCGGTCCCTAGGTGGCGCTGTCACCTGGGACCGGGGTTGAACTGCCATTCTAGAGCCGTGCCCTTTGTGTCCTCTTGCGGCAGTAGTACGGCGGGGCGGGGAGCCCACTGTGCTGGCTGGGAGAGGATATAAAAGGGGGCAGACATCTTGCGCACGAGGTACATTCCCCAGGCACCTTCAGCCTGGGGGCTGCTGCGGTTCGTCTGTGCCCAGGTGCCCTTGGCCTGGGCGCCTGGAGTCGAGTTCCATCCCAGGCACCTTCAGCCTGGAGTGAGGTACTTTACAAGGAGGCCTGGGGCCCAGTACCTTTGACTGGGTCCCGCGAGGGCGAAGCATTCCTAAGGTGCCCCCGGTATTGGGTGCCTGAATCCAGGGCATAAGGGACCAGAGAGGTGACCTCCCCTTAGAGCCAGCGCAGCATTTGCTGGTACCGGTGAAGGCCTCTGGTGACCGTCCGGATGGATGTCTTCCTCTGACATGGGTCATTTGTTCTAAAGGAGGTACTTCATGTTCTTATGGTCTGTGGCAGAGACCCATCTTCATCAGGTCAGTGGCAGGCCTCATCCAAGGCCTGTGGCAGGGGCCTCAACGTTCACCCAGGTCAGTGGCAGGGACCAAATTCATGGTCGGTGGCAGCGACTGTGCGCCAAGCCTGTTTGCACTAAAACGGAAGAGGAGAAACTTTATTCATTGTGTTGTGCCTGGACCTACTCCTTCCCACACCCTGTCTGTTCTTTTAAAGTTCAACCAGCCTACCTATTGATCAAAGCAATAAAACAGAGTTGGACTTTTATTGGTGTGAAACTCATGTTACTGGAAGCTAAGTGTCCCTGTCAGTGACAGTGGCAATCATCCTCCACAGGAAAAGCTGAGGCTCCAGCCTAAAACGCAGACCCGAAGGTAAACGGTTTAGCTCATATCTCTGCATACTACATCAGAGAGCCGAACTGGTGGTGTGCATCTTTCCCCCTTCTCCCAGATACTCCTAGACGAGTAAAACCAGCCATAAAGAGAGGGGAGAAGGTGGGGGAAGACCGCTACATCTATTTCCAACTACATTTTAAATACCTATAGCAACAGTTTTTTCTCCTCCTTAGGAAAAAAGGTTTAAGTCATGTGGATAAAAGCTGACTATTGTAAGCACGACCACCATTGTAATATGTTTTTTCCCAACCCTGTAACTGTGACTTTTTCTATACAGCTTGGGCTTATTCTGGCCAATTTGAGATGCATCTTTGAATTGAACTTCCACCCTCTGTCCAAAAGGATCAAATAAGACCTCCATAACTGAAAAAAAGAGCTGTTCACCTACAGTAGTTCAGATGAAACAGTGTTCCGAAAAACAACATCCTTCTCCGTGTATTATATCTATTGCAGATCCTCCGAATTAATTTGCCACATGGTTATTTGAAAGATTTAAAGTGGTAGTCAACTCTTTGAATTGGAAAACCACTAACAGGCAGGCTTTTTATAACAGACCATAGTGGTCTCTTCTGTCATAAATGCCTCCCTGCCTGTCAGCAGGTAATGTGATCTGAGCAGCACATGCACAACTCAGACCACATTTACGGTCGCTCTGTGGGGCTGCGGCGATGTGACTAACGTGTGCATTCGCAGGAGTGACATCACCTGCACCGCGGCCGTTCAAGCGCCTGAAGATTGGGAAACTCAGTGTTGATACCAGGTGAACGTCAAAAGGACCCCAGCTTCTTAACAAAGTGGGAAAAAGAACTGTATACAACATTTTCACCTGCCTCTTTGACAAATTCATATCATGAAAACAGATATAAAATACTCACTAGGTTGTACAAAAACCCTCAAAATTTATATAAAATCAACCCCCATATACCACCCCTGTGTTGGCAATACCTAAAAATGGAAGGATCGCTCCTGTTCATTTTATGGGATTGCCCAGTGCTTGCTAATTTTTGATCAGGAGTCAAAGCCTCCAATAGTAATCTGACCGGATGGTCTCTTACGATCTCACCGGCCACTTATGGCCTCCATGAGATCCTCCGTGGTATGCAAAAATCAATAAACGCTATAAGAACTTACTCTTGAAACACATATTAAATGCTGCAAAAGCTTGCCTACCGACTCTCTGGAAAAAAACAGACTTGCCAACCTTGGAACAATGGCATTCCAGAGTTTCTGACATTCAATCAATATAAGAACGTACAGCATTCCTAAAAAATCTATCTGAAAAACACTTCAAAGACTGGATGCCCTTGTTAATGTATAGAGACTCCCTCTGAGTCCAAAACAACAGCATGGGACTACCCTTTACCCCTTCTCAACAGCTATACCCCTCCCCTCCTGGTCTGAAACCCCTCCACCCTTTTGTGATGACCCTGGTTGAGGTAAACTATTGCAAAAAATCTTGTATGGATCTAATGTTTCATCTGGTGCATGCTAGGTAATGTACTTTACTTTAAATTGCTCCTTCATGCTCCAAGATACTGTTTTATACTTTATATGCTGTTTGTTCTGTTTTTGGCTAATTTAAATACAGAATACATTTCAAAAAATGTGGATGCACATATCATCCATATACTGTAACTGAACCAATACCTTGTGTTGTTCTGAATGAGTTTAAGCCTCTCTGCTTCCCCCTCTTCCCTCTTCTCTATGTACAGGCAATCTCCCATGGGAGATACTGGTAATCCCTTTGCATAGCCATGAATCTGTCTGTAGATGCTGTCATTCAACTAAAAATAGAGTGTATTGCAAAAAACACTGGTTTGGGTTCTGTTCAGCTGTCTAGGACCAAATGCCACTTACAAATAATTTACTTGTGTTAGATGCTAGTTTTTTTTCTTATTATTTACTGTGATGTTGATGATCTCTAGAACTGTAATAATTTGTTATTATGCTTATTTATATCTGTTTCTTATTTGCTTCCTGCAAATTCAACATCTTCATTTATATTGCCAGAAGACAAGAAACCAAATCTTCTGTGGTTTTGTTATTTACATGTGGCCTGAATACCCAGAGGTCTGCAATTTTACTAGGAGGTGATTGACTTCCTAAATCTTTGTGCCATTAAATAAACAATCCGCATATGTAATATGCTGTTGATAATTTGAAACATAATAAACAGAACTGTAGCAAAGTAAACACATCCTATAAACTGCGACGGCTTTGAAAATGTTTAACTGAGCTGGCAATCGATATAAAAGAGAACCTTTTCCATTACGACATCTATTCAAAAAGAACTGCTATTACTAGAATTATGCTTTTACATAAGATATGATTTATAGTTATATGTGTCTTTTAATGTCTTGTGTTCAGATAGATAATGAAACTGAAAAATAATGATCATATACTGTATATATGGGAAGTTGACTAAGTTGAACAGCTAAATCTAAAAGGTTCTGTGTGTCAAATTACAACTGCTTTTTAATACACATGGAACACTACACCAACATTTATTTTTTTTAAGGTAAAGTACTGTACTTATTTTGTGTTTATTAACCACTTAACGACCGCTCACTGTATATATACGTCGGCAGAATAGCACCGACAGGCACAATCACGTAGAGTGTACGTGATCGCCTTTGTACAGTTGGGGGGTCAGATCGGACCCCCTCCTATACAGTGAGCGGCCGTTAATCGTTGGGGAGCGATCAGAGATGAGGGGGTGACCATTTGATTTCGGCCACCCCCTCGCAATCGCTCCCGGCCAATGAAAATGCTTCCTCCGCCATGTGATGTAAACACAGGCAGGAGGAAGTGATGTCATCTCCCTCGCGGCGGTCTTTTCGATTCCGGCGCCGAGGAGAGAGGAAGCAGGTTAGTGCACCAACAGTCCACTGACACATAGGTACACATAGGCACACATTTCACCCCCCAGTCACCCCCAGATCACCCCCCAGGTCATCCTCCAGCCCCCAATCACAGTGTCACTGATTGCAGTGATCATTTATTTTACTGATCACTGCATTTAGTGTCATCTGTGATAGTAAAAAGTTGCAGGGCAGTTAGGTTTAGCCCCCTTTAGGTCCAGGGTAGCCCCCTAACCCCCCCTAATAAAGGTTTAACCCCTAGATCGCCCCCCAGGTAACCCTTTCACCCCCTAACGCCAGCGTCACTAAGCGATCGTAATTTCGATCGCTGTATTTAGTGCCGGTGGTGCCCTAGATAGCCAGTTATTTATTTTTAGTTTCGCCGCAGGTTTTTATGTGTTTCAATCTTTTTATTCAAGTTTTGTCATACAAAATGTATAAAAGTCGCCACATAACATTGTACAGTCACAATCAACATTTGGGGTAACACAATGAAGATCACCAAGTGTAGGGGTCCTTGGAGTAGTCCGAAGCTCCGTAAAGCCGTTAACCCCTATTAGCATCGCAGATCATATCTGAACCGTCCACCCAGATGAGCCGCCCCCCCATCCATCTATCGGGGGGGGGGCAACTCAGCCGGCCGTGTGGGCAGCCCAGAGGTCTGATCAGACTGACAATGGTCCCGTAGGAGCTGAGAAAACAGGGAGCAGCACAAACCTCTAAGATCTGGATCTGACTCCAAAAATAAACAATAAACAAATTTCAAAAGAGAGGAAAGAGGACAGTGACAAAGAATAGAAGGAAGGAGACAGAGTAAGGAAAGGACAGTTGAGGAGGGGGGAATGGGGGGAGGGAGGGGGGGGAGGAGCCCCGATTCAGCATCCAGACATCTCAACCTAATCCCCTAGGCTATGCTGTAAACATCCCCGGGTCATTAGTTAGGTAACGAAGCCATGGGTCCCAAACTCCATGAAACAGTTTCATTTTATCTTGGGCCAGAGCGGTCAAGCGTTCGTTTAGCATCAACCAAGACAATTTGCCTTTAAGCTGATCGAATGGTAGAGCTGCCGATTTCCAGTTCCTAGCAATAGTGATTTTGGCTGAAATAAAAATAAATGTCAAGAGCCTCTTGCAGGACTTGGAGGCTTCCACATCTCCTCCCCCCAGTAGTGCTTGCTTAGCTGATTTAGTTAGGTTTAGTTGGGTAAGGGAGTAAACTAAATTATGCACCCTGATCCAAAACCTCCGGACCTTTGGGCATGTCCACCAAATATGATAGGTGGTGCCCATCTGGCCACATCCTCTAAAGCACAACGGGGTAGCTCCTGAGACAAAAGTTGCCAGTCTGACTGGCACCATATACCACCTCAGTAGAACCTTATAATTGGCCTCAATTATTGAAGTATTGACGAGCGAACGAGATGCTGTCTCGGCTATCCTATGCCATTCGTCCAGATCCAGGGTTTCCTGCAAGTCGGTCTCCCATTGGACCATATAAGTCAGCTTTGTCGATACACTCAGCAATATCGAATATATAGCAGATAAATGTCCTTTAATTTTATCATAATTTTTGCATAGATGTTCCATGGGAGTTTGGGTTGCTAGGTTGCTCTTGCGAGCCAGGGTTTGTACATAATGTGAGATTTGGGCGAACCTATAACCCTCCGCTGGAGGCATTTGATGCCTGTCAGCCATAGTCCGTTCGGTCAGCATACCTCTATGATCGCACAAGTCAGCAATACACTTAAAACCCTTATTAGTCCACCATTCGAACGCTAGTGGAGTGAGACCCGGGGTGAATGCTTTATTTTGAAGCAGAGGTGTCAGTGGAGAATGAGGAGATTTGAATTTGTGAGATCTGGAGAGTCTGTCCCATAGTTCCAGTGACATGGATAAAGTAGGGCAAAGTATAGGAGGTCGCTCCTTGGTAGGGAGCCATAAAATATAAGAAATAGGTTTGGGACGGCAGGAATAAGATTCCATAGCCATCCAAATGGCCTGTGCCTGTTGGGAGTGAAACCTTGTAAGTTGTGCTATCTGGGCAGCATAAAAATATTTTAATAAGTCTGGAAGACCAAGTCCTCCTCTCCGCTTCAACGTGTATAGAGTGCTCCTATTCACCCTGGGTCTCTTATCACCCCAAATAAACTGTAGTACTTTATTCTGGAATCGTTTAAGGTCATCACGGGCCAATGAAACTGGCAAGGTACGGAAGAAATACAATAATCGAGGTAGAACATTCATTTTAATTGAGTGAAGTCTGCCAAACCACGATGGCGGGTGAACCTGCCACTTAGCCATGTCAGCTGTTAGCCGTTTGAAAAGGGCTGGATAATTCTCTTTGTACAACTCACCAATAGATGAGGTCAGCTGTATGCCTAAATAAGGGAGAGCTGTGGATTCCCATCGGAATTAAAATGATTTTTCAAGCGTAGCCTGAGTGGAGCTTAGCAAAGATAAGTTCAGTGCTCTTGACTTACTATGATTAATTGCCAACCCGGAAATGTTGGAGAAAGGCTGCAAAATAGCATACAAGTTAGGTAGGGATGTGATCGGTGAGGTCAAGGTCAGCAACAAGTCGTCCGCAAAGAGTAAACATTTGTGTTCATAGTCTCCGCAATAAATGCCCTGTATATCTCTGCAGGCGCGAATTTTGAGCGCTAGTGGTTCAATCGCCAGGGCGAATAATAGTGGCGACAACGGGCAGCCCTGTCTAGTTCCTCTCCTGATAGGAAATGTTTGGGATGTATATCCTCTGAGCATTAGCGAGGCACTGGGGGAATCATATAATATGTGAAGGAGATCCAGAAAGCGTCTCCCAAATCCAAAGCGTGTGAGAACATCAAAAAGATAGTCCCAGGAGATAGAATCGAACGCCTTCTGGATATCCAATGAAAGTAACATTCCCCTCCTAGTCCCCTTTCCATCCCAATCAGACCGAACTGCCGAGATAAGGTTAATTATCCGGCGGGTTTGGTCCGATGCCTGTCTTGTCGGGACAAAACCTGCTTGGTCAGGATGGATATAACACTGAAGAAAAGTATTAAGTCTCTGGGCCAGTATTTTGGTTAGAATCTTAAGATCCGTATTGATCAGAGAAATTGGGCGATAATTGGAACAGTCTGTATGGTCCTTTCCTGGTTTCGGGATAACACTTATATAGGCTACATTTTCATGGCTGGGGAGCTTGCTGCCGCTTCTCAGGTCATTAAAGTAAGTACAGAGATGTGGGGCCAGAAGATCGTGATATTTCCTATAGTAGTGACCCGGGAATCCATCTGGCCCAGGGGCCTTGGTAGGGTGTAGGGTTTTGATTGCAGCCCTGACTTCAGGCTCTGTAAGAGCACCGTCCATCAGTTCCGCATGGGCTTGTGTCAATTTAGGCAGCTGTAAGTCGCGAAAGAATGTGCTCGCTTCAGATGAATCGAACTTGTCCTGCACTCCATACAGCTTAGCATAAAATTTGTGAAATTCTCCAATTATCCGTTCGGGGTTCTGGGAGGTTAGGCCCGTGGATAGTCGTAGTTTAGGCAAAGTCGGTGTGTACGGTCGAGGAACCAGTTTTCTAGCTAACATTGTGGTAGGTTTATCACCCATCGTATAGAACCTGTGCTTAGACCAACTAATATGTTTCTCCGCTTGAGTAGTCAAGCTAAGATTTAATGCTAGTCGAGCCTCGTCAATTTTATGCCTTATATCTACCAGGGGATTTCTGTGCTGTTCACTAAGTAAGTTATCTAAGTTAGTTTCCAGAATCTTATTTGCCTGTTCCCTATTGCGTTTAATCCTGGCTGCCACTTGTAACAATATGCCCCTAATCGCTGCTTTATGAGCTACCCAGTTAATTGCGGGGGATGTGTCCGATGCCTTATTAAGTCTAAAGTATTCCTGTATTTCCTTTTGAATCTCTAAAAAGATTGTAGGGTCATTCAGCAAGCTCACATTAAGTCTCCACGGGGAGGGTCTAGATTTAGTCCATAGCCCTGAAGTAGAGAGTTTTATCGGGGAATGATCAGACCAAGGGGTAGATAAAATCTTAACCGACTTAATAAATGGTAGCAAAGGCGTACGTACTAGAACGTGGTCTATCCTCGAGTAAGTATGATGGGCTTGTGAAAAGTGTGTAAAGTCTCTGACCGTAGGGTTATTTTCTCGCCAGGCGTCGATGAGGTCATAGAAATGAAACAGACGTGCAACCTTGCTGCTTCCAGTCGGTGGGCGTTTCAATGTTGGTCTAGAGGAGTCCGATTTATCCATAATTCTGTCCAAGGGAATATTACTATCGCCTCCCATAATGACCTGACCCTGGACTTTGGGCATAAGAATCTTCAGCATTTTGCTAAAGAATTCCGGCTGTCCAGTATTCGGGGCATAGTATGATATAAAGGACACCTCCTGGTCATGGAGCCGCCCCACTGCCATAATATATCTACCTCTCTTGTCCTTAACGATAGCGATGGGGGTAAAGGGGGTCCGTTTCGAAAAGCAGATGGCTACACCGCCCTTCTTTTCGCCGCAGGTTTTTAGAGCGTCAGGTACCCCCATATATTATTTTAACCCCCTGATTGCCCCTAGAGTTAACCCTTTCACCAGTGATCACCGTATAAGCGTCACTGGTGACACTGGTTACCCAGTTAGTTATTTCGTTATTTAGGAAACCCGTCAGGTTTTTATATAGCGTCGGGTACCCCCATATTTAACCTAATAAAGGTTTTAACCCCCTGATTGCCCCTAGTTAACCCTTTCACCAGTGATCACCATATAAAAGTTACGGGTGACACTGGTTGGTTAGTTTGCTTTTTATAGCATCAGGGCACCCGCCGTATATAACCCAATAAAGGTTTAACCCCCTGATCGCCCGGCGGGTGAGATCAATTAGGTTTTAGCGCCAGAGAGGGCCTGCGTCGCCCCAGGCAGCGTTAGGTTAGTGCCAGTAACGCTAACACCCACGCGCAAAGCATACACCTCCCTTAGTGGTATAGTATCTGATCAGATCTATACTAGCGTCCCCAGCGGTTTAGGGTTCCCAAAAACGCAGTGTTAGCGTGATCAGCCCAGATACCTGCTAGCACCTGCGTTTAGCCCCTCCGCCCAGCCCAGCCCAGCCCAGCCCACCCAAGTGCAGTATCGATCGATCACTGTCACTTACCTAACACAAAACACATAACTGCAGCGTTCGCAGAGACAGTCCTGATCCCTGCGACCACTAACAGTTTTTTTTGTAGCGTTTGATATATTTGCTGACGACAGTCGGGTGCTTTTTTTCCTGTGAATCTTACTAGTGTACCCCTAAATTTAGAGCCCAAAATGGCAAGTCGAAGGTACACTAGTAAAGAGGCCTACGAGATTCTGAGCATGACAGATAGTGAAGAGGAGGTCACGTATCTGTCAGATTCAGGCTCAGAATATCTTCCCGTAGAAGACAGTGACGTCAGCGGCCCCACGTCAGATAGCTCTGACGACGAAGTTGAGGTCCCTGCTAAGGTCAGGCGTACCCGATCCCGATCTTCTGAGGTTGTTGAGGAGCAAGAACCACAGGGCTCTCGTATCATGGAGCAGAGGAGTACTAGCGCCGCTATTCCTTCTGGTGAATTGGCAAGCACCAGCGGCCTAGTACAGCCTGGGCGTACATCCAGCACTGCAGTATCACGTGGTGACGTGGCGAGTCCCATAAGTGCAGTTCAAGCTGGCGAGGTGGCAAGCACAAGTAGTGTCCCGCTGCCACCAAGAAGACAAAGGCAGGCCCGTCGCACCCATAGTGCTCTTCCTGCAGAATTCGCCTATCCTGATTGGGTCCCCACCACTTCTGCAGAACCCGTACTTCCCCCATTCACTGCCCAACCCGGTATTCAGGTGGAAACAGCTGATTTTATGCCAATCGATTATTATTCGCTGTTTTTCACGGAAGATCTCTATAGATTTATTGTGGACCAGAGTAATTTATATGCTGGTCAATTCATCGCCGCTAATCCCCAGTTGCCTTCCATTGCCAAAGATTGGAAACCAATTACGGTTTCTGAATTTAAGACCTTTCTGGGCCTTTCCCTCAACATGGGCACACATAAATTCCCGTCATTGCGTGCTTATTGGTCCACGCACCCAATTGACCACATGCCCGTGTTCTCTGCCTCCATGCCCAGGAAACGATACGAGCAGATTTTGCGGTTCATGCACTTCAACGACAATGAACTTTGTCGTCCACGTGGGGACCCTGAATACGACCGGCTCTATAAAATTCGGCCCCTCATAAACCACTTCAACGAACCTTTTGCAGCCTTGTTTATTCCCGATCAAGCTGTCTGCGTTGATGAGTCCCTGATTAAATTTTCTGGCCGCTTGGCTTTCAAGCAGTACCTTCCCAGCAAGCGTGCCAGATACGGGGTCAAGCTCTATAAGTGCTGTGACAGGGCAACAGGCTATGTATGGAGCTTTATGGTTTATGAGGGAAAAGATAGTCAGGTTGAGCCGGTCAACTGCCCGGATTACATAGGGAGCGCTGGCAAGATAGTGTGGAACTTGGTGTCACCCTTATTCGGAAAGGGGTACCACTTGTATGTGGACAATTATTACACAAGCGTGCCACTGTTTAGTCACTTGTTTGATCATCAGATTGGAGCATGTGGCACCGTGCGACCTAATCGCCGGGGTTTTCCCCAGCGGCTTGTAGATGCCCGTCTTAGGCTGGGGGAGATAGCCTGCGTAAAGTGTAATAACTTGCTCGCTATGAAGTGGAGGGACAATAAGAATGTTTTCCTTCTTACCTCCCTTCATGCAGACACGACAGTCCAAATTCGTACGGCGACTGGTGTTGTGGAGAAACCCCTCTGTGTCCACGAATATAACAAAAATATGGGAGGGGTGGACCTTAACGACCAGTTGATGGCGCCGTATCTAATTGACCGTAAGGCGAGACACTGGTACAAAAAAGTGTCTCTATCCTTATTCCAATTGGCTTTGCTGAACGCTCATGTGCTATACAGAACTTCAGGCGGGACTTTATCTCTTCTAAAATTCCAGAATGAGATAGTCACAGAACTCCTGTATCCAGGCGGTTCTGCACCTCACCATCCCCTACCAAATGCAGTAAGCCGGCTGCATGAGAGGCATTATACGCATCTCCTCCCGAGTACCCCTACCCAACGAGCCCCCCAAAAAAGATGTCGTGTCTGTAGCAAGCGCGGATTTAGGCGTGACACCCGTTATTATTGTCCACTCTGTCCTGACAAACCTGGTCTTTGCCTTGGTGAATGTTTTGAACGCTACCACTCAAAAGTGAAGTTTTAGCGTAGGGTACAGCATTTCACAGACTAGGACACACTTACACAGGGTCTCCCAAGATGCCATTACATTTTGAGAGACCCGAACCATTACAGTTGTTAAAGTTTAAAAAAAAAAGTGTAAAAAAAAAAAAAACGTAAAAAACAAAAACAAAAAAAATATATAAAATAAAAAAAACAAAAATAGTTGTCGTTTTATTGTTCTCTCTCGCTCTCTCTATTTTCTCTCTATTGTTCTGCTCTTTTTTACTGTATTCCATTCTGCAATGTTTTATCATGCTTGCTTTTCAGGTATGTAATTTTTTTGTTTTCAGGTGCGCCATTCAACTGCAGCACAGAATTATTTATCTTGACAGCAACAGCGTTTGCTCCCACGATACATAAAGCCGTGACTCCAGTGCTGTAGGAGGTGAAACACAACACACATAACTGCAGCGTTCGCAGAGACAGGCCTGATCCCTGCGACTCCAGTGCTGTAGGAGGTGATTTCACCACCACAGTTAAAAAAAAAAAGCATATATGCCGAAGCATTGGGGCAGCAGGGGCGGAGGAGCGGAGGAGCGATTTTGCTCCTAATGCCGCGTACATACGGTCGAAATTCCGACGGAGGCTTGCCCGTTGAAAAGTCCGACCGTGTGTACGCGGCATAACTTTTTTGCGGGAGGATGCCCCCATGCTTCGGCATATATATATTTAAGGCACAGGTTGCGTTAAAAAAATGTTTTATTTTTTACTAGGTTTTGTTTTGGTATTTGCTTTGCAGGTATGGTATGGTAATGTCTTACTGTTGTACTGTAATGTTACTTTGTTTTAATGTTAACCATCATTTGCTTAGCAGGTACGCCATTCAGTTGCATCGCGGATTTATTTATCTTGACAGCAACAGTGTTTGCTCCCACGATACATAAAGCCGTGACTCCAACGCTGTAGGAGGTGATTTCACCACCACAGTTAAAAAAAGAGCATATATGCCGAAGCATGGGGGCAGCAGGGGCGGAGGAGCGATTTTGCTCCTAATGCCGCGTATATAAGGTCGAAATTCCGACGGAGGCTTGCCGGTGGATAGTTCGACAGTGTGTACGCGGCATAACCTTTTATGCCGCGTACATACGGTCGAAATTTCGACAAAGGCTTGCCCGTGGAAAAGTCCGACCATGTGTACGCGGCATAATTTTTTTGCGGGAGGATGCCCCCATGCTTCGGCATATATATATTTTAGGCACAGGTTGCGTTAAAAAAATGTTTTATTTTTTACTAGGTTTTGTTTTGGTATTTGCTTTGCAGGTATGGTATGGTAATGTCTTACTGTTGTACTGTAATGTTACTTTGTTTTAATGTTAACCATCATTTGCTTAGCAGGTACGCCATTCAGTTGCATCGCGGATTTATTTATCTTGACAGCAACAGCGTTTGCTCCCACGATACATAAAGCCGTGACTCCAACGCTGTAGGAGGTGATTTCACCACCACAGTTAAAAAAAGAGCATATATGCCGAAGCATAGGGGCAGCAGGGGCGGAGGAGCGATTTTGCTCCTAATGCCGCGTATATACGGTCGAAATTCCGACGAAGGCTTGCCCGTGGAAAAGTCCGACCGTGTGTACGCGGCATAACTATTTTTCTTGCGGGAGGATGCCCCCATGCTTCGGCATATATGCCCATCATTAGAAGTGGGTGGATGAAGGGAGGTATTCTAATGGTGGGCATACCCACCGATCAATCTCTTTTTTTTGTTCAGCCAACAGGCTGCATGAAAAAAAAGATTACAATACATGTCCAACAAGGACCAGCAACGTACTGGTATGTTGCTGGACTTTGAATGTTTATACCAGAATGATGCCTGCAGGTTTAGGTATCATCTTGGTATCATTCTTTTCAGCCAGTGGCCGGCTTTCATGTAAAAGCAATTCTAGCAGATAATTAGCCTCTAGACTGCTTTTACAAGCAGTGGGAGTAAATGCCCCCCCCGGATATAAACAGCGCCATTGGGAAATTGGGAAAGCATTTTATCACACCGATCTTGGTGTGGTCAGATGCTTTGAGGGCAGAGGAAAGATCTAGGGTCTAACCCCCCATTTTTTTTTCAAAAAAAGAGTACCTGTCACTACTTATTGCTATCATAGGGGATATTTACATTCCCTGAGATAACAATAAAAATGATAAAAATAAATAAATATGGAAGGAACAGTTTAAAAAAATAAATAAATAAATAATAATAAAAAAAAAAAGCACCGCTGTCCCCCCCTGCTCTTGCGCAAAGGCGAACGCAAGCGTCGGTCTAGCGTCATATGTAAACAGCAATTGCATCATGCATGTGAGGTATCACCGCGAAGGTCAGATCGAGGGCAGTAATTTTAGCAGTAGACCTCCTCTGTAAATCTAACGTGGTAACCTGTAAAGGCTTTTAAATGCTTTTAAAAATGAATGTAGTTTCTTGCCGCTGCGCGTTTGTGTGCAATTTTAAAGCATGTCGTGTTTGGTATCCATGTACTCGGCCTAAGATCATCTTTTTTATTTCATCAAACACTTGGGCAATATAGTGTTTTTTAGTGCATTAAATATAAAAAAGTGTGTTTTTCCCCCAAAAAATGCGTTTGAAAAATCGCTGCGCAAATACTGTGTGGAAAAAAAAAATGCAACACCCACTATTTTATTCTGTAGGGCCTTTGCTTTAAAAAAATATATAATGTTTGGGGGTTCAACATAATTTTCTTGCAAAAAAAAAATGTTTTCATGTAAACAAAAAGTGTCAGAAAGGGCTTTGTCTTCAAGTGGTTAGAAGAGTGGATGATGTGTGACATAAGCTTCCTAATGTTGTGCATAAAATGCCAGGACAGTTCAAAACCCCCCCAAATGACCCCATTTTGGAAAGTAGACACCTCAAGCTATTTGCTGAGAGGCATGTTGAGCCCATTGAATATTTTTTTTTTGTCCCAAGTGATTGAATAATGACAAAAAAAAAAAAATGTACAAAAAGTTGTCACTAAATTATATATTGCTCAAACATGCCATGGTTATATGTGGAATTGCACCCCAAAATACATTCTGTTGCTTCTCCTGAGTACGGGGATACCACATGTGTGAGACATTTTGGGAGCCTAGCCGCGTACAGGACCCCGAAAACCAAGCACCGCCTTCAGGATTTCTATGGGTGTAAATTTTTGATTTCACTCCTCACTGCCTATCACAGTTTCGGAGGCCATGGAATGCCCAGATGGCACAAACCCCCCCCCCCCAAATGACCCCATTTTGGAAAGTAGACACCCCAAGCTATTTGCTGAGAGGTATGTTGAGTATTTTGTAGATCTCGCTTTTTGTCACAAAGTTTTAAAAATTGAAAAAAGAAAAAAAAAATATGTCTTTCTTTATTTTCAAAAACAAATGAGAGCTGTAAAATACTCACCATGCCTCTCGGCAAATAGCTTGGGGTGTCTTCTTTCCAAAATGGGGTCATTTGTGGGGGTTTTGGGCTATCTTGGCATTTTATGGCCTTCAAAACTGTGATAGGTAGTGAGGAATGAAATCAAAAATTTGTGCCCTTAGAAATCCTGAAGGCGGTGCTTGGTTTTCGGGGGCCCGTACGCGGCTAGGCTCTCAAAAAGTCCCACACATGTGGTATCCCCGTACTCAGGAGAAGCAGCCAAATGTATTTTGGGGTGCAATTTCGCATATAACCATGGCATGTTTGAGCAATATATCATTTAGTGACAACTTTTTGTACATTTTTTTTTTGGTCATTATTCAATCACTTGGGACAAGAAAAAAATATTCAATGGGCTCAACATGCCTCTCAGCAATTTCCTTGGGGTGTCTACTTTCCAAAATGAGGTCATTTTGGGGGGTTTTGTGCTATCTTGGCATTTTATGGCCTTCAAAACTGTGATAGGTAGTGAGGAGTGAAATCAAAAATGTATGCCCTTAGAAACCTTGAAGGCAGTGCTTGATTTTTGGGGTCCCGTACGCGGCTAGGCTCCCAAAAAGTCCCACACATGTGGTATCCCCGTACTCAGGAGAAGCAGCAGAATGTATTTTGGGGTGTAATTTCACATATGCCCATGGCATGTGTGAGCAATATATCATTTAGTGACAACTTTGTGCAAAAAAAACAAAGTTTGTCATATTCCCGCAACTTGTGGCAAAATATAAAATATTCCATGGACTGAACATGCCTCTCAGTAAATAGCTTGGGGTGTCTACTTTCCAAAATGGGGTCATTTAGGGGGGTTTTGTGCTATTTTGGCATTTTATGGCCTTCGAAACTGTGATAGGTAGTGAGGAGTGAAATCAAAAATTTACGCCCTTAGAAATCCTGAAGGCGGTGCTTGGTTTTTGGGGCCTCGTACCCGGCTAGGCTCCCAAAAAGTCCCACACATGTGGTATCCCCGTACTCAGGAGAAGCAGCAGAAAGTATTTTGGGGTGCAATTCCACATATAACCATGGCATGTGTGAGCAATATATCATTTAGTGACAACTTTTTGTACATTTTTTCTTTTTTTTTCTTTTTATCATTATTCAATCATTTGGGACAAAAAAATATTCAATGGGCTCAACATGCCTCTCAGCAAATAGCTTGGGGTGTCTACTTTCCAAAATGGGGTCATTTGGGGGGGTTTTGTGCCATCTTGGCATTTTATGGCCTTCAAAACTGTGATAGGTAGTGATAGGTAGTGAGGAGTGAAATCAAAAATGTATGCCCTTAGAAACCTTGAAGGCGGTGCTTGGTTTTTGGGGTCCCGTATGCGACTAGGCTCCCAAAAAGTCCCACACATGTGGTATCCCCGTACTCAGGAGAAGCAGCAGAATGTATTTTGGGGTGTAATTTCACATATGCCCATGGCATGTGTGAGTAATATATCATTTCGTGACAACTTTGTGCAAAAAAAATAAAGTTTGTCATATTCCCGCAACTTGTGGCAAAATATAAAATATTCCATGGACTAATCATGCCTCTCAGTAAATAGCTTGGGGTGTCTACTTTCCAAAATGGGGTCATTTTGGGGGGGGGGTTTGTGCTATTTTGGCATTTTATGGCCTTCGAAACTGTGATAGGTAGTGAGGAGTGAAATCAAAAATTTACGCCCTTAGAAATCCTGAAGGCGGTGCTTGGTTTTTGGGCCCCGGACGTGGCTAGGCTCCTAAAAAGTCCCACACATGTGGTATCCCCGTACTCAGGAGAAGCAGCAGAATGTATTTTGGGGTGCAATTCCACATATAATCATGGCATGTGTGAGCAATATATCATTTATTGACAACTTTTTGTAATTTTTATTTTTTTTTTGTCATTATTCAATCACTTGGGACAAAAAAAAAAATATTCAATGGGCTCAACATGCCTCTCAGCAATTTCCTTGGGGTGCCTACTTTCCAAAATGGGGTCATTTGGGGGGGGTTTGTACTGCCCTGCCATTTTAGCACCTCAAGAAATGAGATAGGCAGTCATAAATTAAAAGCTGTGTAAATTCCAGAAAATGTACCCTAGTTTGTAGACGCTATAACTTTTGCGCAAACCAATAAATATACGCTTATTGACATTTTTTTTACTAAAGACATGTGGCTGAATACATTTTGGCCTAAATGTATGACTACAAGTGAGTTTATTCGATTTTTCTTATAACAAAAAGTAGAAAATATCATTTTTTTTCAAAATTTTCGGTCTTTTTCCGTTTATATCGCAAAAAATAAAAATCGCAGAGGCAATCAAATACCATTAAAAGAAAGCTCTATTTGTGGAAAGAAAAGGACGCAAATTTCGTTTGGGTACAACATTGCATGTTCGCACAATTTACAGTTAAAGCAGCGCAGTGCAAAATTCTGAATTCACCTCTGGTCCTTTAGCTACCAAATGGTCCGGGGCTTAAGTGGTTAAGCTAAATACATTATATTGTAAATTGTTAAAACTCTCAAAATAAAGTATATGTTAAGAAAATTGTTTTTTTGGTAGGATAGGGAATGGTTAAAGACTACGTTTAGCACCAGAAGATCACCGAAGCAGGGGTATTGGAAGGGAGGTGAAGACTTTGGATTTCAACTTCTGCAGTCAGCAGCACAAGGGACATTTCTCATTGCATTTAAGTACTGTCTCTTATGTAAAAAAAAAAAAAAAAATGTGATTAGGCTTTAGGAGCATTGTCTGTCGTTTTTTTTTTTTTCTGTCTGTGTCCCGCCATTGAGATTTCTCTCCACTTCTTGTCTCAGAGATACAACAGAAAGTAAGAGGAGGCCACAATAAAGTTACGAGGACATTCTCTTCACCTCATTTTACTGTGACAACACAAAATATATATTTTTTCTTTACATTCTCTTTACTACTTCTAAGCTACTGTAATAAATACAACATTGTATTTGTTAGAAAATATGGTATACAGTCATAGCAACAACCAGTTCATATTCTTCAACCACTTCCTAACCAGGCCAATTTTCAGCTTTCAGCACTCTCACATTTTGAATGACAATTACTCAGTCATGCAACACTGTACCCACATTCAATTTCTGTCCTTGTTTTTCACTCAAATAGAGCTTTCTTTTGGTGGTTATCAATCACCACTGGGTTTTTTATTTACATTTTTTTTTCTTTGTTTCGGTTATAACATTTTGCAAATTAGTAATTTTTCTTTATACATTTTGGCCAAAATGTATACTGCTACATATCTTTGGTAAAAATAACCCAAATCAGTGTATATTATTGGCCTGTGTGAAGGTTATAGTTATTCTACAAGCTATGGTGGCAATCATTGAAAATTGATCACACCTGATGTACTGACTAATTTCTTGAGACACTAACAAGCCAGGAAAATACAAATACCCCTCAAATGATCCATTTATGGAAAGTAGACATTCCAATGTATTTAGTAAGAGGCATGGTGAGTTTTTTGAAGTTGTAATTTTTTCCCACAATTCTTTGCAAAATTAAGATTTATTTATTTTTTTAACAAAATTGTCATATTACCAAGTTATTTCTCACACACAGAATATGCATACTTGCAACTACACCCCAAAACACATTTTTCTACTCCTCCTGAGTATGGTGATACCACATGTGTGAGACTTTTACACAGCCTGGCCATATAGGGAGGCTCAACATGCAAGTAGCACCATCAGGTGTTATAGGAGCATAAATTACACACATATCATTTCCTGACAACCTATCACAATTTTGAAGGTCCTGGAGCACTAGGACAATGAAAACGCCCACAAAATTACCCCATTTTGGAAAGAAAACTCCCCACGTATAATCTATCAGGCATAATGAGTCTTTTAAATATGTATTTTTTTTCCACAAGTTTTTAGAAAATGTGGAAATAAAATGAAAACACGTTTTTTTTAACACAAAGTTGTCCATTTATAAGATATTTCCAACACATAGCATGTGCATACCATGAATTACACCCCAAAATACATTCTGCTACTCCTCCTGAGTATGGCGATATTACATGTGTCGGACTTTAACACAGCCTGGTTACACAGATGAGACATGAATGAGGCACAGATGAGACATGAATAAGGCACCATTGGGCATGAATGAGGCACATATGGGCATGAATGAGGCACATATGGGCATGAATGAGGCACAGATGAGGGGTGAATGAGGCACATATGTGCATGAATGAGGAACAGATGAGGCGTAAATGAGGCACATATGGGCATGAATGAGGCACAGATGAGGCGTGAATGAGACATGAATGAGGCACATAAGGGCATAAATGAGGCACAGATGGGCACGAATGAGGCACATATGTGCTTGAATGAGGCACAGATGAGACATAAATGAGGCACATATAGGCATGAATAATGCACATATGGGCATGAATGAGGCATAGATGAGACATGAATGAGGTACATATGGGCATGAATGAGGCACAGATGAAGCATGAATGAGGAACAGATGAGGCATGAATGAGGAACATATGGGCATGAATGAGGCACAGATAAGCCATGAATGAGGCACAGATGAGGCATAAATGAGGAACATATGGGCATGAATGAGGCACAGATCAGACATGAATGAGGCACAGATCAGGCACGGGTTAGGCACGGATGAGCACTGCTGCGTTCTCCCTCCTCTCCTCACACACTGTAATGATCAGTGTCTACAGAGTGAGAGGAGAGAGCTGAACCAGACATGCGTTGGTTTGTTTTCAAGCGATCAATCCATCATTGGACAGAGCGATCATCTGGTAAAGGGACGCAGTCATTGGCCCTTTACCAAGATCCGGTTCCCAAGCACAGACACTTATATGTGCATGCCCCAGGGGGCACGCGGGAAGCATGAGTCTGGGAGGACGTCATTGTACACCCTCCCAGAATTAGCCGCCGCGCTGTAGCCGTCATTCGGCAATGGCCCGGTCGGCAAGTGGTCAAGCGGACATGAAAAAAAGAAAAAAAACTGTTGCTACATCACATTCCCATGATAACAATAATTTATGTATGTAACGGCACCCCAAGTATGAAAGGGGTTAACACCGTTAGGATATTCCCTTTCCAACCACACGACAGCCACCAGACACTCCAACCAGCCGAATAAGACCCCATACGAATGATTCTCCCCCAGATACGAGACAACGCTCTGTATTCAAGTTCCAAAACAGGGAATCACTTTATTTTCAAAACTAATGGTAACACATTTCTCTTCAAAACCCTCCCCTCCCATCCTTGGGGAACAGGGCGGGTTAAACTGTCCAATGACAATGGTGATACAGGTCAGGTGTGTTCAAACTTCTCCTTTGATAAACAGTCTTAGGCAGGGGGGTTGATTTCCCCCCCCTCCTCACAGAAGACACGGTTTACTAAGCTCCAATCCACATCATCACAATGAAAGGGCCTGTAGCATAGGTGAGGCTCATTAGCATTACACAAGGAGACAGGAGACGCATCAGCCTCTCTTAATTTAACCTGTTGAGTTCAGCACCAACAGAATAACTATTTACAGATCCTGGGCAATATTGGGGAATAATCTTACAGACCCATTTTAAAACAATCCCATACATATTCTCATGTCCATTATTTCATTGCTCACCCTGTGCTCCAAAGTGACCCCATGTCACACATCTCCCCTTTCGGCAGGAGACTAACAGAGGAGGGGAGCCCAGACGGGTTGACTCAGAAGTTAGTCCATAGTTCCATTCTTCTAATGCCTGGACAACCCATCAGCATGGCCATTTTGCTTACCGGGTCAGTAGCTTGTAACGGCACCCCAAATATGAAAGGGGTTAACACCGTTAGGATATTCCCTTTCCAACCACACGAAAGCCACCAGACACTCCAACCAGCCGAATAAGACCCCATACGAATGATTCTCCCCCCAGATACGAGACAACGCTCTGTATTCAAGTTCCAAAACAGGGAAAATACTTTATTGAGAAACATTGTAACTTTTATATATATCCAATACTGCATTAGTTTAACATGAACAATGGCCCAGCTCGACCCACACATCACAAGACTCAACACCTCATCCTGACGTCTGTTAGGCTTCAAAAGATCCCACACAATAGAATATAACGATCCCCAATACACATCTTATCACAAAGTGTTGGCAGCCAGTCTGTCTGCCGGATACCATACACACAGGCATAGTGTTAATTACCTCTATTCACACCAGACCTTCCCAAGTCATAATGAACAATAGAATGCAAATTACCTTAATTCCTCACAGCAATGATTACACAACCCCCCCTCACAGTACACATCCAATCTAGATACAATGTATGTGCAGCATTGCATATGGCCATCATAGACCATATTGGGGTTTTCATTCACCCTGTGCCCCTAATAGAGACACAGGGTGATTGACACATAAGAGCATTGGGGGAGCTAAAGCAAGGGTATTTCATACTTCCTAAGCGATTCTGAGTTCCCCGGGCCTTCCCGTTACATCTCTTCCCTTTCGGCAGGAGACTAACAGAGGAGGGAATCCCAGACGGGTTGACTCCGAAGATAGTCCATAGGTCCCTTCTTCTAATGCCGGTATCCACACAGTACCCCAAATAAATTTCTCCAAACAGAGCATTACTTACCCAGCCAACCTCTGCCTCTCTCAAAGAATATACCCGCCGCTGGGGAGAGGCCTGGACTGGCCCTTTTCCCTGGAGTCCTTTCCGCCGCTGGAGAGAAGACAGGGTGACTGGGCTCAGTCTTTCATGCTGTTGGGGATCTGGGCCGTCTGCCCAGCATCCCTGAGGTATACAAGTGGAGACTGAAGTCCCATCCACTTGTGGTAGGTGAAAATCCCCCAGTGCTTGCAAAGCAAGGCTGACATCCTCCTGTCCCAGTGTCACACCATTTTCTGGGGTTGTGTCAGTGAGGACCGAAGTCCCATCCAGTACCACAGGAACTCCCTCTTCTGTTAGTTGAGAGCAGAGGCCCGTGGCACTCGGCTCTGTTGCCAGCTCTTCTGCTGGGTTGCTGTGAGTGGAGACCGCAGTCCCATCCACCGATATCCGCTCAAGTGGCAGTTGTGTGCAGCGGCCAGTAGCATTCTGCCCTGCTGCCAGTGATTCAGCTGGGGGTAAAAGCTTTACCACCTTAGCTTGTTGCTGGAGAGAGGGGCCAACTGCCCCGGCTCCCTGAAACTCCACAGTTGTTTCCGGTGCTGGGCAGAGGTTGCCATCACTCTGCCCTGTTGCCAGCACTTCTGCTGGGGACTCCTCACCTTCTGCTCTGGTTAACTGTTGGGGAGGGAAAATGGCTGCTTCTCCTCCCTGCATCTCTGAAATCCACTCGGAAAGAGGAACCATCACCTTCTCAACTCGGGCCTCCAAAACTGCCACGGGTGTAGAGCAGGGGTCTGCAGTACTTTGTCCTGCTGTCAGTACTTGAGCGGGCGATGCATAGCCCATAACATCCTCTGAATAGCCCATTAAGTCCATACCTTCTGTAATCTGTGGCTGGGGAGATGAGCCAACTGCCTTAGCTCCCTGGAACTCCACATCATCCACTTCGGCTTTAGGGATGGCAATCTTCAGATTTTCCACTGCCGATTCTTCAGCCAAGATTTCATAGTTGTCAACTGGTATTCCCTGATAGTCCCAGGCACAGGTAGCACCACCCTGCTGCTGAGCAGATTCTAGCAGCTGTCTGTAGGCGATCTCCAGCTCCCATTCCTGAATGGCCAGAAACTCCAAATCTTCCTCTGCCCCGTGCCCTTCCGAGACATTCAGTTTTCTCTCTCTGTGCTCCATTATTTCCTCCATTATTTCCTCCAAACGCCACTCCCGATCACTCCCAAAGTCAGGGTCACTGGACAGCCTCCAATACAACAATCCCAGGCCATCATAGTCAAAGCCTTCCGTGGGGCTGTCATCCGCTGACCATGGGCACTCTTGGGCTACATACCACTGGAGGGCTCTGTAGCTCTCGTCCAACCGCATCTCTGCCCGGATCAGCCTGCTTAACTCAGTTGTCCACTCCTGCTTTGGTTGTTCCCCCAATAACGGCATTCGTACATCATACTGCGACCAGTACCTTACATAGATGGAGGGGAGAACCTTTCCCTGGTGTTGCTGCTCGAGAGCTAGCGCTTTCTTCCAGAGTTCGCAGCGGATTGAATCAGACCATCCCAGCAGGACCTCCTCTGATACTGGTCCTCTATGCTGTATCTGCATCTCTTGTAACCTCCTTCTGACTTCCTCTTCCATGGCGGCTGGTATCTGTACCTCTCCTCTCCTTGCAGTTGGTGCTGCTGTGACTTCTGCTGCTGCAGCACCTTTTTGATGTAGCCAATTTGCGTCCACAGCCGCTATAACTAGGTCTATGATCTCCGCTGGAGGGTTAGGATCATACTGTGCCAGTCTTAGTTTAACAGCCCGATCAAAACTTGCCTCTTCGGGTGTCCTGTCTGTTACGCTGGGCCTTTCGGTTCCATCCATTTCGACTAGTTCTCTGATAATGTCCCTCTTCTTACGGTTGTTGGCCGGTCTTCCAGTAAGTCTTTGAGGGTGGAGAGCTTTAGCCGTTCATACTGTGCCTCCATTGTCCTGTGTCCTCTTGTAGCTGTCCTTCTGGCTGTGGGGATCAATCCCACTGCTTGCCAACAATTGTAACGGCACCCCAAGTATGAAAGGGGTTAACACCGTTAGGATATTCCCTTTCCAACCACACGACAGCCACCAGACACTCCAACCAGCCGAATAAGACCCCATACGAATGATTCTCCCCCAGATACGAGACAACGCTCTGTATTCAAGTTCCAAAACAGGGAATCACTTTATTTACAAAACACATGGTAACACATTTCTCTTCAAAACCCTCCCCTCCCATCCTTGGGGAACAGGGCGGGTTAAACTGTCCAATGACAATGGTGATACAGGTCAGGTGTGTTTAAACTTCTCCTTTGATAAACAGTCTTAGGCAGGGGGGTTGATTCCACCCCCCTCCTCACAGAAGACACTTCCACAGACGGTTTACTAAGCTCCAATCCACATCATCACAATGAAAGGGCCTGTAGCATAGGTGAGGCTCATTAGCATTACACAAGGAGACAGGAGACACATCAGCCTCTCTTAATTTAACCTGTTGAGTTCAGCACCAACAGAATAACTATTTACAGATCCTGGGCAATATTGGGGAATAATGTTACAGACCCATTTTAAAACAATCCCATACATATTCTCAATGTCCATTATTTCATTGCTCACCCTGTGCTCCAAAGTGACCCCATGTCACAATGTATAATTTCTGGACATTTCCAGTACTAACATAATGAAGTTGACTAATGAACCAAAGAAAAACAAGGTTCAAGTAGGGTCTCTTAGGTCCCTTTCACACATATGGACCTTTCGTCTGTTTTTCATCCATACGTTGACAGATAAAAAACGAACATCAATGAATTCCTATGAAAAAAGGAATGACAACGGATGATCATCCGTTTACATCTGTTTTTCATCCGATCCGTTTTTGAGCAAAATATTGACCCATGTAGTAATAAAAAAAGCAAGTGACATTCAATGTGAGATCCCTGCACATATACAGTCATGGCCCAAGATGTTGCATATGAGCGTCTCATAAGCCTGGTCCATCCCAGGCCAGAGTTTTTGGAACTAATCATGTCCTGAACATAGTAACAGGTATCAAGTGAAGAAGCTGTGGGAAGAAATTTCCATAGAAGTGATGCCAAATTGGTCAGCTATGAACAAAAAGCAGTGTAAACACCATGGTAAGTGTCTGCTTAATATTTTGTTGATTTAACCTGGTTGAATTTGTGATCAGTATCCCTGGGGGGCATGCTGGCACTACTATTCATCTCACCCATGGCATGCTGGCACCTGTAGTCCACCTACATCTCATGCTTGGCATACTGACACCTGTAGTCCACCTATGTCTCACCCTTGGCATGGTTAGACCTGTAGTCAGGGCCACTGTTAGAAATCATGCGGCCTTGTACACCCTACCTAATGGTGCCCCCTTGAATCCATCATTAGTGAATCCAAACAAAAAACAATAGTCCCATAAAGGTGAAGAAAAAGTAGAAAATTTTGTACTCAGGGATCAGGGGTGAGGCAAATCAAACTCCCTCCACCGCAAAGGTCCGCCACCTCTAATGGTATAAGATATACTCTTACCAGATAGCCGGGACCTCCTGTTAGGAAGGTTACACATGCTATAGGGTATTCCCCCATTGTGCAAACTCCAGCAGGGATCACAGAAGAAGCAATGATGTCCCCTAATGTACAGGCTCTAGCAGAAATCACGAAAGAAGCAGTGATGTCATCTCCCAACACCATCCACAACAGTAACCACAGATTCCCAATGAATAGAATAAACCCTAATAGTGTAAAACCTTAAAACAATGTTTTATTTGTATAAAAGGTACACTCACATTGTAGAAATAAAATATGCACATAAAACCCATGTATCCAGGCAGGTAAAATGGTGTCTGCCTCTGCTTCCGGGGATAAAATCCCTGCGCATTTCGTCACAACAGGCATTCTTCCCAGGCATTTTTCCAGATATGCTTGACTTTCTACAAAATGTCATAGACTGAGGCTGGATTCACACATGTGCGGTGTGAATTCTAGCTCCGTTTTCTCTGCAAAGAGAAAAAGCAGCTGTTCAGCAATTCCTCTCCGTTGTATCTGCGGATCGGCTGAGCAGGGAGAGGGGGGAGGTGTAGTGAGGAGGGGGAGAGAATTCTTGTTCACAACAGAACGCATCTGCGAATCAGATGCGTTCCCATAGAAATCCCATATGTTCCTGCAATTCGCACCACAATGCCCAGAAAACACACATTTTTTTGGGCAAAGCGGAGTGCGAATGCAACGTACATATATGAAAATGGGTGGAAAAAAGTGAGAAGGGCGCACCGACCTAGTGCATTACCAATGGCTAGGTTTATAAAAATAGCTACGCCTTCGCAACGGCTGACGCGTTGCGAAGGCGAACCTTCTTCTTCAGAGCCAAAAGTAGTGATATCACTACTTTTGGCTCTGAAGAAGAAGGTTCACCTTCGCAATGCGTCAGCCGTAGCTGTACTACATGTCGTCTGACTTTCTGATTGTCTTGTTCCAGTAGGAGACCTGCTGAAGGCGTTTATCCGTTCCATGGAACAGTGTTTGTGCTCAATTTTGTACTTGCTTTGTGAGTATTCATGATCTTTTTGTCTATTTTAATAAACCTAGCCATTGGTAATGCACTAGGTCGGTGCGCCCTTCTCTTTCTTTTTTACATTTTAGTCCTAAGAATACCAATTATTCTGAGAAGGGCAGCAAGATCCCTGGTCATTCCCTTTCCAACAGAAGACTCTGGTTGTGCCACTAAGAGATCAAGCTTCCAAGCGCAGGAGAATTTTTTGTGTTTCTACGCACATATGTTAACCAGCCTCATTCAAATGAACTAATTTTAAAATGTCCTGCGAATTGGATGCAGTGTAAGCCACATCCAATTCGACTAGGTGTGAACCCAGCCTTATATATTGGAACACCTGTTCATAGCAATGGTATTGCAAAGAGCAGTTTGATCCTCCTCTTCTTGGGTCCTACGATGGTGCCCCGTGGTTTATTTAGCAGATTGCACACTACCTAGACTCACTGCCTGTGTCTACTGACACACCCAGTGAAGCTCGGCCCAGCTTAACATTCTATGCTCAGTGGCTGTGATTGATAGAAGCAGGAGCCAATTGCTCCTGCTCCTGTCTTTGAGCAGAGAGAGAAGAACACCACTGCCACTGCTCTCGTGCACATTGGCAGATTAAGATGGGGCTCAAGTGAGTATAATGGAGGGTTTGGGAATTGCAGAACATTTTAGAAGGTTTATGGTGTATGTAGAAATTCCACCCAGCTAGGACAATGTATTTTTAAAGGAGAAGTCCAACCAAAGCTCATTTGTCTTCTGACATCACAGAAATCAGTACAGGCACTGCGTCATCCTGACAATGGGTGTCTTGATCCGCCAGGTGCCTGGACTGACACCTGTCTCAGCCTCTCAGCGGGCCACTGAGAGCCTGGGACGGCCGCTTCCTGCCCCTCCGCAGCTCAGCACTCTAGTGAGCATAGAGGAGCAGAACAGGAGAGATGCTGATTGACAGTCAGCAGCTCTCTGCTAGGGGAGCTGTGAGAACCGAGCCATCGGCGGTGTTCAAACGCTCGGTTTTCAGTGTTAAGGGACCGGGGGACAGGTGCATCATCGACCTAGGTAATTATAAATCTGAAAAAAAAAAAATACTTGTCATCTCTTTTAAGCAAAATACGGTCAGAATTCCTCATGAATAGGGGGGGGGGGAGTTTTGGGACTTTATATGAGGCAATTAAAATGCGGAGGTAAGAAAACTTTTAAAATGTTTTATTCATGACATGGATTAATGTCCATTAAAGAAATGATTCCATATATATATACACACATATCTAGCACCACATATGAACAATATACAGTAAATAGTTATACACATAAATACATGGTCAATAGCAATGCATAAAATGGTGTAAATAAATACATAGGTGGAAAGATCAACTAAAAACTAATAGCAGCGTGCCCAATACTTGTATCAGTAGTCACATGGTGTGTCAAAGTATGCTGGATCTTAATGGCATCATCAAAGTAGGATACTGTATGGATAGCATTCCATATATAATAAACTGTGGCATCAAGTGTAGCTCGACGCGTTTCGTGGAAAACTCCACTCATCAGGAGCAGATGCGACAGGGATTCCTATGGAATTTATAATTATAATAATAAACCACACTCAGTATAGAGAGGGATATATGACAGAAAAATTACTATATATATGAGTAATTAATGGAATACACTCACCAAGCAGTACAGTGCATGCGGCATGCAGTGACCATCAACAGGGTGGGCCGAGAGCATATACCCTGTCATGGGAGCTGAGGTGACAATATATGACGATGTAGCAATGGATGATGTGAAAGGTGTGTGGATGTGAAAAATGTATCTCCATTTGATAGAGTATTGGAGGTATGGCATCTGGGAACAATGAAACATTATTATTATTATTATTAACTGTTAGTTGCATTAAATGTTGTATATTGTATATTATATATGATTTCCACAGTATTGAGATTAATAAATCATGATGATAATTCATAAAAGGTGAGCCCAGTATGGCTACCATAAATGTATATGATTATTGGTTGTAACAGTATTGGATATACATATATGTAATTATATATAATAGTATCAAGATAGATTGATTAGGGTTAATAATTGATAATTATTGAGCCCAGGATGACTCCGTGAAGAGTGATAATGAAGGTAAATAAAATGAGTTGGCAGTGACAGTGAATAAAACTAGTAAATGAAACTAGTGTGTGTGCAAAGGGATTTAGAAATTATAAGTGTATTAATGGATGCTCAACGAGTGAGCAACAACCTCTGGGTGAAAAAGGAATGACTGAACAGACAGAATTCCCTAAGTATAGGAAAATGCTTGTCACATTCGTTCACCGAATTTTTAAAAAGTATAATTTTTGTAATAAAGTCTAAGCTTCATATTAGGATGATTTCATCGAGAAGTGTGATTTTAAATGTCATCCTGATGACTATTGTCAAATATATGCTGTAGCTGTAATTCTCTCATTTGGTACGTCAAATGTAGCATGTGGTAGATGTGCAAGCATTCATTAAACATTCCAACAAAGTAATAAATTCCAATAAAGTAATAGATTTTTCTTACAAAGCAAGATAAAAAGATTTTTACTACTCTAGCTGTTCCTATTAAGGAAAAGCCAACAAATCTCCAATGCACAGCCTAAAAAAGTTCTCAAAGGTAGATTTATCTTTAAAGCTACATAACATGATGTAATCAAGTAGCTTTATAAGCATATCTTCAGGGGATTGGTGATCTTACATTAAACTAATTAAAAAAAGATCACAACACAAAATATGGTACAGTCTTCTTGGTTGCTCGATCCACTAATTAGTTTACACTTTAATTTTTAAAATTTGTTTCCTCATGATTTGCAAGTCTTCTGTACAGAGTTTAATTAGTGCCACTTAATGTAAAGTACTGTCAAATGTGTTCATAAATGTGTGAGGGTGTAAAATCAAGATGTATAGAATAATCATCTTTATTTATGCCATGAAGCACTGGGGATATAGGAAGAGATGAAAGGGGGAGTAAGAGAAATACAGAAGCGTTGACCTTTTTCATTCAGTAGTTACCACACTAGCACCTACTGGGATTTTGGGTATATCACTCCCTATATACAACAGGCACCAGCTGCACCATCGACAGTACTAATTAGCACCACATCCTTGTGAATTTGTTGTCAGAATGAACACACTGTATTCTTCTTAATACAGATTATTTCCATTTATCTTCTTTTCTTTCATTCAGATGTAAAGTGTTTAACAAAATGTCAAAAGAAGATATTGTTAGCCAGAAATGTAATTGATCTTACAAAGATCACAAAGTCGAATAAAGCCTAGCTATAAGTAACTTTCCAAGTGTGAATGAATAATTTCCAATGTACAACATTGTAATTTGAAAAGAAACATTGTCATTTAGCACCAGTCTAAGATAACAAGGGGCATAAATTATAAAACAATGACACCAGTCTAACGCAGGGAGAATCTATCAGTCCCCCTTCTCCAGTCATTACTCATTCAGAATCTGCAATGTACATTTCTTTTATCTTAGGCAGTATGGGATTGACCTATGTGTGGCAACATGTGAACACACATTCCAGAGTATAGAGACTACTTTGCAGGTTCATGGTTTTATCATCCCTGGGCCAACATCTTAGATTAAGGCTGCCCGTAGATGGGTTATTATTGATAAGCCAACAGATTCCCCCATCCACACCAGCAAGGTGGGTGGAGGAGTCCTCTCAGCTGTGCTATTGTATTCTGATAGTAGAGACTCGTCTGCTGTCAAAAAACACTGATCAACGCTGCAGCCGCTGATCAAATGGAAATTTTCCAACATTCCTGTCTAACAGAGGTCAATCGTTAGATCGATTTCTATTGAGCAGGAACAACCATAGATAGATTGAAATCATTTTGATCCATCAATAGCCAGTTTAATAAGTCAAGTCTGATCCCGGGTGATGTCTTGCACAAAGATAGTGATGTCTTGTTTACTTTTTGGTTTTAACACTGTGAGTAATTCCTTATAGGTCTTGGATTAACTGGATCAGTTATGCCGCGTACACACGACCGGTTTTTCTGATGAAAAAAGACCGATGGACTTTTTTCATCGGACAAACCGATCCTGTGTGAGCCCCATCCGTCTTTTTTCCATCGGTATAAAAAAATAGAACATGTTTTGAATTTTACAGATGGAAAAAATCAGATTGCAAATTCCGATCATCTGTGGGGAACTCCATCGGAGAAAAAACCCACGCATGCTCAGAATCAAGTCGACGCATGCTCAGAAGCATTGAACTTCATTTTTCTAGGCTCTTCGGAGTGTTTTACGTCACGGTGTTTGGGAGGGTTGGATTTTTGACTGATGGTGTGTAGGCAAGACTGATGGAAGTCAGCTTCATCGGATTTCCGATGGAAAAATCCATCGGATTTTATTCCATCGGAAATCCGATCGTGTGTACAGGGCATTAGGGTATTTATAATTGCAAATTTTAGCCCCACAGTGTCAGGGGAACTGCTCTTTTTTTATTAAGGATCAATGTATTTCTTTGCTTCCAAGAAGTATGATAGTCTTTCTGAATATGAATTACAAGAAGCAGGATAAAACTCTATTTGTCATAAGACAACCATCTTTAGTATTTTAAATGGTCCTTATGTGTATATTCAACAGCAGTCTAATCACAGCAGAGACTTTTCTTGTTTCCAAAGGTTAGAAGTGCTGGAACATCAGATACTGGAAACTTTATTTAGTTAGATGCTCTCTAACATGAGCATTACAACAGCAGAAAGAAGAATAGGGGAAAAAAGGTAGGAAACAGCAAAACACAAAAGAGAACAACAGAACATCATAACTCAGAGAATAGAGCTTCCCCTAATTGTACACAACGCTGTCCTTCTGGAGAGAAAATCAGATTTCGGTATTGTTGGGGTGAGTGCTGGGATATCTTTAGGAGGTGATAAATATAAATGTAAATGTTACACCTATGCATTACTTTGCATGAATGTAGCTAACATAAAACATATATTTGAGGTTAGGTTCTCTAAATATTTCCCAATTGCACCCTGAAACCAATGTCCATTTTGCTACAACCTGCCCCCCACCATCACATGGAAGGTTTATAGATATGTTAAATTCGTCAGTCTTCAAGCCAATCTAATGATGTCATCATGGGTCTTTCTTCAGTGACAACAGCCCCTTCAAGATCCTTTTACTGAACTGAGTAGAGCAAATGAAATGACATATGAGCTTTGTTCAGTCCAAGAATATGGAAAAAAAACTCAATGGACATGCCCATAGCAGCTGGGTCCACTGGAAGTGTATTTTATTTAAATCACTGGGGATATGGTGAGTATTGATGTAAAATTGTCTTTTTTAGTTCAGCTTTAAAGTGTTTGTAAAGTCTCATTTTATTTTGTTAAAAATAACAAACATGGTATACTTACCTGCACTGTGCAGTGGTTTTGCACAGAGCAGCCCAGATCCTCCTCTTCTCTGGTCCCTCTTCGGTGCTACTGGCCCATCCCTCCTGTTGAGTGCCCCCACAGCAAGCAGCCTGCTATGGGGGCACCCGAGCCGAGCCACAGCTCCCTGTGTCTATTCCGACATGGAGCCGCGGGCCCCATCTCTCTTCTCATTGGCTGACTGACTTTGATTGACAGCAGCGGGAGCCGATGGTGCCGCAATGCTAATGTAGATAGCACACCATGGAACGACATGAATAGCATCCAAACGGATGATTTATTGCATGATCACAACACAAGGAGAGTGCAACGTTTCGGAGTCACGCAGAACCCCTTCGTCAGGCATGTGAGCTGCAATGCTGTCTCAGCCAAGGAGGAGAGGAGTCTCCCGGGCAGCCGAGACACTCCTGCAACATCACTGGATCTAGAGGGACCTCAGGTAAGTATTAGGGGGTCTGAGGGGGGGCTGTTGCACACAGAAGGCTTTTAATATTAATGCATACAATGCATTAAGAAAGATACAAAGCCTTCTGTCTTTACAATCACTGTAATCTCTATATTTTTTTAAAGTAATATTAGCTTTTAAAAATATATAAGAATCTGGAGCATATATACTTAAATAAATGATAAAGCAGCCACTCAAGCAACTGTGACACCAACAGCAAGAAAATATAAATAACAAAAATGTAGCGCTAAATCAAAAACGCTACTGATGCAGTGATACACCAGTACAATAAATAAAAACAAAGAATAACACTTTTTGCACTTTATATTTTTTGTCACTTTCTTTGTTTTTATTTATTGTACTGATGTATCACTGCATCACTAGCATTTTTGATTTAGCACCACTTTTTTGTTATTTATAATCTAAACTTTCAGGTTGTAACAAAGGAAATGTAGGGGCTTATTGTTTATGAAGGGTAAATGCTGATTACTTGGTAGTAAAGCTGTGCTTAGTTTTATCAAATGCAACGGAAGTTAAAATAAAAACAGGATTTTGCTGGCATAAAATTGGATGATTTTACCAAATTCAATAATTTGAGTGAACATACACTTTTAAATGTGAATATGCTTTACTTCTACCACTTCCATACCGTGCAAATTCTGACACTTCTCTTCTACATGTAAAATTCATATTTTTTTGCTAGAAAATTACTCAGAACCCTCAAACATTATATATATATATATATATATATATATATATATATATATTAGCAGACACCCTAGGGAATAGAATGGAGGCCATTAAAACTTTTTATGTCACACGGTATTTGCGCGATAATTTTTCCAACTTTTCATAAAAATCAAACAGTAAAGTTAGCCCATGTTTTTTGTATGTTTGTGACAGATGATGTTATGCTGAATAAATAGATACCTCACATGATACACTTTAAATTCCGCACACTCGTGGTATGGCGCCAAACGTAAAAATCTCCATAGGCGAAGGTTTATTTATTTTTACAGGTTACCTGTTTAGCGTTACAGAGGAGGTCTAGTGCTAGAATTATTGCTCTCGCTCTAACGTTCACTGTGATACCTCACATGTGTGGTTTGGACGTCGTTTACATATACGGGCGTGATTACGTATGTGTTCACTTTTGCGTGCAAGCTCACAGGGACAGGGGCACTTTAATTTATTTATATTTTTATTGTTTATTTTATTTAAAAAAAATATTTTTACACTTTGCCTTTAACAATTTTTTTTTATCACTTTTATTCCTATTACAGGGAATGTAAACATTCCTTGTAATAGGAATGGTGCGTGACAGGTCCTCTTTATAGAGAGATTTGGGATCTTTAAGACCCCACATCTCTCCTCCAGGCTGGAAAGCATCAGATGAAAAAAAAAATTGATGATCTGATGCTTTTCTAGCCGAGATCTTGGCTTTGTTTACTTGTGCGGCCCGTGACATCATAACGTCTCGCCCGGGCCTCCGAGGATCATAGAGATTGTCTGTCCCTCGGAAATCTCTATGCCTCTCTTCTGGTGCTGGTCCATTAGTTCCCAGGGTCTCTGATCGCACAGGAGAGCCCGGAGAAGCACCAGAGGGTGGCAGGGGGTAAACAGCCGCTATGATCATTCTTATTGTACTCAGAATCGCCGGTTCTAAAAAACGATATCTGAATGATGCCTGTAGCTGCAGGCATTATGCATATATCTCCACTGCAACCAAGGATGTCATAAGACGTTCAGCAGTATGGAAGTAGTTAATAAACAAACCACTATGTATTGTGCTGAGTTACCACAAATAGCCATTTCATTTTAGAAACGTATAACATAATTGTATCAGTCTCATCTATCCTTTGCATAAATAAAGTGAAACTGTGTACACACAAAATCCAGCTTTACTTGGTTCTCTAAACTAAGTAAAACGTCTCTACTCCCTCTGTAAATTAGCATCAAGTGTTTGACAAGCTTTAATCTGAATCATCAAATTATACAATACAAATTTAAAAGTAAATGCAAGCACAATATTGAAAACAACCCATGCATATCTAAGTTATTGAGCAATTGCCCTAAAAATAGATGCAAAGAAGGAAATAAAAAAAAAAAAAGGAACAATTTTAAGGAAATGTAGGTATTGATGTTTGATTCCATAATGAAGTTAATAAACCTTCCCTAAATATGTTTTCTGCTAGAGCAGATTATGCAGTTAATTAGAAATATGTAAAGGGCTACAGGAAGATAGTATTGTAGTTCACAGTTCCATGGCACTATGCCAACAGGGCTTCCGAAATTCAGGGAGCAATAAATAATACTGTATTCGCTCCAGAACTTTACGTTGTCACAGACTCTTATTGACCCAGAGTTTGCACACTCTTTTACCCTTATCTGATCTCTGAAGGGCAGGGATTGTGGGACTAGAATATAAAGAAAGAACAAAGGTGGTATTACAAGCAGTATTTAAAACAGGTCTCCAATGAGCAGTAACAGTTTAACAGCAATATAGCAACATCAACCAAGGTTCTAAGTCTTTCTTTTAATTTCTCTATTCTCTATCTAGAAAGTGGAAAAAAAAATCTGTGACTTCAATTGAAAAATCTACATGCTTTTTAATTATTTGCCACTGCCCTGAGTATGGTTCGAGCAGGTGTCAAAGAATAGTATAAAAGGGTGGGCAGTGCCCTAGGGAAAATACACCAGTGCAAATAAATGTAGCGATGGCCCCGCGGGGTTGCTACGTGTTACAGCATCTACACATTTCACCTTGCTTCCAGACCTCTATTAGACACACTTCTCAGTCAATGAACAGTCTCTTGCTTGTTTTTATTAGGGGATTGAACTTGGTTGGGGAAAAGGGACATGGGATGCCCATAGGATGAATATTGCTTGGCAGAATAAAAGTAGCTGCGTCACACTTCTCAGCAGAGTAAAAGTAACTGTGCATATACTTCTTAGTAGAACAAAAGATGGTTGACTCTAAACTTGACAGTCCTTTACCTCAGCACACTTCCTCCAGCACGCTACTTAGGAGCTCTTACTTCACTGTCCAATTTTAGTACTCCTGTCACACCATCAGCACATGACTAGGCCTCACTCTGAATAAGTCCCAGTGTCTTTACTTGATACTAGCCGTTTGTAGGCTGGAGTCTGCAGTGTAATGACCATGACTGTGTAAGGAGAGGCTCCCTCCCAGCTCCCGAGCTCCCCTCCTGAGGTACACCCCCCCAGAAAGGGGGTTCCCTCAGACACGACAGTCTAACACTCCATCATCCATCATCCAGTTCATCCAGCCGACAACTCCTCCCCCAGCAGGCTGACCATGGGTATATGTAGGAGGCCTGCCCCCTGCCAATCCTAGTCAGGGCTCCCAAATGCACCCCATGTCACTCCAGCTCTCTGCCCTGCCCCTTTTCCAGAACCTTCTCGCTGGAAACAGAGGAGGCGCCCAAGAGCTGAGGCACATGTCAGTCACCTACTGCTATACTAAACCACTCCCCCAAATCAAAACAAACAGGCCTAGCTCACAGCATAGGCCTGCCTAAATTTACCTGCGCTGGCAGCTTACACAAAACCTAAACCCAGCACCTAAGGTAGAGGGTGCTATATATATATATATATTGTGAGGGGGTTAGCTCGGCAGCGGGTGTGTGTGACCCCCGGGATGGGCTCCCCACACAAAACAGGCCCAGCAAACGGAGGTTGTGGTTTTCAAAATCAAAAAAAAAGGTGCGGTTTATTTTCTATTTACAGTGACAAAACACAGCAAAGCAAAAGAAACATAACCAAAATAAATCCTGGTCAAGTTGACCTCTGACTAAACATACAGGTTTCCTAACTAACAACTGGGATCAGCCTAGTGCTGTCCTAGTCCCTAAGTCCCTGGTTTAGTTAAAGTCCAAACAAATAGCCACACAGGCTTTGCCTCACCGCACAGGGGTTCACTCTCCCTAGACAGTCCACACAGGTCTGGTTCCAGGCATGAGCTAACACCTAATGAATCTGGGATTTTTTATAGAGGCCTAAATGAGCTGACAAGCTTCACCTGGCCTCATCAACTCCCTGTCTGTACGACGCCCCACACTCTCCCTAGAGGTATGAGTCATCCATGAGCCCACTAGCCTTATACAACTCTCCACCTAGTTGTATAAGTCGGCGTAAAGCCTGAATCTGGGCGAAATATATCTACCCCCCTGGATGCAACCAGGTGACTTTACCTTCCTGCTGTCACATACCCCCCCCTCTTGTTTTAACCTCGGGGTTGGAACACCAGCAATCAGGCATTCATGTACTCGAGACAAAGCATCCACATTCCCCATTTGAACGCCAGGGCGATGCTTTACTGTGAAGTTGAATTCCTGGAGGGCCAGGAACCACCTATTCACTCTTCTATTTGTTTCCTTGTTTTGAGCCATCCACTTTAACGGAGCGTGATCCGTAACCATGTCAAAGTGCCTACCTAGCAGGTAGTACCGAAGGGAATCTAGAGCCCACTTCACCGCTAAACACTCCTTTTCAACGGTGGCGTAATTTACCTCATGGGACTTCAACTTCCTGCTGAGGTAAATGACTGGGTGCTCTTCCCCGTTCCAGACCTGGGACAATACTGCTCCTAACCCCACATCTGACGCATCACTTTGTACGACAAAGTCTTTAGAGAAGTCGGGTGAGTACAACACTGGCTGGCTACATAAGGCTTGTTTCAAGAATTGGAATGCTGCCTCAGCCTCGGGGGTCCATTTAATCATGACCGACCCTTTCCCCTTCGTCAGGTTGGTTAGGGGCACAGCCTTAGAAGCAAAGTGGGGAATGAATCGCCGATAATACCCAGCGATTCCCAGAAAGGCTCGTACCTGCTTCTTGCTGTTGGGACGTGGCCAACTCTGGATGGCCTCGACTTTGTTGAGTTGGGGTTTTATTACTCCCCTCCCAATGGTGTACCCAAGATATTTGGCCTCCTCCTGCCCAATGGTACACTTCTTGGGGTTAGCCGTAAACCCCGCTTCCCGAACAGAGTCCAGGACTGCTTGCACTTTTGGCAGATGTGAGGCCCAATCTGTGCTATGGACAATTACGTCATCCAGGTAAGCCGCAGCATACTTCCGATGGGGCCTCAGCATCTGGTCCATTTTCCGCTGGAATGTGGCCGGCGCATTCTGTAACCCGAACGGCATTCTTTTATATTGGAACGCCCCGTCTGGGGTTACAAATGCGGTTTTCTCTTTGGCCGACTTGGCCAGGGGGATTTGCCAATACCCTTTTGTGAGGTCAAGAGTCGTCATGTATCGGGCTGTTCCCAGCCGGTCGATCAACTCATCTATACGTGGCATGGGGTAGGTGTCAAATTTTGTAACTTTGTTCAACTGACGAAAATCGTTACAAAATCGCCAGCTCCCATCCGGTTTAGGCACCAACACGATGGGACTAGACCAATCACTTTGGGACTCCTCTATCACCCCTAAGTTCAGCATTTTCTGTACTTCCTCCCGTATTGCCTCCCGTCGAGCCTCTGGGATCCGATAGGGTTTTAACTTCACCCTTTCACCGGGCGGGGTAATGATGTCATGCTCTACCCCAGATGTTTGTCCCGGCAGCTCAGAGAATACCTCCTTGTTGCGAAGCACAAACTCCTTAACCTCCTGTTGTTGGGGTTGTGACAAGGTGGCTGCTATTCCAACCTCAGGAATCACGCAACCAGTTTGAGCTGGTGACCAAGTGTCTGCGACTAGGGACTCTCTATCCCTCCAGGCTTTCAACAGATTAACGTGATAGATCTGTTCGGGCTTTCGCCTTCCTGGTTGTCTGACCTTGTAATTCACTTCGCTCACTTTTTCCATTATCTCGTAGGGGCCTTGCCATTTGGCAAGGAATTTACTTTCAACCGTAGGGACAAGTACCAATATCCTATCCCCCGGGGAAAAGGTACGGGTCTTGGCTCCACGGTTGTACACTCTCTGCTGTGCCAACTGCGCTTGGGCCAAATGTTCCTTCACGATGGGCATTACCTGTGCAATTCGATCTTGCATCAGGGCGACATGCTCAATCACACTCCTGTGGGGAGAACTCTCACTTTCCCAAGTTTCCTTGGCAATATCCAACAGCCCTCTTGGGTGTCTCCCATACAGTAACTCAAAGGGGGAGAATCCCGTAGAGGATTGGGGCACCTCCCTAATAGCAAACATCAAATAAGGAAGTAAACAGTCCCAATCCTTTCCATCTCTATCCACCACTTTCTTCAACATTTGTTTTAGGGTTTTGTTGAATCTTTCAACCAGCCCATCGGTTTGGGGGTGATACACAGACGTACGCAATTGCGTCACTTTGAACAATTTACACAGCTCTTTCATAACCCGGGACATAAAGGGTGTACCTTGGTCCGTAAGCAGTTCTTTACAAATACCCACCCGGCTAAAAACAAGAGATAGCTCTTTGGCTATGGTTTTGGCCGAGGTATTTCGGAGAGGGATCGCTTCTGGATAACGGGTGGCATAGTCCATTATAACTAATATGTACTGGTGCCCCCTAGCGGACTTGATTATAGGACCTACCAAATCCATGGCGATCCTCTCAAACGGGACCTCAATGATGGGTAGAGGGACCAGCGGGCTACGGAAATGTGGCATCGGGGCCAACCTCTGACACACAGGGCAGGAGGAACAATAATTTTCTACGTCCTTCATCACCCCCGGCCAATAGAATCTCTGTAATACCCTCTCTTGGGTTTTCTCTGTCCCCAGATGACCTCCAAGAATGTGCCCATGGGCCAACTCCAACACCAACTTCCTGTAAGGTTTGGGCACCACAAGCTGCTCAACGGTTTCTTCTGCCCTTTTTGCCACCCGATACAGTAGGTCCTTCTCTACGCTGAAGTATGGGTAAGTGCAGGTATTATCTGGGTTCACTAACTCGCCATCTATTTTCACTACGTTTTCCCGTGCCTTTATTAGGGCGGGGTCTTTCAACTGTTCTGTGGCAAAGTTTTCCCTGTGAACCTCAAGATCAGAAAACTCCACAGACGGTAGGTTTTCGTCTGAGGAGGTGGGCTCCTCTCCAGTTTCTTGAGTCTCCCCTGCCAATACTGATAAGGGAAATTCCGGAGAGTCCTCACCACTCTCAGGGGGGTTCTGGCTATCACATTCCTGGTACATAGGGGCACCAGTGAGGGGCTCAGGATCATCCCACAGTTCCCAGAACTTCGGAAAATCCCTTCCCACAATGGCGTCATGCGGTAACTGAGATACTAAGCCCACTGGATGAGAGAGGGTACCTTTGGGGGTCTCGAAACACACTGTAGTCACTGGATACTCTCGGGTGTCCCCATGCACACAAATAACAGCTACCTTGCTATTCCCAGAGACCTCTGTTTTAACTAACTCAGCCTTTATCAGGGTCACAAGGCTACCTGAATCCAGCAATACCACAACATTTCTACCATTAACACACATTTTGCATAAATGTTTCTCAGTTCCTCGAATGGCAGTGCATGCGACTGTCACACACAGCGACTGACGTCTGCCCGTCAGAAAGTCACACTGCATGGGTTCCTCCACAACCGGGCAATTGGCTGCAATATGTCCCGCTTGCCGGCAGCGGTAGCAAACGATCCTTCTTGCGGCCTCTTGAGCCGTTGATTTCCCAGGCTGTTCTCGCCAAACTTGGGGTAGAGCTCCCACCCTCTCACTCTCTCCACCCTCACCCCTTGGAATCCTCTTATCCGCCCCTGGGGATGGTCTGGTCTTAGGGTGGAAAGTCCGAGTGTCTCTGGAAGAGGCCGTCAGGTTCTCTGTAGCCAAGTATTTCTCCACACGATCCACAAGACCATCGGCCGTCTCTGGGTCTCCATGGCTTACCCACTTTTGGATGGCAGTAGGAAGAGCTCTCAAAAACCGATCCATTACAACACGTTCCACAATCTTTGGTGCGGACAAAGTCTCTGGCTGTAGCCACTTTCTGCTCAGGTGAATGAGATCATACATTTGAGACCTGGGGGGCTTTCCAAGCTGGAAAGTCCAGTTATGCACACGCTGAGCCCGGACAGCCTGGGTGACACCCAGCCTTGCCAATATTTCAGCTTTTAGCATCACATAGTCTTTTGCTTGGTTAGGCTCTAGGTCATAGTAAGCTTTCTGCGATTCACCAGTTAACAGAGGAGCCACCAGTCCAGCCCACTGCTCCTCAGGCCACTTTTCTCTTTCAGCGGTCCTTTCAAATGTGGTCAAAAATACCTCTGGATCATCCTCTCCAGTCATTTTTGTCAATAAACGACTCACCCCAAAGGACGCGGTATTAGTGGGACGGCTTTCCTCACTGGTCTGCGGACGTTGCTGCATTACTGCTTCCATCTGTTGTTGTAGTCTCTGCTCTTGCTTCTGCAACAGGTCTATGAAGCGGGCCTCAGATTGCTGCTGGGCTCGTTGCTGAGCCTCCAGACTCTGTTGCAAAGTTGCGTTTGTCTGCTGCTGGGCTGCAAGGCTCCTTTGCAAACCTGCATTTGTCTGCTGTTGATTGGCATTTGCTAGAGCCAGCTGCTTCAGTATCTCCTCCATGCTGGCTTAAAAAAAACTGCCCGCATTCTCCACCAACTGTGAGGGGGTTAGCTCGGCAGCGGGTGTGTGTGACCCCCGGGATGGGCTCCCCACACAAAACAGGCCCAGCAAACGGAGGTTGTGGTTTTCAAAATCAAAAAAAAAGGTGCGGTTTATTTTCTATTTACAGTGACAAAACACAGCAAAGCAAAAGAAACATAACCAAAATAAATCCTGGTCAAGTTGACCTCTGACTAAACATACAGGTTTCCTAACTAACAACTGGGATCAGCCTAGTGCTGTCCTAGTCCCTAAGTCCCTGGTTTAGTTAAAGTCCAAACAAATAGCCACACAGGCTTTGCCTCACCGCACAGGGGTTCACTCTCCCTAGACAGTCCACACAGGTCTGGTTCCAGGCATGAGCTAACACCTAATGAATCTGGGATTTTTTATAGAGGCCTAAATGAGCTGACAAGCTTCACCTGGCCTCATCAACTCCCTGTCTGTACGACGCCCCACACTCTCCCTAGAGGTATGAGTCATCCATGAGCCCACTAGCCTTATACAACTCTCCACCTAGTTGTATAAGTCGGCGTAAAGCCTGAATCTGGGCGAAATATATCTACCCCCCTGGATGCAACCAGGTGACTTTACCTTCCTGCTGTCACAATATATATATTTTTTTATTATTATTCATTCGGCCAGGAGCAGTGAAATGTATTTAAAGTAAATCAATAAACTTGTCCAATTCCTTTATTATATGTCTAATACTTCTGCAAAGAGGTGCATCTCTGTGATGTACAGGAAGTGATGCAGCAGCACTGACATTTACAAAGGAATAAAAATATATTTTTTAGTAATTTAAACTGAAATTTTTGCTGCAGCACACCCTACAGCAAAAATGAAAATAAAAATGTATAAAGACCCCCCCCCCAAAAAAAAAATACATGCCAGATCCTTCGAGTCTGGAATGGATTTTTAGGGGCGTACCTCATGCAAAAGAAAAACGAAAAAAAGCACGCGGCCTCCCTAGAAAAAAAAATACATCCAATCCTTTGGGCCTGGTATGGATTTTAAGAGGCACTCACTCACAAAAAAATATATGTGAGAATCAGTATGTGCCCCCCCCAAACCATACCAGGCCACATGTCCCCCTTGGTAAAGCACCTTGTCTCCATGTTTATGAGGACAAGGGCCACTTACCCACTACCTTTGCCCAGTGGGTGTAGGACTCTGTGGGCGGGGGGCTTATCAGAATCTGGAAGACCCTTTATTAATAGGGGGTCTTAGATACCACCCTCCTCCTACATAAATGAGTATGGGGTTAGTAGGTACCCCTATTTATTCACAAATAAAAGCTGTGACCTAAAAATAAAGACACCTAAATGTTTGACAGGTCCTTTTTTAATTAAACAATTATAATTCCTAAAAGATGTACCTCATTGTAAATCCATCATCAATCACAATGTCCATCACCTGAGGACCCATTGAAAAAAATGCATGCAGCCAAACCCAACAGTAACATTAGATGAATGACAGGTCCCTGAACTGTCATCAGCTATATAAGTGAAGGGACTGGGGTAGTGGTGATATCATTTACTAAAAATTACCCAGGCCATAATTAGTCAATGCCATTGTCAAAATATAACCAGTGGCCATATTGGGCAGTGATATCACTCCTATCCCTAACCTTTTGCTTAAAAAGGCTGCACAAAAATGGATGACATCACTGTGTTCCTTAAAACAACCCTGTCACATGAAAAAATGTAGAAGGAGAAGGGGCGCCATATGTAACACACCCCAAGTGTCAGAAAGCAGCATTGCCTGGAGATTCTAAAGAGAGTGAAGATTTAATATGCCAACCACTGGACAGTTAAGTATAAATCTTCGGCTTTTTCATGAGTTTGTTGGTTTAACTATTGTCACCTTGCAACAGGGTCACTTTAAGGGCCTGTTTGATCAGAAACCAATTAACCTACCAGTTTGTATTTAAGGGAGAACATAAGAACATTATAAGAAAAGACACACAAGCTTAAAGAGGACATGTAAACTGCATGCAATTACTGTCCCTGTCCTGGATTGAGTACATGACTCCAGTGCTGCTCACTAAGGTCAGCAATAAAAAGGTTCACTCAACTTTGTTTTTAATGTCTGACATGTAATTTTATGTTATGCATTTCATGCTGAAATAAGTAGCTTGCAGTTTTGCATCTTATTTTAAACCTGAAGAGAGATTGCATTTACTTTTTTTAAGACATCACCCAGGGCTTCTCTAAATCTAAAAGGTCTTTCTCAGAGATTACGAGCTAGTATGAGCTTTGGAGAAAAAGAAAGATTTTTCTGCTCAAGGCCAAATAGCTTCAAAGCTGAGAATTCTCCAGAGTCTATGTGAAAGCGCTGGAACTGTCAATGTCAACTTGCAGCTTGCATAGTGAGTGTAAAACTTCAATAATGACATCATGGAGAAAAGGACAAAGGGCAGTCAAAACATAGGGAAGTGCCAGGGATCTTCAAATCTCTGAAACCTTCAAGGATTTATCTGGACTAACACTTCTACACACAGTCATTGGGGTCTTAGGCTATACTGATTAAGGATTTAGCGTATTCAAAAGCTTTCTGACTGATAGCAGCAAGTGTGAAAAAGTTTTCAACATGTCAGTTAAATGGCATTAGATTTTCTTGTGTTCCGGAGGTACTTGATACTTTTTAGCAATAACTGTGCTTACTGTACTCATACAAGTTATCTTTAATGATTGACTTTCTTTGCATAGATTATTGATAGTGGAAAAGTGTCACCCCTTACAATCCATACCAGACCTTCATCTAGGATAATGGTTTGGTATCAATGTTAAGGGAATCCCTGTGGCTTTGTTTGCAAACAGAATGAAGCAGCTGAGAAATATCTTTTAGTTGCAACTTAAATTTTATTTTTTCTTTGTAAATGTCACCTCTGCTTTAGTACATCATACACGTGCACCACTTCTCATGAAGGTTGTTTAAAAGAATTGTTTATTTGTAATGTTGCCTTTAAACTTGTGGCAGATTAAAAGCCAAGTGATCCATCAAGTCTGCCCCATTTTTTCATTTATTTATTTACCTTTTTTTTTTTTTACTTTTTTGTCTAGTATAGATCTAGGTTTGTACCAAGAATTTTGAATCCACTTACTGTTAACTGACTCACTACTTCTGTTAGAAGTCTGTTCCAAGCATCAACTATTCTTTTGCTAAAATAATACTTTATAAGATTGGTTTTGAACTTTCCACCTGCTAGTTTGAGATCATGTCCCCATGTTCTTGATCTCAGCTTCATATTGCAAGTACTGCCCTCCTAAACCTTATTCATGCCATTATTGTATTCTATCATGTCTCCCCTTTTCCTTCTTTTCTCAAGACTGCACATAAAATGTTCCTGAGGTCTGACACATGTTATCCCTGAGAAATTTCAATATTGTTGTTGTCCATCTCTGGATTAATTTTATCTTGTCAATATTTTTTTTGTAAGTGAGGTCTCCAGACTTAAACACAGTATTCAAAATGAGATCTAACTAAAGATTTATACAGTGGAACCTTGGTTTAAGAGTAACTTGGTTTAAGAGCAATTTGATTTGCAAGCAATTTTTTTTTTAATTCTGACTCGGTTTGCGAGTGTTGACTCACAAGACGAGCAGAATTCAAGCTAAACAGGCCTGCAGTACTGCATTTGGCCTGAGGTATGGGGGCGCAGGAGCCGAGCAGAGCCTAAATAGGCCTGCAGTACCGCATTTGGCCTGAGGTACGGGGGCGCAGGAGCCGAGCAGAGCCGAACAGCGACTTTTGCCGCCGTTTGGCAATGCTCGGAAAGAAACGGAAATACACGGAAATACTCAGTCTCCGTGCATTTGCAATGTTTGCCGAGGTCAGCCGACGTGTCCTCGGGCCCTTTCGGACGTTTTTGGCGCTCTCTGGCGACCCCCCCCACCTCTGACCGCATTCGGTATTGCATCACATTGAAGTCAATACGGATCAAATTATTTTCATTTCCATTGACTTCAATGGGGAAACTCGCTTTGATATGCGAGTACTTTGGATTACGAGCATACTCCTGGAACGGACTATGCTCGTAATCCGAGATTCAACTGTATAGGATTTATTTAGGGGAATTCCTCCTGCTAGTGATCCCTTTAGTGATACATCCTAGAATTCTATTTACTTTTCTCACTGCCTGGCCACACTGATTACTGTTCTCTGTTTTACTCCAGGAGCTGGCCTACTTTAATGGAGCTGAATTGTATAGAAATGGAACACATATTTTGCTTGAAAATTATTTTCTGATTGGCTATCACAGTGATCACTCGCTGTGTAGCCTGCCCCTGTGCTTTCTGTGTCTGTGAATGGACAAGACAGGTACATTGTTTTTTATTTCTGTCATTGCAGAGATTTAAAAAAAAAAAAGTGTGAGTAGAAAGAAAAAAAGAAAAAAATAACAAAAAAATAAAAACAAATTTGAAAAAATACCTAGTTTAAGGTTTGATCTAGGTCAGCCCCACGGTTAGTGTTTGGGTCAAGGCCAGGGTCAAAGGTGAAGGTCAAAGTTCAAGGCCAGGGTCATGGGCGTCCGCTCCATAGGGCAAGGGGGGTCAATTGCCCCCCCCCTGGAAACACACTATATTTATATGGACATGGAGTGAAGCAAATTTATCCTCAAGAGCTATTTCAGACTGCCAGCTGGCCACGTTATCGGTAAAGCGCCGCTAGTTTTAGCGGCGCTTTACCATCGTTTTAGTGGCGCTATTCAGCCGCTAGAGGGGGGTTTAAAGAAAATTAGAAATTACTAATCAGACAATGGCAGCTTGATCCTTCTATTATGCTTTTGCATCAGGTTTCTCAAACCTTTGCATGCCTGCGCTTTATGTCATAATGACTAAGCCCCTCCCCTTCATGACATTGTCAAAAAGGGACCGAGCACGGATGACCTTAAAATGATGCCCCCCCCTGAAAAAAGTTCAGCGGACGCCCATGGCCAGGGTCAAAAGTCAGGGTAATTTTTTGGACAGGATTTTTTTAAATTAGTATCAGTGTCAGTTAGTGTCAGTCAGGATTAAAGAAAAGCAAAATGCGCACTATTGTTTATGGGCTGTACTACAGGTACATACAACAACTAACATACACATATATGCTATTGCTGCGATCATCGGGAGCAGGAGAATTTATTATTGGTTGTTTTTTGGTGGTAGGCTATGGTAGTAGCAAAAAATATACAGTTACATTTTAAAAATTTTTTTTTTTTTTTTTTTACTATTTTCCTTAGATATTAAAAAAAAAAATCAGGAGATATCTATTACTGTTTACCATCAAATGAAAGCCCAGTTTGTCCTGAAAAAAACAAGGTATAATCCACCTGGATGCACAAAGTGGTTGTGATGACATATACAGGTTTACTCACACATGTCAATGTTGCAAAATTAGGCTTAGGCATTAAGATTTGTTTTACCCTTATGCCGCGTACACACGATCGAGATTCACGGCAGTGAAAACACCGCCGTGAATCCCGACGGGAAAAACGAGGAACGGCTTGTTCCCCTACACACGGCCGTTTTTCCCGTAATTTTTTCTCTTGGTCGAGAAAAACGACCGTGTGTAGGCTCCCCGGCAGTGTTTCCCTATGGGAAAACTGCAGCGGAAAAAAATTCCATGAATCACGATGAGAAAAATTAGAGCATGTTCTAATTTTTCTCGTCGTGATTAATGCAGTTTTTCTCGTCGGAAAAAATGACCAAAAGCCCACACACGGTGGTTTTTCTCGTCAAAGAGAAAAAATGTAATTTTTCCCGAAGAGAAAAATGGTCGTGTGTACGCGGCATTAGGCATGAAGGGGTTAAACAATATTTTAACCACTACACTACTCTACACCTGAATGATGGCTACAGCTCAGACCTACTTTGCAGGGAGGCCATCATATGATGTCCTCCCATGCTTGAGCTACCTGTGTGCCCTCTGCAGAGCACGCGTGGTGCGATCTGTAATCAGAGAGTCAATGAGACTCGGCTGATCACAGATCAGAGTAAGGGGTCGATCCTGACCCCTTACCCCGTGATCAGCTGTCAGCCAATGACAGCTGATCATGTGATGTAAACAGAGGCAGTAATCGGCAATTTTTTCTCCTCATGCTGATAGCGTGAGAAGAAAAAAACTGCCGATCATCAGCGGCTGTCAGAGGGACATCGGTCCTGATCAAGGAAAGCAGCCGCCTCCTCATCTGTGCCCACCTGTGCCACCTGCCAGTGCCACCTACTAGTGCACAACAGTGGCGCCTACCAGTGCCCACCAGCGCCACCTATCAGTGCCCACAGTGCCACCTATCAATGCCACCTATCAGTGCCAATCAGTGCCTCATCACTAGTGCTGCTTATCAGTGTTACCTACCAGTGACCACCAGTGCCACCTATCAGTGCCCATCAGTGCCACCTATCAGTGCCCATCAGTGCCATCTATCGATGCTACCTATCAGTGACACCTATCAGTGCCCTTCAGTGCTGCCCATCAGTGGCCATCAGTGCTACCCATCAGTGCCACCCATCAGCGCCACCCATCAGGGCCCATCAGTGCTGCCTCATCAGTGCCGCCTTATCAGTGCCGCCTTATCTGTGCCTATCTGTGCAGCCTATCAGTGCCCATCAGTGCCCATCAGTGCAGCCTCATCAGCTCATATCAATGAAGGAGAAAAATTACCTGTTTGCAAAATTGTATAAGAAACTATGAAAACTGTTTTTTTTTCAAAAGGTTCTGACTTTCTTTGCTTGTTTAGCAAAAAATAAAAAAAGCAGAGGTGATTAAATACCACCAAAAGAAAGCTCTATTTGTGTGTTTTTTTTTAAAATAAAAGTTTCATTTGGGTACAGTATTGCATGACCGCGCAATTGTCATTCGAAGTGCGAAAGCTGAAAATTGGTCTGGGCAGGAGAGGGGTTTAAGTGCCCAGTAAGCAAGTGGTTAAAATGATCTCTAATGCATTAAACCAGAACTTAAAGAATCCCTGTCTCTTTGAACAATGCTAATATATTGTAAATCTCTGAAATATTCCTATCCGCTGTGATAGAGTGTATTACAGACATTTATTTAAAATTCCTAATTGTTATTACCGATATCATTAACAATTGTATTTCAGATAAAATACCTGGTGGCAGCTGTGTTGTGTGCAACAGTTGCTGTGTAGTTAACTAAACCCAGTGAAACTTGCTCTCAGTTTGCTGACAGCTAGATTGTGGTCCCACAAGCTGGAAAATCTTTGTGCAGGGTGAGACTGAGAGTGTCATAATCTTGTGTTTGGTGACAGCATGGTGTGAGTTGACCCTGAGTTTGCCACATATTAGTGTCAGCATAGTGGGGTCTGACACAGCATTTGTCACATATTTGTGGCAGCGGTGGGATATGACACTGTGTTTGCCACGTACAGCCCAACCAGCTTCACCAGAGGTGGGGGGATGCCTGATTATTTTTGGGGGAAATTTGGTAAGCTTGCATGGCTTGCGTATGGGTGCAGGACATAGTATGCAATGGTTGCAAAATATAGTTTTGCCTCCTTCCTCCTCCTTATGCCGCGTACACACGATCATTTTTCCCGTCGAGAAAAATTAAATTTTTTCCTTTGGACGAGAAAAACTATCGTCTGTGGGCTTTTTGTAGTTTTTCTCGACGGGAAAAACGGCATTAATCACGATGAGAAAAATTAGAACATGCTCTAATTTTTTTCGTCGTGATTCCCGTCGTTTTTTTCCGTGCCAGTTTTCCCATAGGGAAACACTGCCGGGGAGCCCACACACAGTCGTTTTTTTCGACCAAAAAAAAAATGTAATTTAAAACGGCCGTGTGTGGGGGGAACAAGCTGTTCCTCATTTTTCACGTTGATTTTCTCGAAAAAATCGATCGTGTGTACGCGGCATTAGTTTTCAATTTGCATCTTCTCATTTCTCAGCAAGGTCAGGTGGTTTTTCATTTGTGGTTTTCCATCTAATAAAAATGTTAAAGTTTTTTACAAACTTGTTTTAAATTCTACGCTATCTCACTCATAATCTTCCCAACAATGGATTTAAAGTGCCAACATTGCAGTATAAAAACATACAAAAGTAAATAGTGGAAATAATTGAAATAGCGAAAAAAATATATATACTAAATAAAATCCTTAATTTCTGTGATAAAATAATCTGTGATACGTGTCATAATCCACAAAAAAAATATAAGTAAAAATATTGACAAGAAACACTTAAAAGATGTATATATACGGGAAACCCCCGTTGCGTCAGAGGGGGTGGGGTCACCCATGACACCACGGGGAAGCCACCGGAAATCCCCGTTGCTTCAGAGGGGGGGCGGGGTCACCCGTCCACGTCACGGGTGGCCCCGCCCTCGGTTACTTAAGAGCTGTCAGACGGCTTGTGCGTCATTCGGCTGTGTGCCTCTTATGGAGGCGGTATTGTTCGTATCGGCGGGTCAGACTCGTAAAAGGATTACGGCGCTGGAATTTTTTTTTTTTTTTATTAAAGGACTTGTCCCAAGCTGTGTGTGTGTGTTTTGTTTTTACTTTCTTTGTCACTTTTTTGGGTGAAATGGTAGGGGTACAATGTACCCCGTTACCAATACACATAGGGGGGCGGCATCTGGTGGTCGCCTTTGTTAAAGGGAGCTTCCAGATTCCGATAAGCCCCCCTCCCGCAGACCCCCACAACCATCGGGCAAGGGTTGTGGGGATGAGGCCCTTGTCCCCATCAACATGGGGACGTCCTCCCCATGTTAAGGGCATGTGGCCTGGTACGGTTCAGGAGGGGGGCTCTCTCTCGTCCCCCCCTCTTTTCCTGCAGCCTGCCAGGTTGCGTGCTCGGATAAGGGTCTGGTATGGATTTTTGGGGAGGAACCCCATGCCCTTTTTTTAAATAATATTGGCACGGGGTTCCCCTTAATATTCATACCAGATCCAAAGGGCCTGGTAATGGACTGGGGGTGGGGGGGGCATGTCATTTTTTTCAATTCATTATAGCCGTGAGTAGTTTTAAACGACTTTTTTTCCTTTAGAAATGTCATTTTGTGCAGGGACTTTTCTAAGCACGGGAAACATGCGCTACTTTACAGGCATACTATAGACACTCCCCAGGTATGAAATTTAAAGGAATATTTCACTTTTATTGTTTCACTTTAAGCATTATTAAAATCACTGCTCCCGAAAAAACTGCAGTTTTTAAAACTTTTTTTGCATTGATACATGTCCCCTGGGGCGGGACCCAAGTCCCCAAACACTTTTTATGATAATAACTTGCATATTAACCATTAAAATTAGCACTTTAGATTTTTCATGTTCGTGTCCCATAGACTTTAACGATGTTCGCGCGTTCGAACTAATTTTTTACCTGTTCGCATGTTCTGCTGCTCATCCCTACTCATCATATGCAAACAGTAAAAAGAAACTCCATAGCGTGATATAGTTTTTACACAGTTTATTATACAAACAAAAGCCCCAGTACAGGGTACTCACATGGGTTAGGTGCAATTAGTGCACCACTCTGTATTGTGCCTTAAGCCCCTGGGTTTTGGTTGAGGTTGTATGTCGTTCTCTGTGGGGAGGGGACAGGACGGTGTAGGCACTTGGTACTTGGAAATGTATAAATTAAGTCAGGCCAGAACACTCTTTAGATGAGTGGATAGAGAAAGACCAAAAAGCTCAGAGCACAATCTTTGCATAGAAGATGATCAAAGTATACATATATGTAAGTGTGAAACTGCTAAAGAAATGTGGGAAGGTATACAAAAGGTGCATGTAATGGCGCGTACACACGATCGTTTTTAATGTCATTGAAAAAAACTGCATTTTTCTCGACGTGATTTTTCGTGTTTCCTCTCAAGCCTGCCTTGCCTACACACTATCGTGGAAAAAAATGTTTGAGTAAAGCGCAGTGACGAAAAACACGTACAACGACACTATAAAGGGGAAGTTCCATTCGGATGGCGCCACCCTTCATGTTAGTAAAGTTTGTTGAGAGACGATTTGCGCTTTTTAGCCTCGTGCTTTTCAGTCCGTTACAGCGTGACGAATGTGCTATCTCCATTACGAATGCTAGTTTTACCAGAACAAGTGCTCCCGTCTCATACTTGATTCTGAGCATGCGCATTTCTTTTTACGTCGTTAAAGCCCACACACGGCCGTTTTTCATGACGAGAAAAACGACGAGGTAAAAAACTACGTGAAAAATTAGAGCATGTTCCAATTTTTCTTGTCGTGATTCTCAGCGTTTTTCTCGTCGTGAAAAATGCTGGAAAGCCCACACACGATCATTTTTAATGACCATTTAAAAAAATTTAATTTTTCTCGTCATTAAAAACGATCGTGTGTACGCGGCATAAGAGCTAATTTCAGCAATAAACTGTATTTCATTAGAAAGCTATACCAAACCAAGCTGATGAAAGGATATGCAAGATTACATAAGGCACACCATGGAAATGCTTGAATGCCTGATGCCGCATACACACAACCGTTTTTCATGACGAGAAAAATGCAATTTTTTAAATTGGTCATTAAAAACGACCATGTGTAGGCTCCAGAGGATTTTTCTCGACAAGAAAAATGGTCATTAAAAATTTAGAACATGCTCTATTTTTTCTCGTCGTTTTTCACATCGTCGTTTTTTCATATACCAGGCTGCACATTATACACAGGGCTCTGCACATCATTTACCAGGCTGCACATTATACACAGGGCTCTGCACATCATATACCAGGCTGCACATTATACACAGGGCTCTGCACATCATTTACCAGGCTGCACATTATACACAGGGCTCTAAAATCATATACCAGGCTGTACATTATACACAGGGCTCTGCACATCATATACCAAGCTGCACATCATACACAGGGCTCTGCACATCATATACCAGGCTGTACATTATACACCGGGCTATGGCTAGGCTTTTTTCTCAGCCTGTAAAAGCACCTGTATGTTAGCTTATGTGTCCATGTGCACACAGGCGTTTACAGACATATTAGAAGCAGAGCAATTACAGTCTGAAAAAAAAACCCCATGGAAAGCACGTTTAGGAGAGGAGGTGAAGCGCAGAAAAAAGCTAAACACACTGAAACGCTAGACGCATTTAGGCGCATTTGAGAGGTAATGCATTTAAATGGCCAGAACAAATAAATATTTTGGCCAATAGAATACATTTACGATAAAATGCATGACGCGCCTGAGGTGGGCTTTCTCCTGCCAGGAGTTCTGATGTTTAGAGGAGCAAAGCAAACACCCTGTGTGCATGAGGTCTATTGGGTAGATTATGACATTTTATGGACATTAGACTATTATTAAAGAAGTAGGGAATCTGCGCTCAGGAAAACACCAGACAGAGGTTGCATCCCCCTTATAACTCCCTAGGGAGAATAGGATATAATATAAAAGAATGGGGTCTTGGCGCTACCTCCCACTAGGGATGAGCTCGGTGTTCGAGTCGAACATAAGTTCGACTCGAACATCGGCTGTTCGACCGTTCGGCGAACATCGAACGATTTGGGCCGTTCACGCCAAATTCAAGTGACGCAAACGGCCCACAATACACTACGCCATCGCAGTGCAATCCCGGCGCTGTGATTGGCCAAGCATGCACTGTGAGCCCGCATGCTTGGCCAATCACAGCGCCGGCAGCTAGGAGAGCCATAATTGGCCACAGGCAGGTTGCCTGTAACCAATTATAGCTCAGGGGGTTTAGCACACGCCCCACACTATAAAAGGCCGCCAGCGCGGCGGCCTTGTGTAGTGTGTTCCGGCGCAGGGAAAGAGTTACATAGACAGGGACAGTGTCAGTGCTATTTGTACCTCAAACTTGTGTGTAGGGAGAGAGAAGGATAGGCAGGGAGAGTGTCAGTGTCATATTCTTTGCTAAACCTTGTGCAGGGAGAGAGAAGGATAGGCAGGGGACAGTGTCAGTGTCACATTCTTTGCTAAACCTTGTGTGCAGGGAGAGAGAAGGATAGGCAGGGAGAGTGTCAGTGTCATATTCTTTGATAAACCTTGTGTGCAGGGAGAGAGAAGGATAGGCAGGGAACAGTGTCAGTGTCATATTCTTTGCTAAACCTTGTGTGCAGGGAGAGAGAAGGATAGGCGGGGAGAGTGTCAGTGTCATATACTTTGATAAACCTTGTGTGCAGGGAGAGATAAGGATAGGCAGGGGACAGTGTCAGTGTCATATTCTTTCCTAAACCTTGTGTGCAGGGAGAGAGAAGGATAGGCAGGGAGAGTGTCAGTGTCATATACTTTGATAAACCTTGTGTGCAGGGAGAGAGAAGGATAGGCAGGGGTCAGTGTCATTGTTGCTAAGCCTCCTGCACCTTATACACCTGAAGTTAGCCTGTATTGCTGCTTTTTCCTGGTGTGTTACACCAACAGGCATTTGCAGCACTTACAGCGGGCGGAGTGTGCCTCCTGATCATATTACACCTGAAGTTAGCCTGTATTGCTGCGTTTTCCTGGTGTGTTACACCAACAGGCATTTGCAGCACTTACAGCGGGCGGAGTGTGCCTCCTGATCATATTACACCTGAAGTTAGCCTGTATTGCTGCTTTTTCCTGGTGTGTTACACCAACAGGCATTTGCAGCACTTACAGCGGGCGGAGTGTGCCTCCTGATCATATTACACCTGAAGTTAGCCTGTATTGCTGCTTTTTCCTGCTGTGTTACACCAACAGGCATTTGCAGCACTTACAGCGGGCGGAGTGTGCCTCCTGATCATATTACACCTGAAGTTAGCCTGTATTGCTGCTTTTTCCTGGTGTGTTACACCAACAGGCATTTGCAGCACTTACAGCGGGCGGAGTGTGCCTCCTGATCATATTACACCTGAAGTTAGCCTGTATTGCTGCTTTTTCCTGGTGTGTTACACCAACAGGCATTTGCAGCACTTACAGCGGGCGGAGTGTGCCTCCTGATCATATTACACTTGAAGTTAGCCTGTATTGCTGCGTTTTCCTGGTGTGCTACACCAACAGGCATTTGCAGCACCTACAGCAGGCGTAGTGTGATTCCTGCAAAATATACTCCTGAAGCTAGGCCTTATTGCTGGTTTTCCCATTTCCCTGCAGGCCATTAGAATGTCTGGAAGGCAAACAAGGAGAGGCAGACAGTCAGGAGCCAATAAAAGAGGGCAAGCAGGCTCTGTGTCTAGAGACAACAGTGCTGGTCATGGACGCGGTGCATCACCATCAGCACGTGGCCATGGGACACGCTTGTCCTTCTTTTCGGCAGCTGGACATGTTGAGCCGCATCATGCCGAAGACTTGGTAGAGTGGATGACCAAGCCCTCCTCATCCTCCTCATCCTCTCTCACCCAGGCTCAGGGTACTGGCAAAGCAGCTGCCAAAGCGTCCTCTTCCCTGGTATCAATGTCATCATCAGTCACTCCTTCCCTAGACCAACCATGTCCTCCTGAGGAGTCCCCTGAACTGTTTGAGCACAGTGTTGGGTACATGCTCCAGGAGGATGCCCAGCGTTTCGAAGGGTCTGATGATGATACCCAGCTATAGGAAGGCAGTAGCGTGAGAGCAGAGAGAGGGGATGCTCAAGAAGGACACCAATCTGGCAGTCATGTTCCAGCAGCTGCAGCATACTGCCAGATTGGCTCCAGTGATGAGGAGGGTCGGGATGATGAGGTCACTGACTCCACGTGGGTGCCTAATAGGAGAGAGGAGGAGGAGGAGGAGTATGAGGAGGAGGCACATCTCCAATGAGGCAGGATGCCCTTGGGGGGCCAGCGTAAGGGCAGCACACCGACGGAATCACACCGCAGAGCTCCGCCTGTGCAGGGCGCTGCCTCTGCCCGTTATTCAAAAAGTTCTTTGGTGTGGGCCTTTTTTGAGTCGAATGCATCAGATCGCACAGCTGCTGTTTGCAACATATGTCTCAAGCGTATATCGCGTGGCCAAAACATCACCCGCTTGGGCACCACATGCTTGACCAGACATATGTTGACCTGCCATGCAGCTCGTTGGCAAGCCTACCTTAAAGACCCACACCAAAGAACAAAGCGGACCTCTCCTTGCACTGCATCAGCTGGCATCTCCAACCCCACTATACCATCAGTCCTCTCTGAAACCTGCACTGAGAGGAATGAAGGTGTAGAATTAGGTGTGTCACAGCCAAGTACTTGCGGGCACTCTGCTAGCAGTACACCGACGTCCGATTCTAGCAGGCAAATTTCCCTGCCCCAGCTGCTGGACCGTCGAAAGAAGTTCACTCCCAGCCATCCACATGCCCAGCGGTTGAATGCTAGCTTGGCTAAATTGCTAGCATTTCAACTGCTGCCTTTTCAGTAAGTAGACTCGGCCCCCTTCCGTGAGTTTGTGCAATGTGCGGTTCCTCAGTGGCAGGTTCCCAAACGCCACTTTTTCTCACGGAAGGCGATTCCGGCTCTCTACCGGCATGTGGAAGGCAATGTCTTGGCCTCGCTGGACAGGGCGGTCAGCGGTAAGGTGCATATTACCGCTGACTCATGGTCCAGAAGGAATGGACAGGGACGTTACCTTTCTTTAACGGCCCATTGGGTCACTCTTTTGGCAGCTGGGAAGGATGCAGGACAAGGTGCAGTAGTGTTGGAGGTTGTTCCACCGCCACGCCTCCAAAATGCTACTACTGGTTGTGACACACCTCTCTCCTCCACCCCCTCCTCTTCTTCTTCCTCCATGGCCTCTTCCTGTGCTTTGTCCTCGGAACCAGCGGTGCTCCGTAGGCGTTCAAGGGGCTACGCAAGTACGCAGGCAAAAAGATGCCATGCCGTGCTTGCGCTGGTGTGTTTGGGGGACAGGAGCCACACTGGGTCAGAGGTTCTGTCTGCTCTGCAGGGGCAGGCCGAGAGGTGGTTGACGCCACGCCAGCTTAAGCCAGGAATGGTAGTTTGCAACAATGGCACCAACCTCCTCTCTGCTCTCCGACAGGGACAACTGACCCATGTGCCCTGTGTGGCTCACATCCTTAACCTGGTGGTGCAGCGGTTCTTGGGCAGGTACCCGGGCTTACAGGATGTCCTAAGGCAGGCCAGGAAAGTCTGTGTGCATTTCCGCAGATCTTATAATGCCAGTGCTCGCCTGGCTGAGCTGCAAAAGGAGCTGAACCTGCCCAAGAACCGCCTTATATGTGACATGCCCACCAGGTGGAACTCAACGTTGGCCATGCTGCAGTGGCTGTACACGCAGCAGAGGGCCATCAATGAGTACCTGTGCGACTACGGCACCAGGACAGGGTCAGGGGAGCTCGGGTTTTGTTCACCACGCCAGTGGGGCATGATCAGGGATGCATGCACTGTCCTGGCACCATTTGAGGAGGCCACGAGGATGGTGAGCAGTGACAGTGCATGCATCAGTGACACTGTACCTCTTGTCCACCTGTTGGAACATACGCTGCGTGGAATAATGGACAGGGCACTTGAGGCAGAACAGAGGCAGGAAGAGGAGGACTTCCTTGCCTCTCAAGGCCCCCTTTACCCAGACAGTGTTCCTTCTGTCCCACCCATCGCACAGGAAGAGGAGGAGGAGGAGGAGGAGGATTGTGTCAGCATGGAGGTGGAGCCTGGCACTCAGCATCATCAGCAGCAGTCTTTTAGGGATGATTTACAGTCCCAAGAAACCAGTGGACTTGTACGTGGCTGGGAGGAGGTGGCTGCGGATCATGTCGTCCTTAGTGACCCAGAGGACTCCGGACCGAATGCCTCAGCTAACCTACGCTGCATGGCCTCCCTGATCCTGCAATGTCTGCAGAAGGATCCTCGTATTCTTCGGATCAAGGAGAGGGACTATTACTGTCTGGCCACTCTCCTTGATCCACGGTACAAGGGTAAGGTTGCGGACCTTATCTTACCGTCGCAGAGGGAGCAGAGGATGAGACAACTCCGGGAGGCCTTGCAGAAAAGTCTGTGCAACGCGTTCCCAGAGACTGGGAGGTTACAAACTCCTGGTCCTGGACAACGAGTTGCTGAGGCTTCGGTCAGTCAAAGAAGGAGCGGTGGGGAAGGTGGCTGTCTGACCGATGCGTTCAGACAATTCTTTAGTCCGCAGCCCCAAGGTATGATCGGTTCCAGCAACCATCGCCAGCATCTGAAATACATGGTGCAGGAATACCTAGGGGCAAGGTCAGACTTGGACACCTTCCCCACCGAAAATCCTCTGGCTTACTGGGTCTTGAGGATGGATCACTGGCCAGAGCTTGCACAGTATGCAATTGAGCTACTGGCCTGTCCTGCATCCAACGTTCTTTCAGAATGCACATTCAGTGCTGCTGGAGGATTTGTCACGGATCACAGGGTGCGCCTGTCCACCGACTCTGTTGATCGATTGACCTTCATAAAGATGAACCAGTCTTGGATCACCACCAGCTACCAAACACCTGAAGCTGATATAACAGACTAATTTATTTTCAAATGTCACATCCCTTCAAGACTGATGCTGATGCTGAGAGACTGTCCTGTTATGTTGACTGACTATCCTCCTCCTCCTCAATGATCCGATTGATGATGATAGCTTGGAAGAACATTTTTGTTTCTGGGTGCCGCCACCAGTGGCTAAGGCCCAATTTTTCAGCCCCTGTTTAACAGGGGCATGTAATTACAATTTTTTATGCAATGCTTTGCAGCAGGGCTCATTCCTGCACTCCAACTAGAGTATCTGGGAGAGGTTGCAGTGTCGTGGCACCAGCACCAGTGGCTAAGGCCCAATTTTTCAGCCCCTGTTTAACAGGGGCGTGTAATTACAATTTTTGATGCAATACTTTGCAACAGGGCTCATTGCTGTGCTCCAAGTACAGTATCTGTGAGGGGTTGCAGTGTTGTGGCACCAGTGCCTAAGGCCCAATTTTTCTGCCCCTGTTTAACAGGGGCATGTAATTACAATTCTTGATCTAATAATTCACAGCAGGGCCCATTCCTGCGCCCACCAAGAGTAACTGTGAGGCCTTACAGTGTTGTGTCAACACCACCACCACCACCACCAAAGGCCCAATTTTTCAGCCCCTGTTCAACAGGGGCATGCAATTACAATTCTTGATCTAATAATTCACAGCAGGGCCCATTTCTGCACCCACCAAGAGTAACTGTGAGGCCTTACAGTGTTGTGTCAACACCACCACCACCACCACCAAAGGCCCAATTTTTCAGCCCCTGTTCAACAGGGGCATGCAATTACAATTCTTGATCTAATAATTCACAGCAGGGACCATTCCTGCGCCCACCAAGAGTAACTGTGAGGCCTTACAGTGTTGTGTCAACACCACCACCACCACCAAAGGCCCAATTTTTCAGCCCCTGTTCAACAGGGGCATGCAATTACAATTCTTGATCTAATAATTCACAGCAGGGCCCATTCCTGCACCCACCAAGAGTAACTGTGAGGCCTTACAGTGTTGTGTCAACACCACCACCACCACCACCAAAGGCCCAATTTTTCAGCCCCTGTTCAACAGGGGCATGCAATTACAATTCTTGATCTAATAATTCACAGCAGGGCCCATTCATGCGCCCACCAAGAGTAACTGTGAGGGCTCACAGTGTTGTGGCAACACCAACATGTAAGCGGCAAATTTCAGCTGAGTATATACGGCAGGCCCCTACTTTCAAACATCCAACTTACAAACGACTCCTCCTTGCAAACGTAAGGATACAACAGGAAGTGAGAGGAAATCTACCCCTGGAAGGCAAATTCTCTCCTGTAAGAGTTAATATGGGAAAAAAAGTGTCTCCTCTCCACTGATGCTTTATCACCAATTCTTGTTTCAATAAAAAACCCAAATTTACAAAAAACATTTGTCATTAGGACGGAAAGTGAGGTGAACTGTTCTGAACAGGTGCACACTGCACAGACAGCAAAACAAATGTTACAGGGGTGATAATCCTTCCCTATGTTTTCCAAAAAGCTTAAAAATAGATTTTTTTGCTGGAGCTACACTTAAACAATGTACCTGTTCAAAATTCCAAACAGATTCTACATAAGAACAAACCTACAGTCCCTGTCTTGTATGCACCGCCTGTATACGGCTGTTCAGAGTATATAGGGCCTTTTTTATTTTGTGTGCGGGGTTCCCCTTAATATCCATACAAGACCCAAAGGGGCTGGTAATGGACTGGGGTGGGGGGGGGGCTGTGATGGGGTAGCTATGCCATTTTTCTTAAAGATTTTCATCCATATTACCGGGACCAGACATTACATTAAAGCCGCAAGCAGTTTTAAATGGCTTTTTTTCCTTTAGAAATGTAATTTTGTGCAGGGACAGTTCTAAACACGGGAAACACGTGGCACTTCACAGGCATACTTTAGACACCCCCCAGGTACGATATTTAAAGGAATATTTGACTTTTTTTTTTTACTTTATGCATCATTAACCACTTGACCACTGGGCACTTAAACCCCCTTAATAACCAGACCAATTTTCAGCTTTCGGTGCTCTCACATTTTGAATGACAATTACTCAGTCATACAACACTGTACCCATATGAAATTTTTGTCCTTTTTTTCACACAAATAGAGCTTTCTTTTGGTGGTATTTAATCACTGTTGGGTTTTTTATTTTTTACGCTATAAGAGAAAAAAGACTGAAAATTTTGTAAAAAAATGATTTTTTTTTCGTTTCTGTTATAACATTTTGCAAATTACTATTTTTTCTTCATAAATTTTGGCCAAAATTTATACTGCTACATATCTTTGGTAAAAATAAGTACAAATTGGTGTATATTATTTGGTCTTTGTGAAAGTTATAGAGTCCACAAGCTATGGTGCCAATATCTGAAAATTGATCACACCTTAAGTACTGACGGCCTATCTCAATTCTTGAGACCCTAACATGCCAGAAAAGTACAAATACCCCCCAAATGACCCCTTTTTGGAAAGAAGACATTCCAAGGTATTCAGAAAGAGGCATTGTGAGTTTTTTGAAGTTGTCATTTTTTCCCAAAATTCTTTGCAACATCAAGATTTTTTTTTTCTCTTTTTTTTTTTCACAAAATTGTCATATTAGCAGGTTATTTCTCACACACAGCATATGCATTCCACAAATTACACCCCAAAACACATTCTGCTATTACTCCCGAGTATGGCGATACCACATGTGTGAGACTTTTACACAGCGTGGCCACATACAGAGGCCCAACATGCAGGGAGCACCTTCAGGCGTTCTGGAGCACCCAGGCCAATTCTGACATTTCTCTCCTACATGTAAAAATCATCATTTATTTGCTAGAAAATTACATAGAACCCCAAAACATTATATATGTTTTTTTAGCAAAGACCTTAGAGAATATAATGGTGGTTGTTGCAACTTTTTATCTCGCACGATATTTGCGCAGCAATTTTTTTAACGCGTTTTTTACGGAAAAAAAATGTTTTGTGCTTAAAAAAAAAAAAAAAAACAGTAAAGTTAGCCCAATGTTTTTGCATAATGTGAAAGATGAAGTTACGCCGAGTAAATAGATACCTAACATGTCGCCCTTAAAAATTGCACACACTCGTGGAATGGCGCCAAACTTCGCTACTTAAAAAATCCCCATAGGCGACGCTTTAAATATTTTTACTGGTTACATGTTTTGAGTTACAGAGGAGGTCTAGGGCCAAAATGATTGCTCTCGCTCTAACGTTCGCAGAGATACCTCACATGTGTGGTTTGAAAACCGTTTTCATATGTGGGCGGGACTTACGTATGCGTTCGCTTCTGTATGCGAGCTCACGGGGACAGGGGCGCTTTAAAAAAAAAAAAATTTTATTCTTCATTTTACTTTATTTATTTTAGTTTGACATGTTTTTCCGCCCTAAACATTTTTTTGATCACTTTTATACCTATTACAAGGAACGTAAACATCCCTTGTAATAGGAATATGGCATGACAGGTCCTCTTTACAGTGAGATATGGGGGGGGGGGGTGTCAATAAGACCCCACATCTCACCTCTAGGCTGGGAAGCCTGAAAAAAAAAAAAAAACAACAATCCTGGCTTTGATCGTAGCGGTGAGTCGGTAGAAGCACCGGAGGGCGGCGGGGGGGGGGACATCCCCTCTCGCCTCCCGTAAGAATGATCAAGCGGTGGAACAGCCGCTATGATTGTTCTTATGGTGTAGGGAATCGCCGGCTGAAAAAGCTAATATCTGAATGATGCCTGTAGCTGCTCCCATCATTCAGATATCCCCGCACAAAGTCAAGGACGTCATATGACGGCCGGAGGGCGGGAAGTGGTTATTGCAGAGTATTGCCGGGCATTGCGGAGTATTGCTGGGCATTGCGGAGTATTGCGGACTATGGCAGGGTATTGCGGTGTATGGCAGGGTATTGCGGTGTATGGCAGGGTATTGCACGGGTATTGCACAGGGTATTGTGGAGGGTATTGCAGAGTATTGTGGAGGGTATTGCAGAGTATTGTGGATGGTATTGCAGAGTATTGTGGCGGGTATTGCAGAGTATTGTGGCGGGTATTGCAGAGTATTGTGGCGGGTATTGCAGAGTATTGTGGCGGGTATTGCAGAGTATTGTGCAGGGTATTGCAGAGTATTTTGCAGAGTATTGCGCAGGGTATTGCAGAGTATTTTGCAGGGTATTGCAGAGTATTTTGCAGGGTATTGCAGAGTATTTTGCAGGGTATTGCAGAGTATTGTGCAGGGTATTGCAGAGTATTGTGCAGGGTATTGCAGAGTATTGCACCAGGGTATTGCAGAGTATTGCACCAGGGTATTGCAGAGTATTGCACCAGGGTATTGCAGAGTATTTCGCAGGGTATTGCAGAGTATTTCGCAGGGTATTGCAGAGTATTGCACCAGGGTATTGCAGAGTATTGCACCAGGGTATTGCAGAGTATTGCACCAGGGTATTGCAGAGTATTGCACCAGGGTATTTTTCAGAGTATTGCACAGGGTGTATTGCAGAGTATTGGCAGGGTATAGCACAGGGATGGCTGAGCAGGGATGGATGGATGGCTGGATCTGTGACTGCAATTGTCACAGATCCAGCCCACAGTGCTGCTGCTGCCATCCGCTCCCTCCCCCTCCCCTCTCACACTGTACCGATCGGTGGAGGAACCGGCGTCATCAAATGACGCCGGTCTGTTTACAAGTGATTGCTCCGTCATTTGACGGAGCGATCACGTGGTAAACGGCCGCTACCAGCGGCGATTTACCGCGATTCGTGATCCGCCGGGTCCTCTGGACCCGGCGGTCACGGAGTTTCCCGTGTGCGCGCCCCAGGGGGCGCGCGGGAGCGCGATTCTGGGAGGACGTTATATAACGTCCTCCCAGAGTTAAGCAACCACCTTGTCGACGTTATTTGTCGGCAGGTGGTTGTTAAGTGGTTAAAATGACTGCTCCCAAAAAACTGCCGTTTTTAAAACTTTTTTTGGATTGATACATGTCCCCTGGTGCAGAACCCGGGTTCCCAAACCCTTTTTAGGACAATAACATTCATAATAGTCGTTATAATTAGCACTTTAGATTTCGAACGTTCGCATCCATTGTATTTAATAGGGTTCTAAAGTTCGTGCGACCTTTCGGTCCGTTCGCGGGTTCTGGTGCGAACCGAACCCGGGGGTGTTCGGCTCATCACTACCTCCCACTATAGAGACCCACCAGGTCTAAGTGATCTCAAGTAAATGTATAAGGACAGGCTGTACTAAGTTCCCGGGTCTGTACAGCTATGGTACCCATTATGAGGGGTTCCCACCATCCCTGTACTGAGTTCCTGGGTCTGTACACCTACTTTGCCCATTATGCGGGGTTCCCACCATCCCTGTGCAGAGTTCCTGGGTCTGTACACCTGAGGTGCCCATTATGAGGAGTTCCCAGCATCCCTGTACTGAGTTCCCAGGTCTGTACACCCGCTGTGCCCATTACGAGGGTTCCTCCCACCATCCCTGTACACCTACTGTGCCTATTATGAGGGGTTCCCACCATCCCTGTACTGAGTTCCTGGGTCTGTACACCTGCTGTGCTCATTATGAGAGTTCCCACCATCCCTATACTGAGTTCCTGGGTCTGTACACCTACTGTGCCCATTATGAGGGGTTCCCACCAGCCCTTTAACGAGTTCCTGGGTCTGTACACCTGCTGTGCCCATTATGAGGGTTCCCACCATCCCTGTGCTGAGTTCCCGGGTCTGTACACCTGCTGTGCCCATTATGAGGGTTCCCACCATCCCTATGCTGAGTTCCTGGGTCTGTACACCTACTTTGCCCATTATGCGGGGTTCCCACAATCCCTGTGCAGAGTTCCTGGGTCTGTACACCTGAGGTGCCCATTATGAGGAGTTCCCACCATCCCTGTACTGAGTTCCCAGGTCTGTTCACCCGCTGTGCCCATTATGAGGGTTCCTCCCACCATCCCTGTACACCTACTGTGCCTTGTATGAGGGGTTCCCACCATCCCTGTACTGAGTTCCTGGGTCTGTACACCTGCTGTGCCCATTATGAGGGTTCCCACCATCCCTGTACTGAGTTCCTGGGTCTGTACACCTAATGTGCCCATTATGAGGGGTTCCCACCATCCCTGAAACGAGTTCCTGGGTCTGTACACCTGCTGTGCCCATTATGAGGGTTCCCACCATCCCTGTGCTGAGTTCCTGAGTCTATACACCTGCTGTGCCCATTATGAGGGGTTCCCACCATCCATGTAACGAGTTCCTGGGTCTGTACACCGGCTGTGCCCATTATGAGGGTTCCCAACATCCCTGCGCTGAGTTCCCGGGTCTGTACACCTGCTGTGCCCATTATGAGGGGTTCCCATCATCCCTGTGCTGAGTTCCTGGGTCTGTACACCTGCTGTGCCCATTATGAGGGATTTCCATCATCCCTGTGCTGAGTTCCTGGGTCTGTACACCTACTGTGCCCCCCCCCATCTGAATCGCGGCAGCCGATCTAATTTGCATAACAATGCCCGCGCGATTTACACGTGAATAATGTTAATTTAAGAACAATGCCTTTTGTTTCTCTATAGCAGATGAACAGGCAGGGGAGAAAAGGGAAGGTGTACTGACTTGCATTACATGGAGAGAGGTGAAGTAAAGTTGGAGATTAAAATGCTGCTTTACAGTCTCTCAGTAGTCAGGACACAGTGATAATAGCCCCTTCTGCTCCCCTCCCCCCTACTGTCCTGGCATGTAGAAATGTACCTGAAGATTTCTGTGTGATCCCTCTGTGTGCATTGCTGGATGCCGAGTTTGTGTCACAGGGACAAATGGAGCTGCCTCATCTCCCTGCCTGCCCTGACCAGTTCTCTTCTGCTCGTGATTTCCCCCTCACTTACTGAAGGAGACAGGCAGCCTGTGAGCCAATGACGCTGCAGGTCTGATTAAAGCCTCACCCTATGGACCCAATCAATTACAAGCACTGGAAACCTAATGCTAGAGCCTAGATGTGGAGTTTTCGTGGCTACAGCATTTGGTCCCCGAACACACTCTAAACTACGCCAATAGAGCTTCTTAGCCCCAATCACGTGTTTACACACGGGTCATGCCTCCAATAGTACCCCGTGTCCGGCGCCCTTAACACACCCACTTAAAGGGCAGCCACTGATCATCCCTAATGTTTTATGATCTTCATAATCCCTAATGCAAAGCCACTTGTAATCTGTAATCCAGGAGGCATATTTTAGTTTATACGAAAGCTGCATAGATATCAATTTTATCAGTTCCAACACCTTTCAAACTCAGTTTATTTTACAGAATGTTTCTCTGAAATTGCAGTTGAAAAATGACTTTAACAACTGGGTGCAGTCAAATTGATAACCACATAGTATACAGCTTTTAGCAATGTCTCTTGCTACAGATGGCATATTCCATATTTGAGTTTACACTAATTTTCTCCATGTCTCCATGGGTGTGGTGAAGTATAAATATTTCCATTGTGCATAAACATGCAGCTATGTTAAGTAATTCTGGCTGGCACTCAACGAATTAAGGTGGCTTCACATGGAATAAAATTTGACCAGTTAAGCAGATACTGTCCACATTTCGATCCATGTATGGGCACCATGGTTGTACAGTCAACCAATCGACTTCTGTACACCTGCCCTGTCAGAGTTTCCCCACCCAATAAGCGGCACAGGCTATAGCCTGCAACACTGATCAGTGTATTTTGACACCTGCGAAGTTTCCCTTTTGTCAGAATACAACGTACAATGACTCAGCAGGGAGGATTCCCCATCCACCTTGTGTGGATGAGGAATCAGGTCAGTTTTTTTCATTCATCTCACTTGTTGAATAAAAAATAAAAAAGACTAATCTATGGGCTTCTATAATCTCAAGTGTACTGTTACTCGCCAACATATGCTACTCTAAGAACTGCCTTCTGAGAATACAGCTTCCTTAAAACACAAAAAATTGTTTTTTAAACCCTCTTTTTTATGTTAAAATGGTCACCTTATTAACATAAGATAGGCCTTTTTCTCACATAGATAAGCCACAAATATTCAATAAGATATGGGACTCTTGAGTAACACCCACCCATATGCTTTCTCTTGTGGAACCAGGTCGACTATTACATAGTTTTGTATGCTGGTATAAAAACTCAATTACATGCTGGTATTTTCCATGGCATTGCCAAGTCTATTGCCTTGTACTGTTGAATAAAGAGACAAGGGAGGTTTGTTTAAAATTGCATTTTTTTTATTGTTATTGCAATTTATAAACAAAGCAAAATCAATAAAAAAAATATATATATTGTTTTATATACAAAATAAAGTACAATATATTGCTTATATCATCCTGGCAGCTCTACTGCAAAAACGGGTTACTCAGGTGGAACATCACCCTGCACTTTGAATCCTCAGCCTTCCTTAGAGACAAGAACCCTGGTGGACTCAGAACACAGATGTTTTTTGCAAGTCTGTTGCAATTACAATTCAATAGGAACACTCGACAGAATCAAAGCTTTGTTCTAAAACCAAATTTTTCGCACACGATTCTGTAAGACAAATCATACTTTTGTTTCTGAAAATAAAGATGTTTACATGGAACCTAGAGAGAGTAAGTGAGTGTTACATGAGAGTAAGATTTGTTTGTATAGTACAACAGTAGGATTGTTAATCTTATAGCTAGGTCATACCGCAACAGGGATTTGTGCAAAGTTACACCAGACTTTACAGAGTTAAAATAAGATAATAATAAAACCAGTATATAGTGTGGGGTCTCATAATTTTATTAAATTTCTACTGCCCATACAGTGCTTGGGTGGCCAAGCCTATTATTCAAAAATTCACATGCACCTATAGTGGGGTCTAAATATCTATGCCCAAAATGATTATTCAGATTACAGAGAGGCAAACAAAGGAGTGAAAAAAAGAATAATAATTGATAATATGAACATAGTATGACAGCAGGTACTATATTAACTGCTTGACTTTTTTTTTTCAAACGTTATCAATGTTATCTTGTATTTGTGGATAGATTAGAGTAGCAGACTAATCTGACATAATAATAATTTGCTTACAAATACTACATTGACAAATAATACCAATAATCATTTGTTAAATAATAATAATCATATTCTTTTGTATAGGTACCTTCGGGTCAATCCAGGCAACAGAAATAATAATTTATAGAAGCTGTGGATTTCATATGCAGATTATAAAGCAAATATTAATTACTAACAGCACTATTTTTTCATACAATTTTGAAGAGGTATAGTCAATCTTCTTAATAAATCCAGAGTAAAGTCATTTTCTTAATTGAATTCATTTGTCTTGACTTTCGTGACTTTAGAGTTCTGTTCTTTTTTTTTTTTACATAAAAGCAGTAAAAGCTCCACCAGTGATTTGAATACAGAGTTCTTAGAGCACAGTACTGTACTGTCACTAAGCACTTGACACTTTCTGTTTAAAAGGATGAGTGATACATTGGGGCTATTTCTTAACATAATTGTTTAAATGGTGTGTCAACTCTAGCAAGTAATTTGTTACATTTATCTACTGTACAGCTGTTCAACACACAGAGCTAGTGATATTTACATGATTTACAAGGTGAGGTATCAGATTCAAGAGCTGATAAATCTGTCTCAGAACGCACAGCCTTGAATCCCCATGAGGGATCAAGCCCGTTTAAAGGTGATGTCTATGATTCAGTAAGTGATGATCCTGATTTAGGAGGTGATATACCTGTTGAAAAAACAAATGTAACAGTTTTATTCCACAGTGTATAATATTCTAGATTTGTCATCTCCTTTTGAGCTGTACGGTAACATGTAAGAACGGTAGGCGTAATCGCTTATCCAGAGTATATGTATCTGAAGGAACAGTGTTTTGTCGTAGTGAATTTTTGACTAATTTGAACATTTTTCCCAAGCGAATATTTTAAACAAGTTTTTTTTTTTTATTCTAAACAAGTTTTTGCTATTTTGTTTCTTTTCTCTTATTTTACATTGTGAGATTTTAATACAATATAACTTACATTTTTTACACTTTTTGAGTGGATGAATTTGACAGCTCAATTTGATAAGGAGTAGCAGCTTAACTGGTTATTGATTATGTGTGTAATGCGTGATTTATTAGGAAGGATGCAGATCTGCAAAGCTAGTCTGTTATATTTATCTGCATTTTTTTCTATTTTGCTTTAAAAGTTTGTCCCCTGGGACAGTTTTTTTTTCAATCTTTCTTCTGCAGGATGAAACCTTTAAATGACATTGGAAACACAGCAAAAATGACACATGTTCTGTCAATAACTCTTCCTCTAGCACTTAATTTTAGCCATTGTTACCAGACCCTTTATCACTTGCTGCCGCAAAAAAAAAAAAAAAAAAAACAGTCATCCTCTGACTAAACCAAGTTCATGACAAGCAGTATAATAGTGCACATTTATTATCTGTTGCAATTTAAAAATTCTCACATAATTTTTATTTTTTTATAGCATAAGGATAAAGACAACATTGTCCTAGAAGTTATTTACCGATAACCAGTCATGAATGAGTCCTCATTTACACCTGATTGGTCACGTCATCAATGTAGGATAAGAGATATATCATTCTTTTCTATGAGCTTGATTCACAGCTATGCATTGTACTCAGAGGTGTAGCTTGAAGCTTGTGGGCCCTGATGCAAAAGTTGACCTAGCCCCCCCCCCACTACCACCCACTGCTTTCACAACACACCAAGATGTGGGGTTGTATGTAAAAGAAGAAACTCAGAGTGCCCACCCTAGGCCTTGTGCCTTCTGAATTCCAGATTCACTTACAAACCCGCTGCTTTTACCTGGCAGCTCAGACTGTAGTCTGCCTGCCCCCACTTTGTGTGCGCATCCCCGATTGAGCAGGGCTGAGCAGAGTAGGTAAGTGGGAAGCTGTATCAGGCTGGCTGGGGGTTCTGGGCAAAGAGTGCACCACTGGGGAGAAAAGGCTTGCCCTGTTACCCTGTGTAGGTAAAACCAGAAACTCAGGACGGGCTCTCTGAGTTTACTGAATTACCTACGCAGTGTGATGAGGCAAGTACCTTTCCCCAGCGACACAGTGTAAAACAGGGATACTTTTGAGAGGTGGAGATCTACCTGACCAACATGAAAAAGATCAAAGATCACAGGGTTTGGCACCTTTTTTTAAAGAAATTAACAAGCAAGGCATAACTAAATAGTTAAAAAAATATAATATACCAAATGTCACTGTAAAAATATAAACTTAGCCTACCTTAAAAGTGGAAAGTGTCAGTAAGGCAGTGAAGTGGACGGTGTGTGGACAGTGTCAAAAGGGCAATGGATGGTGTCACTACAGCAGTGGACAGTGTCAGTCAGGCAGTGTATGGTGTTGGCATGGCAGTGGATGATGTCAGTAGAGCAGTAGATGTATCAGTAAGGCAGATGTTGGTGTCAGTAGGGCATTGGATGGTGTCAGTCAGTAGAGCAGTAGGTGGTGTCAGTAGGGCAGAGGACAGTGTCAGTAGAGCAATGGATGGTGTCAATAGGGCAATGGATGATGACAGTAGGGCAGTGGATGATGTCAAAAGGAAGGGGAACCTGGACAGGAGGGACAGTGTTTATAGGAACTGATCCCCCTTTCTCCTGTGACAGCTGAATGCTGACAAGAGGGAGAGGAGGAGAATCCAGCTTTCAGCTGGTGCAAGAGGGAAAGGAGAACTGTTCCAGTGAATAACGCCCCCCCCCTCCTGGTCAGGTTCCGAAAAACCTAATGTGACAGGGAGGCCACACGGACTCTTTGGAGCATGAGGGGGGTTGCCATTGTGACCCCTGTGGCCCCTGCCAGCCTTGATAGGTTATGTCCACAAAGATTTTGTGGTGAAAAACTTGCTGAATCAACCAACTCTTAGTGCATTAAGACTACATGTGGACCTAGACATAAACAATTGTACTGCTAATAGTTAGGTAAAGGGGTGTAACAAGTAAATTTGTATTTGGAGTATTTAATTTTTATTTTTTTTTAAACATATGAAGGATAGTTTTCCCACCTAAGGGCAATAATATTATATTTGGCCTTGGGCTCTATGAGGGAGAAACTCCCTTTTGAGTATATATATATATATATATATATATATATATATATATATATATTGTAACCTGGGGGACAGGTAGCAGGTACAAAAGCTCCCTGGGATGAGCAGGCACAGATATCAAGTCCATTGGATCAGTGAAAACACAGTGTTGTTTATTGGTGCTATATACAAAGTCAATGACAGGTGCTGTACAGTGTGCAAAAACAAACAGAAGAAAAGATAGCTAAACAAAAGCCTAGCCGTGTCTCGGCTCTAACTATATGGTATTTACAAGCCCTCACTACCAGGCTGAACAAGCCTACCGCTTGCTAGCTTCCACATCAACTGATTGATAAGCTTTACCAACCTTCTTGCTCTCATAGACCAGTGTTGTCTGTGTTTCCCAGGCAGAGCCCAGTCTGTCTGCTCAGGTGAGCTTTTAATTGACCTGGGAGAGAGGACCAACACCTGAACTGGATCCTGGATCAGAGATCCCTGAATGTGTATGAGAGGAGCCTGGGAGATGTATAAACCCCGAACAGGACTTTCCCAGGCTCTCTCTGGGACGCTCTGCCACACATCCTCCCGCCTTGTTTCAACTCCAGAGTTGGAACACCTGTAGCCCAACAGGAGTGAACACGGGACAGGGCATCTACATTTCCCATCTTAACACCTGGCCTGTGTTTTACCGTAAAAGAGTGATCTTGTAGGGCCAAAAACCACCGGTTCACCCGCCTATTGGTCTCCTTCTTTTGGGCCATCCATTTCAGGGGAGCATGGTCAGTTATCAACTCAAACTGGCACCCCAACAAGTAGTACCTGAGCACGTCCACGGCCCACTTTATGGCCAGACATTCCTTTTCAATGACTGCATACTTTTTTTCATGGTCATTGAGCTTTCTGCTTAAGTACACCACAGGGTGTTCTTCCCCATTGTGTACCTGTGAAAGTACTGCCTCGATACCAACATCAGACGCATCTGTCTGGACCAAAACGTTTTTGGAGAAATCGGGGGAGTATAGGATTGACTGTGCACAAAGAGCCTTCTTCAGGACTTGAAAAGACTCTTCTGCTACTGGAGACCATTTCACCATTACGGAGTCTTTCCCTTTCGTAAGGTCTGTCAGTGGGGCAGCTATAGTTGCGAAATTTGGGATAAATCTTCTATAGTAGCCCGCAATGCCAAGAAAGGCCCGGACCTGCTTCTTGTTTGCAGGACGTGGCCACTCCTGGATGGCTTCTATTTTATTCACCTGGGGCTTTATGACACCCCGGCCAATAGTGTAGCCCAAATACTTAGCTTCCTCTAGCCCAATGGCACATTTTTTTTGATTTGCCGTAAACCCTTCTTTGAAGAGGGAATCCAGGACAGCCTGGACACGGGGCAAGTGAGACTCCCAGTCAGTGCTATGCAACACTATGTCGTCCAGATAGGCTGCAGCATACTGTCGGTGAGGTCTTAGGGTCCTGTCCATAGCCCTCTGAAATGTTGCAGGGGCATTTTTCAAACCAAAAGGCATTTTCTTATACTGAAACGACCCCTCCGGGGTCACAAACGCAGTCTTTTCTTTGGCACTACCAGTCAGGGGTATTTGTCAATATCCTTTGGTCAAGTCCAAAGTGGTCAGATAACGGGCCTTGCCAAGTCGGTCTATAAGCTCGTCTACCCTGGGCATTGGGTATGTGTCAAACTTTGTTACCGCATTAAGCTTTCTGAAGTCATAACAAAACCTCCAAGTGACATCCGGTTTTGGGACCAATACAATGGGGCTAGACCAGTCACTATTGGATTCCTCAATAACATCTAGCTCCAACATCCTTTTAACTTCCTCACCGATGTCCTTCTTCTAGCTTCGGAAATTCGGTATGGTTTGAGCTTGACACGGACCCCAGGTTCAGTAACAATATCATGCTGAACTGCTGAAGTCGTGCCAGGCAACTCTGAAAATTTCTCTTTATTCCTTATCAGGAACTCTCTAGCTTCCTGTTTCTGGGAACATGACAGGGTGTCTGGAATCATGACCTCAGGGATCAGAGGGGATTCAGTACCCTTAAGGGTTACCGGGAGAGACCTGGCAGTTAATGCCAGTCTATCCTTCCAGGGCTTTAACAGGTTTATGTGGTAAATCTGTTCGGGCTTCCTTTTACCTGGTTGATACACCTTGTAATTGACCTCCCCAACTCTTTCAATTACTTCAAAGGGTCCCTGCCACTTAGCCAGGAATTTGCTCTCAACAGTGGGAACTAACACGAGGACCCTGTCACCAGGTGAGAAAACACGAAGTTGGGCCCCCCTGTTGTATATCCTCTGTTGGGCTGCTTGGGCCTGCAGTAAATGTTCTTTTACTACCGGCATGATTGCTGCAATCCTATCCTGCATTTGAGCGATATGCTCAATGACACTTTTGTGAGGTGTCTGCTCCCCCTCCCAAGTTTCCTTGGCTATGTCTAAGAGTCCCCGAGGGTGTCTCCCATAAAGCAGCTCAAATGGAGAGTTCTCCGTAGAGGACTGGGGAACTTCCCTGATGGCAAACATTAAGTAGGGTATCAGGAAGTCCCAGTTTTTCCCATCCTTGTTAACAACCTTTTTAACATACTCTTTAATGTCTTATTGAAGCGTTCCACCAAGCCATCGGTTTGAGGATGGTACACTGAGGTTTGCAACTGCGTCACCTTAAATAACTTGCACAGCTCCCTAGTTATTCGTGACATGAATGGGGTACCCTGGTCTGTAAGGACTTATTTCGGGACGCCAACCCGACTGAACACCATAAACAGCTCTTTGGCAATGTTTTTAGCAGACGCAGTGCGTAAGGGAATGGCCTCGGGGTAACGGGTAGCGTAATCCACGAGGATATGTTGATGACCGCGGGCAGATTTGGGGAGTGGACCCACAAGGTCCATGGCAATCCTCTCAAAGGGCACTTCAATAATGGGCAAGGGCACTAACGGACTTCAGAAGTGGGGTTGGGGGGCTGACATCTGACACACAGGACAGGATTGACAATGATTATCGATATTTTTCCGTATCCCAGGCCAGTAAAACCTGCGCAACACCCTTTCAGTGGTTTTCTCAACCACTAAATGGCCTCCTAGCAAGTGCCCATGGGCAAGTTCCAACACCACCCGCCTGTTTAGCTTAGGGACTACCAACTGTTCAACCACTTCATCAGTAGTTTTACATACACGATACAGTAAATTCTCATTGCTGCAGAAATATGGAAAACAGGGCCTGTCCCCTGGTTTGACAGGTACCTCATTAATCACCATTACATTTTCCCAGGCCCTGGCAAGGGTAGGGTCTTTTCTCTGCTCTGTACCAAACGTTCCTTATGCACATTAAGATCGGCAAACTCTAACGTAGGCTCAGATTCAGCAGACGGCTGTCCAGCTCTACTGGTTGTGGGGACTTCTTCAGACTCCCCCAGCTCTCCTGCCATAACTGAGAAAGGATCACCCAGAGGGCCCTGAGAGGAGTATCCTGAACTCACAATGTCAGTAATGGCCATGAGTTCTGGCTCTGCGACTGAGTCAGGTACTGCGACTGGGTCGGGACAATCCCACAGTTCCCAAAACTTAGGGAAGTCCTTACCAATGATAGCCTCGTGCACCAAGTGGGGCACCAGTTCGACCGAATGGGTCACCGTACCTAAGCCAGTTTTAAACTGAACAGTGGCTATTGGATACTCGCGGGTATCCCCATGTACACAGATCACAGCAACTTTTTTTGCATGAAAATTCACAGTTTCAACCATCTCAGCTGTAACCAAAGTAACTAGACTTACTGAGTCCAGCAAGGCCGTAATAGGCTTATTATTAATAGTCACTTGACACATGTGTTTTCCCACATTTGGCACTGCAGCATGAAACAGCAGCAAACATAGACTGCCTTCTAAAAGATAGATCACACTGCATTGGTTCATCTGTCAATGGACAGTTTGCTGCAACATGTCCCAGTTCTTGGCAACGAAAACACCTGATGTTTCCCCAATTTGGTTTGTTGACAGGCAGTGGCTTTCCTTGTTTGGGCCGACAAACTTCAGTCCTGGCACCAAAAATAGTTAATGCTAATAGTTAGGTAAAGGGGTGTAACAAGTAAATTTGTATTTGGAGTATTTAATTTTTTTTTTTTTTTTAAACATATGAAGGATAGTTTTCCCACCTAAGGGCAATAATATTATATTTGGCCTTGGGCTCTATGAGGGAGAAACTCCCTTTTGAGTATATATATATATATATATATATATATATATATATATATTGTAACCTGGGGGACAGGAAGCAGGTACAAAAGCTCCCTGGGATGAGCAGGCACAGATATCCATTTGATCAGTGAAAACACAGTGTTGTTTATTGATGCTATATACAAAGTCAATGACAGGTGCTGTACAGTGTGCAAAAACAAACAGAAGAAAAAATAGCTAAACAAAAGCCTAGCCGTGTCTCGGCTCTAACTATATGGTATTTACAAGCCCTCACTACCAGGCTGAACAAGCCTACCACTTGCTAGCTTCCACATCAACTGATTGATAAGCTTTACCAACCTTCTTGCTCTCACAGACCAGCGTTGTCTGTGTTTCCCAGGCAGAGCCCAGTCTGTCTGCTCAGGTGAGCTTTTAATTGACCTGGGAGAGAGGACCAACACCTGAACTGGATCCTGGATCAGAGATCCCTGAATGTATATGAGAGGAGCCTGGGAGATGTATAAACCCCGAACAGGACTTTCCCAGACTCTCTCTGGGGCGCTCTGCCACAATATATATATATATATATATATATATATATATATATATATATGTAGTGGGCATTTAAATTTGGGGGGGAGCATCTGGGTTATTCAACCCAGATGTACTAATTGTTAGGGAATCTGAGAATCCCTTTTGTGGTTCTTGGAGGACTCTGGTGGTGCAAGGTTCCCTGTGGCCTGCAGGTGGCGTTGACGCCCTGGGCCGGAGTTGAACCTGCACCGCAAGACTGTTCCTTTTTGTCCTTTTCTGGCGCTGGTACAGCAGGGCGGGGAACCTGCTGTGACGCAAAGGGAGAGGAGATAAAAGGGGCGGACGCCCTGACCTCGGGGTTCAGAGTTGGAGGACGCGGCCGCGCTCAGGCACCTTCAGCCTGGGTGCTGGCGTTCCGGAGTTCCAGGCCCAGGTGCCCTTGACCTGGCCGGAGCGAGGGATGGAGTCCATCCCAGGCACCTTAAGCCTGGGGTGAGGTACTACGGCCAAGGCCTGGGACCCAGTAACTTCGACTGGGTTCCACGAGGGTGGAGGAGTCCGAGGGGCCCTAAGGTGTTGGTATCTAAGGTGAGGAGGCTGGGGAGTGTAACCCTTCCGAATAGCCCGGTACAGCATTAATCTGATGATGGCGGGGCCTCTGGTAACTCTCTTGGAGGGATGTCTTCCCCCTGACAGGGGCTGCAACGTAGTGAAGGTAACTCCAGTTCCTGTTCACTAGAGTTGCTGGAAGAGACTCTGAAGCCAAAAAGTACATTTTACAGCCACTGTGCTTAGCAACCGTTGGTGAAACCTCAACGGTTTAGTTTCTTTGAGGATTGTGCCTTGACCTACTCCCCACCGATACTGAACTGTTCTATGCGTCTCAAACTTTCTGCTCGCAAAGGACTATTTGTTTGCCGTTATGGAATAAATACGTGTTGGACCTTTTTCAGTGTGTGGTACGCCAATTACTGGGAGCAAAGGGGGGTTATCAGCAGAACAGACTTGGCTCTGAGCGTATACACAGCCCGAATGAAATCTGTTGCTGGCCTTCACCTCTACATGCAGTAATTAAGAGGACATGGGCCGTGGGGCACCTCGCTCTCCCCTTCAAGGTACCCCTAGACCGAAGCCAAAGTAACCGCTAAAGAAGAGAGAGAGGGTGAGGCCGCTACATATATATATATATATATATATATATATATATATGAAGTTTTATCTGTATCAAGGTTGGCTAGGTTGACTGCAAAACAAAGCAGCAATTGTAAGACAATCTATACCAGTGTTTCTCAACTCCAGTCCTCAAGGCGCCCCAACAGGTCATGTTTTCAGGCTTTCCCTTATTTTGCACAGGTGATTTGATCCGTTTCACTGCCTTTAGTAATTACCACAGCAGTTTCATCTGAGGGAAATCCTGAAAACATGACCTGTTGGGACACCTTAAGGACTAGAGATGAGAAACACTGATCTATTCCATGTCCAAAACCTGAAAAAAAAATGGGGTTTATGTAGGTTTAAAGTGCTGGAACTCAAGTGGTTAAAGGGGTTGTAAAGGTTTTGTTTTTTTTTCACCTTAATGCATCCTATGCATTAAGGTGAAAAAAAAAACTGGCAATGACGGTCCCCCCAGCCCCCCCAATTTACTTACCTGAGCCCCAGAATCTGCTGTGCGCATCCCCCGGCGTCCTCTTCGGAGTCTGGCCGTCGATTGGCTAGATTTGCTAGATTTGCTAAATTGATAGCAGCGCAGCCATTGGCTCGCGCTGCTGTCAATCACATGCAATGACGCGGCGTGCCGGGGGGCGGGGCCGTGTGATACAGTCGGCGGCTATGGCCAACGGCTGTATCACGGGAGCACGGGAGCACGCCCGCAAGCTAACCCCCTTGGGAGAGCGCTTCCCATGAAGGGGGTTAGCTGATGCAGGGAGGAGTCGAGACAGCCGCCGAGGGACCCCAGAAGGCCAGGATCGGGGCCAATGTGTGCAAAACGAGCTGCACAATGGAGGTAAGCATAACATGTTTTTTTTGACTGTTGAACCATTGAAACATTATTGAACCAGTAATAGTACAATACATACTTTTAAAAATCCTTAAATTGTGTGTAAACCCTAACAATAAACTTCTCTCTGTGAAGTATACAATTAAACCATTTTGTTATTTTCACTTTTTGAGTGTAAAAAAATACCTGTTGATCATGTCAAAAATTCTGAGCTGTCTTGTGTCCAGTGCACACTTCCTGTGTTGTCTGAAAAAAGAGTAATTAGCACTCCCAGCCATTTTTTAGGATTACAGAATGATTAGCTTTAAGTTTTTTTGATTGGAAAGTAGGTGAGTCTCAATAGTTTGGAAAGAGAAAACTGGGCAGGACTGACCACACTCAGTCCACAAAAATGATGTGTATGTTGTCAGCCCACAGCAGGAGATGAGTGCATTTTTGGCAGATCAAAGGGTATTTTTCTGTTCTTGCAGGGTGTTTTAAAAGGAGCTACTGTCCTCCCCCTGGTGCCGCCATTATGCAACATGTGCAGATGTGCCAAAGGGCTGTGCCCAGCCTTTGTGTCCTGGCAGAGTCCTTCTGCACATCTGTGCACGTTCAAGAGAATTGTGCAAAGACGTTATAAGTTTAGGATTTCCATTAAAAAAAAACTTTGCCAATGTTCAGGGAAACCTACATGTGCGCATATCTTTGGGGAAATGTGGAAGTGCTGCTTTGCAGCACAAATAGACAGTCATGAAAAAATAAATAAACAAATTTATATCCAATCATAACAGGGAGGAGTTGGAGGCAGGGCACTTTTACATGTACACTAGGATGAAAGACCACTTTAAACAAAATAAAACACTGTGAAATGTGCATGTATTATAGAGATGTGCTGCTTTTTTTTCTTGCCCTGATATACATTTTAAAGGGGTTGTAAAGGTTTGTTTTTATTTTCTAAATAGGTTCCTTTAACCACTTGCCGCCCGCCCTATAGCGGATTGACGTCGGCAAAGTGGTTGCAAAATCCTGACAGGACGTCATATGACGTCCTCAGGATTTTGAGCCGCTGCGCGCCCCTGGGGGCGCGCATCGCGGCGATCGTTGCTGCGGGGTGTCAGTCTGACACCCCGCAACTCTGATCTAGGTAAAGAGTCTCCGACGGAGACTCTTTACCACGTGATCAGCCTGTGTCCAATCACGGCTTATCACAGTGTAAACAGGAAAAGCCGGTCATCTGCTTTTCCTCACTCGCGTCTGTCAGACACGAGCAGAGGAGAGCCGATCGGCTGCTCCTCTGACAGGGGGGGGTTTGTGCTGATCGATTATCAGCACAGCCCCCTCGAGGATGCCCCCACTGGACCACCAGGGATGCCACTGGACCACCAGGGATGCCAGCACCAGGTATGCCATCCTAGACCACCAGGGATGCCAGTTAGTGCCCCCTAATGGATGCCAATCAGTGCCCACAATGGATGCCAATCAGTGCCCACAATGGGCATCACTGATTGGCAGGCATTTTTGTTTGGCACTGATTGGCATCCATTACAGTACATCAGTGCCACCTATCAGTGCCCACCCGTGCCACCTATTAGTGCCCATCCATGCCCATCCATGCCACCTATCAGTGCCCATCCATGCCCATCCGTGCCGCCTATCAGTGCCCATCTGTGCCGCCTATCAGTGCCCATCCGTGTCGCCTATCAGTACCCATCCGTGCCGCCTATCAGTGCCCATTTGTGCCGCCTATCAGTGCCCATGCGTGCCACCTATCAGCGCCCATACATGCCGCCTATCCGTGCCCATCTGTGCCGCCTATCCGTGCCCATCTGTGCCGCCTATCCGTGCCCATCCGTGCCGATTATCCGTTCCACCTATCAGTGCCGCATATTAGTGCCCATCATCAGTGCCCATCAATGCCACCTCATCAGTGCCACCTCATTGGTGCCACCTCATCGGTGCCTGTCAGTGTAGCCCCATCAGTGAAGGAGAAAACATACTTATTTAAAAAGTTTTGTAACTGAAACAAAAAAATACTTTTTTTTTCAAAATTTTTGTTTTTTTTTTTTTTTTTTGCAGAAAATAAAAATCCCAGAGGTGATCAAATACCACCAAAAGAAAGCTCTATTTGTGGGGAAAAAATGTTTTTTTTTTTGTTTGGGTACAGTGTAGCATGACCGCGCAATTGTCATTCAAAGTGCAACAGCGCAGAAAGCTGAAAATTGGTCTGGGCAGGAAGGTGTTTAAGTGCCCAGTATGGAAGTGGTTAAGCTAGTGCATTGTTGCTTCACTTACCTTTTCCTTTGATTTTCCTTCTAAATGTTTTCTTTCTTTGTCTGAATTTCTCACTTCCTGTAAGCTTGCCCCACTCACAGCATCTCCCCGCAGGGATGTAGTCCCAAGGGAGGGGGCGAGCACGCTGACTAACCCCCAGCCAGAACGGCTTGGATGATGGGGGCAAGCTTTCTTAGGAGGAACAGGAAGTGAGAAATTCAGACAAAGAAAAAAAACATTAAGAAGGGAAATGGAAGGAAAAAGTAAGTAAACCAACAATGCATTAGCTTAAAGGAACCTATTTAGAAAATAAAAAACAAATCTTTACAACCCCTTTAATGATGTAAAACTCAAAACATTCCACTTATAACAACCATATTATGTTTACTTTATATGCATTTTCCACAGCTATTAAAGGAGACCGTAAAACCCTTAATTGCTAAAAATCATTAGTGAACCCTACATGTGGGGTACATGCTTAGATATTTATGCACATGCTTAGGAGTTCTAGGAGCTAGCATAAGCTCTGCCATATGCTGGTGCATGGAACACAGATTTAATTAATAAATATTTAGATTTATGCTGACCTTTTTAATATAACAGCATTGCATAAAAGTTTTTTTTTTTTTTAACATGCCTTTGAGCTTAGCAAATCCACATAGCATATATTAGTAAGCAGGCCAGATTACCTTTTTTTTTTTTTTTTTTTTTATTATTCACATTTTTTTCGTGGAATGCATTTATGATGCATCAGCTCGACAGGTTCTTGGTTCCCAGTCACACATTATAATAAAGATTTGCTCACTTTGCCCACACGTGCTGGCCCATGATTCAATCATTTGTTTGATGTTTATCCTGGTCTTCCTTATTTAATTTTGATAAATTGACGTTGATTTATAAAAAAATTGCATTATACGATGGGTTTAGGGTGTAGGTATTTGATGAGGGTATATATTTTTTCATTTGTCATGCTAAAAATTATAAACTAAATATTATAAAAAAAAATAAAACTTTGATTAGAGTTGAACTTTAATGCCAAATTATCACTCACAAATTCACAATAGATTACTAGCTAACCATCCAACAGCCAACATAAAATAGTACCAAACAATTGTTAACATGCAATCTTCATTTATCAACAAAAATTGAACTGTTAATTCTAACTTCCAGATTTTAGCTTAGTTTTCAGTTCACCCTTGCATCCTATTGTTTGTTCATGGAGCAAAACACGTGTGGGAAATGTGGGAAAACTTTTATTATATTGTGTGACTGGGAACCAAGAATCTATCAAGCTAATGCATCATAAAATGCATTCCACAAAAAAATAGGTTAAAAAAAATGTTTTTTTTATTTCAGCCAGTTTAATAAATGTGGCCCCCTGTGCTGTAGAAAATGTTTATACCAATATACTTTGCTTAATTAAATTAACACATGGTTCAGTTTGTTTATCCATGTGTCTGGTGCTAAATAAATCACTTTATGTCCTTCATATTGTCTTACTTCCATTCCTCAGTGCAAAATAATATAGAGCAATCTAAGAACTGAAATCTGAATAACGTTATTGTAAATTTGTCTATAAGACAGGGGATAATAAATCTATTTCTATTTAAATAAAATTATTCAATAAAAAAGTCAAACTGTAGGATTCCAAGAGTTTTATATGTAGACCTCTACAGAGCAAAGGAAAACATTATGTAAAAATAATGAATTCTTCAGAACCAGTTCAAAAACTAATATTCAACGTTAGTGAAAGATAATTCAATATTACAAACACAAATCTCCTCTTCCCCTCTAGCAGTATTCTGATTACTGGTCCTACACTTTTGATTGTAAAATAATCTATTCTCTGTGGAAATGTCAGATGTATTTTTGCAGCTGGTTTATGATTCACCGAGAAATGTCATTTGAAGATCACTATTTGATTACAGATTAGTCTGGCACTATAACATATGTTTGTAAGTGTAATACCTACTCTTGTCTGTGGCTGAGGTGCCTGAGCTTAATTAAATAGGTCTTATGTCCACTATTATACCAGCAACCACTGAACATAATGTAAAAGTCTTTTTATGTTAAAGTAGACCTTGCATAAAAAACTAATAATCTACCAGCATAATCTATGTACACAACGCTACTTTAGCTGTAGTGAAATTCATTAAACCATTACTGCCATTATGTTCTTGTATGAAAAGTAAAGCCCGTAAAGCCCACTTACTGCATGTTGCTGTCTTGCTGACTGTTCTTGGTCTATTGCTGTATAAGATGTGATACCTTTAAACCTCTTTCTTTCTGTATGTGTGTCTAAAGCCCCTCAACACTTCTTTGAGAGTGAGTAAGAATGAGGCCTCGTACACACGACCGATTTTCTCGTCGTAAAAAACACGTCGTTTTTTTCGACGAGATTCTTGTTAAGCTTGTCGATTTTCTCGTCAAGCTTTCTATGCGTACACACTGTCATTTTCCAATTTCCTCGTGGTTCTCTGCGCTCACGTCCAGCACGTACGACGGCACTATAAAGGGGAAGATCTTTTTTCTTGGCGCCACCCCTTGGGCTGCTTTTGCTGATCTCGTGTTACCGCGTGTGAAGTAAAAGTTTGGGAAGAGACGATTCGCGCTTTTCAGTCTTCGTACTTTTCAGATCGTTTTCTGCCGTTCAGTTTGTGCTTGTGGGTTCGTATCTTGACTTTCAGGGCATCCAGGCAGGTCGTATCTGTTTTACAGTGCGTTCTTGCCTGTTCGTTTCTGAATTTCAGTTCGTTATTCATAGGCCTTGCTGTTCTAAAGTGCGTTCTGTTCTGTACGTTCTGATTAGACGACCGTTTCCTAGCCATGTCGCCTGGACGTTCTCGTCGTCGAGTTCGTGCTGTGCGTGCGCTTGGTGTTGGTCTGCTTGTTTTGGACCAAGACCAGTCCATGAATGGTGTGAGGAGGAGTTCATGGACCAAGAATTGGTTGCTCCAGCGGGACCAATTCTGCCACATGCCTCTGCTGCGGGAGATCGTCGAGAATAATCCTGAGGACTACAGGAATTTTCTGAGGATGTCTGACCCCGTTTTTCAGGAACTGTTGGCTTTGGTGTCCCCCTATATTACCAGGAAGGACACCGTTATGCGGGAAGCCATCAGTGCTGAGCAGAGGCTCATCGCCACGTTGCGTTACCTGGCGACAGGGAGAAGTCTTCAGGACTTGAAGTTCACCACAGGCATCTCCCCCCAGGCTCTGGGCCTCATAATCCCAGACACCTGTTCTGCTATTATACAAGTCCTGCAGGAGGACTATATTAGGGTAAGTTTTCTCCCTTAACATCACATTTTATGTATTACATGTATGCTAATGTATTGTATTTCTTTCATCCTTCCCTAATTACCATGATTGTAATATGCTGAGAATGTCCCCTTTGTCCCCATGCATGTTGGAAGCTTTAGATTGCCCCTTTTTTTTCCTCCCTAAATATTTCCCCTCACTAACTTTTCCAGCAGGGGCGCCTGTTGCTCCAAATGTTGGGGGGTTCCAACCCCAATTTCGGAAATAAACTTCCTCCTTTTTTGCTCTGTTGCCTAATAAACGCCCCCAGTTGTCCCCTCCAATGCAGCCATTTAGTCCCCTCTAATGCAGCCAGTTTCCCCACAGCCCTGCACTTACCTTCTTGTGGTCAGCGCCATCCTTCTTCTGTCCTTGATGTCTTCTCCTTCCCTTCATGTTGCATCAGCCAATCATGTTACCATTAAACAGACTTGGTGAACATGATTGCCAGAGCAGCCTGTCAGTGTTTACACAAGGAATGCCCCCTCCTTGCGTCCCCGATTTTTCTTTGAGGAAGCCAATTACATCCCTCAGGTTGGAATTTGCAAGACTTTTTTAATACCTGTTTCTGCTCTGCAATTTTAACCCCCTAAATGACGCAATTATTCATATGTCGGTCGCTTTACAAGAGGCCATCCACCTGAATAGTGTGCGGCATAGACAATACATAGGTTCATGCAACGCATGAACCTATGTATTGTTCTGAGTGATGGGCACAGGAGAGAGGGGACAGTGCTCCAGCGCCCACTCTGGACGCACCGCCACTGCAATGCTATCCTGTGGCCAAACACATCTCCCCCCCCCAAAATAATTTAGTAATGGCCCATCAGAGGGGGTGATGAATATGATAAATGAGCCTTCCATTATACTTTTTTTACACACCTTAATAAACGTATAATTAGATTGATGTCGGTCTCTAATTTTTTGGGATAGAATTTCCTTGTAATGTATGCCTTTGTTTTTCTAATATTATTTCATCTTGTTTCACTCCACAGCTTCCTTCCACGCCACAGGAATGGCAGACTGTGGCATTGGAGTTTGCCACGCGGTGGGACTTCCCCAACTGCGGTGGGGCCATAGACGGGAAGCACGTCCGCATCGTGCCGCCACCCCGTTCTGGATCCTACTACTACAATTACAAGGGGTTTCATAGCATTGTGCTGATGGCGGTGGTGTCAGCACGGTATGAATTCCTCTATGTTGATGTAGGGAAGAATGGCCGGATGTCCGATGGGGGATCCTTCATCCAGACGGAGTTTGCCCTCCGTCTCCAGAGTGACGACCTTGCATTGCCACCGGATGCAGGGAATATTGAAGGACTCCCCTTTGTTTTCTTGGCTGATGAAGCCTTCGGACTCGGACGGCATCTTATGAGGCCATTTCCACAGAGGACCCTGACCCCAGAGAAGAGTGTGTTCAATTACCGGCTGGCCAGGGCCCGAAGAGTCGTTGAAAATGCCTTCGGCATAATGGCCAGCCGGTTCCGCCTTTTTATGACTTCCATCCACTTGGCGGACTACAAAATAAACTATGTAGTGTTATGCTGCTGTGTGCTACACAACTTTCTGAGTCAAAAATCAAATTCCTATATGGCCTCAGTTTTGCCAGAGGCTGGACTTTCCCCTGCAAATCCCCTTCCGGGCCTGGAATCTGCCCGTCTTGGCTTGCCCCCCCAAAATGCCCGTGTGGTTCGGGACAAATACATGGAGTATTTCACGGGTAGGGGGGCAATTCCTATGCCAGCCTATGTCTAAGTATCCCAATAAAAATCTTGTTTAAACCTTTAATTATTTGTTCTTTCCTGTCTCCTAGTTTGTCTTTGTGCATTTGTAGTGGCAAGTGTATTTTACTTTAGTAAATAACAACCAATTTCACTATGTTACCTTACAAAAGAACCAAATAAGCTTAGAGAGTATTATAAAAAGAAGCTACACGTTGTTTGTGGTCAAATTTTTTACTCTCTGCACATTTTTTTTGTTTTACTTTGGGGTTGGCCTGGCCACAACCCGGCAAATTTTGGCTTATGAAAATACAAAAATACCACTTGCATTTCTAAAATGACAACATTGGATACCTCTGAGCAATCTGAGACATTCAGTTACACAAACTATGTCTCTATGTGCCCGTCCTAATATGGGGTCCTGCCACCCCTTGCCCAGCCCAAAATTCAATAAGCACACATTTTTACTTTTTTGCAAATAGGAAGTTTCCAATCCTGATCCCTATTGTCAACATGTGCTATCTGCCATCAGGGGTGATCAATGGACGTGTTTTGGGGGTGCATCCCCTTCCTCAGTTCACCGACTTTTGATACGAGGAAGGGGTTGCACCCACAAAAGACGTACATGGATATCCCCTGATGGCAGATAGCACATGTTCACACACTGTGTGCATATTCAATTTTTGGCTGCTTTGTTACTCAAAAAATTAGAAAAAATATAAAAACAAACATGTAAAAACAAATGTGTTTGGATGGCTTATTGAATTCTCCCCAAAACATCGAGAATGTCTTTAAATGTTTGTTCCATCACATGGATTCTTTGTTTAATTAGGTCCAGTTCCGTGCTACATTCCATCACTTGCTGGATGAGGCGGAGGGCACTGTCAGCAGAGAACGGTGTGCTATCCTTCACAACATTTCCATCCCCTAAAAAGCATAAAAAAAAAATAATCAAACTCTGCAGGCCTACCTCGCTTACCTTAAGCTGTGGTGTCAGATACTGACCTGTTGTGGTGACCAGATCCACAACGTCATCCACCTCTCCTTCCTGCACTTCTCCTTCCTCCACCTCAACTTCCTGCACATCTTTCGGTTGTGGATCTTTGGGAGTTTGGGGTTGCTTGGAAGTTGTGGGGTGCATGTGCTCCCTGGAGTGTCCTCCTCCCAGGCTTCTCTCCCCTATGAGAATAAAACCAAAGGTCTATTTATCACACTGTAAAAATCTCATTGTTAAACTTAAAACAGGCTAAATTGTTTGGAAGTGGGGTACAAGTGTGTGTTTGTGCGGAATTTAAAGAAAAATGCATTATTTATGACCCCAAATATGTTTAGTATTCACATTTGGATGTAATTTTTTGGACATGGAGGCACCACAAATAAACTCTGATGCACCTGTGTGGGACACCCAAAAAAGGCGGGTCTGGTGGCCCACACTATAGTGCTCCAAAGTACAGATGTGGAAGCAGCTGCTGAGTGTCCTCTCCTTTACACTGATTAAAGTTTGCATTTCATTCTCCTTACAAACACATCATCTAGACTTAAAAATTATCCACAATACTTGATCAAAAATGGCAGATGTCTAATTACTTTTGGGGGTCTTAAATAAGCCAAAACCGCGGATAGTGGCCGAACGAAGTGTCGGTAACGTAACGAACGATTACTGTGCCCAACCTAGTTCAAAATATTACATTTTGGAAGGGAGTACAATATGATAAAAAAAAAAGTCAGTTTCTAAAAAGATTAATAGCAGAAAGGTCGTCATTTTACTTACTTTTAGCGAGCATCCTCTTTATGATCCTCAACTGGTCTGGCTCCCTCAGTTTGAGGTCTGACCACCTCTTTCTGAGCTGCTCATTTGAGCGTTTCACCCCGAACTTCGCCCTCAGACTCTTCACAACTTTAGTGAGGATTTTGGCCTTCCTTCTATTTGGTTTGATATACGGCCCATGCTTGGCATCATAATCAGCCTTGACCAAGATGTCCACCATCTCCGCCATCTCCGCAAAAGACATATTCGATGCCTTGAATCTTCTCCTTGATCGTGACGTGTCCTCGGTCTCCGGGCTTGTCTCTTCGCTAGTTGCGGAATTATCAGACACCTGCTGTAACTCCGCCATATCTGTCTGCGCGCCGAAAGAGAAGGGGCGGGGAAAAGATGTTAGTTAGAACGTCATGGGCGGGCGACGTGTGCGGAGCGACGTGCTTGAATTTGGACGCATGCGTGGTGTGTATATAGCAAACACACATGTGACTATAGTACGTTCGGTGTGCGGAGAGAGGAGTTCAAGTGACGGACGTGCGAACGAAGGTATGTGATTTTGTGAGACTTGTAAAAATTGTTGGCCTATACTGTCTTGAGATTGGTGAAGGATATATATGGTGACTAGGATGTGAAGGAGGTTAGACTGTTTGCCTCACATTATTTAAATATAATTTATTTAACTTGCAGATACAATATGAATGTCTTTATTAGCGACAAAGAGTTCCTGGCGGAATTTATTGACCGGGTAAGGGAGCTGCCGGCTCTGTGGGAGACCAAAAACCCCATCCATAAAAAAAAAGGGGTGAGAAAAGCAGCGCTGGAGAAGCTGCTCCCATTTGTGCATACCAAGGTGCCCACAGCCACAGCAAAACAAGTGGACACTAAAATTGGGAGCTTGAGAGGTACCTACAGGACTGAACGCTCTAAGGTGCTGGCTTCTCAGAGGTCAGGAGCAGCAGCAGCAGATGATGTTTATGTCCCGATTTTGTGGTACTACAGCAGGAAGTCCTTCCTGGATGACCACATTGAGCCAAGGCCATCACTCTCCACTCTTCCCCCCAGACTTCCCTGCAGCCAACCTGAGCCTTCTCTGGAGCAAGAGGAGGCAGCCATCCTGGATGATCCTGATTTGTCCATCTGGAGCCAGGTATAGTATTAACTGAAAATGTAGTGGGATAAAATTAATGTTTCCCAAATATGTCAGGATGAGAAACATACATTATTTTGTATTACACAAGTGAAAACATGATCTGTAGACATTATTCTGCACTTAATTGTGTGGTAAATAGTCAAGCTGATGTAGTGGTAAATTTAAAGCAAGGATTTATGCATTTACATTCTAATTGCTTCCATCAGGATTACAAAGTTTGATGCAAAGATTAAACCAACATATTAAACTATGTTTCTTTTTCATACACAGGATGAAATCAGCCAGGAGGAGGGTCTGGAAACTGTCAGGCAGGAGGAGGAAGGGCCCAGTGGCAGCCAGGAGGTGGCAGGGCCCAGTACCAGCCAGGAGGTGGCAGGGCCCAGTGGCAGCCAGGAGGTGGCAGGGCCCAGTGGCAGCCAGGAGGTGGCAGGGCCCAGTGGCAGACAGGAGGTGGCAGGGCAAAGGAGAAGCACCAGATCCCAGGTGCCTCCCATCAGGCTTCACAAAAGAGGCAGGAGGGACAGGACCACCAGTGAGGCAGCAATGGCCCTTATTAAAGAGGCCCATGCCACCCTCAAGGAGCCCACATCCCCTGAAGAGGCCATTGCCGGCCTAGTGGAGGCTAAGTTCAAGGTGATGAGCATGGAGCAACGCCTCCTATGCGAACCCCTGCTCATCACCTTACTCAACAAGGGGGTGATGGAGCAAATTGCCCCAATACCGCCATATGTGAGGTGGCCCAACTGACCCAACCTCAACCTCCACCTCCACCTTCCTCTTCTGCCCCACCCCCTTCTGCTACACCTCCACCTTCTGCCCCACCCCCTTCTGCTACACCTCCACCTTCTGCCCCACCCCCTTCTGCTACACCTCCACCTTCTGCCCCACCCCCTTCTGCTACACCTCCACCTTCTGCCCCACCCCCTTCTGCTACACCTCCACCTTCTGCCCCACCCCCTTCTGCTACACCTCCACCTTCTGCCCCACCCTCTTCTGCTACACCTCCACCTTCTGCCCCACCCCCTTCTGCTACACCTCCACCTTCTTCTTCTGCCCCACCCCCTTCTGCTACACCTCCACCTCCTCCTCCTGACAGGAGTACCCCTCCAGTGGGCCAGCCTCCAGCTAAACGAAGAAGGAAGGCTGCAGGAAAGGCTGCAGGAAAGGCTTCAGGAAAGGCTTCAGGAAAGGCTGCAGGGAAGGTTGCCAGGAAGAAGAGGAAGTGATGGCCTTGCTTCATTGTGGTCGCACTGGTCGGACAGAAGGCAGCCTGTTGTAGTACCACACACTTGGGACATATATCTCACCTGCTGCTGTTCCTGACCTCTGGGAGGCCAGCCTCAGATTGTGTTCTGAAATGTGGGCCTTCTCAAGCTCCCAATTTTAGTGTCCACACAGGGTTGCTGTGTGCTCTGGGGTCCCTGGGATGCACAAATGGCAGCAGCTTCTCCAGCGCTGCCTTCTCTTTATTTAATTTATAAACATGAATAAATGTGTTTTTTGTTTAAGTTCATACTTGACTATGTGTATTTTTAAATAAAAAAAAACAAGCTTTGGAGTAAGCAGATACATTTGACTGACAATAAAAGGCACAGATATCACCCCCCCAAAAGAATAACTAAATCTGATTAGCTCAAAAACATGGTGTGAAATTTTAAAAATATAGATTAGAAAATTAAATGGGAGATCGCTATCAAAACATTGAGAAATTATAATTAACATCATTTTGAAAAATCTAACCATTTAAATTATTCCTAAAAACTTGCACGATATAATACACATAAATCTTATAAAGAGCAGCATGAAAAAGGTTAAAAATAAGGCAGAACTCTGTGTGAATATCAGCAGCAAAAGAAGGTCTCTCGTTTTGATTAATGTAACATTCTAACGAAGAATTCAATGCAGAACATTTAAACGATGAAATATTTATGAGCGTGATGAATGTGCTCTCTCCATTATGAAGGCTTGTTTTACCAGAAGATGCGCTCCCGTCTCATAGTTGCTTGTGAGCATGCGCGCTTTTGGAAGAGTCGTAAAAGCATACACACGAACCATTTTCTCGTCACAAAACAGGCCGACGAGAAACACGACGAGGAAATCTGGAATCCTGACGAGAAAATAGAGAGCAGGTTCTCTATTTTCTCGTCGAGATTCTCGTCAAGTTTCTCGTCGTAAAACCATACACACGAACGTTTTTCTAGACAAAAAAACTCTCGCTGCACTTTTCTTGACTGTTTTGGACGAGAAAATCGGTCGTGTGTACGAGGCCTGAGCTTCAGATTTGGACCAATGTATAATTCAGTAAAAATTTGCTTGCTTGGCATTCAGTGAATGGGAGAAACGAAATGGGACCCCACAGTTTTTTTTGCATAGTTTTTGCATGGGGTCCCCTCAAAAATCCATACCCAACCCCTACATAGGATAAAAGTTTAGTATGTATGTTTAGGGGATTCCACTCCCTGGCTGGCAGCTGAAAAGTTTAGGTGGGGATGTGCCACTGGTTGTTAGGTTGCATGCCTGGACTGATCCTTTTCCTGTTTGCTGATCCTGTCTCTGCCTGTTGCCTGACCTGACCCATCTGCATGTCCCACTTACTATGTTCCTGCGAGACACCAGTCTCAGCCATCCCCTGAAGACAACCACACCCCTGGAACCACATTAACTCTTTTGTTCTTCCCTTCTTCAGCCTCCTGTACCTCCTAGCCAATAAACATGACATCCTTGGGGGCAGCCATATACCAGTAGACTAGGCTTGCTTGGCTTTTAGGAACTGGGACTACTATTGGTGAAGCTACACTAAGCTATTCCCACACCATTCGTACAGTTACAGTACACTGTTTTGAATAATAGTTTATTTTTGTAACACATAAGATACAATGTCTGCTACATAAGCAGTCCAAACATTGAAAAGGGATCACACATGTAGTCAGTGGCGTAACTAGAACCTTCAGGGCTCCGATGCAAGAAACCATGAAGGGCCCCCCTGACCCCCGGACAGGGCTTTTTTCTCCGAGCCCGGTGGCTGAACAACAGGACCCGGTCGCAAGTGGGTTGCTGCATAAAAAGGAACCGATTTCTCCATTTACCCCTGCTTCTCCTCCTCGCCCTCTCCCTCCCGCAGGCATTCAGCGGCTGCAGGATGAAAATGGAGAGATTGGTTCCTCTATGCCAGTGTTTCTCAATATTTTTCCAGCCAGGGCACCCTTGAAGTATACCCCTAAGGTGAATGGGGCTGCACTGCAACCAACCTGCAACTGTGTGCATTGCATGCAGTTGCAGCATAGTGATGATGCAATTAAGGGGTTAAAACAGGCGGTCAGGAGGCAACATATTGCCTCTTTACCGGCTTTCAAATGCCTCTGAAAAGCGATGTAAGCATGGATCCCTTTCTTAGCGGAACAGCATTTTTCTGCTGGTACTATGAACAAGCAAAAAAATTATTAAAAATCGGTTCTGATTGTACACATATAGGGGGTCATGTAAACACACATACATACATATACGCTGTATATATACATACACACACACACACACACATTTATATATATATATACACACACATATATATAAATGCACATATGCACACACATATAAACCAATGGCGGCTGGTGCTCAAAATTTTTGGGGGGGGCGCAAGCAAACTGAAAAACTATTTAAAAAAACGATTGCAGCCTCACTGTGCCCATCAAAAGCAGCCACTGTGCCCACAAACACAGCCACTGTGCCCTCAAACGCAGCCACTGCGCCATCAAACACAGCCACTGTGCCATCAAATGCAGCCACTGTGCCCATCAAATGCAGCCACTGTGCCATCAAACGCAGCCACTGTGCCATCAAACGCAGCCACTGTGACCCCGCCCATGCGCAGTCTGCCCGGCACTTACCCTGTCTCTGTGGGGCAGCGGGTGACAGCGACGAGCGGTGTCCTCCATGCGTCTCCTCCCATCCTGTCCTCCTGATAGGCATCCAATAGTGGCGCCTATCTTTTCAGCCAATAAGGTGACAAGTAACAGACCCGAGCACCTGATTGGTGGAGAGGCGGTTCAGTGTTAGAAAATGTAATATTCATTCGCTTTTCTATCACACCTGGGTGGACTGCGATCGTCCAGCATGGTGCTTGCAGTTCACCTATTTTGAAGCCTATTGGTGCTTAAAAAACACCCCCCCCCCCCCGCCGCTGTAATTCAGGCACCCGGTGTCCGAAAAGGGTCTGGGCGCCTGAATAGGGGGTGGTGGGGGCAGCCATTAATAGATTCATGCTATGCATGAATCTATCTATTGGTGATAGAGGGGGTGGCTGAGAGAGGGGGCGGCACCCGTGCGCCCTTATAGACACACCGCCACTGATATAAACACATACATGCACACATGCACACTCACATACATACATATGCACATGTGCACACACATGCACATGAGCACCCACACATGCATACATACATGCACATGAGCACACACACATGCACACACATGAACACACACACATGCAAACACACACACATGTAAACACACACACATGAACACACACACATGAACACACACACACATGAACACACACACGTGCATATACACACATATAAACACACATACAGTAGATAAAAAACGTCAGTGCTTTACCTTCCTGCTCTTCCTGCCGGGTACTGCACTGTAGGGGGAGACAAAGAGCACAGCACACACTGTGCTTTTTGTAATCAATGTGACGAGCTCCCCGCACACAGTGCCGATTACAGTTCGGCTTAGGATCGGGGAGCTCGTCTCCGCTCCTCCTATCGAAGTACTGTATACAGGGGGCCCTTGAGGGCCCCCTGCAGCAAGGGGCATGGTCGCCATGGCAACCTCAGCGACCCCTATAATTCCACCACTGCTTGTAGTATCCCCATACTCAGGAGGAGTAGCAGAATGTGTTTTGGGATGTCATTTTAAGTATGCCCCTGCTGTGTGGCAGAAGTGTCTTATTAATTCACCACTTTGTGTAAAAAAAATGCATTTTCATTTGATTTCCACATATTCCAAAAGCTTGTGGCAGAAAAAAAATAATCTTCAAAAGACCTACCATCCTTAAAAAAAAAAATACCTTGGGGTGTTTTTCTTCAAAATGTGGTAATTTTGTAGTATCTTCTGTCCTGGGACTCAAGGGCCTCCAAACATGATAGGTTTTCAGAAAATATTATGCCCAAATGATACCCCTTGAAAGCTTGAAGGTGCTTGATTTTTGGCCCAATTATATGGCTATGCTGCAAAAAAAGTATCCCCATATTCCGGAGGAATAGCAGAATGTGTTTTGGGGTGTAATTCTAAGTATACCCATGCTGTGCATGAGAAATACCTTATTAACTGATTCCCACTCCTTGACAAATGACGGCCGGGCAGGAGCTCCATTATCCTGGGTGGACGTCATATGATGTCTTCCCAGGATCTTGCCTTGCGCGCACCCCACGGGCCGCACTGTGGCGCAATATGTCACTCGCTAAATGCACATATTCGCCATCACACCAAGGATTCTCAATTATGGTCAAAAGGCTTTTATTGCAGAAATATCACATCACAAGAACAAGTGCAATGTTTCAGAGCTGCACATGACCCCTTTAACAGGCATGTGACCCCTTCACATGCCTGACGAAGGGGTCCTGTGTGGCTCTGAAACTTTACACTTGTTCTTGTGATGTGATCTGTCTGCAATAAAAGCCTTTGGACAATAATTGATGATCCTTGGTGTGCTGGGGAATATGTGCATTTACCCGTGATGTTTCCAATAACCATATGGTAGTCTCTACAGCACTCGCTATCAATGAGTCTTGTTTCCAAGAACATGCGTGATGGGCATATAGACAAAAAATATGTCACTCGCCATCTCCACCTGACTCAGCAGATGACAGATCAGTGTACCGGGCCACTGCCAGAACCATGTGATCTCTTTGACCAATCGCAGCAGATCACATGATAATTGTACGCAATGAATAGCTTCCATTCATACAGTGAGGACCCCTGAGGAAGTCACGTGACTATGACGACATGCATTGGGCGGAGCCGGGTGACGGTGCCAAAACCGTAAATGACACAGGTGCCTGTGAGCCCTGCTGTGATCATTACAAGTTGGCTGTTTTAAACTTTGATGTAAGTGCATATATTTTAATAAATGTCTGCTCCTTTTAAGATACTACACCATGAGGATATCTTGTGTTGCATGAGTTTACCTGCAGTGTCAGGACCGCGGATTTAAAGGGACATACACCCTAACTTGTGACGTAGCCTGTGACACCTAGAGGAGGGGCAGAGGAGGCTTCTTTTTGCACCCCACTGTGGGGAAAGCGTGATTCGACCTGGGCTTGACAGGTCAAACGTGGAGGTGAGCTTATCTTTGAGCGGTGGTGGGAGTCAGTGATATCAATATTTAGTATATAGTCTATCTATGAACTATATCACTGTTTGTAGTGAAAAGGACATTTGAAGAGTTATTATTTTCATTTTGCAGTAATTATTATAAAATTATATATATTGTAAATGACACAAATAAGGACACAAAGAAGGATTGGAAAATTTAATTTGAAGGGCCTTATGCTAATAGATTGGTATTTATTTATATCACACAAGGATTTATTATAGATGCACATTTAAAGGGGTAGGCACATTAATATTTATTTGTTTATTTGATTGTAAGGATTGTGGGAACACAATTTTGTTGTTTGCAGCCACCCATTAGATTTATATTGTACACATGGTTAGTAGAAGGTAGCACAGGATAGCACATATCCATTGAAGTGATCACATGGTACAGTTAGGGCCAATGACAGCCCATCTGTACAATGTGATTAGCTGCAGCCAATCACAACTAATCACAACAGTACACACTAAATAAATGGATTTCATTCAGAAAAAAATAGGTTCTTATAACATTGATTATCATCCTAGGGCTTTTATATCTTCTTGTAGTACTTGAAGAGGTGTTAGGATCTCCCTGCTATAGTTTCTAGTCTTTACTCACCTTGAATTTTTTTAAATTCTTATACAGTTGTAGGTGTCCTCAATCTTCCCTTTTCAACCTATATTATACGAAATGCCTAAAGAATACAAAAGTGAAAGTAGAAAAATCCTACTAACAGCTGCCACAGATATGGGCCCAGGAAGTGAAGAGATATCAGATTCACCACGGTTGTCTTTGAAAGATGCAAGAACCTGCTGCCAGGAACTATGAATCAGATGGAGGCAGAAATGCAGTAAAAATCACACCTTTTAATATAATGGTAAAAATGGTACAAATCAGTAAGCATAGTCAAAACATAGCCAGGGTATGGTAGATGGTAGCCAAGGTGGGTAGTCGGAACAAGCCAGTAAATCAGGAAGCCAGCGATCAGCATAGTCTGAGGCGGAAGACAGGATCAGGAACCAGAAGTAACATCGGCCAGGCAAGTCTTCAACAGGAACACAGCAAAGAGTCTCCAGATATGTTTGACCAAGGCGAAGGCACAGAAGGAAGGAACCAGTTTAAATAGCCAGAAGGGGCTGGCTGACGAGCAGGAAATGATCACCAGGTGAGCCACTGTGGAACGATTAGTGCTGGCAATTAAATTAAAGATCTGAACCTTTACAAATGCTTTAAAGTATAAAGACTGTCCAGTTGGCAAAGTGAATGTTAGTAAATAAGGTTAACTTTCACCTTATTTGCCAGCATATACTTTTCAAAGCAAACAGCTTCAATTTCTGTACTGTAGTACAGTAGATGAACATCTTTATCTTAAGTCTAATACATATTTATTAATTCTGTCTTAAGAAAGTTAAATAAGGTGTAAACACGTAGTAAATACAAATTCAAAGACTTGGAAATATTTTATCTTTTAATACAGGCAAGCAGACAGGGATTGAGCTCACTATTAGACATATTTCTTCCATCTCTTTATGACATTCTAGTTTCAGGTGTCCTTCTTAAAAGACTGTGTAATGTTTCCTGGGCTTTTTTTAGGTCACTTTTCAGTAATAATGACATTTTGCACTGTCTTGCTGAATTGATTAAAAGCATATCAGATTCAAGCACTGGCTTTTCCCCATGAAACAGATATGACAAATCAATAGGTCACAATGGCACTCCACACCTTCAAACAGCACGATTTGCAGTGGTAAGTGGTACATGCAGGCACTGAAAGGGTAAAAGGAATGCAGACCACATTTTTGTCTGTGTGCAATAGCTTGTCCAATGCCGTCATCACCTACAATGTTTTTTCTTCTTTATAATGCCAGCATAACCTATCATTTAGATCCCTGTAATATAAAGTGGGTCTTCTTTACTGAACAAGGAATACAACACATAATACAGGGAGTTCATATCCCTGTGTAAGCTACAACACTATTAACATGTAGCTTACAAAGTGCTATTCTTTGATTCCTGGTGGCGGAACAGTACAGAGGAGGGGCTTAAAGAAGGTAGATATGCTAATAGGGAGGGCTAAACTAAAGTAAACCTGTTGTCTGTCCCTGCTGTACCTGCAGAAGTACATGGTGCAGAAGGTGACTGTATGGGATTTTAATGACCAAAGAAGGATAGACATGGATATAAATAATGTATAAGTAGAATATTCCACTGAATGAATAGGCATTGCTTACAAACTGTGCTGCTATACCTCCCACCATAGCAAGTTCTGGTGTTGGAAGGTCATTTTGTGGAGGCAGGAGAAGAAGCAGGTACACTCTACACAAGTGGAGACTAAATACAGAAAACTAGAATAGAATATGGTATGTTGAAAAAACTTTGATCCTGCTGTTGCTCTCAGGGGCATAACTAAAGATCGTGGAAGCCCATATCATAATTTTGATGGGGCTCTCAGGTGACCTCTGTGGGACCTGGCGGCATCAATTGGTGCTGTGCAATCGATATGGGTTGCCAGGGAAGAGTGGACAGCAGTGCAGGAATTTAACTTTTAACCTTTATTTTTCATCTAACTACTCTGCCCTCAGTTTTCCAAGATAAACTGATCTTTAGGGGGTATAAGATCTACAGCCTCTACAGGAAGCAAGTGCTGAAAAGAAGTAGAAGTTTAGTGGAAGAAATACCAATCATATTTTTTAAACCCTATCAAAATTGAAAATTTGAGTGCCACACCCCTCAACAATTATACTATAGTATGGCATGGGACTTTTAAAGGCACAGCATTAATTTTACTGTTAAAAACATTTTATTGGTTCATGTCCTTTAAAACGGTTTGCACATTAATATAAGCACATATTGCACTACAATTCCACATACATCATGATAAAATACAACATTTAAAACATCCAATATTGGTAGTTTGTTCGCATATATTAATATTTACGGCTCAACGTGTTTCCTGGACATTGTCCTCTTCGTCAGGAGTAGGGATGAGCTTTGAGTTCGAGTCGAACTCATGTTCGACTCGAACATTGCCTGTTCGCCCGTTCGCCGAAGGAGGACCTGATGCGGAACATGAGAAGGGTCGGGTCTATACATGTATTACAAAGTGAGAGAAGTTCCCCATCAGGTCCGCCCCCTCGGTATGTCGGACCTCGCCTACGTCATTGGCCTGAGCGGGAAACTTCCTTCACTGTGTAAATTTAAATTACACAGTAAAGGAAGTTACTCGCTCTGGCCAATGACGTAGGCGGGGTCCGACATACCGAGGGGGCGGACCTGATGGGGAACTTCTCTCACTTTGTAATACATGTATAGACCCGCCCCTTCTCATGTTCCGCATCAGGTCCTCAGCCTTACACCGAGTCATTGGCTGAGCGGACCTGATGGGGAACTTTAGAAGGGGTGGGTCTATACATGTAATAGACTGCGGAGGAAGTTCCCCATCAGGTCCGCTCAGGCTCAGCGAATGACGGACAGCGCTGGACATCAGATCGCCGCAGGACACTGGATTTCTCCGCTGGAATGTTTTTATTTTATTTTATTTTTTCAAGGTGTTTGTGTGTTTTTTTTTTTAATTTTTTGACACTTTCTTCGTGAAATGGTAGGGGTACAATGTACAGGGAATGGGCCCTGCTGTGAATTATTAGATCAAGAATTGTAATTACATGCCCCTGTTAAACAGGGGCATAAAAATTGGGCCTTAGGCACTGGTGCCACAACACTGCAACCCCTCACAGATACTGTACTTGGAGCGCAGCAATGAGCCCTGCTGCAAAATATTGCATCAAAAATTGTAATTACACGCACCTGTTAAACAGGGGCTGAAAAATTGGGCCTTAGCCACTGGTGGCGGTGCCCAGAACCAAAAATGTTCTTTCAAGCTATCAGCATGATTATTGAGGAGGAAGAGGATAGTCACTCAGCATAACAGGATAGTCACTCAGCATCAGCATAGGCAGTCTTGAAGGGATCTGACATTTCAAAAAAATTATTCGGTTACATCAGCATCAGGTGCTTGGTAGCTGGTGGTGATCCAAGACTGATTAATTTTTATGAAGGTCAGTCGATCGACCGAGTCGGTGGACAGGCACACCCTGTAATCAGTTGCAAAGCCTCCAGCAGCACTGAATGTGCGTTCCGAAAAAACGCTGGATGCAGGACAGGCCAGTAGCTCAATTGCATACTGTGCAAGCTCTGGCCAGTGATCCAACCTCAAGACCCAAGTAACCCAGAGTATTTTCGGTGGGAAAGGTGTCCAAGTCTGATCTTGCCCCTAAGTATTCCTGCACCATGTAAACCAGACGCTGGCGATGGTTGCTGGAACCGATCAAACCTTGGGGCTGCATACTAAAAAATTGTCTGAATGCATCGGTCAGATGGCCACCTTCTCCAACGCTCCTTCTTTGACTGACCGAAGCCTCAGCAACGCGTTGTCCAGGACCAGGAATTTGTAACCTCCCAGTCTCTGGAAACGTGTTGCACAGACCTTTCTGCAAGGCCTCCCGAAGATGCTTCATCCTCTGCTCCCTCTGCAACGGCAAGATAAGGTCCGCAACCTTACCCTTGTAACGTGGATCAAGGAGGGTTGCCAGCCAGTAATGATCCCTCTCCTTGATCGCACGAATATGAGGATCCTTCCACAGGCTTTGCAGGATCAGGGAGGCCATGCAGCGTAGGTTTGCTGAGGCATTTGGTCCGGAGTCCTCTGGTCACTCAGGATGACATGATCCGCAGCCACCTCCTCCCAGCCACGTACAAGTCCATGGGTGTCTTGGGACTGTAATTGCTCCCTTGAAGACTGCTGCTGATGCTGAGTTCTAGGCTCCACCTCCATGCTGACACAATCCTCCTTCCTCCTCCTCCTCGTCCTCTTCCTGTGTGATAGCCGGGCCAGCAGGAACACTGTCTGGATAAAGTGGGCCTTGAGAGGTAAGGAAGTCCTCCTCTTTCTGCCTCTGTTCTTCCTCAAGTGCCCTGTCCATTATTCCACGCAGCGTGTGCTCCAACAGGTGGACAAGAGGGACAGTGTCACTGATGCATGCACTGTCACTGCTCACCATCCTCGTGGCCTCCTCAAATGGTGACAGGACAGTGCATGCATCTCTGATCATGGCCCACTGGCGTGGGGAAAAAAATCCAAGCTCCTTTGACCCTGTCCTGGTGCCATATTGCAACAGATACTCATTGATGGCCCTATGATGCGAGTGCAGCCGCTGCAGCATGGCCAACGTAGAGTTCCACCTGGTGGGCATGTCACAGATTAGGCGGTTCTTGGGCAGGTTGGATTCCTTTTGCAGGTCAGCCAGCCAAGAACTGGCATTATATGACCGGCGGAAATGCCCACAGTTTCCTGGCCTGCTTCAGGACCTCTTGAAAGCCCGGGTACTTGCCCAAGAACTGCTGCACCACCAAGTTAAGGACATGAGCCAAACAGGGCACATAGGTCAGTTGTCCCTGTCAGAGGGGAGAGAGGAGGTTGGTGCCATTGTCGCAAACCACCTTTCCTGGCTTAAGATGGCATGGCGTCAACCACCTCTGAGCCTGCCCCTGCAGAGCTGACAGAATCTCTGCCCCAGTGTGGCTCCTGTCCCCCAAGCACACCAGCTCAAGCACCGCATGGCATATTTTTGCCTGCGTACTTGCGTAGCCCATTGAACGACTATGGAGCACCGCTGGTTCCGAGGACAAAGCCCAGGAAGAGGCCATGGAAGAAGAAGAGGAGGGTGTGGAGGAGAGAGGTGTGTCAGAATCACCAGTAGTAACATTTTGGAGGCGTGGTGGTGGAACAACCTTCAACACTACTGCACCTTGTCCTGCATCCTTCCCAGCTGCCAGCAGAGTCACCCAATGTGCCGTGAAAGATAGGTAAGGTCCCTGTCCATGCCTGCTGGACCATGAGTCAGCAGTAATATGCACCTTACCGCTGACTGCCCTGTCCAGCGAGGCCAAGACATTGCCCTCCACATGTCGGTAGAGAGCCAGAATCGCCTTCCATGAGAAAAAGTGGCGCTTGGGAATCTGCCACTGAGGAACCGCACATTCCACAAACTCACGGAAGGGGGCAGAGTCTACCAACTAAAAAGGCAGCAGTTGAAGTGCTAGCAATTTAGCCAAGCTAGCATTCAACCGCTGGGCATGTGGATGGCTGGAAGCGAACTTATTTTGGCGGTGCAGCAGCTGGGGCAGGGAAATTTGCCTGGTACAATCTGACATCGGTGTACCAATAGCAGATTGCCCGCAAGTACGTGGCTGTGACACACCTAATTCTACACCTTCATTCCTCTCAGTGCAGGTTTCAGAGAGGACTGAAGGTATAGTGGGGTTGGAGATCCCAGCTGATGTGGAGCAAGGAGAGGTCCACTTTTTGCTCTTTGGTGTGGGTCTTTTAGGTAGGCTTGCCAACGAACTGCATGGCAGGTCGAAATATGTCTGGTCAAGCACGTGGTGCCCAAGCGGCTGATATTTTGGCAACGCGAGATACGCCTGAGACATATGTTGCAAATGGCAATGGTGCGATCTGCTGCACACGTCTGAAAAAAGGCCCACACCAAAGAACTTTTGGAATAACGCGCAGAGACAGCAGCGCCCTGCACATGCGGAGCTCTGCGGTGTGATGGAGTCGGTGTGCTGCCCTTAAGCTGGCCCCTGGAGGTCATCCTGCCTCATTGGAGATGTGCCTCCTCCTCCTCCTCCTCTCTCCTATCAGGCACCCACGTGGAGTCAGTGACCTCACCATCCCCTTCCTCCTCATCACTGGAGCAAATCTGGCAGTATGCTGCAGCTGGGGGAACATGACTGCCAGATAGCTGTTCTTGTTGGGCACCCCCTCTCTCTGGGCTCACGTTACTACCCCCTCTCTCTGGGCTCATGTTACTGCCTTCCTCTAGTTGGGTTCCATCATCGGAGCCTTCATAATGCTGGGCATCCTCCTGGAGCATGTACCCAACACTGTGGTCAAACAGTTCGGGGGACTCCTCAGGAGGACATGTTGGAGCTAGGGAAGGAGTGACTGATGCCATTGATCCGAGAGAAGAGGCCGATTTGGCAGCTGCTTTGCCAAACAAAGTACCCTGAGCCTGGGTGAGAGAGGATGAGGAGGATGAGGATGACTTGGTCATCCACTCTACCAAATCTTGGGCATGTTGAGGCTCAACATGGCCAGCTGCCAAAAAGAAGGACAAGCATGTCCCACGGCCATGTGCTGATGAGGATGCACCGTGTCCACGACCAGCACTGTTGCCTCTAGACACAGAGCCTGCTTGTCCTCTTTTATTGCCTCGTGACTGTCTGCCTCTCCTTGTTTGCCTTCCAGACATACTAATGGCCTGCAGTGAGATGTAGTTGCACAAAGGTGGGATGTATATATATATATATATATATATTGTAACAGCAGGCAGGTAAAATCACCAGGTTGCATCCAGGATGGGAGATATATATGTCCTAGATTCAGGCTTTATGCCAGTTTATACCACTAGGGGGAGTGCTGGGAGTCTTGCAGGGGAAGAGTTAATGAGCCCAGCTGAATCAAGTGGGCTCATTAGGGCCTCTACAAGAACTCCCAGCATGCTAAGGGAGATGCTCCAACCTGGAACCAGATCTGTGTGGCTAGTCTGGGGAGTGTGATCTCTGTGCGGTGAGCCAAAGCCTGTGTGGTTAGTACTTAGAACTTCTAAAAGCAGGGAGCTAGGGACTGGGACAGCACAAGGCTGTACCCAGTTGTTAGTTAGGGACACCAACGTGTGTAGTGAGCGGTCAAGTTGACCAGGATTTATTTTCCTGTTTCTATTGTTTTTGCTGAATTTTTTTGTCTGTATATAGTGCAAATAAAACCACACCCTTTTGTTTTCTCCTACCACTGTCTGCTGTGCCTGTTTTTGTGTGGTAAACCCATCCAGGGGGTCACACACACCCGCTGCTGAGTTAACCCCCTCACAGTTGGTGGAGAATGCAGGCAGTTTTTTTTTAAAAGGCCAGCATGGAGGAGATACTGAAACAGCTGGCTCTAGCAAATGCTAATCAGCAGCAGACAAATGCAGGTTTGCAAAAGAGCCTTGTGGCTCAACAACAGAGCCTTGCAGCCCAGCAGCAGACAAATGCAACTTTGCAACAGAGCCTCGCAGCCCAGCAGCAAGCTCATCAACAGAGTCTGGCAGCCCAGCAGCAAAAGACTATGTGATGCTAAAAAATGAAATATTGGCACGGCTGGGTGTCACCCTGGCCATCCGGGCTCAGCGTGTGCATAACTGGACTTTCCGGCTTGGAAAACCCCCAGGTCTCAAATGTATGATCTCATTCACCTGAGCAGGAAGTGGCTACAGCCAGAGACTTTGTCCGCACCACAGATTGTGGAACGTGTTGTGATGGATCGTTTCTTAAGAGCTCTTCCTACTGCCATCCAAAAGTGGGTAAGCCATGGAGACCCAGAAACGGCCGATAATCTTGTGGATCGTGTAGAGAAGTACTTGGCTACAGAAAACCTGACTGCCTCTTCCAGAGACTCACGGACTTTCCACCCTAAGACCAGACCATTCCCAGTGGCGGGTAAGATGATTCCAAGGGGTGAGGGTGGAGAGAATGAGAGGGTGAGAGTTATACCTAATGTCTGGCGAGAACAGCCTGGGAAGTCAGGGGCTCAAGAGGCAGCAAAAAGGATTGTTTGCTACCGCTGCCGGCAAGAGGGACATATTGCAGCAAATTGCCCGGTTGTGGATGAACCCATGCAATGTGACTTTCTAAGGGACAGACGTCAGTCGCTGTTTCCGACAGTTGCATGCACTGCCATTCAGGGAACTGAGAAACATTTATGCAAAATGTATATTAATGGTAAAAATGTTGTCGTGTTGCTGGATTCAGGTAGCCTGGTGACACTGATAAAAGCTGAATTAGTCACTACAGAGGTCTCTGTGAATAACAAGGTAGCTGTTATTTGTGTGCATGGGGGCACCCGAGAGTATCCTGTGACTACAGTGTGTTTTGAGACCTCCAAAGGTAACCTCTCTCATCAGGTGGGGTTAGTGTCTCAGTTACCACATGATGCCATTGTGGGAACGGATTTTCCAAAGTTTTGGGAACTCTGGGATCGTCCTGAGCCCCCCACTGGTGCCCCTATATACCAGGAATGTGATAGCCAGAATTTCTCTGAGAGTGGTGAGGACTCTCCAGAATTCCCCTTGTCGGTATTGGCAGGGGAGACTCGAGAAACTGGGGAGAAGCCAACATCCTCAGACGAAAACGTGCTGTCTGTGAAGTTTTCTGATCTCGAGGTTCACAAGGAAAATTTTGCCACAGAACAGTTAAAAGACCCCGCCCTAATAAAGACACGGGAAAACGTAATGAAAATAGATGGCGAGTTAGTGAACCCAGATGAGACCTGCACTTACCCGTACTTCATCGTGGAAAAGGACCTACTGTATCGGGTGGCTAAAAGGGCAGAAGAAACCATTGAGCAGCTTGTGGTCCCCAAACCTTACAGGAAGTTGGTGTTAGAGTTGGCCCATGGGCACATTCTTGGAGGTCATCTGGGGACAGAGAAAACCAGAGAGAGAGTATTGCAAAGATTCTATTGGCCTGGGGTCATGAAGGAAACAGAAAATGATTGTTCCTCCTGCCCTGTGTGTCTGAGGTCGGCACCGATGCCACATTTCCATAACCCGCTGGTCCCTCTCCCCATCATTGAGGTCACCTTTGAGAGGATCGCAATGGATTTGGTATGTCCGATAATGAAGTCCGCTAGGGGGCATCAGTACATTTTGGTTATATTGGACTATGCCACTCGGTATCCGGAAGCGATTCCGCTCCGAAATACCTCGGGCCAAAACCATAGCCAAAGAGCTGTCTCTTGTTTTTAGCCATGTGGGTATTTGTAAGGAACTGCTTACGGACCAGGGTACAGCCTTTATGTCCCGGGTTATGAAAGAGCTGTGCAAGTTGTTCAAAGTGGCACAATTGCGTACATCTGTGTATCACCCCCAAACAGATGGGTTGGTTGAAAGATTCAACAAAACCCTAAAACAAATGTTAAAGAAGGTGCTGGATAGAGATGGAAAGGATTGGGACTGTCTAATTCCCTATTTAATGTTTGCCATTAGGGAGGTACCCCAATCCTCTACGGGTTTCTCACCCTTTGAGTTACTCTATGGGAGACACCCAAGAGGGCTGTTGGATATCGCCAAGGAAACTTGGGAGAGTGAGAGTTCTCCTCACAGGAGTGTGATTGAGCATGTTGCCCTGATGCAAGATAGAATTGCACAGGTAATGCCAATCGTAAAGGAACATTTGGCCCAAGCGCAGTTGGCACAGCAGAGAGTGTACAACCGTGGGGCCAAGACCCGTACCTTTTCCCCGGGGGATAGGGTATTGGTACTTGTCCCTACGGTTGAAAGCAAATTCCTCGCCAAATGGCAAGGCCCCTACGAGATAATGGAAAAAGTGAGCGAAGTGAATTACAAGGTCAGACAACCAGGAAGGCGAAAGCCCGAACAGATCTATCACATTAATCTGTTGAAAGCCTGGAGGGATAGGGAATCCCTAGTCACAGAAACGTTGTCACCAGCTCAGTCTGATTGCGTGATTCCTGAGGTTGGAATAGCAGTCACCTTGTCAAAACCCCAACAACAGGAGGTTAAGGAGTTTGTGCTTCGCAACAAGGAGGTTTTCTCTGAGCTGCCGGGACAAACGTCTGGGGTAGAGCATGATATTATTACCCTGCCCGGTGAAAGGGTGAAGCTAAAACCCTATCGGATCCCAGAGGCCCGACGGGAGGCAATACGTGAGGAAGTACAGAAAATGATTAAGTTGGGGGTGATAGAGGAATCCCAAAATGATTGGTCCAGTCCCATAGTGTTAGTGCCTAAACCAGATGGGAGCTGGCGATTTTGTAACGATTTTCGACAACTGAACAAACTTACAAAATTTGACACCTACCCCATGCCACGTATAGATGAGTTGATCGACCAACTGGGAACAGCCTGATACATGACAACCCTTGATCTCACAAAAGGGTATTGGCAAATTCCCCTGGCCAAATCGGCCAAGGAGAAAACCACGTTTGTAACCCCAGATGGGGCGTTCCAATATAAAAGAATGCCGCTTGGATTACAGAATGCACCGGCAACATTCCAGCGGAAAGTATGCTGCGGCTTACCTGGATGATGTAATTGTCCAAAGCACAGATTGGGCCTCACATCTGCCAAAAGTGCAAGCAGTCCTAGACTCTATCCGGGAAGCTGGGTTTACGGCCAACCCCAAGAAGTGTACCATTGGACAGGAGGAGGCCAAATATCTTGGGTACACCATTGGGAGGGGAGTAATAAAACGCCAGGTCAAAAAAGTCGAGGCCATACAGAATTGGCCACGTCCCAACAGCAAGAAGCAGGTACGAGCCTTTCTGGGAATCGCTGGTTATTATCGGCGATTCATTCCCCACTTTGCTTCTCAGGCTGTGCCCCTAACCAACCTGACAAAAGGGAAAGAGTCGGTCATGGTTAAATGGACCCCAGAGGCTGTAGCAGCATTCCAATTCTTAAAAAAAGCCTTATGTAGCCAGCCAGTGTTGCACTCACCAGACTTCTCTAGGGACATTGTCGTACAAAGTGATGCATCAGACGTTGGGTTAGGAGCAGTATTGTCCCAGGTCTGGAATGGGGAAGAGCACCCAGTCATTTACCTCAGCAGGAAATTGAAGTCCCATGAGGTAAATTACGCCACAATTGAGAAGGAGTGTTTAGCGGTGAAGTGGGCTCTAGATTCCCTTCGGTACTATCTGTTAGGTAGGCACTTTGACATGATTACTGATCATGCTCCTTTAAAGTGGATGGCTCAAAACAAAGAGACAAATAGAAGAGTAAATAGGTGGTTCCTGACCCTACAGGAATTCAACTTTACAGTAAAACATCGCCCTGGCGTTCAAATGGGGAATGTGGATGCTTTGTCTTGAGTACATGCATGCCTGATTGCTTGTGTTCCAACCCCAAGGTTAAAACAAGAGGGGGGGTATGTAACAGCAGGCAGGTAAAATCACCAGGTTGCATCCAGGATGGAAGATATATATGTCCTAGATTCAGGCTTTATGCCAGTTTATACCACTAGGGGGAGTGCTGGGAGTCTTGCAGGGGAAGAGTTAATGAGCCCAGCTGAATCAAGTGGGCTCATTAGGGCCTCTACAAGAACTCCCAGCATGCTAAGGGAGATGCTCCAACCTGGAACCAGATCTGTGTGGATAGTCTGGGGAGTGTGATCTCTGTGTGGTGAGCCAAAGCCTGTGTGGTTATTACTTAGAACTTCTAAAAGTAGGGAGCTAGGGACTGGGACAGTACAAGGCTGTACCCAGTTGTTAGTTAGGGACACCAACGTGTGTAGTGAGCGGTCAAGTTGACCAGGATTTATTTTCCTGTTTCTTTTGTTTTTGCTGTATTTTTTTGTCTGTATATAGTGAAAATAAAACCACACCCTTTTGTTTTCTCCTACCACTGTCTGCTGTGCCTGTTTTTGTGTGGTGAACCCATCCAGGGGGTCACACACACCCGCTGCTGAGTTAACCCCCTCACAATATATATATATATATATCTATACTGATTATAATGCAGCTATCAGAATCAGCTGCCTGCTGTGGTATTAGTATAAGAAAAGCAGCAATTGTCTTCAGTTAGTTTTAGGTGAAAACTGTGCAGAGGACACAGTACACTAACTGAAAATACTTGCAGCTCTCTGCCTGTGGTTTTATTATGAGAACACCACTATTAGTCACTAACTGTATTCAGGTAAGCTTTAGGTGAACGCTATGCAAAGCACACAGTACACTAAGTGAAACACTGACTGCAGCTAGCACAATCACCTGCCTGCCTGTCACAGTATAGAGAATAACAGGAACGGATCTAGCTAAACTGAATACAGTGTATAAATATATACAACATCTAGGATGCATATATATCCTCTACGCACTGTAACTGCAGCTAACTGACTCGCCTGCCTGCTCTATCTAACTCAATATAAATGACACTGTCTCTCTCTCTATGTAAGCTCTCTCTTTAACCAACACCGCAACACACTACACAAGGCCGCCACGGAGGTGGCCTTATATAGGGTGGGGAGTGTATTAAATCCCCTGAGACATAATTGGCCAAAGCCACCCTGGCTTTGGCCAATTATGGCTCTCCGTTTTTTGCGCGCTATGATTGGCCAAAGCATGCGGGTCATAGTGCATGCTTGGCCAATCATCAGCCAGCAATGCACTGCGATGCCGCAGTGAATTAATGGGCGTGACGCGCCACTCGAATTTGGCGCAAACGGCCCATAATGTTCGCAATTCGACGAACAACCGAACAGGCGATGTTCAAGTCGAACGTGGGTTCGACTCGAACTCGAAGCTCATCCCTAGTTGCTGCATGTTAAGGAGAAAACTGTGCCTAGCTGGAGAGCGTATTTTTTTGTTTTGGGTATGCACACCAACGCACACAGACTTTAGTCTTTCAGTAGCTATGCATTAAAGCAAAACCTTTGGATAGACTAAGAGAGGGTTATTATAACCCCTATCAGTTTATGTTTTGCTATCTGTGTCCCATTGAGGGGATTTACCTACACTTCCTGTCCCATAGCCAAAGCAGGAACTGAGAGGAAATTGTGCAAATTAAGGGAATCCCTGGAGGACCTCCACGTCACCAGAACCAGTGTCCTCATTGGAAGATTTCCCCTCTATTATTTTTCAGGGGAAAACAGGACAAATGGAGAGAGGGATTCTCCCTAACAGGGGTACAGACAGCAATAAAAACTGACAGATGTTCCAATCCATCTCCACTTCAACCAAAATGGAAAAATGACAGCTACAATGCGGTTGCACATTTCTATTGACCCTGCCCTGTAGCCCCCCCAGGATGAGCATCGGGCACGCTCTGTGATCGCTATGTCCTGCGGACACAGCAGATCACAGATCGAGGTAAAGGGCCAATCACTGTGGCCCTTTACCAGGTGATGTCTAATCACAGCTCATCACATGTAAACAAATGCCAGTTATCGGTTTTTCTTTTCCTCAACGCTGTCACTGTCTGAGGAAAGGATAGCCAATAACTGGCTTCTCTGTGACAGGGCACAATTACACTTATAATCAAGGTGCTGGCCATCAGTACCCTGACAATCAGTGCAGCCCCATCAGTGCCAATCAGTGGCCATCAGTGCAGAATACCGATGCCACATATCAGTGTCCATCAGTGCTGCCTATCAGTGCCCATCAGTTCCACCTTATCAGTGCAGCCTCATCATTGCCGCCTCATCAGTGCCCATCAGTGCAGTTTATCAATGAGCATTAGACATGTGCATTCGTTTTCGTCCAAATGCATTTTCATCCGAATTTCTGGGATTTTCGCGTTCGTTTTAACAAACGATAATGAAGGTGCAGAATCCAAAATCCATGCATTATTTTCATTTTGTTGCGACAACAGTTCGATATAGATAGAAGATTTGACATGACAGGGACAATAGCGATCTGTGTCTATCGAACCTGCGGTTGAATGTGCCTAACCTAACTCTATTAGTCCAAGATTATTCGACATAGAGAGAAAATATTCGAGATAGAGAGAAAAGATTTGAGATAGAGAGAAAAGATTTGACATTATAGAGACATGAAGATTCGACGAAGCAGCTAAAAACATACGATCGCCACGAGCAGGCATTTATGGTCAGCCCATAGGCTATAGAAGAATTCTAATGTTGGTTGACTAGTAATAATAATTAATAAATATAATTATTGCTAGTCATACAACATTAGAATTCTACTATAGCTTGTGGGCGGAGCATTCGACAGGAAATGTACGATTGCGGCGTCGTACAGTTTAGCTGCTTCGTCAAATATTCTTAGAACATTCGACAGACACCATTAAACTTCAATTGACAGATTCAACCTTAATTTATTCGGATTTTCGGACTAATGCATTTTTTACCGGAAACAACATAAATAAAAACAAATTTCGGAAACAACTAAATACATTTATTTTTCTGACGAAAACAAAATTCCAAAACAAAATATTTCAGTGTGCACATGTCTAGTGCCCATTAATTCCACCTAGGGATGAGCCGAACACCCCCGGGTTCGGTTCGCACCAGAACCCGCGAACGGACCTAAAGTTCGCACGAACGTTAGAACCCTATTAAATACAATGGATGCGAACGTTCGAAATCTAAAGTGCTAATTATAACGACTAATATGCATGTTATTGTACTAAAAAGGGTTTGGGAACCCGGGTTCTGCACCAGGGGACATGTATCAATGCAAAAAGAAGTTTTAAAAACGTCCGTTTTTTGGGAGCAGTCATTTTAATGATGCATAAAGTGAAAAAAAAAAGTCAAATATTCCTTTAAATATCGTACCTGGGGGGTGTCTAAAGTATGCCTGTGAAGTGCCACGTGTTTCCCGTGTTTAGAACGGTCCCTGAACAAAATGACATTTCTAAAGGAAAAAAAAGCCATTTAAAACTGCTTGCGGCTTTAATGTAATGTCTGGTCCCGGTAATATGGATGAAAATCTTTGAGAAAAATGGCATAGCTACCCCATCACCCCCCCCCCCCCCCCTACCCCAGCCCATTACCAGCCCCTTTGGATCTTGTATGGATATTAAGGGGAACCCCGCACACAAAATAAAAAAGGCCATATATACTCTGAACAGACGTATACAGGCGGTGCATACAAGACAGGGACTGTAGGTTTGTTCTTATGTAGAATCTGTTTGTAATTTTGAACAGGTACATTGTTTAAGTGTAGCTCCAGCCAAAAAATCTATTTTTAAGCTTTTTGGAAAACATAAGGAAGGGTTATCACCCCTGTAACATTTGTTTTGCTGTCTGTGCCCCTGTTCAGAACATTTCACTTCACTTTCCGTCCCAATGACAAATGTTTTTGAAAAGTGGGGTTTTTATTGAAACAAGGATTGGTGATAAAGCATCAGTAGAGAGGAGACACCTTTTTCCCATATTAACTCTTACAGGAGAGAATTTCCCTTCCTAGGGGTAGATTTCCTCTCACTTCCTGTTGTCTCCTGTCGTTTGCAAGTAGGAGTCGTTTGTAAGTTGGATGTTTGAAAGTAGGGGCCTGCCGTATATACTCTGCTGAAATTTGCCCCTTACATGTTGGTGTTGCCACAACACTGTAAGCCCTCACAGTTACTCTTGGTGGGCGCATGAATGGGCCCTGCTGTGAATTATTAGATCAAGAATTGTAATTGCATGCCCCTGTTGAACAGGGGCTGAAAAATTGGGCCTTTGGTGGTGGTGGTGTTGACACAACACTGTAAGGCCCCACAGTTACTCTTGGTGGGTGCAGGAATGGGCCCTGTTGTGAATTATTAGATCAAGAATTGTAATTACATGCCCCTGTTAAACAGGGGCAGAAAAATTGGGCCTTAGGCACTGGTGCCACAACACTGCAACCCCTCACAGATACTGTACTTGGAGCACAGCAATGAGCCCTGTTGCAAAGTATTGCATCAAAAATGTTAATTACACGCCCCTGTTAAACAGGGGCTGAAAAATTGGGCCTTAGGCACTGGTGCTGGTGCCACGACACTGCAACCTCTCCCAGATACTCTAGTTGGAGTGCAGGAATGAGCCTTGCTGCAAAGCATTGCATAAAAAATTGTAATTACATGCTCCTGTTAAACAGGGGCTGAAAAATTGGGCCTTAGGCACTGGTGCTGGTGCCACGACACTGCAACCTCTCCCAGATACTCTAGTTGGAGTGCAGGAATGAGCCTTGCTGCAAAGCATTGCATAAAAAATTGTAATTACATGCCCCTGTTAAACAGGGGCTGAAAAATTGGGCCTTAGGCACTGGTGCTGGTGCCACGACACTGCAACCTCTCCCAGATACTCTAGTTGGAGTGCAGGAATGAGCCCTGCTGCAAAGCATTGCATAAAAAACTGTAGTTACATGCCCCTGTTAAACAGGGGCTGAAAAATTGGGCCTTAGCCACTGGTGGCGGCATCCAGAAACAAAAATGTTCTTCCAAGCTATCATCATCAATCGGATCATTGAGGAGGAGGAGGATAGTCAGTCAACATAACAGGACAGTCACTCAGCATCAGCATCAGTCTTGAAGGGATGTGACATTTGAAAATAAATTAGTCTGTTATATCAGCTTCAGGTTTTGGTAGCTGGTGGTGATCCAAGACTGGTTCATCTTTATGAAGGTCAGTCGATCAACCGAGTCGGTGGACAGGCGCACCCTGTGATCCGTGACAAATCCTCCAGCATCACTGAATGTGCGTTCTGAAAGAACGCTGGATGCAGGACAGGCCAGTAGCTCAATTGCATACTGTGCAAGCTCTGGCCAGTGATCCATCCTCAAGACCCAGTAAGCCAGAGGATTTTCGGTGGGGAAGGTGTCCAAGTCTGACCTTGCCCCTAGGTATTCCTGCACCATGTATATCAGACGCCAGGGATGGTTGCTGGAACTGATCATACCTTGGGGCTGCGGACTAAAGAATTGTCTGAACGCATCGGTCAGACAGCCACCTTCCCCACCGCTCCTTCTTTGACTGACCGAAGCCTCAGCAACTCGTTGTCCAGGACCAGGAGTTTGTAACCTCCCAGTCTCTGGGAACGCGTTGCACAGACCTTTCTGCAAGGCCTCCCGGAGTTGTCTCATCCTCTGCTCCCTCTGCGACGGTAAGATAAGGTCTGAAACCTTACCCTTGTACCGTGGATCAAGGAGAGTGGTCAGCCAGTAATGGTCCCTCTCCTTGATCCGAAGAATACGAGGATCCTTCCGCAGACTTTGCAGGATCAGGGAGGCCATGCAGCGTAGGTTAGCTGAGGCATTCGGTCCGGAGTCCTCTGGGTCACTAAGGACGACATGATCCGCAGCCACCTCCTCCCAGCCACGTACAAGTCCACGGGTTTCTTGGGACTGTAAATCATCCCTAAAAGACTGCTGCTGATGATGCTGAGTGCCAGGCTCCACCTCCATGCTGACACAATCCTCCTCCTCCTCCTCCTCTTCCTGTGTGATGGGTGGAACAGAAGGAACACTGTCTGGGTAAAGGGGGCCTTGAGAGACAAGGAAGTCATCCTCTTCCTGCCTCTGTTCTGTCTCAAGTGCCCTGTCCATTATTCCACACAGCGTATGTTCCAACAGGTGGACAAGAGGTACAGTGTCACTGATGCATGCACTGTCACTGCTCACCATCCTCGTGGCCTCCTCAAATGGTGCCAGGACAGTGCATGCATCCCTGATCATGCCCCACTGGCGTGGTGAAAAAACCCCGAGCTCCCCTGACCCTGTCCTGGTGCCGTAGTCGCACAGGTACTCATTGATGGCCCTCTGCTGCGTGTGCAGCTGCTGCAGCATGGCCAATGTTGAGTTCCACCTGGTGGGCATGTCACATATAAGGCGGTTCTTGGGCAGGTTCAACTCCTTTTGCAGCTCAGCCAGGCGAGCACTGGCATTATAAGATCTGCGGAAATGCACACAGACTTTCCTGGCCTGCCTCAGGACATCCTGTAAGCCCGGGTACCTGCCCAAGAACCGCTGCACCACCAGGTTAAGGACGTGAGCCATACAGGGCACATGGGTCAGTTGTCCCTGTCGGAGGGCAGAGAGGAGGTTGGTGCCATTGTCACAAACCACCATTCCTGGCTTAAGCTGGCGTGGCGTCAACCACCTCTCGGCCTGCCCCTGTAGAGCAGACAGAACCTCTGCCCCAGTGTGGCTCCTGTCCCCCAAACACACCAGCGCAAGCACGGCATGGCATCTTTTTGCCTGCGTACTTGCGTAGCCCCTTGAACGCCTACGCTGGTTCCGAGGACAAAGCACAGGAAGAGGCCATGGAGGAAGAAGAAGAGGAGGGGGTGGAGGAGAGAGGTGTGTCACAACCAGTAGTAGCATTTTGGAGGCGTGGCGGCGGAACAACCTCCAACACTACTGCACCTTGTCCTGCATCCTTCCCAGCTGCCAAAAGAGTGACCCAATGGGCCGTGAAAGAAAGGTAACGTCCCTGTCCATGCCTGCTGGACCATGAGTCAGCGGTAATATGCACCTTACCGCTGACCGCCCTGTCCAGCGAGGCCAAGACATTGCCTTCCACATGCCGGTAGAGAGCCGGAATCGCCTTCCATGAGAAAAAGTGGCGTTTGGGAACCTGCTACTGAGGAACCGCACAATGCACAAACTCACGGAAGGAGGCCGAGTCTACCAACTGAAAAGGCAGCAGTTGAAGCGCTAGCAATTTAGCCAAGCTAGCATTCAACCGCTGGGCATGTGGATGGCTGGGAGTGAACTTCTTTTGACGGTCCAGCAGCTGGGGCAGGGAAATTTGCCTGCTAGAATCGGATGTCAGTGTACTGCTAGCAGAGTGCCCGCAAGTACTTGGCTGTGACACACCTAATTCTACACCTTCATTCATCTCAGTGCAGGTTTCAGAGAGGACTGAAGGTATAGTGGGGTTGGAGATCCCAGCTGATGCGGTGCAAGGAGAGGTCCGCTTTGTTATTGGGTGTGGGTCTTTAAGGTAGGCTTGCCAACGAGCTGCATGTCAGGTCAACATATGTCTGGTCAAGCATGTGGTGCCCAAGCGACTGATGTTTTGGCCACGCGATATACGCATGAGGAGACATATGTTGCAAACAGCAGCTGTGCGATCTGATGCACTCGACTCAAAAAAGGCCCACACCAAAGAACTTTTTGAAAAACGGGCAGAGGCAGCGCCCTGCACAGGCGGAGCTCTGCGGTGTGATTCAGTCGGTGTGCTGCCCTTACGCTGGCCCCCCGAGGGAATCCTGCCTCGTTGGAGATGTGCCTCCTCCTCATCCTCCTCCTCCTCCTCTCTCCTATTAGGCACCCACGTGGAGTCAGTGACCTCATCATCCCCTCCCTCCTCATCACTGGAGCCAATCTGGCAGTATGCTGCAGCTGCTGGAACATGACTGCCAGATTGGTGTCCTTCTTGAGCATCCCCTCTCTCTGCTCTCACGCTACTGCCTTCCTCTAGCTGGGTATCATCATCAGACCCTTCGAAACGCTGGGCATCCTCCTGGAGCATGTACCCAACACTGTGCTCAAACAGTTCGGGGGACACCTCAGGAGGACATGGTGGGTCTAGGGAAGGAGTGACTGATGATGACATTGATACCAGGGAAGAGGACGCTTTGGCAGCTGCTTTGCCAGTACCCTGAGCCTGGGTGAGAGAGGATGAGGAGGATGAGGAGTGCTTGGTCATCCACTCTACCAAGTCTTCGGCATGATGCGGCTCAACACGTCCAGCTGCCGAAAATAAGGACAAGCGTGTCCCATGGCCACGTGCTGATGACGATGCACCGCGTCCACGACCAGCACTGTTTTCTCTAGACACAGAGCCTGCTTGCCCTCTTTTATTGGCTCCTGACTGTCTGCCTCTCCTTGTTTGCCTTCCAGACATTCTAATGGCCTGCAGGGAGATGGGAAAACCAGCAATAAGGGGTAGCTTCAGGTGTATATTTTGCAGAAAGCACACTACGCCCGCTGTAAGTGCTGCAAATGCCTGTTAGTGTAACACAAAAGAAAAAAAGCTCCAGCAATAAGGGCTAGCTTCAGGTGTATAATGTGCAGGAGGCACACTCCGCCCGCTGTAAGTGCTGCAAATGCCTGTTAGTGTAACACACCAGGAAAACACAGCAATACAGGCTAGCTTCAGGTGTATATTTAGCAGGAAGCACACTCCTCCCGCTGTAAGTGCTGCAAATGCCTGTTAGTGTAACACACCAGGACAACACAGCAATACGGGCTAGCTTCAGGTGTATATTTAGCAGGAAGCACACTACGCCGCTGTAAGTGCTGCAGATGACTGCCTGTGTTACACAACAGGAAAAAAACAGCAATAAGGGCTATCTTCAGGTGTTTATTTTGCAGGAAGCACACTCCGCCCGCTGTAAGTGCTGCAAATGCCTGTTAGTGTAACACAAAAGAAAAAAAGCTCCAGCAATAAGGGCTAGCTTCAGGTGTATAATGTGCAGGAGGCACACTCCGCCCGCTATAAGTGCTGCAAATGCCTGTTAGTGTAACACACCAGAAAAACACAGCAATGCGGGCTAGCTTCAGGTGTATATTTAGCAGGAAGCACCCTCCGCCCGCTGTAAGTGCTGCAAATGCCTGTTAGTGTAACACACCAGGAAAACACAGCAATACGGGCTAGCTTCAGGTGTATAATGTGCAGGGGGCACACTCCGCCCGCTGTAAGTGCTGCAAATGCCTGTTAGTGTAACACAACAGGAAAACACAGCAATACGGGCTAGCTTCAGGTGTATATTTAGCAGGAAGCACACTCCGCCCGCTGTAAGTGCTGCAATTGCCTGTTAGTGTAACACACCAGGAAAACAAAGCAATACGGGCTAGCTTCAGGTGTATAATGTGCAGGAGGCACACTCCGCCTGCTGTAAGTGCTGCAAATGCCTGTTAGTGTAACACACCAGGAAAACACAGCAATACAGGCTAGCTTCAGGTGTATAATGTGCAGGAGGCACACTCCGCCCGCTGTAAGTGCTGCAAATGCCTGTTAGTGTAACACAACAGGAAAACACAACAATACGAGCTAGCTTCAGGTGTATATTTAGCAGGAAGCACACTCCGCCCGCTGTAAGTGCTGCAAATATCTGTTAGTGTAACACACCAGGAAAACACAGCAATACGGGCTAGCTTCAGGTGTATAATGTGCAGGAGGCACACTCCGCCTGCTGTAAGTGCTGCAAATGCCTGTTAGTGTAACACACCAGGAAAACACAGCAATACGGGCTAGCTTCAGGTGTATATTTAGCAGGAAGCACACTCCGCCCTCTGTAAGTGCTGCAAATGCCTGTTAGTGTAACACACCAGGAAAACACAGCAATACGGGCTAGCTTCAGGTGTATACTGTGCAGGAGGCTTAGCAACAATGACACTGACACTGTCCCCTGCCTATCCTTCTCTCTTCCTGCACACAAGGTTTATCAAAGAATATGACACTGACACTCTCCCTGCCTATCCTTCTCTCTCCCTGCACACAAAGTTTAGCAAAGAATATGACACTGACACTCTCCCTGCCTATCCTTCTCTCTCCCTGCACACAAGGTTTAGCAAAGAATATGACACTGACACTGTCCCCTGCCTATCCTTCTCTCTCCCTGCACACAAGGTTTAGCAAAGAATATGACACTGACACTGTCCCCTGCCTATCCTTCTCTCTCCCTGCACACAAGGTTTAGCAAAGAATATGACACTGACACTCTCCCTGCCTATCCTTCTCTCTCCCTGCACACAAGGTTTAGCAAAGAATATGACACTGACACTCTCCCTGCCTATCCTTCTCTCTCCCTGCACACAAGGTTTAGCAAAGAATATGACACTGACACTGTCCCCTGCCTATCCTTCTCTCTCCCTGCACACAAGGTTTAGCAAAGAATATGACACTGACACTCTCCCTGCCTATCCTTCTCTCTCCCTACACACAAGAATAGCACAAAGAATAGCACAATGACACTGTCCCTGCCTATCCTTTTCTTTCCCTGGGCCGGAACACACTACACAAGGCCGCCGCGCTGGCGGCCTTTTATAGTGTGGGGCGTGTGCTAAACCCCCTGAGCTATAATTGGCCACAGGCAACATGCCTGTGGCCAATTATGTCTCTCCTAGCTGCCGGCGCTGTGATTGGCCAAGCATGCGGGGTCACAGTGCATGCTTGGCCAATCACAGCGCCGGGATTGCACTGCGATGGCGCAGTGTATTGTGGGCCATTCGCGTCACTCGAATTTGGCGCGAACGGCCCAAATAGTTCGATCTTCGTCGAACGATCGAACACCGAGCTCATCCCTAATTCCACCTTATCAGTGCCACCTCATCAGTGCTGCCTCATCCGTCCCCTTCAGTGTAGCCTCATCAATGCCCATCAGTGCAGCTTATTAGTGCAGCCTCATCAGTGCCCATCAGTGCAGCCTATTAGTGCCTATCAGTAAAGCCTCATCACTGCACACCAAAATTATATATTTGCTAAATTTTATAACAAAAACAAAGAAAGGGATTTTATTTTATTTTATTTTTTTAGCAAATGATAAAAAACCCAGTGGTGATTAAATACCACCAGAAAAAGATCTATCTATCTCAAAAAAATAATACAAATTTCATATACGTACAGTGTTGCATGACTGCGCAATTGTCATTCAAAGTGAAACAGCCCTGAAAGCTGAAAATTGGCCTGGTCAGGAAGGGTGTGAAAGAGCCCAGTAGGCAGGTGGTTAAGTAAGGCTTTCATCCACTATCCTCTCAAGACACTTACTTTTTACCAAAGTATATGTTTTCTCTAGTAAAAGCTACCTCGGTGACATATACAAAGGAAATAGATTATTTTTTTATGGCTGAAACTAAAGGTATCATTTAAGTATGATTTTGCTTGTAAGAAGCAATAAAACTAGAAGGGTAGTGGGACTTTGAATGAGGCATGTGAGGAAAGCTGGATTCCAGGTCAAAATAACGTATTTGTTTATTTAACATATACATTTACATGACATAGCACATCCAATTTGTGCATGCATAGGTAGAGATTGTTGCATCTATGTACACACCCATGACACATTAAAATTCATCTATATGCATATATATTATCATAACACTTATACAGTATAAGCTATTAAGAGACAATATTGCTCGGTATGGTAGGATCATAAAAAGACCGATTTGACATGGTAAAAACTACAACGTATATTGCAAATATATATGCATCTTAAAAAGCTTGTCGCGTTTCTTGGATTGATTTCACTTCCCTATAACCCTTCTATTTTTATTGCTATAACCAGGGATGGAGGCACGTATTTAGGTGTTTCATTTAAAGTCCCAAAACGCCCCCTTTAGTTTTCTTGTAAGAAGACACATTCATCATCTTTTAGAAAGTAGTATTCTGCTTCATACACATGACAGACTCTATATGGACTAATAAATTAAGATAACCAACTAGGTACAGCTAGCTAGAATATTGTCTAGTCAGTGCAGACAGCTAAAAATAACACAAATCCCCAAATGTAATTTTTATAAACAAAATTCCTGTTTGCATGCTGACAATTTATTTAGTATTAATCTGATTTTAGAAAGAATAAAACAGTAGTTTTTTTTTTCCTTCCCCATTGAAACATGTGATAGGGGAAATTTGTCAATCCCAGTCTATGAAGCTTTTAAACAAATCCTGTTTCATGCCAAAAATTCTGAACATACTGTAAATGACCAGATTCCTGTTCTCTGTTGGAGACAAAGTTGCAAGGATATTATTAAGCAGCAGTTGTGTTTTGTGCTGTAGGAGTAAATAAAAACCTATCTGGCATGACCAAACAAAGGAAGTAGAGCAGGATTTGAAAGAGGTCCAAGTTTGCTGGGTGAGAGATTCTTTTTAATGAGTGTAATCTTTCTATTGGGGTTTACATCACAATTTAATCCAAACCCCCAACAGTAAAATGACATCTGCTGTTTAAGCTGTTCTGTAAATACTTTTAATGGTTAGAAGCCATCTGAAGGGATTTTTAGGAAGAGATGGCAGCTTAACTGAAAATAAAATTGACTCCGGTGCAAAGCTATGGATAAATCACTATATTATTTACTAAACTCCAGTCACTGGAAACACCCTCATTCATTCTTCTAAAATTGAGCAGGTAGTACATTTTTGCAAGGGATGATTTAGAAACCAACATCGTAACGGGAAAAAGATGTACTCTTAGAAATGACAACAGGAATGTATACAAGATGGCCTATTTTTGCTTTTAGTTTCAAGATTTTCACTGTTGTTTAGATTTATACGTCAACAAGAAAAACTCAGAGGTTTAAGTGGTTCATTTATTCTGATTTTGAGCCCAGAAAAGAAGAAAATGTTCAAAAGCAAAAATGCTTTTTTTTTTTTTAAAGAACAATGAATCAAATTTCAGAGATAGATAAAGAAGGAATGTGTAAATTTCTACACCTGTAAAGTTTTATTGCTCACTTTTTACTGTCATACCTGTGCAAAGAAAAAAAAGCAGATACAGTATATAGCTACATTTAAAATAAGCACACGAGACAGGCTTATTTAGTAAGGTCGTAAAATATCAGTAGTCTGCGCATCAGTGCAGCACCCGATAAAATTCCACCCTGTGACCTCCTTTCTGATACATTTTGCACCCTGCTAGGGTTTAATCAAAGGTGATGAGGCATGGGTGAGATTTAAAGGCATATATAACACTCATGTGAATACACTCAGCTAATCCTTAATTGTCCGTTCACACCAGAATGAGATGTGGGAAACCTGCTTTCTGTGCACGTTTCCCACACAGTGTTAAAATGCACTGCACTTGTGATCTGCATTATAAATGCAGTGGGTTTGCCTGCACTGGATTGCATGGTACAGAAGTACCATGCAATCCGGTTTCAGTGTATTATTTTAAAGTAACGCATGCACTACTTTGGTGCAGTGCGATTTCAGCCTATTCAAATGATTGGGCTGCAAAAGCACTGCAATTAAATCATACAGAGGTTGTGTGGGAATGCGAGTGCGTTCCTGTGGGATTCCTGGTGTAAACCAGTCCTAAAGAAAAATTATGTGGCTCACAGTGATCTTGAAAAAATGGACCTTCTCAATCTCTCCAACCATCTTAGATGTAAAGAGGGAACTAGAACTTTTACTGTAATGAGAAAAATTTGACTCTGATCCTTCCTCTCCCTCCTCCTCAAACCGCTTTTACAGGAGATGGCAAGCCTTCACGACAAAGACACTTTCTTTGGAGGAATCCTCCACCCTGGCTAGCTCTTTCTATTATTTTCAAGGCCTGACACAACTCCATGACCACGAGGACAACAATTTAAGTAATCTGTTCATGGACTTCACCATTACTAAACAAAATCACCTTTGTCTCATGCTCGTTCCTCACTAAGATGCCCTTGGACTGGTCTGAAGTATTAGTTTAGTTCAGTCTTGTTTTGTTAGAAATAATGTTATTAGTTGTCTGAAATGCCATAAAGAGGGTTTTGTTTCTTCACCCTACTGTGCCCTCTCTACAAAGTTTTTCCCTTCTCTACCCTTCCCATATGTCTCCCCCTTCCTCCTGTAATGCAGCTACATCCATGTAATTTTCTTGCTAATAGTGTATCTTTCTACTTATATAACTGTTGAATGTTCAAGATACCGTGTTCTCTATTCTACTTTTTTTTCCACTTTTTTTTTTCTTTTCTTTTCGGCGTTGCTAATTGCTAAGAGTTTTGTAAAACCCGATAAATACAATAAAGAATAAAAAAAAATGAAAAATCTATACAACAATCAATCACATATGTCACCCATAAACTGTGTTTATTCTACGTATTCTTACACCTAAATACATTCAAAAATCTAGATAAATCCAATACTAAAAGCTCTATTCTAACCTAGTACTATAACCAGCCTTTATTCCTAATAATATATTTCAAATCTATAATTAAAACCATTTAACCAAAACTTACTCTAATAGAAGTGGTAGCAGAGGGATAGGAAAAAATAGGGATGACAGTACCCCTAAAGTTTTTTTCTAAAAGTTATAGTAAAGAATTTAGTAATATTAGGGAGAATTGTGAACAGATACACCAGTACTGTACATTTTGTGGCTAAAAAGTCCACTATTTTGGCGCAACAATTTTTCCTAAGTCTATTTTAGGCTGCATTCACACTCTAACAGTGCACTAATATGTGTGTAAATGCTTGATTTTGCATGCATTCAGGAAAGGAACAGAAACATATTGTTAATGGCACCCCAAATGCAGCAAGCAGAAAACAGACACATGCTTTTTTTTTTAACACAGAAATGTAAAATAAAAATGCATGGTTAAAAAATAGAGATGGGCAAAACATCCCCTGGTTCAGTTCGTGCCAGATGGATGCAGTAAGGCTGCATATGATGGGCACAGTGATGCTGCATATGATGGGCACAGTGAGGCTGCAATTGATGGGCACAGAGAGGCTTCATATGATGGGGACAGTGAGGCTGCATATGATGGGCACAGTGAGGCTGCATTTGATGGGCACAGTGAGGCTGTGTCAGACTTATACATACCAGACTGGTGAGCCCAATGGAGCAGAGGAAGGTCTCCCTTATGTATCCGACTCACAGCCCCTGATAGTATGAACAGGAGGCACGGGAGTGCGGAGTGGTATGAGAGCCTGGCGGGTAGTTGCAGGGGATGCGGTTCTGGATCCAGGTGCAGAGGAGTAGGTGTCCGGCCGGACAGGCAACAGAAAACAGGAGCACAGGCAGAGGATGCTGAGCAGGAGCAGAGCGGGATGGTCGGGTCACAGGCAGGATCGGCAACAGGCAGGCAGCGAAGTACAGAGGAACAGGCAGGTTCAAGGTCAAGACTAGCCGAGGTCAGGTGCAGGCAGGAGACAAGGGTAATCCGATGGGCAGGCCGGGTAATCAGGAGACTAGTGTTCAGACAGGTATCAGGAGCAAAAGGTCACAGGTAACAGCAGATCAGACAGCACCGGTCTGAAGTATTCCAGGGGTTTAAATGGACTGTTTGGCGCGCATCTGCGCACGCAATAGCGCGTATCGGCGCACGCAATGGCGCGCGCGCATCGGCGCACGCGTGCACGCACATGCACCAGCGCGCACAGGAGTATGCACAACACATCCAGCAAGGTGAGTTCTCTGACAGTGCCCCCCCCCCTTAAGGGCAGCCTCCGGATGCCCAATTGGGCAATTTTCGTGGCATGGGACCTTTTGAAGGCCTGTATAAGTTCTTCAGCATGTATACTGCTTCCGGGTTCCCAGGAATTATCCTCTGGTCCATAGCCCTTCCATTTTATCAAATATTGCATCTGATTGTATCTTCTCCTACAATCCAAGATAGCCTCCACCTCAAATTCTTCCTCATTGTTGACTATTATGGGTTCTGGTGGACCGGTACTTCGGCCAGAAAAGGGGTTAGAAACAACAGGCTTCAGCAGCGTCACATGGAAGACTGGGTGGACCTTCAGAGAGTCAGGTAAGTCAAGTTCATAGGTCACGTCATTAAACTTTCTCTTAACAGAAAAAGGCCCCATAAATCTGGGACCCAGTTTCCTGGAGGGGCAGGCCATCTTTAGGTTAACTGTAGACAACCATACTTGGTTGCCAGGTTCCAGAATAAGCTCTCCTCGCTTCTTCCTGTCGAACATCTTTTTATTATATTCCTGAGTCTTGGACATGGTTTCCTGTAAAAGTTTATTGTTAGTGGGGAAGAAGTCCATTGTTTCGGAAACTGCAGGAATAGCACATTCAGGTATAGTACTGGGCAGGAAGGATGGGTGGAAGCCGTAGTTAGCAAAAAATGGCGTCTGCTTGATAGCAGAATGCAGAGAATTATTATACGCAAACTCAGCAATAGGCAGTAAGGAGGCCCAGTCATCCTGTGAGAAAGAGGAGAAGCAACGGAGGTACTGCTCTAAATTCTGGTTGGTCCTTTCCGTTTGCCCGTTTGACTGGGGGTGATAAGCAGAAGAAAAAGCCAACTCAATCTCCAAAGAACCACAAAGAGCCTTCCAGAACCTGGAGGTGAACTGAACACCTCGATCGGACACAATGCTGGCTGGAACTCCGTGCAACCTCACTATCTCTTTGATAAAGATCTTCGCCGTTTCCATAGCCGAAGGTGTGCCTTTCATAGGCAGAAAGTGGGCCATTTTGGACAATCTGTCCACTACAACAAAAATAGTAGAAAACCTCTCAGCCAGGGGAAGTTCCACGATGAAATCCATCGAGATCATCTGCCAAGGCCTTTCTGGGACAGGTAGAGGCTTTAATAGACCCCAGGCTCTTGCCCGGCTACTCTTGCTTCGGGAACAGGTATTACATGACTCCACATAGCTTTTACAGTCGCTCATAAGTTGAGGCCACCAAAACGTGCGCTGTATCAATTCAGCTGTCTTCAGCGCACCAAAGTGTCCAGCCAATTTATGGTCGTGGCAAAGTTCTAGCACTGCTACCCTTAAGTTCTCTGGGACCACAATCTTGTCTTAATGCCACATCAGCCCATCTTGTGCCCTTACACAGGTGTCAGGAAAAGAGGTTAGTCTGGCAGAGGCTTGTTTAATTTGGGAAATGAGATCCCCTTGAAGCAACAGAAAGTTCCCCGAAGGGAGGATGGTGTCTGGAGATATAGACTTCTCGGAATCGTTAAACATGCGGGAGAGAGCATCGGGCTTGGTATTTTTTGACCCAGGTCTGTACGTAATGTGAAACAGGAATCTTGAAAAAAAAGTGCCCACCTTGCCTGCCGTGGTTTCAATCTCTTGGCCGTTCTTAGATACTCTAAGTTTTTATGGTCAGTGTAGACCAAGATGGGATGTGCAGCACCCTCAAGTAGGTAACGCCACTCTTCTAATGCGGCCTTGATGGCCAGAAGCTCCCGATCTCCCACGTCATAATTCTTTTCCGCTGTGGAGAGCTTACGAGAGAAGAAGGCCACTGGATAGAGGAGAGATTTGGCTCCTTGCCGTTGGGATAGCACAGCCCCTACCGCGATTTCTGAAGCGTCAACTTCGAGGACAAATGGTAAAGCAGGGTCAGGGTGTTTCAAGATGGAGGCAGAGGTGAACAATTCCTTGAGCTTTTCGAAGGCGGTTTGAGCCTTGGACGACCAGAAGAATCGGGTTCCTTGCTTGGTTAGTTCAGTAAGGGGAGCGATTATCGCAGAAAAGTTCCTGATAAACTTCCGGTAAAAATTTGAAAAACCGATAAAGCGCTGAACCCCCTTTTTATCTGTAGGAGCTGGCCAGTCCAGGATGGCAGAATCCTTCTGAGGATCCATTTTGATGCCCTCAACAGAAATGATTAATCCCAAAAACTGGATGCATTGCAGTTCAAATGCGCATTTCTCTGGTTTAGCATAAAGTCCATGCTGCCTGAGCCAGGTTAGAACATTTCGGACATGCCTGCGGTGGTCACTTACTGAGGGAGAGAAGATCAGGATGTCATCCAGGTAAACTATAACGTACATATCCAGATAGTCACGGAAGATGTCGTTGACAAAATGTTGGAACGTTGCCGGTGCATTACACAGCCCGAAGGGCATAACAAGGTACTCGAAGTGCCCGAATCGGGTCCGAAAAGCCGTTTTCCACTCATCCCTCTCTCGAATATGGATTAAATTGTAGGCTCCTCGGAGGTCAAGTTTAGTAAAGATGACCGCAGATCCCAACCTTTGGAAAAGTTCAGGCACAAGAGGCAGTGGGTAACGGTTCTTAATTGTAATTTTGTTCAATTCCCGATAGTCAATGCAGGGTCGTAATGAATGGTCTTTTTTTTCGACAAAAAAGATGCCAGCACCGGCTGGAGAGGTAGAGGGGTGAATAAACCCCTTCTTTAGGTTTTCGTCGATATAGACCTTCAGAGTGCCAAGCTCCTGCTCAGTAAAAGGGAAGATTCTTCCAAACGGGACTTCAGTTCCTGGTAATAACTCTATAGGTCAGTCATAAGGCCTGTGAGGAGGAAGAGTATCTGCCCCCTTCTTGCTGAACACGTCCAGAAAGTCATGATAGGGCACAGGGACTGACTGCCGTAGCTCAGAGTCAGTATCAAGGCAGAGCAGTTGTTGGGAGTTAATTGAGGTTTGTTGCAAACAGTGCTGCTGGCAGTAGCTGGACAAGAACTTGATCTCCCCCGTGGCCCAATCAATACTGGGGTTATGGGCTTGCAGCCAGGGCATCCCCAAGATGATAGGGAACAGGGGTGAGGAGATAGCATCAAGGCGTAGGAATTCCTGATGATGGGTGGCCATGGTGGCCAGCAATGGAACAGTTTCCTGTGTAACAGAGCCGGATTTAATGGTGGACCCATCGGCAAGGTGCACAGCAAGTCCCCGGGTCTTAGGCTGAAGAGGAATGTGGAGGTTGGCAGCAAATGATAGGTCAATGAAGCAACTGCATGCCCCAGAGTCAATTATGACGGAGACTGTGATCGGAGTATCTTTTCCTGGTAGCTGCAACAGGATGGGAAGAGCAAGGTGACAAGCTGGTTTAGGTAGAACAGATGTGCACAAGGAAGAGGTCGGGAGGATTTTACGCATCTTGGTAGGGCAAGACCTCACATAGTGCCCTGGTTCTCCGCAGTACATACAAAGGTTGTGGATCCGTCTGCGCTGTCGTTCTTCCGGGGTAAGGGAAGGACGAAGTAGACCCAGCTGCCTGGACTCAGGAGCGTCAGAGACTAGGACGGCTGGAGACGAAGGGGCCTGGCTGGGAAAACTGGGGACCTTGGGAAGCATCCAGGTGGGTCGAAGTTGGCTGGTGGACTTCTCAGAGTGGCGCTCCCGTAAGCGTCGGTCAATTTGGATAGACAGATTAATGAGACCATCCAAAGTTGAAGGAGTACCGACCCGTGCCATTTCGTCCTTAAGTGCATCAGATAGTCCCATCCGGAATTGATAACGCAGGGCAGCGGTGTTCCAATTGGTGTCTGAACTCCACCATCTGAACTCTGCCACATAATCTTCCGCTGCTCGGTGACCTTGCTGTAGAGCATATAGTGCGGACTCGGCAGTGGCAGTCCGCTGGGGGTCCTCATAAAGCTGAGACATAGCGGCAAAAAATGTGGTTAGATGATTCAGGGATTCTGCTTTTTGCTCCAAGAGACGGTGGGCCCAGGTTTGAGGTTCACCAGACAGGAGGGAGATTACGAAGCCTACTTTAGTTACTTCCAAATAAAAGGTGCGAGGTTGTAGAGCGAAGTAGAGTTCACAGGCATTGTGAAAAGTCCGAAATTGACTGCGTTCACCCGAAAACCTGTCGGGCGTGGGTACCCTGGGCTTTGGAGGTAGCATCACTACAGAGGGTGCAGCTGCGGCAGTGCCTTGTGGACTGGTGGGCGAAGACAGGACGTGAACCCGTTCTTCCAATCTTGTGTAGCCTTGTTGAAGATCCTTCACAGCTTGCGTTAGACCCGCCAGGTGTCTACAAAGTTCCTCTACGGGAGTGGTTCCTTGCTCGGGCTCGGGCATGGCTGTCTGATACTGTCAGACTTATACGTACCAGACTGGTGAGCCCAATGGAGCAGAGGAAGGTCTCCCTTACGTATCCGACTCACGGCCCCTGATAGTATGAACAGGAGGCACGGGAGTGCGGAGTGGTATGAGAGCCTGGCGGGTAGTTGCAGGGGATGCGGTTCTGGATCCAGGTACAGAGGAGTAGGTGTCCGGCCGGACAGGCAACAGAAAACAGGAGCACAGGCAGAGGATGCTGAGCAGGAGCAGAGCGGGATGGTCGGGTCACAGGCAGGATCGGCAACAGGCAGGCAGCGAAGTACAGAGGAACAGGCAGGTTCAAGGTCAAGACTAGCCGAGGTCAGGTGCAGGCAGGAGACAAGGGTAATCCAATGGGCAGGCCGGGTAATCAGGAGACAAGTGTTCAGCAGGTATCAGGAGAAAAAGGTCACAGGTAACAGCAGATCAGACAGCACCAGTCTGAAGTATTCCAGGGGTTTAAATGGACTGTTTGGCGCGCATCTGCGCACGCAATGGTGCGCATCAGCGCATGCAATGGCGCGCACGCATTGGCGCACACGCGCGCGCACATGCACCAGCGCGCACAGGAGTATGCACAACACGTCCAGCAAGGTGAGTTCTCTGACAGGCTGCAATTGATGGGCACAGTGAGGCTGAATATGATGGGCACAGGGAGGACTCTGATGAGGACACCTGATGTAAAGGGGGGCACCAGATTTAAAGTGATGTAAATACTGCAATAATATACAATAAATAAACTATATAACTATTCTTCCGAAAGGTGGTTACGGATACCCTCTATCTATTGCATATATGTATTAACTTGTCTATACCTATTAGCTAGTCTATTAAGACTCTGATAAGCACAATGATATAAGGTTATCTATGAAAGGAAACATTTTAGTAAAACAATATCTTTCATTTATTTCCCAAGAAAATAGGAATATGCTAACATAAAGTATAACAGCAGAACATCAAAAATACTTATCACAATCCTCTAGACATAGTCTCATCGGCTGGGCTCAGGATGGCAAAAGAGAGCCAGAGCCATGAGGCTCACGCAAGCAGGTCAGGAGCCAGAAAAGGGGACGATTTCTCTTCTGTGTGTATTTTTTATACATTCATTCACACCCACTCATAACCACCCCCACTTGCCTCCTGTCCAATAAGATATTGCCAAGAGGTAGTCCTTCTCAATAGCTTATATTACTGTCTGTCTTGCCGTACTGGCCTCTAGGGGCAGCATTGTCCATGTATCATCTCCAGGTGCTTGTTTGATCTTTTGATCTTTGTCATCAATCATCCTGACAGCCATTGCTCTTTTTAAAGCTTGCTTGCATACCAGTCGGCCCGAAGCCAGGCTTTTTGCTATGCAGATTCTGATATGCTACAAAGCTTTGAATGTAACTTGTTACCTTACAACTTGGGGCCATCTGCCTGTATCAACCAGGAAGTGAAATTCCAGAGCTATGATATTAAACCATGTTGCCTTCCAACATAAAGTAAGACTCTAAAGGGGACACTTGATGTAAAGGGGGACTCTGATGGGGACACCTTATGTAAAGGGATACTCTTATGGGGACGCATGCTGTAAAGGGGGACTCTGATGGGGACACCTGATGTAAAGGGGAGTCTGATAGGGACACCTGATGTAAAGGGGGGCACTTGATGTAAAGGGAGGACTCTGATGGGGACACCTGTTGTAAAGGGGGCATCTGATTTAACGGAGGACTCTGATGGGGAAAGCTGATGTAAAGGGGGACACTTGATGTAAAGGGGGACTCTGATGGGGACACCTGATGTATAGGGGGACTGACTCTGATAAGGACACCTGAGTAATAGGGGGATGCTAATGGGGACATCTGTTATAAAGGGGCACTCTGAATGCGACACCTGCTGTATAGAGGGACTCTGATGGAAACACCTGATGTATAGGGAGACTCTGATGGAAACACCTAATGTATAGGGGGACTCTGATTGGAACACCTGATGTAAAGGGCATGCTGATGGGGAGACTTGTTGTAAAAGGGGACTCTGACTGGGACACCTGATGCAAAGGGGGGCACCTGCTGTAAAGAGGAACTCTGATTGGGACACCTGTTGTAAAGGGGACTGTGATTGGGACACCTGATGTAAAAGGGGACTCTGATGAGGACACCTTATGTTAAGTTGTTTTATTTTATTTTACTTGAAATGTGTATGTGATTGGCCTACTGTGATGGGCACAGTGAGGCTGCATATGATGGGCACAGTGAGGCTGCAATTGATGAGCCCAGTGAGGCTGAAATTGATGGGCACAGTGAGGCTGTAATTGACGGGCACGGTGAGGCTGTATATGATGGGCACGGCGAGGCTGCAATTGATGGGCACAGTGAGGCTTTATATGATGGGCACAGTGAGGCTGCAATTGATGGGCACAGTGAGGCTGTATATGATTGGCACAGTGAGGCTGCAATTAATGGGCACAGTGAGGCTGTATATTATGGACAGAGTGAGGCTGCATATGATGGGCACAGTGAGGCTGCATATGATGGGCACAGTGAGGCTGCAATTGATGGGTACAGTGGGGCTGCATATGATGGGCACAGTGAGGCTGCATATGACGGGCACAGTGAGGCTGCAATTGATGGGCACACTTTTATCTAGCAGTAATTATACACAATCACCTGATAAATGGCTATTTACAGTCCTGCCTTACTAACAGTTAAATTTTTCAGTTTGTTTGCACCCCCTCAAAAATTTTGAGCACCAACCGCCACTGAAAAAAACACTATAATAGTTCTCTCAGAAGGTGAATCAAGTCACAGAAACCCAAAGTATCATTGAACAATCTCCATCTCCTCCATGCAGCTGAATATTCAGCCCACGTTTTTGGAGTGACAAAATTCTTAACAGCGATACTAATGGGGCTCAAATTAATGCCCACAGATGGTCCAGACATGGAAAGCCAGCAGGATCTGCCCCGAGAAGTAAGGTACAGAAATGGGCCATCTGGAGCCGAGACAGAGCATCTGTGATAACATTATGAAACCCAGGTACATAACTTGCTTTAACCCAAATGTTCAAACGCAAGCGTAAAGACACAAAACAACAAAGGAGTTTAATGACAGGAGGGGATCTAGAGGAAAGGCAGTTAACTGCAAAAACTGCCACTTTTTTATCCCATTGAATGACAATGAAAAATTGACCCCAGATTTCCAGTGCCACAATAACTGGAAAAAGTTCCAGCAGAACAATGAACCAATGGCTGTGCCAAAACCTCCTGTCCATCCGTAAACAATTCAAAATCAGCTGCCTACATGAAGTTCTCTTGGAAGAAAGACCTTCCATTATATGTGTAACGGCACCCCAAATACGAAGGGGTTAACGCCGTATACGATGTTCCCCCTCCTGGACACCCATTCAAGAACCAATCTTCCACAGCCAGGCGACCCTTTCCCATAGGAATTTATCCTTCTTGAAGAATGAGACACACGCTCTGTATCTTCCCAAGATCGAATGACTTTTATTGAGAAACATTGTAACTTTTATATACATCTAATACACAGTAGTTTAACATGAACAATGGCCCAGCTCCACCCACACATTACAAGACTCAACACATTACTTTGATGTCTGTTAGGAGACAACAGACTTTACACAATAGACGTAACAATCTTCAATACACATCTCCTCATGAAAGGGTTGGCAGACGCTCTGTTTGCAGAGTACAATACACACAGGCATAGTGTTAACTATCTCTATTCACACCAGCCCTTTATGTTTAAATAACTATGCATGACCTTTATTCACCAGACTGTCTGGCACTTTACAATACACACAAGGACAGACTCAATTTCCCCAATCCACATCACCACAAACAATGAACAGGTCCCTTAGAAGCTGGGATTTATATCATACTGGCAGGTAACACATCTCTCAATTAACCTGGTAAGTTTCTGAATAAAACAATATTGTGGACTAATATTCCTATTTCAATTTCCAGCCAGCCAAGCCATATTCTTAACATCCATGGTTTCTTGGCTCACCCTGTGTCCAACGTGATCCTCCTGTCACACATCTCCCCTTTCGTCAGCAGACTAACAGAGGAGGCGACCCCAGACGGGTTGACTCCGAAGTTAGTCCATAGGTCCATTCCTCTAATGCCGGTATCCACACAGTACCCCAAATAAATTTCTCCAAACAGAGCATTACTCACCCAGCCAACCTCTGCCTCTCTTGGAGAACATACCTGCCGCTGGGGAGAGGCCCGTGACTGGCCCTTCTCCCTGGAGTCCTTTCAGCCGCTGGAGAGAAGACAGGGTGACCGGGCTCAGTCCGTCATGCTGTTGGGGATCTGGGCCAACTGCCCAGCACTCCTGCGGTATAGAAGTGGAGGCTGAAGTCCCATCCCCTTGTGGCAGGTGAAAATCCCCCAGTGCTTGCAAAGCAAGGCTGACATCCTCCTGTCCCAGTGTCACACCATTTTCTGGGGTTGTGTCAGTAAGGACCGAAGTCCCATCCAGTACCACCGGAACTCCCTCTTCTGTTAGTTGAGAGCAGGGGCCCGCAGCACTCTGCTCTGTTGCCAGCTCTTGTGCTGGGTTGCTGTGAGTGGAGACCGCAGTCCCATCCACCGATATCCGCTCAAGTTGCAGTTGTGTGCAGAGGCCAGTAGCATTCTGCCCTGCTGCCAGTGATTCAGCTGGGGGTAAAAGCTTTACCACCTCAGCTTGTTGCTGGAGAGAGGGGCCAACTGCCCCGGCTCCCTGAAACTCCACAGTTGTTTCCGGTGCTGGGCAAAGGTTGCTATCACTCTGCCCTGTTGCCAGCACATCTGCTGGGGACTTCACACCATCTGCTCTGGCTAACTGTTGGGGAGGGAAAAGGGCTGCTTCTCCTCCCTGCATCTCTGAAATCCCCTGGGAAAGAGGAACCATCACCTTCTCACCTCGGGCCTCCAAAACTGCCACGGGTGTAGAGCAGGGGTCTACAGTACTCTGTCCTGCTGCCAGTACTTGAGGGGGCGATGCATAATCCATAACATCCTCTGAACAGCCCATTAAATCCATACCTTCTGTAATCTGTGGCTGGGGGGATGAGCCAACTGCCCTAGCTCCCTGGAACTCCACCTCATCCACTTCGGCTTTAGGGATGGCAATCTCCAGATTTTCCACTGCTGATTCTTCAGCCAGGATTTCATAGTTGTCAACTGGTATTTCCTGATAGTCCCAGGCAAAGGTAGCACCACCCTGCTGCTGAGCAGATTCTAGCAGCTGTCTGTAGGCGATCTCCAGCTCCCATTCCTGAACGGCCAGAAATTCCAAATCTTCCTCTGCCCAGTGCCCTTTCGAGACATTCAGTTTTCGCTCTCTGTGCTCCATTATTTCCTCCAAACGCCACTCCCGATCACTCCCAAAGTCAGGGTCACTGGACAGCCCCCAATACAACAATCCCAGGCCATCATAGTCAAAGCCTTCTGTGGGGCTGTCATCCGCTGACCATGGGCACTCTTGGGCTACATACCACCGGAGGGCTCTGTAGCTCTCATCCAACCGCATCTCTGCCCGGATCAGCCTGCTTAACTCAGCTGTCCACTCCTGCTTTGGTTGTTCCCCCAATAACGGCATTCATACTTCATACTGTGTCAGGGAAATAGGCACATCCCTGTGCGTAATGGTGCAGGGTTGGCAAACCTGCATAGGCAAAGGCACTGTCAGGGAACCAACAGAAGGAGAAGGACTTTAGGACCCAGCATCTCTACCAGCAGGTCACATGGGCCTATATAAGGAAGTCTGCTAGTGTCTGCATTTGCTGGTTTATCTTCAGCTCCCCCTGTGTTCCTGTATCCTGAATCACCTGTTGATCTGATCTCCTGTGTACCGACCCGGCTTGTTCTGACCCGCTCTTCCTGATCCTTTGGCTCGACTCTTGGCTTGCACCTGACCTCTTTCTGCCTGCTCCCTGCATCCGACCCCGGCTTGTCTATTGAACTCTGCATATCCTGCTCCCTGCACTAAGACTCGGCTCATCCCTGGTCATTCTGATTACGGACTGTCTTCCTGTGAATGATCCTTGGCCTGGCTCCCGACTCAGCTTTCCAGTTGCTCCACTGGTCTCTGTCTCCTGGACCCTCCAAGCACGTCTGTCTTCAGTTACCAGGCACCCGTGCTTCTGTGGGCACTACACCTGCTGTGTCATCTTCAGTGGTGTGCTGCACTCGGCCGCAAGGGGAGCCCTCCCAGCATCTCGGCCTCCTACCAAGTTCCTGACATACTGTGACCAGTACCTTACATAGATGGAGGGGAGAATCTTTCCCTGGTGTTGCTGCTCGAGAGCTAGCACTTTCTTCCAGAGTTCGCAGCGGATCGAATCCGACCATCCCAGCAGGACCTCCTCTGATACTGGTCCTCTATGCTGTACTGCATCTCTCGCAACCTCCTTCCGAATTCCTCTTCCATGGCGGCTGGTTCTTTAGGCGTTGTCTCCGATTGCCGTATTTCCGCCATTCTCCGTTCATGTTGCCGCTCTAGTTCTCTCTTTTGTCGCTCTCGTTCTCTCTCTTGTCGCTCTAGTTCTCTCTTTTGTCGCGCATCCTGCAGCTGGATGCCTCTAATGGCTTCCTGTATGGCGGTCTCTGATGGGTTAGCACTATATAATGCCAAGCGCTGTTGAACTCGTTGCTGAAACAAATCTTCAACTGACCGGGGTCCTGCATCACCCTTCTTCTGGTCCATCTCGGCTCTCAAGTAGGTCTTTCAGCGTGACTTTCCTGCAGGCTGCATAGCTGGTCATTCACTGTGGTGGTTTGGAGTGTCCCAGGAACTGGAGGGAAAATCCCACTGCTGCCACCAATGTAACGGCACCCCAAATACGAAGGGGTTAACGCCGTATACGATGTTCCCCCTCCTGGACTCCCATTCAAGAACCAATCTTCCACAGCCAGGCGACCCTTTCCCATAGGAATTAATCCTTCTGGAAGAACGAGACACACGCTCTGTATCTTCCCAAGATCTAATGACTTTTATTGAGAAACATTGTAACTTTTATATACATCTAATACACAGTAGTTTAACATGAACAATGGCCCAGCTCCACCCACACATTACAAGACTCAACACATTACTTTGATGTCTGTTAGGAGACAACAGACTTTACACAATAGACGTACCGATCTTCAATACACATCTCCTCATGAAAGGGTTGGCAGACGCTCCGTCTGCAGAGTACAATACACACAGGCATAGTGTTAACTATCTCTATTCACACCAGCCCTTTATGTTTAAATAACTATGCATGACCTTTATTCACCAGACTGTCTGGCACTTTACAATACACACAAGGACAGACTCAATTTCCCCAATCCACATCACCACAAACAATGAACAGGTCCCTTAGAAGCTGGGATTTATATCACACTGGCAGGTAACACATCTCTCAATTAACCTGGTAAGTTTCTGAATAAAACAATATTGTGGACTAATATTCCTATTTCAATTTCCAGCCAGCCAAGCCATATTCTTAATATCCATGGTTTCTTGGCTCACCCTGTGTCCAACATGACCCTCCTGTCACAATATGTATTCAAAAATTGCGACCAAATCAACAAATGTGCTTTAAGGTCATTATTCAGTCATTTGTGGGAAAAGGGAGACTTTAAACCTGATGCTGCTAAATAAATTCTCCTAGAAAAAATTCAGCCGACTTACATAATGCGACATGCAAAAGCTAAAACCCCCAAGGCCACTTTCACACTGAGGCGCTAAAAATAGCGCCTGCAAAGTGCATGTAAGGCGCCTCTCCTGTCACTGCATTGTGAAAGCCCAAGGGCTTTCTCACTGGAGCAGTGAGCTTGCAGGACGCTAATAAAAAAACTGCAAGCTGCATCTTTGAGGCGCTTTAGGAGTGGTGTATACACCGCATTGCCGGCGCTTTTACCACGCTTTCGGCCGCTAGCAGAGGTTAAAAGCGCGCTGCTAAAACTACGGTAAGGCACCGCTAAAAATTAGCGGTGCTTTACTGCCGACGCCCCCAACGCCCCAGTGTGAAAGTGCCCTAATAAAGACTTAAGTTCTTTCAACAAAACTTTCCTTTTCCTATCAAAAAATAAATCAAAGTTTTTGCCTTATTTATCTTATCTATGGGAAATTCAGACAAAACCTGTCTATGTGAATTCCTAGGAATTGCAAAGAAGTGGAAGGAAAAACGATTTTCTCCTGTGCCAGGGGAACCCCAAAATGACTCATAATAAGTGGAATATTTTTTAAAGAGTAAAAAACAAACAAGGGAATCTGCCGGCTCAACCAACAAAAAATCGTCTAAGTAGTGGACAACATTGTCAAAACCCAATTCGAAACTAACCATCCAGTGTAAAAATTTAGAAAATTTCTCAAAATTTCTCAAGAACAGGACAGGGAACAGCTCATTGGCAAACACATGTCATAAAATATTTTTCTTTCCAATAGAAAAACCTAAGGAACTATAAAGCCCTGTACACACGATCAGATATCCTATGGATTCTAATCCGATGTTTTTTTCCATCCGAAATCCGATGAAACTGTCTTCCATCAGTCTTGCCCACACACCATCAGTCAAAAAACGGACCGTTTCAAACGCAGTGACGTAAAACACTTCGATGAGCCGAGAAAAATTAAGTTCAATGCTTCTGAGCATGCGTCGACTTGATTCTGAGCATGCGTGGGTTTTTTATCCGATGGATTTTCACACAGACGATCGGATTTTTCTATCGTTTTTTTTCCCATCGGATAAATTTAAAACACACCGATGGAAAAAAGACCGATGGGGCCCATACACGATCGGTTCGTCCGATGAAAACAGTCCATCGGACTGTTTTCATCGGTAAAACCAATCGTGTGTACACGGCTTAAGAGCTAGGGAAAACGGGAAGTAGTCTAAATGCAGACTTAATATCAGCCTTTGCCATTAAAGCCCCATGGCCAAAAGACCTGATTTTGACTAGTGCTTCTTCACATGACGAATAAGAAACTGAGGCAAACAAATCTTTAATTTTATCGTTAAGGGAGAATCCTTTAGGATATGAGAGATGATGGATGATTCTAAATGAATTTGGTTCCTTTTTAGGAACCCCTCCTAATGGTGAAATACGCATGTTTTCGAAAGGAGGAAAGGGAAAAGGGCCCGCAATGCAGCCTTCTGAGATTTCCTTCCTCACTTTGTCCCTAACCACTTCTGGGTACTCAAAGCTGATTTTAAATTGTCAACTACCTTAAAACCTAATCCAGAAAATGTAGGCAGAGAAAATCTATAGGTAAACCCTTCAATTAGGAACTGCGCTATCCCCTGATCTGGGTAACGTTCCAACCATGGAAGCATATTTGTTAGCCTCACTGGTGTGAACGCTTTTGGCTTGAAAATTATCCTGCTGTTGACCTGACAAACTAGCCCTTTTAAAACATTTCAAAACTAGACGAGGACCAGATCAAAAAGAACACTCATAGTTACAATAGTTACATAGTAGGTGAGGTTGTAAAAACACACAAGTCCATCAAGCCCAACCTTTGTGTGTCATTATAAATCAGTATTACATTGTATATCCCTGTATGTTGCGGTCGTTCAGGTGCTTATCTAATAGTTTTTTTAAACTATCGATGCCCCCCCCCCCGCTGAAACCACCGCCTGTGGAAGGAAATTGCAGGTCCTTGCCGCTCTTACAGTAAAAAACCCTCTACGCATGTTTAAGAATAAACCTATTTTCTTCTCATTTTAGTGAGTAGCCACGTGTCTTATTAAACTCCCTTCCATTTTATCCCTATTGTGGGGTAACCAATATGGTATTTGTAAATCATATTCCCTCTCAAGCGTCTCTTCTACAGAGAGAATAAGTTCAATGCTCGCAACCTTTCTTCATAACTAATATCCTCCAGATCCTCTATTAGCTTTGTTGCCCTTTTTTGCACTCGCTCCATTTCCAGTACATCTTTCCTGAGGACTGGTGCCCAGAACTGGACAGCATACTCCAGGTGCGGCCGGACCAGAGTCTTGTAGAGTGGGAGAATTATCGTTTTATCCCTGGCGTTAATCCCCTTTTTAATGCATGTCAATGTTCTGTTTGCTTTGTTATTAGTAGGGATGAGCTTCGTGTTCGAGTCGAACATACGTTCGACTCGAACATCGGCTGTTCGATCGTTCGACGAAGATCGAACGATTTGGGCCGTTCGCGCCAAATTCGAGTGACGCGAACGGCCCACAATGCACTACGCCATCGCAGTGTCATCCAGGCGCTGTGATTGGCCAAGCATGCACTGTGACCCCGCATGCTTGGCCAATCACAGCGCCGGCAGCGAGGAGAGCAATGATTGGCCACAGGCAGGATGCCTGTGGCCAATTATTCTTGAGGGGGTTTAGTACACGCCCCACACTATAAAAGGCCGCCAGCGCGGCGGCCTTGTGTAGTGTGTTCCGGAGCAGGGAAAGAGAAGCATAGGCAGGGACAGTGTCATTTTTTTCCCTTTACTAATCCTGGATTCCTTGTGTTTAGGGACAAATAAGGATAGGTAGGGAGAGTGTCAGTGTGTTATTCTGTGCTAAACCTTGTTTGTAGGGACAGAGAGGTACAGTGAGTGAAACTGACAGTGTGCTATTCTGTTCTAAATCAATCTTGCTGAACCATATTTGAAATCCTTGAGTTTAGGGACAGAGAGGTACAGTGAGGGAAAGTGTCAGTGTGCTATTCTGTGCTAAATCTTGTTTGTAGGGACAGAGTAGGACAGTGAGTGAAACTGACAGTGTGCTATTCTGTTCTAAACCAATCTTGCTGAACCATATTTGAAATCCTTGAGTTTAGGGACAGAGAAGGACACTCGTGGAAACTATCAGTGTGCTATTCTGTGCTAAATCTTGTTTGTAGGGACAGAGAGGTACAGTGAGTGAAACTGACAGTGTGCTATTCTGTTCTAAACCAATCTTGCCGAACCATATTTGAAATCCTTGAGTTTAGGGACAGAGAGGTACAGTGAGGGAAAGTGTCAGTGTGCTATTCTGTGCTAAATCTTGTTTGTAGGGACATAGTAGGACAGTGAGTGAAACTGACAGTGTGCTATTCTGTTCTAAACCAATCTTGCTGAACCATATTTGAAATCCTTGAGTTTAGGGACAGAGAGGTACAGTGAGGGAAAGTGTCAGTGTGCTATTCTGTGCTAAATCTTGTTTGTAGGGACAGAGTAGGACAGTGAGTGAAACTGACAGTGTGCTATTCTGTTCTAAACCAATCTTGCTGAACCATATTTGAAATCCTTGAGTTTAGGGACAGAGAGGTACAGTGAGGGAAAGTGTCAGTGTGCTATTCTGTGCTAAATCTTGTTTGTAGGGACAGAGTAGGACAGTGAGTGAAACTGACAGTGTGCTATTCTGTTCTAAACCAATCTTGCTGAACCATATTTGAAATCCTTGAGTTTAGGGACAGAGAAGGACACTCGTGGAAACTATCAGTGTGCTATTCTGTGCTAAATCTTGTTTGTAGGGACAGAGAGGTACAGTGAGTGAAACTGACAGTGTGCTATTCTGTTCTAAACCAATCTTGCCGAACCATATTTGAAATCCTTGAGTTTAGGGACAGAGAGGTACAGTGAGGGAAAGTGTCAGTGTGCTATTCTGTGCTAAATCTTGTTTGTAGGGACAGAGTAGGACAGTGAGTGAAACTGACAGTGTGCTATTCTGTTCTAAACCAATCTTGCTGAACCATATTTGAAATCCTTGAGTTTAGGGACAGAGAGGTACAGTGAGGGAAAGTGTCAGTGTGCTATTCTGTGCTAAATCTTGTTTGTAGGGACAGAGTAGGACAGTGAGTGAAACTGACAGTGTGCTATTCTGTTCTAAACCAATCTTGCTGAACCATATTTGAAATCCTTGAGTTTAGGGACAGAGAGGTACAGTGAGGGAAAGTGTCAGTGTGCTATTCTGTGCTAAATCTTGTTTGTAGGGACAGAGTAGGACAGTGGGTGAAACTGACAGTGTGCTATTCTGTTCTAAACCAATCTTGCTGAACCATATTTGAAATCCTTGAGTTTAGGGACAGAGAAGGACACTCGTGGAAACTATCAGTGTGCTATTCTGTGCTAAATCTTGTTTGTAGGGACAGAGAGGTACAGTGAGTGAAACTGACAGTGTGCTATTCTGTTCTAAACCAATCTTGCTGAACCATATTTGAAATCCTTGAGTTTAGGGACAGAGAGGTACAGTGAGGGAAAGTGTCAGTGTGCTATTATGTGCTAAATCTTGTTTGTAGGGACAGAGTAGGACAGTGAGTGAAACTGACAGTGTGCTATTCTGTTCTAAACCAATCTTGCTGAACCATATTTGAAATCCTTGAGTTTAGGGACAGAGAAGGACACTCGTGGAAACTATCAGTGTGCTATTCTGTGCTAAATCTTGTTTGTAGGGACAGAGTAGGACAGTGAGTGAAACTGACAGTGTGCTATTCTGTTCTAAACCAATCTTGCTGAACCATATTTGAAATCCTTGAGTTTAGGGACAGAGAAGGACACTCGTGGAAACTACCAGTGTGCTATTCTGTGCTAAATCTTGTTTGTAGGGACAGAGTAGGACAGTGAGTGAAACTGACAGTGTGCTATTCTGTTCTAAACCAATCTTGCTGAACCATATTTGAAATCCTTGAGTTTAGGGACAGAGAAGGACACTCGTGGAAACTATCAGTGTGCTATTCTGTGCTAAAACTTGTTTGTAGGGACAGAGAGGTACAGTGAGTGAAACTGACAGTGTGCTATTCTGTTCTAAACCAATCTTGCTGAACCATATTTGAAATCCTTGAGTTTAGGGACAGAGAGGTACAGTGAGGGAAAGTGTCAGTGTGCTATTCTGTGCTAAATCTTGTTTGTAGGGACAGAGTAGGACAGTGAGTGAAACTGACAGTGTGCTATTCTGTTCTAAACCAATCTTGCTGAACCATATTTGAAATCCTTGAGTTTAGGGACAGAGAAGGACACTCGTGGAAACTATCAGTGTGCTATTCTGTGCTAAATCTTGTTTGTAGGGACAGAGTAGGACAGTGAGTGAAACTGACAGTGTGCTATTCTGTTCTAAACCAATCTTGCTGAACCATATTTGAAATCCTTGAGATTAGGGACAGAGAAGGACACTCGTGGAAACTATCAGTGTGCTATTCTGTGCTAAATCTTGTTTGTAGGGACAGAGTAGGACAGTGAGTGAAACTGACAGTGTGCTATTCTGTTCTAAACCAATCTTGCTGAACCATATTTGAAATCCTTGAGTTTAGGGACAGAGAAGGACACTCGTGGAAACTATCAGTGTGCTATTCTGTGCTAAATCTTGTTTGTAGGGACAGAGTAGGACAGTGAGTGAAACTGACAGTGTGCTATTCTGTGCTAAACCAATCTTGCTGAAGCATATTGCAAATCCTTGTGTTTAGGGACAGAGAAGGATAGGCAGAGGACAGTGTCAGTGTCATTGTTGCTAAGCCTCCTGCACAGTATACACCTGAAGGTAGGCCTTATTGCTGTTTTTCCTATCTCCCTGCAGGCCATCCATTAAAATGTCTGGAAGGCAAACAAGGAGAGGCAGACAGTCAGGAGGCAAAAAAAGAGGGCAAGCAGGCTCTGTGTCTGGGGGCAATAGTGCTGGTCGTGGACGCGGTGCATTGTCATCAGCACATGGCCATGGGACACGCTTGTCCTTCTTTTCGGCAGCTGGAGATGTTGAGCCACATCATGCCGAAGACTTGGTAGAGTGGATGACCAAGCCCACCTCATCCTCCTCATCCTCTCTCACCCAGGCTCAGGGTACTGGCAAAGCATCTGCCAAAGCATCCTCTTCTCTGGTATCATTATCTTCATTAGTCAATCCTTCCCTAGACCCACCATGTCCTCCTCCTGAGGAGTCCCCCGAACTGTTTGAGCACAGTGTTGGGTACATGCTCCAGGAGGATGCCCAGCGTTTCGAAGGATCTGATGATGATACCCAGATAGAGGAAGGCAGTAGCGTGAGAGCAGAGAGAGGGGATGCTCAAGAAGGACACCAATCTGGCAGTCATGCTCCAGCAGCTGCAGCATACTGCCAGATTGGCTCCAGTGATGAGGAGGGAGGGGATGATGAGGTCACTGACTCCACGTGGGTGCCTAATAGGAGAGAGGAGGAGGAGGAGGATGAGGAGGAGGCACATCTCCAATGAGGCAGGATGCCCTTGGGTGGCCAGCGTATGGGCAGCACACCGATGGAATCACACCGCAGAGCTCCGCCTGTGCAGGGCGCTGCCTCTGCCCGTCATTCAAAAAGTTCTTTGGTGTGGGCCTTTTTTGAGGCGAGTGCATCAGATCGCACAGCTGCTGTTTGCAACATATGTCTCAAGCGTATATCGCGTGGCCAAAACATCAGCCGCTTGGGCACCACATGCTTGATCAGACATATGTTGACCTGCCATGCAGCTCGTTGGCAAGCCTACCTTAAAGACCCACACCAAAGAACAAAGCTGACCTCTTCTTGCACCGCATCAGCTGGGATCTCCAACCCCACTATACCTTCAGTCCTCTCTGAAACCTGCTCTGAGAGGAATGAAGGTGTAGAATTAGGTGTGTCACAGCCAAGTACTTGCGGGCACTCTGCTAGCAGTACACCGACGTCCGATTCTAGCAGGCAAATTTCCCTGCCCCAGCTGCTGGACCGTCGAAAGAAGTTCACTCCCAGCCATCCACATGCCCAGCGGTTGAATGCTAGCTTGGCTAAATTGCTAGCGCTTCAACTACTGCCTTTTCAGTTGGTAGACTCGGCCCCCTTCCGTGAGTTTCTGCAATGTGCGGTTCCTCAGTGGCAGGTTCCCAAACGCCACTTTTTCTCACGGAAGGCGATTCCGGCTCTTTACAGGCATGTGGAAGGCAATGTCTTGGCCTCGCTGGACAGGGCGGTCAGCGGTAAGGTGCATATTACCGCTGACTCATGGTCCAGCAGGCATGGACAGGGACGTTACCTTTCTTTCACGGCCCATTACGTCACTCTTTTGGCAGCTGGGAAGGATGCAGGACAAGGTGCAGTAGTGTTGGAGGTTGTTCCACCGCCACGCCTCCAAAATGCTACTACTGGTTGTGACACACCTCTCTGCTCCACCCCCTCCTCTTCTTCTTCCTCCATGGCCTCTTCCTGTGGTTTGTCCTCGGAACCAGCTGTGCTCCGTAGGCGTTCAAGGGGCTACGCAAGTACGCAGGCAAAAAGATGCCATGCCGTGCTTGCGCTGGTGTGTTTGGGGGACAGGAGCCACACTGGGGCAGAGGTCCTCTCTGCTCTGCAGGGGCAGGCCGAGAGGTGGTTGACGCCACGCCAGCTTAAGCCAGGAATGGTGGTTTGCGACAATGGCACCAACCTCCTCTCCGCCCTCCGACAGGGACAACTGACCCATGTGCCCTGTATGGCTCACGTCCTTAACCTGGTGGTGCAGCGGTTCTTGGGCAGGTACCCGGGCTTACAGGATGTCCTGAGGCAGGCCAGGAAAGTCTGTGTTCATTTCCGCAGATCTTATAATGCCAGTGCTCGCCTGGCTGAGCTGCAAAAGGAGTTGAACCTGCCCAAGAACCGCCTTATATGTGACATGCCCACCAGGTGGAACTCAACGTTGGCCATGCTGCAGCGGCTGCACACGCAGCAGAGGGCCATCAATGAGTACCTGTGCGACTACGGCACCAGGACAGGGTCAGGGGAGCTCGGGTTTTTTTCACCACGCCAGTGGGGCATGATCAGGGATGCATGCACTGTCCTGGCACCATTTGAGGAGGCCACGAGGATGGTGAGCAGTGACAGTGCATGCATCAGTGACACTGTACCTCTTGTCCACCTGTTGGAGCACATGCTGCATGGAATAATGGACAGGGCACTTGAGGCAGAACAGAGGCAGGAAGAGGAGGACTTCCTTGCCTCTCAAGGCCCCCTTTACCCTGACAGTGTTCCTTCTGTCCCACCCATCGCACAGGAAGAGGAGGAGGAGGAGGAGGATTGTGTCAGCATGGAGGTGGAGGCTGGCACTCAGCATCATCATCAGCAGTCTTTTAGGGATGATTTACAGTCCCAAGAAACCAGTGGACTTGTATGTGGCTGGGAGGAGGTGGCTGCGGATCATGTCGTCCTTAGTGACCCAGAGGACTCCGGACTGAATGCCTCAGCTAACCTACGCTGCATGGCCTCCCTGATCCTGCAAAGTCTGCGGAAGGATCCTCGTATTCTTCGGATCAAGGAGAGGGACCATTACTGGCTGACCACTCTCCTTGATCCACGGTACAAGGGTAAGGTTGCGTACCTTATCTTACCATCGCAGAGGGAGCAGAGGATGAGACAACCCTGGGAGGCCTTGCAGAAAGGTCTGTGCAACGCGTTCCCAGAGACTGGGAGGTTACAAACTCCTGGTCCTGGACAACGAGTTGCTGAGGCTTCGGGCAGTCAAAGAAGGAGCGGTGGGGAAGGTGGCCGTCTGACCGATGCGTTCAGACAATTCTTTAGTCCGCAGCCCCAAAGTATGATCGTTTCCAGCAACCATCGCCAGCGTCTGATATACATGGTGCAGGAATACCTAGGGGCAAGGTCAGACTTGGACACCTTCCCCACCGAAAATCCTCTGGCTTACTGGGTCTTGAGGATGGATCACTGGCCAGAGCTTGCACAGTATGCAATTGAGCTACTGGCCTGTCCTGCATCCAGCGTTCTTTCAGAACGCACATTCAGTGATGCTGGAGGATTTGTCACGGATCACAGGGTGCGCCTGTCCTCCGACTCGGTTGATCGACTGACTTTCATCAAGATGAACCAGTCTTGGATCACCACCAGCTACCACACACCTGATGCTGATATAACAGACTAATTGATTTTAAAATGTCACATCCCTTCAAGACTGATGCTGATGCTGAGTTCCTGTGCTGTTATGTTGACTAGCTATCCTCCTCCTCCTCCTCAATGATCCGATTAATGATGATAGCTTGGAAGATCATTTTGGTTTATGGGTGCCGCCACCAGTGGCTAAGGCCCAATTTTTCAGCCCTGTTTAACAGGGGTGTGTAATTACAATTTTTGATGCAATACTTTGCAACAGGCCTCATTGCTGTGCTCCAAGTACAGTATCTGTGAGGGGTTGCAGTGTTGTGCCACCAGTGCCTAAGGCCCAATTTTTCAGCCCCTGTTCAACAGGGGCATGCAATTATAATTATTGATCTAATAATTCACAGCAGGGCCCATTGCTGCGCCCACCAAGAGTAACTGTCAGGCCTTACAGTGTTGTGTCAACACCACCACCACCACCACCAAAGGCCCAATTTTTCAGCCCCTGTTCAACAGGGGCATGCAATTATAATTATTGATCTAATAATTCACAGCAGGGCCCATTGCTGCGCCCACCAAGAGTAACTGTCAGGCCTTACAGTGTTGTGTCAACACCACCATCACCACCACCACCACCAAAGGCCCAATTTTTCAGCCCCTGTTCAACAGGCGCATGCAATTATAATTATTGATCTAATAATTCACAGCAGGGCCCATTGCTGCGCCCACCAAGAGTAACTGTCAGGCCTTACAGTGTTGTGTCAACACCACCACCACCACCACCAAAGGCCCAATTTTTCAGCCCCTGTTCAACAGGGGCATGCAATTATAATTATTGATCTAATAATTCACAGCAGGGCCCATTGCTGCGCCCACCAAGAGTAACTGTCAGGCCTTACAGTGTTGTGTCAACACCACCACCATCACCAAAGGCCCAATTTTTCAGCCCCTGTTCAACAGGGGCATGCAATTATAATTATTGATCTAATAATTCACAGCAGGGCCCATTGCTGCGCCCACCAAGAGTAACTGTCAGGCCTTACAGTGTTGTGGCACCAGCACCACCATCAAAGGCCCAATTTTTACTACCACTGTTCAACAATTATATGTTATTACAATTCCTGATATAATAGTTGACAGCAGGGCGTTCCAGCACCCACCAAGAGTAACTGTGAGTGCTTACAGTGTTGTGCCAACACCAACACCTAAGGGGCCAATTTCTGCAGAGTATATACGGCAGGTCCCTACTTTCAAACATCCAACTTACAAACGACTACTACTTGCAAACGGAAGAAGACAACAGGAAGTGAGAGGAAATCTACCCCTTGGAAGGAAAATTCTCTCCTGTAAGAATTAATATGGGAGAAAGGTGTCTCCTCTCTACTGATGCTTTATCACCAATCCTTGTTTCAATAAAAACACCACATTTCAAAAACAGTTGTCATTGGGACGCAAAGTGAGGTGAAATGTTCTGAACAGGGGCACAGACAGCAAAAAAAATGTTACAGGGGTGATAACCCTTCCCTATGTTTTCCAAAAAGCTTAAAAATAGGTATTTGGCCTGGAGCTACACTTAAACAATGTAGCTGTTCAAAATTACAAACAGATTCTACATAAGAACAAACCTACAGTCCCTGTCTTGTATGCACCGCCTGTATACGGCTGTTCAGAGTATATAGGGCCTTTTTTATTTTGTGTGCGGGGTTCCCCTTAATATCCATACAAGACCCAAAGGGGCTGGTAATGGGCTGGGGTAGGGGGGGGGTTGATGGGGTAGCTATGCCATTTTTCTTAAAGATTTTCATCCATATTACCGGGACCAGACATTACATTAAAGCCGCAAGCAGTTTTAAATGGCTTTTTTTCCTTTAGAAATTTTATTTTGTGCAGGGACAGTTCTAAACACGGGAAACACGTGACACTTCACAGGCATACTTTAGACACCCCCCAGGTACAATATTTAAAGGAATATTTGACTTTTTTTTTTCACTTTATGCATCATTAACCACTTAACGACCGCTCACTGTATATATACGTCGGCAGAATGGCACCGACAGGCACAATCACGTAGAGCATACGTGATTGCCTTTGTATAGTTGGGGGGTCCAATCGGACCCCCCTCCTATACAGTGAGCGGTGGCTAAGTGTCCGGGAGCGTTCCGGGATGAGGGGGCAGCCATTTGTTTCTGGCCACCCCCTCGCGATCGCTCCCGGCGAATGGAAATGCCCCCTCTGTCTGTGTCAGACAGAGGGAGCAGGAGGAAGTGATGTCATCTCTGGTGCGGCGCTCACATATACCGAGCGCCATACAAGAGAAGACATCAGGTCAGTGCACACAACACTACACTGACACCAGGACACATAGGGACATAAATCGCCCCCCAGGCCCCCCCAGACACCCCAGATCTCCCCCCAGATCACCCCCAGCCCCCAGTCACAGTGTCACTGATTGCAGTGACCATTTATTTAGTGATCACTGCAATCAGTGACATTTGTGACTGTAAAAGTGTCACCAAAGTTTAGTCTTAGGTCCAGTGTAGCCCCCTAACCCCCCCTAATAAAGGTTTAACCCCCTGATCACCCCCCAGATAACCCTTTCACCGCCTATCACCACTGTCGCTTAGCGATCATTTTTCTGATCGCTGTCTTAGCGTCAGTGATGCCGATCGGCAGCCAGTAATTTTTTTTAGGTTTGCCGCAGGTTTTTATAGCGTCAGGTACCCCAATATATTATCTAATAAAGGTTTAACCCCCTTGATCACCCCCCAGGTAACCCTTTCACCCCCTATCACCACTGTCACTAAGCGATCGTTTTTCTAAACGCTGTCTTAGTGTCTGTGATGCAGATCGGTAGCCGGTAATTTTTTTTAGGTTCGCCGCAGGTTTTTATAGCGACCCCAATATATTTGGTACCCCAATATATTATCTAATAAAGGTTTAACCCCCTTGATCGCCCCCCAGGAAAACCCTTTCACCCCCTATCACCACTGTCGCTAAGCAATTGTTTTTTTAAATGCTGTCTTAGTGTCGGTGATGCAGATCGTAGCCAGTAATTTTTTTTAGGTTCGCCGCATGTTTTTATAGCGTCAGGTACCCCAATATATTATCTAATAAAGGTTTAACCCCCTTGATCGCCCCCCAGGTAACCCTTTCACCCCCTATCACCACTGTCGCTAAGCGATCATTTTTCTAAATGCTGTCTTAGTGTCTGTGATGCAGATCGGTAGCCGGTAATTTTTTTTAGGCTCGCCGCAGGTTTTTATAGCGTCAGGTACCCCAATATATTATCTAATAAAGGTTTAACCCCCTTGATCGCCCCCCAGGTAACCCTTTCACCCCTTATCACCACTGTCGCTAAGCAATTGTTTTTCTAAACGCGGTCTTAGTGTCGGTGATGCAGATCGTAGCCAGTAATTTTTTTTAGGTTCGCCGCATGTTTTTATAGCGTCAGGTACCCCAATATATTATCTAATAAAGGTTTAACCCCCTTGATCGCCCCCCAGGTAACCCTTTCACCCCCATCACCACTGTCGCTAAGCAATCGTTTTTCTAAACGCTGTCTTAGTGTCGGTGATGCAGATCGGTAGCTGGTAATTTTTTTTAGGTTCGCCGCAGGTTTTTATAGCGTCAGGTACCCCCATATATTATCTAATAAAGGTTTTAACCCCCTGATTGCCCCTAGTTAACCCTTTCACCAGTGATCACCATATAAGTGTTACGGGTGACGCTGGTTAGTTAGTTTGCTTTTTATAGTGTCAGGGCACCCGCCGTGTATATAACCCAATAAAGGTTTAACCCCCTGATCGCCCGGCGGGTGATATCAATTAGGTTTTAGCGTCAGAGAGGGTCTGAGTCACACCCCAGGCAGCGTCAGGTTAGTGCCAGTAACGCTAACACCCACGCGTGAAGCATACACCCCCCTTAGTGGTATAGTATCTGAACAGATCAATATCTGATCAGATCTATACTAGCGTTCCCAGCAGTTTAGGGTTCCCAAAAATGCAGTGTTAGCGGGATCAGCCCAGATACCTGCTGGCACCTGCGTTTTGCCCCTCCGTCCAGCCCAGGCCACCCAAGTGCAGTATCGATCGATCACTGTCACTTACAAAACAAAAACACACATAACTGCAGCGTTCGCAGAGACAGGCCTGATCCCTGCGACTCCAGTGCTGTAGGAGGTGATTTCACCACCACAGTTAAAAGAAAAAAGCAAATATGCCGAAGCATTGGGGCAGCAGGGGCGGAGGAGCAATTTTGCTCCTAATGCCGCGTACATACGGTCGAAATTCCGACGGAGGCTTGCCCGTGGAAAAGTCCGACCATGTGTGTGCGGCATAACTTTTTTGCGGGAGGATGCCCCCATGCTTCGGCATATATAAATGGTGCGTGTATGCCCATCATTGGAAGTGGGTGGATGAAGGGCGGTATTCTAATGGTGGGCATACCCACCGATCAATCTCTTTTTTCGTTCAGCCAACTGGCTGCATGAAATAAAAAGATTACAATACATGTCCAACAAGGACCAGCAACGTACTGGTATGTTGCTGGATTTTGAATGTTTATACCAGAATGATGCCTGCGGGTTTAGGTATCATCTTGGTATCATTCCTTTCAGCCTGCGGCCGGCTTTCATGTAAAAGCAATCCTAGCGGCTAATTAGCCTCTGGACTGCTTTTACAAGCAGTGGGAGGGAATGCCCCCCCCCGGATATAAAAAGCGCCATTGGGAAATTGGGAAAGCATTTTATCACACCGATCTTGGTGTGGTCAGATGCTTTGAGGGCAGAGGAAATATCTTTTTCAAAAAAAGAGTACCTGTCACTACCTATTGCTATCATAGGGGATATTTACATTCCCTGAGATAACAATAAAAATGATAAAAAAAAAAAATACTTGGAAGGAACAATTTAAAAATAAAATAAAAAAGCAAAATTAATAATAAAAAAAAAAGAAAAAAAAAAAGCACCACTGTCCTGCCCTGCTCTTGCCCAATGGCGAACGCAAGCGTCGGTCTGGCGTCATATGTAAACAGCAATTGCACCATGCATGTGAGGTATCACCGCAAAGGTCAGATCGAGTGCAATCATTTTAGCAGTAGACCTCCTCTGTAAATCTACTGGGGTAACCTGTAAAGGCTTTTAAAGGCTTTTAAAAATGTATGTAGTTTGTCGCCAATGCGCGTTTGTGCGAAATTTTAAAGCATGTCGTGTTTGGTATCTGTGTACTCGGCCTAAGATCATCTTTTTTATTTCATCAAACATTTGGGCAATATAGTGTGTTTTAGTGCATTAAAATTTAAAAAAGTGTATTTTTTAACCCAAAAAATGCGTTTGAAAAATCGCTGCGCAAATACTGTGTAGAAAAAAAAAATTCAACACCCACCATTTTAATCTGTAGGGCCTTTGCTTTAAAATATATATATAATGTTTGGGGGTTCAACATAATTTTCTTGCAAAAAAAAAATATGTTTTCATGTAAACAAAAAGTGTCAAAAAGGGCTTTGTCTTCAAGTGGTTAGAAGAGTGGATGTAAGCTTCCTAATGTTGTGTATAAAATGCCAGAACAGTTCAAAACCCCCCCAAATGACCCAATTTTGGAAAGTAGACACCCCAAGCTATAGACTGAGAGGCATGTCGAGTCCATGGAATATTTTATATGTTGACACAAGTTGCGGAAAAACAAAATTTTTTTTTTTTTTTTTGCACAAAGTTGTCACTAAATGATATATTGCTCAAACATGCCATGGGCATATGTGGAATTACACCCCAAAATACATTCTGTTGCTTCTCCTGAGTACGGGGATACCACATGTGTGAGACTTTTTGGGAGCCTAGCCACGTACGGGACCCCAAAAACCAAGCACCGCCTTCAGGCTTTCTAAGGGTGTAAATTTTTGATTTCACTTCTCACTGCCTATCACAGTTTCGGAGGCCATGGAATGCCCAGATAGCACAAAACCCCCCCAAATGACCCCATTTTGGAAAGTAGACACCCCAAGCTATTTGCTGAGAGGTATTGTGAGTATTTTGCAGATCTCGCTTTTTGTCACAAAGTTTTGAAAATTGAAAAAATATATATATATATATATATTTTTTCTTTCTTCATTTTCAAAAACAAATGAGAGCTGTAAAATACTTGCCATTCCTCTCAGCAAATAGCTTGGGGTGTCTATATTCCAAAATGGGGTCATTTGGGGGGGTGTTGTGCGATTTTGACATTTTATGGCCTTCAAAACTGTGATAGGTAGTGAGGAGTGAAATCAAAAATTTGTGCCTAGAAATCCTGAAGGCGGTGCTTGGTTTTCGGGGTCCCGTACGCAGCTAGGCTCCTAAAAAGTCCCACACATGTGGTATCCCCGTACTCAGGAGAAGCAGAAAAATGTATTTTGGGGTGTAATTCCACATATAACCATGGCATGTGTGAGCAATATATCATTTAGTGACAACTTTTTGTAATTTTATATATTTTTTTTGTCATTATTCAATCACTTGGGACAAAAATAAATATATTCAATGGGCTCAACAGGCCTCTCAGCAATTTCCTTGGGGTGTCTACTTTCTAAAATGGGGTCATTTGGGGGGGGGGGGTTGTGCTATTTTGGCATTTTATGGCCTTCGAAACTGTGATAGGTAGTGAGGAGTGAAATCAAAAATTTGCGCCCTTAGAAATCCTGAAGGCGGTGCTTGGTTTCCGGGGTCCCGTACGCGGCTAGGCTCCCAAAAAGTGCCACACATGTGGTATCCCCGTACTCAGGAGAAGCAGCAAAATGTATTTTGGGGTGAAATTCCACATATAACCATGGCATGTGTGAGCAATATATCATTTAGTGACAACTTCTTGTAATTTTTTTTTTTTTGTTTTTTTTTTAGTCATTATTCAATCACTTGGGCCAAAAAAATAAAAAATTCAATGGGCTCAACATGCCTCTCAGTAATTTCCTTGGGGTGTCTACTTTCCAAAATGGGGTCATTTGGGGGGGTTTTGTACTGCCCTGTCATTTTAGCACCTCAAGAAATGAGATAGGCAGTCATAAATTTAAAGCTGTGTAAATTTCAGAAAATGTACCCTAGTTTGTAAACTCTATAACTTTTGCGCAAACCAATAAATATACGCTTATTGACATTTTTTTTACTAAAAACATGTGGCTGAATACATTTTGGCCTAAATGTATGACTACAATTGAGTTTATTCGATTTTTCTTATAACAAAAATTAGAAAATATCATCTTTTTTCAAAATTTTCGGTCTTTTTCCGTTTATATCGCAAAAAATAAAAATCGCAGAGGCAATCAAATACCATTAAAAGAAAGCGCTATTGGTGGGAAGAAAAGGACGCAAATTTCGTTTGGGTACAACATTGCATGTCCGCACAATTTACAGTTAAAGCAGCGCAGTGCAAAATTCTGAATTCACCTCTGGTCCTTTAGCTACCAAATGGTCCGGGGCTTAAGTGGTTAAAATGACTGCTCCCGGAAAACGTCAGTTTTTAACACTTCTTTTTGCATTGATACATGTCCCCTGGTGCAGAACCCGGGTTCCCAAACTCTGTTTAGGACAATAACATGGATAATAGTCGTTATAATTAGCACTTTAGAATCCGAACGTTCGCATCCATTGTATTTAATAGGGTTCTAATGTTCGTGCGAACTTTCGGTCCGTTCGCGGGTTCTGGTGCAAACCGAACCCGGGGGTGTTCGGCTCATCACTAGTTAGTAGCAGCTTGGCATTGCATGCTATTGCTGAGCCTATCATCTACTAGGACCCCCAGGTCCTTTTCCATCCTAGATTCCCCCAGAGGTTCACCCCCTAGTGAGTAGACCACCCAAATGCATTATTTTAAATGTTTCTACATTAAACCTCATTTACCATGTAGTTGCCCCATTAATTTGTTCAGATCTTCTTGCAAGGTTTCCACATCCTGCGGAGAAGTTATTCCCCTGCTTAGCTTAGTGTCATCCGCAAATACAGAGATTGAGCTGTTTCTACATTAAACCTCATTTACCATGTAGTTGCCCCATTAATTTGTTCAGATCTTCTTGCAAGGTTTCCACATCCTGCGGAGAAGTTATTGCCCTGCTTAGCTTAGTGTCATCCGCAAATACAGAGATTGAGCTGTTTACCCCATCCTCCAGGTCCTTTATGAACAAATTAAACACAATTGGTCCAAGCACAGAACCCTGGGGACCCCACTTCCAACCCCTGACCATTCTGAGTATTTCCCATTTATCACCACCCTCTGAACTCGCCCTTGTAGACAGTTTTCAATTCATGTACTCACCCTATGGTCCATGCCTATGGACCTTACTTTGTACAGTAAACGTTTATGGGGAACTGTGTCAAATACTTTTGCAAAGTCCAGATAAACCACATCTACGGGCCTTACTTTATCTAAATGGCAGCTCACCTCCTCATAGAAGGCTAATAGATTGGTTTGGCAAGAACGATTCTTCATGAATCCATGCTGATTACTGCTAATGATACCGTTTTCATTACTAAAATCTTGTATATAGTCCCTTATCATCCCCTCCAAGAGCTTGCATACTATTGATGTTAGGCTAACTGGTCTGTAATTCCCAGGGATGTATTTTGGCCCTTTTTTTAAATATTGGTGCTACATTGGCTTTTCTCCAATCAGCTCGTACCATTCCGGTCAGTAGACTGTCAGTAAAAATTAGGAACAATGGTCTGGCAATTACTTGACTGAGTTCCCTAAGTACCCTCGGGTACAAGCCATCTGGTCCCGGTGATTTATTAATGTTAAGTTTCCCAAGTCTATTTCTAATTCTGTCCTCTGTTAGCCATGAGGGTTCTTCCTGTGATGTGTCATTAGGACAAACACTGCAGTTTTGGTTACTGAAGCTCCCCAATTACCTCTATATTTACACAATATACCCCACTTGCACTAGTTCTCATTGAATGCATAGCATACACCTTTCCTGTAGGGGGGAAATATTGCTAACAGAAGGCTGTTGTTTAGAAAAGGGGGGTTTCTGGGGAACAATTAAAGTTAACCAAAGGCCTACGTCTTTCATATTCCATTTTAAGAAAGGATAAATGGAAATTTTCTGCCTGAAAGACTCGTCATATTGATACCAACCCGTTCCCCTAAAACTATGGTAGGCTTCCAGTATGTTTTCCAAATGCTGGAACAACCACTACACTTTTCTGGATGTTGTTCCCCCAAAACGCTAGCTAAAATACAATATGCCTGCAACCAATTGTTGATCTGGAAATGGGCGTGCACCTATCATCTTCCCCTCTCTCTTCTGTTTTCCTATCGGTCTTAGTTAAAAAATCCTTAAAAGAAGGTAGGAGGGATAGTATATCCAAAAATTCACCTTTCCATATTTTCCCTTTCACATTTATGGACAGAATGAAGCCTAGCAGAGATAACTCACATGGAAATGCTTCCTTAAAACGGGTCTTGGGCACCAAAGGGTTAACCACAACAGGTGAAGGAGTTTTAGCAACTGGTCCTGAATTTTATACATTTAATAAAGAATTAACATTAGAAGGTATGTTAATTGAACCCGTTGACAATACTGAAAAACACCCAGATGCCAAAGGGTTAATTGCCGCAGCTGCAGGGGTCCATACAGAAGTAGGAGCAGCAGCATGAACTCACTAGTAGACCCAGCAGGTGGCACCAGAAGCCTCAGAGACAGCACTTCCCCAAACGACATAATTTCTACAAAACTCTTGAAAGAATGTACCGACATTCTAGCACCTACCATAACACACCTCATAAATCAATCATTCCAAAAAGATATTGTTCCGAGCTCTCTTAAGCAAGGCATAATCAAACACCTCCTAAAGAAACCCAACCTCGACCCCAAAGACCCAAACCACCGCAGACCGGTAACAAGCCTCAACACCATCTCGAAGATTACTGAGAAAGCAGTAGTACAACAGCTACAACTCCACTTGGACTCTTACAAACTCTTGGATCCACTACAATCAGGCTTCCGCCCTGGCCATGGCACAGAAACAGCACTTCTTAAAATATGGGATGACGCCCTCGAAGCAGCAGATGATGGAGAATCATGCCTTCTGGTGCTGCTGGACCTCAGTGCGGCGTTCGACACAGTAGACCACAAAACTCTACTCATTCGCCTTAAAGAAGTAGCAGGAGTCGCAGATCCTGACCTATCCTGGTTCGCATCCTTCCTATATAATCGTTCCCAGACAGTAAAACTAGGGGCCTTCACCTCTGAAACTTGCGCAATTTCTTGCGGAGTCCCTCAAGGATCACCCCTGTCGCCCTTGCTCTTTAACATCTACCTCCGCCCACTCCTCAAAATCATCAGCAAACAGGACCTGTGCTACCACTCATACGCTGACAACACCCAACTCTACTTTCGTATCACCGGGAAAAAGACCAATATCACGGATTGGAAAATTGCCTCACATTGATCGATGAATGGATGACTGAGAGTTCCCTCAAACTCAACGGATCCAAAACAGAACTCCTTCTCCTCCACGCAAACCAAAAGACAAAAACGAAAACTTCTTGGACACTCCCCACCATCCTTGGACAGACCATTACCCCAAGCACCAAAGTCAAAAGCCTCGGAGTCATCTTTGACTCAGAGATGTCGATGGATGCACAAATAGGATCAGAAGTCAGCGTATCTCACCATCTCCTCCGCCTGCTGCGTAGACTCATCCCCTTCATCCCGGAAGAGGACAAAGCAGTAGTAGTTGGAACAATTATCAACTCACGACTCGACTACGCAAACGCCCTCTACCTCGGACTACCCAAATACCAGATTTCGCGCCTACAAGTCGTCCAGAACACGGCTGCCTGGCTGGTAACAGGAAAACAACCTTGGGAATCCATCACCCCATCGATGAGGAGCCTTCATTGGCTGACCATAAAAGATCGGATCACATTCAAGACCCTCTGCCTCACCCACAAGTGCACACAAGGAAACGCTCCTCAATATCTATGCAAGAAGATAAAACACTACACCCCCAATCGCACTCTCCGATCAACAAACCAAAACCTCCTTCACATCCCCAAGTCCGGCTACAAAACAAAGGGAGAACGAAGATTTGCAGTCCAAGGACCACGGCTATGGAACGCGCTACCCACGGATATCCGCATGGAAGAAAACCATCGGGCCTTCAGGAAAAAACTTAAGACCCACCTCTTCTGATGGATCAGGACGTCACTGGTTGCAAGCGCCTTGAGGCGATTTAGTTCGCATTTGTAGCGCTATACAAGTTATTCACTCACTCACTCACTCACTCACCAGAGCAGCATTAGCATTCTGCTGAGGCAGCCTGAATGCCTGTCTGCCTTCCACAGACACCAATGATGGGGTTCCTTTCCTCCCACAGACACCAATGGTGGGGTACCATTCCTCCTACAGACACCAATCATGGGGCACTATTCCTCCCACAGACACTAATCATGGGGCATCATTCCTCCCATAGACGACATACCTACTAGACATATGCAGAACGGAAACATTTGTTTTGTTTCATTTCAGATATATTCATTATGTTACTTATTTCGTTTCAGAATTTGGTTAATGTCCTTTCGGAATTCGTTTTAAATTTAATTACATTTCATTTTGTTTATACATTTGCAGCGGGTATTTGAATTATGTGAGGACTCTGGTGGTGTGAGGTTCCTTGGGGTCCCTGGGTGGCGCTGTTGCCTGGGGCCGGAGTTGAACTCACACCGCGAACCGTGCCTTTTTGTCCGATCGCTCCCAGCGAATCAAATGCTTCCTCTGCCTGTGTAATGTTAACACAGGCAGAGAGGAAGCAGCAGAAAGTTATGTCATCTCTCCTGCGGCGCTCACATATACCGGAGCGCCGTCGAAAAAAGACATCAAGTAAGTGCACAAGCAGTACACTGACACCAGGACACATAGGTACACAATCGCCCCCCCAGTCACCCCCAGATCACCCCCCAGATCACCCCCAGCCCCCAGTCAGAGTGTCACTGATTGCAGTGATCATTTATTTACTGATCACTGCAATCAGTGACATTTGTAACTGTAAAAGTGTCAGGGCAGTTAGTGTTAGGTCCAGGGTAGCCCCCTAACCCCCCCTAATAAAGGTTTAACCCCTTGATCACCCCCCAGGTAACCCTTTCACCCCCTAGCACCACTGTCACTAATCGATCATTTTTCTGATCGGTGTATTAGTGTCGGTGATGTCGCTAGGTAGTTAGTAATTTTTTTATGTTCGCCGCCAGGTTTTTATAACGTCAGGTACCCCATATATATTACCTAATAAAGGTTTAACCCCTTAATCGCCCCCCAGGTAACCCTTTCACCCCCTAGCACCACTGTCACTAATCAATAATTTTTCTGATCGGTGTGTTAGTGTCGGTGATGCCGCTAGGTAGTCAGTTATTTTTTTATGTACGCCGCCAGGTTTTTATAGCGTCAGGTACCCCCATATATTACCTAATAAAGGATTAACCCCTTGATTGGCCCCCAGGTAACCCTTTCACCCACTAGCACCACTGTCACTAAGCGATCGTTTTTTCTGATCTCTGTATTAGTGTTGGTGATGCCGCTAGGTAGTCAGTTATTTTTTTATGTTCGCCGCCAGGTTTGTATAGCGTCAGGTACCCCCATATATTACCTAATAAAGGTTTAACCCCTTGATCGCCCCCCAGGTAAATTTTTCACCCCCTTTTGCAAGTGTCACTAAGCGATCGTTTTTCTGATCGCTGTATTAGTTATGCTGGTGCCGCTAGGTAGTCAGTTATTTTTTTTGGTTCGCCGCCAGGTTTTTATGGTGTCAGATACCCCCATATATTATCTAATAAAGGTTTTAACCCCCTGATTACCCCTAGTTAACCCTTTCAATAGTGATCACCATATAAGTGTTACGGGTGATGCTGGTTAGTTAGTTTGCTTTTTATAGTGTCAGGGCACCCGCCGTATATAACCCAATAAAGGTTTAACCCCCTGATCGCCCGGCGGGTGATATCAATTAGGTTTTAGCGTCAGAGAGGGTCTGCGTTGCCCCAGGCAGCGTCAGGTTAGTGCCAGTAGTGCTAACACCCACGCGCAGCAGGGGCGGAGGAGCGATTTTGCCGCGTACATACGGTCAAAATCCTGACGGAGACTTGCCCGTGGAAAAGTCCGACCGTGTGTACGCGGCATAACTTTTGCGGGATGATGCCCCTATGCTAAGGCATATATAAATGGTGCATGTATGCCCATCATTAGAAGTGGGTGAATGAAGGGAGGTATTCTGATGGTGGGCATACCCACCGATCAATCTCTTTTTTTCGTTCAGCCAACAGGCTGCATGAAAAAAAAGATTACAATACATGTCCAACAAGGACCAGCAACGTACTGGTATGTTGCTGGAGTTTGAATGGTTATACCAGAATGATGCCTGCGGGTTTAGGTATCATCTTGGTGTCATTCTTTTCAGCCAGCGGTCGGCTTTCATGTAAAAGCAATCCTAGTGGCTAATTAGCCTCTGGACTGCTTTTACAAGCAGTGGGAGGGAATGTCCCCCCCGGATATAAAAAGTGCCATTGGGAAATTGGGAAAGCATTTTATCACCACGATCTTGGTGTGGTCAGATGCTTTGAGGGCAGAGGAAAGATATAGGGTCTAATAGACCCAATTTTTTTTTTAAAAGAGTACCTGTCACTACCTATTGCTATCATAGGGGATATTTACATTCCCTGAGATAACAATAAAAAATAATAAAATATGGAAGGAACAATTTAAAAATAAAATAAAAAAGGAAAATTAATAATTAAAAAAAAGCACCCCTGTCCTGCCCTGCTCTTGCGCAAAGGCGAACGCAAGCGTCGGTCTGGCGTCATATGTAAACCGCAATTGCATCATGCATGTGAGATATAACCGCGAAGGTCAGATCGAGGGCAATAATTTTAGCAGTAGACCTCCTCTATAAATCTAATGTGGTAACCTGTAAAGGCTTTTAAAGGCTTTTAAAAATGTATGTAGTTTGTCGCCACTGCGCGTTTGTGCGAAATTTTAAAGCATGTCGTGTTTGGTATCCATGTACTCGGCCTAAGATCATCTTTTTTATTTCATCAAACATTTGGACAATATAGTGTGTTTTAGTGCATTAAAATAAAAAAAGTGTATTTTTTCCCCAAAAAATGCATATGAAAAATCGCTGCACAAGTATTTTGTGGAATTAAAAAATGCAACACCCACCATTTTAATCTGTAGGGCCTTTGCTTTAAAAAAAATATATAATGTTTGGGGGTTCAACGTAATTTTCTGCAAAAAAAATAATATGTTTGCATGTAAACAAAAAGTGTCAAAAAGGGCTTGTCTTCAAGTGGTTAGAAGAGTGGATGTAAGCTTCCTAATGTTGTGTATTTGCTGAGAGGCATGTCGAGTCCATGGAATATTTTATATGCTGACACAAGTTGCGGAAAAAAGACAATTATTTTTTTATTTTTTATTTTTTTGCACAAAGTTGTCACTAAATTATATATTTCTCAAACATGCCATGGTTATATGTGGAATTACACCCCAAAATACATTCTGTTGCTTCTCCTGAGTACGGGGATACCACATGTGTGAGACTTTTTGGGAGCCTAGCCACGTACGGAACCCCAAAAACCAAGCACAGCCTTCAGGCTTTCTAAGGGTGTAAATTTTGAATTTCACTCCTGACTGCCTATCACAGTTTCGGAGGCCATGGAATGCCCAGATGGCACAAACCCCCCCCCCCCCCAAATGACCCCATTTTGGAAAGTATACCTCTCAGCAAATAGCTTGGGGTGTCTGTTGAGTATTTTGCAGATCTCACTTTTTGTCACAAAGTTTTGAAAATTGAAAAAAGAAAAAAATATATATATATTTTCTTTCTTCATTTTCAAAAACAAATGAGAGCTGTAAAATACTCACTATGCCTCTCAGCAAATAGCTTGGGGTGTCTACTTTCCAAAATGGGGGGGTTTTGTGCTATTTTGGCATTTTATGGCCTTCGAAACTGTGATAGGTAGTAAGGAGTGAAATCAACAATTTGTGCCCTTAGAAATCCTGAAGGCGGTGCTTGGATTTCGGGGTCCCGTACGCGGATAGGCTCCCAAAAAGTCCCACACATGTGGTATCCCTATACTCATGAGAAGCAGCAAAATGTATTTTGGGGTGAAATTCCACATATAACCATGGCATGTGTGAACAATATATCATTCAGTGACAACTTTTTGTAATTTTTTATTTATTTTTTTTGTCATTATTCAATCACTTGGGACAAAAAAAAAATATTCAATGGACTCAATATGCCTCTCAGCAATTTCCTTGAGGTGTCTACTTTCCAAAATGGGGTCATTTGGGGGGGTTTTGTGCTATTTTGGCATTTTATGGCCTTCGAAACTGTGATAGGTAGTGAGGAGTGAAATAAAAAATTTGCGCCCTTAGAAATCCTGAAGGCGGTGCTTGGTTTTCGGGGTCCCGTACGCGGCTAGGCTCCTAAAAAGTCCCACACATGTGGTATCCCCGTACTCAGGAGAAGCAGCAAAATGTATTTTGGGGTGCAATTCCACATATAACCATGGCATGTGTGAGCAATATATCATTTAGTGACAACTTTTTGTAATTTTTTTTTTAGTCATTATTCAATCACTTGGGACAAAAAAAAAAGATTCAATGGGCTCAACATGCCTCTCAGCAATTTCCTTGGGGTGTCTACTTTCCAAAATGGGGTCATTTGGGGGGGTTTTGTACTGCCCTGCCATTTTAGCACCTCAAGAAATGAGATAGGCAGTCATAAATTAAAAGCTGTGTAAATTCCAGAAAATGTACCCTAGTTTGTAGACGCTATAACTTAAAACCAATAAATATACGCTTATTGACGTTTTTTTTTACTAAAGACATGTGGCTGAATACATTTTGGCCTAAATGTATGACTAAAATTGAGTTTATTCGATTTTTCTTATAACAAAAAGCAGAAAATATAATTTTTGTTCTAAATTTTTGGTCTTTTTACAATGATATCGAGAAAAAAAAATCGCAGAGGCAATCAAATACCATTAAAAGAAAGCTCTATTTGTGGGAAGAGAAGGACGCAAATTTCGTTTGGGTACAACATTGCATGTCCGCACAATTTCTAGTTAAAGCACCGCAGTGCCAAATTGTGAAATCACCTCTGGTCATTATGGTCCGTATTGGTCCGGTCCTTAAGTGGTTAAAGAACACAATATACAGGGATATGGGAAATAATTATAGACAATGACACACGTACACCTACACAGGTTGAAATGGATGGACTATTGTCTTTATTCAACCTTACCCATTATGTAACTATGTAACTATGCAACTATGGCACCCTGTAGTAATTAATTGTATCCTTTGTTATTGTTTTCAGCCAGCTTTCATTTTTAAGGTCGCTTTCAGACCGGCGGACTCCGGCAGTGGATCTGCCTGCTCAGCGGGGAATCTGTCCGCTGATCTCCACTGAGCAGATGGATTACATTGTGCTGTCCTCTGTGGATGGTAGGATGGAAATAGACAGCCTGTCTGTTTCCTCCTGACCGTCATCTGATCTAATCCATCTGTTTTTAGCAGACAGGATCAGATTGGATGTCGGCGGGTGTCAATGGACACATGTCCGTTAACATCCACCGCTTCATAGAGGGCAATGGATACTGACCTGATCGGTCCGCCCATGTGAAAAGGCCCTTAAGCCCTGTACACACGATCGGATTTCCTATGGTTTTTAAACCGATGGATTTTTCCATCTGAAAACCGATGAAGCTGACTTGCCCACACACCATCAGTCAAAAAACCGACCGTTCCAAACGCGGTGACGTAAAACACTCCGATGAGCCGAGAAAAATGAAGTTCAATGCTTCTGAGCATGCGTCGACTTGATTCTGAGCATGCGTGGGTTTTTTAACCGATGGACTTGCCCATAGGAGATCGGAATTTGCTATCGGTTTTTTATCCATCGGAAAAATTTAAAACATGTTCTATTTTTTGACACCGACGGAAAAAAGACCGATGGGGCCCGTACACGATCGGTTTGTCCAATGAAAAAAATCCACCGGACTGTTTTCATCGGTAAAACCGATTGTGTGTACGTGGCTTAAGTCTAGTTTTAGGGGTCATAAAGGTGGCTTATTTACTCTAGTTATGAATTGCATGTTCTGTTTGAAGGAATTTCACTAACTACTATCCATGACAATATGTGAAGTAAAAAAATTAGCATTGTGGGGTTAATTTTTCAGATTTCATATCAAAACTGCTTGCACGGTTTATAAAATAATATTGATCACACAGAATTTAAAATGTGCTGTAAATGAATGCACAAGCATTTTATCCTCCCTACAAATACAAAGAGTATGGCACCCACTTAAATGTTCAATATTTATGGCTGTCTTGTTTAAGCCTAAAATGCACAATTATGTGCTGATCTGTCATGATGAACTAATTCGATGCAAATGAGTTTCGTATTCTTTATAACATCAAACTATGTTAAATTATGTCTCCTTTCTCCAGTCAGGGGTACTAAATGCCTCCTGTTAAATGGCAACTGATGTTCTATATTCTCTTGTCTAGGTCAATTTAACTTCACAGATAATCTTCTTTGTTTTAAACGAACTTCAACCATGTACAGTCAGGAGTATCAAACTACAATGAAGTAACATTGCCAGTAGCTTTTATCATCTAAAATATTCCATACAAGCAATGTTTGTTTTTTGGTGGTTAGCATTGGTCGCCACCTATAATAAAACAGATATGCTCTATGTAATCCTTAGCCTGTACCTTTAAAGCAAATGTATAGTGGCTTGAAAATTTTTTTAATTCTGTATTTTTACGCACCGGACTGAAAAAATAAAAGTGTAAAAATATGTTTTATTTTTTAGTGAGGTTATTATGAAATATTGTGTTTTGATATTTTGTAGTATGATATACAGTACAGACAACGGTGTGCCCTACAGCTCCCTTTTTTTCATAATAATTTTATTGAGAAATATCTAAGAAAACATAGCACACACAGTATCTATTACAACAGAAACCTATGCCATTTGTATAGAAAAAATTTAAAAAAATATTACATTGAGAGTGTATAGATAGTGATATGACACCATGTAAGATAAAGGTGTTCAGATTCTATAATATGAAGTTCACTTGTAGGTAACAAGTAAAATCAGGAATGCGATTATACATAGGGGCTATATATAGAAGTGAAGTTAAATATAGCAATGCAAGGGGGTTTTTTATGAAATAAATTTCTGTGTGAATGCCTTAGCATTTGCAGATTTATTGTGAATTATTCCCATACTGTGTCTGATGTGTGTTTTTCCTGTGATCATAAGCTCCTTCTAGTGGCCAGAATATCGTATTTTCCCGATTGCAGTATTTTAGGAAAATACCTAATTTTGCCCACTAGATGGAGCTGGCAATCCAAAGGAATACACATATTAGAAATATTATGATTATTTGTTACTTCTGTGCAATTGCAAGGCATTTACAAAGAAAATCTTTAAAAAATAGACCCCAAGCTGCCCAATGGTAGAAAAGAGCATAGAAGTAGATTGCAGAAAAAGGTAAGGGCAAAATACATTGAGAGATAATGGTGTGGAGAGAAAGAAAAGAGAAAGATAACCAGCAGACAATCCCACATCCTTTTTGTTATTTGCATAATTGGTATTTATATACCCATTATTCTCTGTATTTTATATTTTCTTTAAAGAGGAAGTAAACCCTCCGAACAAAAACGGGAAAAAGACAAACCCTGCAAGACAAAGGCATAATCAGCCAGTATGCATCGCATACCCCTCCGGCGCCGACATGTTGTCCCGGAGTGACTTCCTGTTATCGCCGCTCCGGCGCTGTGATTGGCCGGAGCGGCGATGACATCACACTCATTCACGCTCGGGCCGTCAAGAACCCATTGAGAAAACCGGCAATGATGCCTGCCTGCTACTGCGCATGCGTGTGACGTCATCAGTGCTGTGTTTTACAGCAAATATCTCCTTAACCGTGTAGGTTAAGGAGATATTTCTTGCACCTTCAGGTAAGCATTAATCTAGGCTTACCTGTAGGTGCAAGTTGTGTGGTTGGGTTTACAACCACTTTGACTATACAATAAACTTTATGGTGAAAAAAAAAAGGATGCGGTAAGAGGAAAGGATTGGGCCTAGGGAGAGTAAAGGTGGGTCGGGGGTATGTAGTATGATGAGCTGCACATCCTCACCAGTCACTACAGTGTCAGCAGTGTAGGATGAAATCTGAAACCCTAGAGGTTGCCAAATTTGTAGAAATTTGGCATGTGTGTCAGTAAAGAAGAAGTATGGGCAAATATTTTTTTTACCATGCTTCTTATGTGGGTCACAGGAGTGCACTTATTTCTGCACTACTGTGATCCCTGTTCAGTCGGCATCTGGTTTAAAGCCTGCTGTCAGCTGTTGTCACAGAACCACTCCAGGATCTGCATGGATCTCTACAATAATATCCATCCAGATGCCTGACTAGCAGCTGGCTCAGACTCTCAGCGAACTGCTGAGAGTTTGAGCCAGCCACTCCTGCCCCAGTGAGCGCTGGAGAAGCAGAGCAGAGAGCCAGGAGCTGACAGTCACTGTTCTCTGCTCAGTGAAGCTTGGGAACTGAGCGATCAGCGGTCAGGTGATCCCTAAGTTCTCCATCTTAGAGCTGGTTGGGGACATAGGTGAGTATGATGATTATTATTATTATAAAAAAAAATTTAATCCAGCACCTCTCTTTCTTTAATAATGTTAACATGTTTGTTAAGCCACTAACTGATCATTATAACTGATCATCCCCTTTGTCACATAAAAAGCTTTGTACTAGTGCCTGTGCTCTCCAGGCTCTCAGGCTCCAGGTTCTCAGCTCTCAGCTCTCCAGTGGGCGGGGATGAGATTCCCCTGCTGACGTCAACCAGGGAGGTGGGGAGGAGAGGAGCAGAGAGCCTGGAGTCATGTGATCGCTGAAAGACACTGTTAAAACAAGTAGGAACATGTTTTTTTTTTTTTATAAAGCACAGGCACTAGGACACAGCTTTTTATGTGACAGAGGGGATGATATAATGATCAGTTCGTTTTGAAGCAGTGGGGAGAGGAGCAGAGCGGTGCTAGTGAGAGCTAACAGGCAGGTAGGGGAGGGGGAGGAGGACAGAGGAGACACAGGGAGAGCTGCAGATAGCAGCTTGTGACGGAGGCACGTACTCTGACCACGGTGTCAGGGCTCAGCAACCCTGATATATTGTGGTCAGCATACAGAGGGGAGGGTAGAAACTGGCAGGATCAGCCAGGTATTTCAGGTGATACAGAGGGCCAAAATACACAGCACAAGCACTCTTGCTGTATAACATGCTATAAAGGAACAGGATCCATTTTTTTATTTTTTTGGGGTTAACAAACACTTTAAACTCAAATAATGCGCAAAAGCCCACTGACTTAATCTTCTGCAATAATGTTGCCTACCTGCCTGTCCGACCCATACAGTAAGCCATGCAATTGCAGTTCACTGTAGAAATTTGGAATTGCCACAGCTGATCAAACTCCCGTGCATGTACCTTAACCCCTTCTTGATGAGCATTTTCATATATGCAGCCCCACAGAAGTGGGTCTTTATCTGTGGGGTCACATATATGCGTACTTGTGCTTGTGCTAAGAGCACAGAGACAGAGATCTCACTGAGAGCCCGGGGTCTTGTGCTAAAGACCAGAAACTGGGAAGTCTGGTTACCGATCACGTGATCACTGTGATTACCTCTGACTGGCTGTGTTTTTTTTTTCTCTTCTTGAATGAAGAAAAAAAGACATTGTATCTTTTTATTCTCGCTATGGGAGAAAAATGTAAACAAAGTGTGTGTGTAAGGAAAATAACAAAAAATTAAGAAAAAAATGCTAGATCAGCATTTGATATAGGTTAGATTCAAGGTTAGGGTGAAATGTCAGAGCAAAAGGTCAGGGTCAGTGTATTTCAGTAGGATTAAAAAAGAAGTATGTTTTAATTTAGTATCGGTGTCAATAAGGGATACAACATTTCCTAAATCATAGAGAGAACACTCATCAGGGTATACATTTTAATATTCAGCTGGCTGCGGAACATCCACATGTCCCTGTTCTGCCTCTTGTGCCCGCGATTGCGCGTGGCCGGCGATCATTGCGACCACCGGCCACGCGCATCGGCACCACCCCTTAAAGGGACCGACATACAGCTACGACGGGTCGCGTGATCGTGCTGACCTGCCGCAGTATAATGACGGTGGCTGGTCAGCAAGGGGTTAACCAGCTTTCATGTTTTAAAGTAGTAGTACCCCAGCATACACAACTTTAAGCCCGCGTACGGGAGATGCTTCACCTGTGGTGCAGAAACACGAGGTACGTCAGGCATCTAAGTCCGTTAACGTTAGGAAAATAGCGGGTCCAGATGGATCCCAGGGAGGATTGTTAAGGCCTGTGCCCACCAACTTGCTGGGGTTTTTACTAATATATTTAATCGACCATTACAATTGGCCATGGTTCCAACCTGCTTTAAATCTACTAGTATTACCCCAATACCCAAAAAAACAAATATAGATAGTTTGAAGGACTATAGGCCGATTGCACTTACCCAGGTAATAATGAAGTTCTTTGAGGGTCTGGTTTTACAACGTATTAAGACAGCTTTAACGGGTAGTTTTGACTCTCATTAATTTGCGTACAGAGCCAATAGAAGCACGGAGGATGCTATTGCTCTTGCACTACATGTGGCTTTAAGTCATCTGGAACACTATGTCAGAATGTTGTTTATTGACTTTAGTTCGGCTTTCAACACTGTTGTCCCAGATCTATTGGTGGAGAAGGTGTAAAAGCCGAATTTGCCCCCTTCCCTTTGCTTTTGGATAAAGGACTTCCTGGTAGACAGCCCACAGGTGGTCAAATTGGGTATGCATGTTTCTTCCTAGCGTGTGGCCAGTATAGGAGTACCACAAGGTTATGTTACTGAGCCTCTTCTTTACTCTCTATACACTTGTGATAATCAAATTCGTAGGAAAGGATTTTTGCACAGAGCAGCTCGGATCCTTCTGTTCTCAGGTCCCATGCCGGTGCTCCTGAACCACAGCTCTGTGTGTCCAATCACACACTGTGCCGCTCCTTGGCCCCATCTCCTAATTGGCTCACTGGCTGTGATTGACACCCCCGGGAGCCAATAGCTCCCACCACTACAGAAAGCCAATCAGCGGTGCAAGTCCCTGGAGAGACAAGGCTCTCGTGGACATCGCTGGATCGAGAGGGGGCTCATGTAAGTATAAGGGGGCTGCTACACACAGAAGTTTTTTTTACCTTCATGCATAGAATACATGAAGGTAAAAAACCTTGTGTCTTTACAACCACTTTAATAAAAAGTAACTTTCAAGACGGTGCCTCCAAGCGGCTGACAGATGGAGAGAAGCAGGTACAGTTAGACCCTATGAAAACATCCGCTTTGACATGTAGACTGTAAGCCAATTTGACTGTTGTGTCAAAACTAGATATCTTGTTCAGTCTGGTAGTAGTCTGAACTAATAAGGCAAGTTGTAGGCAAGATGTTGATTTTTATACTGATTTTTGAAAAGTCTACAATATTTTGATGTTTTTATACATGCTTAATTTTGTTAGTTTTATTTACTCAGTTGCATCTGTTAGACCCCTTTCACACTGAGGCAGTTTTCAGGCGTTTTAGCACTAGAAATAGCCTCTAAAAAGCGCATGAAAACTGCTTGCCTTTCAGTGCAATGAGTACTTTTACACTGGGGCGATGCACTTGCGGAACATTAGGAAACGACCTGCAAGCAGCATCTTAGGAGCGGCTTGGAAGCGCTATAAATAGCGCTCCCAAAATGCCCCTGCCTATTAAAATTAATGGGCAGCGCTTCCAAAGCACCTTAAAAACGCAGCAAAACTGGACTTTTTCCCTTTTTAAAAAAACAAACAAACCGCCTTGCTAGCGCCTGAAAAGCGCTACAAAAACACTCCAAAAACGGCCGGAGCTTTAGCAGCGCTGCAGTGTGAAAGGGGTCTTATATGGCTTTTGGTTCACAAGGAAAATCTAATAAGTCTAATATTTTCCATTTACTTTTTAAAGCTGCTACTTTGGCAAAATTTCCTGGGACTTTAAAAGGTGAGATCAGTGACGCTGTTACGAGAAAAATTGTGGCGTTGAAATATCGCCTGAAGGGAAACATCAGGAACCTCGGCAAAATACCACAAATAATCTTTTATGTCGTTAATGTCATTTACCACAGTTAACACCACTTTCTATTCTCTGTGTTGTAGTTTTTGTATATTTACATGATAATAAAGTTTTGTGTGTATTGTACTGTGTTATTGTTTTTTCCAAATGTTTGCTGGTTTTATAGGCCTTCAATATATAACATACAATATATAAATGCATTTCAGAATGTAATAGGAATGTATTTTTTTAGTTTTGCATTCAGAAGTACATTTATATTTATATTTTAAATATATTTAAAAAAAACATTCTTAATATATTTTTCCCAAATATATCCTGCACAAGGCTGGGAAGACTGAATCTGCAATAGGCAAGCAGCTTGGTGTGAAGAAATCAACTGTGGGAGCAATAATTAGAAAATGGAAGACAAGGGGGCGTGGCCAGCGCGGTATGTGAGCAGTCGCTTTATCACAGAGCTCCTACCTTGATCCTGTATTGATCCGGTTTCCGGCACCGCAGAACGCCCGGATTTTCACCATCCGGGTTTGGGAACGTCCCCTCATCTCCCGGCTGCCACTCAGGTACTTTTTAAGGGCATGATGACCCGAGGACAGAGGGGAGACAGCTCCAAGCAGGATTTCCAAAATGGCGCTGCTCTGCCATCAGCACAGAAGGGGCGCTCCGGAGAGAAAGCAAAAGAGGGGGGGAGCAAGCAGTTGAAACCACCCAAGGACCTCACCGGTGAACCCCCTAAAGATATGAGGTACTATGCTCAAAAAATTACAGGGAAACTGAACTTTACGGAAGCGCAGCCCCTGGATGAGGGAACTGCATTCAGTGACACTGACATGGAGGAGGGGGGGCGAGTGCTGGGAGCGGGCGCCATGATGGCTCAGGCGGAGGGAGACCCTCACTTGCTGGAGGAAACTGATGACCCTGATGTGGAGGGGGGAGAGCAGCCCACAATGGCAGCCTTACTAAGAGCTGTTAATAAATGCACAGCCTCTGTGAACAGTCTGCAAGTTCGCTTTGGGAACCTGGAGGAGGGTGTATGCTTGATCGGACAGGACATTCAGAAAATCAGAGAAAGAACCACTGCAGCAGAGAGCAGGATAAGTGATATTGAGGATAAACTCCCCACGCTGGCCAGAGATACCCAATCCACTGCACGCCTGGCCAGGGTCACTGATATGAGGGCGGAAGATTTTGAGAACCGCCTCAGGCGCAACAATGTGCGCATAGTGGGGCTGCCGGAGAAGGAGGAGGGACAGGACCCCACTCAATTCGTGGAACAGTGGATGGCTGATGTGTTTGGCAAGGAGGCCTCTACTCATTTGTATGCGGTTGAGAGGGCCCACAGAGTGCCTACCAGACCTGTCCCGCCAGGCAACCATCCTCGCCCGATGCTGGCCAGGCTGCTGAATTACAGAGACAGAGAAACCATATTGCGGCTGGCCAGGGAGAAGAGGAACATTCAATTTAACGGCACGCGGGTTTCCTTCTACCCTGACTTCTCTGCTGCAGTTCAGAAGAGCCATGCGCGATTCACTGAAATTAAAAAAACGCTTGCAGAAGCTGCAAGCACCTTATGCTATGCTATACCCAGCGAGACTCAGAGTCATCTTGAGGGGCCAAGCACACTTTTTTGAGAACCCTGCTGATGCCTCGGACTGGCTGGACGCCAACGCGGGAGCATTTCACCAAAGACCCCCTGATGGTGAAGATTGATGTGCCTGACAAGTCTTGCTGATGCCGCCTTACTTCTCCCCCAGCTGAGGATGGTGCCGGAAACGTACAATGATTACTTTCACCTAATGCGAATTCGGAAATGTGTTTATTACTGGCAATACTCATACCACGGATTGCCTGTAAATGTGCGGCCATGTTGGCTGCATCTTTAGACAGGTCGAGGGACCCGTTGTCCCCTGCAAATCGGGAATGCCTGTTGGCACCCCCGAACCTGAACTTCCTAGAGATCCACGTGCAGATGGACCTCCTACCCGAAAGGACAGTTGGCCTGCAACGGATGGGGTCCGTAAGTTTGTTTGCCGCACTGTTGTGCGCTTTTGGTTGTTGCAATAAGAAAACTTGTTCCAGAGCAGACAGTTTCTACTTCCAGACTTTTTTTTTTTTTTTTGTTTATTATCTTTTTTATTAATTTTCCAAAAACATATATAACACACATTACAATACATGAAACACATTTACAGTCTCAATATTTCCCATTACAAAATAAAAAAAATAAATAAAAAAAAAAGAGAAGGGGGGGTGGGAAGAGGGAGAAATAGGGAAATGGAGAGAGAGAGAGAGAGAAAAAAAAAAAGGGGGGGAAGGGAGTGGGGATAATTTTGGAAGGGGGGGGATGGGGGAATACAGTCCCCCATACTCTCCCCCAAATATATTATGTGCTATCACTCTAGTGTTGATGTCTTCTAAAGTGGAATTAAATAATAAAGGGAGACAGAAAGTGGTTTCAAAAAACTACTACGAACTAAAAAACAAGTGTTAAAATCTAAGAGTAGACAGTATAAAGGACTAGGGGATGAATTTATGAGTAACTATACTGATAAAGTGACAGAACATGTATATAAAAGAGAAAAGTGAGAGGTAAAGTTATCGTCACCTGTGCCTAAAAAAAAAAAAAAAAAGGGGGAGGGGAGGGGGGGGGGCGAGTGGGGGTGATTTTAGAATGGGGGGGGGCTGGGGGGTGCTATCCCTCTAGTGTTGATGTCTTCTAACTTAAAATTAGTTATTAAAGAGTGAAAAAAAAAAAGATGATTTCAAAAACTACTACAAACTGAAAAACAAGTGTTAAAATCTAAAAGTGAACTGTATAAAGAACAAAGAGATGAATTTACAAGTGACTACACTGATGAAGTGACAAAACATATATGTAAAGAGAAAAATAACAAGTAGAATTATCGTCGCCTGTGCCAAAAAAAAAAAGGGGGGGAGAGGGGGAAGCCTCAGGGGAGAACAAATCTAATCCCCCTCTCTCACTCTCTCCAAGAAAAAGAAGAAAACAAAAATAGGGGTGTAAAAAAAGGAAAGAAAAGGGAGGAAAGGGAAGGCCGGCATGCATGGTATCCAATAAAATGTTTGTCACATTACATTTTAGTCTCTTAAGGGATAGGCCAAAGAATAACCACAGGGAATCCTCCTTAAGATATAGATAGCTTATTCAAAAGATGTAAACGGGTCTCAGTGGGTTTGTGCAAGTATCTCTATAGGTTGTGGTGTCCTTGAACTCCATCCACGGAGTCCAAGTTAAAGTGTGTCGTTGAAAAGTGTCCTTGTTACAATGAGTGATATCTTCCATAAGATGGACCTCTGAAATTTTTTGAAACCACTTTTTCACGGATGGAGTCTCAGGCTGACCCCAAAGGGTCGGTATAAGTGCTTTAGCCGTATTAAGCAAATGTGGAACTAAAGAACATTTGTATTTTCTGACAGGTTCCTTAGTAGCATGGAAAAGAATGGTCCATGCATCAGCAGGAAGATTAATATTAGATATTTGTTGGATAATTCGAATAATGCTAGACCAGAAGGGGCGGATGAGTGGGCACGACCACCATATATGAGCGTGGGTTGCTCTGTTCCCACAATTCCTCCAACACAACGGGGAGTTGTCGGGGAACATCTGATGAAGCTTTAATGGGGTGTAGTGCCATCTGGTTAGTAGTTTGTAATTGACCTCAGCCATCCTTGATGCAATTGAAGAGATATGAGTCAGCTGTAGGACTTTATCTTTTTGGCTGTCTGAGAGGCAAGATTCCAAGTCTGCCTCCCACTTAGCGAGAAAGGGAGGATAAGTATCACCTTGGAGCTTGATGAGTAATTTGTAGAATACCGAGATACAATGTTCAGGTGGGTCCGTTGAATTAAAAACTTCCTCAATGCTGTTTAAGTCCTGTATCCCTCTAAGCGGCTGAGGCAGAGTTCTAAGGAAACCTTGCAATTGATTATATCTCCATTTATCAAGAAACATAATGGGCTTGAGGCCGAGAATTTCCTTAAGAGGCTTAAGCGCATTTGCTCGAAGAACATGATGTAGTAGAAGAGGTTCTTCTGGCAACCACGTCCTATAGCCAGGATCTAGTAGGCCAGGTAAGAAATAATCGTGGTCCAAAAGCGGTAACAGAGGAGAAGCATATGACCACGAGAACTTCCTATGTAAGGCATCCCATACATCAAGGGTGGAAGTGGTTAAAGTGGAGGTACTTGGAGCAAGGTGTCTATGTAAGCGTGGCAACCAGGGTATAGTTGCTAGGTCTGTGTTACTAAGAGCATGTTCCAAACTCACCCAAAGTTTGGACTTAGCAGCATATTTCCATTTGGATATTCTAGACAGAATCACAGCATTATAATAAGCCTTAAAATTTGGAAGGGCCAGTCCCCCAGCTTCCTTGGAGCGAAATAATACTTCCTTAGATACTCTGGGGTGACTGTTCCTCCAAATAAAGCGGGAGACCATGGTCTGTAATAGGGAAAAAAATCCTATAGGCACACCCAATGGGATCATTTGAAAGAAAAAAAGAACTCTAGGCAGAATGTTCATTTTAATTATACTCACTTTACCCAACCATGAGTGTGTCAGCGTGTTCCACTTTTGTAAATCCCTTCTAATATTATTCAATAATGGGATGTAATTATATTTAAAGAGGGACTGAATGTGAGGCACAAGATTCACTCCCAGATATTTCATACTTCGTTGTACCCATCTAAAAGGGAAGAGGGGTTTTAAATTTTCCACCTCCCTTCCAGGTAGATTAATATTTAGAATTTCAGACTTAGATAGGTTAATTTTAAAGTTGGAGAGTGTCTGAAAAGTAGAAAACGCTGACATTAAATTGGGAAGCGAGATACGAGGCTGTTGGATAAAAAATAAAATATCGTCCGCATATGCCGCATATTTGTGCGTTTTATTACCTACTTGAATCCCATGTATATTTAAATTACATCTTATGGTTGCCAAAAAGGGTTCGAGGGTAAGGGCAAATAAAAGGGGAGAAAGAGGGCAGCCCTGTCTGGTCCCATTAAATAGTTGGAATGAGTCACTTAAAGTGCCATTTATGCGAATTTGAGCCGTGGGGTTAGAATAGAGGGAAGTAATGCGGTAGAACATCTTGGGTCCCAGTCCAAAATGTCGCAGGGTCAGTTTTAAATAATCCCAGTCCACCCTATCAAACGCTTTTTCAGCATCTGTAGATACAAGTAGGGTGGACTGGGAAGACCTTTGAGCGTATTGTATAAGAGATATCGCCCGGAGAGAGTTATCCTTGGCTTCTCTGTGTGGCATAAAGCCCGTCTGATCCGTGGAAACCCAAGTAGATATAAGAGGGAGTAGTCTGTTGGCCATTACCTTAGAATATAATTTGATATCAACATTTAATAGGGAAATTGGCCTATAGCTACTGCATTGAGTAAAGTCCTTATCTGCTTTAAGGATAACTGAAATATGGGCTGTAAGAGATTCCGGGCGTAGTCCCGAGGTCTGTGAGATTGAATTGGCATAAGCCGTAAGGCGGGGCAGAAGGATATCACTGAATGTTTTATAGTACCGGATAGTATAACCATCCGGTCCCGGGGCTTTACCTGTCGGTGAAGATTTCAGAGCCGCCTGAAATTCCTCAACCGAAAGTTCAGATTCAAGTTCCCTGAGAGTCAAATTTGAAAGTTTGGGCAAATTTGCTTCTTTTAGATATGTAAGCATAAGGTTACGTCTCTCCTTCACAGTCAGAGACGGGGAGTCACACTGCACTTTGTACAAATCTGCATAATAGTCCCTGAAAGCTTTAGCAATGTGAGGAGTCGCATGGACTAAATTTCCGTTTGATAACTTTATTTTAGGAATAAATGATCTAGTCTGTTTTTCCTTGAGGGATCTTGCTAATTGTCTGCTAGGTTTGTCCCCCCACTCATAGAATTTTTGCGAATATCGTTGGAATTTCCGAGCTGTATCGAGGTTAAGAAGATTTTTTAATTCCTCTCGTTTCAATGTGAGAGCTTCTAGCTGGGATGTGTGCAGAGTGAATTTATGTTGTTTATCAAGTTCTGTTATTTGGTGCAGGACCTGTTCAAGTTGTTGACCACGCTCTCTTTTCTTCATTGCCCCAAGTTCTATGAATCGGCCTCTCATAGTTGCCTTGTGAGCTTCCCATACAATAGCAGGGGATGTCTCAGAAGGTTTATTATCTTTAAAATATTGCGATATATGAGAGGCAAACACAGAAACTTCTGTTGGGTCAGAAAGAAGAGAATCATTGAGTCTCCAATTATTGGAGCGCTGAGTCAAAGTGGGCATAGTCATACTCATCGACACAGGTGCATGATCTGACAGTGTCGCAGTACCTATATTCGCCGATTGTAATAATGGAAGGTGATAATGGTCTAAAAAGATATTATCTATTCGGGAATAAGACTGATGGGTCTTCGAAAAATGGGAAAAATCTTTTTCTTTTGGATGTAAAATACGCCATACGTCTATCAATTGTCGGTCTATTAGTCTCTTTTTAACAAAGGACAGGCGCTTAAAAGAGATGTTAGAGCGACCGTGGGATGTATCCAAAACAGGATCTAGAGACATATTTATGTCTCCTGCCAGTATGATTAGACCCTCAGCAAATTGTGATAAATCAGTGAGAATTTGAGAAAAAAAAGGTAGGTTGATTTTGATTCGGGCAGTATATGTTTGCTAGAGTACATTGGGTAGTACCTAAAAAGCCCTTTAAAAAAAGAAAACGACCATGGTCATCCGCTTGCATATCTAAAAAACGGAAGGGTACGCTATTACTAAAACTAATAGCCACCCCCTTAGCTTTATTCGTATCTGAGAGGCTATAATACCACTGAGTAAAATAAAGCGAGGTCAATTTGACCTGTGTAGTATGGGTTAAATGTGTTTCCTGAAGAAACACAATAGAAGAGGCAAGTTTCCGTAATTCACGGAAAACCTGATGCCGTTTTGCCGCAGCATTTAAACCCCTAACATTATAAGAAATAACTTTAAGTGTGGCCATTTATCACAGCAGAGCATAACCCTTAAACCTACTTAGCCATGCATGCCAGCCTTGATAGGAAAAGTAAAACAAAAAAGAAACGGGTAAGTATTGAGAAAAACAGAAAGACAAATTTACATAAACAACAAAAACGTCCATCTGGACGCATGTGGGAAACCTTAATTTATCACGCAGATTTCTGCGGTGGTCCCTATGGGGGGAGAGAGCACGGGCAGCCGTCCAGAACTCCTGTAGGAGAACGGATAAGAGTACTCGAAGGCTACCCGCTCTCCACAACCCCAAAAGGAGAGAAGGGGAGGGGAACGTGTCGTATAAAAGACACATAGGAGCATTGTGCTCCACCCGCATTCAGCTTGCGTCAGATAATGTGCAGAGGAATACTTTTTGCTCCAACAGTAAACAATAAACCTTTTTATAACAAATATACTTTAGCGGCCAAGTCACATCTCATTAGATATAATAACTTACAGGCATACTCAACCAAAGAAAAAAGGAAAGTACATAGGCGTAATCACCCTTTACTCGTCTATGTTATTATACAGGACCTGACGCTGAAGAGCGCCCTTTTTTAGTAGTAGGAGATTTTTGCCAATGGGAGTCCTGAATATGCGAAAACTTAGGGACCGGGTCATGCCAGCCCGGGAGGTCCACTGAGGGCAGATTAAGGTCCTTTAAAAATTGTAACAATTCCTCTGGGAACCGGAGGGTGTGGGAGCGACCATTTTTGGTAGCAATAAGGCACGCCGGGAAACCCCATCTATAGGTAATCTCCTTAGAACGTAAATGTTCCAAAAGTGGTTTAAGGGCTCTGTGGCGGTCTAAGGTTTCTTTAGATAAATCCGAGAAAATATTGAGAGTTGCTCCCTCAAAGTCAATGTTGGGAATGCTCCTCAACTTGACCATAATGGCGTTCTTATCTGTGAAATAATGTAGACGGCATATTACGTCTCTAGGTTGCTCAAGAGCAACAGTACGAGACCTAAGAGCCCGATGAACCCGATCAAAACGCAACGGATCAGTGGGTTCATTTCCCGACACTGAATTAAATATACCTCTAATCTGCGACTCCAAATCTTTATCTCCAGTCACTTCAGGCAGACCTCTGATTCGTAGGTTGTTTCTGCGATTTCTGTTCTCGAGGTCCTCTAACTTATAAAGTGAGGCACGTTGAGCAAGGGCTAGCTGTGTGACAGTCTTTTGTAGTTCTCGTATAGCTGTTTCATGAGTATCTTGTCTCTGTTCTGTGCCCTCCACCCTATCGAGAATATGCGCCATATCTGTTCTTACCCCTGTGATTTCCTTTTTTATAGATTTTTCGAGTCCATGGAACATCCCGGCTAACTCTTTTCTGATGCCGCTCAGCAGAGACGCCATATCTGAGCCTGTAGGGGACTCAGGTTCTTCCATGAGATCTGAGCAGTAAGATGATACAGGCGAACTTTCTCTTACAGAGGTTGCTAGTGAAGCGAGAGATGCGTTGCGTCTTGTGCGTCTAACTTGACTGCTACATGCGCCAGGGCCGGTTCCACTGGCAACCAGGAATCGCTGTATGGAGCTAGAGGTGGTTTTGTTAGTCACCGTTCCTTTACTATGTGTCTTGGGAGTTGTAGAGCGGATTTTGTGTATCTTTGCTGGCATAGTTGGAGCTTCAGAACTGAATGCTAAGTGGAGCGCCCCTCAGTCTCATTCGCTTAACAACATGTGTACAGCGTAGTATGGAACATATGGTTATTCAGGCCCATGCTAAGCTTCTTCTGCTGAATAGGGGTTAAGCTGGAGAGGACAGGGATAACTGGGTCCTTGCTGCTGCTAGGCCAAGGGTGTAGCAAGCTGAGGCCTAGTGAGCGTGCCACTCCCTCCGAGCTGCTGCTATATGGCTCTGGATGTCTGACTAGTCCAGACTTATAGAGTTTCAGTTCCTTTTACTACCCAACGGTTTATGTTGTTCATGATTTCTTCCCAACCTGACCTTGCATCCCCTACTAAGTGGAGGAGGGGGGGTGGGTGGGGCTGAGAAGGTCTTTCCCTTGATGGTTACGTGTTTGACTCCCCCTGATGGAGACGGTTACAGTGCTGTCATGGAACATTAGGGGGCTGCAAGACCCTCTGAAACGAACTATGGTATCCTCCCTGATGAGGAAGCTCCTACCTGCTATCTGTGCCTTACAAGAGACGCATCTTACTGCTGATTCTGAATCATGCTTGAACTATCGGTGGGTGGGCAGAGCGTATCACTCCACTCACACTTCCTACTCTAGGGGTGTGAGTGTTTTGATACTTAGCTCCATAGATTTTGAGGAGCTCGGCTCTGCGGTGGATGCTGACGGTAGATATGTTTTTCTTCTATGCAGGTTGTTCTCCCTTAAGTGTATTCTTGCTTTTGTATATATACCCCCCTTGTACAATAATCAGGTACTGAGAGCATTGATGGAGTTTCAAATGCGATTCCCGCAGGTGCCTTTGTACGCCTTCGGGGATTTCAACTGCTTCACGGACCCCTTGTTGGACAAACATCCCCCGGGGGGAGGAGGAAGGGGGACGAATCGCACTGCCCTATGGAAATTCATGGAGGAGGTGGGATGGAGGGACCCCTGGAGGGCGAGAAACCCGGGTGTGAAGCAATTTTCATGCTTTTCAAAGAGCTATTCATCTTTGTCCAGGATTGATCTATGTATATGCTCTAATACTGCTGAGCGCCACATTTCGGGGATGATATACGCTCCCAGAAGTGTGTCGGATCACTCTCCACTTATTGTGTCCCTAGAGGTGCGTCCCCCTTCCACGGTGGCTAAGGCTCCGTGGAAGATGAACGCTTTTTGGTTAAATCTCTTTTCTTCCCATGAGCGCGTAGAATCCCGCATTTTAGATTTTTGGTGCATCCATGTGGCCTCTGAGAGGGTAGCCATGGATTGGGAGGCCTTTAAGGCTGTTCTGAGGGGTCTATTTATTGCAGAAATCCAGGCCATTAACCACTTAACGACCGCCCACTGTAAAAAAACATCGGCAGAATGGCACCGACAGGCAGAATCACGTATATCTACGTGACTGCCTTTGTATAGTTGGGGGGTCCGATCGGACCCCCCTTCTTTACAGTGAGCGGTGGTTAACTGATCGGGAGCGATCAGGCATGAGGGGACGGCCGTTAGTTTCCGGCCGCCCCCTCTCGATCGCTCCCGGCGAATGAGGGAGCTTCCCCTGCCTGTGTAATGTTTACACAGGCAGAGGAAGTGATGTCATCTCTCCTGCGGCGCTCACATATACCGAGCGCCGTACAGGAGAAGATGCAGGTTAGTGCACAAAACACTACACTGACACCAGGACACATAGGTACATAAATCGCCCCCCCAGGCCCCCCCAGACACCCCCAGATCACCCCCAAGATCACCCCCCAGATCACCCCCCAGCCACAGTGTCACTGATTGCAGTGACCATTTATTTACTGATCAGTGACATTTGTGACTGTAAAAGTGTCACCAAAGTTTAGTTTTAGGTCCAGTGTAGCCCCCTAACCCCCCTAATAAAGGTTTAACCCCTTGATCGCCCCCCAGATAACCCTTTCACCCCCTATCACCACTGTCGCTAAGCGATCATTTTTCTGATCGCCGTCTTAGCGTCGGTGATGCCGATCGGTAGCCAGTAATTTTTTTTAGGTTCGCCGCAGGTTTTTATAGCGTCGAGTACCCCCATATATTCCCTAATAAAGGTTTAACCCCCTTGATCGCCCCCCAGGTAACCCTTTCACCCCCTAGCACCGCTGTCACTAAGCGATCGTTTTTCTGATTGCTGTTTTATTGTCGGTGATGCCGATCGGTAGCCAGTTTTTTTTAGGTTTGCCGCAGGTTTTTATAGCGTCGGGTACCCCCATATATTACCTAATAAAGGTTTAACCCCCTTGATCACCCCCCAGGTAACCCTTTCACCCCCTATCACCACTGTCGCTAAGCGATCGTTTTTCTGATCGCTGTCTTATTGTCGGTGATGCAGATCGGTAGCCAGTTATTTTTTTTAGGTTCGCCGCAGGTTTTTATAGCGTCAGGTACCCCCATAAATTATCTAATAAAGGTTTAACCCCCTTGATCGCCCCCAGGTAACCCTTTCACCCCCTATCACCACTGTCGCTAAGCGATCGTTTTTCTGATCGCTGTCTTAGCGTCGGTGATGCAGATCGGTAGCCAGTAATTTTTTTTAGGTTCGCCGCAGGTTTTTATAGCGTCAGGTACCCCCATATATTATCTAATAAAGGTTTTAACCCCCTAATTGCCCCTAGTTAACCCTTTCACCAGTGATCACCATATATGTGTTACAGGTGACGCTGGTTAGTTAGTTTGCTTTTTATAGTGTCAGGGCACCCGCCGTATATATAACCCAATAAAGGTTTAACCCCCTGATCGCCCGGCAGGTGATATCAATTAGGTTTTAGCGTCAGAGAGGGTCTGCGTCACACCCCAGGCAGCGTCAGGTTAGTGCCAGTAACGCTAACACCCACACTTACACCCACGCGTGAAGCATACACCCCCCTTAGTGGTATAGTATCTGATCAGATCAATATCTGATCTGATCAGATCTATACTAGCGTCCCCAGCAGTTTAGGGTTCCCAAAAACGCAGTGTTAGCGGGATCAGCCCAGATACCTGCTAGCACCTGTGTTTTGCCCCTCCGTCCAGCCCAGGCCACCCAAGTGCAGTATCGATCGATCACTGTCACTTACAAAACACAACACACATAACTGCAGCGTTCGCAGAGACAGGCCTGATCCCTGCGACTCCAGTGCTGTAGGAGGTGATTTCACCACCACAGTTAAAAAAAAAAGCATATATGCCGAAGCATTGGGGCAGCAGGGGCGGAGGAGCGGAGGAGCGATTTTGCTCCTAATGCCGCGTACATACGGTCGAAATTCCGACGGAGGCTTGCCCGTGGAAAAGTCCGACCATGTGTGTGCGGCATAACTTTTTTGCGGGAGGATGCCCCCATGCTTCGGCATATATAAATGGTGCATGTATGCCCATCATTAGAAGTGGGTGGATGAAGGGCGGTATTCTAATGGTGGGCATACCCACCGATCAATCTCTTTTTTCGTTCAGCCAACTGGCTGCATGAAAAAAAAAGATTACAATACATGTCCAACAAGGACCAGCAACGTACTGGTATGTTGCTGGACTTTGAATGTTTATACCAGAATGATGCCTGCGGGTTTAGGTATCATCTTGGTATCATTCTTTTCAGCCAGCGGCCGGCTTTCATGTAAAAGCAATCCTAGTGGCTAATTAGCCTCTGGACTGCTTTTACAAGCAGTGGGAGGGAATGTCCCCCCCCCCGGATATAAAAAGCGCCATTGGGAAATTGGGAAAGCATTTTATCACACCGATCTTGGTGTGGTCAGATGCTTTGAGGGCAGAGGAAAGATCTAGGGTCTAGAAGTCCCCAGTTTTTTCAAAAAAGAGTACCTGTCACTACCTATTGCTATCATAGGGGATATTTACATTCCCTGAGATAACAATAAAAATTATAAAAAAAAAAAAAAAAATATGGAAGGAACAATTTAAAAATAAAATAAAAAAGCAAAATTAATAATAAAAAAAAAAAAGCACCCCTGTCCTGCCCTGCTCTTGCCCAATGGTGAACGCAAGCGTCGGTCTGGCGTCATATGTAAACAGCAATTGCACCATGCATGTGAGGTATCACCGCGAAGGTCAGATCGAGGGCAGTAATTTTAGCAGTAGACCTCCTCTGTAAATCTAACGGGGTAACCTGTAAAAGGCTTTTAAAGGCTTTTAAAAATGTATGTAGTTTGTCGCCAATGCGCGTTTGTGCGAAATTTTAAAGCATGTCGTGTTTGGTATCTATGTACTCGGCCTAAGATCATCTTTTTTATTTCATCAAACATTTGGGCAATATAGTGTGTTTTAGTGCATTAAAATTTAAAAAAGTGTATTTTTTCCCAAAAAAATGCGTTTGAAAAATAGCTGCGCAAATACTGTGTAGAAAAAAAAATGCAACACCCACCATTTTAATCTGTAGGGCCTTTGCTTTAAAAATATATATAATGTTTGGGGGTTCAACATAATTTTCTTGCAAAAAAAAAATATGTTTTCATGTAAACAAAAAGTGTCAAAAAGGGCTTTGTCTTCAAGTGGTTAGAAGAGTGGATGTAAGCTTCCTAATGTTGTGTATAAAATGCCAGAACAGTTCAAAACCCCCCCAAATGACCCCATTTTGGAAAGTAGACACCCCAAGCTATATACTGAGAGGCATGTCGAGTCCATGGAATATTTTATATGTTGACACAAGTTGCGGAAAAAAGACAATTTTTTTTTTTCTCAGGAGAAGCAGCAAAATGTATTTTGGGGTGCAATTCCACATATAACCATGGCATGTGTGAGCAATATATCATTTAGTGACAACTTTTTGTAATCTTTTTTTTTTTTTTGTCATTATTCAATCACTTGAGACAAAAAAAAAAAATATTCAATAATGGGCTCAACATGCCTCTCAGCAATTTCCTTGGGATGTCTACTTTCCAAAATGGGGTCATTTGGGGGGGGGGGTTTGTACTGCCCTGCCATTTTAGCACCTCAAGAAATGAGATAGGCAGTCATAAACTAAAAGCTGTGTAAATTCCAGAAAATGTACCCTAGTTTGTAGACGCTATAACTTTTGCGCAAACCAATAAATATACGCTTATTGACATTTTTTTTTACTAAAGACATGTGGCTGAATACATTTTGGCCTAAATGTATGACTAAAATTGAGTTTATTCGATTTTTCTTATAACAAAAAGTAGAAAATATCATTTTTTTTCAAAATTTTCGGTCTATTTCCGTTTATATTGCAAAAAATAAAAAATCGCAGAGGCAATCAAATACCATTAAAAGAAAGCTATATTTGTGGGAAGAAAAGGACGCAAATTTTGTTTGGGTACAACATTGCATGTCCGCACAATTTACAGTTAAAGCAGCGCAGTGCAAAATTCTGAAATCACCTCTGGTCCTCTAGCTACCAAATGGTCCGGGGCTTAAGTGGTTAAGAGGAAGACACATGCTCAGAGGGAGGGAATAGAACTGTTGGCTAAGAAGCTAGAGGATACTTTTGTTACAGACCCGTCTGAACCAAACAGGGAGGCGTGGCTTTCAGCGCAGGATGCTCTGTACCGGGTCACGTCCTCAGGGGCGGAGAGGAAGCGTTTTTTTCAAAAGGCAGCTTTCTATGAGGAAGGAGAGCACACTGGACGTATGTTAGCGACTATTGCCCACTCTCAGCAGCTGTCCCCTTCGATTGGAGCGCTACGCGCTCGTACTGGTAAGGTGACTAACTCCCCGGACCAAATTTTAGCAGAACTTGTGAGTTTCTACTCCTCTTTATATGAATCTAAGCGAACATACTCGTTAGAATCTTTAGACGAATACTTGGATCATATCCTCTTACCTACCTTGTCGGACTCCGCTAGGGAAGCACTTGATGCCCCTTGACCCTAGGTGAGCTGCAGATGGCAACTAATTTATTCCCCAACTCGAAAGCTCCGGGGGATGACGGGCTCCCTGTTGAGGTATACAAACAATATGGAGAGCAGGTGTTACCGCACCTGCTGAGAGTCTTTAATGCCGCAAAGGAGACCGGTACCCTCCCTCAGTCTATGACTAGAGCTAACATTGTATTGATTCTAAAGCCAGACAAGGACCCTTTAGACCCGGGATCGTACAGGCCCATCTCCCTCCTACAAACTGACGTAAAGATCCTTGCCAAAGTCCTAGCAGTAAGACTGAATAGCGCCATATCCACTATTATTCACTCGGACCAGTCCGGGTTTATGCCTCAAAAGTCGACTGCAATAAATCTACGGAGACTTTTCCATAATATCCAATCATGGGCGGACAATGCCGGAGATCGTGCATTGCTATCCCTGGATGCCCATGAGGCGTTTGACAGCGTCGAGTGGGACTATCTATGGGCGGTAATGAGGAAGTTTGGATTTGGGGGTGAGTTCATCCGGTGGGTGCAGCTGCTGTACTCTTCCCCAGTAGCGGCTATACAAGAGGGGGGGAGGATTTCACATACGTTTAACTTATATAGAGGCACACAGCAGGGCTGCCCCCTCTCCCCCCTCCTTTTTGCCCTGGCTATTGAGCCTTTGGCTGCCATGATCCGGGATTGTCCCTCAGTGCAGGGATTTCGATATGGAGATCTTCAGGAGAAGATCATGCTATATGCAGATGATACTATGCTACTCCTTGGGGACACTTCCACTTCACTGACTGAGGCCATGACTATAGTGCGGCGATTTGGTATGTACTCGGGTCTGGTTATTAATTGGACCAAGTCCTCTCTCCTTTTGTTAGATCGTGAGCCTTCAGCATCCTCTCCGACCATGCAGGACATCCCGGTAGCCACATCCTTTAAATATTTGGGCATCCAGGTTACTGCCTGTTTGCTGGAATATGTCAACTTAAATCTCACCCCCCTGATCAACCGCTGCCGTGATCGGGTCAAGGTGTGGAGCAAGCTGAGGTTGTCCCTGGTGGGGAGGGTGAACTTGATAAAAATGATCCTTATGCCACAACTGCTGTATGTGCTCCACAATTCCCCCATGGTTATTCCCCTGAAAAAATTTAGGATTATTAACTCGATCTTTTGATCACTTATATGGCTCTCCAAGCCCCCTAGGGTTAAACTTGAACAATTGCAGCGCTCTAAGGACACCGGGGGATTGGCATTGCCAAATCCATGGCTGTACTATTTAGCTTCCCAAATTCAGCATATTGCACGAGTTGTGTCCCCTCAACAGGACCTGGCACTGAATTTGCTGGACTCCTCGGTCCAGCTGCTCAGCTTCACGACTGGGGGGGGGGTGGCGGTCTGGAGGCCCTGAGGTACACTAAATCTAATAAGCTGTTCCCCACGTATGTACTTATGCAAAAGATATGGAATAAGGTCAGAATGCTTCAGGTGGTGACTGGATTTACTATTTACAGCCCTATATGGGACAACCAATACTACAGGGAAATAGCCAAATCACCGTATGGTCTGAGGTGGATGCAGTATGGGGTGTCGCATATGACTCATATATTTAGGGATGGCAAATTAAGGTCCTTTCAAGAGCTCAGTATGGAATTTCGGCTACTGGCCTCTATGCAATTTTACTATCTCCAGCTTAAACATGCAGTTGACGCGCAGAGGGAGATGGATGTTTGGTCCTTAGACTCGGCGTCAGTTTTAACTACCTGTTTGAAGTAACTACGTATAAGGGATTTATTTCTTGTTGCTATGCCAGGCTGCTTAATCTCTTTCTGCAGGGCACTCCTCTGAAGGCAGTGTCCCTGTGGGAACAAGATGTGGGCGCGTTTGAGGATGAGCAGTGGGAGGAGGCTTTGCAGGTGGTCCCCTCGTGCTCCCTGAACGTGGCACACAGATTGTCACAGCTTTATATCCTTCTGAGGGTCCACTACACACGGCTAGATTAGCCCGTATGGGGGTGACCGCCGATCCATCCTGTACCAGGTGCTGCAGAGATCACAGTGATCTTATCCACTTGCTGTGGAGATGCCCAAAGCTCCACTTGTATTGGGCACGGGTCATCAACACTCTTAATGGCGTTTTCCAGGTTCTGATACAGTTGGATCCTAAAGCTTGCCTTATTTCAGGCCCGTCTGATGATCTTGAGACACTGGAAAGATACTGAGCCACCTACGGTGCAGGAGTGGATCACACAGATGGGGGTTACACTCCGGTTAGAAAAACTTGTGTATCAACGTAGAGGGACTAGTACTAAATATGATAAACTATGGGACCCGTGGCTGAGTGTCCCGGGTCTGGCACCTATGGACTTGGTACATGATCGAATATTTTGTTGAATACTTTTTAGAGTACACTGAGGTGGGACGTAGGTTGGGGGTGGGTGCATGCTATGATAGTGGGGATACCGATGATTCATTGAAGGGAGTGTGTGTTATGACGGGTATGATGAATATGGGTGTGCTGCGTCACACTGATTGATTATATTGTTGGATATCTGGAACTCTATGTATGTGTTTTTCTTTCTTACTTCTGCTCAATAAAGACCTTTTTTTTGAGAAAAAAATAAGAAAACGGAAGACATACAAGACCCACTGATAATCTCCCTCGATCTGGGGCTCCATGCAAGATCTTACCCCATGGGGTCAAAATGATCACAAGAACGGTGAGCAAAAATACCAGAACCACACGGGGGGACCTAGTGAATGACCTGCAGATAGCTGGGACCAACATAACAAAGGCTACTATCAGTAACACACTACGCCGCCAGGGACTCAGATCCTGCAGTGCCAGACGTGTCCCCCTGCTTAAGCCAGTACATGTCCGGGCCCTTCTGAGGTTTGCTAGAGAGCATCTGAATGATCCAGAAGAGGACTGGGAGAATGTCATATGGTCAGATGAAACCAAAATAGAACTGTTTGGTAGAAACACAACTCGTTGTGTTTGTAGGAGAGAGAATGCTGAGTTGCAACAAAAGAACAACATACCTACTGTGAAGCATGGGGGTGGCAACATCATGCTTTGGGGCTGTTTCTCTGCAAAGGGAACAGGATGACTGATCCGTGTACATGAAAGAATGAATGGGGCCATGTATCGTGAGATTTTGAGTGCAAACCTCCTCCCATCAGCAAGGGCATTGAAGATGAAACGTTTCTGGGTCTTTCAGCATGACAATGATCCCAATTGCACTTATTTTCCACCATAATTTGCAAATAAATTCTTTCCAAATCAGACAATGTGATTGTCTGGATTTGTTTCCACATTTTGTCTCTCATAGTTGAGGTTTACCTATGATGACAATTTCAGGCCTCTCTCATCTTTTTAAGTGGGAGAACTTGCACAATTGGTGGCTGACTAAATACTTTTTTGCCCCACTGTATGTATATCAGATATACTGTGTGTGCACACATACACACACACACACACTGATCAGCCATAACATTATGACCACTCACCTAATTTTGAGTATGGCCTCACTTCCGAGAGATCTCGCTGCGGCGGATGCCTTCAGGATGCTTTTCTGCATGTCTTAACCTAAATAAGGACATGTGTGTTCCAGTGCGTTCAGGTAAGTTCCAGTGCGTTTTTGATGGGTTTTACAATGTTCCAGTACAGTCCAGTGCAGGAAAAATGCAGCATGCTCTACTTTTTTTTCTGGAACGCACTGGTGTGAACTATGCCATTGAAAACCATATCACCTACTTTCCATGCAGAAAAAAAAAACGCACTGGACTGCATGTGGTGTGAATTGCCCCTTTTAGGCAATGGCAGCGGCAGCACCCGAGAGCCGATGGAAACATCAGCTGGATTCCAGGACAGGTAAGTGTCCTATTATTAAAAAGTCAGCAGCTGCAGTATGTGTACAGTATGTGTAGCTGCTGACTTATAATTTTGTGCTGGGGGGGAACTTTAATATCCCATTTCCTTTTAATTGGCTGCTGGAATTACGCTTCAGCAGTAATTACTAACAATGGACTGGACTAAAAATAATATACAGTATATATACTATATTGTCAAAAGTATTGGGACGCCTGCCTTTACATGCACAGGAACTTTAATGGCATCCCAGTCTATAACAGCTTCAACTCTTCTGGGCAGGCTATCCGCAAGGTTTAGGAGTGTGTCTATGGGAATGTTTGATTATTCTTCCAGAAGAGCATTTGTGAGGTCAGGCACTGATGTAGGATGAGAAGGCCTGGCCCGCAGTCTCCACACAAATTCATCCCAAAGGTGTTCTATCAGGCTGAGGTCAGGACTCTGTGCATGCCAGTCAAGTTCCTTCACCCCAAACTCGCTCATCCATGTCTTATGGACCTTGCTTTGTGCACTGATCCAAATCATTTTATGGTGGGGGGATTATGGTGTGGGGTTGTTTTTCAAGGGTTGGCTTGGCCTCTTAGTTCCAGGGAAGGGGACACTTAAGGCATCAGCATACTAAGACATTTTGGACAATTTCATGCTCCCAACTTTGTGGGAACAGTTTGGGGACGGCCCCTTCCTGTTCCAACATGACTGCACACCAGTGCACAAAGCAAGGTCCAAAAAGACATGGATGAGCGAGTTTGGTAATAATAGCGTAACTACTGATTCATGGATTAAACAGAACATTGAAGATTTCTGAAGATTTATATCCGGAGTTTCTCTCAGTACCCTGTAAAGGCCCATACACACGATTTGAGTTTTTGACAACAATTGTCCGACGGACGTGTTTGATCGGACAATCCGACCGTGTGTATGCTCCATCGGACAATTGTTTTCGCTTTTTCATCGGACAAATGTTCGCTGTGAATGCTCTCAAACTTTTCCGCAACAAATGTCCGATGGAGGATAATCCGATCGTGTGTACAGAAGTCTATCAAGGCTTATCTGTTTTGTATTAAGTGGATTATGTGCTTGAAATCTTATAAAAAATATATATATATTTTATTTGAATCTTTTGGTTTTTATTTTTTTATATTAAAAGAGTAAAACAAACCATAATAAAATGGGAGTGGGTTATAAATGTATTCAGAATGTTATCTATGTTATAGTTTTTTTTTTTTTTTTCCCAAGTCAATATTACAAAAATATCAGAAAAAATATGTGTTGAAATTTCTTTATTAGATGTAAAACTATTTCAGAAAATCATATTTAAAAAATATATTTTATAATATATTTCTTTGGAAAATACATTTAAATTATATTTAAAAATATATATTTAAATACATTTTTTTAGATGTTCAAAAATATCTGGAAAATATATTTAAAAAGATATATTTTCAAATATATGCCTTTGGAAAATATATTTAATTATATTTTTGGAACGCATTTACAAATATATGTAAAAAAATATGTTGAAATTACTTTTTTATGTGTTACAAAAATCTGAAGAATATATTTAAAAAATATATTTTCCAATGGTAATGTCAGTTCCAGTTAGTGTTCCTCGCAATGGACAATCCCACCAGATTTGCAACAATGTACCTCTAGCTTGGCCATATCTTCATCACTGATCAAACAACTGCGGGAACCACTGTTTAAGTTTTGCTGGGGTGGCATGCCAATGTGTCGAAATATGATATATATATTTTTTTTTATTGGATATATTTTAGAGCAGAAAGTTAAAAATCTATATATTTTTCCAAATTTGTTGTCTTTTTTCATTTATATGATAAAAAAATAAAAAACCCAGTCGTGATCGAATACCACCAAAAAAAATCTCTATTTGTGTGAAAAAATATAAACATAAAATATATATAAATTAAATTTGGGTACTGCATTGCATGACTGCGCAATTACCAATTAAAGTAGCACAGTGCTAAAAAGCAAAAAATGGCCTGGTCATTAACTGCTTGGTGACCAGCCGCCATCGTTATACAGTGGCAGGTTGGCTCCCCTGCACAAATCGCTGTAGCTGTACGGCTAAGGGCTAGAGGGGGGCACGCCTCCGCGCTTCCATAGCCGATGCGCTGGGCTTGGGGCCGCGATGTCCGCCGGTGACCTGCGATTGCTCCTCAAAGAGCCAAAACAGGGATCTGTCAATGTAAACAGACAGATCACCGTTCTATCAGGGAAGTAAAGATCTGCTGTTCCTAGTGATCAGGAATAGTGATCTCTCTCTACTACCTGTCAGTCCCATCCCCCCACAATTAGAAACACCTCCCTAGGACACACTTAATCACTTTATCGCCACTAGTGGTAACCCCTTCCCTGTCAGTGACATTTATACAGTGATCAGTGGCTATTTTTAGCTCTGATCGCTGTATAGATGTCAATGGTCCCAAAACTTGTTGATCACCGCCATTACTAGTAAAAAAAAAAAATTATATAAAAATGCCATGAATATATCCCCTATTTTGTAGACGCTATTACTTTTGCGCAAACCAATCAATATACACTTATTGCATTTTTTTTTTACCAAAAATATGTAGAATAATACATATTGGCCTAAACTGATGAAGATTTTTTTTTTCTTGGACGTTTATTATAGCAAAAAGTAAAACATATTGGGTTTTTTCAAAAGTGTCTCTCTTTTTTTGTTTATAGCGGCATTTTTTTTTATTACATTCAGCTGTCAGCGGGGAACCCCGTTGACAGCTGATGACTCATCGGTTGTTAAGGGCGTGTTGCTCCTTAACAACACTGTATATGCTACTGGTAATAAATAAGCCGGCTACTGCTAGGTGTTAAATTACTGCATGTTTTCACTACTACTTTTTGAAAAACACTGTGCGGTATCTTACCATATACTCGGATGTGGTAAGATACCACTTTGTGAATGGAGCCCATTGTTATTGTGCCTTATATGAAGATATGGTACAATATGTAATGTTTTAAGATTCTTCCTTAAAAAAAAAAAATATTTATATATATATATATCATTACAACATGCATGCACAAGCCAAAGTGTATAAAATGATGGCACCTGCTTACCATGGCTGAAGCCTGCATGTATGGACGCTTTGTAGTGCGGTACTCATGAAAAGCATGCACTTTACAGCTTTTAGTATTTTTTTTTAACAGGATCAGTATGCACTTTATGTAGCATTGTTCTTGCAAGAAAGGTAAATGTTAAATAGATAGCATATGTCAAGTCCAAAACACTAAAAGAAAACCTGTTTTTAATATAGGTACACCACCACTTAGTGCATGTTTAACATTGCAGCTGTGCTGCTTATTAGACCACATTTGTTGGTGTGCATGATACACTTTGGATGCTCAACTGGGTTTGTAGGTACATTGATGCAACCAAATACTGTATTTATTGGCATATAACACTCACTTTTTTACCCTGAAAATAGAGGGTAAACTGTGCCTGCGTGTTATACGCAGGGGGCTGTGGAAAGTATTTTTTCTGAAACTTCCTTCTTAAAGTTAGGGTGCGTGTTATCCGCCTGTGCGTGTTATACGCCGATAAATACGGTAACTGATTTACATTAGTAATTTAGACCCATGGTGAACCTTTTACTTTTGCCTGCAATGAAGACAATTCTTTTCTTTTCCTCTTTTATTAGACAATTAATAAACTTGCAAATTTTAATTTTTGTTTTTCTAACAGAGAAAATTAGATTAATTATCTGTCTTGACATTCGTATATTCTGTGTGTTCATCTTCAAGCTAACCCTATCCTGATGCTGTCTCTCAATAACTGTTTAGGATTCATGAGGACATCTGGTGAAAAGAAGGTGTAATGACGTGATTACAGCTCAGTAATCATATAACAGCGCGGGTGTCAGGCACAGCGAGCAGAACAGACGTATTTAATACCAGATATTAATATAACAACAATGACCCAGATGGCTCTAGAACAGTGATAACTGTCATTACTCTGGCACTGGAAAATATTGGATGCATTTATGTTTGTATACAATTAATGTATACCGCAAAAAGGAGCAACAATATGTCATGTACTGCTGAGTTGTGCTTTTCCATCATTATGTAAGCATTGGCATCACAATGACAGTGCTGCTGAAATCATAGCAGGCTTTGTATAAAACACAGCAGTAAATATGATATGATCACAGATGTTTAAACATATGTTAATACATGAGCTGATTTTACAAAATCTGTCTTCAAGTATTTTACAACCATTTTCTCCAAGTCATTTCTATTTATTGAACTTCCATGTGTATAATAGCATCATTATTGCAGAATTTTTGTCAGGGTTTATTTTAAAAGAGAAGTATAGGTGGACGCTATTGTCAATAGAAATGAACACACCTAGAAAGAGAAGTTGAGCAAAAAGGGTTAAAGCTTTTTTTTTAAACCAAAATAACTAACAATTTAGGTAACTAAAAATGCATACTTTTTACTTGTTATTGTAAAATATGCAATATTATATCTATATTAATCCATAATCTATAACTATTGCATCCTTGTATTAATTTTATAGTCCCTTGTTTGCTAGTCTAACCTATCAGAGCATGTTAGGCCTGATGATGCACTATATAGTATAAAGACAAACACAGCTGCTTCGTAGATCAAGTCATATTATATTTATTTCCTTAAAGTAGGAATGTTACATACTAACAAGCAATATTCTATACAGCCTATATCAACAGTACTAATGAAAAGTGATACTTATATCTCCTCGAGGCAAAGGTTCCTGCTGGCTGAGCTCCTGGATATAATAGAGAACTAGGCCTCTGTAGGCCCTTGTAGGCTTCTGCAGGTCACATGTCTTAGGCCCAAACTGGCTGCCATTAGGCCTTCAGAGATGCATGTCGTTTCAGCCAGGTCCTTAGGCCAGAAGGGCTTGCAGTCAAAAAGGCAGAATTCTGTCTAACAGCCCTTCTTACCAAGCAGTCACCATTCAGACTCCCTCCCTTGCCAACCCCTTTTAATTTTGACCCAATACTAGCTCACAGGGCCGTCCTTCCCCAGATTACATCACTGAGGATACCTGCAGCCCATGCACAGTCTATTGTTATCAAACCTTTGAAGATTCTCGCACAGCAGGTGGGCGGAGATAAGCCTTTCTTCACTATGCAACCTTTGGGGATGGCAAGTGCCATCTGCTCTTGGTTACAAAACAGATGTGTGTAAATGTTCAGACTATACACGATTATTCTCCAACATATGCTGCTTTGCGCCTGAAGGACGCATATCACCATACTTCAGACATGGCTCCCATTGAACAGTCCATATGGTCAGAACAGTCCTTAACTGTCCTAATGTGTTGCGTTCTTCAACAGGCGCCTCAGAAACAGCTCCTATGGCACCGCCTATAACTGTCTTTCACCATGTGCTTCAGAACCAGTACCTCTGGAACAGTCTTTAACTGCCTTCCAACATGTGCTTCAGAACCAGTACCTCTGGAACAGTCCATAATGGTTTTGCCGTGTTGCGCCTCTTAACATAGGCTTCAGATAGAACAGTCCATAACGGTTTTAACGTGCTGTGCTTCCCCACACGTGCCGCTTTGCTACTGGGTGACACACCAACATCAATCTTCTGTGACAGCTTCCCTGTCACCGTTCTGTATCTTCTTCTTCTTCTTGACATCTTCATGAAGGGGTATAGTACCGGCAAGGGGTGTCCATTCATTCACCATTCACTCGCACACCCTCAGAGCAACAACTCAACTAGCTTTCAGCTACATAGCTTTGAGGAGGACCTTACTTGGCCATATTACTAGCCTAATATATATATTCTATCACACTATACCATGACATAAATCAACCCATTATCATAATATATGTACTGTATATATATATGATCCATCCAATTACGCCTCCCGCTTCCAACCTCCTATAACTCTTTATTGTAGATACGGGTCGGGATTGGGCAGGCTTTCTTACAGTGGTCTTTCTTACCACAACTTGGCCTGTCTGCGGTACCTCAGGGATCTAAATTGGCAGCAAAGTCTCTAATTTATACGAAGAGACCCCACCGTCACTTTGTCCCTCAGCTTGCATAGATCAGCGGGAGAGCTTCCCATACAAGTTTTTAGTCTAACAACACCTATAAATTTCAAACAATAACAAAACCCACAAAATTTCATCCCTGTGTCTGGATTTCAGTGACCATGCCCAGGGCATCTCATGCACCCCTACCTACTGTTAGGTTCAAGAAATACCCTAGTTCCATGGCTAACGCTACATTGGTATCCTCTAGGACAAAGAAACAAACTTGTCTATGTCCTAAATAATAAATACCCAGGTGCTTCCTTCTCAGCAATGATCTATCCATCCAGAACACAGAGTACTGTGTATTGACCTGGTATGCAAAGGACATGCTTCCAACAGAGGGAAATATCAACCTGCCCCCAGCTTCCGTATTCTATGATCACATGTGGGTCACTTAGCCACCAATGCAACAAGATAGAATCCCCAGTCAGTAAGCCCATTGATGCCACACAATATACAGACCGAGTCTGCACTTCTGTATATGGGATCATTCAGCACAAAACCTTTCACAATCCAAACCAGTACAGCCCATCCAGGCATTCCACCACCACTTTGGATTAGTGTAAGCGCCGTGTTTTGGCAAAGTCTTACTGAGCGGTGATGCTAACTCATCAGGCCACTGCCCCTCATGTAGAGATAGTGTACAATCAGCTTGATGCTGGTCGATAACTCCGCCTGCCCCTGTGTGCATGCCAGAGCCAATGACATATAACTGTCCTATACCATCTCACACTCTCTACCAACCTCTCACCATGATTGACAAAATCTTGAGCCATTTTACACTGGGTATTTATGTGACTCAAAGGGGGGGGCATCAATCTCTCTGAGTAACAAAGCCCCGCCTGCTGTCTGAAGCTATGGCTGAGAGTTTGCTCCCTAGGAGATCGATGTCCACTCCACCAACACCCATCCCAGCTCCTATTCCCCCAATATAGTGTTGAATATATCCCTCTTCTTTCGGGTTACTCCTCAGAACTACGCGCTCCGCATATCTCTGGGAGCAAGCCACTGACATGCTGACCGCACTTGATTCAGAGTATACTCAGCACATATAGGGTAATAGGTTTTATCAACCACTATGAGATGCTAAAGCGCCATGTGGTGAAGGTATACTATACCCTGGCAGCCAGTGTTTATTCCCTTTGTTCAACGGAGCATGCTCCTGTGTGTGTTCACTGGCATTACCTGTGCAGGGTTTCAACCCTCTCAGGTGAGACATCAATTAGGTGTATCTCCTACATGTCCGGTTCTGGTGTCCCACATGTCCACTAACCGAGAGCTTCTCTTTAGGACTGCTACGATTGAGACACCATCCTACGAGGAAGTTTTCACCCCATTGACGTGTCACCTGGTACCCTCTAGTCTGGCCAACAGACACCTTTAATTGTCAACCTCCTAGGTACCTGCACCATATTAATTCAGTTAAGTCAATACATGTCACACATTAAAACATTTCCTTCTTTCAATTCCTCGTCCCATAATAAAAAAGAAACAAAATATATTACATCCCTTGTTCTGAAGGATTGGATAGGTTATATTCCTTCCCCAACCTCCAACCCATTGCATTTGTATTCATAGTCCGTTTGCATTCATAAATGACAGGAGAGACTGTGGCAAAATGTTTCACAAGTCTCGTTGTTGGGCAAAGTCCTTCAGATTCAGTATCAGCGCAAAAATTGTCCATAAGAAAAAGGAAACCTTATATTTCAAGCATTAGTCTGAATCTTTTCTCTCCAGAACGTTTATAAGAACACATTTTTCAGTGTGGTATGGCACAGACAAACAGCCAACCAGATGAACATCCTTCATCTCTGTTCCAGAATCCTCTCCAATCTCGCTCCACCAAGGTTCTGGAAGTTAAGAACAAGAGCAGAATCAAATTCTTATCCATAATATCTACTAACACAGGAATTTAGTATTCCTGACTTCTGAACAAATTACCAAAACAACCATGATTCCTTTCGGATGAACCCACTCTAAAACGGATCCCCATGGTATAAGTAAAAATCTAAAATAAAAAAAATGCACGTGAACGTTGCTTCTCAAAAATTCTAAATTTTAAGCACTCAAAAAAAGACAATGCATTATCTGTACTTACATACAGTATCTATGCACTACACTACTTTCCCTTTTCAGGTGGATAGATCCCAAATCTTTGGAATTTCTTCCACCTGAATGAAAAGAAAACAAACGAAAAAAACAACTTCCGTAGCTAAAATGGCTTCCTATCAGCTCTTGTCCTAGACAAAATGTAGTCAGCTGCTAATTGAGGACATAGTCAATGACCACCTAGTCAGTTGCTAATGACCCCCTTTTCAGGTGGATAAAACCTAACAATTCTTCCACCTGAACGAAACCAAAATAAAATAGATGAAACAATATCAAAAAACATTAAAAATAAAAATAATAATAAAAAAAAATGGAAAAATAAATAAATAATAAAAACAAATTCCAAAATTAAAAAATAATTAATAATAATAAAAAATTACTAAAAAAAATTACAAAGACAAAATTAAAGAAAATTAATGAGAAAAAAATTACAATTTAAAAAAAATAATATTTTCTTTGAAAAATGAAAATCAATAAAAAATTTAAATTTTAAATCTGGCCATCAACACACAACAACATGGCAAGACAACCATCATCAAACAATGACAAACACTCAACTTTAATTAAAGACATCCACGGACTTTTCTCATGAGAAGAGTAAGCGCCCATTTTGATCTGGAAGAGAATTAGTTAATGGGAAAACAAAAAAACAACATCTGTACTTCATCACAACATTTGTAACTTCATTTGTAACTCTTTACTCCATTAATGTCTGACTATTGTTTAATTTTTTTCGTTGTTTGCAAACAATTACTAATTAATTAATGAGCTCATGGTACCATGTGAAAATTGATTATGCATTTACAATAACCTAACCCCTGCTCTGCAAAATTTGCCCACTGTCGTTTTCCCTTTGAAGGATCTGCAAACAAAACACAAACATTAGTATCCAAATCAGTTTAACTTCTTCCGTGGTCTCTAGAAAAACAAACAAACACAAAGATGGTTATTACACATAATTATCGTAAACAATTGACTTTTTAAGTCCCCCAAGCATTTTCCCATTAATTGTAATGCTGGGGGTAACATTTTCCATATTTTCCTATACTAAGCAGGCAGTATTAAAAAACTTTGCCATATTGGTCAGGAAAAATGGCCATGCCATTTGCGTCCAATCACATACAAGCCAGAATGGTAGATTAGCCCAAGGGGCGAACCTTGGAATGTTATTAAAAAAAATTGAAACTAAGAGTACTTTAAAAACAAAATAACGATCCTGCGGCCTTACCTCGAAAATATATACCTATCAAGGTCCTCTATAATATTCCAAACCTGCAGGGCAAACCTCTGTAACTCACATCTTATTCATAGCAAAGAAACATTGACCAGAAAATTCTCACCATCCCTGCAGCTCCCTAAGGGCTGCTACCATTGTTTCCCCCCATTGCTATATTTGAATGAACATGTGGCTCCCTCCATTTTTCATAATAATGCCTTTCCTGTCTTAATTGAGTATTACGGCCCCTATGGCTATTGCTACTCCATCTTACCGAATACACTTCGTAACGCCTTGGGGTCGTTTTGGGGTGTTGAGGTCTGTTTTTGATGTCATTATTTGCCGCCCAACAATATCTGGCGATGTGACCCCCCTTTTTACATAGAAAACATTTAAGGGTTGGTCTCCCTGCATGGGTCCTTCTCTGAGCATAAGGCGACCGAGATTCACATTGTTGCATAACATTAATCTGAACAGACTTTACACTTTCATCGTCTGAGGAGTAATCACTAGCGATGGACTCATCAGACATCTCCCTTACGTCAACTCCAGAATCAATACGATCACTAGTATCTGCATCTGCCTTTGACCCATATTCCCTATAACTGGACTCTTGACAGAAGTCTCGTAGGATATTGACAACATTTTGTTAGGATCTAGCATTCCTCAGAGCCATTCTAGTGGGATAGCTTACATAACACTTATTGGCCAATGAGTATATGAAACTTGCATCATCCTCCAATAAGTCAGGACAGTTGAGCACCTTCGTATACAATGCAAGATACTCACTGCAGAACAATATTGGGTCATCTCCTCTCCTAAATTTAATTTGTTGTAAATCACCCATACCATTATCGCGACTGTCTACAATACACTGTAATTCTTTCCTCCGCACCTCTGCATCTGCTAAGTTATCATTAACCCATGCAGATAACTGGCCTACCAAAGGTCCTGGTAGCCATGCTTTTAGAAGAGAGCATGCATCCTCATTACTCAACTGGAATTTAAGCACTAGAGCCTCAAATTTATAGGCCAGACTCACTGGTGACTCCAGGGTGTTAAATTCACCCAGAATCTGGCACAAAGTAAGTCTCTCTTGGATTGTAATCAAACTGTTTTTCTGATTTTCAGCTATAGGTGCAATATCTGACTGTGTTTCATCATGGCCCTTTTCCTCATTGATTGTGCAGATATCAGCCAATTGACATGTTCCTTTGTGCTCATTGAGCGATACCATGCATTGCTCTTTAGTAAGAAGCTGGGAGTGTGCATTTGCTAATTTTCTTTCTAAAGATATACCCAACTCTTCCATCTCTGACAACTTTATTCGCAATGATTCTAAAAGTTTGCCCTTCATTTCACAGTCTATGTTGCACCTATAAATCTGCTCTTCTAGCTCAGTGTTTCTTCCTGAAAAACTGTCTATTTTTGCCTGCAATTCATCCCTCTCATTACTGGAGGCCGCTGCAATCTTCAGAAGGTTTTCACTGACTCTCTCCATGCCCTCCCCAAAATGTCTTCTCTGTGATTGCCATTCTTCTCCCATTTGCTCAGATATATCTTTAATTCTGAGCAACACTGCAATCTCATTTGCTAATCTTTCTTTCTTCACTTTTTTTTTTAACTGTTTACCCAATAATCTTGCATTCAGTTGCTGACACTGAGTCAACAGATCATTACACTGGCTTTTAAGAGGTTCATCTGTACATGAATAATAATTGGCAGAGGCATACTTTTTAACATACGTATACACAAGTTCCATTTCACAACTATACAATCCACCAATACACAATTATTAGTTCTAACACTGTACTGAGTAATGAGCCAAACTCAATTACCTTTAGCTCTTACAACTCACGAATCAAAAAAAACAATCTTCATTCATTACCACTGTTACCTGATATCATTCAAAACAATTGAACTTTTGCATGTCCATTGTTATGCAAAATCTGCCTCTAGCTACACTGACCAGCTGCTTACACACACAGCCACAGATCTACAGATCAGCTGTTTACCATACACACACAAAGGAATCAACCCCCAAAAAAAAAAAAAACTTGTTGCCTGCTATTTAAAATTAGCTTGTAATTTGTAGTTCTACAGAGCACACTCTTCATCAGTGCTCTCCTTTTATATTACAGGCCACATTGAACTTCTCTAGGAACAGCACATGGGTAAAAATTAAAACTTAACAAAAAAAATAAAATAAATATTAAAAATTATTAAAAAAAAACTATTTGGCCTCATGCCCACGGACGTTTTTTCAGCCGCGTTTTTGAGCGTTTTTACAGCTTAAAAACGCCTGTCCATGTTAGTCTATAGCTTCATGCCCACCTAGGCGTTTTTCAGCTGTAAATTGCCTAGGCGTTTTTAAGCTGTAAAAAAAACCCAGGACCAGTGCGTTCCGCGGCACCGACGTTAGGCAGAAAAAAACGCAAAGCGTTAAAAAACGCGCAAAAACGCGCACTAACGCGCACTAACGTGCACAAACGCGTACTAACGCTGAGGTCGCATTTTTCAGCTCCAGGGTTTTTCTATCTAAAAAGATGATTGGACAGTGTAAAGACAGGAAATTCCTGTCTGGATAATATTATTTCCCAGGAGTCCTTTGCACAGCCGTGTGCTTGTGGACAAGTGAAGAACAGAAGATGGCACATGCTGTGAGTCAACGTCAGCTCATTACTGCTGTTCAGGCCCATCCTGAGCTGTGGGATGTGGCTCATCCGCAACATGGTGACCACATAAGAAGAGTGTCCATATGGGAGGACATCAGTGCTGCCATCACCCCTGGCTGGGAAGACTTTTCACATGGAGAAAGAAAGGAGATAAGTAAGTCTTTTCCTTGAATGCATGATCTTTTTTTTAACTACTTCCCATCCAGGCCAATACTGACATTTCTTTCCTACATGAAAATCTTCTTTTTTGTCATAGTAAATTACATAGAAACCCCAAACATTATATATGTTTTTTTAGCAGAGACCCTAGAGAATACAATGGCGTAATCTCACACGTTATTTGAGCATAAATTTATTGACCTTTTATTTTTAGAAAAAAAATGACATTTTCATGCTTTTAATTTTTTTTTTTTTTTTAAACCTAATTTGAAAGTTTATGTTAAGCCTAGTTAATAGATAACCTACATGTCACCCTTCCAAATTGCACATGCTCGTAGAATGGCGCCAAACTTTCGTACTTAGAAATCCTACTGGTTACATGTTTTGAGTTACAGAGGAGGTCTAGGGCTAGAATTATTGATCTTGCTGTAACAATCGGGGCGATACCTCACATGTGTGGTCTGAACAACAATGTCATATGTGGGCGGGAGTTGCGTATGCGTTCGCTTCTTTGTGCGAGCACACAGGCACATGGGAAAAAAATATAAAATTGTGATTACTTTGGGAATGCATATAAAACCTTTTTTTTCAACGTTTTTGTAGGTAAGATTTTACAGAAACGCTGGAAGTCACTCAGAGACCGCGTGAGGAGGGACCTAACAGAGGAGGACAAGACAGCGAGGAGTGGAATGGCAGCCCCGACCAAAAAGCCTCATGTGTACCACAATGAACTGAGGTTCCTGCGTGACAACATGAGGAACAGCAGCAGACCGTAAGTTTTTTATTTATTTTCATAATATATTTGCCTATGTCCATAGCTTTTCTGGCGATATTTTCCATGGCTATTGATCAAAAGTGGTTGTAAACACGTATATATATATATATATATAATATATATATTTTTCTTTTAACCAACCTCAAAGACAAAACCATAATGAGCAAGTATGCATAGCATACTAGGTCATTATGAATGACTTACCTGAGATCGAAGCCCCAGCAGCGATGCTGGGACACCTCCACCGCCGCCACCTTGCTTCGACGTCTATTCTGTTTATCGCAGCTCCGGCGCTGTGATTGGCCCCGGAGCGGCGATGACGTCAGACAAATGTGCGCTCGGGTCGGCCAAATCCATTCAGAAAACCGTCTACGATGCCGGCCCGCTAGTGCGCATGCACGTGACGTCAGCGGCGCCGGTTGTAAAAGCAAATATCCCCTTAACCGTGTAGGTTAAAGAGATATTTCATGCACCTACAGGTAAGCCTTACTCTAGGCTAACCTGTAGGTGCATGTTGTATTAGTGGGTTTACAACCACTTTAAGTTTATTCTTTTATTTCATTGTCTGCAGGACAACATCTAACATTTCTACAGCCAGGGAGGTGTCTGCAGAGGAGAACATTGAAGAAAGACCCAGCAGTCCCATGGCATGCAGTGGCAATCCATCTGCAAACACCGTCGAAGAGGGTAGTGTTGAGTGCCCTGATGAGGTAAGTGCTTCTGTCTGCCTGTCTATCTCATTGTCTGTCTGTCCATGTACATGTGAATGTAAAATGATTTGTTCTTTTGCAGGAATCCAGGGCATTGGAAATGTCCACGACTGGCAGTCAGGACTGTGGGGAGCAACGCGGTCGTGGCAGTGTTCGTGGCCGTGGTTGTGGACGTGGACGTCAGGCGAGGGGGGGCTGCACTGTTGAGGGAGATGACAGGGTGCTAGCACTGCTGCAGGAAGTGCGGCAGGATAGGCGCAGTGTGGATCCTTTTTTAGATCCCAGCAACCCACGCGCCTCTTTCTGTCGTACCCTTTATCACCTCCTGGAGGACATTGGGGGAGAAGAAGAGAAGGATTTTATGTTTCGTATACATGGTATGGCAATACAATGCCGACAAGAAAAGTTGAGACATGGGCCACCTCCATATACATATAATCCTTCTCATGATCCCCCAATGGCCCCCAGGACCTCAGCAGTGCTAACACCCCCCTCTCATCATCAGGCCACTCAGCAATGCCAGCCACCACCTACCCCGTCTCAGGCATCGTTTTTAATGCCACACCCCCAAACTGATTTTTCGCCTTCCACCTCCCATGTTCACCCCTCCAATCCTTTACCCCGCTACCACCAAGATTACTGGAATGAACGCCAGCCACGTCCCCAATCCCCACATCCCCGTAGTGATCAAATGTCCAACCCCACCTATCACCAGTTGTGATGTACCAATGTCTTTGTGTTATTGTTAAATAAATTTCTTTTTTGTTTGAAAAAAAATTGTTTAATTGGTGTTTTATATGATACACAACAGCACTCCTTTGCCCTCTGCCTTCAGACGAGCGTATGCTAGCCAATTACAGGCTTAGCATACGCTTGCCCGAAGGCAGAGGGCAAAGGACTCAAAAGGGGCTTAGCATACGCTTGGCTGATGGCAGAGGGCAAAGCACTCCTTTGCCCTCTGCCTTCAGACGAGCGTATGCTAGCCCATTACAGGCTTAGCATGCGCTTGCCTAAAGACAGAGGGCAAAGCACTCCTTTGCCCTCTGCCTTCAGACGAGCGCATGCTAGCCCATTAGAGGCTTAGCATGCACTTGCCTAAAGACAGAGGGCAAAGCACTCCTTTGCCCTCTGCCTTCAGACGAGCGTATGCTAGCCCATTACAGGCTTAGCATGCGCTTGCCTAAAGACAGAGGGCAAAGCACTCCTTTGCCCTCTGCCTTCAGACGAGCGTATGCTAGCCCATTACAGGCTTAGCATGCGCTTGCCTAAAGACAGAGGGCAAAGCACTCCTTTGCCCTCTGCCTTCAGACGAGCGTATGCTAGCCCATTACAGGCTTAGCATGCGCTTGCCTAAAGACAGAGGGCAAAGCACTCAAAAGGGGCTTAGCATACACTTACCTGAAGGCACAGTCAAAACTTGTTGAACAATCATTGCAAAATGGAAAAATAACAATCTTTGAAATGATTTATTTCCAAAATAAACACAAGAAAGTAAAGCTGTATACATCTGTATTGAAAATTTATCAGGATCGATATTTGTATCAAATTTTTCTGAATCTGAATACATCTGAATTCCATTTTTTTAAATTACACGTGATCATTCTGCCATGACACCTCTCCATCAGGGGATTCAAAAAATGCAGCAAATTGGTTTTGAATGCCCATGACACGTGCCGTTGACCGCAAGTCCATAAATTGTACCCTCTGCGATTGGTTACTGGGCTCCGGTTCAACATTGCTGCTGTCACTGTCCCTTAGAAAATTATGCAGAACGCAGCATGCCAAGACTACTTTAATGGCGTTCTCCACATCCAGTTGCATACTTGTGAGCAAAACTCGCCATTTGGCCGTGCACACCCCAAATGCACATTCAACAACACGGCGTGCACGGCTGAGCCGATAATTATAGATTTTTTGACGATGGCTGAGACCATAGCCACTGTATGGCCTCATGAGGTTTTCAGCCAGTCCAAAGGCCTCGTCTGCCACCATCACTAAGGGTAGGCTGGGTTCCTCAGTGCAGGGTAGAGGCCTGCTTTCAGGGATATTGAGTCGTCCCTCATGTAGACGACGTCCGAAGGCTGACTCCCGGAATATACGGGCGTCACCTTGACTTCCATATGCTCCCACATCCACGAAAAGAAATTTGAGATGTGCATCGGACAATGCCAGGAGGACCACTGAAAAATATTTTTTATAATTAAAATATGATGATCCAGACTGGGGAGGCTTCTTCACCCTGATGTGTTTCCCATCAAGGGCACCGATACAATTTGGGAACTGCGTTTTCTCCCAAAAAGTGTCAACCACCGATTCCCATATCTCTTCTGCTGGCTCTGGCATTACCACCTCATGTAACTCCTCCCATATTGCCACACATGTTTCCCTTATTACCCTGGACACCGTTGTGAGGCCAAGTAGAAAATAATGATGAAGGGACACGTAACTTTGTCCTGTGGCAAGGAACCTAAGATAAGAATATAATTTCACATATTAAAAAAACTATTGTGAAAAATAAAAACGTACCCTTCCCTTAACCCTATCCCCTAAACGTAACCCCTAACCCTATCACTTAACCCTATCCCCTATCCGTAACCCCTAACCGTATTCCCTAACCCCTAACACTAACCCCTAACCATATCCCCTAACCCCTAACCCTATCCCCTAACCGTAACCCCTAACCCTATCCCCTAACCGTAACCCCTAACCCTAACCCCTAACACTAACCCCTAACACTAACCGTATTCCCTAACCCCTAACCCCTAACACTAACCCCTAACCCTAACCCCTAACTGTATTCCCTAACCCCTAACACTATCCCCTAACCGTAACCCCTAACCCTATCCCCTAACCCCTAACCCTAACCCCTAACCATATTCCCTAACCCCTAACACTAACCCCTAACCCTATCCCCTAACCCCTAACCGTATTCCCTAACCCCTAACACTAACCCCTAACCGTATTCCCTAACCCCTAACCCTATCCCCTAACCGTAACCCCTAACCCTAACCCCTAACCCCTAACACTAACCCCTAACCGTATTCCCTAACCCCTAACACTAACCCCTAACCCTAACCCCTAACCGTATTCCCTAACCCCTAACCCTATCCCCTAACCGTAACCCCTAACCCTATCCCCTAACCGTAACCCCTAACCCTAACCCCTAACACTAACCCCTAACCGTATTCCCTAACCCCTAACACTAACCCCTAACCCTAACCCCTAACCGTATTCCCTAACCCCTAACACTAACCCCTAACCCCTAACCGTATTCCCTAACCCCTAACCCCTAACCCTATCCCCTAACCGTAACCCCTAACCCTAACCCCTAACCCTAACCCCTAACACTAACCCCTAACCATATTCCCTAACCCCTAACACTAACCCCTAACCCTAACCCCTAACCGTATTCCCTAACCCCTAACACTAACCCCTAACCCCTAACCGTATTCCCTAACCCCTAACCCCTAACCCTATCCCCTAACCGTAACCCCTAACCCTAACCCCTAACCCTAACCCCTAACCGTATTCCCTAACCCCTAACCCTATCCCCTAACCGTAACCCCTAACCCTATCCCCTAACCCCTAACCGTATTCCGTTACCCTAACCCATATGTATATTGCACTTACCTGAGTGTCACTAGGAGCCGTTCCTCCAGTGACACAGAGCTCCGCATCACTGTGTCCATCCTGGTCAGCCTTGGCCTCAGCTTCTCCAACAGATGATCAAAGCGCGGCACTGACATCCTTGTGAAATTCTGGAACTTTGTAGGATATACCCGCAGTTGTGAATAAATGTTGGCAAAGTAGCCAGTTGACACCCGATGGGATACCATTGGATGCATCCAATACTGCCGAGTTCTCCTCCTTCTCTCCTCCTCCTGTCTCCTTCTCCGCTGCCTCCGCAAGATGATCAGGAGGATAGCCTCATCAATTTTTAACATGACGGGATCCATATTACTCCCGAAGTATAGGAAAATGCTAAAATGCTTTGAATGATGTGTAATGCTCTCTCCTCTCTCTCCTAACAAAATGGCACCGACACAAGCTCTGCAACATGTTTTCTTTGTTTTCTGTGGCATTGTGGGTAATTTGGGAGTGCATATAGCCTTGAGATGTGTTTTTCTTTAAAAAACGCTTACAAACGCTGACGCTAAAAAACGCGCACTAACGCGTACTAACGCGTACTAACGCGCATCAAAACGCGGTAAATTTCACGTTTTTTAACGCCGGTTTTCCTGGCGTCCAACCAATATTTACTGCTCGCTTTTAAAAATGTCCGTGGGCATGAGGCCTTGTGGTTTATCCTGTAAATTTCTAACCAAAGGTGACCAGCCCTCTACCCGCCAGGCCACTTATCCAGCTACACCGGCCTCTAACAATTTGCATTAGCAATACAATAAACATTACATATAAACATATTTGAGTCTTTCTAGCTTAAAAGGACACTCAAAACAAAAAATATATTAGGGTTTTTCTGCGAGCACTCTGCAGATTCCGCATACAGGGTGCCAAATATTGTAAAATATGCAATATTATATCTATATTAATCCATAATCTATAACTATTGCATCCTTGTATTAATTGTATAGTCCCTTGTTTGCTAGTCTAACCTATCAGAGCATGTTAGGCCTGATGATGCACTATATAGTATAAAGACAAACACAGCTGCTTCGTAGATCAAGTCATATTACATTTATTTCCTTAAAGTAGGAATGTTACATACTAACAAGCAATATTCTATACAGCCTATATCAACAGTACTAATGAAAAGTGATACTTATATCTCCTCGAGGCAAAGGTTCCTGCTGGCTGAGCTCCTGGATATAATAGAGAACTAGGCCTCTGTAGGCCCTTGTAGGCTTCTGCAGGTCACATGTCTTAGGCCCAAACTGGCTGCCATTAGGCCTTCAGAGATGCATGTCGTTTCAGCCAGGTCCTTAGGCCAGAAGGGCTTGCAGTCAAAAAGGCAGAATTCTGTCTAACAGCCCTTCTTACCAAGCAGTCACTATTCAGACTCCCTCCCTTGCCAACCCCTTTTAATTTTGACCCAATACTAGCTCACAGGGCCGTCCTTCCCCAGATTACATCACTGAGGATACCTGCAGCCCATGCACAGTCTATTGTTATCAAACCTTTGAAGCTTCTCGCACAGCAGGTGGGCGGAGATAAGCCTTTCTTCACTATGCAACCTTTGGGGATGGCAAGTGCCATCTGCTCTTGGTTATAAAACAGATGTGTGTAAATTTTCAGACTATACACGATTATTCTCCAACACTTGTGTATCTAAACCCCAAAACAAAAATGTATATTATATATTATATATTGCAGGTTACCAATTCCTAAATTGGCCATGCACACATAATGAAGTTGATTTACTAAAGTCAAATAGATTGTCCACTTGTGCAGTTGCATTCTGCAGGGTGCAGCTCTGTTGACTACCATCATCCAATCATGTGCAAGCAAAATGCTGTTTTTTTTTTTTTTTTCACCTTGCATGTGATTGGGTGTCTCTTCTCTCCCCTGAAACAGACCGCTGGGGAGATCAAGTGACTGGACCAAAGACCCTGAGATTAGGTAAGTATACGCATCTTCCTTCTACAGGGTATTTAGAATAGGAGTTACGCCGAATACACACTATACAATGTGCTTTAGATTTTTTCCTTTAGATTTACCAAAACCATATTATTATTATTATAATACATGAATTATATAGCGCCAACAGTTTACGCAGCGCTTTACAATGTAAAGGGGGGACAGCACAATTACAGTAAAATACAAAAGGTACAGGAGGGCCCTGCTTATAGAGCTTACATTCTAAAGGGAGGAGGTAGTGGTACAAAAGGTAATAGCTGCAGAGAATGATTTGATGGGGGTGGCGCGGGACAGTTGTTAGGGGGGTGTGGGATAGTCTTCCCTGAATAAATTAGTTTTCAGGGATCTCCTAAAGGTAGACAGGGTAGGGGCTGATTGGACATACCGGGGCAGGGAGTTCCAGAGGATGGGAGAGGCTCTGGAGAAGTCCTGAAGGCGAGGTTAATAATATGATATAATATGAGGTCAAACCTAAACACTTTCAATTTGTATGCAATCATTCAGGCCCTTGTAATACATAGTTGAAGGTAAATCGAACAACAAAAGTTGTATAGTATGTATCCAGCTTTAGAAGGGGGGTGGGAGCAGATTTAGGAGTGTATCATTATAGTCTGGGATTCCACTTTAACAGACCAACAGGCACTAAATAAAATACATTTATTGTTGGGTTTTACAGATACTTTAAGGAATTTCATTTCTAGTAAATTAAAATCATGTTACTATTCTTAGTATGAATGTAAATATAAAGCCCTGTACACACGATCGGATTTCCTATGGACTTTTAACCGATGGATTTTTCCATCGGAAATCCGATGAAGCTGACTTCCATCAGTCTTGCCTACACACCATCAGTCAAAAAACCGACCGTTCCAAACGCTGTGAAGTAAAACACTCTGACAAGCCGAGAAAAATGAAGTTCAATGCTTCTGAGCATGCGTCAACTTGATTCTGAGCATGCGTGGGTTTTTATCCGATGGAGTTCCCCACAGACGATAGTAATTCGCTATCTTTTTTTTTCCGATGGGGCCCATACACGATCGGTTTGTCCGATGAAAAAAGTCCATCGGACTGTTTTCATCGGTAAAACCGATCATGTGTACAGGACTTTAGAGTCACGGGTGCTATGGTATGTTGCAATTGATGGTTTTTCATTTATTATTTCATTAGGATTAAAAAAGCACAATGCTTTTCACTACCATCTACTGCTACTTTGCTTTAATAGTAAGCCAGATTTTAACTCTGTATCTGTAGATATAAAATACACATTGATCTGCTTTTTCTATTAGACATGACCTAATGTACTCTAAGTAGCTGGCAAATTCTGATCAAGCCTTTTCAGTAACTGTCATATGCTAATGTCAACATGGCGGTTGCATAGACTACTTACAAGGTCATAGCAATAAGAAAGTAGTAAGGAAATTTTACGCATTTATATCGGAGAAATTGCCATATTCATATTTTTTAAAGATAACTGTGAAGGTTGTGTGAAATGTAATGGCAGGGACAAAAAATGGTAGAGCACTTCAGAAAGGAAGCATTAGCCTAATGCTGTAGGCATATTGCTATATGACGCTGTCATTTTACTTGTGCATATGTCACCACAAGAAAAACCAAAATATACAGTCTTATTCAATAAACAATGTAAGAGGCACAGTGCTCAGTTCAAAATTTAGTAACCCACAATAACTAATCAGAACTGAATTTTACAAACAATATTATGTAGCGCTACCCCCAGTTAAGAGAGCCGCTGGATTTGTTTTCGGGCCCTGTGTGCACCACCACCAACCCCCGGCAACCTTACTCGACCCACTCTGGCACAGTTAGTCTAGGGTTATATCTGTATCACATTCAAAAGTATTGCAAGGGGTAATTTCTTAGCAGTAAGACAACACACTGAAGCGAGGGATTAAACATAACAGTTTACTCTTATCTCAAAGGTAGCATAGGCAGAATACAACACATGCACTTGCTTGCAGAGCCCTGCAGAAATCAATACAGCACACAATAATGGCGCTGCGCGGTACTTCACCACGCGTAGCTATTATGGAATGCGCGCCCTATGGCGCACTGAACAATATCTTAACTCCCACCCCGGTCAGGCCTGACATGGAGTAAATCTCAGTCACCTCCTATAGGGATTTCGTCGCATGCCAGCTTTCGGTGGTGCACTTGATGAATAGTACTTTGTAATCCACAACCAGGCAATAACTTGAACCACTATACTGGGGGGGGGGGGACACTTCAACTCTGTCCTGCTACCGGTACCCCCGGGGAAAAGCAGATAAACGAAACTGTGGGCCTATGCAGTCTATAGGTCTGAACACGGCACAGTCTATTGGTCTGGGCAGGTGCCCGCTCACCACTCCGGACGCGATCCCAGTCCGGAACGTCCACCCTGCTGTGTATCTGCACACAGCGTCTGCAACGATCGGGTCCCCGATCCAACTGATGTCCTCACTCGACAAGTCAGATGCCACCCAGGCTCCGCAGTGGGGTGGAAGGCTCTTTGGAAGTTGCGCAAGGTCCAGGCTTCAGGCCTTGCACTGCAGCAGATCCGCACAGGAAGAAACTCTTGCTTGCAGAGCGGTGTCCAAAGAGGCCGAGCTCTGCCTTCCCTCCTCCTTAACCACTTAACGACCGATCACTGTATATGTACGTCGGCAGAATGGCACCGACAGGCACAATCACGTACAGTGTACGTGATTGCCTTTGTACAGTTGGGGGGTCCGATCGGACCCCCTTCCTATACAGTGAGTATTCGTTGGGGAGCGATCCGATATGAGGGGATGGCCGTTCGATTCCGGCCACCCCCCCGCGATCGCTCCCGGTGAATGAAAATGCTTCCTCTGCTGTGTAATGTAAACACAGGCAGAGGAAGCAGGAGGAAGTGATGTCATCTCTCATGCGGCGCTCACATATACCGAGCGCCGTACAAGAGAAGACATCAAGGTTAGTGCACAAACACTACACTAACACCAGCACACATAGGCACATAAATCGCCCCCCCAGGCCCCCCCAGATCACCCCCCAGCCCCCAGTCACAGTGTCACTGATTGCAGTCACCATTTATTTACTGATCACTGCAATCAGTGACATTCGTGACTGTAAAAGTGTCACTAAAGTTAGTTTTAGGTCCAGTGTAGCCCCCTAACCCCCCCTAATAAAGGTTTACCCCCTGATCACCCCCAGATAACCCTTTCACCCCCTAGCACCGCCGTCGCTAAGCGATCATTTTTCTGATCGCTGTCTTAGCGTCGGTAATGCAGATCGGTAGCCAGTAATTTTTTTTAGGTTCGCCGCAGGTTTTTATAGCGTCAGGTACCCCCATAAATTATATAATAAAGGTTTAACCCCCTTGATCGCCCCCCAGGTAACCCTTTCACCCCCTATCACCACTGTCGCTAAGCGATAATTTTTCTGATTGCTGTCTTAGCGTCAGTGATGCAGATCGGTAGCCAGTAATTTTTTTTAGGTTCGCCGCAGGTTTTTATAGCGTCAGGTACCCCCATAAATTATCTAATAAAGGTTTAACCCCCTTGATCGCCCCCCAGGTAACCCTTTCACCCCCTATCACCACTGTCGCTAAGCAATCATTTTTCTGATCGCTGTCTTAGCATCGGTGATGCAGATCGGTAGCCAGTATTTTTTTTTAGGTTCGCCGCAGGTTTTTATAGCGTCAGGTACCCCCATAAATTATCTAATAAAGGTTTAACCCCCTTGATCGCCCCCCAGGTAACCCTTTCACCCCCTATCACCACTGTCGCTAAGCGATCGTTTTTCTGATCGCTGTCTTAGTGTCGGTGATGCCGATCGGTAGCCAGTAATTTTTTTTAGGTTCGCCGCACATTTTTATAGCGTCAGGTATCTCCATATATTATCTAATAAAGGTTTTAACCCCCTAATTGCCCCTAGTTAACCCTTTCACCAGTGATCACAATATAAGTGTTACGGGTGACGCTGGTTAGTTAGTTTGCTTTTTATAGTGTCAGGGCACCCGCCGTATATATAACCCAATAAAGGTTTAACACCCTGATCGCCCGGCAGGTGATATCAATTAGGTTTTAGCGTCAGAGAGGGTCTGCGTCACACCCCAGGCAGCGTCAGGTTAGTGCCAGTAACACTTACACCCACGCGTGAAGCATACACCCCCCTTAGTGGAATAGTATCTGATCAGATCAATATCTGATCTGATCAGATCTATACTAGCGTCCCCAGCATTTTAGGGTTCCCAAAAACGCAGTGTTAGCGGGATCAGCCCAGATACCTGCTAGCACCTGCGTTTTGCCCCTCCGTCCAGCCCAGGCCACCCAAGTGCAGTATCGATCGATCACTGTCACTTACAAAACACAACACACATAACTGCAGCATTCGCAGAGACAGGCCTGATCCCTGCGACTCCAGTGCTGTAGGAGGTGATTTCACCACCACAGTTAAAAAAAAAAAGCATATATGCCGAAGCATTGGGGCAGCAGGGGCGGAGGAGCGGAGGAGCGATTTTGCTCCTAATGCCGCGTACATACGACGGAGGCTTGCCCGTGGAAAAGTCCGACCATGTGTGTGCGGCATAACTTTTTTGCGGGAGGATGCCCCCATGCTTCGGCATATATAAATGGTGCATGTATGCCCATCATTAGAAGTGGGTGGATGAAGGGCGGTATTCTAATGGTGGGCATACCCACCGATCAATCTCTTTTTTCGTTCAGCCAACTGGCTGCATGAGAAAAAAAGATTACAATACATGTCCAACAAGGACCAGCAACGTACTGGTATGTAGCTGGACTTTGAATGTTTATACCAGAATGATGCCTGCGGGTTTAGGTATCATCTTGGTATCATTCTTTTCAGCCAGCGGCCGGCTTTCATGTAAAAGTAATCCTAGTGGCTAATTAGCCTCTGGACTGCTTTTACAAGCAGTGGGAGGGAATGTCCCCCCCGGATATAAAAAGCGCCATTGGGTAATTGGGAAAGCATTTTATCACACCGATCTTGGTGTGGCCAGATGCTTTGAGGGCAGAGGAAAGATCTAGGGTCTAGAAGACCCCAGTTTTTTCAAAAAAAGAGTACCTGTCACTACCTATTGCTATCATAGGGGATATTTACATTCCCTGAGATAACAATAAAAATGATAAAAAAAAATAAATATGGAAGGAACAATTTAAAAATAAAATAAAAAAGCAAAATTAATAATAATAAAAAAAAAAGCACCCCTGTCCTGCCCTGCTCTTGCCCAATGGCGAACGCAAGCGTCGGTCTGGTGTCATATGTAAACAGCAATTGCACCATGCATGTGAGGTATCACCACGAAGGTCAGATCAAGGGCAGTAATTTTAGCAGTAGACCTCCTCTGTAAATCTAACGGGGTAACCTGTAAAGGCTTTTAAAGGCTTTTAAAAATGTATGTAGTTTGTCGCCAATGCGCGTTTGTGCGAAATTTTAAAGCATGTCGTGTTTGGTATCTATGTACTCGGCCTAAGATCATCTTTCTTATTTCATCAAACATTTGGGCAATATAGTGTGTTTTAGTGCATTAAAATTAAAAAAAAGTGTATTTTTTCCCCAAAAAATGCGTTTGAAAAATCGCTGCGCAAATACTGTGTAGAAAAAAAAATGCAACACCCACCATTTTAATCTGTAGGGCCTTTGCTTTAAAAATATATATAATGTTTGGGGGTTCAACATAATTTTCTTGCAAAAAAAAAAATGTTTTCATGTAAACAAAAAGTGTCAAAAAGGTCTTTGTCTTCAAGTGGTTAGAAGAGTGGATGTAAGCTTCCTAATGTTGTGTATAAAATGCCAGAACAGTTCAAAACCCCCCCAAATGACCCCATTTTGGAAAGTAGACACCCCAAGCTATATACTGAGAGGCATGTCGAGTCCATGAAATATTTTATATGTTGACACAAGTTGCGGAAAAAAGACAATTTTATTTTTTATTTTTTTTGCACAAAGTTGTCACTAAATGATATATTGCTCAAACATGCCATGGGCATATGTGAAATTACACCCCAAAATACATTCTGTTGCTTCTCCTGAGTACGGGGATACCACATGTGTGAGACTTTTTGGGAGCCTAGCCGCGTACGGGACCCCAAAAACCAAGCACCGCCTTCAGGCTTTCTAAGGGTGTAAATTTTTGATTTCACTTCTCACTGCCTATCACAGTTTTGAAGGCCATGGAATGCCCAGATGGCACAAAACCCCCCCAAATGACCCCATTTTGGAAAGTAGACACCCCAAGCTATTTGCTGAGAGGTATTGTGAGTATTTTGCAGATCTCGCTTTTTGTCACAAAGTTTTGAAAATTGAAAAACAAATATATATATATTTTCTTTCTTCATTTTCAAAAACAAATGAGAGCTGTAAAATTCTCACCATGCCTCTCAGCAAATAGCTTGGGGTGTCTACTTTCCAAATTGGGGGCATTTGGGGGGGTTTTGTGCTATTTTGGCATTTTATGGCCTTCGAAACTGTGATAGGTAGTGAGGAGTGAAATCAAAAATTTGTGCCTAGAAATCCTGAAGGCGGTGCTTGGTTTTTGGGGTCCCGTACGCGGCTAGGCTCCTAAAAAGTCCCACACATGTAGTATCCCCGTACTCAGGAGAAGCAGCAAAATGTATTTTGGTGTGTAATTCCACATATAACCATGGCATGTGTGAGCAATATATCATTTAGTGACAACTTTTTGTAATTTTTTTTTTGTCATTATTCAATCACTTGGGACAAAAAAAAAATATTCAATGGGCTCAACAGGCCTCTCAGCAATTTCCTTGGTGTGTCTACTTTCTAAAATGGGGTCATTTGGGGGGGGGTTTTGTGCTATTTTGGCATTTTATGGCCTTCAAAACTGTGATAGGTAGTGAGGAGTGAAATCAAAAATTTGCGCCCTTAGAAATCCTGAAGGCGGTGCTTGGTTTCCGGGGGCCCGTACGCGGCTAGGCTCCCAAAAAGTCCCACACATGTGGTATCCCCGTACTCAGGAGAAGCAGCAAAATGTCTTTTGGGGTGCAATTCCACATATAACCATGGCATGTGTGAGCAATATATCATTAAGTGACAACTTTTTGTAATTTTTTTATTTTTTTTGGTCATTATTCAATCACTTGAGACAAAAAAAAATATTCAATGGGCTCAACATGCCTCTCAGCAATTTCCTTGGGATGTCTACTTTCCAAAATGGGGTCATTTGGGGGGGGGGGGTTGTACTGCCCTGACATTTTAGCACCTCAAGGAATGAGATAGGCAGTCATAAATTAAAAGCTGTGTAAATTCCAGAAAATGTACCCTAGTTTGTAGACGCTATAACTTTTGCGCAAACCAATAAATATACGCTTATTGACATTTTTTTTACTAAAGACATGTGGCTGAATACATTTTGGCCTAAATGTATGACTAAAATTGAGTTTATTCGATTTTTCTTATAACAAAAAGTAGAAAATATCATTTTTTTTCAAAATTTTCGGTCTTTTTCCGTTTATATCGCAAAAAATTTAAATCACAGAGGCAATCAAATACCATTAAAAGAAAGCTCTATTTGTGGGAAGAAAAGGACGCAAATTTCGTTTGGGTACAACATTGCATGTCCGTACAATTTACAGTTAAAGCAGCGCAGTGCAAAATTCTGAAATCACCTCTGGTCCTTTAGCTACCAAATGGTCCGGAGCTTAAGTGGTTAAATAACCCCCTTCCATGAGTCTCTGCGGTGGCTAACTGCACTCTGGGTGCCAAACGGGGTTCTGGGTAACGTAGTCCCGGGGCCTTAAAGGAGACCCCGCTACAATTATTTTTATTAATATGTTAAAGGTCCTATACTTTGCTTCTTTTTCTTTGCACATTGTGTTTATTGCTCACTGAACATGTAAGATGAGTTTTATAAGCTTTTTCCATGCAGCCCAAGAGACATAAAATTATTTAAATATACTTCAGTATAATTTACCGTACTTTACATGTTTTTAAGAGCTCAGTCAGTTCCTCTCTAATCTGTTCTGCATTCCCATTTTAAAAATGATAAAACAGTTCAATCTGATTTAAGTACAACACATTTTCTTTGTAATACACATTTGACTTGTTATACCAAAGAACCAACATACTATATTTTAGAGGGTTGAATAACCCCCTTCTTATACTTCTTGTGGTTAAAGACACCAGAATCCCTCACTTACCACTGGACCTTCTACTTGCTTGACATCCTTACTTTCCAGGGATTGTTTTCAGGTATTTTACCATAAGCTGAATGTAGCAAGAGTAGTAAAGTGGGTATAGCCTGGAATAGTGGGAAATAGACATGTGTAGAAAGGAAGAATGCATTTAGTTTAGTTTTGGATAGATTAATTTTGTTACTAATTTCATTTTGTTGATTCTTTTCGGAATTTGTTTAGTTTAGTTTTGTATTTGTTTAATTTTGTTTCGTATATTAATTTTGTAACAATTTCACATTTTCAGTTTTTTTTTCTATCTAAGAAATGTCAGTTGGTGGAGCAGGCAGACGACGAGAGCATTCAACGAGACAGGAGGCTTTTGTTTTCCCTTTTCGGTTCTGGCGGTGCTGTGGGTGTCGGGATTGTCAATGGATCTTCACCAGGGGACATTTTTTTTTTTAATAAAGAAATTGTCAAAAATTGTGATGTGTCTTTATTCACTTTTTAAACTTTTTTGATGAATGGGTAGGGGTACCCCATACTCGTTCACATAGAAGGAGGCTGGGAACTGGGGGCCCCCTTGATAAAAGTGGCTTCCAGATTCCGATAAGCCCCCCACCCGCAGATCCCCACAACCATCGCCCAGAGTGGTGGGGAAATGGCCCTTGTCCTCATCAACATGGGAACAAGGTGCTTTGGGGCATGTTGTGGACATGTGGCCTGGTATGATTAAGGCACTCGCTCGTCCCCCCCCCTTTCCTGGCCTGCCAGGCTGCATGCTAATTTCCGGGATTCTTTTGTTTACATTTTCGACCAATCTGAATTTGAATCGTTCCAAAAATTTGGAATGCATTCAAAACAAGTATACAAAATGAAATTAAACATATTTCATTGAAATTTATTATTATTTCATTTGGAGATTTGGAGACATCTGAATCTCCGAATAACCAAAAATTTAGCAGAATTTACATTCGGAACTAAACGAATTGCGCATGTCTAGTGGGAAATTCACTTGTGGAGTCCCTGAGAAGTACTAGAAGATTGCTTATAATTTGACCCATCAACACCCATCCATTACAGGAACATTGTGTAATGCATGAATAGACCCGCCCCTTCTCATGTTCCGCATCTGGTCCGCTTAGCCTTACACCTAGTCATTGGCTGAGCGGACCTGATGGGAAACTTTAGAAGGGGCGGGTCTATTCATGTATTACACAGTGAAGGAAGTTTCCCATCAGGTCCGCCCCCTCGTATGTCAGACCTCGCCTACGTCATTGGCCTGAGCGGACCTGATGGGGAACTTCCTTCACTGTGTAATACATGAATAGACCCGCCCCTTCTCACGTTCCGCATCTGGTCCGCTTAGCCTTACACCTAGTCATTGGCTGAGCGGACCTGATGATGAACTTTAGAAGGGGCGGTCTATACATTTAATAGACTGCGGAGGAAGTTCCCCATCAGGTCCGTTCAGGCTCAGCCAATGACGGACAGCGCTGGACATCGGATCGCCGCGGGATACTGGATTTGTTTTTGTTTTTTTACACTTTCTTCGTGAAATGGTAGGGGTACAATGTACCCCTTACCAATTCACATTGGGGGGGCGGGATCTGGGGGTCCCCTTTGTTAAAGGGGTCTTCCAGATTCCAATAAGCCCCCTGCCCGCAGACCCCCACAACCACCGGGCAAGGGATGTGGGGATGAGGCCCTTGTCCCCATCAACATGGGGACATCCTCCCCATGTTGAGGGCATGTGGCTTGGTACAGTTCAGGAGGGGGGGCGCTCTCTCGTCCCCCCCCTCTTTTCCTGTGGCCTGCCAGGTTGCGTGCTAGGATAAGGCTCTGGTATAGATTTTTGGGGGACTCCACGCCATTTTTTTTTTAATTTGGAGTGGAGTTCCCCTTAAAATCCATGCCAGATCTGAAGGGCCTGGTATGGATATTTGAGGGGGAACCACACGCATTTTTTTTTCAAATTTGCGGCAGGGTTCCCCTTAATATCTATACCAGACCTGAAGGGACTGGTAATTGAATTTGGGGGGACCCCCACGCTTTTTTTTTATCAATGACTTTTCTCTGTATTGCCGGGAGCCGACAATTCATTAATAGCCGCGAGTGAGTTTTAAATGACTTTTTTTCCTTCAGAAATGACATTTTGTGCAGGGACAGTTCTAAGCACGGGAAACATGCGCGACTTTACATGCATATTATACACACCCCCCCAGGTACGAAATTTAAAGGAAAATTTCACTTTAATTTTTTCATTTTAACCATTATTAAAACCACTGCTCCCGTAAAAACGTCAATTTTTAAAACTTTTCTTTGCATTGATACATGTCCCCTGGGGCAGGACCCGGGTCCCCAAACACTTTTTAGGACAATAACTTGCATATTAGCCTTTATAATTAGCACTTTAGATTTCGAACGTTCGAGTCCATTGTATTTAATAGGGTTCTAAAGTTCACACGAACATTCTGTCTGTTCGCAGGTTCTGGTGCGAACCGAACAGGGGCGTGTTTGGCTCATCCCTCCTACTGATTGAGCTCTGCCTGGACAGATCCTGCATCCTTTAATTTCTGCCATTGATTTTATACTGATACCTGGCTTGACTAGCTTGGTATTTGCCACTTGCCATTTTATGAATTGTGTATGTTCCATTGATACCCCTGTCACTGATTCTGCCATTCTAGTTCCTGTTGTTGTTTGCTTCAGACTACAAGTCATCTGAACTCTGGTGCTTTTTCTGCACAGATGGTATTGACTTTGTTGGAATTATTGCTTTTCTTCTGGCCTTTCCTCTCAACCCCCAGCAACCCCTCTTGCTTGAGAAGTACACCTTCTAGTGTCATGTGTGAAAATGGACAATAAGGCAACATTGTCTTCATGCATTTTAATAAAAATGTCTAAATTCCATTAAAAAGCAGGAGCAAAGCCATGCCTAACTTAAAACCAAGTACAACTAAACACATACACAGTTTCCTGTTTAATTGTTTCCTGTTTAGAACCAAAAAACTTTAGAAATAGCAATGCATAAAACTTCTCTCATCAAAGCATGCATTTGCACTGCACTTCTATTAACATTTTAAGAGAAGGGGGAGGAAAGTAACATATTCCAACTAGAAGCATAGTATAAAATGACAAGCTTGTGGCTGAAAGTTAATATAGCCAATCAGCAGGCAGCATCATGCTGCATAGCGATTTTGGCCTGCTAGTAAGCAAGAAGTTGCAAATAAGATGCACTCCAAGAACGGCACAGTGCAAACACAAACTGCACGAATGGGAAGGGCAAGGATAAAGCATTCCAAAGAGACGCCTTAGTGGTACAACAAATAACAGTGCAATTGTGTTTTATTGTAACAGCCACAAGGGAGGGTCGTTATGACATATGAATGATATGGGTACGGTACAATAAAATAAAATCCAACTATCATCCCTTGTGCCAACAGAGTTACTCTACCATGTGGTTTACATCTTCATATGAGATGTTCCAGCTATCTGTCTAAGGCAGCAAAATGAAAAAATGTACCTGGGTATTCTGTGAAGGTTAAATGGCATGGGCACCCATGCTATCTTGTATCCTATAAATGTTCATTATGTAATACCTGTAATATATGAAATCTTTAGTGCTGAGAGACCTTGAAAGTTAAAATGGAAGCCATTGCCCAGTAGTATATCATAATTGCTATGCTAATTCTAACCCTGAAGACAAGAATTTGCAAAGTCTCACAGATATTTTATTTCTATAAAATATCTGTGAGACTTTGCAAATTCTTGTCTCCAGGGTCTGCTCAGCCTTGCATCCTTCCCAAGCAGACACATCAATTATAATTTGTAAAATCTTTTGTGATGTATTGATTAAGTCTGTAAAGCAATGTGTGTGTATTATTATTAACCTTTTCATTTTTGAAATGTCTAATTTAGCTATACGCCATGAACAAATGTATACTATATGGGCTGTTTATTATTCAGCTTCAGGCTGAGAGGCTAAGTATTAAAACCACTCTTGCTATAGTATCAATGTGCAATCACAAATTATTTATTTTTATTTTTATTTTATAAGTATCTGGCACAGGAAGAGGAAAGGCAAGGGGGACACAATCAGGTTTGTGAGTGAGCACTTAACCCTTAAAGTGTTACTAAACCCTCAACAGTAAAATCAGTCTGTATATGCAGTAAAGCATGCTTGTTATACTCACTGCGGAACCCAAGGGGTTAATCCTCTGCATTGTATAAAAAGGCTATTTGACCCTGTCTTCTCTGATCCTCCCCTTCTTCCACTGTTCCCTGATACTTTCCTGATAACACAGAGTCTATGGAGTCTGGCTGCACATGCACAATTTGGTATGTGTTGCTAGAGAGTTGTTGTTTTTTTTTTTCTTGGGAGAGTGCATGTGATCAGCACAGGGCCAATCAGCACTGTCTATACAGAGGGTCAGCGGTCTTGCAGTCTCATAGAACAGTCAGAAAACTCCTCATACAAGCTTTAACCAGTGCTTGGCTGGACACTGACAGAAGTCACAAGACCAGTGGCGGCTGTTTTTTTTTGGGGGGGCGTCAAACTATGCACGGTCGGATCACGGACAGCACCAATCACCCCCCTGGTCAGTCGGCCAGGGCTCATGGGTGGCACCCCCCCCCAGGTCAGTAAGTCAGTAGTCGGGGCCCTGCACTTACTGCATCTCACGGGCAGTGCTGCGGGCAGCGGCGGCTTCTCTCCGGGCTGTTCTCTCTGGCTGTTTCCTCACTGCCCCTGCGTTTCCTCCCTCCTCCTCCTGGCGGCCAACCCAATCAGATCTCCTTTCAGACAATTGGGGTGACAGGTCCTGGTTGGCCAGGAGGAGAATCAGTGTTACAATAGTGAATATTTATTTGCTATTGTCACATAACTGGGTGGGCTTCGGCCACAGTGCTCTGGACCCCTAATGGATTGGCCACCACCGTTCAAGACTGCTCTAACTGCTGATGAGAAAAGGTATTTAGCAGTTTATATATACTAGAATAATTGCATTTCCATGTTCTGTGTACTGTGGGAGACCAGATATAGTAAATGGAAGGTCCTGGGTTTAGTAACACTTTACGTTGTCCCTTTAAGGTTTTTTAAGGTTTTCTCTTCTAGGGTTTTTATAAGCTATGGACCCGCCTGATGCCTTCTTTATCACAGTCACACACCTATGGTTTTTAAATTATATAAAATAAGTTTATTTTTCAGATGGAAAAGAATTAAGGCTTTTTCTGTGTCATATCCACATTACTGTAAAGCCTCATTTCATAAGTCATTACGCAAAGGTATTAGGCTCGGTTCACACTATTGCAAATTGGATCCCTGCATCCAATTCACAATAGTAGGAGATTGTGACCGGCTCTCTATGGAGCCGGTTCACATATCTCCGATGCAAATTTGCACAGGAGCCCTGTGCATCTTTTGGTCTGTTTCAGGTCCAAATTTAGCCCAAAATTAGGGCTAAAATCGGAACTGACACGGTGAACCAGGACGCACAGGGCTCCTACTGTGAGCCGCATCGGTATTAGGTGTGAACTGAGCCTTCCACCCAGAAATGGAACTTCCACTGATATAGTTCCCCCCCTCCGGTGTCACATTTGGCACCTTTCAGGGGGGCGGGGGAGCAAATACCTGTCTAAGCCAGGTATTTGCTCCCACTTCTGGCGAAAGAGTGCCGCAGAATCCGCAGCAACTATGCCATGTCCGGCCCCTTCTCCACCCCCCCGCTGTCTTCTGGGAGACACAAAGGTCCCAAAAGACAGCAGGGACCATTCAGAACGTGCGGCACTACTCGTGCATGCGCAGTAGGAAACAGGCTGTGAAGCCGCAAGGCTTCACTTCCTTATTTCCTTACTGAAGATGCCGGCGCCTCCACCCGGAGCCGAGGGACGGGTTGGCTTCGGGTGAGGACATCGCGGGCGACAGGTAAGTGTCCTTATTTTGCAGGCGGAACTCCGCTTTAACAATTGCAAGTTTAAAAAAATCTGGTGAACTCTTGAGACAATTGTCAAAAAAGATTACATGGGTGCATAGTCATCCTAGCCTGCTACCCTGCCCCCTGCTTTCCACTGATGCTAAGAAAGCCTTTGACTAGGTTTTCTCAAGGGATTGGTATGTTGGGGTTGGTACGTCTTATGTGAAGATGAATATCTGCTTCTATGAAACACCTGAGGCCCAAATAAAGGTCAATGATATCTTCGATCTTCCTTTCCGTATTTGGAATAGAACTGGACAGGGGTACCCATTTTCCCATCTATTTTTTTTATTTACATTTTGCTTAAATTTTAGATGTTTTACTTGGGAAAAATTGGATGAACCCCAATACTCATGATATCAAAATTGGCTCTGGGGGAGCAGGTATCTGCCCATGCAGATAATATATTGTTCTACATTATTGATCCACTTACCTCTTTGCCCTCTTTGTATATAGGCTACTTGGACCCACTATAGCTCCTCCACTGTAAACGGGCATATAGGATAATAGCATAATTCCATCTCATCTGGGAAATAGACCTTGTCTTGTGACCTGACCTGCACAAGACTAATCGTTAATTCACTGATGGTTTAAACATTGCCTGTTAATGGGAATTTTAGCACTATCTCAGTTTCTCTGACAGCTTGACCAATGTTGGGTTTTCACCCTGGATGGGATTTTTTTATGGATTTGTGATGGTATATTGAGTCTTTCTCCTATTTGGATTATTTTTAATTTCCCTCTCTACTGCTACTATTATCTCCCCTTACCCCTATTAACATGCAAATTATTTTATCATATAAACCATTATTTTAAATCACTGTACAGGATATGATACCGTTGTCTGTGAGAATCTTGCATTTGATTTACCTCATTCTTCTCTGATATTTCTCCTGATGTTAATTACTGCTTAAAACTACTTTCATGACCCTAATCATCCTACCCCTCTGCTTATCTCTCTTTGGACATTTTTTGAGAGAAACTTTAAAAATGACTTTTTATTTTATTTTATCACGCTGTATAGCAACCACAAACTCTTCAATGAATCAAGAGAACATTAAATCATCAGTGTTTCCATAAAATTAAAACTGAATGTTCCCTCCATGGACAAAATGGGGCCAATATAGGTAAAGGCCAATAATTTTTTTTTTTTTTTTTTACTGTAAATGGAAACCCACATAAGAGCAGATACAACCTATGGAACGTGGCCATAATGAAGATTGCACCTATGACTTCAGCACTGCAAGGTAACATCAGTAAACACTAAACCACCATGTTGCATTATTTACAAATGATATCAGGATTATATTCTAATAAAGTCAAAAGTGAATTCACCTTATAATAAGTTGACGTAAAAACCTTTATTGATGCATTAGTGTGGCTATCCATTAAGTGCAGCATTGTACATTAATGATTTTTACGGTTAAGAATATTCTCAATAATGCAGTAGGTATGTACTGTTTTAACTAGGTGTGCTGCTCAGTCACAAATCATGGTAAGTACGCCATATAATGCAGAGGTGTCTTCAGGTCAGTAGAATGGAGAGCTCAGTCATTGTATTGTTGACATCTCATGACAAAGCCTAGCATTCATAATTATTTCATAAACCATCATCCCATTCATACAGTGTAGCATAAAACTTTCATTAACATTTTTCTCTCTGAAATTAGCCTTTTAGTTTGCATCCCCTTTCAGTCTCTTCATCTCTTTACCAAAATGTTTCTGCGGTTCAGAGAGCCATGTGAGTACCATGCCTCCCTACGTGACTGATGGCTCATCAATAACATTAAGCAGCATTATGGACCACATTGGTGTAGACCAGAATCAATACACCCAAGTAAAAAGTCTAATACGTTGACATAGCCATACTCTAGAGAGCTCACATTACAAGAAATTAGGAATTTGCTTTTTTCTCAGAAGGAATGGGGACGTCAGGACTGCTTAGCTGATTCAAGCTGTGATTGTTTGACTAAGATTTATGGCCTCTTGTTTTGTTGGCAGGGTCAGACAAGTTGGTGAAAAAAAAAAGAGAGAAAGATGTATATTAGTCTTGTTAGAAGAACACTATAGACAATGCTAAGAGAGTATCTTTATAAACAATTATGTATCTTTTAAAAACTATATTTAAATAATCAATATTAGTATTTATATATTTGCATATAGTATTACTGTCAACTTTTGCACCATCATATTTGGTAAATTATAAGATTTGCTAAACAAAACATGTATACCATTGTTACCAAAGGTGGATAAAGTTTTAAAGCCATAGGAGGAAGCCTAAAAAGTAACCTAAGCTATAAAAGACAGGGTCACAGGGTGACACCTGAAGTAAAAAAAAGTATTGTTCAACATATTTTAACTGAAACTTTGTAAATGATGTAACTTCTGTGTAAATCGACAAAGTTAATGCAAGCAGATAAAACAAGGGCCTGCATCAACTATTATTATTATTATTATTGTAACGGCACCCCAATTATGAAAGGGGTTAACGCCGTTTAGGATATTCCCTCTCTGGACACACATCCACTGCCGATTCCTCCACAGTCAGGCGACCGCTTCCCATAGAATTAATCCTTCCAAACATACGAGACAAACACTCTGTATGAAGTTTCCAACTGGACTCACAATCTTTAATGACAAACTCCCAGTTCTATACACACAGAGAGGAGGTTCTTACATTCTCCTCAGACAATACACCTTTGACCAGACCTAATTTACATGAGCTAATTAACTACAGTGATGACTCAGACACATGACCTTTAGGCTAGCCTCACTGCCTCCCAATACACATCTGACATCTTAGCAGACACAGGTGGGGGCTGGATGTGGTAACATTAGCATCTAACAGTATGTGTCCCAACATCATGAAGGAGTCACTTTTCAGTTAACCTGTTGAGTTCATAATCAAACAGTAAATAGTTCTTTACAGATATCCTGGGGAATATTGTGGAAAAATATCACTGTCCCATTTTAAAGCAATCCAAGACATATTCTTAATTTCCATTATTTTCTTGCTCACCCTGTGCCCAAAGTGACCCCTGTCACAATTATATAGGTTTTATATAGCGCCAACAGTTTGCGCAGCGCTTAACAAAATAAAGGCAGACATTACAGTTACATTACAATTTGGTACAGGAGGAATCAGAGGGCCCTGCTAATTAGAGCTTACAATCTAAAAAGGGAGGGTCAATTGATACAAAAGGTAATAGCTGTGGGGGATGAGCTGATGAAGGAAGGAAAACAGTGTAAGTTAGCAGCAGGATACGCTTTTTTCAAGAGAGTCGTTTTCAGGGATCGTCTAAATATGGATAGATTAGGGGACAGTCGGACAGGTTGGGGTAGGGAGTTCCAAAGGTTGGGAGAAGCTCTGGAGAAATCCTGGAGGCGAGCATGGGAGGAAGTGACAAGGGAGCTAGAGAGCAGGAGGTCTTGGGAGGACCGAAGAGAGTGACTTGGTTGGTATTTTTGGACTAGGTTAGTGATGTAGCTGGGGGCCAAGTTGTGGATGGCTTTGTAAATTATTGTTAGTACTTTGAATTTTATTCGTTGGGTGAGTTGAGGCCAGTGGAGAGATTGGCAGAGAGGGGTGGAGGACACTGAATGGTTGGTAAGGTGGATGAGTCTGGCAACAGCATTCATAATGGACTGAAGGGGGGATAGTCTATGTAAAGGTACTCCAATGAGGAGGGAGTTGCAGTAGTCGAGGTGAGAGATGACCAGGGAGGGAATTAGAAGCTTGGTGGTGTCATTAGTTAAAAAGGGGTGTATTCTGGAAATGTTGCTGAGGCTAAGGTGGCTTGATTTGGACAGAGATTGGATGTGGGCCTGAAAGAACAGTTCAGAGTCTAAGGTTACCCCTAGCACCCTGGCATGTGGAGACGGACTGATAGATGTGCCATTGATCTTGATAGAGAAGTCAGGGGAAGGGGCACGTGGTGGAGGAAATATTAAGAGCTCAGTTTTAGATAGATTCAATTTGAGGAAGTGGTTTTACATCCAGGCTGTCATCCAAACTAGAATTTAGCAGTGCCCATATATGCAACAGGCAAGCAGTCTGTAGCATTAGAACAGCTCTAATGGCTTGCAATAAACAAAATAATGTGAAGTTGACCATATGATTAACCCCAGATGACCATGTATAAATAATCTGCCTCCACTTTTAGTGGAAATGGTATAAATAGGATCTGTCTAACATATTAGTGTTGAGCATGAGCTCATCACTCGAAAACAATTGTAAATTAACACTTTCATTATCCAATTATGTGAAAGGCAAATTTGTTTTTAACTTTGAATGTCCAGTCATTTTCAGATGCTTTGAAAGTGATTAGATAATTAAAGTAGATTTTCACAAATTTTTTGAGTGAAGATTCTAAATTCAGTAAATCAGTCAAATTTCTTTGACATTACCAGGTATTTTTCTTTCTAGTCAAAAGAAATACCTAGGGGGTCACTGGAATGAGAGCACCAATGCATGATCTGCAACACCTCTCAATGGGACTAGTGTTGTTCCCTATATACTACCGGACACGTATATCTGTGTTACAAAGCACTTGGATACACATGAGCACTTTATTATTAATGATTTAATTGACATAATTATTGTTTTTATTTTGGTCATATCCCATTTATGTCACATATGTCACTTACGTCACATTAACACTACATGTGTTTGTTTTAATCTTAAGCATTTATTGTGTGATATTCCAAAGCGCATCGTATAATTTACTATTATTGTCTATGTGCACGAGCTTATGAGACGTGTGTAACGCTTTCAGCTGGTTAGTGATATCTATTAGGCTTTGGGTTGATTGAGGCTCGCCGGAATTCTATCACTTTCTATGGATATTTTTAAAAGACTCTTGGATGTGCATCTTAACCACTTCAGATCCGCGCTATAGCCGAAAGACGGCTGGAGCGTGGACCTGAACTGCAGGGAGGGCGTCCATGGACGTCCTTGTGTTTACTTCCACAATGCACGCCCGCGGCTGCGCGCATCGCGGAAGAGCTGTGCCCGCTGTGTCACGCGGGTGCCGATGCGTGTGCCTGGTGGCCGCGATGTCCGCCAGGTACCCACGATCGGCTGTCACAGAGCCAGGGACATGGAGCTCTGTGTGTAAACACAGAGCTCCATGTCCTGTTAGGGAGAGGAGACCGATGGTGTGTCCCTTGTACATAGGGACAACCATCGGTCACCTCCCCCAGTCAGTCCCCTCCCCCCACAGTAAGAATCCCTCATGAGAGAACACATTTAATCCCTTGATCGCCCCCTAGTGTTAACCCCTTCCCTGCCAGTCACATTTACACAGTTATCAGTGCATTTTTATAGCACTGTTCGCTGTATAAATGTGAATGGTCCCAAAATAGTGTCAAAAGTGTCCGATGTGTCCGCCACAATATCGTAGTCCTGACAAAAACCGCAGATCACCGATATTACTAGTGGAAAAAAAAATCATAAATCTATCCCCTATTTTGTAGGCGCTATAACTTTTGCGCAAATCAATCAATAAACGCTTATTGCAATATTTTTTTACCAAAAATATGTAGAATACGTATGGGCCTAAACTGAGAAACACACATTTAAAAAAAAAAAATTGGGATATTTATTATAGCAAAAAGTAAAAAATATTGTGTTTTTTTTCAAAATTGTCATAATTTTTTTGCATATAGCGCAAAAAATAAAAACCACAGAGGTTATGACATACCACCCAAAAGAAAGCTCTATTTGTGGGAAAAAAATTATAAAAATGTAATTTGGGTGCAGTGTTGTATGACCGCGCAATTGTCATTCAAAGTGCGTTAGCGCTGAAAGCTGAGAATTGGTCTGGGCAGGAGGGGTTTTAAGTGCCCAGTAAGGAAGTGGTTAAAGAACACAACATACAGGGATATGGGACATAATTATAGACACTAACACACGTACACCTACACAGGTTGAACTGGATGGAGTATTGTCTTTATTCAACCTTATGAGTTGCAAGGCTAGAAACTAATGTGTGCTTCCACCCCAACATGTATTAGAGGTTTCTAAACTATTTAACGTGTATCTTCCCACGGGATGACACTGTGGATACACAGATACAGGTATGCCACCGTCCCGATATATATGAGTTGCAAGGCTAGAAACTAATGTTTGGACTTTGAAGGCATACAAGGTACATATGAGTAAAAAACTAGAAATGTATTAATATACAAAAAAGAGTTTGATATATAAAAAACAATCATAGATTATCAAATTAATGATCAATATTTATGACTGATCCAACGGAGGTTATCAGTATCACACAATACAGTAAATTCCCCCTATGATAACTCAAAAGAGTATATACATAAAGGGGGGAAAAAGAAATTGTAATTAAATAATTATAAGAGAGATAACCAGCAGATGGATTCAGAGGAGATGGAGAACTTGCTCGACATGTTGCGCGTTACTGGGAACGCTTCCCCAGGAGCATATATATCATTCTATAAAACATACAGAAAAGGACAATACATAAAAATAGAATCAAAATAAAATACATAAAAATACATAAAAAACATTTTAATACACTATTATACATATATCGCAGTGATCATGTGGCCAACCTTCAATACCTCCCACCCATATTGATAGGGCATAGCTATAGAAATGTACAACATATCATTTCCCCAAAATATGTGTTTGTGGGTTATACATAATATGTATATTCCTTGGTTGTATTGTTGGAGAACATTTGTGCAGAGGGAAAGGGGGGATTTTAAACCTTTGTAGTATGTACTTACTTCAAACAAAAAAACAGGCGTATAGAGCCGTAATTAGCCGATCAAACCATCTACCTAGACAGTGGTATTTATACAAATACCCAGTCAGGGAGGTGGTATCTGTAAATAATGATAAAGACTCTTTTTATAGTTGTTTAAACATATAGTAATTAATTTAACATGTTCTAAGGGAGGGGGAGGAAGGGGAAAAAGGGGGGGAGGGAGGGAAAATAGGTAGAAAAAGTGTGAAGGAGACTGTATACCACAAGCCAAAGTAGAACCAGGGTGAGGAAAGGGCGAAGGTTGAATCACAAATATTATATACGCTGTGTGATTAATATAGTTGTCTGTATAAATAGACAAAGGAGAGTGCAATTAGATATTTAAGTTGTTTGTGACATGCAGAATATGTAGTTATAACGGGCTCACCACTTCGATATGATTATGGTAAATCTGATAGAACGGTCAGTGCTGGTAAGCAAGACACTTTAGGAGAACATTCGGTTGTCCGGATTGGGTTATTTATTATAGTTGGTAAGGTATAAAAGCTTTTTCCAGCATATAACAGACTAAATTGAACGTCTGAACAGTGATGATCATACTACCATTTCGGGGTAGGAAAGGCAGGTTTAAACCTAAATAGAGAGTTAATATATATATATAAGTAAATACCTGATCTGTATTACTTCATACTGGGTTTTAAATGCTAAGCCAGGTAGCCAAATCAACCATTGTTGCCTTACCTCGATCTGAATGATGGTCAGGTTAGTGAACGCTCCTTGTACTCAGTGAAGACCGTCTATAGTGTGTGATAGCAGCGTCGTCACTATTTATAGTGCGTCGCCGCCGGAATTGCGTCACCGCGACCCGGAAGTGATAGAGTCACTTCCTACACAATCTAAGCATATAGGCGTGCGTGCGCCATAATTACGGCGAACGGACGTCAGTGTCAAGATAAAGGATGGGGGCGGGGATTTGGTGCTTTAATGTCTCCGTGTCTCCACAAGCAAGGGACTTCCGGTCATATACCGGATAGCCGAAGATTTAGAACTTAGATTGTTGTGTAAGTTACATAGTATTTATCGTATATATATTAGGAGGGGAGGGTCGAACGATTGGCAACATTGATCAGTGGGACATAAAACCGTGACTGTTGTCACAAAACATTTTAATTACATAAAAATTATTATTCAAATAGTATAAAGTATACATATATATACAGGGACATCTATATATTCCTATATATATACATTGGTCAGTTATAGCTTGTGCATTACCCACCTAAAGTAGCACCTAGGTTACATACAGTTACATCATTTTCCATAAATTAATGAGCCATTTTGCATCATGGTCCTACTATAGCTACATGAGAAAATCCGACACATCTACAGAGGGAAATTCAAGGACGTCCAATTGGGGGATGAAGGTGGGGTCGTCCATTAGCAGGACGTTTTGACACTAACATAATGCTGTTACCCTAAAGAGATTTATTTATAGTGAAATAGTGCTTACTTTGTGTAATAAATTTGGGTAGTATGATATAAAACCCAATTTTATGTAGTGAATCGGGTAATAGTGAAGGTAGTGAGAAAGTTATACATATAAGATATAAAAAATTAACATAATATTTGATCTATATGGTGAAATAAAATATAATGTGTAAAGTAGAATCAAAAGTGAGTAACTCGCTATAATAATCAAAATTATAGTGTTAACTAATTAAGTGATTGATATTATTGTATATCTACAATAGAGAAGTGCAACAGCATATGAGTGTTGAATCCTTTACAGGAATGGTTTGTATGATATATTTTCATTTAACCCAGGGGGCTGGATGGCATTTAATCTTTCAATCCAAGTTGTCTCCTTCTGGAGGATTATTTTGTCCCACTCTCCTCCTCTTGGGTTTTGGGGAATGACAGCCAGAGCGGTAAACGATACACACGAGGTGTCAAATCTGTGGTAAAGGTCAAGGTGCCTACTGACAGGGGTAAGCATCTTGCCGCCACTAGAATAGTATATGTGGTCGTTTATTCTTTGTCTAAATTGTCTGGCTGTCTTTCCCACATAAAAACATCCACATTTGCATGTCATTAAGTAGACTATGCCTCGTGTGCAACAGTTAGCAGAAAATCTAGGTCTAAATATTTCCCCATTGGGGAGTATAGTGTGGGTACCGGGCAAGACCCATTTACAAAATGAGCACCTGCCACATCTGTTTGTCCCCAGAGATGGTTGAACTAATTCATTAACAGGTTTGGTGTAGTGACTTCGGACTAGCCTGTCACGAAGTGACGTGGCCCTCCTAAATACAACTTGTGGGTAATGTCCCACATATTTGCTTAGGGTAGGGTCTTCTCTAAGAAGGTGCCAGTGGGTCTTAAGCATATTTCGGATATCCTCATGATGCGAGGAAAATTTGGTTATTAATTTGACCGTTTGGGTATTAGGAGGGGTTTCTTTTTAAACAGTAGCGTATTTCTAGTATGGTTTAAGGCCTTGTTATACGCTTGTTGTAGCAAAGTTTTGCTATATCCCCAAGCCCGGAGACGAATTTGTAGCTGTTTAGCTTGTTGTTGAAAATTAGTGAGGCATGAACAGTTACGTCGTAAGCGAATATACTGCGCATAAGGGATGCTTCGGATAAGTGCCGGGGGATGGGCACTAGCCGCGTGTAGCAGGGTATTACCTGCTGTATCCTTCCGATATAAATCGGTCGCTAGGGATTCATCTTCATTTCTAAGTATAGTCAAATCAAGAAAGTTTCATACAAACCATTCCTGTAAAGGATTCAACACTCATATGCTGTTGCACTTCTCTATTGTAGATATACAATAATATCAATCACTTAATTAGTTAACACTATAATTTTGATTATTATAGCGAGTTACTCACTTTTGATTCTACTTTACACATTATATTTTATTTCACCATATAGATCAAATATTATGTTAATTTTTTATATCTTATATGTATAACTTTCTCACTACCTTCACTATTACCCGATTCACTACAAAAAATTGGGTTTTATATCATACTACCCAAATTTATTACACAAAGTAAGCACTATTTCACTATAAATAAATCTCTTTAGGGTAACAGCATTATGTTAGTGTCAAAACGTCCTGCTAATGGACGACCCCACCTTCATCCCCCAATTGGACGTCCTTGAATTTCCCTCTGTAGATGTGTCGGATTTTCTCATGTAGCTATAGTAGGACCATGATGCAAAATGGCTCATTAATTTATGGAAAATGATGTAACTGTATGTAACCTAGGTGCTACTTTAGGTGGGTAATGCACAAGCTATAACTGACCAATGTATATATATATAGGAATATATAGATGTCCCTGTATATATATGTATACTTTATACTATTTGAATAATAATTTTTATGTAATTAAAATGTTTTGTGACAACAGTCACGGTTTTTATGTCCCACTGATCAATGTTGCCAATCGTTCGACCCTCCCCTCCTAATATATATACGATAAATACTATGTAACTTACACAACAATCTAAGTTCTAAACCTTCGGCTATCTGGTATATGACCGGAAGTCCCTTGCTTGTGGAGACACGGAGACATTAAAGCACCAAATCCCCACCCCCATCCTTTATCTTGACACTGACGTCCGATCGCCGTAATTATGGCGCACGCACGCCTATATGCTTAGATTGTGTAGGAAGTGACTCCATCACTTCCAGGTCGCGGTGACGCAATTCCGGCGGCGACGCACTATAAATAGTGACGACGCAGCTATCACACACTATAGACGGTCTTCACTGAGTACAAGGAGCGTTCACTAACCTGACCATCATCCAGATCGAGGTAAGGCAACAATGGTTGATTTGGCTACCTGGCTTAGCATTTAAAACCCAGTATGAAGTAATACAGATCAGGTATTTACTTATATATATATATATATATATATATATATATATATATATATACCTCTCTATTTAGGTTTAAACCTGCCTTTCCTACCCCAAAATGGTAGTATGATCATCACTGTTCAGACGTTCAATTTAGTCTGTTATATGCTGGAAAAAGCTTTTATACCTTACCAACTATAATAAATAACCCAATCCGGACAACTGAATGTTCTCCTAAAGTCTCTTGCTTACCAGCACTGACCGTTCTATCAGATTTACCATAATCATATCGAAGTGGTGAGCCCGTTATAACTACATATTCTGCATGTCACAAACAACTTAAATATCTAATTGCACTCTCCTTTGTCTATTTATACAGACAACTATATTAATCACACAGCGTATATAATATTCGTGATTCAACCTTCGCCCTTTCCTCACCCTGGTTCTACTTTGGCTTGTGGTATACAGTCTCCTTCACACTTTTTCTACCTATTTTCCCTCCCTCCCCCCCTTTTTCCCCTTCCTCCCCCTCCCTTAGAACCTATGTTAAATTAATTACTATATGTTTAAACAACTATAAAAAGAGTCTTTATCATTATTTACAGATACCACCTCCCTGACCGGGTATTTGTACAAATACCACTGTCTAGGTAGATGGTTTGATCGGCTAATTAGGGCTCTATACGCCTGTTTTTTTGTTTGAAGTAAGTACATACTACAAAGGTTTAAAATCCCCCCTTTCCCTCTGCACAAATGTTCTCCAACAATACAACCAAGGAATATACATATTATGTATAACCCACAAACACATATTTTTGGGAAATGATATGTTGTACATTTCTATAGCTATGCCCTATCAATATGGGTGGGAGGTATTGAAGGTTGGCCACATGATCACTGCGATATATGTATAATAGTGTATTAAAATGTTTTTTATGTATTTTTATGTCTTTTATTTTGATTCTATTTTTATGTATTGTCCTTTTCTGTATGTTTTATAGAATGATATATATGCTCCTGGGGAAGCGTTCCCAGTAACGCGCAACATGTCGAGCAAGTTCTCCATCTCCTCTGAATCCATCTGCTGGTTATCTCTCTTATAATTATTTAATTACAATTTATTTTTCCCCCCTTTATGTATATACTCTTTTGAGTTATCATAGGGGGAATTTACTATATTGTGTGATACTGATAACCTCCGTTGGATCAGTCATAAATATTGATCATTAATTTGATAATCTATGATTGTTTTTTATATATCAAACTCTTTTTTGTATATTAATACATTTCTAGTTTTTTACTCATATGTACCTTGTATGCCTTCAAAGTCCAAACATTAGTTTCTAGCCTTGCAACTCATATATATCGGGACGGTGGCATACCTGTATCTGTGTATCCACAGTGTCATCCCGTGGGAAGATACACGTTAAATAGTTTAGAAACCTCTAATACATGTTGGGGTGGAAGCACCCATTTTCTATTTAAATTTTTTTCTGGTGACATTTTAAATAATAGTCAGTTGTAAGCGTTTTTTCACTTGATAAGTCAAGACCCACGATTTGTCTGCACCTTAGTTACAAGATCCAATATGGATTTTGTAGGCCAAGCATGGGTGGGCTATATTAATGAGATACAAACTGGCTGCAATCTTAATAATGGACAGGAAATTGGGATTAACCAATACATAAACAAAATGAAACGATTGTTGAAGAAAAAATCCAACCTCCATTGGCATGTGGATTTTCTTCAACAATATATCCGAGAGAATATAAACCCCCTCGGGCTTAGGATTCAATTATATCCCTCATTCCAGAACATTGATGCAGATTTTAAAAAATCATTTGAGAAGATTCTGACTCAATGTAGCACTGATCTTATTCAACTATTGGTTACTCACCATCAAGCTGAATTAAGCATGCTGGATCAAGAAATCATATCCCTACAAACCACTAGTGAGACCCTTAAAAGCCACCAAAACTTTGATAAAAAGTGGCAAGATGTTAAGGATTACATCACTAAAATCAATAAGGATATTATCCTAAAGAAACAAAACAAACTAGTGAAGGATAGAACAGCATTTGCTGAAGGTTTTGCTTATCGTTGGCAAAACCCTTTTCAAGGTCGAGGACCAAAAAGATTTAATAAACCCCAAAATTCTCGAATCGACAGTACTGTAGGGATTACTGATGAGGAAATTGAGTCAGACTCCTCCATGTCTGCTTCCTCTGTGCATCAAACACAGGGACGAGGACTGAATGGCACATATAAGAATGGGTGGTCCCGTAAGAGAACCCAAGCTGAAGGAAACTCTACGCCATATCCTAAAAAAAGACCAACTAACCATGACACTGGACTGCTTGACCAGCAGTCCTATCACGGTACAGCTACAGGTAGAAATAATGCAAACACCACCCAGAACAAATATATGGGTCATACAGCACAGAAAGCACTACAAATGCTAACTTCCCAGAATCCTATCGCTACTACGGCCCCCATAGTACAACATATGGGTCTTGCACCAATTAACCTTTCAGGTTCCATCCCACCGTTAGACTCTATCGCTCAAAGTAATACCTCTACTATGCAAATAACATCTCAAACACACCCATCTGCACAATTACAAACCCATAGAAAACAAAGCACACTTGATTCTCATGTCAGTCCTACCCACTCCCAAATATCTATTCTAAATTTTCCAGCACTAGGGATCCCACCACCCCAGACGTAGAACTAGACGTAATAAATCTAACCCCCTACAAATTCTCTAAAGATGAGCTGGAGGTACTTAGATTTGGGTTGAGTTTCTGTCCATCTGACAAGCTGGACAAATATGAATTAATTAAAGACATTTATATGTTTATCAGAAATCTCACATTCAAATTTATCTTTGATAAAGACCGTACTCGGGCTAGGGAGGAGAAGGAATTCTCAGAAAAAATAAAACATTTCAAGATGGAGGAATTCAGGGCATTGAGGGACCTGATCCTCCTTTTGGAAGAAAATGAGGATATAGAGGATATGAATGGGAATCCTACGGGAAATACCACAATGCCCCCCAAAAAATTCAAACCCAAATCCAAAAATTTCCCTGACCTCACCACAAGCCCTCAAGCTTGGGCGTTTATGCGCAACATAATTAGTGATGTCAAACGATATACAATCACCTCTAAATCAGATAACCTCACTAAAACTCAATGACAAACCATCTCTAGACTACAAAGACATCCCGACATAATCATTAAGGCTGCCGATAAGGGCGGAAACATAGTGTTAATGACCAGAAACTTCTATGACAATATGTGTTTTGATATATTGCTGAATCGCCAGTGGTACTGTCATATATCTCCCACTGTCACAGCCACCTATAAAGATACATTTCTGGACATTATCAATGACGCCTATACTCGAGGCCTGATTGATCGGGATATTTACGATTACCTGAACGTTCGGTCTCCCAGGATGGCGACCTTCTATGCACTTCCTAAAGTGCATAAGAATCCAGTGTCGCCCCCTGGGAGACCGATCGTTTCAGGTATCGGAAGCCTTACAGAGAATGCCAGTAGATTAATTGATTCCATACTGATGCCACACATGGTAGCGTTACCATCGTATACCAAGGACACTCTGGCCCTCCTCAGACAATTGGAGGGTATGTCCGTCCCTCCCGACTCCCTGCTCGTAACTTTGGATGTGGAGGCTCTTTACTCCAGCATCCCTCACGAGCGGGGAGTCGAGACGGTCCGTACATTCCTCCATGAAGAGGACCACCATCGATGGGCATTCAATGACTTCATTGTGAAGCTACTCAGCTTCATTCTTACCCACAACTGGTTTGGCTTCAACCTCTCCCACTACCTCCAGGTACAAGGCGTGGCCATGGCCACTTGTTGTGCACCGGCCTACGCCAACTTGTACCTGGGGGGGTGGGAGAGGGACATCTTTTCTAGTGATGGTCTGTCGCAATTCACTGATAGCATCCTCTGTTGGATGCGATACATTGATGATATTTTTTTAATTTGGCTGGGGGACCGTAAGACCTTGGATGAATTCATTTCTAAACTCAATATTAATAACTATAATTTGAAGTTTACCTTCAATTGCGATAGCAACAAAACAAACTTTCTTGATTTGACTATACTTAGAAATGAAGATGAATCCCTAGCGACCGATTTATATCGGAAGGATACAGCAGGTAATACCCTGCTACACGCGGCTAGTGCCCATCCCCCGGCACTTATCCGAAGCATCCCTTATGCGCAGTATATTCACTTACGACGTAACTGTTCATGCCTCACTAATTTTCAACAACAAGCTAAACAGCTACAAATTTGTCTCCGGGCTCGGGGATATAGCAAAACTTTGCTACGACAAGCGTATAACAAGGCCTTGAACCATACTAGAAATACGCTACTGTTTAAAAAGAAATCCCCTCCTAATACCCAAACGGTCAAATTAATAACCAAATTCTCCTCGCATCATGAGGATATCCGAAATATGCTTAAGACCCACTGGCACCTTCTTAGAGAAGACCCTACCCTAAGCAAATATGTGGGACATTACCCACAAGTTGTATTTAGGAGGGCCACGTCACTTCGTGACAGGCTAGTCCGAAGTCACTACACCAAACCTGTTAATGAATTAGTTCAACCATCTCTGGGGACAAACAGATGTGGCAGGTGCTCATTTTGTAAATGGGTCTTGCCCGGTACCCACACTATACTCCCCAATGGGGAAATATTTAGACCTAGATTTTCTGCTAACTGTTGCACACGAGGCATAGTCTACTTAATGACATGCAAATGTGGATGTTTTTATGTGGGAAAGACAGCCAGACAATTTAGACAAAGAATAAACGACCACATATACTATTCTAGTGGCGGCAAGATGCTTACCCCTGTCAGTAGGCACCTTGACCTTTACCACAGATGTGACACCTCGTGTGTATCGTTTACCGCTCTGGCTGTCATTCCCCAAAACCCAAGAGGAGAGTGGGACAAAATAATCCTCCAGAAGGAGACAACTTGGATTGAAAGATTAACCACTTAACGACCGCTCACTGTATATATACGTCGGCAGAATGGCACCAACAGGCACAATCACGTAGAGTGTACGTGATCGCCTTTGTACAGTTGGGGGGTCCGATCGGACCCCCCTCCTATACAGTGAGCGGCCGTTAATCGTTGGGGAGCGATCAGAGATGAGGGGGTGACCATTCGATTTCGGCCACCCCCTCGCAATCGCTCCCGGCCAATGAAAATGCTTCCTCCGCCATGTGATGTAAACACAGGCAGGAGGAAGTGATGTCATCTCCCTCGCGGCGGTCTTTTCGATTCCGGCGCCGAGGAGAGAGGAAGCAGGTTAGTGCACCAACAGTCCACTGACACATAGGTACACATAGGCACACATTTCACCCCCCAGTCACCCCCAGATCACCCCCCAGGTCACCCCCCAGCCCCCAATCACAGTGTCAATGATTGCAGTGATCATTTATTTTACTGATCACTGCATTTAGTGTCATCTGTGATAGTAAAAAGTTGCAGGGCAGTTAGGATTAGGCCCCTTTAGGTCCAGGGTAGCCCCCTAACCCCCCTAATAAAGGTTTAACCCCTTGATCGCCCCCCAGGTAACCCTTTCACCCCCTAACGCCAGCGTCACTAAGCGATCGTATTTTCGATCGCTGTATTTAGTGCCGGTGGTGCCCTAGATAGCCAGTTATTTATTTTTAGTTTCGCCGCAGGTTTTTAGAGCGTCAGGTACCCCCATATATTATTTTAACCCCCTGATTGCCCCTAGAGTTAACCCTTTCACCAGTGATCACCGTATAAGCATCACTGGTGACACTGGTTACCCAGTTAGTTATTTAGTTATTTAGGTAACCCATCAGGTTTTTATATAGCGTCGGGTACCCCCATATTTAACCTAATAAAGGTTTTAACCCCCTGATTGCCCCTAGTTAACCCTTTCACCAGTGATCACCATATAAAGGTTACGGGTGACACTGGTTGGTTAGTTTGCTTTTTATAGCATCAGGGCACCCGCCGTACATAACCCAATAAAGGTTTAACCCCCTGATCGCCCGGCGGGTGAGATCAATTAGGTTTTAGCGCCAGAGAGGGTCTGCGTCGCCCCAGGCAGCGTTAGGTTAGTGCCAGTAACGCTAACACCCACGCGCAAAGCATACACCTCCCTTAGTGGTATAGTATCTGATCAGATCTATACTAGCGTCCCCAACGGTTTAGGGTTCCCAAAAACGCAGTGTTAGCGTGATCAACCCAGATACCTGCTAGCACCTGCGTTCAGCCCCTCCGCCCAGCCCAGCCCAGCCCACCCAAGTGCAGTATCGATCGATCACTGTCACTTACCAAACACAAAACACATAACTGCAGCGTTCGCAGAGACAGTCCTGATCCCTGCGACCGCTAACAGTTTTTTTTGTAGCGTTTGATATATTTGCTGACGACAGTCGGGTGCTTTTTTTCCTGTGAATCTTACTAGTGTACCCCTAAATTTAGAGCCCAAAATGGCAAGTCGAAGGTACACTAGTAAAGAGGCCTACGAGATTCTGAGCATGACAGATAGTGAAGAGGAGGTCACGTATCTGTCAGATTCAGGCTCAGAATATCTTCCCGTAGAAGACATTGACGTCAGCGGCCCCATGTCAGATAGCTCTGACGACGAAGTTGAGGTCCCTGCTAATGTCAGGCGTACCCGATCCCGATCTTCTGAGGTTGTTGAGGAGCAAGAACCGCAGGGCTCTCGTATCATGGAGCAGAGGAGTACTAGCGCCGCTATTCCTTCTGGTGAATTGGCACGCACCAGCGGCCTAATACAGACTGGGCGTACATCCAGCACTGCAGTATCACGTGGTGACGTGGCGAGTCCCATAAGTGCAGTTCAAGCTGGCGAGGTGGCAAGCACAAGTAGTGTCCCGCTGCCACCAAGAAGACAAAGGCAGGCCCGTCGTACCCATAGTGCTCTTCCTGCAGAATTCGCCTATCCTGATTGGGTCCCCACCACTTCTGCAGAACCCGTACTTCCCCCATTCACTGCCCAACCCGGTATTCAGGTGGAAACAGCTGATTTTATGCCAATCGATTATTATTCGCTGTTTTTCACGGAAGATCTCTATAGATCTATTGTGGACCAGAGTAATTTATATGCTGGTCAATTCATCGCCGCTAATCCCCAGTTGCCTTCCATTGCCAAAGATTGGAAACCAATTACGGTTTCCGAATTTAAGACCTTTCTGGGCCTTTCCCTCAACATGGGCACACATAAATTCCCGTCATTGCGTGCTTATTGGTCCACGCACCCAATTGACCACATGCCCGTGTTCTCTGCCTCCATGCCCAGGAAACGATACGAGCAGATTTTGCGGTTCATGCACTTCAACGACAATGAACTTTGTCGTCCACGTGGGGACCCTGAATACGACCGGCTCTATAAAATTCGGCCCCTCATAAACCACTTCAACGAACGTTTTGCAGCCTTGTTTATTCCCGATCAAGCTGTCTGCGTTGATGAGTCCCTAATTAAATTTTCTGGCCGCTTGGCTTTCAAGCAGTACCTTCCCAGCAAGCGTGCCAGATACGGGGTCAAGCTCTATAAGTGCTGTGACAGGGCAACAGGCTATGTATGGAGCTTTATGGTTTATGAGGGAAAAGGTAGTCAGGTTGAGCCGGTCAACTGCCCGGATTACATAGGGAGCGCTGGCAAGATAGTGTGGAACTTGGTGTCACCCTTATTCGGAAAGGGGTACCACTTGTATGTGGACAATTATTACACGAGCGTGCCACTGTTTAGTAGGCTTGTGCACAACGGAAAAATTCGTTCCGTTTCGGTTCGTTTCTTTCCGGTCCTGTTGATTCGTAATCATTCGTAATTTTGCTAGACGGGATTTTTCGTGTTCGGACTCATTCGTATTTTTGCAAGCGACATTTTTCGTTGAATTTTTTGTTGCTTTATAATTCGTACTTTCGGTAGAGTACGTTGTTTTTCGTTGATTCTGGACACAACTCCTACTTTCGTAACTTTTTTTGGGTTCGTTGATTCGTAATTTTCTGTGTCTCTCTCACGACGACGCTGACTATTATGCCTAATGTGCTTCGAATGGATTTGTACTTTTCGAAATACATTGCGGTTATTTGTAACGATTCGAAATCTCGTATTTTACTTTCGTTTTTTACATGCGGCTATAGCCTCCGCCCCTGTACACCATTTTGAGAGGGTTCAGCACGGTGAGGGAGAAGCAGAGAGCAGAGCAGAGTGTTATTGTGCTTCGAATGGATTAGAAATCTCGTATTTTACTTTCGTTTTTTACATGCGGCTATAGCCTCCGCCCCTGTACACCATTTTGAGAGGGAGTTCAGCACGGTGAAGGAGAAGCAGAGAGCAGAGCAGAGTGAGTGTTATTGTGTTTCCAATGGATTTGTACATTCGTAAGTTTTTTCATAACGAATTATGCCGAAGACATTCGGGCATTCGCTATTTTGCGGTATAATTTATTTCGGATTCGGTTTTATTCGTAATTGCTTTGTTCGGAAATTCGAATGCTTCCGAATGTCCGAAAGTTGCTAAATTCGGACGAATTTCGATTCGTTACGAAACGAATTGCACAAGCCTACTGTTTAGTCACTTGTTTGATCATCAGATTGGAGCATGTGGCACCGTGCGACCTAATCGCCGGGGCTTTCCCCAGCGGCTTGTAGATGCCCGTCTTAGGCTGGGGGAGAGAGCCTGCGTAAAGTGTAATAACTTGCTCGCTATGAAGTGGAGGGACAATAAGAATGTTTTCCTTCTTACCTCCCTTCATGCAGACACGACAGTCCAAATTCGTACGGCGACTGGTGTTGTGGAGAAACATCTCTGTGTCCACGAATATAACAAAAATATGGGAGGGGTGGACCTCAACGACCAGTTGATGGCGCCGTATCTAATTGACCGTAAGGCAAGACGCTGGTACAAAAAAGTGTCTCTATCCTTATTCCAATTGGCTTTGCTGAACGCTCATGTGCTATACAGAGCTTCAGGCGGGACTTTATCTCTTCTAAAATTCCAGAATGAGATAGTCACAGAACTCCTGTATCCAGGCGGTTCTGCACCTCACCATCCCCTACCAAATGCAGTAAGCCGGCTGCATGAGAGGCATTATACACATCTCCTCCCGAGTACCCCTACCCAACGAGCCCCCCAAAAAAGATGTCGTGTCTGTAGCAAGCGCGGATTTAGGCGTGACACCCGTTATTATTGTCCACTCTGTCCTGACAAACCTGGGCTTTGCCTTGGTGAATGTTTTGAATGCTACCACTCAAAAGTGAAGTTTTAGCGTAGGGTACAGCATTTCACAGACTAGGACACACTTACACAGGGTCTCCCAAGATGCCATTACATTTTGAGAGACCCGAACCATTACAGTTGTTAAAGTTTAAAAAAAAAAGTGTAAAAAAGAAAAAAAAAACGTAAAAAACAAAACACAAAAAAAATATAAAATAAAAAAACCAAAAATAGTTGTTGTTTTATTGTTCTCTCTCTCTCTCTATTTTCTCTCTATTGTTCTGCTCTTTTTTGCTGTATTCCATTCTGCAATGTTTTATCATGCTTGCTTTTCAGGTATGTAATTTTTTGTTTTCAGGTGCGCCATTCAACTGCAGCGCGGAATTATTTATCTTGACAACAACAGCGTTTGCTCCCACGATACATAAAGCCGTGACTCCAGTGCTGTAGGAGGTGATTTCACCACCACAGTTAAAAAAAAAGAGCATATATGCCAAAGCATGGGGGCAGCAGGGGCGGAGGAGAAATTTTGCTCCTAATGCCGCGTATATACGGTCGAAATTCCGACGGAGGCTTGCCCGTGGAAAAGTCCGACCGTGTGTACGCGGCATAACTTTTTTGCGGGAGGATGCCCCCATGCTTCGGCATATATATATTTTAGGCACAGGTTGCGTTAAAAAAATGTTTTACTTTTTACTAGGTTTTGTTTTGGTATTTGCTTTGCAGGTATGGTATGGTAAGGTCTTACTGTTGTACTGTAATGTTACTTTGTTTTAATGTTAACCATCATTTGCTTAGCAGGTACGCCATTCAGTTGCATCGCGGATTTATTTATCTTGACAGCAACAGCGTTTGCTCCCATGATACATAAAGCCATGACTCCAACGCTGTAGGAGGTGATTTCACCACCACAGTTAAAAAAAGAGCATATATGCCGAAGCATGGGGGCAGCAGGGGCGGAGGAGCGATTTTGCTCCTAATGCCGCGTATATACGGTCGAAATTCCGACGGAGGCTTGCCCGTGGAAAAGTTCGACCGTGTGTACGGGGCATAACCTTTTATGCCGCGTACATACGGTCGAAATTCCGACGAAGGCTTGCCCGTGGAAAAGTCAGACGGTGTGTACGCGGCATAACTTTTTTGCGGGAGGATGCCCCCATGCTTCGGCATATATATATTTTAGGCACAGGTTGCGTTAAAAAAATGTTTTATTTTTTACTAGGTTTTGTTTTGGTATTTGCTTTGCAGGTATGGTATGGTAAGGTCTTACTGTTGTACTGTAATGTTACTTTGTTTTAATGTTAACCATCATTTGCTTAGCAGGTACGCCATTCAGTTGCATCGCGGATTTATTTATCTTGACAGCAACAGCGTTTGCTCCCACGATACATAAAGCCGTGACTCCAACGCTGTAGGAGGTGATTTCACCACCACAGTTAAAAAAAGAGCATATATGCCGAAGCATGGGGGCAGCAGGGGCGGAGGAGCGATTTTGCTCCTAATGCCGCGTATATACGGTCGAAATTCCGACGGAGGCTTGCCCGTGGAAAAGTTCGACCGTGTGTACGCGGCATAACCTTTTATGCCGCGTACATACGGTCGAAATTCCGACGAAGGCTTGCCCGTGGAAAAGTCAGACCGTGTGTACGCGGCATAACTTTTTTGCGGGAGGATGCCCCCATGCTTCGGCATATATATATTTTAGGCACAGGTTGCGTTAAAAAAATGTTTTATTTTTTACTAGGTTTTGTTTTGGTATTTGCTTTGCAGGTATGGTATGGTAAGGTCTTACTGTTGTACTGTAATGTTACTTTGTTTTAATGTTAACCATCATTTGCTTAGCAGGTACGCCATTCAGTTGCATCGCGGATTTATTTATCTTGACAGCAACAGCGTTTGCTCCCACGATACATAAAGCCGTGACTCCAACGCTGTAGGAGGTGATTTCACCACCACAGTTAAAAAAAGAGCATATATGCCGAAGCATGGGGGCAGCAGGGGCGGAGGAGCGATTTTGCTCCGAATGCCGCGTATATACGGTTGAAATTCCGACGGAGGCTTGCCCTTGGAAAAGTTTGACCGTGTGTACGCGGCATAACCTTTTATGCCGCGTACATACGGTCGAAATTCCGACGAAGGCTTGCCCGTGGAAAAGTCCGACCGTGTGTACGCGGCATAACTTTTTTGCGGGAGGATGCCCCCATGCTTCGGCATATATGCCCATCATTAGAAGTGGGTGGATGAAGGGAGGTATTCTAATGGTGGGCATACCCACCGATCAATCTCTTTTTTTCGTTCAGCCAACAGGCTGCATGAAAAAAAAGATTACAATACATGTCCAACAAGGACCAGCAACGTACTGGTATGTTGCTGGACTTTGAATGTTTATACCAGAATGATGCCTGCAGGTTTAGGTATCATCTTGGTATCATTCTTTTCAACCAGTGGCTGGCTTTCATGTAAAAGCAATTCTAGCACATAATTAGCCTCTAGACTGCTTTTACAAGCAGTGGGAGGGAATGCCCCCCCGGATATAAACAGCGCCATTGGGAAATTGGGAAAGCATTTTATCACACCGATCTTGGTGTGGTCAGATGCTTTGAGGGCAGAGGAAAGATCTAGGGTCTAACCCCCCATTTTTTTTCAAAAAAAGAGTACCTGTCACTACTTATTGCTATCATAGGGGATATTTACATTCCCTGAGATAACAATAAAAAATGATAAAAAAAATAAAATATGGAAGGAACAGTTTCAAAATAAAATAAAAAAGCAAAATAAATAATAATAAAAAAAAAAGCACCGCTGTCCCCCCCTGCTCTTGCGCAAAGGCGAACGCAAGCGTCGGTCTAGCGTCATATGTAAACAGCAATTGCATCATGCATGTGAGGTATCACCGCAAAGGTCAGATCGAGGGCAGTAATTTTAGCAGTAGACCTCCTCTGTAAATCTAACGTGGTAACCTGTAAAGGCTTTTAAATGCTTTTAAAAATGAATGTAGTTTCTCGCCGCTGCGCGTTTGTGCGCAATTTTAAAGCATGTCGTGTTTGGTATCCATGTACTCGGCCTAAGATCATATTTTTTATTTCATCAAACATTTGGGCAATATAGTGTTTTTTAGTGCATTAAAAATAAAAAAAAAGTGTGTTTTTCCCCCAAAAAATGTGTTTGAAAAATCGCTGCGCAAATACTGTGTGGAAAAAAAAAATGCAACACCCACTATTTTAATCTGTAGGGCCTTTGCTTTAAAAAAATATATAATGTTTGGGGGTTCAACATAATTTTTTTGCAAAAAAAAAAATGTTTTCATGTAAACAAAAAGTGTCAGAAAGGGCTTTGTCTTCAAGTGGTTAGAAGAGTGGATGATGTGTGACATAAGCTTCCTAATGTTGTGCATAAAATGCCAGGACAGTTCAAAACCCCCCCAAATGACCCCATTTTGGAAAGTAGACACCTCAAGCTATTTGCTGAGAGGCATGTTGAGCCCATTGAATATTTTTTTTTTGTCCCAAGTGATTGAATAATGACAAAAAGAAAAAAAAAAAATGTACAAAAAGTTGTCACTAAATTATATATTGCTCAAACATGCCATGGTTATATGTGGAATTGCACCCCAAAATACATTCTGTTGCTTCTCCTGAGTACGGGGATACCACATGTGTGAGACATTTTCGGAGCCTAGCCGCGTACAGGACCCTGAAAACCAAGCACCGCCTTCAGGATTTCTATGGGTGTAAATTTTTGATTTCACTCCTCACTGCCTATCACAGTTTCGGAGGCCATGGAATGTCCAGATGGCACAAAACCCCCCCAAATGACCCCATTTTGGAAAGTAGACACCCCAAGCTATTTGCTGAGAGGTATGTTGAGTATTTTGCAGATCTCGCTTTTTGTCACAAAGTTTTAAAAATTGAAAAAAGAAAAAAAAAATATGTCTTTCTTCATTTTCAAAAACAAATGAGAGCTGTAAAATACTCACCATGCCTCTCGGCAAATAGCTTGGGGTGTCAACTTTCCAAAATGGGGTCATTTGTGGGGGTTTTGGGCTATCTTGGCATTTTATGGCCTTCAAAACTGTGATAGGTAGTGAGGAGTGAAATCAAAAATTTGTGCCCTTAGAAATCCTGAAGGCGGTGCTTGGTTTTCGGGGGCCCGTACGCGGCTAGGCTCTCAAAAAGTCCCACACATGTGGTATCCCCGTACTCAGGAGAAGCAGCCAAATGTATTTTGGGGTGCAACTCCGCATATAACCATGGCATGTTTGAGCAATATATCATTTAGTGACAACTTTTTGTACATTTTTTTTTCTTTTTGTCATTATTCAATTACTTGGGACAAAAAAAAAATATTCAATGGCCTCAACATGCCTCTCAGCAATTTCCTTGGGGTGTATACTTTCCAAAATGGGGTCATTTTGGGGGGTTTTTGTGCTATCTTGGCATTTTATGGCCTTCAAAACTGTGATAGGTAGTGAGGAGTGAAATCAAAAATTTATGCCCTTAGAAACCTTGAAGGCGGTGCTTGATTTTTGGGGTCCCGTACGCGGCTAGGCTCCCAAAAAGTCCCACACATGTGGTATCTCCGTACTCAGGAGAAGCAGCAGAATGTATTTTGGGGTGTAATTTCACAAATGCTCATGGCATGTGTGAGCAATATATCATTTAGTGACAACTTTGTGCAAAAAAAACAAAGTTTGTCATATTCCCGCAACTTGTGGCAAAATATAAAATATTCCATGGACTGAACATGCCTCTCAGTAAATAGCTTGGGGTGTCTACTTTCCAAAATGGGGTAATTTGGGGGGGTTTTGTGCTATTTTGGCATTTTATGGCCTTCGAAACTGTGATAGGTAGTGAGGAGTGAAATCAAAAATTTACGCCCTTAGAAATCCTGAAGGCGGTGCTTGGTTTTTGGGGCCCCGTACCCGGCTAGGCTCCCAAAAAGTCCCACACATGTGGTATTCCCGTACTCAGGAGAAGCAGCAGAATGTATTTTGGGGTGCAATTCCACATATAACCATGGCATGTGTGAGCAATATATCATTTAGTGACAATTTTTTGTACATTTTTTCTTTTTTTTTTCTTTTTATCATTATTCAATCATTTGGAACAAAAAAAAAAATATTCAATGGGCTCAGCATGCCTCTCAGCAAATAGCTTGGGGTGTCTACTTTCTAAAATGGGGTCATTTGGGGGGGTTTTGTGCCATCTTGGCATTTTATGGCCTTCAAAACTGTGATAGGTAGTGATAGGTAGTGATAGGTAGTGAGGAGTGAAATCAAAAATTTATGCCCTTAGAAACCTTGAAGGCGGTGCTTGGTTTTTGGGGTCCTGTATGCGACTAGGCTCCCAAAAAGTCCCACACATGTGGTATCCCCGTACTCAGGAGAAGCAGCAGAATGTATTTTGGGGTGTAATTTCACATATGCCCATGGCATGTGTGAGCAATATATCATTTAGTGACAACTTTGTGCAAAAAAAATAAAGTTTGTCATATTCCCGCAACTTGTGGCAAAATATAAAATATTCCATGGACTAATCATGCCTCTCAGTAAATAGCTTGGGGTGTCTACTTTCCAAAATGGGCTCATTTGGGGGGGTTTTGTGCTATTTTGGCATTTTATGGCCTTCAAAACTGTGATAGGTAGTGATAGGTAGTGAGGAGTGAAATCAAAAATTTATGCCCTTAGAAACCTTGAAGGCGATGCTTGGTTTTTGGGGTCCCGTACGTGGCTAGGCTCCTAAAAAATTCCACACATGTGGTATCCCCGTACTCAGGAGAAGCAGCAGAATGTATTTTGGGGTGCAATTCCACATATAACCATGGCATGTGTGAGCAATATATCATTTAGTGACAACTTTTTGTAATTTTTTTTTTTTTTTGTCATTATTCAATCACTTGGGACAAAAAAAAAAATATTCAATGGGCTCAACATGCCTCTCAGCAATTTCCTTGGGGTGTCTACTTTCCAAAATGGGGTCATTTGGGGGGGTTTTGTACTGCCCTATCATTTTGGCACCTCAAGAAATGAGATAGGCAGTCATAAATTAAAAGCTGTGTAATTTCCAGAAAATGTACCCTAGTTTGTAGACGCTATAACTTTTGCGCAAACCAATAAATATACGCTTATTGACGTTTTTTTTTACTAAAGACATGTGGCTGAATACATTTTGGCCTAAATGTATGACTACAATTGAGTTTATTCGATTTTTCTTATAACAAAAAGTAGAAAATATCATTTTTTTTCAAAATTTTCGGTCTTTTTCCGTTTATATCGCAAAAAATAAAAATCGCATAGGCAATCAAATACCATTAAAAGAAAGCTCTATTTGTGGGAAGAAAAGGACGCAAATTTTGTTTGGGTACAACATTGCATGTCCGCACAATTTACAGTTAAAGCAGCGCAGTGCAAAATTCTGAATTCACCTCTGGTCCTTTAGCTACCAAATGGTCCGGGGCTTAAGTGGTTAAATGCCATCCAGCCCCCTGGGTTAAATGAAAATATATCATACAAACCATTCCTGTAAAGGATTCAACACTCATATCCTGTTGCACTTCTCTATTGTAGATATACAATAATATCAATCACTTAATTAGTTAACACTATAATTTTGATTATTATAGCGAGTTACTCACTTTTGATTCTACTTTACACATTATATTTTATTTCACCATATAGATCAAATATTATGTTAATTTTTTATATCTTATATGTATAACTTTCTCACTACCTTCACTATTACCCGATTCACTACAAAAAATTGGGTTTTATATCATACTACCCAAATTTATTACACAAAGTAAGCACTATTTCACTATAAATAAATCTCTTTAGGGTAACAGCATTATGTTAGTGTCAAAACGTCCTGCTAATGGACATCCCCCAATTGGACGTCCTTGAATTTCCCTCTAGTGATGAGCCGAACACCCCCGGGTTCGGTTCGCACCAGAACCCGCGAACGGACCGGAAGTTCGAACGAACATTAGAACCCTATTAAATACAATGGATGCGAACGTTCGAATTCTAAAGTGCTAATTATAACAACTATTATGCATGTTATTGTCCTAAAAAGGGTTTGGGAACCCGGGTTCTGCACCAGGGGACATGTATCAATGCAAAAAGAAGTTTTAAAAACGGTCGTTTTTCGGGAGCAGTCATTTTAATGATGCATAAAGTGAAAAAAAAAAAGTCAAATATTCCTTTAAATATCGTACCTGGGGGGTGTCTAAAGTATGCCTGTGAAGTGCCACGTGTTTCCCGTGTTTAGAACTGTCCCTGCACAAAATGACACTTCTAAAGGAAAAAAAAGCCATTTAAAACTGCTTGCGGCTTTAATGTAATGTCTGGTCCCGGTAATATGGATGAAATTCTTTAAGAAAAATGGCATAGCTACCCCATGACCCCCCCCCCCCTACCCCAGCCCATTACCAGCCCCTTTGGGTCTTGTATGGATATTAAGGGGAACCCCGCACATAAAATAAAAAAGGCCCTATATACTCTGAACAGCCGTATACAGGCGGTGCATACAAGACAGGGACTGTAGGTTTGTTCTTATGTAGAATCTGTTTGTAATTTTGAACAGGTACATTGTTGAAGTGTAGCTCCAGCCCAAAAATCTATTTTTAAACTTTTTGGAAAACATAGGTAAGGGTTATCACCCCTGTAACATTTGTTTTGCTGTCTGTGCCCCTGTTCAGAACATTTCACCTCACTTTCCGTCCCAATGACAACTGTTTTTGAAATGTGGTGTTTTTCTTGAAACAAGGATTGCTGATAAAGCATCAGTACAGAGGAGACACCTTTCTCCCATATTTATTCTTACAGGAGAGAATTTTCCTTCCTAGTGGTAGATTTCCTCTCACTTCCTGTTGTCTTCTTGCGTTTGCAAGTAGGAGTCGTTTGTAAGTTGGATGTTTGAAAGTAGGGACCTGCCGTATATACTCTGCAGAAATAGGCCCCTTAGTTGTTGGTGTTGGCACAACACTGTAAGCACTCACAGTTACTCTTGGTTGGTGCTGGAACGCCCTGCTGTCAACTATTATATCAGGAATTTTAATTACATATAATTGTTGAACAGTGGTAGTAAAAATTGGGCCTTTGATGGTGGTGCTGGTGCCACAACACTGTAAGCCCTGACAGTTACTCTTGGTGGGTGCAGCAATGGGCCCTGCTGTGAATTATTAGATCAAGAATTGTAATTACATGCCCCTGTTGAACAGGGGCTGAAAAATTGGGCCTTAGGCACTGGTGGCACAACACTGCAACCCCTCACAGATACTGTACTTGGAGCACAGCAATGAGCCCTGTTGCAAAGTATTGCTTCAAAAATTGTAATGACACGCCCCTGTTAAACAGGGGCTGAAAAATTGGGCCTTAGGCACTGGTGGCACAACACTGCAACTCCTCACAGATACTGTACTTGGAGCACAGCAATGAGCCCTGTTGCAAAGTATTGCTTCAAAAATTGTAATTACACGCCCCTGTTAAACAGGGGCTGAAAAATTGGGCGTTAGGCACTGGTGGCGGCACCCATAAACAAAAATGATCTTCCAAGCTATCATCATCAATCGTATCATTGAGGACTCGGAGGAGGAGGATAGCCAGTCAACATAACAGCACAGGCACTCAGCATCAGCATCAGTCTTGAAGGGATGTGACATTTTAAAATCAATTAGTCTGTTATATCAGCATCAGGTGTGTGGTAGCTGGTGGTGATCCAAGACTGGTTCATCTTGATGAAAGTCAGTCGATCAACCGAGTCGGTGGACAGGCGCACCCTGTGATCCGTGACAAATCCTCCAGCAGCACTGAATGTGCGTTCCGAAAGAACGCTGGATGCAGGACAGGCCAGTAGCTCAATTGCATACTGTGCAAGCTCTGGCCAGTGATCCATCCTCAAGACCCAGTAAGCCAGAGGATTTTCGGTGGGGAAGGTGTCCAAGTCTGACCTTGCCCCTAGATATTCCTGCACCATGTTTATCAGACGCTGGCGATGGTTGCTGGAACCAATCATACTTTGGGGCTGCGGACTAAAGAATTGTCTGAACGCATCGGTCAGACGGCCACCTTCCCCACCGCTCCTTCTTTGACTGGCCGAAGCCTCAGCAACTCGTTGTCCAGGACCAGGAGTTTGCAACCTCCCAGTCTCTGGGAACGCGTTGCACAGACCTTTCTGCAAGGCCTCCCGGAGTTGTCTCATCCTCTGCTCCCTCTGCGACGGTAACATAAGGTCCGCAACCTTACCCTTGTACCGTGGATCAAGGAGAGTGGCCAGCCAGTAATGGTCCCTCTCCTTGATCCGAAGAATACGAGGATCCTTCCGCAGACTTTGCAGGATCAGGGAGGCCATGCAGCGTAGGTTTGCTGAGGCATTCGCTCCGGAGTCCTCTGGGTCACTAAGGACGACATGATCCGCAGCCACCTCCTCCCAGCCACGTACAAGTCCACTGGTTTCTTGGGACTGTAAATCATCCCTAAAAGACTGCTGCTGATGATGCTGAGTGCCAGCCTCCACCTCCATGCTGACACAATCCTCCTCCTCCTCCTCCTCCTCCTCCTCTTCCTGTGCGATGGGTGGGACAGAAGGAACACTGTCTGGGTAAAGGGGGCCTTGAGAGGCAAGGAAGTCCTCCTCTTCCTGCCTCTGTTCTGCCTCAAGTGCCCTGTCCATTATTCCACGCAGCGTGTGCTCCAACAGGTGGACAAGAGGTACAGTGTCACTGATGCATGCACTGTCACTGCTCACCATCCTCGTGGCCTCCTCAAATGGTGCCAGGACAGTGCATGCATCCCTGATCATGCCCCACTGGCGTGGAGAAAAAAAACCAAGCTCCCCTGACCCTGTCCTGGTGCCGTAGTCGCACAGGTACTCATTGATGGCCCTCTGCTGCGTGTGCAGCCGCTGCAGCATGGCCAACGTTGAGTTCCACCTGGTGGGCATGTCACATATAAGGCGGTTCTTGGGCAGGTTCAACTCCTTTTGCAGCTCAGCCAGGCGAGCACTGGCATTATAAGATCTGCGGAAATGCACACAGACTTTCCTGGCCTGCCTCAGGACATCCTGTAAGCCCGGGTACCTGCCCAAGAACCGCTGCACCACCAGGTTAAGGACGTGAGCCACACAGGGCACATGGGTCAGTTGTCCCTGTCGGAGGGCGGAGAGGAGGTTGGTGCCATTGTCGCAAACCACCATTCCTGGCTTAAGCTGGCGTGGCGTCAACCACCTCTCGGCCTGGCCCTGCAGAGCAGACAGGACCTCTGCCCCAGTGTGGCTTCTGTCCCCCAAACACACCAGCGCAAGCACGGCATGGCATCTTTTTGCCTGCGTACTTGCGTAGCCCCGTGAACGGCTACGGAGCACCGCTGGTTCATAGGACAAACCACAGGAAGAGGCCATGGAGGAAGAAGAAGAGGAGGGGGTGGAGGAGAGAGGTGTGTCACAACCAGTAGTAGCATTTTGGAGGCGTGGCGGTGGGACAACCTCCAACACTACTGCACCTTGTCCTGAATCCTTCCCAGCTGCCAAAAGAGTGACCCAATGGGCCGTGAAAGAAAGGTAACGTCCCTGTCCATGCCTGCTGGACCATGAGTCAGCGGTAATATGCACCTTACCGCTGACCGCCCTGTCCAGCGAGGCCAAGACATTGCCTTCCACATGCCGGTAGAGAGCCGGAATAGCCTTCCGTGAGAAAAAGTGGCGTTTGGGAACCTGCCACTGAGGAACCGCACATTGCACAAACTCACGGAAGGGGGCCGAGTCTACCAACTGAAAAGGCAGCAGTTGAAGCGCTAGCAATTTAGCCAAGCTAGCATTCAACCGCTGGGCATGTGGATGGCTGGGAGTGAACTTCTTTCGACGGTCCAGCAGCTGGGGCAGGGAAATTTGCCTGCTAGAATCGGACGTCGGTGTACTGCTAGCAGAGTGGGCGCAAGTACTTGGCTGTGACACACCTAATTCTACACCTTCATTCCTCTCAGTGCATGTTTCAGAGAGGACTGAAGTTATAGTGGGGTTGGAGATCCCAGCTGATGCGGTGCAAGGAGAGGTCCGCTTTGTTCTTTGGTGTGGGTCTTTGAGGTAGGCTTGCCAACGAGCTGCATGGCAGGTCAACATATGTCTGGTCAGGCATGTGGTACCCAAGCGGCTGATGTTTTGGCCACGCGATATACGCTTGAGACATATGTTGCAAACAGCAGCTGTGCGATCTGATGCACTAGCCTCAAAAAAGGCCCACACCAAAGAACTTTTTGAATGACGGGCAGAGGCAGCGCCCTGCACAGGCGGAGCTCTGCGGTGTGATTCCGTCGGTGTACTGCCCTTACGCTGGCCACCAAAGGGCATCCTGCCTCGTTGGAGATGTGCCTCCTCCTCATCCTCCTCCTCCTCCTCTCTCCTATTAGGCACCCACGTGGAGTCATTGACCTCATCATCCCCTCCCTCCTCATCACTGGAGCCAATCTGGCAGTATGCTGCAGCTGCTGGAACATGACTGCCAGATTGGTGTCCTTCTTGAGCATCCCCTCTGTCTGCTCTCACGCTACTGCCTTCCTCTAGCTGGGTTTCATCATCAGACCCTTCGAAACGCTGGGCATCCTCCTGGAGCATGTACCCAACACTGTGCTGAAACAGTTCGGGGGACTCCTCAGGAGGAGGACATGGTGGGTCTAGGGAAGGAGTGACTGATGATTTGTCTGACATTGATACCAGGGAAGACGACGCTTTGGCAGCTGCTTTTCCAGTACCCTGAGCCTGGGTGAGAGAGGATGAGGAGGAGGAGGAGGGCTTGGTCATCCACTCTACCAAGTCTTCGGCATGATGTGGCTCAACATGTCCAGCTGCCGAAAAGAAGGACAAGCGTGTCCCATGGCCATGTGCTGATGACAATGCACCGCGTCCACGACCAGCACTGTTGCCCCCAGACACAGAGCCTGCTTGCCCTCTTTTATTGCCTCCTGACTGTCTGCCTCTCCTTGTTTGCCTTCCAGACATTCTAATAGATGGCCTGCAGGGAGATGGGAAAAAAGCAATAAGGGCTACCTTCAGGTGTCCTTCTCTGTCCCTGGAAACAAGGACTTGCAGAGTGAAAGAAAAAAAACACTCTCCCTACCTACAGTTTTCTGTCCCTAGAAAAAATGTTTTTTTTAATCACAATATAGCACAAGGAAAATTAACTCACTGTCCTTACAGGTCCCTGGAAACAAGGACTTGCAGAGTGAAAGAAAAAAAACACTCTCCCTACCTACAGTTTTCTGTCCCTAGAAAAAAAGGTTTTTTTTAATCACAATATAGCAAAAGGACAATTCACTCACTGTCCTTCCAGGTCCCTGGAAACAAGGACTTGCAGAGTGAAAGAAACTGACACTGTCCCTACCTAGAGTTTTCTGTCCCTGGAATAAATGTTTTTTTCAGCACAATATAGCACAAGGACAATTAACTCACTGTCCTTACAGGTCCCTGGAAACAAGGACTTGCAGAGTGAAAGAAAAAAAATACTCTCCCTACCTACAGTTTTCTGTCCCTAGAAAAAAATGTTTTTTTTAATCACAATATAGCAAAAGGACAATTCACTCACTGTCCTTCCAGGTCCCTGGAAACAAGGACTTGCAGAGTGAAAGAAACTGACACTGTCCCTACCTAGAGTTTTCTGTCCCTAGAATAAATGTTTTTTTTAATCACAATATAGCACAAGGAAAATTAACTCACTGTCCTTACAGGTCCCTGGAAACAAGGACTTGCAGAGTGAAAGAAAAAAAACACTCTCCCTACCTACAGTTTTCTGTCCCTAGAAAAAAATGTTTTTTTTAATCACAATATAGCAAAAGGACAATTCACTCACTGTCCTTCCAGGTCCCTGGAAACAAGGACTTGCAGAGTGAAAGAAACTGACACTGTCCCTACCTAGAGTTTTCTGTCCCTGGAATAAATGTTTTTTTCAGCACAATATAGCACAAGGACAATTAACTCACTGTCCTTACAGGTCCCTGGAAACAAGGACTTGCAGAGTGAAAGAAAAAAAATACTCTCCCTACCTACAGTTTTCTGTCCCTAGAAAAAAATGTTTTTTTTAATCACAATATAGCAAAAGGACAATTCACTCACTGTCCTTCCAGGTCCCTGGAAACAAGGACTTGCAGAGTGAAAGAAACTGACACTGTCCCTACCTAGAGTTTTCTGTCCCTGGAATAAATGTTTTTTTCAGCACAATATAGCACAAGGACAATTAACTCACTGTCCTTACAGGTCCCTGGAAACAAGGACTTGCAGAGTGAAAGAAAAAAAATACTCTCCCTACCTACAGTTTTCTGTCCCTAGAAAAAAATGTTTTTTTTAATCACAATATAGCAAAAGGACAATTCACTCACTGTCCTTCCAGGTCCCTGGAAACAAGGACTTGCAGAGTGAAAGAAACTGACACTGTCCCTACCTAGAGTTTTCTGTCCCTAGAATAAATGTTTTTTTTAATCACAATATAGCAAAAGGACAATTCACTCACTGTCCTTCCAGGTCCCTGGAAACAAGGACTTGCAGAGTGAAAGAAACTGACACTGTCCCTACCTAGAGTTTTCTGTCCCTAGAATAAATGTTTTTTTTAATCACAATATAGCAAAAGGACAATTCACTCACTGTCCTTCCAGGTCCCTGGAAACAAGGACTTGCAGAGTGAAAGAAACTGACACTGTCCCTACCTAGAGTTTTCTGTCCCTAGAATAAATGTTTTTTTTAATCACAATATAGCAAAAGGACAATTCACTCACTGTCCTTCCAGGTCCCTGGAAACAAGGACTTGCAGAGTGAAAGAAACTGACACTGTCCCTACCTAGAGTTTTCTGTCCCTAGAATAAATGTTTTTTTTAATCACAATATAGCACAAGGAAAATTAACTCACTGTCCTTACAGGTCCCTGGAAACAAGGACTTGCAGAGTGAAAGAAAAAAAACACTCTCCCTACCTACAGTTTTCTGTCCCTAGAAAAAAATGTTTTTTTTAATCACAATATAGCAAAAGGACAATTCACTCACTGTCCTTCCAGGTCCCTGGAAACAAGGACTTGCAGAGTGAAAGAAACTGACACTGTCCCTACCTAGAGTTTTCTGTCCCTAGAATAAATGTTTTTTTTAATCACAATATAGCAAAAGGACAATTCACTCACTGTCCTTCCAGGTCCCTGGAAACAAGGACTTGCAGAGTGAAAGAAACTGACACTGTCCCTACCTAGAGTTTTCTGTCCCTAGAATAAATGTTTTTTTTAATCACAATATAGCAAAAGGACAATTCACTCACTGTCCTTCCAGGTCCCTGGAAACAAGGACTTGCAGAGTGAAAGAAACTGACACTGTCCCTACCTAGAGTTTTCTGTCCCTAGAATAAATGTTTTTTTTAATCACAATATAGCAAAAGGACAATTCACTCACTGTCCTTCCAGGTCCCTGGAAACAAGGACTTGCAGAGTGAAAGAAACTGACACTGTCCCTACCTAGAGTTTTCTGTCCCTAGAATAAATGTTTTTTTTAATCACAATATAGCAAAAGGACAATTCACTCACTGTCCTTCCAGGTCCCTGGAAACAAGGACTTGCAGAGTGAAAGAAACTGACACTGTCCCTACCTAGAGTTTTCTGTCCCTAGAATAAATGTTTTTTTTAATCACAATATAGCACAAGGAAAATTAACTCACTGTCCTTACAGGTCCCTGGAAACAAGGACTTGCAGAGTGAAAGAAAAAAAACACTCTCCCTACCTACAGTTTTCTGTCCCTAGAAAAAAATGTTTTTTTTAATCACAATATAGCAAAAGGACAATTCACTCACTGTCCTTCCAGGTCCCTGGAAACAAGGACTTGCAGAGTGAAAGAAACTGACACTGTCCCTACCTAGAGTTTTCTGTCCCTGGAATAAATGTTTTTTTCAGCACAATATAGCACAAGGACAATTAAATCACTGTCCTTACAGGTCCCTGGAAACAAGGACTTGCAGAGTGAAAGAAAAAAAATACTCTCCCTACCTACAGTTTTCTGTCCCTAGAAAAAAATGTTTTTTTTAATCACAATATAGCAAAAGGACAATTCACTCACTGTCCTTCCAGGTCCCTGGAAACAAGGACTTGCAGAGTGAAAGAAACTGACACTGTCCCTACCTAGAGTTTTCTGTCCCTAGAATAAATGTTTTTTTTAATCACAATATAGCAAAAGGACAATTCACTCACTGTCCTTCCAGGTCCCTGGAAACAAGGACTTGCAGAGTGAAAGAAACTGACACTGTCCCTACCTAGAGTTTTCTGTCCCTAGAATAAATGTTTTTTTTAATCACAATACAGCAAAAGGACAATTCACTCACTGTCCTTCCAGGTCCCTGGAAACAAGGACTTGCAGAGTGAAAGAAACTGACACTGTCCCTACCTAGAGTTTTCTGTCCCTAGAATAAATGTTTTTTTTAATCACAATATAGCAAAAGGACAATTCACTCACTGTCCTTCCAGGTCCCTGGAAACAAGGACTTGCAGAGTGAAAGAAACTGACACTGTCCCTACCTAGAGTTTTCTGTCCCTAGAATAAATGTTTTTTTTTAAGCACACTATAGCAGAAGCACAAAACACACTGACACTCTCCCTACCTATCCTTCTCTTTCCCTAAACTAAAGGAATCCAGGTTAAGCAAGAAAGAAATAACAGTCACTGTCCCTGCCTATGCTACTCTATCCCTGCTCCGGAACACACTACACTAGGCCGCCGTGCTGGCGGCCTTTTATAGTGTGGGGCGTGTACTAAACACCCTCAGCAATAATTGGCCACAGGCATCCTGCCTGTGGCCAATCATTGCTCTCCTCGCTGCCGGCGCTGTGATTGGCCAAGCATGCGGGGTCACAGTGCATGCTTGGCCAATCACAGCGCCTGGATGACACTGCGATGGCGTAGTGCATTGTGGGCCGTTCGCGTCACTCGAATTTGGCGCGAACGGCCCAAATCGTTCGATCTTCGTCGAACGATCGAACAGCCAATGTTCGAGTCGAACGTATGTTCGACTCGAACACGAAGCTCATCCCTATTTCCCTCTGTAGATGTGTCGGATTTTCTCATGTAGCTATAGTAGGACCATGATGCAAAATAGCTCATTAATTTATGGAAAATGATGTAACTGTATGTAACCTAGGTGCTACTTTAGGTGGGTAATGCACAAGCTATAACTGACCAATGTATATATATAGGAATATATAGATGTCCCTGTATATATATGTATACTTTATACTATTTGAATAATAATTTTTATGTAATTAAAATGTTTTGTGACAACAGTCACGGTTTTATGTCCCACTGATCAATGTTGCCAATCGTTCGACCCTCCCCTCCTAATATATATACGATAAATACTATGTAACTTACACAACAATCTAAGTTCTAAACCTTCGGCTATCCGGTATATGACCGGAAGTCCCTTGCTTGTGGAGACACGGAGACATTAAAGCACCAAATCTCCGCCCGCATCCTTTATCTTGACACTGACGTCCGTTCGCCGTAATTACGGCGCACGCACTCCTATATGCTTAGATTGTGTAGGAAGTGACTCCATCACTTCCGGGTCGCGGTGACGCAATTCCGGCGGCGACGCACTATAAATAGTGACGACGCTGCTATCACACACTATAGACGGTCTTCACTGAGTACAAGGAGCGTTCACTAACCTGACCATCATCCAGATCGAGGTAAGGCAACAATGGTTGATTTGGCTACCTGGCTTAGCATTTAAAACCCAGTATGAAGTAATACAGATCAGATATTTACTTATATATATATATATATATATATACCTCTCTATTTAGGTTTAAACCTGCCTTTCCTACCCCGAAATGGTAGTATGATCATCACTGTTCAGACGTTCAATTTAGTCTGTTATATGCTGGAAAAAGCTTTTATACCTTACCAACTATAATAAATAACCCAATCCGGACAACTGAATGTTCTCCTAAAGTCTCTTGCTTACCAGCACTGACCGTTCTATCAGATTTACCATAATCATATCGAAGTGGTGAGCCCGTTATAACTACATATTCTGCATGTCACAAACAACTTAACTATCTAATTGCACTCTCCTTTGTCTATTTATACAGACAACTATATTAATCACACAGCGTATATAATATTCGTGATTCAACCTTCGCCCTTTCCTCACCCTGGTTCTACTTTGGCTTGTGGTATACAGTCTCCTTCACACTTTTCTACCTATTTTCCCTCCCTCCCCCCCCCCCCTTTTTTCCCCTTCCTCCCCCTCCCTTAGAACCTATGTTAAATTAATTACTATATGTTTAAACAACTATAAAAAGAGTCTTTATCATTATTTACAGATACCACCTCCCTGACCGGGTATTTGTACAAATACCACTGTCTAGGTAGATGGTTTGATCGGCTAATTAGGGCTCTATACGCCTGGTTTTTTGTTTGAAGTAAGTACCTACTACAAAGGTTTAAAATCCCCCCTTTCCCTCTGCACAAATGTTCCCCAACAATACAACCAAGGAATATACATATTATGTATAACCCACAAACACATATTTTTGGGAAATGATATGTTGTACATTTCTATAGCTATGCCCTATCAATATGGGTGGGAGGTATTGAAGGTTGGCCACATGATCACTGCGATATATGTATAATAGTGTATTAAAATGTTTTTTATGTATTTTTATGTCTTTTATTTTGATTCTATTTTTATGTATTGTCCTTTTCTGTATGTTTTATAGAATGATATATATGCTCCTGGGGAAGCGTTCCCAGTAACGCGCAACATGTCGAGCAAGTTCTCCATCTCCTCTGAATCCATCTGCTGGTTATCTCTCTTATAATTATTTAATTACAATTTATTTTTCCCCCCTTTATGTATATACTCTTTTGAGTTATCATAGGGGGAATTTACTGTATTGTGTGATACTGATAACCTCCGTTGGATCAGTCATAAATATTGATCATTAATTTGATAATCTATGATTGTTTTTTATATATCAAACTCTTTTTTGTATATTAATACATTTCTAGTTTTTTACTCATATGTACCTTGTATGCCTTCAAAGTCCAAACATTAGTTTCTAGCCTTGCAACTCATATATATCGGGACGGTGGCATACCTGTATCTGTGTATCCACAGTGTCATCCCGTGGGAAGATACACGTTAAATAGTTTAGAAACCTCTAATACATGTTGGGGTGGAAGCACCCGTTTTCTATTTTTATTTTTTTCTGGTGACATTTTAAATAATAGTCAGTTGTAAGCGTTTTTTCACTTGATAAGTCAAGACCCACGATTTGTCTGCACCTTAGTTACAAGATCCAATATGGATTTTGTAGGCCAAGCATGGGTGGGCTATATTAATGAGATACAAACTGGCTGCAATCTTAATAATGGACAGGAAATTGGGATTAACCAATACATAAACAAAATGAAACGATTGTTGAAGAAAAAATCCAACCTCCATTGGCATGTGGATTTTCTTCAACAATATATCCGAGAGAATATAAACCCCCTCGGGCTTAGGATTCAATTATATCCCTCATTCCAGAACATTGATGCAGATTTTAAAAAATCATGGGAGAAGATTCTGACTCAATGTAGCACTGATCTTATTCAACTATTGGTTACTCACCATCAAGCTGAATTAAGCATGCTGGATCAAGAAATCATATCCCTACAAACCACTAGCGAGACCCTTTAAGGCCACCAAAACTTTGATAAAAAGTGGCAAGATGTTAAGGATTACATCACTAAAATCAATAAGGATATTATCCTAAAGAAACAAAACAAACTAGTGAAGGATAGAACAGCATTTGCTGAAGGTTTTGCTTATCGTTGGCAAAACCCTTTTCAAGGGCAAGGACCAAAAAGATTTAATAAACCCCAAAATTCTCGAATCGACAGTACTGTAGGGATTACTGATGAGGAAATTGAGTCAGACTCCCCCATGTCTGCTTCCTCTGTGCATCAAACACAGGGACGAGGACTGAATGGCACATATAAGAATGGGTGGTCCCGTAAGAGAACCCAAGCTGAAGGAAACTCTACGCCATATCCTAAAAAAAGACCAACTAACCATGACACTGGACTGCTTGACCAGCAGTCCTATCACGGTACAGCTACAGGTAGAAATAATGCAAACACCACCCAGAACAAATATATGGGTCATACAGCACAGAAAGCACTACAAATGCTAACTTCCCAGAATCCTATCGCTACTACGGCCCCCATAGTACAACATATGGGTCTTGCACCAATTAACCTTTCAGGTTCCATCCCACCGTTAGACTCTATCTCTCAAAGTAATACCTCTACTATGCAAATAACATCTCAAACACACCCATCTGCACAATTACAAACCCATAGAAAACAAAGCACACTTGATTCTCATGTCAGTCCTACCCACTCCCAAATATCTATTCTAAATTTTCCAGCACTAGGGATCCCACCACCCCAGACGTAGAACTAGACGTAATAAATCTAACCCCCTACAAATTCTCTAAAGATGAGCTGGAGGTACTTAGATTTGGGTTGAGTTTCTGTCCATCTGACAAGCTGGACAAATATGAATTAATTAAAGACATTTATATGTTTATCAGAAATCTCACATTCAAATTTATCTTTGATAAAGACCATACTCGGGCTAGGGAGGAGAAGGAATTCTCCGAAAAAATAAAACATTTCAAGATGGAGGAATTCAGGGCATTGAGGGACCTGATCCTCCTTTTGGAAGAAAATGAGGATATAGAGGATATGAATGGGAATCCTACGGCAAATACCACAATGCCCCCCAAAAAATTCAAACCCAAATCCAAAAATTTCCCTGACCTCACCACAAGCCCTCAAGCTTGGGCGTTTATGCGCAACATAATTAGTGATGTCAAACGATATACAATCACCTCTAAATCAGATAACCTCACTAAAACTCAACGACAAACCATCTCTAGACTACAAAGACATCCTGACATAATCATTAAGGCGGCCGATAAGGGCTGAAACATAGTGTTGATGACCAGAAACTTCTATGAAAATATGTGTTTTGATATATTGCTGAATCGTCAGTGGTACTGTCATATATCTATGTGAACAAATATCTGCGCTAACAAAAAATAAATAGAAATAAATTAAGTAATATGATTACAGCAGCTGGCACAGTCTGTTGATCAAGCAAACGTGATAATATAAAGTCCAAAGTGCAGCGCTTGGTGAAATTGAATGACAATATGAAAAAGAACAGTCCTGGTTCAGCAAATCAGAAAACAAGATGACCGTGAAACTGATAGAAGACCACCACCAAAACTTTCAGTGTGCTGAAATGAAGGCACACCACCCAAATGTGCTCACAGAATGCTTACCGGAAGGCAAACATACATAAGCGATGTAAGTATATTTGCAGAAGTTCAATGTGTAGACACCAGTTTCCCAGCCAGAAGGATCACATCTATATCCAATGCGACATCCAGACCACAGTTGGAAGTGGGGATGATATATAATACTCAGCAAGGAGTAGTTTACCAAATAAAAGAATAAACTAACATAGTGAAGCCCATTGAGTAAAAGGACAAAGGTATTTATTGCATTCTACTTACAACAAGGACCATCATCAAAGGCATAAAAAACATATGTATCCGCGGTTCTCAGTGTGCTTGTATGGATACAAGCACACTGAGAACCGCGGATACATATGTTTTTTATGCCTTTGATGATGGTTCTAAACCTTCGGCTATCCGGTATATGACCGGAAGTCCCTTGCTTGTGGAGACACGGAGACATTAAAGCACCAAATCCCCGCCCCCATTCTTTATCTTGACACTGACGTCCATTCGCCGTAATTATGGCGCACGCACGCCTATATGCTTAGATTGTGTAGGAAGTGACTCCATCACTTCCGGGTCGCGGTGACGCAATTCCGGCGGCGACGCACTATAAATAGTGATGACGCTGCTATCACACACTATAGACGGTCTTCACTGAGTACAAGGAGCGTTCACTAACCTGACCATCATCCGGATCGAGGTAAGGCAACAATGGTTGATTTGGCTACCTGGCTTAGCATTTAAAACCCAGTATGAAGTAATACAGATCAGGTATTTACTTATATATATATATATATATACCTCTCTATTTAGGTTTAAACCTGCCTTTCCTACCCCGAAATGGTAGTATGATCATCACTGTTCAGACGTTCAATTTAGTCTGTTATATGCTGGAAAAAGCTTTTATACCTTACCAACTATAATAAATAACCCAATCCGGACAACTGAATGTTCTCCTAAAGTCTCTTGCTTACCAGCACTGACCGTTCTATCAGATTTACCATAATCATATCGAAGTGGTGAGCCCGTTATAACTACATATTCTGCATGTCACAAACAACTTAAATATCTAATTGCACTCTCCTTTGTCTATTTATACAGACAACTATATTAATCACACAGCGTATATAATATTCGTGATTCAACCTTCACCCTTTCCTCACCCTGGTTCTACTTTGGCTTGTGGTATACAGTTTTCTTCACACTTTTTCAACCTATTTTCCCTCCCTCCCCCCCCCCTTTTTCCCCTTCCTCCCCCTCCCTTAGAACCTATGTTAAATTAATTACTATATGTTTAAACAACTATAAAAAGAGTCTTTATCGGGGGGCGTGTCCTGACGGCGTGTGTGTATGGCTGCTTGAATCCACAGCTCTGCAGAAAAACCAGCTCCAGCGACCCCACAGCGACTCCAAAGAAGGATAAAAACTCCCCACAAGCTGCCTAAACATCCAGGCACATTGTGCAGCTATGCTGAAGAGGAGGAAGACGACTTCACTCCCCAGAAGACTGACGGATTACTATCCCTCAGCGGCTCTGGCACACAGCCAAGATGGCGCCGGCGTAAGCTGGGATACGACAGCGCGGCTCTCCTCACAACCTGAACGCTGCGATGTCTCCAGGAACACAGCGGTACTCTGACATCCAGGGTGAGTGCTCTCCTCCTAACTCCCCCACGACATCCAGCCCTGCCAAGTCTAGACTCAGAACGGATGAGCCTGAGCAGATGCAGCATGTCAAATCACCATGCCTGTTCTCCCTTCCCCCACCGCAGCAATCATCTGTATTAGATGCGTTCCCTGCCTCTGACCAGCCCTTGTCAGAAACTACAATGAAAAATATGCTTCTCTCACTGAGGCAAACATTGTATACAGATTTATCCTCTGCTGTCTCCTCTCTATCCATAACAGTGACTCAGCATGACCAAGCTATAGCCCACATGGAATCTAAAATGGGAGATATACTCACTGCCCATAATGAGCTAGTGGATGGCTTTGCAGATCATGAAGATGAACTTCAATTAATTAATTTAAAGCTTGCGGATTTAGAGGACCGTTCCAGTAGGAACAATATTAAATTTCGCAATGTCCCTGAGTCGATCCAACCGTCGGATCTGACGCAATTTCTGCAATCCCTGATGCAAGCCCTTGTACCTGATCTGACATCCCGTGACTTGGAAATTGACAGGGCACACAGACTCCCCAAGCCGTCTCACCTCCCTCCCTCCACCCCTAGGGATGTTCTGGCCCGAATCCACTTTTTCACAGTGAAGGAGAGAGTCATATATGCAGCCAAAAAAGCACCGGGGCTCCCTGACCCTTTTACCAACATCGCACTATATGCTGATTTATCCAAAGCAACTATGGAAAATCACAGACAACTGGCGACTATAACCAAAGCACTGCAGAATCATAAAATCCCCTATAAATGGGGCTTCCCCACAAAGCTGCTCATTATGTACCAGAACAAAACTCATGCAGTGCGCACCCTCCCTATGGGACTCACGCTCCTGAGAAATTGGCGCATCATCCCAGCAGAAACACCGTGCCCTTCTGCCACCACTCCTACCCTTATGAAGACCAGGGGAAATACCCCACTTGCCTGACCACCGCATCTTGAATCCTTCTCTACATGCCTTCATTAGCTGGGAAACTGCAGCACCTTTTGTTTTTTCTTTTACAGTACCTGCCTGTCTGTTTGGAGATCCTTGTCCCACATTGCGGACACAAGATCTATTTCCCCCACTCTTTGTTTGCAGTAGTTTCTGCACATTGAGCCCAGGCCCTTAGTTGCTGGGCTCTCCCTTTTTACACCAAAACCTTCCACCCACCCTCGACACCAGCTAATCTCCAACCACCTCTATACCATTCTGCATCCGGAACTCTATTCCTTGGTCTAAACAACGTCCTTATTGTTTCCAACTGGACTTAAAAAAAAAAAAAAAATTAATTACCCCTTGTCTACCATTCCCAAGCTTCGCTTACACTCCATCCGCCCTAACTCTAATCTTATACAATGGCTTTCAAAATAGTTTCTATTAACGCCAGGGGCCTGAACTCCCCTCAGAAAAGATCTGCACTGTTCAGAGAAGCCAACACCCAAAAAACTGATATCCTCTTAGTGCAAGAGACTCATTTTGCCTCAAACAAGACTCCCAGATTTACCTTAACAAACTTTGATCAAGTCTTTTCGGCCTCATGTCAAAGAAAGAAAAATGGAGTCCTAACTGCCATACGGAATACGCTACAATTTCAACTTCATCAATCCATCGAGGACCCCCACGGACGTTTCCTGATCCTCATTTGCGACATCAATCAAGTCACCTACACCCTGGTCAATGTTTATGGGCCGAACACACAGCAACTGTGATTCCTAAAACTACTATACAAGAAAATTGCACGACTCCGGAAAAGAAGACTTCTGATGGGCGGCGACTTTAACATAATAGAAGATTCCATTCTGGACACTACTTCCACAGCAAAAAGACCTCGACATGTCTTAACCACTTGACCACTGGGCACTTAAACCCCCTTAATAACCAGACCAATTTTCAGCTTTCGGTGCTCTCACATTTTGAATGACAATTACTCAGTCATACAACACTGTACCCATATGAATTTTTTGTCCTTTTTTTCACACAAATAGAGCTTTCTTTTGGTGGTATTTAATCACTGTTGGGTTTTTTATTTTTTGCGCTATAAGAGAAAAAAGACTGAAAATTTTGTAAAAAAATGATTTTTTTTTCGTTTCTGTTATAAAATTTTGCAAATTACTATTTTTTCTTCATAAATTTTGGCCAAAATTTATACTGCTACATATCTTTGGTAAAAATAAGTACAAATTGGTGGATATTATTTGGTCTTTGTGAAAGTTATAGAGTCCACAAGCTATGGTGCCAATATCTGAAAATTGATCACTCCTGAAGTACTGACGGCCGATCTCATTTCTTGAGACCCTAACATGCCAGAAAAGTACAAATACCCCCCAAATGACCCCTTTTTGGAAAGAAGACATTCCAAGGTATTCAGAAAGAGGTATTGTGAGTTTTTTGAAGTTGTAATTTTTTCCCACAATTCTTTGCAAAATCAAGATTTTTTTTTTCTCTTTTTTTTCCTCAAAATTGTCATATTAGCAGGTTATTTCTTACACACAGCATATGCATTCCACAAATTACACCCCAAAACACATTCTGCTATTACTCCCGAGTATGGCGATACCACATGTGTGAGACTTTTACACAGCGTGGACACATAGAGAGGCCCAACATGCAGGGAGCACCTTCAGGCGTTCTGGAGCACCCAGGCCAATTCTGACATTTCTCTCCTACATGTAAAAATCATCATTTGTTTGCTAGAAAATTACATGGAACCCCAAAACATTATATATATGTTTTTTTAGCAAAGACCTTAGAGAATATAATGGTGGTTGTTGCAACTTTTTATCTCGCACGATATTTGCGCAGCAATTTTTTTAACGCGTTTTTTACGGGAAAAAAATGTTTTGTGCTTAAAAAAAAAAAAACAGTGAAGTTAGCCCAATGTTTTTGCATAATGTGAAAGATGAAGTTACGCCGAGTAAATAGATACCTAACATGTCACCCTTAAAAATTGCACACACTCGTGGAATGGCGCCAAACTTCGCTACTTAAAAAATCCCCATAGGCGACGCTTTAAATATTTTTACTGGTTACATGTTTTGAGTTACAGAGGAGGTCTAGGGCCAAAATGATTGCTCTCGCTCTAACGTTCGCAGAGATACCTCACATGTGTGGTTTGAAAACCGTTTTCATATGTGGGCGGGACTTACGTATGCGTTCGCTTCTGTATGCGAGCTCACGGGGACAGGGGCGCTTTAAAAAAAAATATTTTTTTTTATTGTTCATTTTACTTTATTTATTTTAGTTTGACATGTTTTTCCGCCCCAAAAATGTTTTTGATCACTTTTATACCTATTACAAGGAACGTAAACATCCCTTGTAATAGGAATATGGCATGACAGGTCCTCTTTACAGTGAGATATGGGGTCAATAAGACCCCACATCTCACCTCTAGGATGGGAAGCCTGAAAAAAAAACAAAAAAAAAACAACAATCCTGGCTTTGATCGTAGCGGTGAGTCGGTAGAAGCACCGGAGGGCAGCGGGAGGGGGGGGCATCCCCTCTCACCTCCCGTAAGAATGATCAAGCAGCGGAACAGCCGCTATGATTGTTCTTATGGTGTAGGGAATCGCTGGCTGAAAAAAATAATATCTGAATGATGCCTGTAGCTGCACCCATCATTCAGATATCCCCGCACAAAGTCAAGGACGTCATATGACGGCCGGCGGGCGGGAAGTGGTTATTGCAGAGTATTGCCGGGCATTGCGGAGTATTGCCGGGCATTGCGGAGTATTGCCGGGCATTGCGGAGTATTGCAGGGCATTGCGGAGTATTGCGGACTATGGCAGGGTATTGCGGAGTATGGCAGGGTATTGCACGGGGTATTGCACAGGGGGTATTGCACAGGGTATTGCAGAGTATTGTGCAGGGTATTGCAGAGTATTTTGCAGAGTATTGCGCAGGGTATTGCAGAGTATTGCGCAGGGTATTGCAGAGTATTTTGCAGGGTATTTTGCAGGGTATTGCAGAGTATTGCGCAGGGTAATGCAGAGTATTGCGCAGGGTATTGCAGAGTATTGCGCAGGGTATTGCGCAGGGTATTGCGCAGGGTATTGCAGAGTATTGCGCAGGGTATTGCGCAGGGTATTGCAGAGTATTTTGCAGGGTATTGCGCAGGGTATTGCAGAGTATTTTGCAGGGTATTGTGCAGGGTATTGCGCAGGGTATTGCAGAGTATTGCGCAGGGTATTGCAGAGTATTTTGCAGGGTATTGCAGAGTATTTTGCAGGGTATTGCAGAGTATTTTGCAGGGTATTGCAGAGTATTGTGCAGGGTATTGCAGAGTATTGCGCAGGGTATTGCAGAGTATTGCGCAGGGTATTGCAGAGTATTGCACCAGGGTATTGCAGGGTATTTTGCAGAGTATTGGCAGGGTGTATTGCAGAGTATTGGCAGGGTGTATTGCAGAGTATTGGCAGGGTATTGCACCAGGGATGGCTGAGCAGGGATGGATGGATAGCTGGATCTGTGACTGCAATTGTCACAGATCCAGCCCACAGTGCTGCTGCTGCCATCCGCTCCCTCCCCCTCCCCTCTCACACTGTACCGATCGGTACAGAGAGGGGAGGGAGGAACCGGCGTCATCAAATGACGCCGGTCTGTTTACAAGTGATTGCTCCGTCATTTGACGGAGCGATCACGTGGTAAACGGCCGCTATCAGCGGCGATTTACCGCGATTCGTGATCCGCCGGGTCCTCTGGACCCGGCGGTCACGGAGTTTCCCGTGTGCGCGCCCCAGGGGGCGCGCGGGAGCGCGATTCTGGGAGGACGTTATATAACGTCCTCCCAGAGTTAAGCAACCACCTTGTCGACGTTATTTGTCGGCAGGTGGTTGCTAAGTGGTTAAACCCCTTTCTACAAACTAATGATCTCTTTGATCCGTGGAGATGTCAACATAGTAATGAACGAGACTTTTCATACTTCTCCTCCTCTCAACTTTCATATTCTCGAAATGACTTCTTCTTAGTTGACAAAATCACCCTTCAGGATGTGACGAAATCCGAAATCGGAACCATCACATGGACAGACCATGCACCGGTTTCCCTTATGGTAGGAAACGGTAGACCAAAGACAACCCGGGTTTGGAGGCTTGACTCGTCCCTCCTCTCTGACCCGAAAATTATTCAAGATCTCACTACTGACCACCATTTCTATTTTCAAATGAACAATCAACCGGACACTGATAGGTTTGTACTATGGTCAGCATATAAAGCTTACATGCGTGGTACCCTAATTAAGCTTCATAGTAATATTAGGAGACAGAGGTGTAAGCAAGTTGAAGAGGTTCTTTCCCGAATCACTCTATTAGAAAAACAGAATAAAATAACTCCCTCTCCACATTTAGCAACTGAACTCTTAGAAACACGACACAAACTTCGCACACTTCTACTCGTTAAATTTGAGAAGAACCTCACACTAACCAAAGCCAAATACTATGCCTTAGGCAATAAAGCTGGCACACTACTGGCCCGACAAGTTAAGACTCAACGCATTAGAAACAAAATAGCTTCCCTTTACCACCCCACCACTAAACGGCTCCTGACTAACCCGCAGGATATAGCCGATGCATTTAGAGACTATTACTCCTCTCTTTATAACCTCTCGAATGACACAGCTACTCATCAAGCAAATGATCAAAACATACAAAATTTTCTAACCAATATTGATCTCCCAAATATAACCCACTCGCAACTGAGTATCCTTTCCCAACCGTTCTCGGAAGATGAAATCCTAACAGCCATCAACTCGCTTCCTCTCCACAAATCCCCTGGGGAAGATGGCTACACTAATGAATACTACAAAACATTTGCCAAACTAGTCACCCCACACCTTACTGACCTCTTCAACTCTGCCGCCACCTCTGGTTCTCTACCGCTTGATATGTTACGATCAACTATTACCACAATCCCTAAACCTGAGAAAGATCCTACTTCTACAACTAACTACAGACCTATATTGCTCCTCAATACAGACATAAAGATTTACGCTAAAGTCATTGCTTCTAGGTTGTTGAAGTGTCTCCCCTCCTTAGTACATCCAGACCAAGTCGGCTTTATGCCAAACAGACAAGCCCCAGACGCTACTAGAAGAGTTATTGATTTGATACATCGGGTTGCCCAGTCGCGAACGCCTTCTCTGCTACTATCCTTGGACGCAGAGAAGGCGTTCGACAGAGTGCACTGGGGATTCCTGAAAGCAGTACTAACTAAATTTGGAATTACAGGTTGGTTTCAATCAGCTATACTTGCGCTCTATTCACAACCCTCTGCATCTGTATTAACTGACGGATCCCTCTCTAAACCCTTTAGGATATCCAACGGCACCCGCCAAGGCTGCCCGCTCTCCCCTCTCATCTTTGCTCTAATAATGGAACCACTGGCAGCAAAGATCAGAGGTGACAAACGTATCTCCGGCATCGAACACAATGACATGGAGCATAAAATAAGCCTTTATGCTGATGATGTCATACTTCTAGTCACAAAACCAACACATTCCATGCCTGCAATCCAAGAAATCTTAACTAGTATGGCCTCCCTCTACAAAATTAACTCCTCTAAATCCCTAATCCTTCCGCTTAACTTGACACACGACCAACAGTCCCACCTGAAGAGCACTCTCCCTTATTCCTGGACGACACAGTCTATTCCTTATCTAGGAATAAAACGAGCCCCCTCGCTGTCTCAACTTTATGACCTCAACTACCGCACTTTCCAAAAACTACTTCCCCAACTATTATGTCAACTGCGCTCTACAGGTCTCTCTAAACTAGGGCGTATTGCCTCCTTTAAGATGCTAATCCTCCCTAAACTACTATACCTATTTCGCACGGTAATTCTACCTATACCGAATTCCTTTTTCACCTCCATACAGAAACAACTTTCTAGATTTATATGGGAAAATAAACCACCCAGATGCGCTCAATACATTTTAACAAGACACCATAAGAGAGGAGGGGTGAGTCTCCCCCACATTCAAAGCTACTACTATGCGGCAATACTCGACCAGCTATATTACTGGTGGCACCCAACACCCGATAAGACCTGGTCTATCATAGAATCTTCAGTCTTTAAACCACATACTTTACGAGATTTACTCCTTGCCACATCGATGAACTCTCCCTCCAATAGACTGATCAATCTCCCGTCGATTACGGCATCACTGTTAGCTTGGAAGAAACTTGCCCAAACGATATCTAACCATCCGTCTCACAGACTACAAATCCCCCTTAGTACTCTGATGATACACATACCTGACTTAAATCTTGTGAAGTGGCAGACACTATTGATAACTAACGTCTCAGATCTCTACAACACTAACGACACTCTGAAAACCTTTACAAGTCTCCAAACTGAATATAACATCCCTCACACGGAAATTTTCACATACATGAGGATCTCTCATTATCTTCAAAAAAACGAATTCTCTACTGTAGCCAAACTCCCTGAACCTTTACACAATTTCTACACACACACGACATACCCGAAACGTGGCATATCTACGATATATTCTATGCTCATCGACGACCGTCCCTATTCCCAAATACCATCCCTTTCAAAATGGGTGGAAGAACTTAACATTACTATTAACCCCGACATGTGGACACGTGCCTTTCAGCACACCTTTACGGCCTCCCATTGCTCTAATCATTGGGAATCATACCAAAAAACGATTCATAGGTGGTATCTCACACCCTATCGCCTCTGCAAATTCTTCCCTGGCCATCCCCCTACCTGCTGGCGATCTTGTGGAAGCACTGGTACCATAGCACATATCCTATGGTATTGTAAAACCCTAAGCTCATTCTGGAAACAAGTTTTTGCCTTAATCTCCACCATTTCACAGATTGCAACACCACCTAATCCCTCACTAGCACTATTACACCTTGGAATAGACAAATTCCCACCCAACTCACGGGTAGTGATAATTCATTTACTACTCGCGGCAAAACTGAACATCACGAAACTCTGGAAATCCACTGACTCACCAGCCATTGCAAACGCAATAACCGATTTGAATCATCAATGTGCAATGGAGAGTCTACTTGCTAGAAAAAACCTAAATATGGAAAAGTTTTTATATAACTGGCAGGTCTGGCTCACACATCCAAAATGTACTGTAACCTCCTGATGTATTATTCGTATTGCAATCCTCTCTCATTCGTGTAAGTCCTTCTATCATCCTACCCACTCCTGTGAGGTAACAATAATGCTTGTTTAGCTGGTGCTCCTTCTCCCTCCCCCCCTCCCCCCGTCTGGAGTTATTGATTTACCATTGAGTTATCAAGTTAATGTTGAGTCGATATGTTAATATGTTACCATACTAAACAGGATTAAGTCAGGTTCTATTTGACTGTGTAACTTTCTCTATATAGCTTAAAGCAGTGTTATATAGATTGACATCACTTGCTTCAGTCGGAACATCTGACATTGTAAAGTATGTATATCCTGACTACCTTTTCCTTTGAAAATAATAAAGAAATATTGAAACTAAAAAGAGTCTTTATCATTATTTACAGATACCACCTCCCTGACCGGGTATTTGTACAAATACCACTGTCTATGTAGATGGTTTGATCGGCTAATTACGGCTCTATACGCCTGTTTTTTTGTTTGAAGTAAGTACATACTACAAAGGTTTAAAATCCCCCCTTTCCCTCTGCACAAATGTTCTCCAACAATACAACCAAGGAATATACATATTATGTATAACCCACAAACACATATTTTTGGGAAATGATATGTTGTACATTTCTATAGCTATGCCCTATCAATATGGGTGGGAGGTATTGAAGGTTGGCCACATGATCACAGCGATATATGTATAATAGTGTATTAAAATGTTTTTTATGTATTTTTATGTATTTTATTTTGATTCTATTTTTATGTATTGTCCTTTTCTGTATGTTTTATAGAATGATATATATGCTCCTGGGGAAGCGTTCCCAGTAACGCGCAACATGTCGAGCAAGTTCTCCATCTCCCCTGAATCCATCTGCTGGTTATCTCTCTTATAATTATTTAATTACAATTTATTTTTCCCCCCTTTATGTATATACTCTTTTGAGTTATCATAGGGGGAATTTACTGTATTGTGTGATACTGATAACCTCCGTTGGATCAGTCATAAATATTGATCATTAATTTGATAATCTATGATTGTTTTTTTTTTTTTTTTTTTTTTTTTGAGAAAAAAGTTTTTTATTGAACAATTTACATTTGGAACATAATTCTGCAAGTTACAAGGCAATACTGGAGAAATGCATAAAACAAGAAATGTGGCTTATACATATATAGGCACAGTAGATCAAAAAACTTGTTCAGATTGAACACTGGATTCAGTGACTATCAATAAGTGGAAAACCCTATGTCCACGCTATTCATGGAATTGCACGCTAGAAGGATGTATAGTATTACGGACCATCAGTGCATGTGTCTGCGGACTCAAGCCATCGATCCCAGATTTTGTAGTACTTATCTGGACAACCTCTGTTGATGTATATGAACTTTTTGTAGGGAAGAGTGTTATTTATATCTAGTTTCCAATCGTTGAAGCTGGGGGGAGTGGGTCTCATCCACTGTCTGGCTATAATTTTTCTAGCATTAAACAATGTTTCATGCAAGAATGTTTTAGTGAATTTGTCCATCTCAGAGTCGGGGAATATCCCCAGTAAGCATTGTTTGGGGTCCAGGGTCAATGGGGATCCCATGTCATCATGGAGGAAGTCAACAATCTGCTTCCACAGACCCTGAAGGACCGGGCACGCCCAGAGTAGATGGAAGAATGTGCCCGTCGTTTGGTTACACATTGTGCACAAGGTAGAAAACTGTCGTCTAAAGCGGGCGATTCTTAGGGGGGTGAGATACGCTCGGTGCACCACGTATAACTGGGTCAGCCTGTCAGAGAGCTTGGGGGATACAGTCTTGCACGAGTCTAGTGCTTCACTCCACTCCTCATCCTCCAGTGGGCCCACCTCTCTTTCCCATCTTGGTTTAAGGCTGTAAGCTAGCGTGGTAGATGATGGGGTGAGAAGCATGACATAAAAATCAGAGATCAGCTTTCGCGGGTCCACACCCTTAACCACTGCCATAATAACATTGGGCGTAGATTGTGGCAAAGGCTGGGGAAACTGAGCTTGGGCTGCGTGACGCACCTGGAAGAATCTAAAAAGCATAGAATTGGGCAGCAGGAACTCATTTTGGAGGTCCTCAAAGTTTTTAAGTGTGCCATCGGAAATTATGTGGTGCAAATAATATATTCCATATTCGCACCATATCTCTGTGTCAGGGATCAAGAGAAACTCTGAGAGTAGTCTATTGTGCCATAAGGGGGTATAATTGTTGTGTTTAGGGGTCGTTAATGTTTTAGTGGTGATGTCCCATACGCGCCTATATTGGTATATTAGGGACCCACGGTCTCTATTGGAGTTATTCCCACTATGTCCCACTGCAATTGCAGTGAGTGGGTCAGTGGTCAGTTGTGCCCACTGTGGACAGAGGAGGGTGAGGAATCTGAGTCTGTCGGTTTTATCTATGTGGTATAGTTGAGACAGTTGGGACGCAAGGTAATAAAGATTTAAGTCAGGGAGGGCTGTTCCACCTAGGTCAGTAGGGTTCTTAAGGACTCTCCAGGCCAGCTTGTGTCTGTTGTTACCCCAAATAAATGTCTTGAGTATGGCCTCCATTGACTTGAAAAATTTCAAGGGTAAGTATACGGGTGTGTGCCAGAGTATATACAATATTTTAGGAAATAATATCATTTTAACAATGTTAATACGGCCCCACACGCCGAGCGGCAGTCTCGCCCATACCTGGGTTCTAGACTTGATGAGATTGAAAAGGGGTTCTATGTTCAGGGATATATAGTCAGCCGGTGTTCTATTCACCAATACTCCAAGATATTTGATAGTGTTCACTCGCTGGAGTGGTAACTGTGCCTGTAGCTTGGGAGAGGGGAAACTATCCATAGGCAGTATTTGAGATTTCTCCCAATTAATTTTAAGGCCAGAGAACTGACCAAAGTGTTCAATTGTATGCAACGCCTTCCGAAGCGATGTGGCAGAGTCGGCCAGGTATAGTAGCGTGTCGTCTGCGTATAAGCTAATTTTTTCAGTCAGGGAACCAAGGCAGAGACCCTGAATCTCGGGGTCCTCTCTAATGGAGATTGCAAGGGGCTCCGCCGCCAAGGCATAGAGGAGCGGAGACAGTGGGCAGCCCTGTCTAGTGCCCCTGGATAAGTCAAATGTCTGGGAGGCCCTCCCGTTGGCCACTACTTTACCCCTGGGTGCCAGATATAATAATTGAACCCACTTAATAAATTTAGGTCCAAAACCAAAGCCACGGAGGCATCCCCAAAGGTACCGCCACTCCACTGAGTCAAAGGCCTTGGCAGTATCCAAAGCCACCACCACCCGGGACCCAACATTAGTATGTGTCGCTTGTAAGTTAATATACAATTTTCTGAGGTTGAAGGAGGTGTTACGCCCCGGCATAAATCCAGCTTGGTCAGCATGGATCAGGGTTAGAATCACTTGGTTAAGGCGTAGGGCAAGTACTTTAGCCAGAATCTTTATGTCTACCTGGAGTAGCGATATTGGTCTATAAGATTCCGGGAGGCCTGGGTCCTTGCCTGGCTTAGGTATGAGGATAATTACCGCCTCGCCCATCGATGGGGGTAAGGTGAAATTGTCAAATAGATGGTTGAAGAGGGACAATAACTTGGGGGCAAGTATCTCGATGTATTGGGCGTAAAATTCTATGGGCAACCCATCTGAACCCGGGGCCTTGGATCTGGCGAAGCTCCCAATCGCTGTGGTTATTTCGTCGAGTGTAAGAGGTGCGTCTAGCATAGCCATTTGGGCATCGTCTAGCTGTGGAAAGATGATTTCCGCCAGTAGATCTTCCAATTGAGAGTCAGTGGTAGAAACCTGGGACGTATATAGTTGAGAAAAGAAGTCCCTAAATTCAGAAGTGACAGCCTGGGGTTCCGTAATCTTTTCCCCATTAGGACCAGTGAGGGAAATGACAGTAGGGGGTCTATCCTCACTATGTGCCAAGTAGGCCAACAGTTTACCCGCTCTCTCCCCATGTTCATACAATTTTTGTCTGGCAAAGAAAAGTTTTTTTCTGGCCGTCTCGTGTTGTAGCTGATTAACCACCCTGGTTTGTAACCTGAGTCGGGCAGCTCCATCAGGAGAGGGGTTCGACATGTACCCCTGTTCAGAGGAGGACAGATCCCGCATTGCCCCGTCCAGTATGGCTGATGAATTAGCCTTCAGCCTGTTGATAAAGGAGGTCAGAGTCAGACGTGCATGCAGTTTGAAGGCTTCCCATACTACGTCTGGGGATGCAGATCCGTCATTCTCTAAAAAGTAAGTTCTCCAACTGTTACCAAGCTCGTCATCCTCCGACAACAGGGTGAGCCAAAACGGATTCAGGCGCCACGTACGGGGCGGTTTGTTTAATGGGATGGAGAGGCTAATGAAATATGGGCTATGGTCTGAAAGTAATCTGGGGGCAAATTCAGTTCCCAGTAATCTTGGGGCAAGGGTACTAGAAATGAATATAAAATCTATACGGGACATGGTGTTATGGGTAGTTGAGAAACAGGAGTAAGCTCGAGTGAGCGGGAATTTAAAACGCCAGGTGTCAGTGAGATTAAAGGAAGAGATAAGTCGGGAGAATCTAGTGTGGGTTGGAGCTGTAGTAGATAATGGCGAGGGCGACAGTTTGTCTAATGTAGGGTTCAACGTAGCGTTAAAATCCCCCAGCCACACCGCCTGAATCGAAGGATGACGAGTCATATATAGCAAGCCCTCTGTGACTATAGTAGAATTAAATGGTGGAGGTACATAGAATGCCATCAGTAGGAAAGGTTCACCATACAATTTAACCGAAAGAAAGACATAGCGCCCCTGTGGGTCAGACTGAACATCACACAGCTCAAAATGTACCGTCTTGGCAATCAAAACTGAGACTCCGCGGGCGTGGGACGAGTGGGATGAATGATATGCCCACCCAATCCATGGCCGGCGGAGTGCCATCTGGAGCCGACCCTCAACGTGTGTCTCCACTAACACCACAATGTCGGCTCGTTGTTTTTTGAGAAATGAGAAAACTGCAGATCTCTTTACCTTGTCCCCAAGCCCACGCACATTCCAAGTGAGCAGTTTTATCGATGCCATAATTCAAACATTAAAACATATCGTGGGACAGTAGCATTACATGAATACAAGGTTTGCCATCTATGCAGTATCAATGTTAGCATGCACTTCGTTGTATTGCAGTCCATCAAGAAAAAACGAACCTCCCCCTCCCCCCTCCCCACCCTGCATCTTCCCCAACTGATGCGGGTATGTTCCCAAAACCAAAAGAAAGTAACAACCGGTAGCAGATAAAACCAAAATATCTTGCTGTTACGTAAAAGATCTGCAGCGATCTCCTCACATGGGAGGTGTGGAAGATCCAATGCCCGCAAATAAAGAGCAACAGGCTCTTCTTGTACTGTGAACCAGAAGTACAGTGCGGGGTCGGTGGTATAGAAAGTTCTGCAGTCACATAATAAAGAGATGCGTGTTCCGGTTGCTGGGGGGCGAAAATTCGCTGTGTTAGGCATGTGGAGTGTAGGACTGATTGTGCTCCGCAATTACAGTCTCCAGGGTAGTTACATGGATCAACCAGTCAGTGGGGGCCCTAAGTATGGGAGACCCCCTCTGCAGGTTACAATTGAAAGAGGATTATAGCAGGGGAAGGCAAAAGGGGGTCCCAGGGGTAAGGAGCAATAGGGTATGCGCCGCGGGCAGTAAAGGGGAGACAAAAAAAAGGGGGGTAACATACCAGGATTTGCAGACTCCCGCTGCGGCGTATAATGTGCTGGTGATGATGACAGGCAATCAATAGTGCTGATGAACATGCTCGGTCAGGTCACTCCGCCGCCCCTCTGGCGGGCCCCGGACGCTCCAACCAGGCAATGACTTCCTGAGGATCCTCAAAAAAGAACACACGGCCGTCCCTTTCGACTCTAAGATGAGCTGGAAATAGCATAGAGTATTTAAGATGTTGTATCCGGAGCCTCCTCTTCGCCTCCATGAAGCCTTGGCGGCGGCGCTGCACCTCGGCAGAAAAGTCGGGGAAGATAGCGATCTTGGAGTTTCCAAGGTGGATGTTACCTTTTTCCCTGGCCATGCGCAGCGCCGCATCTCTATCTTTGTAATTCAAGAATTTTGCTATAAACGTGCGGGGGGAGCCCCCTGAGGAGGAGATCTGGCAGGCATACGATGAGCCCTCTCCACCGCCAGGGTGGGGGAGAAGGCCTCGCGGCCATAGGTGTCAACAAGGAGTTTCTCCAAGAAGGTGGTAGGATCTTTGCCCTCAGCTCCCTCGGGGAGCCCGATGAAACGGAGGTTGCACCTCCGGAGCCTATTTTCCATATCATCTTGCTTGCTTAGAATCTGATTGATTTGGAGCTGCATTCGATCGGAGCTGACTTGGAGCGGCGTAACGGTGTCCTCCACCTCTCCAATGCGGGTTTCGGCAGTCGTGACACGCTCACGAAGTTTCTGGAAGTCTTGTCGCATGAGTGAAAGGTCCACCTTGACCCCCTCTATTTGCGCCGTCAGGGACGTCCGGCAGTATGTGATCGCCTCGAGCAGTTTAGCTGTGTCGCCTCCCGTAGCGTCCTGCTCACCGCCTGCGGCATCGCCATCTCTTTCCTCCTCCTGGCGGCGGTACTGGTCCAATTTCGCCAGGGTGGCCTTTGGCGTTTTTGGCGGAGTCATGGCAGGTATCCGCTGTGATCCCTCCCCCCTCCAAAGCAGGCAGCTCAGTCTATACCGAATGGTAGGGAGCTGTAGGGCTGGTGGGCCAGGAAGAGTCACTAGTCAGCAGGCCGGGTGAAGCAAGATGGCCACCGACCAGCACTAGGCCGAAGCCGGGGCCTTTCCTGAACGCGGCGGCCGCGCAGTCAGAGGCTGATGTATCTGCCTCTGTGGGTGTGAGGGGTCCTCAGGGGGACTCGGTGGGCCCCTGCAGGCTGTTACCTGAGAGCAGGAGGGCCAGGAAGCAGCACAGGCGGCAGGTCGGGTGGAGCAAGATGGCCGCCGACTTCCAGGGCTAGGCCGAAGCCGCGGGCTTTCCTAAATGCGGCACCCGCGATCGGGATCGCGGCCCTGCGGAGGCCGCCGTACGAGCGGAGGATGGTGGATTTGCGGCCACGGATGTTCAGGGTCCCCAGGGGGTCCCGCTGGGCTGGTGCAGGATGACACTGAAGATCAGGATGGGCTGTACAGGAGTAATGGACGGAGCTCAAATCATGCACATTCTACTCCATGCTATGTCAGGCCACGCCCCCATCTATGATTGTTTTTTATATATCAAACTCTTTTTTGTATATTAATAAATTTCTAGTTTTTTACTCATATGTACCTTGTATGCCTTCAAAGTCCAAACATTAGTTTCTAGCCTTGCAACTCATATATATCGGGACGGTGGCATACCTGTATCTGTGTATCCACAGTGTCATCCTGTGGGAAGATACACGTTAAATAGTTTAGAAACCTCTAATTTATTCAACCTTAACTACTATGTAACTACAATATATAACTATCTATGGGCTGCTTAATAGTTTTAAATAATGCAGCAACATCCACACACATCGGACACCCAACGTTAGATGTGAGTTATTCTTCCAAAGCAAATACACTTTTGCACACTGGTACTAACTAGTATGCCAATGTTTCTATTCTCCCTCAGTTTCTCTCCCTCTCACAGCTAACTAGACACCAGTGCTGATGAAGAGTGTAAGGAAAGGGGTAAACAAAGATGCTGTGTGGGCACCTGACATCCTCTTTATCAACCAATGATGTCATTGGTTGTTAGGATGCCAAAGACTAGAAGGTTGTAATGGTGCATAATGAAAACCTGTGGCTTTGTGTAACTAAAGGACAGTCTTGGTCAACCTGCTGGCTTGTATACAATTTTTGGTCAATTTTTAGACATTTTGCCAAGGCACCCCTGAAGAAACATGACGGCATCCTAGTTGTAAAAAGCTGGTTTAGACACGGGTTGTTCAAGAACAATTTGCCCAGGATGTGTTTGCTACAGGTAAATAGCTACTGAACATATCAAGAAATACAACACCAACTCCTGTACATGCAATGCATCCTGCCAATAACATAACGTAATGTGGATTTAGTGAGAAAATAAATCTATATCAATAGATGATTTTTGCCTCTTTTCTTGTATGGTTAATCAGCTTATAGTAAGGTACACATTTTCCGTCAAAACTGAACTTGCTATGATAGTTAGGTACATTATTTTGTCTATCTTTATCACAGAATTCTGATCTGGCAGTAGACTGTTGCTGACTTAAATTACCCACAGAAACATGTCAGATAGTCACTACGCACTACTGTCAGTATTGGCCAGTTCCCGTTGCTCCACCAGGCTGCGAATGTTTGTGGAAATGCATGCTAATGCATGGATAAGTGCACCCTTGCTGTACAAACAAGCATGTCCATGGGCTGCTGGAAGGCTGATGTATCCTTCAGCAGTTTAATTGTTTCTAACATCCAGCCATTGTCTGAATGTGTATGGCCATCTTAAATACATAGTAATCAGGGCAGGCTGCCAAGACTACAGGAAGCTGGTAAATTGGGGACAGAAGAAAAAAAAAATGTAAAACAAATGTAAAACAGAAGGTGAGGGACAATCCAAAAGCATTTCTCTCATTCTGTAACAGCAATAAAGTCTAAATTATTTCCATGGGTGTAGTTCCTTTAAATATATCACCAAAAATTTGATGAATACATTCCAGTTTGCTGTGTCAGCCTATGGGTTTACCCAGTGAAGAAATCAGGCAGACTTTGTAAAGAGAAGAAAATCATTTTATTTACAATATCACCAATTGATTTGTATGTTTTTTTTCTAGATAAATAACCGTTCATTATAAACAGAGGTTTGTAAAAAATATAGACAGCATTGGCATAAAAAGTGTACATCCTATTAATGTGGAGCTTATATATGAGTGCATTTTAGAGGCACATTTTAGAATAGGCCTTCAGCTTGAAAAAATTTGCAAAACAGTAGGTACTTGTAGTGCTTAACTTAACACTGTCAGAGCAGGATCAGTTGTTAAGAATTGCATATCAGTAATAAAAAAAGGTTTTATTCTGACTTTCCTATCGCTCACTTATTGAAATGCCACCTCTGTATTCTGGCCGCTGTGGGTATTCAAACAGTCAGATGGGTCAAATCCTCATTTCCTCTACTGGAAGCAATGGTTCCTCCGACCAACTCACAGTAATGAGGTAAGAGCTGGTGGTAGAAACAACACCCTGCAGCTGGTAGCAGATCTTCTACACACCCAAAAGAGTTAATCAAAAGGTTCACCACAAAGATACTTTTAGTGCATCTTTCATTACAGCTATGTAATTCCTTACAAGAGATTAGGGATGAGATTCGAGTTTGAGTCAAACTCATGTTCGACTCGAACATTGCCTGTTCGCCCGTTCGCCGAACAGCGAACAATTTGGGGTGTTCGTGGAAAATTCGAAAAGTCTATGGGAGAAATCTAAAGTGCTAATTTTAAAGGCTTATATGCAAGTAATTGTCATAAAAAGTGTTTGGGGTCCTGCCCCAGGGGACATGTATCATACATCATACATATACAGGTCCTTCTCAAAAAATTAGCATATTGTGATAAAGTTTATTATTTTCTGTAATGTACTGATAAACATTAGACTTTCATATATTTTAGATTCATTACACACAACTGAAGTAGTTCAAGCCTTTTCTTGTTTTAATATTGATGATTTTGGCATACAGCTCATGAAAACCCAAAAATCCTATCTCAAAAAATTAGCATATTTCATCCGACCAATAAAAGAAAAGTGTTTTTAATACAAAAAAAGTCAACCTTCAAATAATTATGTTCAGTTATGCGCTCAATACTTGGTCGGGAATCCTTTTGCAGAAATGACTGCTTCAATGCGGTGTGGCATGGAGGCAACCAGCCTGTGGCACTGCTGAGGTGTTATGGAGGCCCAGGATGCTTCGATAGCGGCCTTAAGCTCATCCAGAGTGTTGGGTCTTGCGTCTCTCAACTTTCTCTTCCCAATATCCCACAGATTCTCTATGGGGTTCAGGTCAGGAGAGTTGGCAGGCCAATTGAGCACAGTAATACCATGGTCAGTAAACCATTTACCAGTGGTTTTGGCACTGTGAGCAGGTGCCAGGTCGTGCTGAAAAATGAAATCTTCATCTCCATAAAGCTTTTCAGCAGATGGAAGCATGAAGTGCTCCAAAATCTCCTGATAGCTAGCTGCATTGACCCTGCCCTTGATAAAACACAGTGGACCAACACCAGCAGCTGACATGGCACCCCAGACCATCACTGACTGTGGGTACTTGACACTGGACTTCAGGCATTTTGGCATTTCCCTCTCCCCAGTCTTCCTCCAGACTCTGGCACCTTGATTTCCGAATGACATGCAAAATTTGCTTTCATACGAAAAAAGTACTTTGGACCACTGAGCAACAGTCCAGTGCTGCTTCTCTGTAGCCCAGGTCAGGCGCTTCTGCCGCTGTTTCTGGTTCAAAAGTGGCTTGACCTGGGGAATGCGGCACCTGTAGCCCATTTCCTGCACACGCCTGTTCACGGTGGCTCTGGATGTTTCTACTCCAGACTCAGTCCACTGCTTCCGCAGGTCCTCCAAGGTCTGGAATCGGTCCTTCTCCACAATCTTCTTCAGGGTCCGGTCACCTCTTCTCATTGTGCAGCGTTTTCTGCCACACTTTTTCCTTCCCACAGACTTCCCACTGAGGTGCCTTGATACAGAACTCTGGGAACAGCCTATTCGTTCAGAAATTTCTTTCTGTGTCTTACCCTCTTGCTTGAGGGTGTCAATGATGGCCTTCTGGACAGCAGTCAGGTCGGCAGTCTTACCCATGATTGCGGTTTTGAGTAATGAACCAGGCTGGGAGTTTTTAAAAGCCTCAGGAATCTTTTGCAGGTGTTTAGAGTTAATTAGTTGATTCAGATGATTAGATTAATAGCTTGTTTAGAGAACCTTTTCATGATATGCTAATTTTTTGAGATAGGAATTTTGGGTTGTCATGAGCTGTATGCCAAAATCATCAATATTAAAACAAGAAAAGGCTTGAGCTACTTCAGTTGTGTGTAATGAATCTAAAATACATGAAAGTCTAATGTTTATCAGTACATTACAGAAAATAATGAACTTTATCACAATATGCTAATTTTTTGAGAAGGACCTGTACATATCAGACATATAGAGAAAAGTCATTGATAAAAAAAAAAAATGCGTGGGGGTCCTCCCAAATTCAATTGCCAGGCCCTTCAGGTCTGGTATAGATATTAAGGGGAACCTTGCCACAAATAAAAAAAAAAAATGTGTGGGTTCCCCCCAAATATCCATACCAGGCCCTTCAGGTCTGGTATGGATTTTAAGGGGAACTCCACCCCAAATTTAAAAATAAAATGGCGTGGAGTTCCTCCAAAAATCCATACCAGACCCTTTATCCGAGCACGCAACCTGGCAGGCTGCAGGAAAAGAGGGGGGGATGAGAGAGCGCCCCCCTCCTGAACCGTACCAGGCCACATGCCCTCAACATTGGGAGGAGGTCTGCGGGCGGGGGGCTTATCAGAATATGGAAGACCCCTTTAACAAAGGGGACCCCCATATTCCGGCCCCCACTATGTGAATTGGTAATGGGGTATATTGTACCTACCATTTCACAAAGAAAGTGTAACAAATTGTAAAAAAAACCTCAGACATCGCTGGGAAAGTCCTTTATTAAAAAATAAATAAATAAATCCAGCGATGAAATCCAGTGTCCCGTGGTGATCCGATGTCCAGCGCTGTCCACACGAAACGTCATTGGCTGAGCCTGAGCGGACCTGATGGGGAACTTCCTCCGCAATGTATTAAATGAATAGACCCGCCCCTTCTAAAGTTCCCCATCAGGTCCGCTCAGCCAATGACGTAGATGTAAGGCTAAGCGGACCAGATGCGGAACGTGAGAAGGGGCGGGTCTATTCATGTATTACACTGCGGAGGAAGTTCCCCATCAGGTCCGCTCAGCCAATGACTGACAAATGAGGGGGCGGACCTGATGGTGAACTTCCTCCGCAGTGTAATAAATGAATAGACCCGCCCCTTCTCACGTTCCGCATCTGGTCCGCTTAGCCTTACACCTACGTCATTGGCTGAGCGGACCTGATGGGGAACTTTAGAAGGGGCGGGTCTATTCATTTAATACACTGCGGAGGAAGTTCCCCATCAGGTCCTCTCAGGCTCAGCCAATGACGTTTCGTGTGGACAGCGCTGGACATCGGATCACCGCGGGACACTGGATTTCATCGCTGGAATGTTTTTTTTTATTTTTTATTTTTTTATTTTTAATAAAGGACTTTCCCAACGGTGTCTGTGTTTTTTTTTACAATTTGTTACACTTTCTTTGTGAATTGGTAGGGGTACAATGTACCCCATTACCAATTCAAATAGGGGGTGGGCGGGATCTGGGGTGCCCTTTGTTAAACGGGTCTTCCGATAAGCCCCCTGCCCGCAGACCCCCACAACCACCGGGCAAGGGTTGTGGGGATGAGGCCCTTGTCCCCATCAACATGGGGACATCCTCCCTATGTTGAGGGCATGTGGCCTGGTACGGTTCAGGAGGGGGGGGCGCTCTCTCGTCTTTTCCTGCGGCCTGCCAGGTTGCGTGCTCGGATAAAGGGTCTGGTATGGATTTTTGGGGGAACTCCACGCCATTTTTTTTTTAAATTTGGGGTGGAGTTCCCCTTAAAATCCATACCAGACCTGAAGGGCCTGGTATGGATATTTGGGGGGAACCCCACAAATTTTTTTTTTTACATTTGCGGCAGGGTTCCCCTTAATATCCATACCAGACCTGAAGGGCTGGTAATTGAATTAGGGGGGACCCCCACGCATTTTTATTTATTTTTTTACCAATGACTTTTCTATGTATTGCTGAGAGCCGACAATTCAGAAATTACACTTTGTGCAGGGACAGTTCTAAACACGGGAAACAAGCGCGGCTTTACAGGCATACTATACACACACCCTAGGTACGAAATTTAAAGGAATATTTCACTTTTATTGTTTTACTTTAAGCATTATTAAAATCACTGCTCCTGAAAAAACGTCAGTTTTTAAAACTTTTTTTTGCATTGATACATGTCCCCTGGGGCAGGACCCGGGTCCCCAAACACTTTTTAGGACAATAACTTGCACATTAGCCTTTATAATTAGCACTTTTGATTTCGAACGTTCGAGTCCATTGTATTTAATAAGGTTCTAAAGTTTGCGCAAACTTTCTGTCTGTTTGCAGGTTCTGGTGCGAGCCGAACAGTGGGGTGTTCGGCTCATCCCTACAAGAGCTTCTGTGTTGACAGGGTCATTTTAACAAAACAATGTGTGGTACTGAAAACTGTAGCAATGCCTTCAGAAAAGTAGATTTTTGACCAAGGAGTGATTTCATAGGGTGTCATTGGACCAGCAAACCTGTGTTTTCATGAAAGGGACAATCAGATAAAATAAAGTCCTATCTAACCATTGGAATGCATGTGCTTCTACTGTGTCATAAATTTACAGAAGTTAGGGCTGCAGGTAATACAGGGTACTGTGAAGTGACCTTGCAGCTTGCGTATGCGTTTGCAAATGTGTTGTAACTAAACCCCTGTTTTTAACGCATACTATTAGACAGGTGAATTCGGTTGATAGACAGACTGGTTGGTGAGTTGAGCTGGGAACTTCTCTGGTTTTGTCTAAAATAATGTTTCCCCCTTTTCTTTTGCATACCCCTGAAAAAACAAACATTATAACATTTCTGGAAATACCTAGAACTGTTAAAGTCCTAAAAATACAAATTAAAAGAGAAGTATGTTTTTTTTTTTTTTTTTTAGAATTATACTTACCTAGGTGGATGCAGCATCGGTCCCCTGGATGCCTCTAACACTGAGAACGAAGCGATCTAATACCGCCGATCGCTCGGATCTCATGGCTCCCTGAGCAGAGAGCTGGTGATTTTCAGTCACTGTTGTCTACTTTGCACCCCCACCCGCGCTCACTGGAGTGTGAAGATGTGGAGGGGGCAAGAGCGGCCGCCTCAGGCTCTCAGCGGCTCGCTGAGAGCCTAAGCCGAATGCCGGTCAAGTCATGTGGGTGGATTTCAACTTCATTGTCGTGATCTTGCCTGAGCCTGGACCTGCTCTGTGATGTAAGGGCTGTATAAATTGATGGTGATATATACAGTAAGTACCTGTAATAAATATTAGTGGAGGCGGTGATGAGGGTGTGCAGGAAAGGTGGATTAGTCAAAAGGAACTGCCACTTTGTCCTGATTCTTTTTAAGGCAAGTATTTTGCTAAAATCAATGTTCCAGAAGAAGGTAACCTTGCAAAAAAAAAACACTAAATACGCTCCTCTCTTAGCACATGCTGCCAATCTGTGTGGTATGGAAGAGAGATCACGTACTGTAAACTTTTCAGAAATCCACAACTCCAGGAATGTTAATTTTGTGGACTTTTACTGAGTTCTGCAGCTCCTCCCACCCATGCTATGTCATTATAGGACACAATGGTAATGTATGGGTAGGAGAATTAGACCACTGGGCATGGTGGGAGACAAGGAAGCAGACTGCCCTCTAAGTGTTGGTTTCCAAAGAATCTCCAGGTAGCTTAAAAGGTGTAGTTCTGCAAACTAACAGACACACAGCCTATTAACCTTCTGCAAAAACTGCTTACAAATGACTTTTTGTTGTTTCTTGTTGTTTGTATTATGCAATATAGAAATGACTACTAAAAGTACTAACAAAGATTTTGCTTTGATATTTAGCAAAAGACAGAACATCAGTTTAAACAATAACTACAATTTTGCCAAATTTTTTTGATTGCTTGTATTATAAACCTAGGCCAGGGAATATGCAGTTTAAAAATGAATAGGTTCTGTGTTCCATCTCAGGGAGGGAAGTTTTACAACATACAGTCATATGACAAGAGGCTGCATCCTTATGCAGAAGCACTTTAAAAATCCTACTAAATATGGCTACACCCGATTTTACAGATCTAAAAGTTGAAAAAAATATATAAAAACATATTCGTGTACACCTCAAATACATGACTTAAGCATAGTTGCAACATATATTCTGTACGCAGCATAGCTGTTAGTGATACAGGTTAACCTGACAGCCGTATAATAAAACGTGTACTAAATGGAGCTGCAGACTGCTTCAGTTCATCTCTATTCACAACATTCCCTGACAAGTGAGACTGGAGATAAAGCATTCCTCTTAATGATCTTGCATCTGGGCTAGGAGAATTCAATGAAAATCCACAATAAAAATTGACAGATCTTAGCTCGCAGAGCTAGAAAGACATTACAGCCCCCATCCAACTATATATAAAAAGCTAAATTAAATAAATCCTGCACAATTATGGATTACAACATGTTTAGTTTCAACGATCTGGCGCATGGGAGCTCCAGTTGAGGGAATTTAAAACCACAGCTACAGCAAGTAGAGATCCAAGTTAATGTGGCATTTTCAATTCAAATTTTGCTCTGTGTATTGAAAGCAGTTTAGTTCCATTTGTCCCAAATTGCCTGTAAAATATGAAAACATAATAGGATAAGTGTAAAAATTATGTGGGACAAATTGCACAATTAGAAAAGTTGCTGTCGTCTTTTTTTTTTTCCTTTTTTACTTTGACAAAGATGCATCAGTTATTTTACTTTTGTCATTATAAACATTCTTATGTATAAAGTAATACGCATATTATATATCACCCAATAATTGCTAATACCAATGCGATCAAGTATTTTAAACAAATTGTATCCAGGAAGCCAAGGTGGTTTTCACCTCTCTCCTTGGCTTGCTCCCAAGAGAGACTCTTTTCCTAAACCTTACAAGACATACATCTTGGAAGTTAATGGAAAGCAATGTTCCATTCAACCCCTTTGCAGCTCAAATATTTTGACTGCCATGGTTGCCATATTTTAGCTGCAGATAGATAGTTACAGCAGCTGTAGGTTTTTTAGTTGTTTATGACCACCTTGGAATTCAGTGTGTTGAAGCCTATTTTATTTAGTTTTGTACAAAGTGGGGAAGGGTTAGAACCTCTGTTGGTTTTTACTTGCAGTTCATGTCCCTGTTGCAGAGATTTCCTGCCAGGATACAAAGTGAAAATTCTATAACAACAATCTTTTTTAAGAAAACCAGAAATGTTATTGCGTAGCTGTTGTTTACTAGTTAAATGTATGTATAAATGCTTTAGTTTCCCTTTAAAAGCTTCTCAGTCTTGCTTTTTTTTCCTATAAGGTGATTTGTATTTTGTATTTCAAAACATCAATTCAGGCTAATCTCACTCTTGAATTTTTATTTTTTTTAATTACCCTTATGGAGAAGAGCTATTTCATATAAACGCAAACTGCTTTTCCATTACATCTCTCCCCACTTATCACACTTCTTCTTTCATGAAAATGTTGACTGTTGCAAATCAAAAACCCTAAATAGAGCATTACCACTTACTGTACAGACACATTTCTAAACTCCAGACACCCTCGAAACTGCCATATTTTTGCATCCATTCAATTGTGGGCTATAATACATTGAAGCAAGCCAACTAACCCCCCTTTATATCAACTTCAGGGCCTTCTTAAATGGTGGGAAACAACATATCTCCTAGCTGAGCAGGATTTCAGCTGTGAAGATTACATTGCAACCCAAATTCTTGTACTATGCCTGGCTACTTCTGACCCTGATATCTACATACTGTCTCTGTGCACTGCAGTCATGCATCCTAAAATTTGTGTGAGGTAGAGTAAGACTCAGAGTCATGAGCAGCATCCTAAACCAACTAATCAAACAGCTCATGTTACACAATCCTATTTTGCACCACAGAGGATATCCCTGTTCTGGGTCTCCTTAGAGCCATTGGCATCGATAACATTCTCTGGCTGCCACTGGGGAAACGAGACCGATCCAGAAGCCTTACTTATAGTATGAATGAATGAGTGACTTGTATAGCTCTCACATGCGAACTGAAGCGCCTCTAGGCGCTTTTTGCAGCCAGTGTCTGCTTGGCTGATGCGGTCATTTTACCCTGTAGGATCTCGACGCACTTGGGACACACAGTCATACATATATACTGGGCCAATTTGGACAAGATCCAATTAACCTACCAGCATGTCTTTGGAGTGTGGGAGGAAACCCACGCAGACACAGGGAGAACATGCAAACTCCAGGCAGATGGTGTCGTGGTCGGGATTCGAACCAGTGACTCTTTTGCTGCTAGGTGAAAGTGCTAACCACTACACCACTGTGCTGCCTGTATGATACTTGTTAAAAAAAAAGGGAAAATCCTGCTTTTCAAACACTTCTCTACTCTCATTGTAGACAACCTTTTGTTTCCTCCAGGCACCAACGACCCCTTAGCCCTTTCCTGAAGCAATAAGGAGCAGTACAAATTTGAATCAGAAATGGGAACATTTTCATATTTGTCCCTACTAGGTTCTGTGGGTGGTTTGCAGAGAAGGGCTTCTACAGGGTGCAGAGTTAGTGTCTTGCCCAATACTTACAGTAATTGTTTTCTGTCCTTAGCCAAAAAAGTTAAATCTTGGGGCTATCCTACTACATGTGACTGTAGGCTCTTGGCGAGGGGCATACGTTTTACTTGTTAGAGGATAACTTGGGAGGAGTTTTGTTATGTGGGATGGTACCAGGTACCATCATAGCAAAAGCTTGAAGTTGGCTTTGATTGGCAGAACATTGCCAAAACTACCCAGAAAGAGTCACAGATTGGCTGCCTCTGGGAATAGAGACCGATCCAGAACCCCAGCCAATTTTTTAAATTTGATTATCCTAAGGACAATTACAACATTCTGCCTAGCTAACTGTATTGTTATCCCAAAATAAATTACTTTCTCTTCTCATCTATCACACTCCTGGAAACCTCCTGCACTTCCTCTATCTTTAGCAGAAATGCAGAATTGATCCACTTACTCCTGGCATCATATCTTGAATATATTCTAAACTAATTGCACTCCCAACAGCATCTCTCCTCCTTACTAAATAAGAACAAGACCTCCATATAGCTCTGACGCCTGTGGATTGAAACTCAAACTGAGTAGCAACTTCTGAAAATGTTGTCAATGTCCTTGCAATCAAAGGCAAATTAAAACTTGTGCTATGGTGGTACCTGGTACCATCTCAAATATCAAAATCCCTCCCAAATTATTCTCTAACAAGTAAAAATGATGTCCTCGCCAAGAACGTACAGTCACATGTAGTAGGATAGCCCCAAGATCCAACCTTTCTTTTTGCTAAGGACAAGCAACACAATTAAGTGTTGGGCAAGACACTAAGTCTGCATTCTATAGAAGCCCTACTCTGCAAACAACCCCTGGAATTTGGCAGGCACCAATATAAGTTAGTAACTCACATATTCACTGTTAATAAAAAAAAATCATTGCAAAAGAGTGGAAGACAACCTCTATTCCCTTTAGGCAGTTTAAAATAGGGTTACCCAGACAATGTTCTTTTAAAAACTATCTTCCTTGAAGGAGGACATTTGACAATTTCAACTAAATCTTGTGCCCATAGGTTGAAAAGGTTTTACTACCCACTTGTATCTTGCACTCCCTAACCTATAAAAAAAGATTGACCTCTAAATTGAGATTTTTAAGGCAATTTTTTTTTTAAATATTACATTTTTTAAATATTAAAATAGTTTATTTTCATATCAATTGAATAGGATTTAGAAATAAATGTGCAACATATAAACACTCCAGAACCTATTGAAAGCCCTACTGCCACTACCTGGCTTTCCTATGACACTCAATCTTCCTCCTGGTTCGCCCCACTCCACAGTTCCCCTTCCTCCCCTCAGTTCCTATATGCACACATGCAAAAAGTGCCTGGGAGATGCCCTTAACTACAGATGTTAACACAAAAGAAGAAAAATAAAATAAACGCAGCATAGGGTCCCTCCTAAAAATAAAAAAAACAGATCTGTATCCTTAATGAGGGTTGGTGTGGATTTTAAGGGGGAACCCCAGGTGAAAGGAATCAATGAAAACGAAATGTGGTCCCTCTAGAATCCTAAAAACTAGACCCTTATCCAAACAAGCAGTAAAAGGGAAGTGTGTGTGTGTGGGGGGGGGGCATGCAGCACCCACTTTGTATCATGCCAGGCTACATGCCCTCAACATGGTCCTGGCAAACCACCTTGTCCCTATGTTGATGAGGACAAGGACATCTTCCCCACATCCCTGGCTGGGTGTTTGTGAAGCCTGTGGGCAGGGGGCTTATCTGAATCTGGAAGCTTCTTTAAAATATACATACAGTATCTCACAAACGTGAGTACACCCCTCACATTTTTGAAAATATTTTATTACATATTTTCACGTGACAAGACTGAAGAAATTACACTTTGCTACAATCTAAAGTAGTGAGTGTACAACTTGTATTACAGTGTAAATTTACTTTCCCCTCAAAATAACTCAACATAGAGCCATTCATGTCTAAACCGCTGGCAACAAAAGTGAGTACACCCCTAAGTGAAAATGTCCAAATTGGGTCCAAAGTGTCAATATTTTGTGTCAATAGATACTGTAGTACCTATATGCAAAAAAGTTCCACTAAGTCTATTGTCAATCACATCATACCCATCAACGTAGATCCATGTCAATCAAGATGAATGACACTTGCTGAAAAAAACACAAACCAATGGACATAATCAACTCCTGTTGCTTACTGCAAATGATATCTCTTGATACCTGTGCTAAAAGTAGATAAAGGACATGAACATATTTTTTCAGCAATATCACAGTGATTCCTAGCAATTTGCTGAACCACCAAAATAAGTAAGCTATGGTCTAAATAGTCAAAACCCCTGTAAAACTATTTGTTACAGTGTTTTTGGTGGAATAGACATGGGGGGGGGGGGTTAATGAAACTGGGGCAGACAAAATCTGGAGCAGCTTTGTATAGTAATCAGTCAGCTTCTGTCTTCAGCTTGTTCAGTTAAGCTTTGGAAATGAAAACTAGAAGCTGATTGGCTGCCATGCGCAATTGCTCTAGATTCTGGCTGCTCCAGTTGTAGTCAATTCTTTTCACTGTATGTCTCTTCTGCCAAACAATTGCTTTTCCTTTTTGCTAGCAATGTTTACTTCATAAGGCTGCCTGCAGCATATGTGCAGTACAATGAATATTTTCAGCCGTGGCCAAAAGTTTAGAGAATGACACAAATATTAATGTTCAAAAATCTGCTGCTTCAGTGTTTTTAGATATTTTTGTCAGATGTTACTATGGTATACTGAAGTATAATTACAAGCATTTCATAAGTGTCAAAGGCTTTTATTGACAATTACATTAAGTTTATCCATAGAGTCAATATTTGCAGTGTTGAGCCCAGTGGCGGCTGGTGAAGTTTTAGGATGGGGGGGCGCAAGACCCCGCCCCTCCACATTGGCCCCTCCCACTTATCATAAGGCACACCCCTTATATAATCCACCCACTCCGTCCCCTGTATTCCACTTGCTTCCACTCATAGTGTCAGGAGTATAGAGATCAGCACCACAGGACAGAGTATACAGCCCCAGCATCACAGATCATGGTATATAGCGTAGCCTTACAGATCGACGCAAACAAACTAAAAAAATGACACTGTTAGTAAATCGCATATATCTGCATTTTGCAACCTGTAAAAGAAAAAATCGCACATATCTGCAACCTGTAAATCGCACAAATCTGCATTCTGCACCCTGTAAATCACATGTATCTGCATTCTGCAACCCCCCCCCCCCAATCAGGTCAGCTACAGTGATACACTATATACATGGCAGGGGGGTGGTGGATACAGCAATCACCCCCCCCCCCCCTCAGACCAGCACAGGGTGGCAGGGCAGACAGACACACTCCTCCAGGCGACAGCCTCTTCTTCTTACAACACTACTACAAGTCCCAGCATTGGAAAAAAAAGTCATGACCACTCATCATCCTTCGAGTTTTAAGTTATAATCTGCTAGGTCCCCGGATGATTTAGTTCCCTATGTATGTGTGGGACTACAATCCCAGCATCATAGAACTCTGGTGCATGCAATCCCCCATTATGGGACTACAAGTCCCAGCATCGCAGGGGCACCCATCCTCCTTGGAGCCCTATACTATATCCTGCCGGGACTTGAAGTTCTCCACCCTCTCCTGGAGAGATCAGGTTAACCCATTGCACGCCAGCCTGCTGAGATTTGTAGTTCTCCATTCTCCCCCTCCTAAGACTCTGGTTCATGCAATTCTCTTAGGCAAGGGACTACAAGTCCCAGCATCGCATGGGCACTCGGCCATTTTGGAGCTCTATGCTATAACCTGCTGGGACTTGTAGTTCTTCATCCTCTGCTAGGTTCTGCAGGTTCATGCTATAGCCCATGTATGGGACTACAAGTCCCAGCATCACACGTGTACCCATCTATGTTGGAGCCCTATGCTATTTCTTGCTGGGACTTGTAGTTCTCCACCCTCTCCTGGGGAGATCAGGATCATGCATTGCACACCAGCCTGCTGGGATTTGTAGTTCTCCAGCCTCTCCCTCCTAAGACTCTGGTTCATGCAATTCTCTTAGGTAAGGGACTACAAGTCCCAGCATCGCATGACCACTTATCTACTTGGAGCCCTATGCTATAACCTGCTGGGACTTGTAGTTCTTCATCTTCTGCTGGGACTCTGGTTCATGCAATCTCCCATGTATGGGACTACAAGTCCCTGCAGTGCTAGGAAACACCTGGACACCCATCCACCTTGGAGCCATATACAATAACATGCTGGGGAGATCCGGTTAATGCATTGCACAGCACCAGCCTGCTGAGATTTGGCCCAAGAAGCATGTGTTAGTTATACAGGTCAGGAACATGATGCACGCACCCCTATCCTTGCACAAATACTGAATACATCTGAATCAGGACAGCCTGGAGTCGGAGGACTATTGTCCAGAAAACTGCACAGACAGTCATTGGGGATCAGAGTGGGATGTGGGGTCCATCTAGCAAGGACAAACTATCTTAGCATGGTGACAGATACTGCAGGATGTGAGCAGTGAACTATGCAATCAGAAGCTAATGAAGGGGGGAAGGGGGGTGGTGTGATATAGGGAAGGTGTACAGACCTGCATCACACAGAGAGAGGTGAAGTAAAGTTGGAGATTAAAAATGCTGCTGTAAAGTCTCTCAGGACACAGTGATAATAGCCCCTTCTGCCCCGCTCCCTGCTTCAATCCTGGCATGTATTGTACCTGGAGATTTCTGTGTGCACTGCTTGCTTGATGCCGACTCCCCGAGTCTGTGTCACAGGGAGATAAATGGCAGCTGCCTCTGCAAGGACCTATCACTCCCTGTCTGCCCTGAGCAGTTGTTCTTCTGCTGGGTTTCCCCCTCACTTACTGAAGGAGACAGGCAGCCTGTGAGCCAATGACGCTGCAGGTCTGATTAAAGCCCCACCCTATGGACCCAATCAATTACAAGCACTGGAAACCTAATGATAGAGGTGATGTGTTCGGGGCGCTAAGGTTTGCGCCCCGAACACACTCTAAACTACGCCAATAGAGCTTCTTAGCCCCAATCACGTGTTACACACAAGTCATGCCTCCAATAGCACCCCATGTCCGGCGCCCTTAACACACCCACTTAAAGGGACACTTAAAAAAAAAAAAAATGTTTTATTTTTTTATTTTTAAATAAGTAGCTTTGGGGGGGGGTGGCGCCCCTGTGCCCCCTATTGACGGGCTGGCACTGGTTGAGCCTTCTTTTTTAAGACCTCTGCTATTCGCCCTGGCATGCTGTCAATCAACTTCTTGGCCACATCCTGACTGATGGCAGCCCATTCTTGCATAATCAATGCTTGAAGTTTTTGAGAATTTGTGTTTTTTTTTGTTTACCCGCCTCTTGAGAATTGACCACAAGTTCTCAATGGGATTAAGATCTGGAGAGTTTCCTGGCCACAATTTTGATGTTTACTTTCAATGATTTTTATAAAAATTTCAATGAAAATATGTTAACACAGGTACAGGTGAATATGTTACATCAGAAACACAATAACATGCTGTAACAAACAAGGCTTTAGTATACAACTAGATCCAGCATACCCTCAGTGGGGTGTTTATAACATCTTAATGTACTGTAGGAGGGGATGACACCCCACTCCCGACAAGATCTGTCGCAACAATTTCAAAAGGTAGTTGTGTGGATGGTCAACCTTGAGTTGGCTTGAAAGACCCAACCAACTGTTGGTGGAGGACTTGTGTTAACCTTCTTGTAGACCACTGGTGTGATAACCGATGTGCCATTTTAAAAATAGATGGTAAGCACACCCTGTGCTATGGCAGTGCCTAGACACTCTTACTGTCAGTAGAGAGCCAGAGGGAGACATACATGTAGGTGTTGTGACAGCAGGAAGGTAAAGTCACCTGGTTGCATCCAGGGGGGTAGATATATTTTGCCCAGATTCAGGCTTTACGCCGACTTATACAACTAGGTGGAGAGTTGTATAAGGCTAGTGGGCTCATGGATGACTCATACCTCTAGGGAGAGGGCTGGGCGTCGTACAGACAGGGAGTTGATGAGGCCAGCTGAAGCTTGTCAGCTCATTTAGGCCTCTATAAGAACTCCCAGCTTCATTAGATGTTAGCTCATGCCTGGAACCAGACCTGTGTGGACTGTCTAGGGAGAGTGAACCCCTGTGCGGTGAGGCAAAGCCTGTGTGGCTATTTGTTTGGACTTTTACTATACCAGGGACTTAGGGACTAGGACAGCACTAGGCTGATCCCAGTTGTTAGTTAGGAAACCTGTATGTTTAGTCAGAGGTCAACTTGACCAGGATTTATTTTGGTTATGTTTCTTTTGCTTTGCTGTGTTTTGTCACTGTAAATAGAAAATAAACCGCACCTTTTTTTTGATTTTGAAAACCACAACCTCCGTTTGCTGGGCCTGTTTTTGTGTGGGGAGCCCATCCCGGGGATCACACACACCCGCTGCCAAGCTAACCCCCCCACAGTTGGTGGAGAATGCGGGCAGTTTTTTTTTAAGCCAGCATGGAGGAGATACTGAAGCAGCTGGCTCTAGCAAATGCCAATCAACAGCAGACAAATGCAGGTTTGCAAAAGAGCCTTGCAGCTCAACAACAGAACTTCGCAGCCCAGCAGCAAGCTCACCAACAGAGTCTGGAAGCTCAGCAACAAGCCCAGCAGCAATCTGAGGCCCGCTTCATAGACCTGTTACAGAAGCAAGAGCAGAGACTACAACAAATGAAAGCAGTAATGCAGCAACGTCCGCAGACCAGTGAGGAAAGCCGTCCCACTAATACCGCGTCCTTTGGGGTGAGTCGTTTATTGACAAAAATGACTGGAGAGGATGATCCAGAGGTATTTTTGACCACATTTGAAAGGACTGCTGAAAGAGAAAAGTGGCCTGAGGAGCAGTGGGCTGGACTGGTGGCTCCTCTGTTAACTGGTGAATCGCAGAAGGCTTACTATGACCTAGAGCCTGACCAAGCAAAAGACTATGTGATGCTAAAAGCTGAAATATTGGCAAGGCTGGGTGTCACCCAGGCTGTCCGGGCTCAGCGTGTGCATAACTGGACTTTCCAGCTTGGAAAACCCCCCAGGTCTCAAATGTATGATCTCATTCACCTGAGCAGAAAGTGGCTACAGCCAGAGACTTTGTCCGCACCAAAGATTGTGGAACGTGTTGTAATGGATCGGTTTTTGAGAGCTCTTCCTACTGCCATCCAAAAGTGGGTAAGCCATGGAGACCCAGAGACGGCCGATGGTCTTGTGGATCGTGTGGAGAAATACTTGGCTACAGAGAACCTGACGGCCTCTTCCAGAGACACTCGGACTTTCCACCCTAAGACCAGACCATCCCCAGGGGCGGATAAGAGGATTCCAAGGGGTGAGGGTGGAGAGAGTGAGAGGGTGGGAGCTCTACCCCAAGTTTGGCGAGAACAGCCTGGGAAATCAGCGGCTCAAGAGGCGGCAAGAAGGATCGTTTGCTACCGCTGCCGGCAAGCGGGACATATTGCAGCCAATTGCCCGGTTGTGGAGGAACCCATGCAGTGTGACTTTCTGATGGGCAGACGTCAGTCGCTGTGTGCGACAGTCGCATGCACTGCCATTCGAGGAACTGAGAAACATTTATGCAAAATGTGTGTTAATGGTAGAAATGTTGTGGTATTGCTGGATTCAGGTAGCCTTGTGACCCTGATAAAGGCTGAGTTAGTTAAAACAGAGGTCTCTGGGAATAGCAAGGTAGCTGTTATTTGTGTGCATGGGGACACCCGAGAGTATCCAGTGACTACAGTGTGTTTCGAGACCCCCAAAGGTACCCTCTCTCATCCAGTGGGCTTAGTATCTCAGTTACCGCATGACGCCATTGTGGGAAGGGATTTTCCGAAGTTCTGGGAACTGTGGGATGACCCTGAGCCCCCCACTGGTGCCCCTATGTACCAGGAATGGGATAGCCAGAACTCCCCTGAGAGTGGTGAGGACTCTCCGGAATTTCCCTTATCAGTATTGGCAGGGGAGACTCAAGAAACTGGAGAGGAGCCCACCTCCTCAGACGAAAACCTACCGTCTGTGGAGTTTTCTGATCTTGAGGTTCACAGGGAAAACTTTGCCACAGAACAGTTGAAAGACCCCGCCCTAATAAAGGCACGGGAAAACGTAGTGAAAATAGATGGCGAGTTAGTGAACCCAGATAATACCTACACTTACCCATACTTCAGCGTAGAGAAGGACCTACTGTATCGGGTGGCAAAAAGGGCAGAAGAAACCGTTGAGCAGCTTGTGGTGCCCAAACCTTACAGGAAGTTGGTGTTGGAGTTGGCCCATGGGCACATTCTTGGAGGTCATCTGGGGACAGAGAAAACCCGAGAGAGGGTATTACAGAGATTCTATTGGCCGGGGGTGATAAAGGACATAGAAAATTATTGTTCCTCCTGCCCTGTGTGTCAGAGGTCGGCCCCGATGCCACATTTCCGTAGCCCGCTGGTCCCTCTACCCATCATTGAGGTCCCGTTTGAGAGGATCGCCATGGATTTGGTAGGTCCTATAATCAAGTCCGCTAGGGGGCACCAGTACATATTGGTTATAATGGACTATGCCACCCGTTATCCAGAAGCGATCCCTCTCAGAAATACCTCGGCCAAAACCATAGCCAAAGAGCTATCTCTTGTTTTTAGCCGGGTGGGTATTTGTAAAGAACTGCTTACGGACCAAGGTACACCCTTTATGTCCCGGGTTATGAAGGAGCTGTGTAAATTGTTCAAAGTGACGCAATTACGTACATCTGTGTATCACCCCCAAACCGATGGGCTGGTTGAAAGATTCAACAAAACCCTAAAGCAAATGTTGAAGAAAGTGGTGGATAGAGATGGAAAGGATTGGGACTGTCTACTTCCTTATCTGATGTTTGCTATTAGGGAGGTGCCCCAATCCTCTACGGGATTCTCCCCCTTTGAGTTACTGTATGGGAGACACCCAAGAGGGCTGTTGGATATTGCCAAGGAAACTTGGGAAAGTGAGAGTTCTCCCCACAGGAGTGTGATTGAGCATGTCGCCCTGATGCAAGACCGAATTGCACAGGTAATGCCCATCGTGAAGGAACATTTGGCCCAAGCGCAGTTAGCACAGCAGAGAGTGTACAACCATGGAGCCAAGACCCGTACCTTTTCCCCGGGGGATAGGATACTGGTACTTGTCCCTACGGTTGAAAGTAAATTCCTTGCCAAATGGCAAGGCCCCTACGAGATAATGGAAAAAGTGAGCGAAGTGAATTACAAGGTCAGACAACCAGGAAGGCGAAAGCCCGAACAGATCTATCACGTTAATCTGTTGAAAGCCTGGAGGGATAGAGAGTCCCTAGTCGCAGACACTTGGTCACCAGCTCAAACTGGTTGCGTGATTCCTGAGGTTGGAATAGCAGCCACCTTGTCACAACCCCAACAACAGGAGGTTAAGGAGTTTGTGCTTCGCAACAAGCAGGTATTCTCTGAGCTGCCGGGACAAACATCTGGGGTAGAGCATGACATCATTACCCCGCCCGGTGAAAGGGTGAAGTTAAAACCCTATCGGATCCCAGAGGCCTGACGGGAGGCAATACGGGAGGAAGTACAGAAAATGCTGAACTTAGGGGTGATAGAGGAGTCCCAAAGTGATTGGTCTAGTCCCATTGTGTTGGTGCCTAAACCGGATGGGAGCTGACGATTTTGTAACGATTTTCGTCAGTTGAACAAAGTTACAAAATTTGACACCTACCCCATGCCACGTATAGATGAGTTGATCGACCGGCTGGGAACAGCCCGATACATGACGACTCTTGACCTCACAAAAGGGTATTGGCAAATCCCCCTGGCCAAATTGGCCAAAGAGAAAACCGCATTTGTAACCCCAGACGGGGCGTTCCAATATAAAAGAATGCCGTTCGGGTTACAGAATGCGCCGGCCACATTCCAGCGGAAAATGGACCAGATGCTGAGGCCCCATCGGAAGTATGCTGCGGCTTACCTGGATGACGTAATTGTCCATAGCACAGATTGGGCCTCACATCTGCCAAAAGTGCAAGCAGTCCTGGACTCTGTTCGGGAAGTGGGGTTTACGGCTAACCCCAAGAAGTGTACCATTGGGCAGGAGGAGGCCAAATATCTTGGGTACACCATTGGGAGGGGAGTAATAAAACCCCAACTCAACAAAGTCGAGGCCATCCAGAGTTGGCCACGTCCCAACAGCAAGAAGCAGGTACGAGCCTTTCTGGGAATCGCTGGGTATTATCGGCGATTCATTCCCCACTTTGCCTCTAAGGCTGTGCCCCTAACCAACCTAACGAAGGGGAAAGGGTCGGTCATGATTAAATGGACCCCCGAGGCTGAGGCAGCATTCCAATTCTTGAAACAAGCCTTATGTAGCCAGCCAGTGTTGTACTCACCCGACTTCTCTAAAGACTTTGTCGTACAAAGTGATGCGTCAGATGTGGGGTTAGGAGCAGTATTGTCCCAGGTCTGGAACGGGGAAGAGCACCCAGTCATTTACCTCAGCAGGAAGTTGAAGTCCCATGAGGTAAATTACGCCACCGTTGAAAAGGAGTGTTTAGCGGTGAAGTGGGCTCTAGATTCCCTTCGGTACTACCTGCTAGGTAGGCACTTTGACATGGTTACGGATCACGCTCCGTTAAAGTGGATGGCTCAAAACAAGGAAACAAATAGAAGAGTGAATAGGTGGTTCCTGGCCCTCCAGGAATTCAACTTCACAGTAAAGCATCGCCCTGGCGTTCAAATGGGGAATGTGGATGCTTTGTCTCGAGTACATGAATGCCTGATTGCTGGTGTTCCAACCCCGAGGTTAAAACAAGAGGGGGGGGTATGTGACAGCAGGAAGGTAAAGTCACCTGGTTGCATCCAGGGGGGTAGATATATTTCGCCCAGATTCAGGCTTTACGCCGACTTATACAACTAGGTGGAGAGTTGTATAAGGCTAGTGGGCTCATGGATGACTCATACCTCTAGGGAGAGGGCTGGGCGTCGTACAGACAGGGAGTTGATGAGGCCAGCTGAAGCTTGTCAGCTCATTTAGGCCTCTATAAGAACTCCCAGCTTCATTAGATGTTAGCTCATGCCTGGAACCAGACCTGTGTGGACTGTCTAGGGAGAGTGAACCCCTGTGCGGTGAGGCAAAGCCTGTGTGGCTATTTGTTTGGACTTTTACTATACCAGGGACTTAGGGACTAGGACAGCACTAGGCTGATCCCAGTTGTTAGTTAGGAAACCTGTATGTTTAGTCAGAGGTCAACTTGACCAGGATTTATTTTGGTTATGTTTCTTTTGCTTTGCTGTGTTTTGTCACTGTAAATAGAAAATAAACCGCACCTTTTTTTTGATTTTGAAAACCACAACCTCCGTTTGCTGGGCCTGTTTTTGTGTGGGGAGCCCATCCCGGGGATCACACACACCCGCTGCCAAGCTAACCCCCCCACAGTGTCTACTGGCAAGGAGATGGTAGGCTGAAAGTCAAGGTGTCGACTGGACTGCAATCACAGTGGGCTACAAAACCGTAATGCCACTCCGTCTGAAGGCTGACGAAGGGTATAGTTGTGTCCCTATGGGAGAGTCCTGTGTCCCAACATTTAGATTAACATGGAAAAACATAACAGGGGAAAAGAGAGGGTCGGAAATGAGACCCAAGACAAGGGGTGAATGAAAACAAGGAAAGAAGGAAAGAAAAGACAAGAAAAGAGAAAAGAAAAAGAGGCAAGCAGAGAAAACTTAGTGACGGTGTGATACTCGCTTCCCTACACGGATGCAGAAGGGGAGGAGATGGTAGGTGTCAGAGACAAGTATCTAATCCAGGGTGCCCAGATGATGTCATGTTTGTAAACAGTGTCTAAAAGGATGCTCACTGTCTTTCCCTGGGCCATTATCCATGAAATTTTATTTTTAACCAAGGTAAAGGAAACAGAAGGTTGCTTCCAAGCTCGGGCAATTGTCAGCTTGGTCCCAAGGAGGATAAACATGATGAGGCGTTGAGTTAATTTTTGTGTCCCGGGGTTAGGAGACTTAAGGAAAGCTATTTGAGGAGTTTTAAGAATGGGTCTTTCCGTAATTTTCCTAATGACTTGGAATACTCTATTCCAGAGTCCTCTGATCCTGGGGCAATCCCACCATGTGTGCAGCATGGACCCAATGTGTCCGCAATTACGAAAGCACAGTGAGGAGGCGCTCGGGTAGATTTTGGCGATTCTTAGTGGGACAAGATACCACCTCATCAGGACCTTTAGGTTAGCCTCAATTAGTGTTGTGTTCAGTATGCCCTTGAAGGCTGCATCCGAGGCTCTATGCTATTCCTTTAGGCTCCAGTGTTGTCCTAGGTCTTTCTCCCATTCCATCATATAGAGAGATTTGGATTCTGCCTTGGCTAGTGATCGGTATATCACTGTTATCCCTCCCTTCTGCTCCAGTGACTGACCACACCACATTTCATAAGCCATGATCGAGAGTGGTGTGGGTTTAGAGGGCCATAGAGAGTGGATAAAGTGGGAGATTTGGTGAAGTCTGAATCTTTCCGACTTTGGCATGTCAAGCTTGCTAGTACAGTGGGCCAATTTTGATGTTTTGTTCCCCAAGCCACTTAGTTATCACTTTTCTATATGGCAAGATGCTCCATCATACTGGAAACGGCATTGTTCGCCACCAAACTGTTCTTGAATGGTTGGAGGATGTTTTTGTACCATTCTTTATTCATGGCTGTGTTTTTAGGCAAAATTGTGAGTGAGCCCAGTCCCTTGGCTGAAAAGCAACCCCACCCATGAATGGTCTCAGGATGCTTTACTGTTGGCATGACACAGGACTGATGGTAGAGCTCACCCTTTTTTCTCTGGAAAGGTTTTTTCAAGATGCCCCAAAAAATCAGAAAGGGGGGATTCATCAGTGAAAATTACTTTACCCCAGTCCTCAGCAGTCTAACTCATGTACCTTTTGCAGGATATCAGTTAGTCCCTGAGGTTTTTCCTGGAGAAAAGTGGCTTCTTTGCTGCCCTTCTTGACACCATGGCATCCTCCAAAAGTATTTGCCTCACTGTGCGTGCAGATGCACTCACACCTGCCTGCTGCCAATGAGAAATGTAACATTCTATGTACAGGCAAAGATAGGGCTCAACTTGATATTGTTCAAGCTTAATATAGAAAAGACAAACATGAGAATGGTGTAAAAGCAACAAAATCCTCTCTTGTATTAAAGTGGATATAAACCCGATTCATGAAATTTGAATGAACTAAGTCCTGTGGCTTTCTCCTGCTCCATTTTTCTGTTATCAGCATGATAACATCTGACAAGTTCTCTGTCAACTGTGATAAAACCAGGCTGAAATTTGTTTCTGGGTGGGTGCTATAAATATATTAACAGAGAGCTGGTCTATTCACAGCACATACCTGCCTATGTGGGGAGGGGGTGTGTGCCTTTCCTCCAATGAGCTGTCTCCCACCGTAAGCAAAGAATCCACACCCAATGCTGAATGAGGAAGTGAAAATTCTAACAGGACGTACATTTTCTGAACAGTATATAAAGCTAAAGACAGCAGATATACATGTAAAACTTATGTAGGGAGATTTGTTTCATCTCTGTGTATCATCAGAGGCTGTTCACTTCACTGGGTATATGTGAGGGTTTACATCTACTTTAAGAGAGGTATGGACTGCATAGAAAGATACATCATTTTGCCCCTGACTCCCTCAAGAGCTTGTTATCTTTCCTAAATGTGCATAATATAACTGGATACTAATGGTCATAGGTAAAGTTACTCCACGGAACATCCAATTGCCTCTTGGGGGATCCAGAAGGAATTTTATTTTTTTTGCCCTCCTCTGGATCAACTGTGGGTATATGATTGTGTATATAGGATTGTATATATTTTCCCCCTTTTATTGGTTGGACTAGATGAACTTGTGTCTTTTTTCAAACAGACTAACTGTATAACTATATTATATATACACTAAATGACCCGCCTGCCTTTAAACGTGCATTAACTTTAATGGCATACCAGTCTTAGTCTGTAGAGTTCAATATTGAGTTGGCCCAACCTTTGCAGCTATAACAGCTTCAACTCCTCTAGGAAGGCTGTCCACAAGGTTTAGGAGTGTGTCTATGGGAATGTTTGACCATTCTTCGCAGTCACGATAAAAATCGCTGATCGCCGCCATTACTAGTAAAAAAATTATTAATAAAAATTCCATAAAACTATCCCCTATTTTGTAGACGCTATAACTTTTGCGCAAACCAATCAATAAACGCGTATTGAGCACATAGAGCAAAAGAAAGCTCCATTTGTGGGAAAAAAAGGACGTCAATTTTGTTTGGGAGCCACATCGCACGATCGCGCAGTTGTCAGTTAAAGCGTCGCAGTGCCGAATTGCAAAAAGTGCTCTGGTCTTTGGCCAGCCAAATGGTCTGGGGCTTAAGTGGTTAAAATATGACTTATAGACAGTTTTATTTTTAAAAGGTTGCATGAAAATCAAATAAACAAAACAAAAAAGAAAATAAATCCTCGCCATGCAGGCACTAACTAAACAGTTCAGGATCCTACCTCACAGGTGAAAGGCTTCTCCCACTCACCCACAAAACAAAGACAATGCAAACTTTTTTCTGTGTCTCACAAAGCAGATATCACATCAGTAGCTCTCTCTCAGGTATGGCTTCCTGAGTCCCAAGCCAAGAGCAATTCTTTGCTCCAGTCCTGCTTTTATACCACCTATTGGTGGACACAAGTGGACTGCAAAATCTGGTCCGGAACGAACCCTGCCAGGGTGGCTGATAAAACCCAGACCGGATTCCACCATAGTTCTCTGCAAATAAACGCATGCAAGGTGAAACATAACGTCCATCAATATCCTCACCTTTCATAATGTCAAAATATATATACACTGTTTAATTGGGCTACTAAGTGGCAAATGAGGTTTATTGTTGATAAATGTAAAGTTTTGCACTTGGGGGCAAAGAATATGCATGCATCATACATACTAGGTGAATCAATGGTGAATCAATGGTGGAGAGGGACATGGGGGTTTTGGTAGATTATAAGCTTAATAATAGCATGCAATGCCAATGCCATGCAATGTATTAAGAGAGGTATGGACTCCAAAGAGAAAGATATAATTTTTCCCCTGTACAAATCATTAGTAAGACCTCATCTGGAATATTACAGTTCCGTTTTGGCCACCAGTTCTCAAAAAGGATATCAGGGAACTGTAAGAAGTGCAGAGAAGGGCAACCAAACTAATAAGAGGCAGCTCAGCTATGAGGATAGATTAGAGCAGGGATCCCCAAACCAGGGCCCTCCAGCTGTTGCAAAACTACACGTCCCATGAGGCATTGTAAAACTCTGACTTTCACAGACATGACTTGGCATCATGGGAACTGTAGTTCCGGAACAACTGAAGGGCCATAGTTTGGAGACAAAAAAAAGAACAGAATTGCTGCGCTATAAGATAAAGTAAAATAAACTAAAAAAGATGCTGCTGACACTATATTGCTGGGTACAATAAACAAAAATAGAAATGAAGGTGTAGTGGAAAAAATAAATACAAAAAGTCAGTATTGAACAATAAAAATCGTTAGATCAAAAGAGATCAAAGTCCATTAGAAAGATGTCCTCATATATGAAAGGAAAGTATAACCATCACCAACACCCGAAATTACTGACTCTTACCGTCAGTGTATAGGGTATACACTTCAAAAATGAAATAGACAATGACAACAGCAATCCTTCCTGCATGGACCGATTCACTCCACATATGGTTTAGCTGACCTTCCTCACATCAAACCAATAAAGGCACCAAGATCACTTCCACTCACAGAAAGGCTTATAGCAGCGGGCAAGCTCCAGCATCTATATAAGTGTAAAGAAAAGGAACACTCATTGCGCAGAGATCCAAACAAAACGATTTATTGAGATAAATAAAAAGTGAATACACTCACATTTAGCACAGCTTCAGTAAGCATGTAGAAACGTCCAGTGTTTCAATCCAGTAAGATGGCCGCCACATCACAATAGTTTGGAGACCCCCGGATTAGAGGAACTGAATTAATTCTCTCTTGAGATAAGGAGATTAAGGGGGGATATGATCAACATGTACAAATGCATAAGGGGTCCATATAGGGATTTTGGTGTTGAGTTATTCACTTTAAGGCAATCACAGAGGACAAGGGTGCACTCTTTACATCTGGAGGAAAAGAGATTTAATCTGTAAATACAGAAAGGTTTCTTAACAGTAAGAGCTGTGAAAATGTGCAATAGACTCCCTCAAGAACTGGTTCTGGTCCGCTCAGTAGATTTCTTTAAAAAAGGTCTTTTCTAAATGTACATAATATAACTGGGTACCAACATTTATAGGTAAAGTTGATCCAGGGAATATCCAATTGCCTCTCTGGGGATCAGGAAGGATTTTTTTCCCCCTGCTGGAGCAAATTGGATTATGCTCTGCTGGGGTTTTTCACCTTCCTCTGGATCAACTGTGGGTATAGGATAGTATTTATGGGATTGTATGATTTTTTTCTTTTTTATTGGTTAAACTAGATGGACTTGTGTCTTTTTTCAACCTGACTAACTATGTAACCAGAGCATATCAACCTCTTTTGAAATGTGATTACATAAATATTAAACTCAGACAGCACCTTGTCAGTATGCAAAGCCTGTACAGTGACTTAAAATTAGGTCTGGCTGGTAAACTGTGCCAATTTATGGAACATTGGGACAGCACCTTGTCAGTATGCAAGACCTGCACAGTGACTTGAGATTACTTATGGCTGGCAAGCTATGCCAGTTTATGGAGCATTGGGTGGGTGAATACTTTTCAGTATCGATAACATTCAATGTTGGACAACAAGCAGGTGACAATTCATTTAGCTGCTGATGACTCATATGGGTTTATTTTACTTTACAGGCTCCAGATGTTCAGAAACCATTACAAAAATTCCATTATTGTATTATTTTCCTTTAGAGAACGTAACACTTTTGTAATCTTTATACACTAACCTATATTAAGAAAAAACTCCTGTCTAATAGGTTTGCACAGGATTATCAAAAAGCAAGTAGCTTGTCAAATGCTAAAACATAATTATAATGGCGTGGAGCCTGCAGTGGACTCCTGGGAAGCGCAATGCCCAAATTACTAAAGTTCATTATCAGCAGCAAACTACTGTGAATATTAGAGTGTGTTTTACTCCCAGATTGATACGTATTATTCCACAGAGTGGGAAATATTCTAGTAGAGTTTATGAGCGTCAGCAGATATGATCTAAGGCTCTAAATGATTGGCTTTAACGTACAGTGCATTAAAAGTTACTTGTCAATCAGAAGCATGGAAAACATTATTTACAGTAAAGAAGAACATTTAAAGAACATCTCCAGGTTAAAGCATCCAGAACGGGGGGGTCACATGGTGCTTTCAATCTGCTGGAAAGTCATCTTTAGATCAACTAATGAACCCTTTAACCTTACTTCCAGACTTATTAATAAATAACAAAACTCTAAAACTAGCTTCCGTTTCATGAGGTGGATTGTAGAACTGAGTAATGAAGGCACATACAGTAAGTGCTGATTGCATATTTTACCACTTCTCTTCCTACTACACATATCCTGGTGATGTTGAACTTGGTGTTTTGTTTTCTGCTTCTCTTACTCAATTATGAATACACTCTAGGAACCTATACACCAGTGATATGTCACAATTCCAATGTTCTCACATGTATATCACTTGCTGGTGGACCTTACCCTTAAGCTGTTGTAAAGTGAGAAGACTGTTACAGAATATTTATAAAGACTGATGCTCTCCATATTTAGAAAAGGGAATTCGTTAGTAATGCAATTTTTCTATAAATAGTGATCTAGGTCAGTGGTCTCCAAACTGTGGCCCTGGGGCCAGATGTGACACTTTGCTTGCTTTTATCTGGCCCCTGGGGCACTGTTCCATCTACAACTGACACTAAGGGCTCATGCACACTGCAGCTAAAAAAATAATAGCTGCAGGGAGGAGGGGCGGAGCTGACGGTGTCAGACATGTCCTGCTGAGGCTCCGTTCTTCTCAGGTCTTCACGGCTTCCACAGACACCTGAATGACAGGGAAAATAATCAAAAACTACTCCTTAATCTTCCCTAACGCCCTGGGAACATAATAGTATGTTTTTTGGAGTGACCCGCAGGAAAGCCAAGACAAAAACACACAAAGAGAAACCTCTCAGAGGCTCTAATGTAATGGCACTGTCTAATTCACCTCACACAACTAAAGCCCGCGCTGACAGAAAACAGCTGAGTTCTTCACAGGACTCAAATTACAAAGAATATGAACAAAGTGCCGGTTCATTAACACAACAAACTGAGACATTACACCCAAATATTTTTAAACAAATAGAGAAGATGCTTCATAAAGCTCTGCAACAGACCTCTGACCAAATAAAAGTGAAATTGACTAAAGAGATTCGTGACTTAGGCCAACGTACTGCAGACTTAGAATGCAGAATGGATGACATTGAAACCAATGTAGTTTCCCATGACAACGAACATGAGCTACTCAGAGATGAAAATTTTACTCTGCAAATGCGTTTAGAAGACTTCGAAAACAGAGCACGACGGTCAAAATCTCCAACACCACCACATCCCTTATCAATGGGGATTCCCATTCGCTGTTCGATTCACTCACCAAGGAACCAAATACACAAGTAGATCCACCGAAGAACTACAGACCACACTGCAAAAACTCCAGCTATACAACAAATCATCTACAAGTCCTCGCCGGCGCACGCTATCCAGCTCTCCACAAAATTCATCAAAACTTGAAACTGACAGAAGCAGACAAGCTACATCCAAAAGAGGTTGCTTCAACTCCCCAGAATTGGATTTTCCAGACTCTATGGACTGAATAATCTCTACATTATACAAAGAACTCCCTCAACTTCATGATTGAATTATCCAAACTCTAGTTTGGCCTATGTATTGAACTCAAAACACATCAGTTAAGATTTCCTAATCACAAAGGTTAAGAATAAGAGAATATGTTCACATATCCCTTATTTACTTCTAATTCCTCCCTCTTTAATCCCTCTCCCCTTTCCCTACTCCTTATTCCCCCTCCTCACTTAGCTCCCTAAACCCCCCTCCCCTACCCCATCCCCTCTTTTTTTTTTTACCCTTCTCCCTCCCCATTTGTAATCTACAAAACTAAACTATACTCCAAATTCTCCATCTACTTAATTGAATCGTTTCAACAAATACTCTATCTCTCACTAATCTGACTCCAAAAGTATACCCTACCTTTCCCACCTTTTGCCGTGAAGAACCTGGGAAGCGGTCACTGCATCCCCTTTTTTTCTGTCTTGGGACTCTCCTCCACTTCAGTTGTGGTGAGGGGGGCTCCCCAGACAGACTTTGTGCCTCCGGGTCTGCTAGACATGCACACCTGGTACGCCAACATTTAATTTTTTATCACATATTTAAACTACTACAAGTTGACTATATTTGTACTCGGAGTCTAAGGTACGTGCGGGAAATGACTGAGGGGGAAAACAGGGAAAGTGACCTGGGGTGTGCCGGGGTCACATGGTCGGTATGCCTAAAAGGGGGAATACCCAAGTAAAAGTAAAGGAGAAGAAATAACAAGAAAAAAGGGGAAGGGTGGGTGGGGCACAAGAGAAATGACGACAGGCAAGGAGGAGAGAGGGCGGGTTTAAATACCTTCCGACTCCTCCTACAAATTCAGGCAGGACCTGCGGTCCCGCATTCTAACTTGTACTCGGAGTCTAAGGTACGTGCGGGAAATGACTGAGGGGGAAAACAGGGAAAGTGACCTGGGGTGTGCCGGGATCACATGGTCGGTATGCCTAAAAGGGGGCAAAAATAAGACAGTAGGATGAGCTCGCAAAGAGACTGAAATGAAAGTAACCGTATGCATCCTCGAGCAGCCAACGCAAGAAAGCTTGTGATGACTTGACATGTGGATGCGGAACATGTCCGGAAATGAATGCTGAATCCCACCAACTCCTCAATAACGTGAATGCAAACCCCCTGGCGAGAAGCAGCAGACACTGCACCTAACCTGAAAGCACGGCCGGCGTGAGCATAAGGAGCAACCCAGGTTTAGGCAGCAGGGAACAGCAATGTGTCATGTACCGAGCTAGCGAAGAAGAGTGCCCCAGGGAGAAGAAATTGGCCCATCCCCGGGAACATCCGCAGACGCCATCACGTGACGACCCAAGACTGACCGAGCACCAGCTTGGAGGATCGCTTGAGCTGAAAGTGCCAAAAACAAACTAAAAGACAATGAAAGCACGTAGACATCGAATGTACGTGACAAAAGAAACCAGGATACCAAGGTGGAAAAGCCTGGAAGGGATTCCAGACCGTATCATGAGCTTCCTAGGCTAAAATTGAAAACGACTTGTTGATCAACCTTCAGCGACGTCCGTTTCCGTAGATCAGATCCGTTTGGACACTAAAACGAGGAAGAAACTGTCCTGACAGTGGAAAACTACCTAACAGCCTACCACATGGGAGAGCATCCAGCCGAATGCCAGTGCGCAGGTATCCAACATCTGCCCTAGGACCAAGACCCTTCCACCTAACCCTATGCCACTGCCAGAGAGACAACCGAAATGAGAGTTTGCAAGGAGGACGAGCTCCTATGTATAGAAACCCTAAAAGACGAAGAACGGATGGCGGCAAAGACTTTGACATCTACCGCCCGTGACACGACCTCTGCAAACAAGAACAACACCGTTAACACAAGAAATAACCAACAAACCCTAAGAAACAGTTACCCCTTCCTACCCTTACTGCTACTTATGCCGGTGACCGTGATTAAAAGACGCAGTAGCGTCGTGTATGCCATGCTAACCGTGAAGATATGACCCTGACCTGTATACAAGACAATGAAAAGTAGGTAAGTGCAGGACTGATGGTGACAGTCTCGGGAGTAACGAGATGGAAACTGTCGTGATGTGACGTAGCAAAACCTACAATGTGAAGAATGAACCAATGTACTGACCATACAAAATATGCGCAGGACTGAGAATGTGACAATCTCAAGAATTTGCACAGGCCGAGCAACCTGAGGCGTAGCAGGCGAATTAAAAACGTACACTCAGGCCTGATGAACCTGAAGACGTGTCAGGCCTTTAAATGAGAAAAGAAATGCCCAGATGTATGAAATGAAATGCCCAGATACATGAAATGTATGTGAAATGTATGAGAAACGGATGAGGAGACTTGCCACCGTACAAGCCAATTAGAAACGTTCATCTCAATCCGTAAGCACCCATAAACGTGATGGGTGACCCCCCCCCCCCAGCAGTGAAACGCCATGAATCTAATGTGAACATACCAGCGCTACCAACTAGGAGAACATCATAACTGAACCTTCATGAGAAACATAAAATTGCATGAGAAAACATAAACATATGTAAACATGACCGCATGAGAAACATAAACATATATGAACGTAACGGCATAAGAAACGTAACGGCATGAGAACAGACTAACAAGAGAAACGTGATCGCATGAGCACATGATCGCACGAGAAACACAACCAGCATGAGAAGCGTAACACATGAGAACATGACTAGCATGAGAAACGTAGACGCATGGGAAACATGACTAACAAGAGAAATGTAACAAGAGAAACGTAACAAGAGAAACGTGACAAGAGAAACGTGACAAGAGAAACGTGACAAGAGAAACGTGACAAGAGAAACGTGACAAGAGAAACGTGACAAGAGAAACGTAACAAGAGAAACGTAACAAGAGAAACGTGACAAGAGAAACGTGACCAGAGAAACGTGACCAGAGAAACGTGACAAGAGAATCGTGACAAGAGAAACGTAACAAGAGAAACGTAACAAGAGCAACGTAACAAGAGCAACGTAACAAGAGCAACGTAACAAGAGAAACGTAACAAGAGAAACGTAAAAAGAGAAGCGTAACACATGAGAACGTGACTAGCATGAGAAACGTAATCGCATGAGAAATGCAACACAAGAAAAACATAACTAGCATGAGAAATGTAACCGCATGAGAAACGTAATCGCATGAGAAACGTAATCGCCTAAGAAACGTAATCGCCTGAGAAACGTAATCGCCTGAGAAACGTAATCGTCTGAAAAACGTAATCGCATGAAAAACGTAATCGCATGAGAAACGTAATCGCATGAGAAACGTAATCGCATGGGAAACGTAATCGCCTGAGAAACGTAATCGCCTGAGAAACGTAATTGCCTGAAAAACGTAATCGCCTGAAAAACGTAATCGCCTGAAAAACGTAATCACCTGAGAAACGTAATCACATGAAAAACGTAATTGCATGAAAAACGTAATCGCATGAAAAACGTAATCGCATGAGAAACGTAATCACATGAGAAAACGCAATCGCATGAGAAAACGTAATCACATGAGAAACGTGATCGCATGAGAAACGTGACCGCATGAGAAACGTGACCGCATGAGAAACGTGACCGCATGAGAACATGACTAACAAGAGAAACGTAATCACAAGAAAAACGTAATCGCATGAGAAACGTGACCGCATGAGAAACGTGACTAAGAAAAACGTAACCGCATGAGAAACGTAGCCGCATGAGAAACGTAACCGCATGAGAAACGTAACTAGCACGAGAAACGTAACACAAGAGAACATGACTAGCATGAGAAACGCGACCGCATGAGAAACGCGACCGCATGAGAAACGTGACCGCATGAGAAACGTGACCGCATGAGAAACGTGACCGAAAGAGAAACGTGACCGCATGAGAAACGTGACCGCATGAGAAACGTGACCGCATGAGAAACGCAACACATGAGAACAAAACTAGCCTGAGAAATGTAACGCATGAGAAACGTGAATGCCTGAAAAACGTAATCACATGGGACAATCGCATGAGAAACGCAAACATGAGACACACAAAACATGAGAAACGCAAAACATGAGAAACGTAGACATAGAACGTAAATTGAATAGCATACCGTATCTAACTGCACTGAGCACACTAACTAAAACACTGACCACATACACGCACCAACCAGAATTCTGACACAGGGGGAGATCGAACGTAGAGGCTGATCGCGTGACACACCCCCCCCCATCCAACACCAAAATAAGGCCGCTGATTTAAACACTACCCCCAGCCTGAGAGGAGCCCCAAGAGCCCCTCTAACCCCCCCCATCACCTCAGCATGCACAGGCTATCACTGAGACACATCATACCATCGGGGGGGGAGACGGAGACAGGCCATACTGAGAAAAAAAAAACTGCTTCAGCCAATCACTGCACAGCTGAAGGAAGCGATGTGAGTGCGTGTGATGAGTGTTCGAACCTGCATACAGCAGGGGGATGGGCGGTAGAAAGAACTCTGCCAGTACCCAAACCTGGGGAAGGAAAGATGCACTCTCACACCTATACCTGCTACTGACCTGAGGGGGGATGACACTGACCACATACACGAGCCGGCCCCTGGCCCCCCGATGCCAACACACGTGGCAGGCACCGTGAATGACCCACACAGCCTGCTACCATCTCCTCACCATGCAGTTATACCCCCAACCACCCCCCTCCCCTCCGAAACTCAGGAGAGGCACTGCGGAGATACAGAGGAGCGGAAAACTGGGGATACCGAGGAGCGGTCAAACTGGGGGGGTCATGTTGAGTGGATGCCACAGATCACTGCCTGGCTCTGCCCCCCGGCTCCCCCAGTGTCCAACACAAGGCCCGCGGCAACCAGATAAGCCACCATTGCCCCTCTGAAGAAAAACCTGAACCCCGCCCGTGAGAGCGGGGAGAAGCGGAGCCTTCTGCAGCCGCACGTCCACCTAGTAGAAACGAAAAAAGCGGAAGTGACGTCACGAAGGTCGCCCCGGAAATGACACACGTCAGCACAAGAGAAATGACGACAGGCAAGGAGGAGAGAGGGCGGGTTTAAATACCTTCCGACTCCTCCTACAAATTCAGGCAGGACCTGCGGTCCCGCCTTCTAACATATACTTCCTATTTCCTTTTTCTTCTTTCATATTCTGTTTCTATTTCTTTCTTTCTCTCTGTCCTTCTCCCGGGTTAGTCTGATGGTACTAGCTATACCTGATATGTTTAATTATAACCTACTTAAGATTTATATATGGCTCCTTTAAATGTACTTACATTGAATTTACAAGGTCTAAACATTCCCCAAAAGCAAACGAAAGTGTTCAGGTCGTTGTCTTCATCTAAAGCTCACATAGTGTGTCTCCAAGAGACACACTTTACTGATTCTTCAACACCTAAATACTTTGGTTCAAGTAATCCCCAGGTTTTTACTGCCTGAGCCAAATCCAAACACTGAGGTGTATTAATAGCTTTCCATCGATCCACACCTTTTTCCTCCTTAGCAGAAATCAAGGATCCAGTTATCCAAGGATAACATTGATCCCTAAACCTCAGTCAGATGACTCAGCCTGTGCAAATTATAGGCCAATATCTTTATTAAATTTAGACATAAAACTACTAGCGAAAGTTATGGCATTTAGGCTGAATAATATAATTGGTTCCCTAATCAACAAAGATCAGTAGGTTTCATTCCCTTCAGATAATGTCCGTAGAACAGCCCTATTGATCCAAGCAGCTAAAACTAGACAAATACCTACATGCCTTGTATCACTAGACATCAAAAAAGCTTTTGACACGGTATCATGGTCATATTTACATTTCGCTCTACAAAAATTGGGTTTTGGCCCCCACTTTCTAAGCTGGGTTTCATCATTATATAATAAACCCAAAGCTTATGCTAAATACGCAGGATACAAGTCTGACATGTTTGATATCAATAGAGGTACACGCCAGGGATGTCCTCTCTCCCCACTCCTATTTTCCCTATTAATTGAACCCCTTGCCCAATCCATTCGTGCAGATCCCTCAATCAAAGGTATAGAATTAGCAGGTCATCAACATAAGCTTTGCTTATTTTCTGATGACATCTTAATTTTTATGACTTCCCCACATATTACTGCCCCTAATCTTATCAACAAATTAGACCAATTTGCCCAAAAATCAGGTTTAAAAATAAATTCACAAAAATCTAGAGCTCTAAATATTTCTTTATCTCCAGATACATTACAGCAAGCGAAAACGTCCCTCCCTTTTACTTGGTCATCTGCACACCTCACTTATCTAGGTATTACTCTCACTCCTGATCTCACCGACATATTCTCTGCTAACTATCCCCCACTATTACGGAAAATTACTAAGTATCTAAAACAATGGTCTACTCTCCCAATATCATGGATAGGCAAAATTAATGTCATAAAAATGACTATACTTCCAAAAATATTATACCTTTTTTGTGTTTTACCCATTCCAATACCCTCATACTTCTTGAGAAATCTTCAACGCAAAACACAAGCATTTATATGGAACTCTCTAAAATCCCGCTTAACCTCACACACTCTATATCTCCCAAAATTGAAAGGTGGACTAGGCTTTCCCAATTTTACCACCTATTTCTATGCCGCACAAATAGCGAATATCCCCAAATATCATACAAAACATGAAATCCCTCTTTGGGTAGCAATTGAAACAATTGATAGTAACCCAACATCCTTACCTAATCTAATATGGTCTACCTCTTCTGACCATAAAATAATTGAAAATAAAATAACCAAACATACAATTACCATTTGGGATAAATTAAAAATAACCAAAGGTTTGCAATCTCCACATACACCTTTAATATCATTTATCAGAAACCCCAAATTTTACCCAGCCCACACATTTTTTTTACATTAACCTCATTCAAAAACGGCGTGGGGGTCCCCCCAAAATCCATACCAGACCCTTATCCGAGCACGCAGCCCGGCCGGTCAGGAAAGGGGGTGGGGATGAGCGTGTCACACACACTGAATTACAGCGGGAGACCACGTCGTGTCAACATCTCCAGGAGAGAAGAGGGAAGAAGACGACGATGAAGACCGGGCCCCCGCTAGCAAAAGAGCTGGAAGAAGATAGCGGAGGGGCCGGCAGAAGGCAGAAAGCACAGGAGATCGGGAGAAGAACCGGAGAGCGCGGAGAAGGCACCAGGGAGTCGGAAGAGACCCCCGAAGTCGGAAGAAGACCCCCGAAGTCGGAAGAGACCCCCCAAAGTCGGAAGAAGACCCCCGGAGCTGCCTAATAAATTACTTTAAAAAGCTGTCTAGTGTGTTTTTTTATTGACACTTTTCCCCCAGGTGAATGGGTAGGGGTACGATGTACCCCATACTCATTCACATAGGGTGGGGGGCCAGGATCTGGGGGCCCCCTTATTAAAGGGGGCTCCCGGATTCCGATAAGCCCCCCGCCCGCAGACCCCAACAACCAACGGCCAGGGTTGTCGGGAAGAGGCCCTTGTCCCCATCAACATGGGGCAGGGTGCTTTGGGGAGGGGGGGCCACAGGGCTCCCCCTGCCCCAAAGCACCCACCCCCCCATGTTGAGAGCATGCGGCCTGGTACGGTTCAGGAGGGGGGGTGCTCGCTCATCTCCATCCCCTTTCCTGACCGGCCGGGCTGCGTGCTCGGATAAGGGTCTGGTATGGATTTTGGGGGGACCCCACGCCGTTTTTTTCGGCATAGGGGGTTCCCCTTAAAATCCATACCAGACCTAAGGGCCTGGTATGCTCTTGGAGGGGAACCCATGCATTTTTTTTATTTAAAATTTGGCGTGGAGTTCCCCCTCACGATTAATACCAAACACAGGGGGCAGCCTGTCCTGGAGGCGACTTCAAGTCGCTCCAGGTCCCGCTGTGGTTCAGGCTCAAGTCGGGTCCAAGTTGCCTCGCAGAGTCGTGCTCAAAGTCGTGTTGCCCCTGTGTGAACCGGCTCTAATTGCAACTGTCTTTAATATTTAATATTCAATAAACAAGGTTGACAAGGAAAATAAATAGCTGCTTTTACAGGCATTTGAGCTTTTATTTCTGTGTCTAAAAGCCTGAAGAAGTTTGTCCTTTTTTGTGCTCTTTTGCACGTTTTTATTGAGCTTATTTGAGCTTTTTTAAGCATCAGGCCTCGTACACACGACCGATTTTCTCGGCAAGAACCAGCAAGAAACTTGCTGGCAGAGAGGTCTTGCCGAGTAAATCGGTCGTGTGTACGCTGCTATCGGGTTTCTCGTCGAGAAAACTGACAAGAAACCTCAACGAGAAAATAGAGAACCTGCTCTCTATTTTCTCGTCGAGATTCTCGTCGGCATGTTTCTCGACGAGAAAAGTGAGTGTGTGCACACTTACCTGTCCTCCCGGAAGCCTGCGCATGTTCGAAATGAATTTGACGCATGCGCGGTAGCTTCCTAGGCATACGTAGGGTATACCAAGATGGCGGCGACGGCATCGAATGTGACGAGCGCATGCTCAACGTAGTCGATGACGTCACCGCGTACGCTCCTTTCAAAGAACCGCGGGTTCTTTGAAACGAGCGTGTGTACACTCGGCCGGGACAAGTTTCTTGTCCAAGAATCTCGTCGAAAAAAACGACATTTTTTTTTCAACGAGAATCTCGGCCGTGTGTACGAGGCCTAAGTGGTTTTTTTTCACAAACCCTCCCCTCTGCAAATTTTTCCTTTTTTGTGTATGTGTTTTTGCCCTTTTTTGCGCTTATTCTGACACTTAGACATCTTTTCTGCTCAAAAGCTCCTCTTAAAAATGTGAGTTTGGTGGGGGTTTTTTTTCTGTCTGTAAGAGCCGTTAATCTCCTGAAAAAGTCATAGTGTGCATGGACACATTGGCTAACATGGAGGGGAGTTTCCAGGCAGAAGAAATGAGAGCTCAAAAAAGCCTGTAGGAGCAGCTTCTGTGAGCTTCTTTGAGATGCAGTGTGCATGAGCCCTATTAATGGGGTACCATTCCTCCCACTGATACCAGTGACTGGGCACTATTTCTCCCATTGATACCAACAATGGGGTGCTATTTCTTCCACTGACACCTACAATATGGCACTATTCCTCCCACAGATACCAATGATGGGGCACTATTCCTCCCACTGATACCAATGATGGGGCACTATTTCTTTCACTGATACCAACAATATGACATTTTTTCTTCCACTAATACCAACAATGGATCACTATTGCTCCCACTAACATCAATGATGTGACATTAATGGGGCATCTGACACTGGGGCATTTTCTACTCCCACTGGCCACAGTCTGTCCCCTCTAAACGCTGAAGCACAGTAAACTGGCCCTTTGTTTAGAAAGTTTGGAAACCCCTGATTTAGGTAATCTAAAAAAGATATAGCGTAGAAGCATAGGATTAGGCATTCCAGCTACTTGTTCAAATGAAGACTATATAATCCCTCCCTGGGTACCAGAAGATAAGTGGATCAACAGGAATAGCAAAAGAGAAGTAGAAGTATAATTCTGGATAACTCTAAAGTGAACACTGCTCTATATGCAACTGCTTAAAAAAAGACTTGCCTGCAAAGGACTGTGGGATTGATTTTAAACTGTAGAGTACAAAATCTGGTGCAGCTGTGCATAGTAGCCAATCAGCTTCTAACTTCAGGTTGTTCAATTAAGCTTTGACAAAAAAACTGGAAGCTGATTGGTTTCCATGCAGAGCTGCACCAGATTTTTAACTCTCCAGTTTTAGTAAATCAACCCCTGTAAATCTCTCCTCTTTGCCTGTACCACCTAATGGTGCACCATTGATAAGAAATGGTCTCCCAGTCTGCTACAGCTTTCTGGGACAATTTCTCATCAACAGAG